>CM057483.1:52579012-53913655 GCA_030035585.1 Dugong dugon | reverse complement strand
CTCAAAATAGATCGAAGACTTAAATATAAAATCAAAAACAATAAAGATCATGGAAGAAAAAATAGGGACAATGCTAGGAGACCTGATACATGGCATAAACACAATACAAACCATAAGTAACAATGCACAAGCACCAGAAGAGAGACCAGATAAATGGGAACCCCTAAAAATCAAACACTTATGCTCATCAGAAGACTTCACCAAAAGAGTAAACAGACAACCTACAGACTGGGAAAAAAATTTTGGCTACGACAAAACCGATCAGCGTTTAATCTTTCAAATCTACAAGATACTGCAAAACCTCAACAACAAAAAGACAAATAACTCAATTAAAAAATGGCAAAGGATATGAACAAGCACGTCGCCAAAGAACATAGTCAGGTGGCTAACAGACACATGAAGAAATGCTCACGATAATTAACCATTAGAGAAATGCAGATCAAAACTACAATGAGATATCATCTCACACTAACAAGGCTAGCATTAATCCAAAAAACACAAAACAGTAAATGCTGGAGAGGTTGTGGAGAGACTTAAACACTTATACACTGTTGGTGAGAATGTAAAATGGTACAACTTCTTTGGAAAGTGATTTGGTGCTTCCTTAAAAAGCTAGAAATAGAAGTACCATAGGATGCAGCTATCCCGCTCCTTGGAATATATCCTAGAGAAATAAGAGCCCTCACACTAATAGATATATGCATATCCATGTTCATTGCAGCACTTTTCACAATAGCAAAAACATGGAAACAACCTAGGTTCCCATCAATGGATGAATGGCTAAACAAATTATGGTATATCCACACAATGGAATACTACGCAATGATGAAGAACAACGATGAAGCCATGAAACATCTTATAACATGGAGGAAGCTGGAGGTCATTATGCTGAGTGAATTTAGTCAGTCACAGAAGGACAAATATTGTATAAGACCACTATTATAAGAACTCAAGAAAAGGTTTAAACACAGAGGAAAACATTCTTTGATGGTTACGAGGGTGGGGAGGGAGGGAGAGGGTTATTTACTAACTACATAGTAGATAAGAATTATCTTAGGTGAAGGGAAGGACAGACAGCACACACTACAGGGGAAGTCAGCACAACTGGACTAAACCAAAGCTAAGAAGTTTCCTGGATACAATCAAACACTTTGAGGGACAGAGTAGCAGGTGTGGAGTTCCGGGAACCGTGCTTTCAGGGGACATCTAGGTCAATTGGCATAACAAAGCTTATTAAGAAAATGTTCTGCATCCTACTTTGGTGAGTGGCATCTTGGGTCTTAAAACCTTGCAAGCGGCCATCTAGGATGCATCAATTGGTCCCAACCACCTGGAGTAAAAGAGAATGACGAACACCAAAGACACAAGGAAAATATTAGCCCGAGAGACAGAAAGGGCCACATTAACCAGAGACTTCATCAGCCTGAGACCAGAAGAACTAGATGGTGCCCGGCTACCACCAATGACTGCCCTGACAGTGAACACAACAGAGAGTCTCGGATGGAGCAGGAGAAAGGTGGGGTGCAGAACTCAAATTCTAGTAAGAAGACCAGACTTAATGGTCTGAATGAGACTGGAGGAACCCCGGAAAGCATGGCCCCTGGATTCTCTATCAGCCCAGAACCAAAACAATTTCTGAGGCCAACTCTTCAGACAGGGATTGGACTGGACTGTGGGACATGCAGTAATAGTCGTGAGGAGCATGCCTCTAAACGGCAGCTTCTGTCCGGAGGCGAGATGGGAAGGTATAGAGGGTTAGGAGCTGGTTGAATGGACGTGGGAAATCTGGGGTGGAAAGGAGTAGTGTGCTGTCAGAGTATGGGGAGAGCAATTAGAGTCACATAACAATATATGTATAAATTTTTGTATGGGAAAAAATAAAAAGATAAAAAAATAAAATCTACCAAATTTCAGTAAGAATAGCTGGAGTAGTGGCACTTGAGCTACTACACATTTTTTCCCTGCTCCCTCTCCCAGCTCAGTGTGACAGAAGCTCAGCTCCAGGTGGATGTGGCCAAGAAGACAAGGCATCCTCTTCCATCAGCATCCAGTCAATGACTACAGTATCTCCCTGACATGGGCAGGTAAACATTCTCATCCCCTCCAAGCTCTGTGTTTAAGAAGCTAAATTTCAGGCAAGTTCATCTGAGAGAGCAGGAGCTCCCTTCCTTCATCCAGCCCCTACGGATGAGTATGATGAATGCTCTAACTGAGGTATGGAAGGCCAAGAATTTGGGGTCCCCAACTGCTGTCACCACAACTTGCTTGTTAGGGTGCAGGAACCCTGCGAGGACAGGCAAGGTCACGAGACCAGAGGCTACTGTTCCTGCCCAGCATACTGCTTACAAGGCAGAGGTGTTATTCACAGAGAAGTAGGCACTGTTCCCACCCACCCAGATCTTGAGCAGCTCATGGGGAGAGACGGGCCATAAGAACAAAGAGCTTTTCCAAAGGAACTGACTTTATTTGGAACAGATTTTGGGGAAGATCAAGCCTGTTAGGGATTGAATTGTGTCCCCCCAAAAGATATATTGAAGTTGGAGCCCTCGTAACTGGAACCCTCGTAACTGTAAATGTGACTTTGTTTAGGGAAATAAGGTCTTTGTTTTAAGGATATTATCAGTTAAGTCATACTGGAGTAGGGTGGGTCCTAGTCCTACTCCTTCTGAATGGTGTCTTATAAAAGGAGAGAGTCACACACAGGGTGAAGACAGATGCCATGTGACGATGGAGGCAGATGCATCTGTAAGCAGCAAAGGAACACCAAGGATTGCCAGCAGCAGAAGAGAGGCATGGAACAGTTCCTCTCTCAAAGCCCCCAGAAGGAATCGGCATGGCCAATACCCTGATTTGGACTGCTAGCCTCCAGGACTGTGGACCATGGTGGATTGATCCTTAATCGTTATGAAAGGTCCTTATCTATTTCTAATGCTTATTCCCTTTATGTCTACATTTTAAATACTATTATAGGTGTATCAGTTACCTCTTTTGGTTACTATTTGCATGATACATCCTTTATTCCCCCTTTAACTTTCAAAATTTCTGTCTTTAGTTTTAAATTATATCTCTTGATGCATCTTATAGTTTTTCTTTTTTATTCCTATCTCACAATCATTGTTTTTTGTCCATTTACATTTGATGTAATTACTGATGTATCTGTTTTTAAATCTATCATTTTACTATTTTCTCCCTGTACTACCTGTTTCATGGTCCTTTTTTCTCTCATTCACTTGCTTCTTTTGGGTAAATCAATCATTTTTTAATTTATTACTCCATTTACCCCTCAATTAGCTTGTTATACATGCTTTTATCATTCTTATAATGGTTATACTAGATTTTACAATGTGCATCTTCAACTCACTCGAGGCCATGATAAATGCATATACTTTAGCACTCCCTTGTTAAGGTTAGGGCCTTAGGACATTTTAACAGTAGTTACCACCTCCAGACTTTTCTGCTACTGTTTTAATGCATTTTAATTCTATTTAAATCCCAAGGAAATTATTATTAATGCTTTATAGTCAATATTTATTTAAATTTACCTGCACTTTTACCTGCTGCGCCAATCTTCACCCATTCCTGTACTACTCTATTTCTGTCTAGGATCATTTTTATTCTGTTTGAACAACTTCTGTCTTTTGATGCAGATCTGCTGCACATGAATTCTTGCTTTGTTTGTCTGAAAGCCTTTTATTTCCCTTTGTATGTGAAGATTATTTTTGCTTGGCATGGAAATTTTATGTTGGTGCTCCTTTCTTTTCACCACTTAGTAATGTCATTCTATTGTCTTCTGACCTCCATTGTTTTCTCGTGGAAAAGTGAGTTATCAGTTGTATTGGTTCTTCTTTGATGGTAATGAAACTGTTTGACAGGGGCTGATTTTAATATTTTCTTTTCTTTTTAAATGCTATTTTATTGTGTTTTTGGTGAAGGTTTACACAGCATTTTATGTTCCCATTCAACAATTTCTACACAAGTTGTTCAGTGACATTGGTTACATTCTTTACAATGCATGAACATTCTCATTATTTCTATTCTGGTTGTTCCTTTTCCATTAATCTAGTTTCCTGCCCTTTTACATTCTCATCATTGTTTTAAGGTAATTGTTGACTATTTGGTCTCAATATTTTCCTTTTTATTTTTTAGTAGTTTTACTATCATGTGCCTAGATGTGTGTATATGTGTGTGTGTGTGTATTCTACTTAGGTTTCATAGAACTTCTTGAATATGTGGCTTGATGTTTTTCATCAGTTTTGGAAAACCTTCATCAATTATATTTTCAAATATTGCTTCTTCCTCGTTCAATTTTTTGTCTCTCTCTCTCTCCGTCTTCTGTGAATCCAGTTACCCATGTGTTAGACTGTGTCACCTTGGCCCTTATACTCTTGTCTGTATTTCCATCCTTTTTTCTCCCTGTGCCTCAGTCTGGATATTCTTCCGATCTATCTTCAAGCTAGTTTACAAGTTTACTAATCATCCCTTGTGCTGTGTCTATGCTACTGCTAAACCCAATGAGCTATTAATTTCAGTTACTGTATTTTTCAATTTGAGTGAACTCACATGTAGAGGGTTTGTCATATATAAAATACTCCATAATATCCACTGTTTGCCCTTTCATTGTGAAATAATATTACAGGAATTTTTAGAAAAAGATAAAAATTTGCCATGATTTTAGTATACTAACATAGCAAAATTTCAGTTTTTTGTTCTGTTTATGCAATATTCTGGAGCCTTGGTGGCGTAGTGGTTAAGAGCTCGGCTGCCAACAAAAGTTTGGCAGTTCAAATCCACCGGGTGCTCCTTGGAAACCCTATGGGGCAGTTCTACTCTGTCCTATATAGGTCGCTATGAGCTGAAATCGATTCGACGGCAACGGATTTTTTTTTTTTAAGCAAGAGTCTTTTCTTTTTATCCACATTTAACCTCTTTTAATTTTTTTAATTAAAAATTTTAGTTTGAGTAAACTGTAGATTCACGTCGTTGAAGGAAATAATACCGAGATAACTGTAGGGCACACGCGTTCTGCTTTCAGCAAAAGGCACGGGGGTGGGGGTGGGGGTGGGGGTGGGGATTGGGGGTGGAGTGGGACGGCTGTGCGTAGGCGTCTCCTGTGTCCAGATCAACCTGCGCTTCACAGTTGCCATAGAAACACGTCAAGATGGCGACCGTGACGACTTTTTAATAGACAAGGACCTGGCCTATCGGGAGGAACAGGTTCCTGCCTCCAGCTGTTTGGGATTCAGAGGTGGGTACGGGTGCTCTCGCCCTCGGCGTGGGAGACAAGCGGTCCCAGAACCAAGTCGCCTCTTTCCCGCTTTGGGGCTCGGTGCCCCGCTGTCTCGTCAGGGAGAGACCTGCGATCGTGGTCCCGGCTGGCCCGAGTGAGCGTGGTGTCCTGCTCCAGGGGTGCCCTGGAGGTGCTTTCCATCCACAGGCAAGGACGATGAGAGAGGGTCTTGGGTAGGGAGAGACAGAGAACGAGAGAGAGCATGTGTGCATTTATGTGTGCGTATCTCTGCAGCAGGACAGAGAATGAGAGAGACCATGTATGTGTACGTGCGCACATGTGTGTGTGTCTATGTGTCGCTGCGGCTACCAGGAGTGTTTATTGTGAGGAATTATTTAGACAGTTAATAGGTATCATGTCGGGCCCACTGAGTCCCTAGCCCATATTAGGAACCAAGTCAGGCTTGTTTGTTTTACCTGGGTTTACATGGCCATCGTGGGTACCATGGGGGCACGATGACTGCTGTGGGATTTGTTGCGGACTAAGCCTCCATTTATGATTCTTGCCTGAACCACTGATTACTGTGATAGTTGTCAGGTGTTGCTTTTCTAATTCATTCTAGATTTACTAATTAGCATTCCACTGTAGCGTATAGCTTTCCCTTCTTCCTTGTCTGTCCATCAGTCTGTCTATTCATTTATGTATTTATTTATATCAGTAAGACTCATAGGTTCCTACTTTGCTCAAAGGTTTACCATCTGTTACTATTATTGTTTATTTTGATGCTCATTTTGCCCCGGAAGTGGCCAATGAAAGCCCCTTCAAGTTGGCTTCTGTGTCCATTTGACACCTCCCTAGAGTTCTTTGAGCAGGTACTTTGCTCTCTGAGCCTGTTTCCCCATCTGTAAGAGAAGTAATGATGCCGGCCCCATGCATTGCTTTGAGGATTTAAAGAGGAAAATTCTGAAAATAAAACCCTACAGCGTGTGGCATCTATAGGCCTCAGCAAATGTTGGTTCCCCATTCCACCTTTGCCTGCTTGGTTCTGTGAACGCCATGCCTCTGACGTTAGCACAATAGCGTAGCTAGCAGAGAGCATAGATGGAATGTACCAGCGAGCAGGGATAAACCCACATTTCACTGTGCGTGAGCTTCAGAGTCACTGCTGTGTGCTGGAGGGGGTTGCCTGATGGAGCCGGGGAAGAGGAAGAGCCTCCTGCACAGCTTCCAGTTCACTGAGTGGGGACAGGCCAAGAGAGTCATCACCCCTCCCCTTCCATTTCATGTGCTTTCCCTCCTCTTTCTTTTCTCTCTGTTTCATGGGCTCTCTTATCCTCTTCCTCTCCCTCCTAGTGTAACATCAGAGAATGAGGTTAAGAGCTAAGAGTTGAATATACAGTGAAACCTGTGATAGCCGAAACTTGACAGGTGTGCCTTGTTTATCCGGAGTCACACGTTTTCTGCTTTGTCAGGGTGCAGTCTTACCACTTTTCTATCTCTCATTTTATTGGAAAATATTTGAGTTCCTTCTCTGACAGGTTTGCACCTTTCACTGGTTTTACTGTTTATATTGTTTTCAGAAATTTTACTATTCAGCTGTCACCTTGTATGTATAAGGATAGCAATGAGATGAAATCCTTATAATTTTTTAAACTGCATTTTGTCCATAAACTTCATATTATGAAAATCAATCCATGCCTCTCAACCAAAAGGTTATCTGTTAAAACCCACCAAGATCTGCTTCTGAAAGGTCAGAGCCTTGAAACCCGTATGGAGCAGTTCTACTCTGCAACACATGGGATAGCCATGAGTTGGAATCACTGGAGGGCAACTGACAACAACAGCCAGTCAGCCCAAGCAAGTGGACAGGATGAAGAGTGGGTGGGCTTTCACAGAAAGGGTCCATATAAATAAACGGTGTGGTGTCAGTCCACTCTCCTTGCTTGGGATGTATTTTCTTAACATGCCGGCCCACTTGTAGTGCATCGAGGTACAGGAATGGGGGCTCAGAGTGGAGGGAAAAGCTTTCTGAGGGGCCAATTGATAGTATTTGAGTCAATCCGATCCAGTTTCTGGTTCTGTAAATGCACACTCCGTCTCCACCCGCCCCTCATAGCCCCTTTCATTTTGGCGCAGAAGTAATGCCACAGAAGGCTTCATAGAGTTCCTGAGAGTGGAGGTCTGAGGATCTATGAGAATTTAAGATGTTTAATTTAATCCCTGATTCTGGAAAAGGAAGTGTTGGAAGCTGAATTCTGGAAATCTGTGCGTTAAACTGATATTTTCTACCGTTGTCAACATATTCTCTTGCTGTTTTGCTGAATGCCCCTCCATCTTTCTGTAGGGTGTGACACTTCTCCAGGAGGAGGACTCTCCTCTGGTAGGAAGGTTAACATCTCCTGAGGACCCCTGCTGTGTGGGCAGGCAGGCAGAGGTGAATGAGGTAGGATCTAGGTGTGAAGTACATGGGGAAGGGGAGGGGGCCCATAACGATATTACTGAAATAATAGTTCCCACTATCTTTGCTGCATGCTTTCTAAATACAGTTGCCCGTGTTCTACTATCGACTCCTGTGCCTCATGGTTTTGTCGAGGAAAGAGGTGTGCTCTCTGCTGGAAAATGGCTGACTTCAGAGTTGGGGGGAGGGGCATTCAGACAGGCTGTACGTCTCGGGGGAGATGGCTGGGGAATCATTGGAGGAGACGCAGACAGGTGGTAGGCATTAAGCATGGCCTTGAATGTATAAAAGCAAATGTTATAATCCCTGTCATGGGTATTGGGCCATCTGCTAATCCCTCTGTTTTTCTTTTTTTCTGCCCTGTCTTTCTGTCTAGCAATAGGTCTGTCCCTTTCCTATCGATTTCTGTAGGTAGCTGTTCTCTTGGAAGTTAAGAAAGAAGACAAACTATTAATTTGGACCAAGGTGGGTATGAATATGAGCACCCCTGTTGACTAGGGGTGGGGGTTTGCTGTTGGCAGTCAGGTGAGACCAGGTCTTATCTTGGACCCATTGTCTTCCAGCTTTCCAGACACCTCTGCCCTCACACGTTGTGTGCAGGAAATGGGGTGGGTGAGCCAAGATTGTGTCTATAGGGTGACTGGTAGATATTGGGGTGGGAAATGGGGAGGGAAGTAGTGCAAAGAGGGACCAAGGAGGTCGGATATATTACAGAACCAGCGCCCTAGGTTTGGAAAGGCAGATGTTGGATTGAGAGACCGGAGTGCAGATCTGTCTACCAAATACTCAAAATTCCAGTCCCTCGTGTATTTTTGCCCATAGGTCTGCCTGTGGATCTGCAGTAGAGCTTGTCAACTTGGAAGCGAGGAAGGAGAAAATTGCTGCAGATCAGTGCAGGTCGGTGTGAGAATGAGGCCTGCCTGGGTAGACCTGTAGGGTAGTGGTGTACACTAGCATGGGGCAGGAAGGGCTGGCCGCTCCCCAGTCTCTTGCTTGCAGCAAGCTTCCCACTGTCCTTGCTCCTGTTTGATGCAGAGAAAAGAGTGTGGTGGGGCCTGGGCTGGATATTGTTCGGCATTAGTGGGAGTGTGGAAGGGATAAAATGAGGATGCAGGGTTTTCTACTAATCTACTTGTACCACAGATCAGTCTCTACTCTTCCCTTCATGTCTCTCTATGTGATTTTGTGCATAGAGCAGTACAATGGGAAGAGACTCAAAGCCTCATTTTGTTCTCCAACTCAGGTCCATCTGCAGTGGTAGCTGTGGTGGCCTTGGAGTGGCAGAAGACCATCCCTCTCAGCAGGTCTGCACCCAGGAGCCGTCATCTTCCTGCAGCCTGAGTGTGCCTCTGCCCTCTGTCTGTATCGTTAACAGAGGCTGTGTGTTTTCAGAGGGGACTGTGTGACTGTTGAGCTGAAAATTGTCTCTAACTCTTGCTTCCAAGGCTATAGCCTGACCCAGTGAAGGTGTCAAGACAGTGACCTGAAACACGTTGAGTACCAAGGTCGAGACTGAATAGGGCTATATAGCTAGACTTCAGTCATGACGAAGAATAAGGCTGGAGCCCGGGCTAAAACTAGAAAAGGGGCTGGTAGAAAGGCTGAAGCAGAGAGGGAGGCTACTGGCATAGTCAAGGCCAAGGCAGGGGCTGAGGGAGATGCAGCAGCAGAGATGAAGGCGGCGTCTAAGACTAGGATTGCTGCTGAGGTGAAAGCCGAGACGAAGGAAAGAGCCCTGTCAGAGCCTAGGGCTCTGGTCAAAGCCATGGCTAAGGCGATGCCTGGATCCTGGGCCAGGTCAGGGGGGAGGATCAATACAGACTTCGGTCCCAGGGCTGAGGATGAGGCCACTGTGTCTTGTTTTTCTTGTGTGGCTGAGACCAGTGCTGCATCTGGGTCCACACACAAAGATGAGACTGGTATAGATGCCTGGTTCTGGGCTGGGGAAGAGGCTGGTGACGTGTCCAATGCTAAGGATAAAGATGAAACTGATACTGGTGCCTCGCTCAACGCTGAGGAGTTGGGTGTAGAGCCTGCGACTGGAGCCAGCTCCAAGCCTAGGCCAGGGGTGGAAGAGGGGGAGGAGGAGGAAGAGGAGGAAGGGGAAGTCATCATTGGGAGCTGGTTTTGGGATGGAGATGACACTGGTTTTGACCCTAATCCTAGACCAGTGTACAGGATCGTTAAGCCCCGGGTTGAGTGTGAAATTGATGAAAGAAATAGGCCCAGGGACTGGTCTGAGGTAGCTGTCTGGCCCAACGCCCCTGCTGACATTTCAGCATTGTTAGCGTTGGCACGCCAGGTCCCGTTGAGGACGAGGCCTGTTTCATATATTGCCTTGTCCTCAGCTAAGAAAAAAACCCGTTCCCTGCCTGCGGCAGAAGCCGATCTTTGTAAGGGCACTTCCTTGTGCCTACAGTCTATACATGCGTACCCGTTTAATTCTGAGACTTGCACTCAGGCCATAGAGAAGATCAGACACCAAATCAGGATCAGGGAGTTGAATGGGATTAAGCCATTTGCTTGTCCTTGCAAAATGGAAAGCTGCCTGGGTTCTGAGGAATTTGAAAAACTTGTTAGCTTACTCAAGTCAAATACTGATCCTCTCATTCATAAAATAGCTCAAATCGCAATGGGTATCATTAATGTTCATCCATACGCCCAACAGTTAATTAACGAGCTGGGTGTGCTGACCGTTATTGAAAGCTTGCTCGATTTTCAATTCCCGGACGTGACAAGAAAGGCTGAAATTACTCTGAATCCCATTTCTGTGGATGAAAGAGAACGCATGATTGACTTACATGTTGTGCATATGTGTAAGGAAACCGTGTCTTTTCCCTTGAACTCACCTGGACAGCGATCTGGATTAAAGGAATTAGGGCAACTGACTACTGATTCTGACCGTCACTACATTGTTGCTGGTTACCTTACAGAGCTTTTCCATATACTGGCCCAGGGAAATCGTAAAACCAGAAATCTTGTTTTGAAAGTATTTTTGAATATGTCTGAAAATCCCATTGCAGCAAGAGACATGATTGATATTGAGGCATTGTCAGTACTAAAGCTCATCTTTAACCAGAAAGAGGCAAAAGCCAATCTTGTTACCGCCGTGGCCATATTCGTTAATATAAAGGAGCATATCAGAAAGGGATCTATCATAGTTGTTAATCCCTTGAGTTATAATGAACTCAAGGCCATGTTCCGTGAAGTTAAAATGATTATTGAAAAATTGTAAAATGAGCCGGAACTAAAAGAGAAAACTTGGAACAGTCTCCAAACTTTAATAGGCTGTGTGTTCCCAAAGAGCCTTGCATAATGTTTTGGTTATTACAGTGTGCACCTTATAAATTGCATCTTTAACGTGGTGTTGCTTGTGATAGTCTCTGGGTTTGAGCTAGACCCTATTTGGGATATCAGAGGAATATTACCCCTTGAGCCGAAAATACCTGTTGATTTTTGTCTTGTCTAGTTGGGAGATTTGTGACATTTTTCGTTAAGGACATTGTGAACCAACGTTGTAAGCTAGCGCCTTGCATAACGTTTTGGTTATTACAGTGTGTACCTTATAAATTGCATCTTTAACGTGGTGTTACTTGTGATAGTCTCTGGGTTTGAGCTAGACCCTATTTGGGATATCAGAGGAATATTACCCCTTGAGCCGAAAATACCTGTTGATTTTTATCTTGTCTAGTTGGGAGATTTGTGACATTTTTCGTTAAGTACATTGTGAACCAACGTTGTAAGCTAGCTAGCTTGTTCATTAGTATCTACATAGATCCATTTGTGGCTTCATGTGGCAAAAGACGCAAAGCAAAATGAAACAAAAAACCTTCAGGTTATAGTCTAGTTGTAGAAATGAGGCATATGCACACAAAAATATAAGCTACAGTACCTACAGCGTATATATGCTCATTGCCAAATGTGCCCTCTCGATACTTAAGGGAAGCAGGGATTGCTACAGCACAGACCGTTTAACGTAAAAGGAGTATCTATTTTCCCCCATTCCACCTGCATCACACAACTCATTCTACAACACATAAATGGACCTGAGTCTCAGTCAAAATGTCATCTTAGTTTATTTTTTTTAGTCTTGGTACTACATTTGTAGCTCATATATTATCAGGGCATTTGGTTTATGTCAAAATCATCTCTTACGGAAAGAAAGGAAGCAGGTTTACAGAGGCAAACATTCCCCGAGTGCCTACTCTATGTCAGAAGCCTTTGGCACCATATTTTACAGGTTTTATTGTTTTGTTGTTGTTCTCTTTGTCACGATGATCCTATTAGATAGGCTACTAGTGTTTCTTTTTATTGTAAATCATTATTCTGGGTTCTCTCCAAGGAGAATTCGAGAGGTTAAGTACTTTTTCCAACATTCTCACAGCTAGCAAGTGGTCTAGCTCTTTTGTCAGGTAACCACGTTTGTCTGACACCAAAACCCACTCTCACCACACTACCTTAAGGTCCTCTTTCACTTTTTTACGTGGTGGTCTTCAAGGCTCTGGGACTATTTGATGTTAATGGCTTGGTTCTGCTGTGGATGACGTCCCTGCCAGGCTTGCAATTCCTAACATTTAAGTTTCTCCAAATGGCCATGTCAGTTAGGCTTTTGGCTCCACCTGGCTGGAGGTCAGGAGAAAAGTCTGGGATGAACGTATGGGTTTGGCCCGGCAGTGTCTCGGACGGTAGACCCAGAACTGCAGCTGTCTCAACACACAAGGTAGTGATTTCTGGAAGTCTGTATGGTCCAGAAAGTATTCCCAGTAGTTTTGGCCTGTGGCTGAGTTCTGTAAGTCTTATGGCAGGAAGTATAACCCATGGTCTGAACTGAGGAGAAAGTTTCTGTGTGTGGAAAGTATTGGGTTATATGATTTAAGACGTTTACATAGTTAAAAGAAATCATATTCTAAATACTGTTTGTAACTTGCTTTTTCCCTAGCAGTATATTGTGAAAATCTTTCCATGTCAATAAATGTACTTCTACAGCATATTTTTGAATCATGTAATATTTTGGTATATAGTCTCCTGAATTTTTCTTTGCATATTTTCTAATATACGTATGTACGCATTTATTCTTTGGCAAAAAATGGGAGAGCGATGTTCTGCAACTTGCCTTTTCCTCTTCATTATTTTCGTAATTCCTTATTATACGGAAACCATGGTGGCGTAGTGGTTAAGAGCTACGGCTGCTAACCAAAAGGTCAGCAGTTCGAATCCACCAGGTGCTCCTTGGAAACCTTGTGGGGCAGTTCTACTCTGTCCCATAGGGTTGCTATGAGTCGGAATTGACTCGAAGGCAATGGGTTTGGTTTCTGGGTTTGGCCACATGCTTTTTATTAATAGCTTTGTTGAGGTATAATTGACAGATATTAACCTGTACATGTTTGGTAAGTTTAGACCTATGTATTCATACACGAAACCATCACCACCATCAAGATAGTCACCATATTCATCACCCCCATAAGCTTCTTTATGCCCCTTGGTGATTCCTCCCTCCCAACCCTCCCTTTGCTTCTCCTCCCCCTCACCCCAACCAGGCCACCATTCATCTACTTCATGTCAATACAGTTTTAATTTTCTATGATTTTATATAAATGGATTCATACAGCATGTGCTCTTTTTTTTGCAGGGTGTGAGGGGGAATCTGGCGTCTTGCACTCAGCATAATTATTTGAGATTCATCCGTGTCGTGTGTATCAATAGTTCATTGCTTCTAGTTGCCGAGTAGTATTCCATTACATGGTTATACCACATTTTGTTTATTCACCTGTTGATGGACATTTGGGTTGTTTCCAGGTTTTGGAGATTATTAATAGAGCTACAGTAAACATTTGTAGACTTATGCCTTTATTTCTCTTGGATAAATACCTAGGAGTGGAATGGCTGGCTCATATAGTAGGTATACATTTAACTTTTACATTTTCCAAAGTGGTTGTACCATTTTACATTACCACAAGCTGTGCGTGAGGGCTCTGATTCCTCTACATCCCTGCTGACACTTGATACTGTCAGTCTTTTTTCATTTTAGCCTTAGTGGATTGTGGTTTTAATTTGCATTTCTCTAGTGACTAATATGTTCAGTGAAGAATTGGTGCAAATCTTTTGCCCATTTTTTAAAAAATTGGGTGGTTTTCTTATTGTTGATTTTAAGAGTTTTTTTTTTTTTTTAACATAGTTTGAATACAAGTCCCTTATCAGATATATGTTTTGTAGCTATTTTCTCCCAGTGTATGGGTTCTTTAATTCTCTTTAGTGTCTTTCGAAGAGCAGTTTTTAATTCTGATGAAGAAAAGTTTTATATGTTACAAGTTGTGCTTTGGTGTTGTATATAAAACTTTTTCACCAAACTCGGGTCAAAAGTTTTATAGTTTTAGGTTTGATGTTTAGGTCTACGACCCATTTTGAGTTAGCTTTTGTATACGGTGTGAGTTATGAATCGAAGTTCATTTTTGGCTGAACTTCTTTCTTCACTGAGTTTGCCTTTGCACCTTTGTAAAAAAAATGAGTTGTCCATGTATATAGGTCTGTTTCTGGACCCTATATTATATTCCATTGATCTACTTGTCTATCTTGACGCCAGTGCCCCACTGGCACTGTCGTAATTGTTGTACCTTCGTAATAAGTCTTGAAACCAGACAGTGTGAGTCTTCTAACTTTATTCTTTTTCAAAGTTATTTTGGCTATTTTCCTCTTCCATTTCCTTATGCAGTTTAGGATCAGCTTGTCAATTTCTACAAAAACAACTGCTGGGATTTTGATTGGGATAGATTTGAACCAATAGATCAGTTTGGGGAGAACTGGCATCTTAACAATATTGAGTCTCCTGATCCATGAACAAAATACATCTCCATTTTTTTAGGCCTTTAATTTCTTTCAGCAATATTTTGTAGTTTTCATGGAACATGCTTTCTAACAGCTGCAAAAAAAAAATCTTTTATATGGCTGTACCACATTTAATGGAGCCCTGGTGGCATAGTGGTTAAGAGCTTGGCTGCTAACCAAAAGGTTGGCAGTCTGAATCCACCAGCCACTCCTTGCAAACCCTACGAGGCAGTTCTACTCTGTCCTGTAGGGTCACTCTGAGTTGGAATCAACTTGACAGCAATGGGTTTGGTTTTTGTTTTTTTTAACCGCTTTTAATCAGCCCCTTGGTGATGAGCATTTACTGGTGTATTTTCCTGTGAGACTTGATGCTGCAGTGAGCATCCTTACTTCTGTCTTCATACCTGTTTGAATACTTCTGTATGGTAAATTCCTTGAAGTGGAATGGCTTTGTCAAAGGTCATGAATGGCAGTGCCCTCCAGTCAGCGACCACCAGGAACATGCCTGTATTTGAGCAAGTTTATTCCTCGTTGCCGTGAGGGAAAACACACACTACGGGGAACCATGGGTGCCTCCAAAGAAGCTGTTAGAAATGATTATAGGATTGGGCTTCTGATAGGTGATTTTGGGCAGGGTTTAAGGGTGTGTCCCTTGCTCTGGATTGGATGGGACAGTGTTTTTTTGTATTCAGACTTGATTATAGAGTGGTATTATTTTTTTTTGCCTTGATCCATCACAGTCACAGAGTGTCCTTGTCTGATGTTGAGATTCTGTGGAATTGTTTATATTCTACAAGAGATCACCAGGGCCTAAGCCAGCTCCTAAATGTCAGGAATGCTTTTCTTTCACAGGTGTTTACAAATTCTGATATGTGCTGCCATACAGACCTTCAAAATGTATGCCCACCAGCCTTAACCCGCAGAGTAAGAAAGAAGATCTGATCAGGAGGCATGTTATACACAGACACGCATATACTCACAAAGAAAACAGTAGTTAGATGGCACTTGTTTAGGGATGAAAATTATTATCGTTGCAAGATGCAAAGTCAAATTTCATGCACCAACATTAGTCTAGAAATTACAAAAATATCACAAATGGAGAGGTGTAAATTTAGGGGAGCTAACACTTCCAGCAATCCCCCAAGTAAATCAGCTATGTAAGCAAGAACCTTCCCTCATCAAGGTGATTTTGTTGTTGTTGTTAGATTCCGACTCGTGGCGACCCCGTGTGTTGCAGAGTAGAACTGCTCCATAGGGTGTTCTGTGCTGCAACCTTTCGCCAGGCCTCTCTTCCTAGGCACCTCTGGGTGTTTTCAAACAGCCAACCGTTCAGATATTAGTCGAACACTTAACCTTCTCGCCACCCAGGAGCTCCTAATAAAGGCCAGATACTGCCATGACTAGGGTGATTAAGAGGGTTAATCTCCCAAGGTGTTGGGAGGCTGACAGAAAGTGTGTGTTTCATAAAGAGCCAGGACCCAAGAAACCGTAGAGACACAAACTCTGAAAGTATATAACGGTAAGGGAAAAGCTGCTTTGTTCTCTGGAGAAATTGGTCAAAGGAGGTGGGAGATCACAGATGGTCATTGCGTACATCATTGGCAATGCATTCACTGTACAGCAAACTTAAAAAAGACTGCATCCTTGTTCTTCTGTGGGATCTTGTCTCTTTGAAACTTGAAAGACACAACCAACTCCAAGTTCTCTTGCTTCTCTGCTCCTGACCTAGAGAGTAAGAAAACAAGAAGCGGGAAAGTACATACAGCATGTCAACGGAAATGGGTGATGTTTTCATCCCTGTCCCAGTTAAGTCACCCTAATCATTCTACAACACAGAAGTGGTGCTGAAGGTCATATATAAAGTAGATGTGTGCTGATTTCCCTTCCTGACTCTAACAACAGCTCTGATGTATTCATTGTTGTCCTCGTTCGCTAGATGGAGAAACTAAGGCTGAGCAAAGTTAAGAAATTTTTCAGAGATTACATGGCTACTTATTGACCGAGCCAGAATTTCTATGTAGATTTGTCTAATTCCTATAAGTGTGCTCTCAACCCTCAGAGAATCCTTTGTTATACATAGTAGTTTTCTAAGGCTCAGGTACTGGCTGGTTTAAACCTAACTGGTATGGTGCCCAGGCTGTATCATTAACAGACGGATACTCACAAGACCCCTGGAGAATGACAATATTGGTAGTTTGCTTACCCTGTTCATAAGAAAGGACTGGATCTGGGAGGCATTTTTATGTTCTCTAAGTAAGAGTGGAGGGGGGTGTAGAGACAAGCATACGGAAACCGGGGTTGAGGGAAGGGCAAGATTTCTTGATTACCTTCCATGTGCTAGGCACTTTGTGTATGGCATCTCATTTCACCATGTCCATCCCTATTTTTCAGAAAAGGAAACTTTCTAAGATCAAGTCACTTGTCCTAGGTTGCACAGCTGTAACTGGTAGCCTAGCAGATGCATTATTACTTCTGTGACCCTTTAACATTTTGTGTTTCCTCTGACATGTTATCTTTTGCTGCCCTTATGTCAATGGTGGGTGCTAAGTAAATATCTACTGGTTAACGGGTGGACAAAGATAAGGAAATTCATTTGTTGAGTGGAAAGATTGGGCTAGGAACTAGATACTAAAATGAAAAAACAAAATAGCCTCAGATGTTTTACTCCTGCTTTTCCTCCAGGTCTGTCTAAAATGGGCACAAAAACCCAAATGGGGATCTTTTCGCCAAGTATGTTTATATTGACTTTCCCTTCCAATTTCAAAACAACACCTCCATGGGCAGTGATTAAAAATAATCTGAGGCATAGGAAAAAACACCAAATTCCTTCATAGGCAATGAGAATGGTCAAAACATACATGATTTCCCTCTCACAATCTGGTGATAACCTTTAATGTAGAAAACATGTAACAGACACTGGGTCCTGGTGATTTTCCCTAGTTCCCTAGAAGAAAGATGTGATATTTCGGGTGGACCTTGTATTCTACCTGCATCAATGGATTTCAATAAATAACATTGATAATAAGAGCTGATGGTGACCTTGCACTCAGCAGAGCTCCTTTCTTTCTATCAATAAATTAAACAACAGAATGTGTATTTTTTTGGTTTTCTTAACTACTTCGTCCACAATTAAAATAATCCCTTGATCTTAACAGAGCTAGCTTCCTTCCTTCTTTCCTTCCTTCCTTTCTTTCTTTCTTCTTTCCGCCCTCTTTTCCTCCCTCCCTTCCTTGTTGTTGTTAGGTGCTGTCAAGTTGGTTCTGACTCACAGGGACTCTTTGTACAACACTACCCGGTCCTGTGTCATCCTCATTATCGTTGCATGCTTGAGTCCATGTTGCAGCCACTGTGTCAATCCATCTCTTTGAGGATCTTCTTCTCTTTTGCTGACTCTCAACTTTATCAATCATGATGTCCTTCTCCAGTGACTGTTCCCTCCCGATAACATGTCCAGAGTACGTGAGACAAAGTCTCGCCATCCTGCCGTTTAAGGAGCATTCTGGCTGTACTTCTTCCAAGAAAGATTTGTTCCTTCTCCTGGCAGTCCATGGTATATTCAGTATTCTTTGTCAACACCATAATTCAAAGTCGTCAACTCTTCTTTGGTCTTCCTTATTCATTGTCTAGCTTTCGCATGCATATGAGGTGATTGAAAATACCATGGCTTGGGTCAGGCACACCTTAGTCTTCAAGGTGACATTTTTGCTTTTTAATACTTTAAAGAGGTTTTTTGCAGCAGATTTGTCCAATGCAATGCATCTTTTGATTTCTTGACTGCTGCTTCCTTGGGTGTTGATTGTGGATCCAAGAAAAATGAAATCCTTGACAGCGTCAATCTTTTCCCCGTTTATCATGATGTTGCTTATTGGTCCAGTTGTGAGGATTTTTGTTTTCTTTATGTTGAGGTTTAATCCGCACTAAGGGCTGTAGTGTTCGATTTTCACCAGTAAGTGCTTCAAGCCCTCTTCATTTCAGCAAGCAAGGTTGTGTCATCTGCATATCACTGGTTGTTAATGAGTCTTTCTGCAATCCTGATGCTGCATTCTTCTGCATATAGTCCAGCTTCTCGGATTATTTGCTCAGCATACAAATTGAATAAATACGATGAAAGGATACAACCCTGGCACACATCTTTCCTGACTTTAAACCACGCAGTATCCCCTTGTTCTGTTTAAACTACTGTCTCTTGATCCACACGAGCACAAGCACAATTAAATGTTCTGGAATTCCAATTCTTCGCAATGTTATCCATAATTTGTTATGATCCACACAATGGAATGTGTTTGCACTTTTCAGTATAATACTTTCTTTTGTCTTCTCCAGCCTCCCTTTGAAATCTTCTGTTCATGTCTTTTACTTCATCATATTTAGCTATTCTATGTTCAAGAAAAAGGTTCAGTCTCTTCTAACATCCATTTTGGACTTTTCTTTCTTTCCGTCTTGTTAATGACATTTTACTTTTTTTTTTTATTGTAGTTCAGATGAAGGCTTACAGAACAAATAGTTTTTCATGAAACAGAAGTACACATGTTATTTTATGACATTGGTTAACAACCCCACAACATATCAACCCTCTAACTTCTCAACCTCTTTTTTTTGGTGAAAATACACATAGCCAAAGATACACCATTTCAAAAATTTCTACCTGCACAGTTCAGTGACATTGACTATGCTCTTCGAATTGGGCTGTTATTCTCACTTAAGATGAAGGCTTACAGAACACAATAGTTTCTCATTTAACAGTTACTACAAATGTTGCCCTATGACAATGGTTAACAATCTCATAACACATTAACAATATCCTTACTCAGCCTTGGGTTCCCTATCACCAGCTTCCTTGTCCCCTTCTGCTTTCTGGCCCTTATCACTGGACTCCTGTACCTCGTTAGTCTCATTTGGTTTTACGGGGCTGTCCACTCCCAGGCTGAACAGTGAGCCTCGGAGGTAACTTCATCACTGAGCTAAAAGTGTGTCTGGGGGCCATACTCTCGAGGTTTCTCCAGTCTCCTTTAGGCCAGTAAATCTGGTCTTCTTTTGTGGGTTAGAATTATGCTGTACATCCTTCTCCAGCTCTGTCCAGAGCCCTCTGTTGTGATCCTGGTCAGAGCAGTCAGTGGTGGTAGCCGGGCACCATCTACCTGTACTGGACTCAGTCCAGTGGAGGCCTCGGTAGCTGTACACAATTAGTCCTTCGGACAAATCTTTTCCTTGTATCCTGTTCTCTTCATTCGCCCTTGCTCCCAAAGGGATGAGACCAGTGCAGTATCTTAGATGGCCACTCACAGGCTTTTAAGAAGCCAGACACTACTCACCAAGATAGAATGTAGAGCGTTGTCTTTATAAGCTGTGTCATGCCAATTGAGCTAGATGTTCCCCGAGACCATGGTCCCCAGAGCCCTCCACCCAGCAATTCAGTCCCTCAGGGAGTTTGGATGTGTCTATGGGGCTTCCATGACCTTTCCTTGTACAAGTTGTGCTAGTTTCTCCTGTATTGTGTACTGTCTCACCCTTCACCCAAGATACCACTTATCTATTGTCTATTTAATATTTCCCCCCCACCCCTCCCATCCCTGGTAACCAACAAAGATTGTTACATTTTGTGTGTAAACTTTTTCATGGGTCTCATACAATATTTCAATATTCAATATTCAATAGAGGTCTCATACAATATTTGCCCTTTTGTGATTGACGTATTTCACTCAGCATAATGTCCTCCAGTTTCATCCATGTTATGAGATGCTTCAAATATTCGTTGTTGTTCTTTCTCGTTGCATAGTACTCCATTGTGTGTATGTACCGTAGTTTGTGTATCCATTCATCTGTTGATGGGCATCTAGGTTGTTTCCATCGTTTTGCTATTGTGAACAATGCTGCCATGAACATAGGTGTGCATATGTCTAGTCGAGTGACAACTCTTATTTCTCTAGGATATATTCCTAGGAATGGGATTGCTGGATCGAATGGTATGTCTATTTCTAGCTTTCTGAGGAAGCGCCATATCATTTTCCAAAATGGTTGTATCATTTTGCATTCCCACTAGCAGTGCAAAAGTGTTCCGATCTCCCCGCAGCCACTCCAACATTTCTTATTTCCAGTGTTTTTGATTTGTGCCAGTAATGCCGGGGTGAGATGGTATCTCATTGTGGTTTTAATTTGCATTTCTCTAATGGCTAGTGATCGCGAGCATTTCCTCATGTGTCTGTTGGCCATTTGAATGTCTTCTTTGGTGAAGTGTCTGTTCATTTCCTTTGCCCATTTTTTAATAGGATTATTTGTCTTTTTGTTGTAGAGGTGTTGGATTTTCTTGTAGATTATGGAGATTAGACCTTTGTCTAATTTGTGCTGTCCAGAAATGTTTTCCCAGTCTGTAGGTTCTCTTTTTACTCTTTTGCTGAAGTCTTTTGAAGAGCATAGGTGTTTCATTTTTAGAAGATCCCAGTTCTCTAGCTTATCTATTGGGTTTTGTGCATTGATGGTTATGGTTTGTATCCTGTTGATGCCATGTATTAAGGCCTGAAGTGCTGGTCCTATTTTTTCTTCTATGGATTTTATAGTTTTAGGCTTTATATTCAGGTCTTTGATCCATTTTGAAGTAGTTTTTGTATACGGTGTGAGGTATGAGTCCTGTTTAATTTTTTTGCAAATGGATATCCAGTTTTGCCAGCACCATTTGTTAAAAAGACTGTCTTTTCCCCATTTGATGGAATTTGGGCCTTTGTCAAAGATCAGGTGACCGTTGGTGGATGGATTTACATCTGGGTTCTCAATTCTGTTCCATTGGTCAATGTATCTGTTGTTGTACCAGTACCAGGCTGTTTTGACTACTGTAGTTGTATAGTAGGTTCTGAAGTCAGGTAGTGTGAGTCCTCCAACTTTATTCTTCTTCTTCAGTAGTGCTTTACTGATTCGGGGCTTCTTCCCTTTCCATATAAAGTTAATGATTAGTTTTTCCATCTCTTTGAAGAATGTTGTTGGTATTTGGATAGGAATTGCGTTGTATTTGTAAATTGCTTTGGGTAGAGTTGTCATTTTCACAATGTTGAGTCTGCCTATCCATGAGCATGGTATGTTTTTCCATTTATGTAGATCCCTTTGGGTTTCTTGCAGTAGTGTTTTGTAGTTTTCTTTGTATAGGTCTTTTACATCCCTGGTCAGATTTATTCCTAAGTATTTTATCTTTTTAGGGGCTATTGAAAATGGTATTGTTTTCCTGATTTCCTTTTCATCGTTCTCCTTATTGGTGTATAGGAATCCAACTGATTTTTGAATGTTTATCTTGTATCCTGCTACTCTGCTGAATCTATTAGTTCCAGTAGATTTCTCGTGGAGTCTTTAGGGTTTTCTATGTATAGTATCTTATCATCTGCAAACAGGGAGAGTTTAACTTCTTCATTACCAATTTGGATGCCCTTTATTTCTTTTTCTTGCCTTATTGCTGTAGCTAGAACTTCCAGCACAATGTTAAATACTAGTGGTGATAAAGGGCATCCTTGTCTTGTTCTTGTTTTCAAGGAGAATGTTTTCAGCCCCTCTCCATTAAGAATGATGTTGGCCATTGGTTTTGTATAGATGCCCTTTATTATGTTGAGAAATTTCCCTTCTATACCTATTTTATTGAGAGTTTTTATCAGGAATGGTTGTTGGACTTTGTCAAATGCCTTTTCAAAATCAATTGAGATGATCATGTGATTCTTTTCTTTCCTGTAATTTATGTGGTGGATTATGTTGATTGATTTTCTAATGTTGAACCATCCTTGCATACCTGGTATGAATCCTCCTTGGTCGTGGTGTATTAGTTTTTTTGATATGATGGTGAATTCTATTGGCTAGAATTTTGTTGAAAATTTTTGCATCTATATTCATGAGAGATATTGGTCTGTAATTTTCTTTTTTTGGTGACATCTTTTCCTGGTTTTGGCATCAGCATTATGCTGGCTTCATAGAATGAATTTGGAAGTGTTGCTTCCTCTTCTATGCTCTGAAATAGCTTGAGTAGTACTGGTACAAGCTCTTCTGTAAATGTTTTGTAGAATTCTCCAGTGAATCCATCTGGGCCAGGGCTTTTTTTGGTTGGGAGGTTTCTTTTTTATTACCTTTTCAATCGCTTCTCTTGTTATGGGTCTGTTCAGATTTTCAACATCACTTTGTTGTAGTTTGGGTAGGCTGTGTGTTTCTAGGAATTTATCCATTTCCTCTAGGTTTTCAAATTTTTTGGAGTATAGTTTTTCATAATATTCTGTTATAATCCTTTTTATTTCAGTTGGGTCTGATGTAATATCCCCATTCCATTTCTTATTTGGGTTATTTGTGTCCTCTCCTGTTTTTCTTTTGTCAGTCTGGCCAGTGGTTTGTCAATTTTGTTGATTCTTTCAAAGAACCAGCTTTTGGTTTTGTTGATTCTTTCTATTGTTTTTCTGTTCTCTATTTCATTTATTTCTGCTCTGATCTTTACTATTTCCTTTCTTCCGGTGGTTGTGGGCTTTTTTTGCTGTTCTCTTTCTATTTGTTTGAGTTCTGTAGTTAATGTTTTGATTTTGTCCCTTTCTTCTTTTTTGATATGTGCATTTATTGCTATAAATTGTCCTCTGAGGACTGCCTTTGCTGTGTCCCAAAGGTTTTGGTATGATGTGTTTTCATTCTCATTTGATTCTAGGAAATTTTTGATTCAGTCTCTGATTTCTTCTATTACCCACTGATGTGTAAGCAGGATATTATTCAGTTTCCATGTAGTTGATTTTTTTTCCTTGATCTTTCTATTGTTAATTTCTACCTTGATTGCATTGTGTTCAGAGAAGATACTTTGAATTATCTCAACGTTTTGGATCTTGTTGAGGATTTCTCTGTGGCCTAAGATGTGGTCTACTCTGGAGAACGTTCCATGTGCATTGGAAAAGAATGTGTACTTTGCAGTGGTTGGATGGAGTGTTCTATATATGTTTATGAGGTCAAGTGGGCTGATTGTGCCCTTTAGGTCTTCTGTATCTTTGCTGAGTTTCTTCTTAGTTGTTCTGTCCTTTACTGAGAGTGGTGTGTTGAAGTCTCCTACTATTATTGTGGAACTGTCAATTTCTCTTTTCAGTGTTGTTAGAGTTTGTTTTATGTATTTTGGAGCCCTGTCATTGGGTGCGTAGATGTTTATTATGGTTATGTCTTCATGATGGATCGTCCTCTTAATCATTATATAGTGTCGTTCTTTGTCTTTTATGATAGATTTAGTTTTAAATTCCATTTTATCTGAGATTAGAATTGCCACTCTTGCTCTTTTTTGGTAGTTGTTAGCTTGATATATTTTTTCCCAACCTTTGACTTTTAATAAATTCACACCTTTATTTCTAAGGTGTGTCTCTTGTAGACAGCATATTGATGGATCCTGTTTTCTTATCCATTCTGTCACTCTCCGTCTCTTTATGGGTGCATTAAGTCCATTTACATTCAGTGTAATTATGGATAGATGTGGGTTTGTTGCTGTCATTTTGTAGTGCTTTTTTTGTGGTGCTGAAATTTTCTTTGTTCTTCTTACTCTCTTGTGCTGAGTTACTTTTGTTTGTGGATTTTTTTTTCATTTATTTTGTTTTTGCTGAGACTTTATGTTTTTCCTCTTTTTTTATGAGTATGTTTTTTAACTTTCTTTGTGGTTACCATAAATTTTACCCTTATCTTTCTATGTTTGAAGAGGTCTACCATTACTTGGTATCGCCTTGCCTTTCTCTTCATTAGAAGATTCTATACCTATGCCATTTATTCCGTCTTTTATTGTTTTGATGTTGTTGTAATTTAATGATTAACTGCTCTGAATCCCTGTTGTATTTCTTTTGGTTTTGGATAGTCCTCAAGAGTTCATTTCCTAGATTGGTATCTGGCTGGTATGATCCTGCATCCTAGGTTCTGTCTGTAGCTGAAGCTGTTTGTACTCAGATTAAAGAACCCACTTTAATAATTCTTGTAAGTTTGGTTTGACTTTTACATATTCCCTTAATTTCTGTTTATCTGGAAATGACCTAATTTCACCATCAAATTTGAACGAGAGTTTTGCAGGATGTATTATTCTTGGCTGGCAATTTTTTTCTTTCAAGATTTTATATATGTCATCCCATTGCCTTCTTGCCTGCATGGTTTCTGCCAGATAATCTGAGCTTAGTCTTATTGTTTCTCCTCTGTATGTGACTTCTTGTTTTTCATAGCTGCTCTCAGGATTCTTTGTTTGTCTTTGGTTTTGGCGAGTGTGAATATGATATGCCTTGGTGATTTTCTTTTGGAGTCTCTTCTATATGGGATTCGTTGAGCTTCTTGGATGGCTAGCTTTTCATCTTGCATGATATTGTGGAAATTTTCTGTCAGCAGTTCCTCAATGATCCTCTCTGTGTTTTCTGTTTTCTCCCCCTGTTCTGGAATTCCAATCACTCACAGATTTTTGCTTTTGATTGTGTCCCACATAACTCTCAGGGCCTCTTCATTTTTCTTTGTTCTTTTTTCTGGGTTTTCCTGAATCAGAGTTGTATCCAAGTGTTTGTCTTCAATTCCACTGATCCTGTCTTCCACCGTTTCAAATCTGCTTCTCAGCCCTTCTGTGACATCATCCATTTCTGAAATCCTGTTGTTCATCTTTTGGATTTCTAATTGTTGTCTTTGTATAATTTCTAGTTGTTAATTTATTTTGACATTTTGTACCTGCATTATTTTCCTGAATTCTTCCAATTTTTTGTCTGTATTTTCCATGAATTTGTCTATTTTTTCCTCATTTTTGTCAGCTTTTTGCCTCGGTTCTTGGAGAATTCTGAGTATTAGCAATTTGAATTCCCTATCAGGTAGTTCTAGTTCATTTTCTTCCAGAGGAGAGTCATCTGGTGTTTTATTTTGGATGCCTACTGGAACCATCCTGTCCCTTTTTTGTAAATGTTTTGTTATTGTCTGCTGTCTTCAGGGCATTCAGTAGTTATTTTACTTGTTTATTGATTGTAGATTTGTTTGTTTCATCCCTTTTTTTAAAAAAAATTGACTGTTTGAGCAGACAGACTGTGTGTTCTTTGTTGTTTGCTTTTCTGTGGGCACAATACTTTTCGCCTCCTTCTCCATCTGGCAGGGTCAGTCACTCAGATATGGTATGGCAGGGCAGGTCTAGCTGAAGAGGGGTTACTGGGATGGGTTGTTTGTGGCACTTACTACAGCCACCAGAGCGGGTTGGTTATCAGTGCAGGACAGGTTCCAGTAGGCCATGCCTGTGTTGCTTGGTGGTGTGATGTCAGGCACACGGTACAGGTAGGCAGGATGTGGCTGGGAGATTATTATGTGTGGAGCTAAGATGGATATGGGAGAGAGGAGAGAGGAACATGAGCCAAAAATATACAAACAAACAAAAAAGAATGCTAGGGGAGCTTGCTGTTGGAGTGGAGAGATGAGAGACTATGAAATGGAGAAAAACAGAAAGGGGAGGAGGAAGAAAGGAAAAGAATGAATTAATAAGGATCAGAAAGGTTAAAGAACTGCAAAGTTCCCAGGGATCCCACCGGTGCAGCTATGAGGTCTGGGGAAGTCGCTATCAGGTGTTGTAGTACAGCCTGGCTAGAAGGTATAGAGGTATACAATGCCAGCTATTCAGGGAACAGAAAGAGAAGGAAGATATAGAGAGACGAGAAACTGAGCAATGAAGAAAGACAAAAAGGGAAATAGAAAACAAAACAAATTAAGAAAAAAAGAACAAGAAAGGCCCCCAAAGCAAAATAAATAAAAAAAAACATAAAAAGAAATGTCCTCAGGGATCCCTCTACACGTCTGTGGAAGCCAAAGGGGAGTCTCCCTGCCACACAGCTCAGCCTGGCCAGAAAGGGCTCCCAGCTCAAGAAAAGGAAAAGAAAACAAACAAATAATTCAAAACAAACAAACGAACAAAAGCCCTGGGATCCCACCAGCATGGCAGCCCAAACTGGGAAGCATCTCCACACTCGAACTGAGCTCCGCAGCCCCTCAGGAAGAAGCAAAGATGGCGCACAGAGCCAGGTACTTGAGCGAAGGGAGGGGGAGGTGGCAAGACGCAAGTAAGAAATCAAAAGAAGCAGAAAAAAAAAAACAACAACACTAGCAGCCAACAAATGGCACTCAGCCAGCTAGTGCGGGCTGGTGTTTCTGGACAAGAGACTATGTCCGTGGGAAGCAGAGGGGGCCGAGTGTGGGTGAAGAAGTGTAGAGAGTGGGAAAGCATATATCACAAATAACTGGAGCTCTGCAGCCCCTCAGGAAGAAGCAAAGATGGCACACGGAGTGAGGTACTCAAGCGAAAGGAGGGGGATGTGGGGAGAGGCAAGGAAGAAATAAAAAGAAGTGGAAAAAAAGCAACACCAGCAGCCAACAAATGGCACTCAGAGAGCCACCTGTTCGGGTGTGTGGACTCCAAGCAGCCACTGTTTCCCATTCAAGAGACTGTGGCCGCGGGAAGCAGAGGAGGCCGAGTCGGGGTGAAGAAGGGTGGGGCGTGGGAAAGCGTATATTTCCAATTACCGGTTGTTTTGTCTCCCGCTGGAAGCTCCGTGAGGCTGCTTTCTCATAACCCCTGTTTGCTGGTCTCCGATAGGATTCCAAGATGGCGGATCTGCGCTGCGTTAGCTGGTAGGGGACCTCTTCATGAATCTCTCCTCGCTCTCTGTTCTCTGTAAGTTTTCTCACTCCATTTGGTGCTTGGCTGAGTTCTTTATCTCTTCATTTGATGTTTTAGGGTTTCAGAATTGTTGTATTCTCTGTTCAGCTTAGTTTTTTGGATCTTTGCTGTGGAGGGACGGCATGGTGCCTCTGCTTAGAGCGCCTTTTTGCTGGAACTCATAACATTTTACTTTTTTCATATAGGATATCCTTGATTTCATGCCACAACTCTCTGGTCTTCGATCATTAGTGTTGAATGTGTAAAATATGTTCTTGAGATGGTCTGTAAATTCAGGTAGCATATACTCAGAGTCATACTTTAGCTGTCATAGATTTGTTTTAATTTTCTTCAGCTTCACCTGGAACTTGCATATGAGCAATTGATGGTCTGTTCCGCAGTTGGCCTTTTTCTGACTGATGATACTGAGCTTCTACATCATCTCTTTCCACAGATGTAGTTGATTTGATTCCTATATATTCCATCCAGTGAGGTCCGTGTGTGTAGTCTTTGTTTACATTGTAGAAAAAATGTATTTCTGATGAATAAGTCATTGGTCTTGGAAAATTCTATCATTCCTCGTTTCATCACCAGGGCCATACTTTCCAACTACTGATCTTTCTTGTTTGTTTCCAGCTTTCCCTTTCCAATCACCCTTAATTATTGTTGCATGTTGATTGCATGTTTAATCAATTTCAAACTGCAGCAGTTGGTAAAAAATCTTCAATTTCTTCATCTTTGGCATCAGTGACTGGTGGGTAAATTTGAATATTAACCATATTAACTGGCCTTCAATGTACTCATATGGATATTATCACTGACAGCATTGTACTTTAAGCTAGATCTTGATATGTTCTTTTCATGCTTCTATTTGTCATTTCCTGTGTAGTAGACTATATGATTGTTTGATTCAAAATGGCTAGTACCTGTCCATTTCAGCTCACTAATGCCTAGGATATCGATCTTCAAGCCTTTCATTTCATTTTTGACAACTTCCAATTTTCCTCAATTCATACTTTGTTTATTACACATTTTGATTACTAATGGGTGTTTGCAGATGTTTCTTCTCAGCTTGAGTCGTGCCACATCTGCAAATGAATGTCTGGAAATCTTTACTCCATCCATGTCATTTAGATCAGCTCTACTTTGAGAAGGCAGCTCTTCCCGAGTCATATTCTGAGTGCCTTCCAACCTGAAGGGCTCATCTTTCAGCACTATGTCAGACAATGCTGCACTGCTATTCATAAGGTTTTCACTGTCCAATTTTTTCAGAAGTAGACTGCCGAGTCCTTCTTCCTAGTCTGTCTTAGCCTGGCGCTCCGCTGAAACCTGTCCAACATGGATGACCCTGCTGGTATTTGAAATTCTGGTGGCATAGCTTCCAGCATCACAGCACCATACAAGTACAACCAACTGTCAGAAAAGTGGTGGTTAAAATCTTTAGTAGGCTTTATTTTAGTAGTAGTTTTTCACCCATTTTTCAATACATTTTATAGAAATCGACATGTTTAGCTTTTCTACCTCTTTTTGATTTCAAACTTGGTGATGTAAATTTTTCTCGAAAATATTTTGTCATGCAGGTTTCAAATACCATTGGCACCAATTAGAAATTATATTATTTCACAAGACTTAATCTTAGCTGTAATCTGTGGTTTCATCTACTTGGTGTTCTCTGTATTGTATGTTTTGGTTTTCTTCCTGTTCTTTTCATTTCATCTGGCTTGGTAGAGGTTCTTGTTTTTTTATTTGTTCAAAGGATCAGCTCCTGGTTTTATTGGCTTATTCATTTTAGTGTTCCAATTCATTTATTTTCTCCTTTACTTTTATTTTCTAAAAGTATTGCTTTACTTTTATTTTCTTGTGTTGAATGACTAGTTTATTTTCTCTCATATTTAGCAGGAAAAACAGTTAAGACTATGAATTTCTCACAGGTTGTGATAGGAAATATGGTTATTTTTATTAATTTCTAAATAATTTATAATTTAAGTTCTGGTTTCCTTATTTATTCAAAGGGTTTTTTTTATTGTATGTGTCTGTATTTTTTTTTTGGTGATTTTTGTATTATAGTTACAGAGTATAGCCTGTTTAATTTTTTTTTTTTGGAGGGCAGAAATCTTTTTATTTTTTCTTTGTGGCCAGGAAACTGATCTTTTAAAAAATGTTGTATTGACACACAAGAAGAATGTTTGGGGGGGGGCGGGGCAAGATGGCAAAGTATTCAGATGCTTCCTGTGGTCCCTCTTACAACAAAGACCAAAAAAAACCACAAGTGAATCAATTATATATGACAATCTAGGAGCCCTGAACATCAAAGACAAAGTTGGAGAATCGAACTGAGCAGCAGAGGGAGGGAGAGACAGTTCAGAAACAGTGATGAGTTGCCAGACCTGACCTGGTTGGAAATGACAACTTGCAGGCTGGACTGGATAGAACGCAAGAGGTGAGGCAAGCAGTGGTGTTCAGGAGGTGTTTTCCACAACTGAAGAGACCAAGTGGCAGAGAGTCTGCTCAAGGCTCCAGAACCAGCAAGAAACGGTGCTCAATTGGTGGTGAAAGATAAGTATAAGTGTCTAACATACAGCACAGATTAAAAAAAAAACCCTTTTGGGAAGTACCTCACTCCTGTTTACATGCCCCCTCCCTGCTCCTCTCCAGTCCAGGTCCTGCTTCAGTGATTGCTGTGTACCCTAGGCCGGAAGTAGGACCCAAGCCATTCTCCCAGCTTTGGAGAGGGAATAGATTAACAAACAGGAAACAATAATCTGGCAGCTCCCCTAAACCGAAAACTCAGGGCAGGCACAGCCCCTTTGCCTAGGCACAGGCATAAGGGGTCCACAGACTTTGAATGCCTTTCACCCCTGCATAGACCTGTGTGGGCCCATTTCAACAGTGTAGGCCCTCATTAGCACAGTACCCCAGGGTGTATATCTGACGCCTGTTTTCAACTGCATAACCTATAAGGGAGAATGACAGATTCGTGACATTTGACACCACCCTGCCCATTAATCAGGGTCCTCGCCTACCCACATCAGGGGCCTGAGGACTGATGGCTCCACTCACTCCATTGAGTCACCTGTGACAGAGGTCCAAGAATAAGTGGTGATTCCCAGCCCTAACAGCCAACAGCATTGGGTGCCCATAGTCCAGCTGCAAAACCCACCTACTTACGTGCTTTAGGGAACAGGGACACACCTTCCACCCAGACACTTAGGTGCAGCAATCAGCCCCCTGCCTTGATCAGCACATGACCCCCTACTGCAGCCAGATACTTGTGCCTACTCCAATCACCCCTGCCCATCCAGGACTGTAGGTGAGAGCTTGCACCACACACTTGGTGACCAACGACCTAGACACCTGAGCTGAATCCACACAAGAAATGTAAACGGACTCCTGGGCTCACATACCTAGTAAGAACTCTACCCACCAGGAGACAGGACATGAGAGCATCAAAGATGCCAATAATCAAATTAGCTCACACAACCAGCCTATTTGGGCATCTCAAAACAAAACAAAACAAGAAGCTAAGACACAGTAAGCAAAAGTAAAATAAATAAATATAAAAACTTATTGAAGGTTTGCAACAGTCAATATCAAATCACGTAAACAAGCAGACCAGGATGGCTTCAGCAAATCACCAAAATAAAGAATCAAGAAACCTTCCAGAGGCAGATAACTTCATGGAATTACCAGAGGTAGAATTCAAAAGATTAATGTACTGAACTCTTGAAGATATCAGGAAGGAGATCATGCAAAACGCAGAACAAGCCAAGGAGCATACAGACAAAGCAACAGAGGACGTTAAGAAGGTTATACAAGAGCATAATGACAAATTTAACAGGCTGCAAAAATCCATAGTGGGACAGCAAACAGAAATCCAAAAGATTAACAGTAAAATTTCAGAATTAGACAACTCAATAGAAAGTCATAGGAGCAGAACTGACACAATGGAAGTCAGAACTAGTGAGATTGAAGATAAAGCACTTGATGCCAACTTATTTGAGGAAAAATCAGATAAGAGAATTTAAAAAAAATGAAGAAATCCTAAGAATTATGTGGGACTTTATCAAGAAGAACCTATGAATGATTGGAGTACCAAAACGGGGTGGGGGGGAGGGGCTTGGACAGAAAACACAGAAAGAGATGTTGAAGATTTGTTGGCAGAAAACTTCCCTGATATTGTGAAAGATGAGACGATATCTATCCAAGATACTCATCGAACCTCACACAGGGTAGATCCCAAAAGAAGTCACAAAGACATATTATAATCAAACTTGCCAAAACCAAAGATAAAGAGAGAATTTTAAGAGTGGATAGGGATGAACAAAAAGTCATCTACAAAGAAGAGTCAATAAGACTAAGCTCTGACTACTCAGCAGAAACTATGCAGGCAAGAAGACAATAGGATGACATATATAAAGCCTTGAAGGAAAAATATTGTCAGCCAAGGATTATATATCCAGCAAAACTGTATCTCAAATATGATGGTGAAATTAGGGCATTTCCACATAAACAGAAGTTTAGGGAATTTGTAAAAACCAAACAAAAATTACGTGAAATACTAAATGGATTCCTCCAGTTAGAAAATCAATAATGTCAGATAACAATCCAAGTCTAGAACACAGGACAGAACAACCAGATATCAACCCAGATAGGGAAGTCACAAAAATAAATCAAAGCCAAAACACTGAAAATAGGGAAACAAAGACATCAATATGTAAAAGATGACAACATTGAAACAATAATGTAGTCATTCTTTCATATGGAGAGGAAGTCAAGGCGAAATAAAGACATAAAAGACTGGTTTAAACTTAGAAAAATAGGGGTAAGTATTAAGGTAACCACAAAGGAATAACAATCCTACACATCAAAATGAAAGAAAAACATAATGACTCAGCAAATAAAAAACCAACAACACTGAAAAAGATGAAAAGAAAATACATAAAGAAAAATGACTCAGTACAGAAAATTAAGTGGAACAAAGAAACTGTCCATAACACACACAAAAAGACATCAAAATGACAGCACTAAACTCACACCTATCAATAATTACGCTGAATGTAAATGGGCTAAATGCACCAGTAAAGAGACAAAGAGTGGCAGAATAGATTAAAAAAACACTATCTGTTTATATGCTGCCTGTAAGAGACATAACTTAGACTTAAGACACAAACAAACTAAATCTCAAGGGATGGGAAAAAATATATCAAGCAAAAAACATTCAAAAAAGAGCAGGAGTGGCAATATTAATCTCTGACAAAAGAGACTTTAAAGCAAAATCCACCACAAAGGATAAGAAAGGACACTGTATAATGATTAAAGGGTCGATGCACCAGGAGGACATAGCCATAATAAATATTTAATGCACCCAACGATAGGGCAACAAAATACATAAAACAAACTCTAATAGCATTGAAAAGAGAAACAGACTGCTCCACAATAATAGCAGGAAACTTCAACATACCACTTTTGGTAAAGGACAGAACATCCAAAAAGAGGCTCAGTAAAGACACAGAAGATCTAAATGCCACAATCAACCAACTTGATCTCATAAACATGTACAGAACACTCCACCCAACAGCGGCCAAGTATACTTTCTTTTTCAACACACATGGAACATTCTCCAGAATAGACAACATATTAGGCCATAAATCAAGCCTTAACAGAATCCAAAGCATTGAAATATTACAAAGCATCTTCTCTGATCATAAAGCCATAAAACTAGAAATCAATAACAGAAAAAGCAAGGAAAAAAATCAAGTACATGGAAACTGAAAAACACCTTGCTCAAAAACTACTGGGTTATAGAAGAAATTAAGGATGGAATAAAGAAACTTGTAGACTTAAATGAGAAATGAGTGCTCAGAGGTCAATTTCTAGCAATAAATGCACACGTCCAAAAAGAAGAAAGGGCCAAAATCAAATTGAAACCTTAACCCTACAACTCGAACAAGTAGAAAGAGAGCAGCAAAAGAAGCCCTTGAGCACCAAAAGAAAGCAAATAATAAAAATTAGAGCAGAATCAAATGAAACAGAGAATAGAAAAACAATTGAAAGAGTTACCAAGACCAAAAGCTGGTTCTTTGAAAAGATCAACAAATTGATAAACCACTGTCCAAACTGACAAAAGAAAAACACAAGAGGAAGCAAATAACCCAATAAGAAATGAGATGGGAGATATCACAACAAACCCAACTGAAATTGAAAGAACCATAACAGAATACTGTGAAAAATTCTACTTCAACAAATTTGAAAACCTAGAAAAATTTGAAAAAGACAAATTTCTAGAAACACAATTACCTACCTAAACTAACACAAACTGAAGTAGAACAACTGAATAAACCTATAACAAAAGAAGAGATTGAAAAGGTAGTTAAAAAACTCCCAGAAAAAAAAAAAAAGCCCTGTCCTTGACGGTTTCAGTGGAGAATTCTACCAAACTTTCAGAGAAGAGTTAACACCACTACTACTAAAGGCATTTCAGAGCATAGAAAAGATGGAATGCTCCCAAACTCATTCTATGAAGCCAGCATAGCCCTGATACGAAAACCAGGTAAAGACACCACAAGAAAAGAAAATTACAGACCAGTATCCCTCATGAAGATAGATGCAAAAATCCTCAACAAAATTCTAGCCAATAGAATTCAATAGCATATCAAAAAAAATTCACCACGACCAAGTGGGATTTATAGCAGGTATGCAGGGATGGTTTGAGATTAGAAAAACAATCGATATAATCCATCACATAAATAAAACAAAAGACAAGAACTACATGATATTATCAATTGATACAGAAAAGGCATTTGACAAAGTCCAGCACACATTCATGATAAAAAAAACTCTCAGCAAAATAGGAATAGAAGGGAAATTCCTCAATACAATAAAGGGCATTTATACAATACGAACAGCCAACATTATTCTTAATGGGAGAGTCTGATGGCATTCCCCTTGAGAATTGGAACCAGACAAGGATGCCCTTTATCACCACTCTTATTCAACATTGTGCTATTCAGAGCAATTAGGCTAGAAAAAGAAATAAAGGGCATCCAAATTGGTAAGGAAGAAGTAAAAGTATCTCTATTTGCAGATGATATGATCTTATGCATAGAAAACTCCAAAGAATCCAGAAGAAAACCAGTGGAACTAATAGAAGATTTCAATAAAGTATCAGGATACAAGATAAACATACAGAAATCAGTTGGATTCCTCTACACCAACAAAGAGAACTTCGAAGAGGAAATCACCAAGTCAATACCATTTACAATAGCCCCCAAGAAGATAAAATACTTAGGAATAAATCTAACCAGAGACATAAAAGTCATATACAAAGAAAACTCCAAGACATAACTGCAAGAAACCAAAAGAGATCTACATAAGCGGAAAAACATAACTTGTTCATGGATAGGAAGACTCACCATTGTGAAAATGTCAATTAAATGAGATGGAGAAAAAAATCACTAACTTCATATGGAAAGGAAAGAGACCCTGATAAGTAAAGCATTACTCAGGAAGACGAACAATGTGGGAGGCCTCACACTACCTGATTTTAGAACCTATTATATCTCAACAGTAGTCAAAACAGTCTGGTACTGGTACAACAACAGATACATAGACCAATGGAACAGAATTGAGAATCCAGATGTAAATTCATTCACCTATGAGCAGCTTTTATTTGACAAAGGCCCAAAGTCCATTGACTGAGGAAAAGACAGTCTCTTTAACAAATGGTGCTAGCCTAACTGGATATCCATCTGCAAAAACTGAAACAGGACCCATACCTCGCACCAAGCACAAAAACTAACTCAAAATGGATCAAAGACCTAAATATAAAATGGAAAACAATAAAGACCATGGAAGAAAAAATAGGGACAATGCTAGGAACCTTAATACATGGCATAAACAGAATACAAAACATAACTAACAATGCACAATAACTAGAAGAGAAACTAGATAACTGGGAGCTCCTAAAAATCAAACACTTATGCTCATCAAAAGACTTCACCAAAAGAGTAAAAAGACAACCTACAGACTGGGAAAAAAATTTTGGCTACAACATATGCAATCAGGTTTACTCTCCAAAATCTACAAGATACTGCAGAAGTTCAACCACAAAAAGACAAATAACCTGATTAAAAAACGGGCAAAGGATATGAACAGGCACTTTGCCAAAGAAGACATTTAGGCGGCTAACAGACACACGAGGAAATGCTCATGATCATTAGCCATTAGAAGAATGCAAATCAAAACTAAAATGAGATACCATCTCACCCCAACAACACTAGCATTAAAATCCAAAAAACACAAAATAATAAATGTTAGAGATGTTGTGGAGAGACTGGAACAGTTATACAGTGCTTGTGGGAATGTAAAATGGTGCAACCACTTTGGAAATCGATTTGGCCCTTCCTTAAAAAGCTAGAAATAGAAGTACCATACGATCCAGCAATCCCACTCCTTGGAATATATCCTAGAGAAATAAGAGCCATCATACGAATAGATATATGCACACTCATGTTAATTGCAGCACTGTTCACAATAGCAAAAAGATGGAAATAACCTAGGGGCCCATCAATGGACAAATGGATAAACAAATTATGGTATATTCACACAATGGAATACTACACAACAGTAAAGAACTATGATGAATCCGTGAAACATTTCATAACATGGATGAACCTGGAAGGCATTATGCTGAGTGAAATTAGTCAGTCACAAAAGGACAAATATTGTATGAGACCACTATTATAAGAACTCAAGAAAAGGTTTAAACACGGAAGAAGACATTCTTTGATGGTTACAAGGGTGTGGAGGGAGGGAGAGGGGAATTCAGTAACTAGATAGTAGATAAGAATTATCTTAGGTGAAGGGAATGACAACACACAATACAGGGGAAGTTAGCACCAGTGGACTAAATCAAAAGCTAAGAAGTTTCCTGAACACAATCAAACAATTCAAGGGACAGTGTAGCAGGGGCCGGGGTCTGGGAACCATGGTTTCAGGGGACATCTAGGTCAATTGGCATAACAAAGTTTATTAAGAAAATGTTCTGCATCCCACTTTGGTGAGTGGCGTCTGGGATCTTAAAAGTTAGCAAGAGGCTATCTAAGATGCATCAATTGGTCCCAACCCACCTGGAGCAAAGGAGAATGAAGAACACCAAAGACACAGGGAAAATATTAGCCCAAGAGACAAAAGGGGCAACATAAACCAGAGACTCCATCAGCCTGAGACCAGAAGAGCTAGATGGTGCCAGGCTACCAGCAATGACTGCCCTGACAGGGAATACAACAGAGAGTCCCTGACAGAGCGGGAGAAAAGTAGGGTGTAGAACTCAAATTCTAGTAAAAAGACCAGACTTAATAGTCTGACTGAGACTGGAGGAACCCCAGAAGACATGGACCCTGGACTCTCTGCTAACCCAGAACTAAAACTATTCCTGAAGCCAACTCTTCAGACAAAGATTAGACTGGATTATGGGACATAAAATGATACTCTTAAAGAATGTGCTTCTTTATTCAAGTAGATACATGAGACTAAACAGGCAGCTCCTGTCCAGAGGTGAGCTGAGAAGGCAGAAAGGGATAGGGGCTGGTTGAATGGACACAGGAAATCCGTGATAGAAAGGAGGAATGTGCGGTCACATTACAGGGATAGCAACTAGGGTTACATAATAATGTATGTATAGATTTTTGTATGAGAAACCAACTCGAGCTGTAAACTTTCACCTATAGCACAATAAAAAAAAGAAGAAGAAGAATGTGTGGTGTCTCTATGAAACAAAGTTCTAATCATGGGTCTGAAATCGACTTTGCCATTTATTTTGTTCAAATCCTTTGATTCATCTGATGGATTGTGTAAATGTTTCCAAGGTCTGTGAACTTGAGAAACAATCACACCATCACAATGTACTAATAATTTACTGTATTTCAATGTGCAAATGAGAAAATAAAACAGCTTTCTACTGAAAAACAAAAATGAACAAAGAAACAACAACAGGCAAAACATGGAACATTATTGCATGCGATTTATTTTTGCCTCTCCAAGTTCAAAGCAGCCCAAATTTCAAATCTTGATTCTTTGACTCCATCTCTTAGTTTCCATGGCAACAAATCTGAGACTGCTTGAAAGGCCAGGTCTAGATGTGTGTAACCAGTTCTCTGGTTTTACATATAAAATGCAAAGAGCAGTTAAGTGACCTGGATTGAGCCTTAGAGCAAATTTCTGGAGGATCCCAGAATTAAACCAACCACTCAGGAGAGCTGATCTCAGGCATTCTTCAATGAGGTCTCAAACCAGATGTGACAGGGTGGAGGTAGTGAGGATTTTTCTTGCAACCAAAGAACACAAGGACTCCAGTGCTTCCTGCCTGTCCTATTCGGGGGATGCTGGACAGCTTGGTAAGGGTGGGAGGAATTCACTGAGTGCCCAGTCCTGGGAAATGCTCCAGAGACACACTGTTGCGCAGTAGGATGTTTGAGGTTAGTACCGATGGGCTTTGACACCATACAGATCTGGTTAAGGCTCTGACTCTCCCACATGCTAGCTGGGTGACCCTGGGCAAGTTTCTCAATGTCTCTGCGCCTTGGTTGCTGGGTTGCAAATGAAGTATTTGATACAGTTTCTACAGAACGACCCTCCCTAGAATTAGAGAAATACATAAGGATGATAAAAGACTGATGATTCTCATTTTATATGTCATATGCCTTTATTTAAGAAATATTTAACAGGGTGTCTATTATGTGCCAGGACACGCAAGCCCATGCTCCGTGTCTTCATTTCAGAACTTTCTCCTAGGTTCTAAACACATATATTCAACTACCCACCGGAAATGTCTATCTAGTCCTAAACAGTATAACTCTGCCCTAAAGAGCTTCTGGAAATGTAACAACAGGAAGGACAATAAACTTACACTGTGTACAAGAGTCAGTGCCACTTTGGTGTGGTAGAGTTGTCTAATGCAGATGGGACAGGGGAAAAGTTGTCACTCCGTTTCCATAGAATCAGCATGTTTTCAGTTAGCCCTTCGGGGCCCCTCTTGGAGAGTTCACATCAGGAGTGCCCGTGAACTAGGTGTCTGGGTTGTTCTTGTGGCTGCCAGAGAAGCACAAAGCATGATGATGGGTCTTCTGGCGAGGACAATGGGGGGGAAAAGAATGCTACTGGGACCCCTCAATGGAATTTTACACTTCTGCTTGGAAGGGGCACATTCCATTTCCTCTCTTATTTAATTGGCCACTTCTAGTCCCATGGCCAGTCTCCGGGTGGCACAAATGGTGAAGCACTGGACTACTAACTGAGAGGTTGGTGGTTCAAACCCACCCAGAGGCGCCTCAGAAGTAAGATCTGGTGATCTGGTTCCGAAAGGTCACTGCCTTGAAACCCCTGTGGCACAGTTCTGCAACCACAACAGTCACGTGCCCAAGCCTGATATCAGGGGAGTGGGGTCAGTGGGCCTGGTGGGGAAGGACCTTGTGGTCAGGGGCAATTAATATTTTTGAATAATAATAAAATCTATGAGAGAGTTAGTTTTCGAGAAAGAGATAGCTAGAGAGAAGGATCAGGTTCAGGAATTACTGTGAGCAGCCAATTGACATAGATGACTGAGTCCCTCTGTTGGTTTAGGGATGGCCTCTATTGTGATGCTGATTCAGAAGGGCTGGGGATATTTATTTCTGACCCCACCCCACATTTGATTATTTTCCCTGTTATTGTTACACAATCATGTATGTTTATTGTAACAGTTCACAAAATGAGAGCTAAGGAAAAAATAAACTGTCCAATTACATCACCTTTTTATTGCCTTTTCACCCCTCATGCTCTGGTGGGAACGAGATTTCTCAGTGTAATTCCTCCACATATACACCATATTGACACTCTGTTATTATTAGTAGTAAAGTGCTGGGAAGGCTCCGCGTGTGTTAAGGGAATGATAGACAATAGTGCAACTCGACTGGGGCATGGAGGACACAGGAGATGAGGCTGGAAATGTAGGCTGGGCCCGTGCAGTGTGGAGCTTTGAATCCAGCTGGGTACAAGAAGTTTATAGTTCTCTTGGGAGGTGGTGGGTTGCTTCTGAGAGCATCTGTGTGATGAGATCAGAGCTGGATTTGGGAAACTGTTCTGGGGCAGCTGTGTGCATAGTGAGCTAGAGAGAGGATGACAGAGAAGGGAGTGGGGAGCAGATTTGGAGAGTCATTACAATAACTATCCAGAGACAATTTCCTCATGTTCTGGAATTCCTGTTTTTCACAAAGTTATCCATAATTTGTTATGATCCACACAGTCGAATGCCTTTGCATAGTCAATAAAACTCAGGTAAATATCTTTCTGGTATTCTCTGCTTTCAACCAGGATCCATCTGACATCAGCAATGATATCCCTCTTTCCATGTCTTATTCTGAATCCAGCTTGAACTTCTGGCAGTTCCTGTTGATGTACTGCTGCAACCACTTTTGAATGATCATCAGCAAAATTTTACTTGCCTGTGATATGAATGATATTGTTCGATAATTTCTGCATTCTGTTGGGTCACCTGTCTTTGTAATGGGCACAAATATGAATCTCTTCCAGTCAGTTGGCCAGGTAGTGGTCTTCCTAATTTCTTGAAAAAGATGAACGAGCACCTCCAGCACTACATCCATTTGTTGAAACATGTCAGTTGGTATTCTGTCAATTCCTGGAGCCTTGTTTTTGCCAATGTCTTCAGTGAAGCTTGGACTTCTTCCTCAGTACCATTGGTTCTTGGTCATATGCTACCTCCTGAAATGACTGAAAGTCTACCAATTCTTTTTGGTACAGTGACTGTGTATTCCTTCCATCCTCTTTTTATGCTTCCTGCTTCGTTCAGTATTTTGCCCATAGAGTTCTTCAATATTGCAGCTCGAGGCCTGAATATTTTCTTCAGTTCTTTCAGCTTGAGGAATGACGAGCGTGTTCTTCCCTTTTGGTTTTCTACCTCCAGGTCTTTGCACATGTCATTACAATACTTTACTTTGTCTTCTTGAGCAGCTCTTCAAAATCTTCTGTTCAGCTCTTTGACTTCATCATTTCTTCCTTTCACTTTAGCTATGGTGTTGCATTCATCATCAAAAAGAAAATTTCAAGATCTATCCTGAAGTACGGTGCTGTTAGTGATAGTATAATATCCATACACCTACAAGGAAGACAAGTTAATACGACTATTATTCAAATTTACGCACCAAACCCTAAGGTCAAAGATGAAGAAACTGAAGATTTTTACCAACTTCTGCAGTCTGAAATTGACTGAACGTGCAATCAAGATGCTCTGATAATTACTGGTGATTGGAATGCGAAAGTTGGCAACAAAGAAGAAGAATCGGTAATTGGAAAGTATGGCCTTGGTGATAGAAATGATGCCAGAGATTGCATGATAGAATTTTACAAGACCAACGACTTCTTCATTGCAAATGCCTTTTTCACCAACATAAACGGTGACTATACACGTGGACCTCACCAGATGAAATACACAAGAATCAAATCAACTACATCTGTGGAAAGAGATGATGGAAAAGCTTAATATCATCAGTTAGAACAAGGCCAGGGGCTGACTGTGGAACAGACCATTAATTGCTCATATGCAAGTTCAAGTTGAAGCTGAAAAAAATTGGAACAAGTCCATGAGAGCCAAAGTACAACCCTGAGTATATCCCACCTGAATTTAGAAACCATCTCGAGGATAGATTTGACACATTGAACACTAATGACTGAAGACCAGACGAATTGTGGAATGACATCAAGGACATCATACATGAAGAATGCAAGTGGTCATTAAAAAGACAGGAGAGGAAAGAAAGAAAAGACCAAAATGGATGTCAGAAGAGACTCTGAAACTTGCCCTTGAACATCGAGTAGCCCTTCTCCTAGGCATCTGTATTTTCCTTGAAGCTGCTCAATTGGGATTGTCATGTGGGTAGATTCGTAAATTATTCTGGGACCACCCTATTACCTAATTCCCTTGGCTTAGGGATGATCCCCATTCTGATGCTGAACCACTTTTGTATGGGGCCAAAAATCTTATTGCTATTGAGTAGAACTGCCCCATAAGGTTTCCAAGGTTGTAATCTTCATTTATTTTTCTAAACTTTATTTATTTTGTTGTTGTTGTTGAGAATATATACAGTAAAACACACACCAATTAAACAGTTTCTACATGTACAATTTAGTGACATTGATCACATTCTTCAAGTTGTGAAATCATTCTCACCTTGCTTTTCTTCATTGTTCATCCCTCATTAACATAAATTTAGTGCCCCCCTAGAGTTCCTGTCTAATTTTTAAAGTTGCTGCTGTCAATTTGATCCCATAAGATAGTTCTTAAAAGAGCATAATGCTCAAGGTATATCTTTTTTACTAGTTAAACTAAACTGCAGTTTGGTTTTAAGATGACTTCAGAGAATATTTTTGGTTTAAGGTTTAGATTATTTCAGGGCAATAGTTTCAGGGGTTCATCTACCCTACATGGCTCCATAAAATCTAGAATCTATGAGAATGTGAAATTCTTTTCTGCATTTCCCCCTGCCCCCCTTGATCAAATTCTTCTATGGAATCTTTGATTATAATGTTCAGTAATAGTAGCTGGGCACTATCCAGTTCTTTTGGTCTCATGGCAAAGGAGGTAGTTGTTCATGGATGCAATTAGCCACACATTCCATATCCTCCTCCTATTCCTGACTCACCTTCTTCCTCTGTTGTTCCAGGCTAATAGAGACCAATTGTTGTGCCTTGGACGGCCACTTGCAAGCTTTTAAGACCCCAGGCACTACACAATGAACTAGGAGGTGGAACAGAAGCACTACAAGGTTGTAATCTTTAGAGAAGTAGGTTCAAACCGCAGACCTTTTGGTAGGCAGCTGAGCACTTAACCACTACTCCACCAGGGCTCCTTTTTATGGGTAAGGCTGAGATATTTATTTGTTCTTATCATTATTTTTCGCTTCCAAAATCAAGACATGTTCGATGTAGATAAAAATGGGAAATTCAGGAAAGGAAAAAAAGTAATTAGCAACTCGTGAAAGTCTACTACTCATGGGTAGGCACCATTAAGTATTTTATATATATATACTGTTTTCAGAAATTTTACTATGCAAACGTCACCTTGTATACTTAAGGACAGCAATGAGAGGATATCACCTAGAGTTTTGTGAACTGCTTTTTTCCAACAAACATCGTATTATGAAAGTCAACCCATGTCTATCAATGTAAATCCACATAATAATAAAAGTGGCAGTAGAAACACTAATGGTCAATTCAGAAACGGAAATAATGTTAAAAATCATTAGTATTTATTGCTGTCTTCCTCTGTGCCCAACACTGTTGTATATGCCAAAGATATACTTACTCATTTAATCTTCATGACAGCCTATGAGGAGGTACTATTGTACCCAACTTTAAACGTAAGGGAACTGAGGCCAGAAGACAAGTGGCAAAGCCAAGACTTGAACAAGGGTGTGTGGGTCCCGAGTCCATACATCTACTCAGTATACGCTACCCCCCTCATAAGACCTTCAACCTTCCTGTTAGGGCAAACACAATAAAACAAACTGAGCTACCATTTTTTTTTTTTTTTGCCAGTTTAATAAGCATAAATCTAAAATCTTGATAATAACCAGTGTGGTTTAGAAGTTAGGGAAAATGGGCCTTGTTACACTGTGGAAGGGGCTCCCCTAACGTCTTATCTCCCTTCCTGTGCCTCAGGGATATTCACCATTCTAAAGCTGAGTGGCTTTCTGTGGGTAGGTCTGAGAACACTTAGGCTTCCTTGCCATTTTTTATTCTGTATAATTGCAAGACCAATAGGTGTTTATTATGGATAAGTATAGATAACATAGAAAAGGAAATAAACTACCCCAAAACATACCACGCATAGATAAGCCCTGGTGATATTTTCTTCTGCATTGTATTCTTCCAAAATTTATTTATGCAGGTATTTACATATTTATGTGTGTATGCACCTATTTATACTTTTACATACCAAAAAATAAGATGTCATCTTACATTCAGTTTTGTAAATTTCTTGTCTCACTAACAATATACAGGTAGTCCCCGACTTGTGACGAGGTTGTGTTCTGATGACTCCGTTGCAGATTGGTTCTGAGGTAAATCAAATACGTCTTTTTTTTTTAGTTTTCATAGCCTATTATATGGCAGTGTTTTGAACAGTAAATCATAACAATGAATATCTGCGAGTGAACATGTGAGACTTATAACATCAGCAAATTATGCGCTGCAACGTTGAACGTAGTACATATTACTAATGATAAGATGTACAAAAAAAAACAAAGACAGTTGTAAGTACAGTTAGTCGTAACTCTAATATGTCATAAGTCAGGGACTGCCTGTACCTCAAATGCCATTGATGGTGAATAAACATCAACCTGTATCATATTTTTTCATGGCTGTAAGGATACTTATGGTCAATAAGGATATATAAAAAGAAATAAAAATAGCTAAGATTTATGATGTGCCAAGTGCTTTTTATGTATTGACTTGTTTGATGCTCACATTATAAGGTAGATGCTGTTGTTAATGCCCATTTTATAACTGAGGGACAGAGAGAAAAAGTACTCTGCCCAAGACTGCACAGTTAGTGAACGATACAGCTTGGATCTCTACCCAGTACATCATGCTCCAGAGTATGTAAAAATGTCGAAGATTTGTTGTTAAGTGAAAGTATGCAAAGCATACATGTTTTATGAGGTAATTAAAAGTAAATCATTACAAGTAACACCCAGTACATTGGTATATTTAAACAAAAGATCTGGACCTAGTGACAGAAAAGGTAGTTTGTGACCTTGGTGCGAGCACTTTCATTGCAGTCATGGGGACAGAAGCCATGTTGCAGTGGGATAAGAAGTGAGCAGGAAAGGAAGAATGTTGACAGGGAATGAAGAAAACTTTTTTGGAACTTTGACTTTGAAGGGGGCGGGGCGGAGGAGATAGAGACACAGAGACACCTGTGTCTGAATGGGGATGAGGGATCCAAGGAGGGATTTTTTAAAATCCTCAATTCCTTGAAACTTGAGAGAGTTTAAAGGTTAATGTGAAGGAGCTATCTTTTCACAGATTTAACCCTTGAATTTGCCCTTCGAAGCCTCTTATTTCCACCTTAGAGTTAATGAGACACTTCCAGTGGAATACTATGGGTTTTAAGCTCGGTACCTATTTTGTTATTATTGAATGGAAGAATGGGTAATTGTGTTATCAGAAAAATGCTAGTGATTCTTGGATTTTCATCTCTGTGAGGCAGCGGGTGGCTGACATCATGCTGTGATGTGGCCTGATGATGTGTGATCTGAGGGCATCTGCTCTGATGACTGTGAGATGGGTCCAGAATTGTTCTCTAAATATGTTAACCTGCCTAGCAGTCCAGGAGCCGACGTTAAGCAGACCACCACACCTTGCTTCCCTGGTGGGATCCACCATGGAGATCACGGGAGAGTTCAGAGACAAGCCTGTTGTCCATGCAGGGGAAGTGGGTTTGGGTCTGCTCCAAGGCTTCTGAAACACCCAAGAAAGTGGAGAACCTTCTGTCTCCAAGACTTGGAACTCGAGCACATATCACAGTTATTTCTCTTTCATCTAGATGCCTGTATTCTCATTCGGAGAAAACAATGAGAAATGAGTTTTCACAATGTCTGTGTTAGCCCAAAGGTCAGCCAGCCCCTACTGCTGTGTCTCAATGTTTAAAGGGTGGTTGAAGTCCTGCTACATGCCATATACGCTGTGCTCTGAGTTTTCTCATCTATCCCTCAGAACAGCTCTGTGAGGAAGGTATGGGGAGTCCAATTTCAGAGAAGAACAAGCTCAGGGTAACAGACCCTGAGCCACCTCTCCAGATAAGTAGCAGGATTCCAGTGAGGTTCCATCCCTTGCCCTCCCTAGAAGACACAGAGTAGCCTCCTCTTTAGAATGTGGGCTCAGGCGGAGGCACAGGTGTTGCCCTGGGGCAGGTGATCTAGAGGGAAGAATATTAATGTGCACAGAACTACTTTTTGCAAGATATACTTTGTATCTTATATCCTTTAATCCTAACAGCTGTTCAAGTTACCCATTATTATACCCTTTATTCAGATGAGGGTACTGACTTTAGGGAAGTGTAAAAAATGGTGGCATGACAAGTAGCTCTGTGGGTTGGCAAGCCCCTCACGGCTTTCTCCTGCCAGTCTCCTGGTTGCTGCCATTTCGTGACACTTTCACTCTTGCTACCACTGCGCCACTATCTCTTGCTGTCTTCCGTGTTACAGCTTTCTCTCTCTCTGTCTCCTGGGTCTAGGAGGTTCTCAGCCCAAGGATCCAGTGTCCAAAGGACACTCTGCTGCCATCTGTTCTTCTTGGTGGTAGTGAGGCCCCCACCCCAAATCCCCCTCTGGGATGGCTCATTTTAAGCTTAATGGGATGGCAAAACTGACCAATCCCTTCTTTAGGGTTCCCTACACCTTATTTGCATGGTCACATCCCCACAAAGGTACCATGCAACTTTTTTGCATTATTGGCAAGCTGCCCAATCCTCTTGGTGGACCACAAGTACCTTATTCACATAGTCCCACCAAGTAATTTTTGGGAGTTACAAGACCATGGCAAGAAAGGCCATATGAAAGTGATCCATCCCACCGCAGGGATGGATCCCACCCACAGCACTAGATAACTAAGATACATGGTTTATGAAGCATACTTACTAACAAAGAGATTGGGAAGTAGTTTCAACAGAGAATTCACATAAAAACATACGTGAACAATAAATATGTTAAAATATGCCAAAACCACAAGAACTAAGAAGAGGCAAATATAAATCCTGAGAATTAATATTAAGTGGACAAGACAAGTTGCAAAAGAATAATGTGATACCCCTTTAGGTGTGGCTGTGTAGGTGTATATGTTTGTGTCTACCTCACCGACAGGACCAATCTAGAGACCGTGCACCATTCTATTGACAACAGACCTGTTTGGGTCAAGGGGGCATGTGTTGGGCTAGTGAGAGATGCAGGATAATATCAGTTTATAAATATACTTTTGTGTATTGCTTGAAATCTTATATTCAGAAAAAATTTTTAACTTTTTTTAAAATTGTGCTTTAGATGAAGGTTTACAGAACAAACTAGTTTCTCATTAAACAGTACACATCCTGTTTTATGACATTGGTTACCAACCCCACGACATGTCAACACTCTCCCTTCTCGATCTTGAGTTCCCTATTACCAGCTTTCTTGTTCCCTCCTGCCTTCTAGTCCTTGCCCCTGGGCTGGTGTGCCCCTTTAGTCTTGTTTTGTCCTATGGGTCTGTCTAATCTTCGGTTAACAGGTGAACCTCTGAAGTGACTTCATTACTGAGCTAAAAGGGTGTCTAGGGGTCATATTCTCAGGGTTTCACCAGTCTCTGTCAGACCAGTAAGTCTGGTCTTTTTTTGTGAGTTAGAATTTTGTTCTACATTTCTCTCCAGCTCTGTCCGGGGCCCTCTATTGTGATCCCTGTCAGAGCACTCAGTGGTGGTAGCCAGGCACCATCTAGTTCTACTGGACTCAGTCTGGTGGAGGCCATGGTAGTTGTGGTCGATTAGTCCTTTGGACTAATCTTTCCCTTGTATCTTTAGTTTTCTTCATTCTCCCTTGCTCCTGATTGGGTGAAACCACTGGAGTATCTTAGATGTCCGCTCACAGGCTTTTAAGACCCCAGATGCTACTCACCAATGTAGAATGTAGAACATTTTCTTTATAAACTGTGTTACGCCAATTGAGATAGATGTTCCCCGAGACCATGGTCCCCACAGCCCTCAGCCCAGCAATTTGGTCCCTCAGGGAGTTTGGACGTGTCTACGGAGCTTCCGTGCCCTTGACTTGTACAAGTTGTGCTGACTTCCCCAGTATTGTGTACTGTCTCACCCTTCAACAAAGTTACCACTTATCTATTGTCTATTTAGTGGTTTTCAATCCCCACCCCTCCCCTCCCTCCCAACTATCAAAGATTGCTTCTTTTTGTGTGTAAACGTTCTCATGGATTTTTATATTAGTGGTCTCATACAATATTTGTCCTTTTGTGATTGACTTATTTCACTCAGCATGATGCCCTCCAGATTCATCCATGTTATAAGATGCTTCTTAGATTCATCAGTGTTCTTTATTGTTGTGTAGTACTCTATTGTGTGTATGTACCATAGTTTGTTTATCCATTCATCTGTTGATGGGCGTCTAGGTTGTTTCCATCTTTTTGCTATTGTGAACAATGCTGCAATGAACATGAGTGTGCATATGTCTATTTGTGTGATGGCTGTTATTTCTCTAGGATATATTCCTAAGAGTGGGATTGCTGGATCATATGGTATTTCTATTTGTAACTTTCTAAGGAACCACCATATCGTTTTCCAAGTGGTTGTATCATTTTGCATTCCCACCAGCAGTGCATAAGAGTTCCGATCTCCCCGCAGCCTATCCAACATTTGTTATTTTCTGTTTTTTTTTGATTCGTGCCAGTAATGTCGGGGTGAGATGGTATCTCATTGTAGTTTTGATCTGCATTTTTCTAATGGCTAGGGATCATGAGCATTTCCTCACGTGTCTGTTGGCCGCTTGAATGTCTTCTTTGGTGAAGTGTCTGTTCATTTCCTTTGCCCATTTTTTAATTGGATTAATTGTCTTTTTGTTGTAGAGGTGTTGGATTTTCCTGTAGATTTTAGAGATTAGACCTTTGTCGAATTTGTAATAGCTAAATTTTTTCCCCCAGTCTGTAGGGTCTCTTTTTACTCTTTTGGTGAAGTCTTTTGATGACCATAAGTGTTTAATTTTTCAGAAAAAAATTTTGATAAAAAATTGAAAACAGAAAATACTTGTTAACAGATTGACAAAAGTAATGTGAATATAGGTTCACCATATTGAGTTTGGAAACCCTGGTGGCTTAGTGATTAAGAGCTACAGCTGCTAACCAAAAGGTCGGTAGTTCAAATCCACCAGGTGTTCCTTGGAAACCCTATGGAGCAGTTCTACTCTGTCCTATAGTGTTGCTATGAGTCGGAATCGACTCGATGGCAACCGGTTTTTGGGTTTTATATTGAGTTTTATGGGGAAATGAGGTAGTTAAAAGTAATTTCTTTGACTCTGTGTTGCTATGTCTCCTCTAGCTCTCTATCCCCAAATACACATAGGTGCAGCTTTACATTCTGCTCAGACAGTTCACTTCCAGTCTCAGGTTTGACTATGCCAGAAAATGATGCTACAAAGGGATTGCTGCCAGTGATTGAAAAATTCCAGAAGACTCTGGCTGATACCATTAAGCCAAGATCCCAACCTCCATCCGTCTGTCCTGCTTCCTGAGCGCCCTGGTCTGAGACTCTCAGAGTTGCAATCCTGGCTCTGGCCACCAGGTGGCATTCACTTCCATTTGTTTTTCTTTGAAAAGTGCATTTTGTGCAGTGAAACAAACGTCACGAAACGCCTTGTTTACTGTGATACCAGTGCTATTTGAAAAATTTATACCTATATTAAAACGGTTCCATTTATTGTTGACCTCAAATATTCATCTCATTTACTGATTTATCTATTCCCTCATCAATGTCGGCTAACACGTCCACATTGTAGAGAGGGCCCCTCCAAGAGAGCGGGGGTTCACCCTCCATTCCCCAATCCCTGTAAAGGCTTCCCAGACACTCTCCCAATCCCTCTCTGTCATCCCTTCTTCAGGCCACTCTGGACACAGCTGTCCAGACCCCGCTCAGGCGCCCCCATCCTCTCAGCCACCTCCCGCCCGCCCTGCTCTACGCTGTGCAGCGCTCTGGAACACCAAGGCGCTCTACAACTACCTGGTGCCTCAGCCTCTAGGTGCCCAGAGATCATGTTTCTTATTTTATGGCCATCCTTTTGTCAGATATAATCAGAATCCTTCCGTACACAGGTTCATAACCTGGGTTTTAAGAGAAAGTATTGTGTTTTTGGAGCACTGGTTGCGCACTGGTTAAGCGCTCGGCTGCTAACTGAAAGTTCGTTGGTGGGATCCCAGCAGCCGCTTCACAGGAGAAAGACGTGACGGTCGGCTTCTGTAAAGATTACAGCCTTGGAAACACTATAGGGCAGCTCTACTCTGTCCTATAGTGTCACTGAGTCAGAATGACTGGATGACAACAGGTTTTTTTTTTTAATTGTCTTTTTTGCTGCTTTTATCAATTCGGCTGCAGAGAAGTTTGATAATGGTGGTACTTTGGCGCCACCTCGTGACAGAAATCTAAACTGCAGCTTGAACTTATCAGGAAGGTGGGAGGGAGGGGCTGTGTCCCAAAACCACCAAAGAGAGCTTTCTGGAAGGCTGAGTGTCAAAGGAGGAATACTCAGGGTTCAGGGAAACTGATAGCCTTCAGACAGAAAATGCATTCTCTTTCTATGCTGAAGAGAAAGCTCTGTGTGAGTGGAAGAAAAGATCATTTTGGTTTTCGTGCTTTGAGGCCTCAGGATAAATAGCTAGATATCTATATAAGCAAAACTGGATTTAGGCCACTTATTACCTTTGTAATGTGCTTTTGCATTTACCGTCTTTGCATGTAAATACATTTCTATGATAACATTTTAATCTACTTTACAATAAAATTTCAGGCTTTTTTTTTTTTCACATTGACCTGGTGTTACACTGTACAGATGCCCCCAAATTTATTTCACCAGTACCCTCATGATGAAAATTTACTCCCTTTACCATTTTTTCTACTACAAGCAATAGTATGCTTAACAACTTAGATCACGTATTTGCAAATATCTTTATAAGCATTTCTTCTAAGTTCTTAAAAATGTTTTTTTCCAAACCATGGAGTCTATAAAATTTTATTTAAACACATTATATTCAAAATACTGTAACTAATTCATATTCCTAACAACGCTGTATGAAAGTGCCTGTTTCTCCACACATGGGAAAGAATGTGAAGTGTTGCTAATCTGACAGGTAACAAATGATCTCTCATCATTGTTTTCAGGACAACCCGTCTTTAATGCCTGACTACAATTCCATCCTATGGATGTGGCCTTATCAGTTTTTCAACGATGTGTGGATGGCATCCTTTCAGTTTCTGTACACTGCTAAAGGGTGCAGTTCTGGGCACACTTCACATGGCCATCTGCACTGGTGAGCTGCATGTGTCCTCTTGGCCCCAGCAAACCATCTTGGGAGAATTCTAGTGTTGTGATAACAGAACCTGAGGAGTGTATGAGTGTGTGTGTGTGTGTGTGTGTGTGTGTGTGTGTGTGTAAGTGTGCTGACAACAACAACACTTCCCTCTGCTTCCTTCTGCCCCTTCATGGCTTTGCTTCCCAGTTGGTCTCCCTTCAGGCCCAGAAGTCAAAGTCGTCCTTATGATCAAATCATTATGAACACCCTTAACTATGTCCAGAAGATGCATTTCTAAAAGGGGAATTGTTGCTGCAAAGGGTGAGCACCTATGTAGCTTTTGGATAAGTATTGCCATACAGACACCCAGAAAGGCAGTTCCAAGTTAGACTCCCCAAAGGGGAGTCATATGAGAAAGGCCACAGAGCAGTGAAGAAAGTAGTGATGCTGACACCGTGTGATTAATGGCAGGCCCTGGACTCTGACCTGGAACCACACTCAAGCCACTGACACGGTTGGAAGATGTGCAAGTGATCAAAAGTAAATCGAATTTTGCACACAAGCACAGTCTCTGGTATCACATGGGGGAAGGGTCACTCCTTGGAGGAGCACAGAACATAGAGACAGCAGGCCTGGGGTACAGTTATCAAAAACCAAAACCAAACCCATTGCCATAGAATCGATTCTGACTCATAGCAACCCTATAGGACAGAGTAGAATTGCCCCATAGGGTTGATAATATTCCATTGTATGTATATACCACATTGTGTTTATCCATTCATCAGTTGATGGACATTTGGGTTGTTTCCACATTTCTGCTATGATGAATAATACTGGTAAAAATAATGGTGTACACATTTTTATGTGGACATGTGTTTTCATTTCTGCTAGATAAATATCTAAGAGTGGAATTGCTGGGTGATATGGCAACTCTACATCTATTTGAGGAACTGCTTCCAAAGGGACTGCACTATTTCACATGCTTTTGGGTTCTAATTACTCCACATCCTTGCTAACACTTGTTATTATCTGTCGTTTTGATTAGAGCCATCCTAGTGACTGTAAACTGGTATCTCATTGTGATTTTATCGTGGCAGTTCCCTGCAGTAGTACCATTTGCTTTCCCTGATAGCTAATGATACTGCGGCTCTGTTTGTGTGCTTATTGTCCATTTCTACATCTTTGGAGAAATGTCTGTTCACATCATTTGCTCATTTTTAAAATTGGATTATTCATTTTTTTATTATTATTAAGAGCTGTTTTTCTATACTGATACAAGTCCCTTACCAGATGGATGATTTGCAGACATTTTCTTCCCATTATGTGGGTTGAAATTTTACATCCTTAATGGTGTATCTAATATATATGTGTGTGTGTGTGTGTGTGTGTGTGTGTGTGTGTATGTCATATACATATACATAAATATACTAAAATATGTACTGGAGACAAATATACCAAAATGTCTACTAACATTGAGGCCCAACTTAGAGAAAGCCCCTTTTTGCAAAAAATGAGTGATTTTGGCCAGGTGAAAGAAGAACCTGACCATAAGCATGCAGTCAGGTGTTCAGCATGATCAGTCTTTGTCAGCTGGGGCAGAAGTACCACAGAGGGTTTTAGCTTTAGGACCTAGAGCCAGGCCTCTTAGGGGAATCCAAATAAAACCTTGCCTTCCATTCTGGGCATTGAATTCGGGTCTCTCTGTGCAGAGGCCTGTAAGGACGAGTGGTGTGGGTGATTTCCAGAACATTCCTCCCTGTCACATATCGGTGAAGGGGATGGGTTAGAACCTCAGCAGATGAAGCTCACTGCTGCCATAAGATGAAAGCCAGACGCTGTGATGTAGTGCGCCTGAGCGAAGCTGGAAGTGGGCACAGGTAGACCGTGGTCACTATCCTGCTGGCCTCCTAGCCAAGCACTCAGGACTTACTCTCTCCGTCTGCCCATCAGTGTGTCAGTGTGTCTGTGCCCAAGGCCCTACGACTAGGAGAAGAGGTGGTATATAAAGAGAATCTCCATGCCACTTCAAGGGTGATGGTTCAGGCACAGAGAGCTTGGGGAAGACCAAATGGGAGGGGTCACCCTTCTAGAGATAAGACAGACACAAAACCAGGCCTGGAATCTCCCGTTATGACCTAGCAAACGTCTAAAGGAGAGTGAGTTTGAAACTCCTCATTCCTGCCCTTGAGCATCAGGAAGAATCAAACCATCTCATCCTTCACTCCACGCATTAGCTGCGTGACCCCGGGCAAGTTTCTTAATGTCTCTGTGCCTTGGTTGCTGGGTTGAAAATGCAATATTTGATACAGTTTCTACAGAATGATCCTCCCTAGAATTAGGGAAATATATAAGGATGAAAAAAGACTGATAATTCTCTGTTCTATATGCCATATGCATTTATTTAATAAACATTTAATGGAGTATCTATTATGTGCCAAGACCCGCAAGCATGTCTTCATCTCAGAACTTTTTCCTGGGTTCCAGACACATATATTCAACTACCCACTGGAAACGTATATCTAGAGCAGTGGTTCTCAAATGGGGGAGATTTTGCACGCCATCTCAAGGGGACAAGTGGCAATGTCTGGAGACATTTTTAGTTGTCACAACTAGGAATGCTACTGGTATGTAGTGGGTAGAGGCTTGGGATGCTCCTGAATATGTTGCAATGCACAGGATAGCCCCCTACAACAAAGAGTTGTCCGGCTCAAAACGTCAATAGTGCCAAAGTTGAGAAATCCTTTTCCAGAGGAAGGTAAATGTTATAACGCAGTTATTACCTATGTGCACAGATTCAAGGTAGAACCCAATTTTGGAGTCTGACAACGTTGAGTTAGAATCACCATGCTGCCTCTTTCCAGGTATGTGTCCTTGGAAAATGTGTTTGACCTCTATGAGCCTTAGTAGAGCATGCCTGGGGGAAGGAATGAATTATAACAGGGAATCCTGATACCTAACTTAGAGAACAGTCCCAAGGTTAGTTTCCTTCCCTCCCCACTTCCTAGCTTCTGCTTTAGAGATGACTTTTATATAACCTACATAGTCCTAAACAGTATAACTCTGCCCTAAAGAGCTTCTGGAAATGTAACAACAGGAAGGACAATAAACTCACAATGTCAGTGCCACTTCCGTGTGGCAGAGTTGTGTAATGCAGATGGGACGGGAAAAGTTATCACCCCATTTCCATAGAGTTGGTGGGTCTTCATTTAGCCCCTTGGGGCCCCTCTTGGAGAGTTAACATCAGGAGTGCCCCTGAACTAGGTGTCTGGGTTGTTCTTGTGGCTGCCAGAGAAGCACAAAGCATGATGATGGGTCTTCTGACGAGGACAATGGAGAGACAGGAAGGCGACCTTACACCTAGTGCCTGACCCACTACCTTCCCTCTTTGTGATACTGGGTAAAACGCTTACCTGCTTGTGGCTACTGACTCAGTTTTAGTCAAACCTGTGATTTGAGATGATCTTCTAGCAGGTCAGTTTTGGGTATAAGTCATTTATCTTCCCTCTTCTGAAGCACCCCTGTCATCATTTAAATGCTTATATTTTTACAGAGCCCTGGTGTCGTAGTGGTTAAGAGCTCAGGCTGCTAATGATAAGGTTCACAGTTCAAATCCACCAGCCTCTCCTCGGCAACCCTAAGGGGAAGTTGTACTCTGTCCTATAGGCTCACTATGAGTCGAACTCGACTCCACGGCAACGGGTTGGTTTTTTTCTTCTCGTGTTACTGGAGGGTAAAATGAATTCCACCACATTTCAGGAAATCTGGGGCATTGCTGAGGCAAAGGGAGAAAGAGTGCTAGTGGAGCCCCTCTAAAGCTCTTAACACTTCTGCTTGGAAGGGGGCATACTCCATTTCCTCTCTTATTTAATTGGCCACTTCTAGTCACATGGCCAGTCCCTGGGTGGCACAAATGGTGAAGCACTGGACTTACAATAGCACTTACTAGACCTTTTGTTTAGCAGCCGTCGCTCTTAACCACCACACCACCAGGGCTCCTAAAAAGGTACGGTAAGTACTACAGTAGGCAAACATGTACACACAACCAAGGTTATGAAGTGCAACATTACAGAGTGGATGCCCCTGTGTAACCTCTCTGACTGCCTCACCCCCAGAAGGAACCACTGTCCAGAATTTGTTGTTTACCACTCCCTTGCTTTGCTACGTGTATTACTACCCATGAATACATCCCCAAACAAAACACAGTCTCTTTGCATATTTTTAGCTCTAAGTATATAAGCAATATCTTTATAGATCACTTATTGAAACTTATTTTCTTTCCTTTGAAAATAGTGCTTCTGAGATTTATTGAATCAGGTGACTTTAAAGCTGTCCTGCTCTTATTAGCCACGCTGCCCTAGACTCCATACCTAAGAGTGCTACAGCTGACTGTGGCTTCACTTTCTTCTCTAAAAGATGTTGCCAAACGGCTCTGCAAACAGGGTGTACCAATTTGTACTCCCCCAGCAGTGTATGGTGTTCTCGCGGCCCCACATTTCCCATTTAAATGGGACGCAGCATACACACACGCTCACTCACCAGGCTTCCTTCTCACACCCTAATATTATGTCAGGGCATTTTCTGAGGCATAAAGTGAGACCCTTAGCTGAGCAATTAGGCAAATATTTGTATGGTTCAGTTGACTGGGTTTCTGCCTACTAAATGACTCTAATATTCTAGGCCTGCCTCTCTCGAATAACTCTGACATTCCTTAGGTGGCATTTGTAGGTGTTCCTAGACCATTCAGTCACGTGATTGTAGACAGTCTCTTAGGTTTCTGCCACAGATAGGTCACTGCTTTGCATGGTGTGTGATTTTTACATGCTCACCCTCAGAGAGCTAGCTTATCTCCAGGAACCCTGGGACACCTTACTGAGCTTGTCTGCTAACGGAAAGGTTGGCAGTTGGAATCCACCAGCTGCTCCTTGGAAACCCTATGGGGCAGTTCTACTCTGTCCTACAGGGTCGCTATGAGTCGGAATCGACTTGATGGCAAAAGGTTTGGTTTTGGTCTCTTTATGAAGCAAACAAGATTTCTGACAACAGGCACATGCTTTCTTCCACCACACTGGGTCGACTTCCGCCGATCGCCTGGGTCCCTGTCTAGTTGCTCTAATTAGAACGCTCCGTCAGGTGGGGGTCTGAAGGGCACACATGGTCTGCTTTCAGCGAAAGATGAAGGAGGAGGGAAGGCTGAGCGGAGGCGTTTCTGGTGTCCAGAGCAGCCAGTGCTTCCCGCTTGCGGAAGAAACCGACGTGAAGATGGCGACCGTGAGGACTTTTCAATAGAGACGCACAGGACCGGTAGGAGTAGGTTCCCGCCCTCAGGTGTTTGGGACTCAGCGGAGGGGGTGGGTGCTTCGCCCTGGGTGTGGGGAGACAAGGAGTCCCAGAGCCATGTCGCCTGTTTCCCGCCTTGGGACTCGGTGCCCCACTGTCTCGTCAGGGAGAGAGACAGGCCGTCGTGGTCCCGCCAGGCCCGAGTGAGCGTGGTGTGGTGTCCTGCCCCAGCGGTGTCCTGGAGGTGCCTTCCATCCACGGGAGCGGGCGATGAGAGAGGGTCTTGGGTGGAGAGAGAGAGGGGAGGAGAGCATGTGTGCATGTATGTGCATCTCTGCAGCTGGTGACAGAGCCTGTGTGTGTGTGTGTTTCTCTGCAGCTGGAGAGAGACAAGGAGAGAGAGCGTGTGTATGTACGCGTGTGTGTGTGTTTGTGTGTGTCCCTGCAGCATAGAGTTCTAGCCCATATTAGGAACCAAGTCAGGCTTGTTTGTTTTTCCTGGGTTTACGTGGCCTGCGTAGGTACCATGGGGGCTGGATGAATGCTATGGAATTCGGTGAGGACTGAGCCTCCATTTATGATTCTTGCCTGAACCACTTATTACTATGACAGTTGTCAGGTGTTGCTTTTCTAATTCATTCTAGATTTACTAATTAGCATTCCACTCTAGAGTACAGCTTTCTCTTCTCTGTTATCAATCCATATACCTATCTATTCATGTATGTACTTACTTACGTCGGTAAGCCTCATAGATTCCTGTTTTACTGCTAGGTTTACCATCTATTACTATAATTATTTTAATGTTCATTTTGTCTCCAAAGTGGCCAGTGGAAGCTCCTTCAAGTTGGTTTCTGTGTCCATTTGACACCTCCCTAGAGTTCTTTGAGGACGTTCTTTGCTCTCTGAACCTATTTCCCCATCTGTAAGGGAAGTAATGAGACCTGCCCCAGAGCATTGCTTTGAGGATTTGAAGAGGAAAAGTCTGAAAATAAAACTCCACTGTGTCTGGCATCTGTAGGCCTCAGCAAATGTTGGTTTCCCATTCCACATTTGCCTCCTTGGTTCTGTGAACGCCATGCTTCTGACGTTAGCATAATAGCAGGGCTAGCAGAGCGCATAGAGGGAAATGTACCAGCAAGCAGGGGTAAACCCACATTTCACTGTGTGTGAGCTTCAGTGTCACTGCTGTGCGCTGGAGGGGGTTGTCTGATGGATCCGGGGAAGAGGAAGAGCCTCCTGCACAGCTTCCAGTTCACTGAGTGGGGACACGCCAAGAGAGTCACCACCTCTTCCCCATCTGTTTCATGTGCTTTCCCTCCTCTTACTTTTCTCTCTCTTTCATGGGCTTTCTCATCTTCTTCCTCTCCCTCCTAGTGTAACGTCAGCGAAGGGGGTGGACTCCGAGCTCAGAAACAGGAGCTGACAGAGAACAACCGAGTATGATGCTGAGTCTGCTAGACAGTTACTGGAGCAAGAGTGAAGAGATCAGGGTCCCATCACTGGGACACTTTAGGTTAAGTCACTACCCTTCCACCAGCCTCTTCTGTACAATGTGACAATAATACCCTGTCCTCCCAACCACTCAGGAGTATTGTGGAGTTTAGCATGATCCCATGTAGGGAAGCAATCTGTGGTCTTAGGTGGGAATGAAGGATCAGTGTACTTTTGAGTAATTATATTAACAGAAACACTCCAGATATCCTAGAACTCTGCATGGGAGGTATTGAATTAATGGTACACACATGTTGGCTGTTTAGGTTATGACCTTTCCAAATGTGGTCCATGGCCCACTTCATCACAATCGTCGGGGGTGCTTGTTAAGATTACAGATTTGTGGGCCTACCCTAGCTCTGCTGAATCAAAAACCGGAAGGTTAGTGGGAGGTGTCTACATGTTGAACGGTTTCTCTAGTTGGTTCTGGTACTCTTCCAAGTTTCAAAAACACTACTGTAGATTAGCTGCAAGGTCTTCTTAAATGTTTGAATCCATTGATATCTAATATCGTTGTCAATTGTTCCTGCCACTCAGCTTTAAATATCTCTGCCCCCACGTGTCAGATTGGTAACACTTCCCTCATTTAAGTAATACTTCCAAAAGAAAGCCAAACCCATTGCCGTTGAGTCGATTCCGACTCATCGAGAGCTGCCCATAGTTTCCAAGGAACGCCTGGTGGATTCGACCTGCATGCCTTTTGGTTAGCAGCCATAGTTCTTAACCACTAGGCCACCAGGGTTTCCAAGTAATACTTACTCAGTGCTTTATAGGTGAGGCACTGACGTAGGCACTGGGGACATAGTACAGTGAACAAATCAGGCAGGATCGCTGGAGCTTCCATCCTAGTCTGGGAAACCATAAGCAGGTAAAGTAATCCTTAAGCAGGGTATGAGTGCGCTGAAGAAAATGAACACATAAACAATAGAAAATGACAAGGGCGGGTGTTATTATCGATGAGGCTGTCAGTGAAGACCTCTCAGGAAGGGACACTTGAGCTGAGTCCTGAGTGACAAGAAGAAGCCAGGCATGGGAAGGCCTTCTTGTCAGTGGCCCTGAGATGTGAGAGCCCCTGTTATCCTGGAGCCGACAGAAAGTGCCTGTGGCTGGAGCCTGGCAAACCAGCTGTAGACTGGTAGGAGATGAGGTAGAAAGGGCAGACAGGAGCCAGGTCGTTTGGGCCGTGTAAGGAGTCTGGGTTTTATCGTGGGTGTGAAAGGCTTAGAGTATGGGAGTGACATGATCTTATCCATGTTCTCAGAAGGTTACTCTGGTTTCTGTGTGGAGAATGGAGTGGAGAGGGACAAGATAGAGTGTGGGTACTGAGCATTAGGAGGCTATTGCAGAAGTCCAGGGAAGGGACTGTGGTGGATCGGACCAGTGCTGCAGCAGTATGGAGATGGAGGTGGCCCTAGCCAGGGCATGTTTTGGAGGTAGAGCAGGCAGGACCTACAGTGGCTGGGGATGTCTGGTGTGTGAGGATAAGGCAGAATCAAGGATGACCCCTCAGCTTTTTGTTCGGACATGTAGATTGACGGTGGTGCTGTTTTCTGAGATAAGTTGTTTCAAGTGCATTTGAAAACTTCTCAGGTTAACCAGGTGATCAAACAGTGGTTATAGTGAAGATTAGTGATTTTAAAAATGTATCAGTTGATGAATAGGAGTTGGCTGTGGGACTATTAAGCTTTCTAAAAGACACATGCAACTCAAATCTATAAATCTCAACTTGTTAAAAATAACAGCTCACATTTTTTGAGCAGCTGCTACTCGGTACCTAGCACCCTTCCACGGGTTTTCATGCATTAAATCAGTTAATTCTCAAGGCAACGACCCATATGTTTTCCTCATTTCACAAGAGAAGGAAGTGAGTGAGGCACGAAGAGTTTCTTCCACTCTCCTGAGGTCACAGAGAGCCAGCTATCCCAATGTTCTCTGTAGTAGAATTCTTAATATTATTCCTGACCATTTATTTTTTAAAACTTTTTTTCTTCTATAGGCAAGTAGTTGTTCTACAGATGAGGCACTTGGGATACTGTAAGGTGAAGTAAAGTGTTCAAAGTCACACAGTTTGTAAGTGACACAAATGGGGCTTGAACTGCGCATGTCTCCAGTGCCCGTACTCCTAGCCAGTCCAGTTAGGAAGAAGAAAAAGGCATTTGTTTAACCATGTCAGCCCATGGGGGTTGATGTTAGGCAGGAACCATATCTCTCTGGGTGGAAACTATGCCTCAGTTGTGAGTTTGCCATGTAGTGGAGGGTATTTATGTAAGTAAATCGAAAAGTTAATAAGTATAAAAATGAAAAGGTAGTGATCATCACTGTTACTATGCATTCGACAACTTGGGTGTTAAAATCATTCCCTGGACTTCCATGGTGAATTACCTTCCCTTTTAGGAACTCAGAGTGCTTTTCCACATGGGAATCACATTACTCTGTTCCTGAGGTCTTGCTGGGTAAGAGGCAGGGCTGCTCTGAGCCCCTTGGACAGGTGAGTGCAGATGAGGTCAGGTGACTTACCCAAGGTTCCCTAAAGTTACTGGGTTAGGTGTAGCACTGGGGCCTACGTGGGTCTCCTGTCTCTCCTCCAGTTGCCTGTCCTTCATACATAGTGTTAGCTTTTGACCCTATGTGTAGTAAATCACTTTTCAAGGCTCAGGGAAATAGGCACTAAGGATTAACTTCAAGTAACATAAGAGGACCATCCCGTTGCTGTTGAGCTGGTTCCAACTCATGGGACCCCATGTGTTATAGAGTATAACTGTTCGGTGTGGTTTTCTTGGCTGTACTCTTTATGGAAGCGGATCCCCGGACCTTTCTTCTGTGGTGCCACTGGTAGGTTTGAACCCCCAACCTTTACATTAGCAGCCGAGCACAAACTATTTGTGTTACTGTCTCACAGTTCTAGAGACTAGAAGTCTGAATTCAAGTTGTCGGCAGGGAAATGCTGTCTCTGAAGGCTCTAGGGGAAGGTCCTTCTTTGCCTCTTCCTAGTTTCTAACGGTTCCTGGCAATTCTTGGTGTTTTTTGCTTGTAGGTGTGTCACTGCAATGCCTGCCTCCAACTTCATATGACTGTCTTTCCTCTTCTTTTTATAAGGACACGATTCATATTGGATTAGGGCCCACCCACTCTAGTATGACCTCATGTTAACTAATAACATCTTTAAAGATCTGTTTCCAAACAGGGTCACAGGCACAGGTACGGGAGGTTAGGACTTCAACATATGCTTAAACCCATTGCCATTGAGTCGATTCCAACTCATAGCCACCCTGTATGACAGAGTAGAACTGTCCCATAGGGTTTTCTAGGCTATAATCTTTATGGGAACAGATCCCTAGGTCTTTCTACTTCAGAGCCACCGGGTGGGTTCAGACCACCAAGCTTATCTTCAGCAGCTGAGCACTTAACCTTTGTGTCACTAGGGCTCCCTAAGGTTATCTTAGTGTACTTTTAATTGCATCTCTGTTAGTAAAAGGAAGTTTGAGCCTCTTTATATATGTTTAAAGACAACTTGCATTTTTTCTGTTAGCTGTTAATATTCCTTACGTGTTTTTGATGGGTAATTAGTTTTTTTGCTTCTCTATTTTAAATTTTTATACAGAAGTGATTGAACACTTTGTGGGAGATATTAGTTACAAATGTTTTTCCCAGTGTTTTTTTAATTGGCTGTCATCTTTCTTCTGTGGATTGCTGATGGTTTCAAACTGTTGACCTTTTGGTTAGCAGCCAAGCGCATAACCACTGCACCACCAGGGCTACTTCTTTTTATGGGTAGGGCTGGGATATTTATTTGTTCTTACCATTTTTTTTCACTTCCAAAACCAAGACATGTTTGATGTAGGTAAAAATGGAAAATTCAAGAAAGGAAAAAAGTAATTAGAAACTCTTAAAAGTCAGCTACTCATGGGTAGGCACCGTTAAGAGTTGAATATTTATATACTGTTTTCAGAAATTTTATTATGCCACTGTCAGCTTGTACACTTAAGAACAGCAATGAGCTGATATCCCACTTAGAGTTTTGTGAAATGCTTTTTTCCAACAAACATCGTATTGTGAAAGTCAGTCCATGTCTATCAACATAAATCCACATAATAATGAAAGTGGCAGTAGAAAAACTACTGGTCAATTCAGGAATAGAAATAATGTTAAAAATGATTAGTACTAGAGGCGGGGCCAAGATGTTGGTGTAGTCAGACGCTTCCTATATCCCTTTTACAACAAAGACCTGGAAAAACAATTGATGTGGTTGTATATGAATATCTAGGAGCCCTGAACAAGGCAAAGTTGAGGAATAGGACTGAGTGGCAGGGGGAGAGGGAGATGGTTCAGAAGAAGCAAGCAGCACCAGAGCTGCGGCAGCAGCGGGACTGTAGCTCTTCAGCCACACCGGGTCCCTAGTGAAGCAGGCAAACAACTGGGCACGTGCTCAGGAAGAGAGAGATCTGGCAGCAGAGATTCTGCTTGGACACTCCGAACCAGTGAAAAGCAGCTCCTAAGTGGCTAAAGATAAGTACGTGCATGTGGCCTTTCCGGGGGATTGAAAAAAAAAAAAGGCCATTTGGGAAAAACCTCTCTCCCTTCTACCTCCTCCCAACCCCACTCTGTACCAGGAGTCCCCTGGGCCGGAAGTAGATCCCAAAAGGCACCCTGACCCATTCTCCTGGCCTTTGAGAGGGAACAAATAAGCTACTGGCTCCCCTAAGCCAGGAACGCAGGGTCGGCACAGCTCCTTTGCTAGGCACAGACATAAGGGGTCTGCAGACTTTGAGTGCCTTACACCCCTGTATAGACTTGTGGGGACCCATCTCAACAGCGTTAGCACTCACTACCACAGTACAACAGGGCAAACAACTGAAGTTTATCTTCAACTGCTTCAGCTGTGAAGTGGCAGATTTGTGACCCTTGAAACAGCCCTTCCCCTTAAGTAGGCACTTTTATCTATCTGCAACAGGGGCTTGAGGACTGGTGGTATCACCTAAAGCTCCTAGTCACCTGCTACAGGAGTCCAATAAAAAGTGGTGCCCTCTAGTCGTTACAACCAACAGAGTGGGATCCTCATAGTCTGGCAGCAAAACTCACCTACCTACTCACCCTAGATAATGGGGACACGCTTTCAGACTCTCAGGGGCAGCCATCAGCCCCCTGCCTGGCTCAGCGCATGATCCCCTACCACAGCCAGAGTCCAGTGCCTGCACCAATCACCCATGCCTCTCTAGAACTGGGAGTGAGAACCTGCATCACACACTTGGTGACCAACTGCCTGAATACCCGTGCTGAACCCATATAGGAAAATTTAACGGACTCCTGTGTGCACATACTTAGTTACAGAACTAACTACCTGGTGACAGGACGTTAGAGCTTCTAAGGTGCAAATAATCAAACTAGCGCACACAAGCCGCCTGTTGGGGCATATCAAAACAAAACAGGAAACTAGGACTCACTAAACAAATATAAAATTACAATAACTTATTGATGGCTTGGAGACAATAGTCAATATGAAATCACATAAAGAGGCAGTCCATGATGGCTTCAGCAGGCTCCCAAAATAAAGAATCAATAAATTCTCTGGAGGAAGAAAATTTCTTGGAATTACCAGAGGCAGAATACAAAAGATTAATCTACAGAACTCATCTAGAAATTAGAAATGAAATTCTACAAAATGTAGAAACTTCCAGGGAACATACAGACAAAGTAGTAGCAGAACTTAAAACAGTGATTCAAGAACATAATGACAAATTTAATAGGCTGCAAGAATCCATAGAGAGACATCAATCAGAAATCCTGAAGATTAACAATAAAATTTCAGAATTAGACAACTCAATAGAAAGTCCTAGAGGCAGAATTGAGGCAGTAGAAGTTAGAATTAGTGACATTGAAGATAAAGCAGTTGACACCAACTTATTTGAAGAAAAATTAGATAATTAAAGAGAATGAAGAAACTCTTAAGAGTCATGTAGAACTCTATCAAGAGAAATAACCTACGAGTGATTGGAGTATCACAACAGGGGGGTGTAATAGAAAATACAGAGAAAATTGTTGAAGATTGGTTGACAGAAAATTCCCTGATATCATGAAAGATGAGAAGATATCTATCCAAGATGCTCCTCAAACCCCACATAAGGTAGATCCCAAAAGAAAGTCACCAACACATATTATAATCAAACTTACCAAAACCAAAGATAAAGAGAGAATTTTAAGAGTGGCTAGGTATAAAAGAAAAGTCCTCTACAAAGAAGAGTCAATTAGAATTAGCTCGGACTACTCAGCAGAAACCATGTAGGCAAGAAGGCAATGGGATGACATATATAAAGCCTTGAAGGAAAGTAACTGCCAGCCAAGAATTATATATCCAGCAAAACTGTCTCTCAAATATGATGGCAAAATTGGGGAATTTCCAGATAAACAGAAGTTCAGGGAATTTGCAAAAACCAAACCAAAATTACAAGAAATACTAAAGGGAGTCCTACAGTTAGATAATAACACCAGCTAACAATGCAAGACTAAAACACAGGACAGAGCAATCAGATTTTGACTCCGAGAGCAAAGTCAAAAATACATCCAAGCTAAAACATTGAAAACAGGGAAACAGAGAAATCAATATGTAAAAAGGGACAACATTAAAACAAAAGAGGTACTTAAAAAATGCAGACCTTGATTTTTCATACGGAGGGGAAGTCAAGACTATATAAAGTAATAAAAGACTGGTATAAACTTAGAAAAAATAGGGGTAAATATTAAGGTAACCACAAAAGAATCTTTAACAATCCTACAAGTAAAAATAAAAAAGTAGAAAAACATAAAACATAAAGACCCAGCAAACACAAAATAAATAACAATGAAAAAGATGAAAAAAAAGTACATATAGAAAAACGACTCAGCACAGAAAATTAAGAGGAACAAAGAAAGTGTGAACAACACACTAAAAGAGATATCAGGATGACAGCACTAAACTCATACCTATCAATAATTACGCTGAATGTAAAGGGACTTAATGCACCAATAAAGAGACAGAGAGTGGCAGATTGGATAAAAAAGCATGATCCATCTATATACTGCCTACAAGAGACACACATTAGACTTAAAGACACAAACAGGCTAAAACTCAAAGGATGGAAAAAATATATCAAGCAAACATCACTCAAAAAAGAGCAGGAGTGGCAATATTAATCTCTGACAAAATAGACTTTAAAGTAAAATCCACCATAAAGGTAAGGAAGGGCACTATATAATGATTAAAGGGTCAATATACCAGGAGGACATAACTATAGTGAATATTCACGCACCCAACAACAGGGCTCCAGAATACATAAAACAAGCTCTAAGAGCTCTGAAGAGAGAGACAGCTCCCACAATAGTAGTAGGAGACTTCAACACGCCACTTTTGGTGAAGGACAGAACATCCAGAAAGAAGCTCAACAAAGACACAAAAGAGCTAAATGCTACAATCAACCGACTTGATCTCATAGATATATACCGAACACTACACCCCACAGCAGTCAAGTATACTTTCTTTTCCAACGCAGATGGAAAATTCTCCAGAATAGACCATATATTAGGCCATAAAGCATGCCTTAACAAAATCCAAAACACAGAAATATTACAAAGCATCTTTTCTGACCATAAACCCATAAAAGTGGAAATCAACAACACAAAAAGCAAGGAAAAAAAAATCAAACACATGGAAACTGAACACAAAAACTACTGGGTTATACAAGAAATTAAGGATGGAATAAAGAAATTCATAGAATCAAACGAGAATGAAAACACATCCTACCAGAACCTTTGGGACACAGCAAAAGCAGTGCTCAGAGGTCAGTTTATAGCAATAAATGCACACATCCAAAAAGAAGAAAGGCTTATAATCAAAGCATTAACCCTACAACTAGAACAAGTAGCAAGAGAGCAGCAAAAGAAGCCCACAGGTGCCAGAAGGAATGGAATAGTAAGAATTAGAGCAGAATTAAATGAAATAGAGAATAGAAAAATAATTGAAAGAGTTAACAAGTCCAAAAGCTGGTTCTTTGAAAAGATCAACAAAATTGATAAACCATTGGCCAAACTGACAAAAGAAAATCAGGAGAGGAAGCAGATAACCCAGACAAGAAATGAGATGGGTGATATCACAACAGACCCAACTGAAATTAAAAGAATCATAACAGAATACTATGAAAAACTGTACTCTGACAAATTTGAGAACCTACAGGAAATGGACAAATTTCTAGAAACTCACTACCTACCTAAATTAACACAAACAGAGGTAGAAGAACTAAATAAACCCATAACAAAAGAAGAGATTGAAAAATGTTATTTAAAAACTCCCAACAAAAAAGAGCCCTGGCCCGGATGGCTTCACTGGAGAATTCTACCAAACTTTCAGAGAAGAGATAACACCACTTCTACTAAAGGTATTTCAGAGCATAGAAAAGGATGGAATTCTCCCAAACTCGTTCTATGAAGTCAGCATATCCCTGATACCCAAACCAGGTAAAGACACCACAAAAAAAGAAAATTACAGACATATATCCCTCATGAACATAGATGCAAAAATCCTCAACAAAATTCTAGCCAATAGAATTCGGCAACATATCAAAAAAATAATTCACCGTGACCAAGTGGGATTTATACCAGGTATGCAGGGATGGTTCACCATTAGAAAAGAATCAATGTAATCCATCACATAAATAAAACAAAAGACAAGAACCATATGATCTTATCAATCGATGCAGAAATGGCATTAGACAAAGTCCAACACCCATTCATGATAAAAACTCTCAATAAAATAGGAATAGAAGAGAAACTCCTCAATATAATTAAGAGCATATATACAAAACCAACAGCCAACATCATCCTAAATAGAGAGACTTTGAAAGCATTGCCCTTGAGAACAGGAACCAGACAAGGATGCCCTCTATCACCACTCTTATTCAACATTGTGCTGGAGGTTCTAGCCAGAGCAGTTAAGCTAGAAAAAGAAATAAAGGGCATCCAAATAAGTAGGGAAGAAGTCAAAGTATCTCTGTTCACAGATGATATGATCTTATACACAGAAAACCCCAAAGAATCCACAAGAAAACTACTGGAACTAATAGAAGATTTCAGCAAAGTTTCAGAATACAAGCTAAACATACAAAAATCAATTGGATTCCTTTATACCAACAAAGAGAAACTTGAAGAGGAAATCACCAAATCAATAGCATTTACAATAGCCACCAAGAAGATAATATACTTAGGAATAAATCTAACCATAGACATAAAAGATCTAAACAGAGAAAACTTCAAAACACTGCTGCAAGAAACTAAAAGAGACCTGTATAAGTGAAAAAATATACCTTGCTCATGGATAGGTAGACTCAACATCGTGAAAATGTGAAGTCTACCCAAAGCAATCTACAGATACATTGCAATCCCGATCCAAATTCCAGCAGCATTTTTTAATGAGATGGAGAAACAAATCACCAACTTCTTATGGGAAGGGAAGAAGCCCCGAATAAATAAACCATTACTCAAGAAGAAGAACAAAGTGGGAGGCCTTACACTACCTGATTTTAGGACCTATTATACTGCCACGGTAGTCAGGAAAGCCTGGTACTGGTACAACAACAGATACATAGAGCAATGGAACAGAGTTGAGAATCCAGATATAAGCTCATCCACCTATGAGCAGCTAATGTTTGACAAAGGCCCAAAGTCCATTAACTGCAGAAAAGACAGTCTCTTTAACAAATGTTGCTGGCATAACTGGTTATCCATATGCAAAAAACTGAAACAAGACCCATACCTCACACCATGTACAGAAACTAACTCAAAATGGATCAAAGACTTAAATATAAAATCGAAAATGATAAAGTTCATGGAAGAAAAAATAGGGACAATGCTAGGATCCCCAATACATGGCATAAACAAAATATGATCCATAAGTTAACAATGCACGAGCACCAGAAGAGAGACTAGATAAATGGGAGCTCCAAAAAATCAAACACTTATGCTCATCAAAAGACTTCACCAAAAGAGTGAAAAGACAACCTACAGACTGGGGAAAAATTTTTTGGCTACGACAAAACTGATCAGCATCTAATCTCCAAAATCTACAAGATATTGCTAAACCTCAACAACAAAAAGACAAATAACCCAATTAAAAAATGGGCAAAGGATATGAATAGGCACTTCACCAAAGAAGATATTCAGGCGGCTAACAGACACATGAAGAAATGGTCATGATCATTAGGCATTAGAGAAATGCATATAAAAACTACAATAAGATATCATCTCACCCCAACAACGCTAGCATTGATCCAAAGAGCACAAATTAACAAATGCTGGAGAGGTTGTGGAGAGACTGGAACACTTACACACTGTTGGTGGGAATGTAAAATGGTACAACCACTTTGGAAATCGATTTGGCGCTTCCTTATAAAGCTAGAAATAGAAGTACCATACAATCCAGCTATCCCGCTCCTTGGAATATATCCTAGAGAAACAAGAGCCGTCACACGAATAGACATATGCACACCCATGTTCATTGCAGCACTGTTCACAATAGCAAAAGGATGGAAGCGACCTAGGTGCCAATCAACAGACGAATGGATAAAGAAATTATAGTATATCCACATAATGGAATATTACGCAATGATAAAGAACAATGATGAAGCTGTTAAACATCGTATAACATGGTGGAAGCTGGAACTTATTATGCTGAGTGAATTTAGTCAGTCACAGAAGGACAAATGCTGTATAAGACCACTATTATAAGAACTCAAGAAAAGGTTTAAACACAGAAGAAAATATTCTTTGATGGTTACGGGGGTGGGGAGGGAGGGTGAGGGTTATTCACTAACTAGATAGTAGATAAGAATCATCTTAGGTGAAGGGAAGGACAGCACACATTACAGGGGAAGCCAGCACAACTGGACTAAACCAAAGCTAAGAAGTTTCCTCAGTACAATCAAATACCTTGAGATACAGAGTAGCAGGGATTGGGAATCTGGGGAGCATGCTTTCAGGGGACATCTATGTCAATTGGCATAACAAATCTTATTAAGAAAATGTTCTGCATCCTACTTCGGTGTGTGGCGTCTGGGGTTTTAAAAGCTTGCAAGCGGCCATCTAAGATGCATCAATTGGTCCCAACTACTTGGAGTAAAGGAGAATGAAGAACACCAAAGACACAAGGAAAGTATTAGCCCAAGAGACAGAAAGGGGTATATAAAGCAGAGACTTCGTCAGCCTGAGACCAGAAGAAGTAGGTGGTGCCTGGCTAACACCAATGAATGTCCTGACAGGGAACACAACAGAGGGTCCCTGATGTAGCAGTAGAACGATGGGATGCAGACCTCAAATTCTAGTAAGAAGACCAGACTTAATGGTCTGAGACTGGAGGTGCCCCGGAAAGCATGGCCCCTGGACTCTCTATCACCCTAGAACTAAAACAATTTCTGAGGCCAACTCTTCAGACAGGGATTGGACTGGACTGTGGGACATAAAGTGATACCTGTGAAGAATGTGCCTCTTAGTCATGTAGATACAAGAGACCAAAGGGGCAGCTTTTGTCCAGAGGTGAGATGGGAAGGCAGAGAGAGTTAGGAGCTGGTTGAATGTTCATGGGGAATCGGGCTGAGGAGAGGAGTGTGCTGTTGCAGAATGGGGTGAGCAGTTGGGGTCTCACAACAATGTATGTAAAAAAAAATTTGTATGGGAGACTAAGTTGAAACGTAAACTTCATTTAATTACAACAATAAAAAAATAAGAAATAAAAAAAATTTCAAGATCTATCCTGAAGTGCAATGCTGTAAGTGATAGGAAATATCCATACACCTACAAGGAAGACCAGTTAATATGACTGTTATTCAAATTTATGCATCAACCATAAGGCCAAAGATGAAGAAATTGAAGATTTTTACCAACATCTGCACTCTAAAATTGTCTGAACAAGCAATCAACATGCACTGATAATTATTGGTGATTGGATTGCAAAAGTTGGAAACGAAGAAAGATTGGTAGTTGGAAAATAGGGCCTTGGTTTTAGAAATGATGCCGGAGATCGCATGATAGCATTCTGAAAGACAGTGACTTCTTGATTGCAAATATCTTTTGTCAATAACTTAAACAGCGACTATACACGTGGACCTTGCCAGATGGAATACACAGGAATCAAATCAACTACATCTGTGGAAAGAGACAATGGAAAAGCTCAGTATCATCAGTTTAGAACAGGCCAGGGCTGACTGTGGAACAGACCATCAGTTGCACTTATGCAAGTTTACATTGAAGCTGAAGAAAATTAAAACAAGTCCATAGGAGCCAAAGTATGACCTTGAATTTGTTCCACCTGAATTTAGAAACCATCTCAAGAAGAGATTTGATGCATTGAACACTAATGATCGAAGACCACATGAGTTGTGGAGTGGCATCAAGGACATCAAACATGAAGAAAGCAAGAGGTCATTAAAAAGACAGGAAAAAAAGAAAAGACCAAAATGGATGTGAGAAGACTCTTGAACATAGAGTAGCTAAAGTGAAAGGAAGAAATGAAGTAAAAGAGCTGAACAGAAGATTTCAAAGGGTGGCTTGAGAAGACTAAGTATTATGATGACATGTGCAAAGATCTGGAGTTAGAAAACTAAAAGGGAAGCACATGCTCGGCATTTCTTAAGCTGAAAGAGCTGAAGAAGAAATTCAAGCCTCGAGTTGCAATAGTGAAGGATTCTACAGGGAAAATATTGAACGATGGAGGAGGCATCAAAAGAGGATAGAAGGAATACACAGAGTCACTGTACCAAAAAGAATTGGTCGACATTCAGTCATTTCAGGAGGTAGCATATTATCAAGAACGGATGGTACTGAAGGAAGAAGTCCAAGTTGCACTGAAGACATTGGCGAAAAACAAACAGTATGGATTACAGCTCAACGTAAAGAAAACAAAAATCCTCACCACTGTACCAATAAGGAACATCATGATAAATGGAGAAAAGAGTGAAGCCGTCAAGGATTTCATTTTACTTGGATCCACAGTCAACACCCATGGAAGCAGCAGTCAAGAAATCAAACGACGCATCGCATTGGGCAAATCTGCTGCAAAAGACCCCTTCAAAGTGTTAAAAAGTAAAAATGTCACTTTAAAGACTAAGGTGGGCCTGACACAAACCACGGTGTTTTCAGTCACCGCAATATGCGTGGGAAAGCTGGACAATGAATAAGGAAGACCAAAGAAGAATTGAGGCCTTTGAATTATTGTGCTGACAAAGAATATTGAATAATACCATGGATTGCCAAAAGAACAAACAAATCTATCTTAGAGGAAGTACCGCCAAAAATGCTCCTTAGAAGCAAGGGCAAGACTTCATCTCACATACATTGGACGTGTTATCAGGAGGGACCAGTCCCTGGAGAAGGACATCATACTTGGTAAAGTAGAAGGTCAGTGAAAAAGAGGAAGACCCTCAACAAGATGGATTGACTCAATGGCTGCCACAGTGGGCTCAAGCATAACAATGATCATGAGGATGGTGCTTGGCCGGGTGGTGTTTTGTTCTGTTGTACATAGTGTCACTATGAGTCAGAACTGTCTCGATGGCACCTAAGAACAACAACTATACATACATACATATGTGTTTGTGTATATGTATGTGTGTGTGTGTATATATATATATACATGTATATATATATATATATATGTATAGTTTCCAAGGAGTGGCTGGTGGATTCGAACTGCCGACATTTTGGTTAGCAGCTAGGCTGTTTACCACTTTGCCACCAGGGCTCTGACATATATATATGTATATATATATGTATATATATATGTATGTGTATATATATGTATGTATATATATATGTGTATAGATGTATATATACGTGTATATATACGTATATATACATGTATATAGACGTTATATATGTATATATATGTGTATGTGTGTGTGTGTGTGTATATATATATATATGTATATATATATACACACACACATATAGAGAGAGAGATCTCAAGAAAACCACTCATGTGGTTGTAGAGGTCGGAAAAATCCCACGTCTGTGGGTCAGGCACCAGGCTGGAGGCTTCTCTGGACTCAAGTAGCTGCAGGGGCTGATGAGCCCATGATCAGCAGGTCATTTGATATCCTGCTGGCTCATGGGCTGCGGAGGCTGATGAATCCCAAGTTTGGCAGGCAATATGGCATGGTGTTGGCTCCAGCCCAAGAAGCAGGGGTCAGATGATGATGAGCTGGATGCACGATCCAGAGTGAGCAAAAGCCAGTGAGGTATTTCAAAATGTCCATATATATTGGATGCAGGCCACACCCCTGAGGAAACTCCCCTTACAACTGATTGAATGATCACATCATGGAGGTGATGACATTTTACCACACAATGGAGGATAACCACATCATTACACAACTGCCAAATTACATCGTTATATAACTGTCAAACTACATCACTATATAACTGCCAAATCACTGAGAATCATGGCCTAGGCAAGTTGACACATAACCTTAACCATCACAGGAGGAGAGAAGCCAGACTAAATTTGAGGAAGACAAAGCAGAGGGTAAGAAATGGATAATTGTGAACACTTGGTCAGTAGAAGAGGTGAATCCTGGAGCAAATCTCCAGAAGTTATTACCGTTACTATGATTTACATCTGTGAAACCACAGTGAAGAAGAAAACACAAAGTACAGAGATTTGATCATGATTTTATTTTATATACTCTTTTACCGCACGCAATGCAAAATATCTTTTAACAAACTTTTTTTTCATTTTTCCAAATAATATTTTTAATTGGAGAAAATTCAGACATTAGAGGTCAGTGCCATCCCATGACTGGATCCAGAAAGCTCTCTTGGACATCATTTAGCAGGAAGCCTGTTTACAAGGGAGGGAGGGGCCTCATCAGAGGGAAGTTTCTGGAAGTTTATGTGGTATGTGAAACATTATTGGGTGACTCAGACTGAGCTCACAGACATTAAATCACTAAGAGGATGTTTTCTTCAGCCTGCAACCCCCACAATAAAAAGAAAGCTCTGTGTGTGTGTGTGTGTGTGTGTGTGTGTGTGTGTGTGTGTGTGTGTGGGAGTGTGGGAGATAGAGACAGAAAAATGATGTGGAATACACACACACACAGTTAAGACACAGATACATAGTATTTTTATGATGAAATTTCTGATGAAATTGTTATAAAATTTTATCTCAATTATTTCTGCTGATTTCAAAATTAATATATTTATTCCAAAAATAAACGCAAGGCACAAATGAGTATTTATTAGAGAAAATTTCCTTCTATATTTCTTTAATCCTGTTACACAGCAAGATGTCTGTTTTTGGTAATTTGGTTTTTATTCTCCAGGTATATTTCTGTGTGTATACAGATAGCTTCACATGAACATGTATATTCTGCACAACTTGTATGCACACACACCCACACACACACCCACACACACCCCCTTCAATTTGTGTTTGTATTTGGATATCTCATTGCTTTTTGTACATTAATCTTTTTGTTTGACTGTAATGCAGAGATCTTCTCTGAATTATTTCAACATAGACTTCGAACAACACTCTTTTAGGTAATCAGATTTGCTTATGTACCAACAATTTGCATAAAAAGTATGTTCCAAATATTTTTCCAATAATTTACATTTTTTTATATGTGACATTTTTGTTTGTGATAGACAAGGTCTTTTATGACTTCCCCTTGATTTTTTTTTAAAGTAAAAGGAAAGTTTTATTTGGCATATATTCAAAAGGACAAATGTGGGAAGCGGACAAGCATGCTGCCACAGCCATGTCTGCCCAAGTCCAAAGAATATTACAGAATAGGTAAGAATGGGAAAACGGACAAGCATGCTGCCACAGCCATGTCTGCCTGAATCCAAAGAACAGTTACAGAGCCATCGGTATATATCAACATCACAAAATGGGTAGAATCATTGAAAGCATCACTTTTTCGCTGATTGGCTAGAAATTATAATCTTACATTGTGAATCATCTTTCTTAACAATCATTGGTACTGATTTCAGTTACGAAAGTCAGGAGGGTCTTCATTGGTCCAACAAATTCCTATTCACTAAATGCTAATAGAAAAAGATAAGAGTGGAGAGTCTTTTGTGTTCTGTTTGATGGGCTTTTGTGAAAACTTCCTTAAGATGTTTTCCAAGATTATCTTAGCTATTGTCTTTATACCTGAGGGCCCAGTTGATGTGTCCTTGTGAATCCTTGTGAGCCCTTTTGAGCCCAGCTTCAGCTGGGTCACATTCTGTATGCTCAAGGAGAGGGAATAATAACCTCAATATTATTTCCTAAATCGGTCCCTCCTTTTGATCAGAGATTGGCGATAACACATCAATGATCAATACCTGGACTTAGTCGAGCTCCTAGATGGCGGCCATTGCAGGCTCTTTAAATTCACGGTGCTGGTTTTCCACCGGATACCATCTGGTTCTTCACCAGGTTATTAAGTAAGAGCGATGTTCCCATCAATAGGATTGCCGGAGTGAGCAGACTCAATGTACATCAACATTTTAGCCTGAGGCCTTCTTTTGCCTTTTACATGTGTAAGGCAATAGAGGATAAATTTTATAATGCCTAATACTATCAGGATATAGATTAAGAATATTACTGTTCCTTGCAGTAGTGATCTAGCCCATGTACTTATTCCTGATGGTAACCAACCAAATAGATCTGGTGTTTGTAAGGGTGTGACAATGTGTAATCAAGTAGCTTGCTGTCTAACTCTATGTATATCTTGTCTACAGCACAGACTATACTTTCTTGGACTAATAAAAAAAATTTAAGGTTATTTTGTTATCTCATGTCACCTTGGCTTATGAGATCAGAGATCACTGTTATGCTTCTATCTTATCTGTTACTTGTCCCATAGTGACTGACAAATTTTTCTTAAAGATTTCTCCAACTCAGATATACCATAAGTAGGAATTAAAGCTACCAACCATACCCTGAATGTTGGACCAATGGGTTTTCTTCTGACTTTCATTTTATAATTTTAACATTACCTTTCAATATTTACTAGCATTGTTACTATGAATACTTAAAGATAATCCTAAAGTTCTCAGAGTGCATTGCCCATACATTTGTCAGCAATCTAAACAAGCGATTGCCCACATAAATTCACTATCAGTTGGAAAGGATCATCTAAATTAGTATAGTTGGATCTATCACACAGAAATATATATCTATCAAGAGCACTCAAAGTTTGTCTAGAGGAAACAAAAATATAGAAAAATTTACATGTGACAAGTTTTCATTAGAGAACTAATGATTAGCAAGATAATACAGGATGGACATTTCCTGTAGGAGGTCTTCAGTTAGTCTGTTTAAAACATTCTAAGTGTTCTTCCCAAGGGCAAGCTGCCCCTCCATGGTTTACCTATTAATAGTCATGATTCACTTTCTCAGAAGCAGAAATGGAACCAAAGACAAAACAGAGAGTCTGAGCTATGAGGTCAATCTCCTCTGAAAATCTGGTTTCTTTAAGATACATAATTTTCTGCATTGTAAGAGGGTGACAGTTTGATTACAAACATTAGATATTTCATATAACATTGTCTTAAAAACTGCTTAAACTAATTACTAATTTACCCTAAACATAACTCTGTCTGATCTTTGAAGTGAGTTTCCTAAAACAGACTGAATTCTTAAAAAAAAGAAAAAAAAAAAAAAAAGGTCAATACCCAGAGCAAAATGGTCTTACTAGTTTATCTGGACCATTGTTTGACTCAAAGTATCTTCAGGAACCAGTTTTTTTCCTCAAAGCTCAAGGTTCAAGAGGACACCCAAAGGCAAATATCCCGTGTAGGTTGCCTCAACCTCCCTGAAAGCCAGAAATCTGGATTCCAGGAGGATTATATACAACTCTCTCATCATTCTTTCCTTTCGATCATGATCTTGTTATAGAATCTTTTATCAAAAATGCTCAACAAATGGTAATTGGACATCATCTGGTTTTTAAGATCCCAGGCACCATACAGCAAACTAGGAAATAAAACAGAAACACTAACAATTATATTAGGCCACTTGCCTGAAATAACCAATGAAACCATGACCCTGAGGTCTTTGAGCCAAGGAAACAAATCTCATGAGGTGTTTGTCTCTACATAAGCAGCATCGGTAACTGCTTTTCATGTGCCTCAACAGCAGCTACATTCTGCAAAACCTCAGACTGAGTATTAATATAAATACAGCAACATTTACCTATTGAGGCACAAACTGTTTCTTAAGAGACTAACGTGAAATCTAATGCTGTTCTATTTTGTAAAATCATAGCTCAAATTTCAGACAGTTCTCTGGTTATGATATCTACAACTTGGCTAAGTTTACCAACAGAACTTCTAATTCAAGAGTTACCATATCTAAACGCATTAGTTAGATAATTTAGGAGAAAGGAGAATGATTTCTTATATCCAGAAATTAGGACCTTAAAAATCAGCAATATTAAAAAAAAAAACAACAACCATAGTTTCCTTTAGTTTACTCAGTCTTATGTAATTAATTTCTGTTCGACGTGATTCTGGATCAGCTGCGATCTGCAAACTCATCAGCTTCTGCATAGGAGCTCTGGAAATTTTATTCAGTCTAGTCACAGTCTTTTTAGCAAGTCCAATATAGTCCATCTTTTTGCTGAGATATTTTGGTCAAACTTTTTCAGCAAATAAGCAGTGTAAAAACTTATCTGCAGATGACAAAACTTAATATGGCCATGATTAATTGATGAACATAATTTTTTGGGGGGGAATTTTTTAATTGTACTTCAGGTGAAGGCTTACAGAACAAATAGTTTCTCATGAAACAGTAGTACACATATTGTTTTATGACATTGGTTAACAACCCCACAACTTGTAAACCCTCTCCCTTCTCAAACTTTTTTTTTTTTGGTGAAAATATACATAGCCAAAGATACACCATTTCAAAAATTTCTACATGCACAGTTCAGTGACATCGACTACGCTCTTCCAATTGTGCTGCTATTCTCACTTTAGATGAAGGCGTACAGAACAAAATAGTTTCTCATTTAACAGTTAGTACAGATGTTGCCCTATGACAATGGTTAACAACCTCACAAAACATCAACACTATCCTTACTCAACCTTGGGTTCCCTATCACCAGCTTTCCTGTCCCCTTCTGCCTTCTGGACCTTGTCCCTGGACTGCTGTGCCTCATTAGTCCCATTTGGTTTTATGGGGCTGTCCACTCCCCGCCTGAACAGTGAACTTTGGAAATGACTTCACCACTGAGCTAAAAGGGTGTCTGGGGGCCATACTCTCGGGGTTTCTCCAGTCTCCTTTAGGCCAGTAAATCTGATCTTTTTTTTGTGAGTTAGAATTTTGTTCTACATCCTTCTCCAGCACCACCCAGAAGCCTCTGTTGTGATCCTGGTCAGAGCAGTCAGTGGTGGTAGCCGGGCACCATCTAGCTGTACTGGACTCAGTCTGGTGGAGGCCTTGGTAGCTGTGGTCCATTAGTCCTTCGGACTAATCTTTTCCTTGTATCCTGTTCCCTTCATTCTCCCTTGCTCCCAAAGGGATGAGACCAGTGGAGTATCTTAGATGGCTGCTCACAGGCTTTTAAGACCCCAGACGCTACTCACCAAGGTAGAATGTAGAACATTGTCTTTATAAACTGTGTTATGCCAATTGAGCTAGATGTTTCCAGAGACCATGGTCCTCACAGCCCTCCACCCAGCAATTCAGTCCCTCAGGGAGTTTGGATGTGTCTATGGAGCTTCCATGACCTTCCCTTGTACAAGTTGTGCTGGTTTCCCCTGTATTGTGTACTGTCTCACCCTTCACCCAAAATACCACTTATCTATTGCCTATTTAGTATTTCCCCCCACCCCTCCCATCCCTGGTAACCAACAAAGATTGTTACATTTTGTGTGTGAACTTTTTGATGGGTTTTTACAATAGCGGTCTCATAAAATATTTGTCCTTTTGTGATCGACTTATGTCACTCAGCATAATGTCCTCCAGTTTCATCCATGTTATGAGATGCTTCACAGATTCATCATTGTTCTTTCTTGTTGTGTTCTTTCTTGTTGCGTAGTACTCCATTATGTGTATGTACCATAGTTTTAAACATAATATTCTTAATAGTGAAAGACTTGATAGAAATTAATTTCAAGCCCAACATAAAGGCCAAATAAAATCAGTTAGAAAAAACTTTAGATAAAAATATTTCTAAATATAGCCATTAACCATATTCAAAGAGCTTCAGGTATAATGCATAATAATTTTGAGACAAAATACTATATAGTCAGGATATCCAAAAAACATACCAAGATTATCAAATCTCTAAATACCTGAAGAGTAATAAAAAAAAAAAACCTTATAGGTAAATGATGTGAATTCTGTAATCAAACCATTGGCTTTGATAATGCTAGATTTAAAAAGATAGAGTTGCGACCAAGTTAGCAATAAAGAGATAATAACATAGGTCACTGTGAAACAATACTTAAGTTATTTAACCAAAGATCCCAAAGCAAAACCCCTAGCTTTCTTTTCCAAAAGCCATGAGGCTTAGTATTCAGACCCAGGAATCCTCTTCTAATGAGAGGCCAAACCTTTGTCTTCCAGGCAGATCGCACAAAGAATAAATTAACCCTTTGACTCAGAAATCAAAGAAAATTTTGTTATTTTAACTGCGAGAAACCCAATTCTTTATTCCATATGCTACTTAACACTAAAACTCCCCAAAATCCCACAAATCAATCCATTAAACCTTAGTCAGGCAGATGAAACTTGGCCATATCAAATAAATTTCTTTTTCAATAAACCTCTTAAAGGTTGCCTTTGTTGTATATCTCTTACAGTGTATCCCTTTAAATGGCAAAAATGAACACTTATTTGCAGACTTAAATATATATATCTATATATCCTCTTGTGGCATAAAAAGGCAAAGTATATGAACTTAAATCATGACAAACATCCACCAACTCAACAACATCAATAAGCTACCCAAAATACCTTTAGAATTATTTTAAGCCTGTATACCACAAAACATAACTTGTTGAAAGAAAAGTATCTAAAGATTCTAAGATTTCATTCAACCTTCACTACTTCCCACATTTTCCCCAATCCAATTCCAGCCCCCAAAGATTTTATCAACTGGCTTTGGAAATCACAAAGTCTCTGCTCACTTGACCAGTTCATCGATATAGATAACAACCCCAAGTGTTCGGCACCGCTGGAAACATTTTTCCAGGGCACTTCAGGTGTGCCTCACCCTGATTTCCTTTTTTTTTTGTTTTTACTTCTTAAAGTTCCCCTATAACAGAGAGAACCCGTCCACAGTTCCATGATTAAGATCTACCCAATTTCCGACAACTACAGCAAAGCAGCAACCCTTCCCATCTTTTGTCTTAAAAGAGTCTCCACCCAGCTGGAAAGGGGTCTCCCAAAAGCATCCCTGGAGCCACAGGGACCCTGGAGACCGGGAGGTGGGGAGGCCCGATCGTGCCCCGCCCCCACTCTCCTGACCCACGGAAGACATCCACACATGTTCAAACTGATGGAGGCATTCCGAACGACAAAAGATAGCTAATTTCTTTCTTTTTTACTGTTCTGGAACTGCTACCCTCACCCTAAGACAAAACCATCCTCCCTCCTTAAACAAAACACATTTCATATAATATTTAGCTTAAGTTACTTAAAAAGGCTTCACCTTTAAGATTGACATAGTATAAAACATAAAGATCTCACTGCACTTTCCAAATAGACCAATTTATATCAAAGTTTCTCCAAGTAGCTATTAAAAAGCTAAATCACAAGACAGACACAAGATGCAGTTTTTCCTGGATGAAGAAGGAACCGAGGTTCCATGACCAGCCCTACCAAAATCAGCAATTCTTAGCTATAGCCACCAGTCCAATACAAGACAAACTTAGACACAATGTTCTAGACCAGAAGCAAGCTCCCAGAACAAAAGGAGACAGAAAGACCACATAAACTCACCAGATAATACCACACAAAACAAGGATGTGGGGATCCTAGTTTCTAAAAGTGTATATAGCGATTTTTGGTAAGATCGACTCAATTCGATGGAAAAAACAGGTACAGAACTACCACTTCTCCTTAAATATCAAAACACAGGTCAGGAGCTGCCACCTGCCCCTGAGAATTTGGCAAAACAGGCAAGAGCTGCCACCTCTCCCTGCGAATTTGGCAAAACAGCACTATTTTCCAGGTTTTCTCTGAGCCACAAAAAGGTCCGGATTTTGCAGCTTATAGTGACTCATAGCCCTTTGAAAATAGAATTAATTACCTCTTCAAACGCCTGAATCCAGGCGTAAACTGCAGTTCACTTCAAGAGTTACTAAATGTCTGTATCTCTTAACAAAACGATCAAGCAAAAATCTAAGAAAGATTCTCCTTAATCAATTAACCGGTTTTGCAAACAAATATGCCAAACAAAACTTAAGAAAACATGAGAAAGAGAACAATAAAAAATAAGCAAAGTTTCGTTTTCTGAGAGCACTCACCCCATCAGTGTCGAAGGGACATGGAGGGGGAACATGTGGGTCCAGAAGATAGGACCTTTCTTTGGCGGCTTCTGCTCTGTAGTCCAGGTCTCTTCGAAGTTGACTGGATTCGTAGCTTCAGATCCTGCTCACGGCGCCATTAACTGTTGTAGGGGAAAAACATCACAAAGTTTAGTAAAGTAAAAAGAAAGTTTTATTTGGCATATATTCAAAAGGACAAAAGTGGGAAGCGGACAAGCATGCTGCCACAGCCATGTCTGCCCGAGTCCAAAGAATATCACAGAATAGGCAAGAATGGGAAAACAGACAAGCATACTGCCACAGCCATGTCTGCCCGAGTCCCCCCCCTTGATTTTGCGAATTAAATTTGTAACACAGTTAAATGCTTTTTTAGGGTCACACATCTAGTTTAAATTCCCCTGGTGTCTATGTTATGCCCCAGGACACTCAAAACCCAGCACTCTTGGTGGTGAAGGTGATGGTGGAGATGAAATCCCTCCCCTTAGGCCTAGAGGCCTGGTGCTCTGTCAGAGTCCTCCCAGGACTCCTGCTCACATCAGCAACTGTGCAAAACCAGTCCAGGGAGGCTGAGATCACCCACCTGTGATGCCAAGTGTGTGGTGGACAGTATATCCCACTCCACACACCAACTGCATCCTGTGGAAATGTCAGCTTCCCTTCCCTGGTCCGTTCAGGCCCCAGATGATCCATGCAGCCCTTTCTCATCCCTCTTCACCCTGGACTAGGTCAGCGGGTACTGGCCCCTTCTCTCTCTCATCCCCCTTCACCCGGAACATTGTCAGCAGGTAACAGCCACTTCGCTGTTTCTTAGATCCGATAATCCATTGGAATGACTCACAAACTCCAGGGAAAGGGCTATCTTTAATCTAGCAGAAAAAAAGGATACAAGCACAGAGGGCAAGGTCTGAGAGGGGTCTCGGGTCCCCAGGGGATGTGCTCACTTTCCTGAGAGCAGATGTTCAGTCACCACCCAGGAAGCTCCACTGAGCCTCTGTCTTCCTAGGCCTTTATTGGCCTTACCACGTGGCCATGACAGATTACATCATGCCTAGTGAGTCTTAGTCAGCATCAGGCCTCCAGGTGGTCCCTCTTGGTCTGTCAGCCCCCAATCATTGGCCTCAGGTGGGGTCTGGCTCTCCGGTACCAGGACCAAAGGCCAAATGTTTACTGCAAGGGGGTTCCATACCTCACATCTGGGTATAGGGCCATATGGACTGGCTTGTCTCGGAGGTGGTTTGTGGGGCCCAGAGAGAAGCACAGGAAAAGTCGCCAACATGGAGGGAAGGTAATTAACATGGCAGAATTACTATAGGCCAGAGGTAATTTACATGATAGCTTCTTTAAACCAAACGAGTATCCAGTTACTGTCTCTATTATTTGTAAAGGTAGAATTTGGTGTAAAATTTTTCCATTGTGTCCTGAAGCCTTCAAGGCTTTGAATGTTGGAATCCTCAGTGGCCAGGTATTTGATGAAACCCTTCATATTACTCAATTTTGTTTTGTGTGAGTTGCATTATTTCAAAATAAAAAAAAATAAATGAAAATTTAAAAGGAATTTCTGTACTGTCAGCAGATTTTTTTTTTTTTAATTTAAAATGGGAAGAGCTGGGAGTAAATATTTGCAAACTATTGTGTAAGGGAATTTTAAAATTTGAGGTATCTGAGAGAATCTGAAATGGCTGGCTTGAAGTTTGAGTATGACTCCCCTGTGGCTAGGTCCGTTTCTACCCTAGCAACAGCCATTTTCCGTGCAGACATAATCATGAAACTAATATCGGGCAATGATGATGCAACTACTCTACGACCCACCCCCCATCACATACCCTTATGATTACCACACTGTAACCAATCTAAGAAAGACATGTATATCCTTTTAAGCCAATCACCTTATGAGCTTCTGCTGTAGCAAGTCCTGCCTTAAGCGTTCCCGGCACAGGAAGTCCTGCCTTAAAATAATCTACTACCAATGGAGTCCAATTGAGTAATGTCTTCAGATGATCTAAGCCTGTAATTGCTAATCAAGTGATGTCTTTCAATGATCTAAATTTTTAAATGTCAGTCAGGTACTGTACTTCACGTCCTTTGTTTCCCCCTTATAAAACGTCTCTGCTCAGTCCCCATATTTGACTAGTGGAGTCCACCTCGTGGAGTTCAGTCTCTCTCCAGCTTCAGCTGTCTCTTTACTTTCAATAAATCTATCAATTTTACATTAATCAGAGTACAGATAATTACCCTACGACGCTATTACAGACTTTGTTCTAATATGCATGATCATAAAGGGCTTTTGTTAATCAGTAGAGGAGAGAAGGAAAAGCATCTCAACAAATAATTCACCTAAAAGGCAAAATGCTTCTCCAATAAATGTCTGGAGAGATGCCAAACCACATTAGCTGAAGAAATGAAAATCAGAGATGCATAATAAGTGGGAAAAAAATGGTTTGCAGAAAAAGTATATGATCACAAATTTTAAAAGAATATACACACCTATTAAACACAAATATTTTAAGGTAGGCAATCGACTTGACGGCAACAGGTTTGGTTTTTGTTTTAAACACATTACCAAGGAGTCTTGGTGGCACAGTTGTTAAAGCACCCAGCTGCCAAGCAAAAGCTTGGTGGTTGGAATCCACCAGATGCTCTGTGGGAGAAAGATGTGGCAGTCTGCTTCCGTAAAGGTTTACAGCCTTGGAAACCCCATAAGCCAGCTCTACTCTGTCCTATAGGGTCGCTATGAGTCAGAATCGCCTCCGGCAGTGGGTTTGGTTTGGTTTTTAAACACATTACCTAAAGAGAAGCATATCTGCAAAGTGTGCACCAGTCTATTTACAGGTGATATCTGCGGGTCACAGTGAGGGGATCTTACAGATGGAAGATGCAGAATTATTCTCCAAGTAGACTTTTTAGTGTTTAATATTTTGTAATTAGGCAAATTTGTTGAGAGAAACACTTGAAAATATCTAATAAAAAAATTGATAAAAAAGATTCACATGTATGTATTGGTTTAGAAAAATGTTCACAGTATAGTGTTTTATTTTTTAAAAAATACAACTTTTGCCTTGACAGCTTATCTGTGGATGTGTGTGTGTTTCTGTCTTGTCCTTCCCTCAGCCCGAATGTTTACACACTCTCATATGCAGATTTATTTTCTCCTCACTCAGGGGCTGGAATTCCTCTCTCAGGGGCTAGAGATTGCTTCCAGGGAGTAGAAAATTCCAGAAAGTTTTGGCTGATGCGGAATCTCCAAGGTACTGCTTCCTCCTCCCCAAGCCTCATGTCCTGAGACTTTCAGAGCTAGAATTCTGACTCCGACCACCAGAGGGAATCTCTCTATGTTGAGTACTTGTTTTTTTTTTTTTTTTATTAAAGAAAATGGCATTAGTTCCCTCACCCTGACCCCCCCCCCATCTCATTCCAGGGACCTAACAAAGTCTGTTATTTCCTTTATAGATTCCTGGCCTGTGTTTTTCATATGTTCTCTCTGGGATGGCTGCAGTTATTTCCTGCTATTTCCAGGTCTTTCTGTTACTTTGCCCTAATGTAAAAAAAACCCATATAGTGCAGCAAGACTTTATTAAAGCTGCATGGGAGGGGGTCATCCCCATTCCATGGAGCTCACTTCTACTCTGTGTTTTCCCATGTAGCACATGAGTGACTGCAAACAAGCTCCTGCATTTCACTAAACCTCAGCAACCTCAGAGAGCTGGTGAGTCTGCGTTCATGGCCCCCTTGTGAGGAACACATGAACAAATAGATATAATACAGCAAGCACAGAGCCTGGCAGGCAGCAGGCCCTCAGTGTTCCTTTTGTTTGCAGAATGGCGGAACATGATGTAATAATGCAAAAGCCACAGAGCCTGGTCCACAGCCTATCCTCAGTTCCCTGGGTCTGAAGCTACAATACATGGGACCCAGGCCTCCCAACTCTAGTTAACCACCTCAGCTGGGGGTAGGAGGTTAGCTCAGTTGGGAATGGCTCCCTGGATGTCAGGCTGGTAGCAAACTTAGGGGGCAGTAAGAACAGGAAGTTAAGTCTCCTCTGGCCCCCAGGGCTCTCCTCTCTATGCCCTTGGAGAAAGGACTTCCTGTGAGGACTCCATCTTGCTCATGTGGCCCTGACAAGGTGGTTTGGGGACTGCTCTCTCCTTCCTCAACGGCCTCTCTCGATCTGCCCCAAACCCCAGGCTCCAGACCCCACAGATTCTCCTCAGGAAATTCCTGTGAGGACAGTGGTGACAGGTCACTGGTTGTAGGCTACACCATGGGTAAGTTGGTCAGCGCAGGAGGCAGGAGGGGTTTTGGTCTCCTCCCCTACCCCACTAGATAACAGCAGACCCCCTTTAGATGGGGGATGGTGAGGGCCCAGGTAACTTTTCCACTCTCCTGAGGATGGGGGTTGAGTGGGCCCTGAGACCCCCGTCGTGCTTCCACATGGTAAACCTCTCTTTCTGTGGTTTGGTCATGGCTGAGGTGAAATCTTCTAGGGCTTTGATCCGGTTGGGCTTCGAACTGGTTCCTTCCAGTTTGAACCCCAGCTGAGAATTTGCATTTCTAACAAGTCCCCAGGTGATGCTAATGCTGCTGTTAGGGACCAATTCTGAGAACCACTAGTAGAGCAGTGGTTCTCAAAATTTATTATGCATAAGAATCACCTGAGGGTTTTATTGAACTGTGCATTCTGATTCAGTATACCTGGGGTGGGAATGCACCAGTTCGAATCCCTGAAATCTTCTCCCTGGTTGAGGAGAAAGGCCTGAGTCAAGTGGTTCAGAGTTTGGGGAGTGGGGAGCGTTGCCTGGGGTGGAGGTGTTGAAAATTAACATTCTTCTGATTCATACTAGAGATGGGGGAGGAATTGGGAACCCACGCTTACCCTTGAATCCTTACACCAACCATTCAAGATAGATTGCATCACCCCCATAGAAGTTTCTAGAAGTTTGTTTTAAGGCCCAGCATATGACCTATTCTGGAACATTCCATGTGTAGTTGTTATGTGCAGTGTGCTATGTGAATTAAGTAAATTTTGTGACTCATGTTGTTTAAATCTCCACCTAACTGAATTTGGGTTTACCTGTTTCATCTGTCACTCACTTAAAATGGCCCACTGTCTCTGCGGACATGCCCACTTCTCCATTTACTTCTGTCAGTTTGTGCTGTGTATATTTTGGCTTCTGTGTTAAGAGGTGCGCACAAATTTAGAGTTGTTTTACAACTCTTTTCTTGTGGAAATGAACTTTTTATCACTGTGAAATCTCCCTCTTTTCTCTAGTAATGTTTTTGCCTTAAAGTATACTTTTTGTCTTATTAATATGGTTATACTAACATGATATCTTTTGTTACTTTTGGGAATTTCTCAGACATGATCTCTTCAAATACTACTTCTCCACTATTCCTGCTCTTTCTTTCCAGACTCCAATTAAACACGTGTTAGATGTATTCAGTATATCCCCATCCCCTCCTTTGGTATTCTCCATCACTGTGTCTCTCCAGGCTACATTTTGAATATTTTCTTCAGACCTAGCTTTCACTTGTCTAAGTCATCTATCAAAGTAGGGAATTTGCCTTTGACCCTTGAACCATAACACCAAACATTCAGGGTAGATTTTATTATTCCCCTAGAGCAGAAGAGGGAGGTAAGTGTTAGAGATGTTAAGCAACTTGTCCTGGGTCACCCAGACTGAAAACAGTAGAGCAGGGACTAACATCACAGAATAGACCCTCTGCCCAAGCCCTTCCCTCTGTGCTGCCTCTCTCCTGGGCTGCGAATGCTCCCTACCTCTCATCTCCCAGGAAGTGGAGCCACAGTGAAGTCTTTCAACCTTTGTAGCGCTGTGCTATATTTCTTTCCACGTTATAAAAGTCAGTGAAATTACTTCACTAGCCATAGTGTTTTCACAGGACTTTTTCTGGCATTCGGACCATTGATTTGTTGTTCCCAATTTCAGAGGAGGAGAGTCACCAAGTTAATTCTCTTCAAAGAAGAGCAAGATGCTGGGGTATTTTCCAAAGGAGGTATGTCAGTTGGTCTCAGCCAGTCAACCCTGGCATTCATCCATCATCACGCCGGGAACAAGATGGAGACGTGGCAATGAGAGATGCCCATGTGGGCCCTGGAGTAAGATAGTAAGTGACCACTCAGCACGGTGCCATTTAGCAGCCAATGGAATATGTAACCCTGTATGTAACTCTGTCATTCCTTTTCTCCAACCTGGTAGGGTGAGGAATGCTAGGACTAGGTTAATGGTTGAGCAAACATTATTATAGCCTCGACATTAGTAGGGCGAGGTGTTAGAAGACTTTCTTGGCACTCATGGATGCCTTCTTTCTCTCCACATCCACACAGCACCCCCTATGCCATTCCAACTTACTGGCGGAGAGACAGTTTTCACAGAGGAGACCAAACCCATGGTAACCTGGAGAGAGAGAGAAAACCTCCAGAGGAAGGATTGGAGGGGAACAGGCAGGATGGGACCTCCAGGAGCTGGTTCAAGGTCACAGTGAGTGTCCTGGCAAAGTTCACTAATGTGCAGGAGACAAAGGTTGGGTGGAGCTGTGCTGATCTCCTGGAGACACTAGGTACTTTGCTGGGGCACAGGGAGTTGGTAATTTCTCCTTTTTGTTACGGTGTAAACAGCCTCCGTTGGTCTTAAGGTAGGTTGGGAGAAGTAATAAAAAGAGAACAGGCTGCAGGAGGGGAGAAATGACGTTTGTCTAAAGGCAAAGGTGGGAACTCCTCACAAGAAGATGGGAGCAACTCCCCACCGCATGGCTCAGTTTGGCTCAAACTTAGGGGTTGGAGGAGGGGACAGGGGTGGAGTTGAGCATCTGGATTCCTTGTCGGAGGGGCAGGCAGGATGTGCATTCTCGGTAGAATCTCCTGGAACCTTATAAAGGGAAGATCATGTTAAACATCTTAAGTTGAATATTTGCAGGAAAATGTTTGAATGGAAAGAAAGGGTATTTAGCAAACCCATGTCTGGTACAAAAGTTAGAAATAGTGGATACTGACCAATGTTTAGAAATTATTTTAAAGCTTGGTAAAAGATCCGAAAGGAACACATGTTTGGGTCTCTCTTTAAGCTTTATTTCCATCATGTCAGTCTCCTCTCCCATTCTTTCTTTTGATCGTAGTTTCCATTTGGTATAAAATATGATGAGAAGTGGCTGCTGAATTTGATCCAGAGCCAATGTAGGGTCCCCTTCAACCCAATCGAGGTAAGAGAGGACAGGGAGGCCGCCGAGTGGGCCCGGGACAGGTGGAAGGGCCAGGCTGAGTAGGAATTCTGGCCTCATATTATATTTCTCATGCCCCTCTCCCTGAAGTTTCACTATGAGAAAATGCAGGTCCAGTTCTTTGGTGAGAATGCCAGCGTTGCCTTTGAGTTGAAGAACATCAGCGGCAAGATTTGCAATGAGGATAATGAAAGTGTGCGTGTCGCGGCATGGCCAGGGCTAGCTGGGGGCAGGAGGGCAGGCTGGGGGATGGGTCTTGCTTGATCTTGGGTTTCAGAGTTCCTGGTACTTACCCAAACTCTCTTACCTTCTCTGCAGTTATCTATCTTTGTCAGCCCCTCTGCTGTACCTCACTCGGAGCAGAAAGAGCTAAAGTCAACAAAGGTGAAGCTTATAAGAGTAATGCAGACCCAAGACATGTGCACCCACACCCAGACCCACCGCTTCTTCCCTCACCAATTTCCCCCTTCACCACCCTCCGTCTCTGTCTCTGCAGAAGACCAAGAACAAAGGATATGAAGTCCCCCAGCAAGCTCTTGACCTCCAGAGACTCCACTCAGAGCCAGGTATGACTGACAGCAGTAATTCTAGGGCAGGTGCAGGCAGAGGGCCCTTTCTGGGAGGGAGGGTTAGAGGACAACTGAGGGAGGTGTTGGTGCTGAGGCTGGTCCAGCCGGGCCCCTCTCATCCTTCTGATTCCCTCCTCTTGGCTTCCTGAAGACCTGATGACCCATGATATTGAAATGGGGTCAGATCTTAGAAACTGCATGGCTGCCTCCCTGCACATCCATGAAGAGAACATGCCCAAGGTGAGGCCTTAGACCCAGTGCTGACGGGGAGGGTGGGACAGATGGGGTAGGGGGCACATTTGTCCCAGATATCTCCTCTTGGACCTTCAGTCTAGCTCTTCCCTCACCACAGCTTTTGTCCTTCAACTCGAGCAACAACGCACCCTACCAGCTGGTTGGCTTGCCTGACACCATGCAGAAGGCCCCCAACATCAAGAGCCTGAACCTCTCCAAAAATGAGGTGAGAAGTCATAGCCAGAAGGATTTGCACTGAAGGTGGTCGGGCTCATTAGGGTGATGAAAAGAGGTAGACAAGGCGATTTGTGGGGGAGGGTGCATCTGGGGTGCAGGGCCCTCCTGGCTGTCTCCCTGACTCATGTTTCCTTGACATAATTACAGGTGAAGTCTGAAGGGGAGTTGGACAAGATGAAAGGGCTGGAGCCAGAAGAGATGTGTGCGGACAGAAACCCTCTGTGCACCACCTTCCCGGATAAGTCCACCAACATAAGGTCAGTTGTGCCCTCTGTTCCCCCCTGGCAGCCTGAGCTGCTCCTGACAGTGCCCGTCTGCAGGAGGCTACAGCCCAGTCCTCTGGGAGGACAACGTGCCCTGCCCTCTCTTCTCTCTGTCTCTCACCTGTGCTTAGAGGTCTCCCTGCCTTCCTCTGGCCTACTCACTGCTCCCTGGGGGCTAGGGTCTGTTTCCTGCCTCTCTGTACCCAGCCAACTCTGGCATAGCCTCCTCTAATGTGCTTCAGGAAGCAGGGCTCCTCCTTCCTCCCCAGGACCAGGGGTGTCCAGACTGTGCCCTGCTCCCCCACTGGGCTGTCTGGAGCCGGATCCTGGTGCCCAGGGCTGTGTTCCTCCTGACCAGGGCCTCCTGCTGAGACAGGCCTTCCTGCCTCTGAGCTGAGATGGGACTTCCCTCCCCATCCTGTGATGGGCACTCTCTCCCTTGCCCCAGAAGGGTCCCCTTGACCTGCCTCAGGCTGACATCGGTGCTTTCCTGCCCCATGCTGAGGGCCGAGGCCCAGGGGCAGCTGTATCATGACATCTGTTCCTCTGGCCCAGTGAAGGAACAGGGCCCTCTTGGGGGAGAAACCTGGGTTCCCTGAGTCAGAATCGGGTCACCTCCAGTGAGCAGAGGGCATCCCGAGGCAGGTGCCAAGTGTGGAAGGCAGAGGGCAGAGGTGAGTGAGGAGACAGGGAGACAGTCCTCTCAGGGGCACTGCCCCCCTTCCTCTACCACGTCACAGCATCCTGCCTGGTCCTTCAGAGGAGCACTGGGTAGACCAAGATGGTCTGATTCCTCAGACAAGGGACCAACGAAGACAGGCACAGTTGTACAGGGGCCATCAGGGGAGAAGGTGGCGCTCATAAGAGGGGCCACAGACCCTCAAACCTATGCTGTGCCTTTACCTGAACCTTTGCTCCTGGCGAAGGTCTCCTGGCCCATTGACTGCTCTGTTTCCCATGCCCAATTCAGATGGCATCACACAGGTGACAAAGGCCAATGGGCCCCAGCCCAGCAAGTACCTGTTTTCCATTCCTACCTCGGCCCCAGGGCCAGCCAGGGGCAGAGGAAGGATAGGGTAGCAGCAGGAGAGCTATTTCCCCTTTTTTCCCTCCTTTCTCCCTAATCCCCACCACCCACAGTAAACTTCTTCCCCTTGCCTTTCCTTGGCTTTCTCTTTCTCTTTAGTCTCCACTCCCCTATGTCTCCCCTCCCTACCTGCACTCCCTTTCCGCCCTCACCCCCTCCCTGCCTCCTGAGCCTGCCTCACTCATCTTCCTCCCTGGCATCTGGAGCCATCCCTGGGGATGTCCTGGTCTTGTCCAGGGCCAGGCCTGGGAGAGCACTGGACATCTGGTGAGGGAGCAGAGCCCTGGGCCCCACCTCATTCCCTCCTCCCTCCGGAGCCTTCCCTGGGGACTTGGAGGGAGGTAAGTGAGGCAGGGAGGGGAAGGAATCCCTGGAGCCTGGGCTCCACGTGATACTTCTGTGTCACTGGAGAAGGGGGCAAGGGCCTTCCTGTGGGAGGTTCCCAGGAGAAAGGAGATGGGAGAAAGGGTATAGAGAGAGTGCCCACTAGATCTCTCTCTGGGTGAGTCCATGGGGGAGGTGCCCAGGGTCCTGGAGGGGTGGTGGCACTGGAGTGCAGGTGGGACATACCTGGCTGTGTTCCTGTGTAGGTGTTCTTCCTTCCATGAGGCAGGCCAGCTCTGTTATTACTTGCTTTTCTGTTCTGTGTTGATATTTGACAGCTGCATCCTGGAATTGTTCCCCAAGTTATTACACCTGGTAAGTGTCTTCCTTTACCCCTGACTCCTCTAGCTGGTACAGACCGCACTCACAACCTGCCCTGAGTCCCTTAGATCTTGCCCGGGTTAGATTTTTGGATCCAACCCGTAATCCTCATGGGGGACAGACCCATGAGGGACCCTGACAAAGGCTGTTTACCTTCTCCACAGTTTTCCACCGTATTCTGGGACCTGCTGGTGAAGACCCCATAATAGTCTTGCGCATGGAATTTCCAAGGCCCTTTCACCCTGGCCTCTGGCCCTCCCTCTCTCCTGGGCCCATCGTTTTCCCTGAAAATCCAGTGTCACCCCCCTGGTCTGCACTGCTGACTTCCTTTTCTCTCCCCCAGGATGAGCACGAGGTACCCCCATCCATTATCTTTGGCACTGAAGCGTACAAGAAGTTACCCGTCTGCAAGGTGAGGAGGTGGGATCAAGCAGGGCTCGGGGTGGTGGGTGAGAAAGGGATAATAGTGGGGGTCCTGAGAACCGTTTTGATTCTAGGGGAGCATCTTCGGATCTGAGACCCTGAGGAATCTAATCTTGCAATTCCTGCAGCAGTGAGTACCCCTGCTACCCCGAGGCAGGGAGGAATGGGGTAGGCCAGGTCACCCAGGTACAGGCCTGCTTATGGGGGGCTTTCAAGTCCACTTTGGGGCCTAGACCAGAGAGCCTGTCCCCTCTACTTCTTCACAGATATTACTGGATCTATGACTCTGGAGACCGGCAGGGTCTCCTGGATGCTTACCATGACGAGGCCTGTTTCTCACTGACCATTCTCTTCAACCCTGACGACCTGGTTCCGTGAGTATCACAGACCCAATGACAGCCCTGGGCCCTGTGACTCCCCAGCAGACACTGGCCAGTCCCCCACCTCCTGTTCCCTCTTTTTATCCTAGAAGCTGCTTGCACAAGTACTCCAAGGGGAGCAGGAACATGAGGAAGCTCAAGGACCCTGGTAAGTGTGTGAGGGGGAAGACTGGGTGGACAGGAGGTGTGAAGGTGTCAATTGTAGGGGCCAGGTGAGTGAGGCAGCCCTGACCTTCTCTTCTCCATCCCCCACCTCCACAGTCCTGCGGGTTCAGTTGCTGAAACACACGAAACGTGACGTTGTTGACTTCCTCAGTGTGTTGCCCAAAACCCAGCATGACCTCAGCTCCTTTGTGGTGGACATGTGTGTCCACACGGTGAGCACCTACTTCCTCCCTGAGGCAGGCCCAGAGGGTGGAGGTGGGTAGGAAGTTTAGGGGCTCCTGGGAGCCTGAGCTGTTTTCTTCTTTCAGGAAAAGATGCTCTGCTTTTCTGTCAACGGGGTGTTCAAGGAGAGTGAGTGTCTGTAGAGTTCCTTCCCCATGTCCCCCACTCTCCCTCCCCGTGACGGGCTCCCTCTCACACTCTCCAGGCTTCCCTGATCCCTTCCCTTCCTATTCACTCTGTGTGCCCCAGCTCCCACCCTGCCCCCAACCCACCCTGGTCTGACCCATGTCCATACCTGTCTGCCCCAGCACAGCCCGGGTGTTAGGGACACAGGCTGTGGAGTTTGATGGCTCTCATCCCAGTCCCTCACTCTGACACCTGGGACACTTGCTTACCTCTCAGTCTCCTCATTTGTAATAGCCATCTCTTGGGCTGCTGTGAAAAATGAGTCAAATGAACTTGTGAAGAGTGTGTCACAGGGCCTGACACAGAGTAGGGGCCCTATCAATGGGAGGTGATTGTTCCCGTTGTTGCCCTACCATCACCGATACCCCCCCCCATGACTCCCAGTGGACAGTTGTCCCTGTCTGGCCCCTTTCGTGGTACCATGGGACAGTCAGACCCTGACTGGGGAATGCTGCTGGTGAGCATGTAAAGCATGGGCAACTCTGAGGGGTATTGTTGTTCATTATCCTTGAAGTGGAAGGAATGTCTCAGGCTCGTGTTTGTGCCTTCACCCGGATCTTCATCATTACTCCTGCCGGCAACTCCAGGTAAGTGCCCTGTTGTGGGTGCCACGTGGTGACACCCATCCCAGCCTGGGGCCAGTGGTGTGGGAAGGTGACGGTGCATTCCTCAGGGTTTCCCCAATATTGCAGAATGCCAAAAGGTAGATCCCAGGAGCAGTCTAGCCCAGTGGTTGATAGTGTAGGCTCTGACGTTGGAATAGCGGGTTCTCACCTTGACCCCAGCATTCACCAGCTGTGTGACCTTGGTCAAGTTACACGACCCCTCTGTGACTCAGTGTCCTCCTGTGCATATGGGGATTAGAGTATCGTCCTCCTTGGGCTGTTGAAAAGGGTAAAGGCAGGTGTGAAACTGTCCCTGGGTTGGGGGTAAAGCTACAAATCCAGTGCAGATAGCTCTCCAAAGGCAGATCTCTCTCCCAGTGTTGCTTTAACAGAAGTACCACAAGAGGATGGCTTTAACAAAGAGATTTCATCAATATAACTGCCACGAATCCATCTTATTACATCATAGTGATCAAATTTACAACACACAGGGAAGTCACATCAGATTACAATACAATATCTCCCATACAATACTGGGAATCATGACCTAGCCAAACTGATATCTCTCCAAAGGCAGGTTCTGTGGGAGGGGAAAGGGTACCAGCCAAGGAATCTGGGAGGCAGGCGGCGCAGGGGATGGAAAGACAGTGGTTGCTGAGTAGGAGCAGGATCACTGTTGGGGGTATGAAGCTGTCCATCTGTCCAGCTGTCTGAGGGCCCATTCTTCTTCCAGCCTATGCGTCGTGAATGACCAACTGTTTGTAAGGGACGCCAGCCCCGTAGAGACCCAGGGTGCCTTCTCCACCCCAGTGCCCACACCCTCCTCCAGCTCTGTGCCCACCATCTCCCAGGAGCAGCAGGAAGTGGTGCAGGTGTTCTCCACCCAGTCCAGTGTGAACCACTAGTGGCCTCAGAAGTGAGTGCTGAAAGTGCCGGGGGGGGGGGCGGGTATGAAGGTGAGCTGGGAGGAGCTGGGGAGTAAGCAATGGGAACTCACAGGTAATTCTTTTTTCCTTCTTGACTTCACTCATTGTCACATGGAACATGTTCCTCACTCAGTACATATTGCTACCTAGTTGTTGTGAACAGGTGCACAGTAAGTTCTGAATTCCGTGGACCCTGTTCCTTTACTGACAGGCACTGGGGTTTCCAGGAGTTCTCCCCCTTACACGCAGAGCCATAGTGCTCATTCTGCTGCTTACGTCGTAGCAGACATGGAGGCATGTTTCTGACGCGTAGATTAGGACGTGGCCTTGTGTGGCCAGTGTCTTCCACTTTGGTCCCGATGGGTGTCGCCCGTCCCTCCTCCACCCCAGGTGCCTTCATGACAACAACTGGGACTACACCAGAACCTCACAGATTTTCACTCTGTCCACAGTGAGGTCTGGGAATTCAGGCCAAGTGAGCGGAGGCCGGGTGGCCTTGGGATGACGCTCAGGGCTCCTGGCTCTGAAGATGTCCCGTCTTCTCCCTTCCCTCCCACCAGCCCATGATCAAGGTCCCCGAAGACCCCTTCATGAAGTGATCCACTGTTCTGACAACAAAAACTCCAAAGGAGCTAAGGTTCTGGTCATCTTCATCATCCTTGTTGTTCTCCCTCTTTTCTCTGGCCTGTGACTGAGGTGAGAGGACCACCGTGGCCCAGGAAGCCAAGGCTGACCTCTTCAGGCTGACACTCATTCACCCAAAGGGCCGTTGTTCTATGTATTTGTCCCACCCAGTTTCTCTGTTTCTTGTAAAAATAAAGAGTGACGTTGCATGTTATGTCAAATCCCTGCGGTATCCATTGGAGGCAAGCATTATCATCACTGACCTGCAGAGGGGAAAGGGAAGGTCCCAGAGGGTAAGGGACTTTCTGGGAAACTGCAGAGAAGAGACTCAAATCCTGGACCCACCCTAAAGCCCAACATGTGGCTTCAGGGGTGGGGTCGCTCTCTAACCCTGATAAACCTAGGGGTGTGGCTTCTGTGTCCCTAGTGTATTAATCAGCTATTTTCATACAGAGAACAGTACTGCTTTCTTAGCTATATGAGGCTATTCAGATATAAAAAACAACTGTTTGGGGAAATACGGCTTTAAAGAGCACATGAAATGCTGGGAAGAAAAACGTGTTCACATATAAAACGGACATAGGATTAATATCCTTGGTATGTAAAGAAATCAGTAGAGATACAGGAAAATAGTGGCAACCTAGAATTCTTATTACAAGCAGAAGTTATGCCCGACACATCCATGAAAAGCTGTCTGACCATAATAACTACAAAAACACAACTGCAGACTTTCAGTTAATAATTGAGGAAAGACAGCTGAAGATTGCTGTTCTCAGAAAAATACACCGTGCATGTGTGTCCATATTGATATACTGTGCACAGGATGTACGTAAAAGTTATTACTTGTAAAAGTACATCACCATGTCAGGTAAAAATATCTGGAGATGACTCACTTGTGAGAGGCAGGCATGTTCTTCTTTCCTTCAGGGTCCCCTCGTTGGTATGTAAGACGCCCTCAGGGTGGGGGAGATGGACAATCATTTATATGAGGCAGGCCCTTCAGGGTCAGTTCTGGAAGGGGTCCACTGTGGACCCTCCCGTGAGGCCCAGGAGCAATGGGGAAGGAGGGCTCCAATGGAGGGGCAGCCCTGGTGCCCCTGGATGGGGAGGGAACTGGTAAGGCCCAGCCCTTCAGTCCTGTACTTCCTGGGCAGCCCCCAGCCTGCTGCTGTGTGCAGCTGAGAGCCAGGAATGCTCTTGGTTAGAACCATCCTGGGCTCATGAAGGGCCCAGCACAGGGCAGGCACCTAGAGAGGGCCCAGTACTTCTCTGCCCACTCCATCCCTATTGTCTCTCTTTACCTGCTGCATCCCCCACCCTCGCCTGGGGCTCCCTCCTACCTCAGGGCTCTGGTAGGACTGGCAGTCTACAAGGGTCGTTGTCCCACGTGGAATTTTGCACACAAGCACAGTCTCAGGTCTGGGGGGGGAAGGGTCACTGCTTGAAGAAACACAAGACTTAGAGACAGCAGGCCTGGGATATAGCTACAGTTTTATGTAAATTCATGTTTGTCTAAAACACGGGCATTAAGGCCTTTGTATTAAAAAGGTTTGTGGTTACTGCATTACAACAGAAGACCAGGCCAACGTCGTATTTTTAACAGCTTTATTGGCATTATAGTTTACAGACAATAAAATACATGTATATTAAAGTTACAATTTGATGCTTTTCGGTAAATTGATAGAGTTCCGCAACCATCAGCATAATTGAATTTTAGACATTTTCCTCACTCTAGAAAGTCCAGATACATGCGGTTTGCCAGTTAATCCCTACACCTACCCCTGGCCCCAGGTAACCACAGATCTGCACACTGTCTCTATGAATTTGCCTATTCCAGACACTTCATAAAATGGAGTCATACAATATGTGGCCTTTTGTGACTGGCTGCTTTTAAACTTAGCATAATGTTTTTGAGGTTAGTATCTCTTTTGTATCATGTATCAGTACTTCATTCCTTTTAATGGCTAGTAATATTCCATTGTATGTATATATCACATTTTGTTTATCCATTCATCCGTTGATGGACATTTGGGTTGTTTCCACATTTTTGCTATCATAAACAATACTGGTAAAAATAACGGTGTACAAGTTTTACGTGTACATGTGTTTTCATTTCTCCTAGATAAATATCCAGGAGTGGAATTACTGAGTGATATGGCAACTTTATAGCTAAGTAACCATTTGAGGAACTGCCCGACAGCTTCCCAAAGGGGCTGCACTATTCACATGCTTTTGGATTCTAATTACTCCACATCCTTGCCAACACTTGTTATTATCAGCCGTTTTGATTAAAGCCATCCTAGTGACTGTAAACTGGTATCTCATTGTGATTTTATCGTGGCAGTTCCCTGCAGTAGTACCATTTGCTTTCCCTGATAGCTAATGATACTGCGGCTCTGTTTGTGTGCTTATTGTCCATTTCTACATCTTTGGAGAAATGTCTGTTCACATCATTTGCCCATTTTTTAAATTGAATAATTCTTTTTTTATTATTGAGTATAAGACCTGTTTTTATATACTGATACAAGTCCCTTCAGATGATTTGCAGACTTTTTTTCCGTTATGTGGGTTGACTTTTCACTTCTTTAATGGTGTCTTTTAAAAAAAAATTATGTGTCACACAAATACACCAAAATATATAGTGGAGACAAATATACCAAAATGTTTACTAACAGTGAGGCCCAACTTAGAGAAAGCCCCTTTTTGCAAAAAATGAGTGATTTTGGCCAGGTGAAAGAAGAACCTGACCATAAGCATGCAGTCAGGTGTTCAGCATGATCAGCCTTTGTCAGCTGGGGCAGAAGTACCGCAGAGGGTTTTAGCTTTAGGACCTAGAGCCAGGCCTCTTAGGAGAATCCAAACACAACCTTGCCTTCCATTCTGGGCATTGAACTGGGGTCTCTCTGTGCAGAGGCCTGTAAGGACGAGGGGTGTGGGTGATTTCCAGAACATTCCTCCCTGTCACATATTGGTGGAGGTGATGGGTTAGAACCTCAGCAGATGAAGCTCATTGCTGCCATAACATGAAATCCGGAAGCTGTGATGTAGTGCGCCTGAGCGAGGCTGGAAGTGGGCACAGGTGGACCGTGGTCACTGGCCTGCTGGCCTCCCAGCCAAGCACTCAGGCCCTACTCTCTCTGCCTGCGCATCAGTGTGTCAGTGTGTCTGTGCCCAGGGCCCCACGACTAGGAGAAGAGGCGGTATATAAAGAGAACCTCCATGCCACTTCAAGGGTGATGGTTCAGGCACAGAGAGCTTGGGGAAGACCAAATGGGAGGGGTCACCCTTCTAGAGATAAGACAGACACAAAACCAGGCCAGGAATCTCCCGTTATGACCTAGCAAAGGTCTAAAGGAGAGCGAATTTGAAACTCCTCATCCCTGCCCTTGAGCGTCAGGAAGAATCAAACCACCCAAGGGTTGCCTCATCCTTCACTCCATGTCTAGCTCGGTCTGATGAAGGCTGCACATTATGAATATAATTAATGCCATTGAATTGTACACTTAAAATGCCTACAATGCAAATTTTATGTATATATATATATATATATATATATAATGATTTAAAATGTTATTGAAATATAATTTAAAGAAATAAAAACACATAGCAACATACACACACAAATGCACACACACAGATTCACTGTCAAGTTTCAGCCATAGAAACACACAGAGATACGCAATCATGTATCTGTATCTATTTTAGACAAATTTGTTAAATTTGCTTCTTTTCTCCCTAAAACAGTGTCCTTTCAGTACCTTCTCAAAGAAGTAAAATCATGAGTACATCTTTTAAAGTATTTTCTGGCTTTGAATTTTTATCTCGATAATTTTTCCTAATTACATTTCAAGCCATATAGAAATGTGTAGTTATCAACTGAAATTATCCTGTATGCCCCACCTGCCTGATTCCCATCCACGGCCTAAAGTTGTCCACTGTCTATAGATTGACGCATGATCTCCAGATGTGTTTCTCTGTAAGCAATGTAGTAACTTGTATTTACATATCACAAACATGCATTCGTGTTCACATATCTTTTTCAATACAGGTATCACCTTAACCATATTCTTCTTGAGATTTTAATTTGCATTTTCTTAGCTAATGTGTTTTGGCATCTTTTCAGATGTTTATTGGGCACATATATTGATTACTCTTTATGTCAGTACTGTGTTATCTCCTGTCCATCTCTCTTGGTTTAATAGTAAGCATGCTTCATAAGCCACATACTGTTTGCAGATACTTGGCTTTTCAGCCAACTTTTACTTATTTTGCCAAGCAGGGTATGTAAATGTCTCAGTAATAAATTTATTTAAAAACAATACAGATTATTGTCATAGAAATTGAGCAATGCCTGGACAGCATCAATTGCCAAAGGAGATTAGAGCATCCAAAGCCCTGGAGGCTTCAGGACACAAAGTGAAAAGCTATAGAGTAATTCCGGGTTTAACAACTGAGCAGGCATTTACAAGGCTCTTTCTCTCATTGGGGGCCTTGGTGGTGCAGTGGTTAAGAGCTACAGCTGCTAACCCAAAGGTCAGCAGTTCGAATTCTCCAGCCTCTCCTTGGAAATCCTATGGGGCAGTTCTACTCTGTCTTAGAGGGTAGCTATGAGTCGGGATCAACTGGACGGCAATGGGTTTAATGGCTAGTGACACTGAGTATCTTATGTGCTTGTTGGCCATTTGGATATACCCTTTGGTGAAATGTCTGTTGAAGTCCTCTGCACATGTTTTGATTGGGTTGTCTTTTTTCTGTTATGTATGTTGGATATTAGAACCTTATCAGATGTATGGTTCTTGAAAATTTTCTCCCAATCTGTAGGTTGTCTCTTCACATTGTTGATAAAGTCCTTTGATGAACAAAAGTATTTACTTCTTATGAGGTCCCATTTATCTACTTGTCTTTTGTTGCCTGTGCTTTTGTTGTCGTATCTGATAATGTATCCTTGAAAACTAGGTCCCACATTCTTGCCCCTACATTTTCTAACAATTTTATGGTTTTAGTTTTCACATTTAAGTCCTCGATCCATTTTGAATTGGTTTTTGTGTATGGTATAAGGCATGGATCCTGATTCGTTCTTCTGCATGTGAAAATCCAGTTTTCCCAGCAGCATTTATTGAAGAGACTCTTTCTTCCCCACTGAATGGAAATCAGTTGTTGAAAATCAGTTGACCGTACATGTATGGATTTATTTCTGGACTTTCAATTCTATTCCATTGATCTACATGTCTCTTATTATACTAATACCAGGCTGTTGTAATAACTGTGGCATTATAGTATGTTTTGAAATCAGGAAGTGTGAGTCCTCCTACTTTAAGTTTCTTTGAAATTGTTTTAGCTATTTGGAGTCACTTGACCTTTCATATAAATTTGAGGATTGGCTTTCCTATTTTTGTGAAAAAGGCTGTTGAAATTTTGATAAGGATTGCATTGAATTTATATTGCTTTGGGTAGTACTGACATCTAAACTATATTAAGTCTTCCAATAGATGAACACAGAATGTCCTTCCATTTATTTAGGTCTTTTTAAATTTCTTTAATTAGTATTTTTTTTTTTAGTTTTCTGTATACATGTCTTTCACCTTCCTGGCTAAATGTATTCCTAGATACTTTATTCTTTTAGATGCTATTGTAAATGGTAATGTTTCCTTAATTTCCTTTTCCATTTGCTCATTGCTGATGTACAGAAACCTGACTGATTTTTGTGTGTTGGTATTGTACCCTGCCACCTTGGTGCATTCATTTATTGGTTCTAATAGCTTTCTTGAGGATTCTTTGGGGTTTTCTATATATAGAACCATGTTTGCCTGCAAAAAAGGACAGTTTTAGTACTTGCTTCCTGATTTGGATGCCTTTCATTATTTTCCTTCTAGCCAAATTGCTCTGGCTAGGACTTCTAGAGTGATGATGAATAGCAGTGGTGAGAGTGAACATTCCTGTCTTATTCCTGATGTTAATGTGGAAGCTCTCAGTCTTTCTCCATTGAGCATGCTGTTTGATAGAATTCCCCACTGAAGGCTCTGGTCCAGGACTTTTCTTTTTGGGGAGGTTTTTTTATTACTGATTGTCTTAGTTATTTATTGCTGCTATAACAGAAATACCACAATGGATGGCTTTAACAAACAGAAATTTGTGTTCTCACAGTTTAGGAGACTAGAAGTCCAAATTCATGGTGCCAGCTCTAGGGGAAGTCTTTCTCTCTCTGTTGACTCTAGGGGAAGGTCCTTGTCTCTTTTCAGCTTCTATTCCTTGATGATCATGGTGATCTTCATGTGGCATGGCATCTATCTTCCTCCATCTCTGCTTGCTGGCTTTGTTGCTTGCTCAATCTGTTCTTTTTATATCTCAAAAGAGACTGTCTGAAAACATACCCTACACCAATACTGCCCCATGAACATAACAAAGAAAACTCACTCCCAAATGGGATTACAACCACAGGCGTAGAGGCCAGGATCCACAACAAACATTTTTGCGGGACACAATTCAATCTATAACACTGATTCAATCTCTTCACTTGTTATGGGTCTATTGAAATCACTATTTGTTATTGAGTCTGTCTAAGGAGTTTGTGTTTCAAGGAATATGTCTATTCCATCTGAGTTATCTAATTTGCTGTTATACAACTCTTCATAGCATTCCCTTAAAATCCTTTTTATTTCTGTAGGATCAGTTGCAATGTTCCCATCTTCCTTTCTAATTTTAGATATTTGCATCTTATCTCTCTTTTTCTTGGTCAGTCTAGCCAAAGTTTTGTCAATTTTATTGATCTTTTCAAAAGACCAACTTCTGATTTCATTGATTCTCTCTTGTTTTTTCTATGCTCTATTTAATTTATTTCTGCTCTGATCTTTTATTTCCTTTCTTATCGTAGCTTTGGGAGTTTGATTTTCATTTTCTAATTCCTCATGTTGTAAAATTAAGCTATTGATTTAGGATCTTTCTTCTTTTTTTAATGTAGACATTTATTGCTTTAAACTTCCCTCTGAGTATTGCCTTCACTGCATCCCATAGGTTTTGGTACATTGTGTTTTAATTCTCATTCAACTCTAAGTATTTTTTTTTCTTTCTTATTTTTTCTTTGATCCATTGGTTGCTTACTAGTGTGTTTCCACATAGTTTCCACATGATTGTGTGCTTTCCAATTTTCTTTCTGTTATTAATTTCTAAATTTATTACATTGTGATCAGAAAAGGTACTTTGTATGATTTCAATCTTTTTAAATTTATTGAGACTTGCTTTGTGTCCTAAGATATGGTCTATCCTGGAGAATGATTCAAGTACAATGGAGAAGAATCTATATGTGCTATGGTTGGATGGAGTGCTACATATATGTCTGTCAGGTCTAGTTGGTTAATAGTGTTGTTCACAGCTTCTGTTTCTTTACTGATCTTCTTTCTAGTTGTTCTAGCCATTATCAAAAGTGGCATATTAAAGTCTCCTACTGTTTTTGTAAGAGACCTGGTGGTGCAACGGTTAAGCGCTTGGCTAACCTACCCAGCAGCAGCATGGGAGAAAGATTTGGGGATCTGCTCCTGTAAAGATTACAGCCTATAAAACCTTATGTGACAGTTCTACTCTGTCACATGGGGTCACTATGAGTCAGAAATTGACTCAACAGCACCTAACAACAACTTCAAATCCCATTGTTTCTTCTAAGGGAAATCATACCTTCCCTCACATTTAATAAAACTGGCCAGAATGTAAACAATCGGGTAATCAATATTGTGAAATGAAAAAGAAAAGAAATTGAGGAGTCATTGATGTTGGGGAATTGAGAGGTTATAATAAGTCCAAGTTATGAGAAAGTTGAAATTAGGTGACAGAAGAAACTGTGAGCAAGCAGAAGGTAGGACGTAGGTAAGAGCTATTCAGTAGAAAATTAAGGCATCACTCAACAATGTGAGAAGGTAGACATTTGTTGTATGAATGCATGATTCATGGGAGAGAAATATACAAAGTAGATTCCATCAGTCTTTTTGATCCATATGCATTTTCAAAAATGAATGACTATTTTACTATAAATAATACCTCTTAATTTGTTTTAAAATAAAGTAATGGGTTTGTTTTTCTCCCTTAACAAAACAGAGTCTATCACTGGAGAAATTTAAAAAGTAGAGCAGCTTGGACATCACTGGGCAGGAAGCCTGGATCATAGGAACAGGGTTCACCTTGATTAATGGTTGAACTAATTTTGGACCTGTTGAGATTGAGATACCCTTGGTACATACAGGAGAGAAGGCCACTAGAGAATTGGATAAAAAGTCTGTAGCACCAGAAAGAGGTCTAGGCTAGAGATATGCAATTGGGTGTCTTCCTTACTAGCACTGTAGTGACAAATGAAAAGTGTATGAGATCAGCCAAGGAGAACATGAAGATTGAGAAGAGAAGGGACTTCCAAAATTTAGGGAAAAAATATAACTCAGGGGATAAGAGTACAGGCATTGCAACCAAATCCGCACTCTTCCTCATATTAGCTATGGGGTCCCTCACCTTTTTTACATCATAGACCCCTTTGAGAAGCTAATTAGAGCTATAGACTCTCTCCTTGAACAAATGGATATACTCACTCCACACAAATACATGTGACATAATTTTGAACATAAGTTCAGAGGATTCACAAGTTTCCTCCAGTAAGACCTCATGGTCTAATTTAATAAGTAGAAACAGAGAACAGGAGGTCAAATAGATAACAAATAATAAGATGAGAGACATAAACTCAAGCATTTCAGAAATTAGAGTGAAAGTAAACGGACTAAACTCTCCAATTATACTAAATAAAAGAATAATACATTATATGCTGCTTACAAAGACACCTCTGAAATATAAGGACAGAGAAAGGTTAAAAGTCAAAAGCGTGGGGAAAGATACCTACCTGTATGCAGTAACCAAAGGAAAACTGGTGTAGCAGTGAATCTATCCAACAAGGTAAACCTTAAGGCAAGAAATGCTATTAGAGATAAAGAGGGATATTTTATAATGGTAAAATGGTCAATATAACAGGAAGACACTAAAATTCTAAATTAGTTTACTTCTAGTAATACTGCTTCAAAATAAACAAAACAAAAAATGTCAGAAATAGGAGGAGGCGGGGCCAAGATGGCAGAGTAGTCAGACACTTCTGGTGGTCCCTCTTACAACAAAGACAGGGAAGATACTGAACTATGCAGGAAGCATCAAAAGAAGATGGAAGGAATACACAGAGTCACTGTACCAGAAAGAATTGATTCATGTTCAACCATTTCAGGTGGTAACATGTGATCAAGAACTGATGATACTGAAGGAAGAAATCCAAGTTGCACTGAAGACACTGATGAAAAACAAGGCTCCAGGAATTGATGGAATACCAATTGAGATGTTTTAACAAAAGGATGCAGAGCTGGAGGTGCTCACTTGTCTCTGTCAAGAAATTTGGAAGACAGCTTCCTGGTCAAATGACTGAAAGAGATCCATATTTATGCCTATTTCAAAGAAAGGTGATCCAACCAAATGCAGAAATTATTGAACAATATCATTAATATTACAAACAATTAAAATTTTGCTGAAGATCATTCAAAAGCAGCTGCAGCAGTACATTGACAAGGAACTTCCAGAAATTCAAGCTGAATTTAGAAGTGGATGTGGAACCAGGGATAACATTGCTGATTTCAGATGGATCCTGGTTGAAAGCAGAGAATACCAGAAAGATGTTTACCTGTGTTTTATTGACTATGCTAAGGCATTCAACTATGAGGATCATAACAAATTATTGGATAACATTGCAAAGAATGGGAATTCCAGAACACTTAATTGTGCTCATGAGGAACCTGTACATAGATCAAGAGACTCGTTTGAACAGAACAAGGGGATACTGCATGGTTTAAAGTCAGGAAAGGTGTGTGTCAGGGTTGTATCCTTTCACCATACTTATTCAGTCTGCATGCTGAGCAAATAATCCGAGAAACTGGACTATATGAAGAACATGGCATCAGGATTGGAGGAAGACTCATTAACAACCTGCGTTATGCAGATGACACAACCTTGCTTGCTGAAAGTGAAGAGGACTTGAAGCACTTACTGATGAAGATCAAATACCACAGCCTTCAGTATGGATTACACCTCAACAGAAAGAGAACAAAAATCCTCACAACTGGGGACCAATAAGCAACATCATGATAAATGGAGAAAAGATTGACATTGTTAAGGATTTCATTTTACTTGGGTCCACAATCAACACCCATGGAAGTAGCAGTCAAGAAATCAAAAGACGCATTGCATTGGGCACATCTGCTGCAAAAAACCTCTTTAAAGTGTTAAAAAGCAAAATGTCACCTTGAAGACTAAGGTGTGCCTGACCCAAACCATGGTGTTTTCAGTCACCCCATATGCATGCGAAAGCTGGAGGTTGAATAAGGAAGACCAAAGAAGAATTGATGCCTTTGAATTGCGGTATTGGCAAAGAATATTGAATACCATCGACTGCCAAAACCTGTCTTGGAATAGTACAACCAGAATGCTCCTTGGAAGCAAGGATGGCGAGATTACGTCTCACATGCTATGAACATGTTATCAGGAGGGATCAGTCCCTGGAGAAGGACATGATGCTTGGTAAAGTGGAGAGTCAGCAAAAAAGAGAAAGACCCTTGATGAGATGGATTGACACAGTGGCTGCAACAATGGACTCAAGCATGGAAATTATTGTGAGGACGGCGCAGGAGCGAGCAATGTTTCATTCTGTTTTACATAGGGTCACTATGAGTAGGAACTGACTCGACGGCACTTAACACCACCAACAAATAGAGATATTTTATGGAATTTTTTTGCATGAATTCGTTTCTAGATACTTTATAGTTATTGTGAGTATTTTGAATAGTTGCTTCTTTTTATAATATTCTCTGGCACTCTGACCAGCTGATTTTGAGTTTGTCAGTCCTGCAGCTATGTGAGTCAGGAGAAACCTCCAGCCTGATGCCATATACATATACACTTCACTGGTTTTGATTCTCTAGAGAACTCAGCCTAAGGAATTTGGTAGCAAGGGTGGTTCTAGAGAAACAAATTGTAAGGATGAGTTTTCTAAATTTGTTCTCAAGTCTGGTTAGTCATAAAGATGTTGATGACTCTGCTTCCAATTGTAAAAAGGGCACTGCTAATCCATGGTGAGAGGCGAGGCTCTGGGTGATTGCATGTTTGATATTTTTCTACAATTTTGTCTGAATGAGAAGTATAAGGAAGCTGGTTGGTTGGTCCTACTTTTGATAGACAAAGTGGTAAAAGAAGGAGATGAACTCAGGGCTTCAGCGTCACAACTCAAGTGCCACTTGTACCTCAACGTTGTCGCTTGTATCCTGAAAGAAAGCTTTATTTCTTGTAGTAACAGAGCAGATATTGCCGAAAACCAAACTCAGTGGATGAATTACAACGCCCGTTGAATTCCAAAACACGAATGGTGTCTGAAGTTAAAGTGAGGGCACTGACTAGAAAGAAATGAGATGCTGAAACTTAGGATGGGGACATATGGGAAGATAATCAGGAAGGTGGGAACACTGAGCCCCTAAATTCTATTGAATCACTCCTGCCAAAAGAACCACCCCTCTCACTCCCATTTGAAGAGATTATGCCATCTTTGTCTGCTAAGCGACATTCCCCAGAAAAACCACTAGCCCCTCCACCCCCATCTGATGAGATTAACCCAGCTGTGTCCAAAGAACTTTTGTCTGAGTCATATCCTGGAGCAGCTTCCAAGTCATTGCATGGGGTATTACCTGAGGCAGATGCCTTACAAGATATTGCTGAATGTTCTCAGAACACATTCCCACCACCAATTTTTGCTTCTGGACATATTACTGGACTTAAGTCGCAGGGAGCCCCAAAAGGTGAAATTCAAAATGTAACCTAAGAGGAGGTACACTACACTGCAAAAGAACTGCTTGACTGTTCTAATATATACAAATAGAAGCCTGGGGAATATGTGTGGGAATGGCTATTAAGGGTGTGGGATAATGGTGCAAGTAACATGAAGTTGGATAAGTTTGAGTTTATTGATATGGGCCCACTAAGCACAGATTTTCATTCAGTGTTTCCACTCAAGAGGTTAGGAAAGGATCTAATTGTTTATTTGATTGGTTTGCTGAAGCATGGATTATGAGCTGGCCTACACTAAATCAGGTTGAAGTGCCAGACCTGCCTATGTATACTGTCAAAGAAGGTATCCAAAGGCTTAGGGAAATTGGCATGCTAGAGTGTATTTATCAGGATAGACCCACAGACCCAGACATGGAATGCCCAGAGGACACACCTTTTACCACAACGCTGAGGTACAAATTTGTGAAGGGAGCCCCAGCATCCTTGAAGACTGCTGTGATTGCAATTTTATGTAAGTCAGATTTGACAGTGGGAACTGCCTTAACTGAATTAAGACACCTAACTTCAATGGGACTTGAGTGGACCCCATGGTAGTAGGGACAAAGTGGCAGCATCCAATCAACAAACAAAAGGTGGGCATGGTTACCAGAATAGACAGCAGAGTCAAAGCAGTAATCAGAATAGTCTGGCTCATATAGACTTATGGCAATGGCTACTTAGTCATGGTGTCCCTAGAGTGAAATAGGTAGGAAATCTACTATATATTTACTTGATCAATACCAGCGGAAGAATTCTAGGTCAAGTGAACAGCAGTCTAATTTGAATCACCAGAATAGAGATTCATGGCCCCTCAATCAATTCCCAGACTTGATCAAGTTTACAGACCCACAACCCCTTGAATAATGGAGAGGCCAGTTCCCCTTGAGGAAGGGCACCACTACACTGTCAAAAAGTTATACTGTTAATCTTTCTCCCAGCCTTCCCCAAAGGGATCTAGGGCCTTTTACTAGAGTGACTTCTCATTGGGGAAAAGGAAACGATCAGACTTTGTGGGAATTACTGGATACTGGCTCTGAACTGATACTAACTTCAGGAGACCCAAAACATCACAGTGGTCTACCAGTCAGAGTAGACGCATGTGGAGATCAGGTTATTAAAGGAGTCTTAGCTCATGTCCCTCTCATAGCAGATTTGGTGGATCCTGGAACCCGTCCTGTAGTGATTCCCTCAGTTCCAGAATGTATAATTGAAAGAGACATACTCAGAAACTGGTGGAACCCCCACAATGGATTCCTGACGAGTGAAGTAAGGGCTGTTAAGGTAGGAAAAGCCATTACAACTATCCCTACCTAGGAAAATAGTAAACCAAAAGCAATACTGCGTTCTGGGAGGGACTGCAGGTATTACTGCCACCATCAAGGATTTGAAGGATGCAGAGATGGTGATTCCCACCACATCCTCATTCAGCTTGCTTATTTGGCCTGTGCAAAAAAAAGGTGGATCTTGGAGAATGGCAGTGGATTATCAAAAACTTACCCAGGTGGTGACTTCAATTGCAGTTGCTGTTCCAGATGTGCTTTCATTGCTTGAGCAAATTAATACATCACCTAGTACCTGGTATTCAGCTATTGATCTGGCTAATGCCTTTTTCTCCATACTTGTTTTGAAAGACCACCAGAAGCAGTTTTCCTTCAGCTTGCAAGACCAACAGTACACCTTCAGTGTTCTACCTCAGAGCTATATCAACTCTCCAGCTCTGTGTTATAATTTAGTCCTCAGGGGCTTTGATCACCTTTTCCTTTCACAAGAAGTTACACTGGTCCATTACATTGATGACATTTTGCTGATTTGACCTAGTAAGGAAGAAGTGTCAATGACTCTGGGATTATTGGTAAAACATTTGTGTGTTAGAGAGTAGGAAATTAATCTGACAAAAATTCAGGCTCCTTCCACCTCAGTGAAATTTCTAGGGGTTCAGTGGTGTGGTGCATGTCGAGGTATTCCTTCTGAAGTGAAGGATAAGTTATTGCATCTCACCTTTCTAACAACTAAAAAGGAGGCACAATGCCTAGTGGGCTTCTTTGGATTTTGGAGGCAACATAGCCCTCATTTGGGTATGCTCCTGCCTATTTATCAAACAACTCAAAAAGCTTCTAGTTTTGAGTGGGACCCAGAGAAAGAGAAGGCTCTGCAACAGGTTCAGTCTGCCATGTAAGCAACTCTGTCACTTGGGCCATATGATCCAGCTGATCTAATGGTGCTTGAAGGGTCAGTGGCAGATGGAGATACTGTTTGGAGTCTTTGGTGAATAACAGCACAGACCCTCAGGATTTTGGAGCAAGGCACTGCCATCTTCTGCAAATAACTACTCTCCTTTTGAGAAACAGCTTTTGGCTTGTTACTGGGCCTTAGTAGAGACTGAACGCTTAACCATGGGACACCAAATCACCATCATGAACTGGGTGTTGTCTGACCCACAGAGCCGTAAAGTTGGACGTGCACAGCAGCACTCCATCATTAAATGGAAGTGGTATATACCAGATTGGACTTAAGCAGGACCTGAAGGCACAAGTAAGTTGTATGAGGAAGTGGCCCAAATGGCCATGGTCTCCACTCCTGTCACATTACCTTCCATCTCCCAGTCTGCACCTATGGCCTCATGGGGAGTTCCTTATGATCAGTTGACTGAGGAAGAGAAAACTCATGCCTGGCTTACAGAAGGTTCTGTGTGATATGCAGGCACCACTTGAAAGCAGACAGTGGGAGAACTTTAGCCCTTTTCTGGGACCTCCCTGAAAGATAGTGGTAAGGGAAATCCTCCCAATAAGTAGCACTTGGAGCAGTGCACCTAGTCATTCACTTTGTTTGGAAAGAGAAGTGGCCAGATGTGCAATTGTATACTGATTCATGGGCTGTGGCCAATAGTTTGGCTGGATGGTTGGGAACTTGAAAGGAATATGATTGGAAAATTGGAGACAAAGATTTATGGGGAAGAGGTATGTGGATCAACCTCACCAAATGGGCCAAAGAAGTGAAGATATTTGTGTCTCATGTGAATGCTCACCAAAGGGTGACCTTAGCAGGGGAGGATTTTAACAATCAATTGGCTAGGATGACGTGTTCTGTGGAAACCAGTCATCCTCTTTCCCTAGCCACTCCCATCATTGCCCAATGGGCTCATGAACAGAGTGGACATCACAGCAGTGATGGAGGTTATTCATGGGCTCAGCAATATAGACTTCCACTCACCAACACTGACTTGGCTACAGCCACTGCTGACTGCCCAATCTGCCGGCAGCAGAGACCAACACTGAGTCCTTGATATGGCACCATCCCTTGAGGTGATCAGCCAGCAACCAGGTGGCAAGTTGATTACATTGGACCACTTCCATCATGGAAAAGGCAGCGTTTTGTTCTCACTGGAATAGACACTCTGGATACAGATTTGCCTTCCCTTCACACAATGCATCTGCCAAAACTACCATCCTTGGACTTACACAATGACTTATCCACCATCATGGTATCCCACACAGCATCGTCTTGGATGAAGGGACACACTTCACAGAAAATTAAGTGCATCAATGGGCCCATGCTCATGGAATTCACTGGTCTTACAATGTTCCCTATCATCCTGAAGCAGCTAACTTGATAGAATGATGGAATGGCCTTCTAAAGACACAGTTATGGCACCAGCTAGGTGGCAGTATCTTGCAGGATTGGGGCAATGTTCTCCAGGAGACTGTATATGCTCTAAACTAGCATAAAATATATGATGCTTTCTCCCATAGCCAGGATTCATGGGTCCAGGAATCAAGGGGTGGAAATGGAAGTGGCACCACTCATATTACCCCTAGTGACCTACTCACAAAATTTTTGCTTCCTATCCTTGCGACCCTATGCTCTGCCTGTCTAGAGGTCTTAGTTCCAAAGGAAGGAATGCTCCCACCAGGAGACACATCACTGATTCCATTGAACTGGAAGTTGAGAATGCCACCTGGCCACTTTGGGCTCCTTATGCTTCAGGATCAACAGGCAAAAAAGGAGTTACCATATTGGCTGGTGTGATTGTTCCTGATTATGAAGAGAAAATCAGATCGATATTACATACTGTAGGCAAAGAAGAGTATGTCTGTAATGCAGGAGACCCCTTACAGCATGTCTTGGTACTGCCGTGTCCTGTGACTAAAGTCAGTGGAAACCTAAAGCAACCCAATTCTGACATGACTACTAATGGTCCAGACACTGCAGGAATGATAGTTTGAGTTACCTCACCAAGAAAAAAAACCATGAGGTGTTTGCTGAGAAGAAAGGGAATACAGAATGGGTGGTAGGAGAAGGTGATTCTAAATCCTATTTACGGCCATGTGACCACTTGCAGAAATGAGGACTGTAATTGTTGTATTTTATTTCATCCTTGTATGTGTGTATCAGATATTTTTGTTTTCTTCACTTAAAAAATCTAAGATGTAAGCATGGCTAGTGTGTTTTCAGTTGTATGCATGTTAGTTGTATCATGTTAGGTGCAAGTATGACTTTATAATTGTCTTTATTCAGAGATTATGTATGGCTTAAGGAGATATGTACATGTACCAGGTTGAGAAGGGGTGAACTGTGATGGTTAAGATTGTGTGTCAACTTGACTGGGCCGTGATTCTCAGTGTTTATATGTGATCACTCCCATGATCGAATCTGCTGTGAGTAGCCAATCAGTTGAAAGGGAGTTTCCTTGCGGGTGTGGCCTGCATCCGTATACAAGCAGACTTTCTGGCTTTTTGCTTGCTCTGGGTCCTGCAGCTGCCTCCTGTTCATCTGAACTCTGGTTCTTGGGATTTGAACTATCAGCTTATTTTCCAATCTTCACAGCCTGTGAGCAAGAGCCCTGCTCTCCTACCTGCCAATCTTGGGTTCGCCAGCCCCTGAGGCTATGTGAATCGAGAGAAACCTCTATCCTGATCCACAGACTTGGGACGTTCCAGCCTCTACAATCATGTGAGCCGTTTCCTTGATATAAATCTCTCTGTATTTATACACTTTACTGATTTTGCTTCTCTAGAGAACCTAGCCTAAGACAGTATTCTTCCACACTTATTTCCAATGGAGATCATATATCAGTAATAGTAATCACTGCTAACTTAAATGCCATTCTTAACATATGCCAGCAAGTGTACTAAGCACTTAATATGGATTATTTATTGTTATTCAACAATATTTATTGATCACCTAATGTTTACCAGGGACTTTTTAGTGTAAAAAATTACATATATCCTTGTGCTCTAGAAGCTATATTCTAGTAGGGAAAAATAGACAATATAAATAATATAATAAATAAGTAAATTTTATAGTATCTAGAAGATTATCAATTCTATGGATGAAATAAAATGCAGATAGGGTTAAGGAGTATGGGGAGTACAAGGAAGCAGATTGCAATTTTCAATAGTGTTGTCAACTATTTTAAATAATGTGGTAAACTATTTGAAAAGGTGAGTTTTAACTCAAGTCTTTAAGGAGGTGGAGGTGTTAGCCAATAGCATATCTGGGGAAAGAACATTTATTCCAGGAAGATGGAACAATCAGTGCAAAGGCTTAAATCCACAGGAGTGCCAGGTATATCTGAAGGAATAGCGAGGAAAACAGTATGGCTAGAATTATGTGAGGGAAGGAGAGAGTAGTAAGGATGAAGTTACAAAGGTAAGCAGGAGCTACAGGAAGAATATGTAGGATATTATAGGATCACTAATTCTCAAAATGATAAAAATTTCCAAAATTTTATCTAAAGATAATTATATTTCACTTAAAGTGGAAAAGACAAATTAGATTAGGAATTATTAAATTACATTTTAGTACAGAGAAGAGATAAAATACAAGTACTGTAATCAATATATATGAAAGATATTTGATATATTCAATTTGTGGTTAATTAAACAAAATTAAAATATCAAGATATCATTTCTTAATAGTAAAAAAAAAGATAAAAGACAGTAGGTGGGAAAAGTAAATTTTTGTGAGACATTGTACAGTGTATATAGTATATCATTCAATGATCTAGTTAAAATGGGGATATCCTATTTTAGAAAATAATCTGTTCATGCACATCCATAGCGCTCAAAATAGTCACCTGCTTTGACTCAGCAGTCCCTCCTCTCAGACTATAGGAACACTTGGGGGAAGAAAATGATATATTTGATCTTTTAACAAAGGGAGCGTCTTATTAAAAATGTGTTGTTAGTGCATAGTCTCCTCCCTCCAGCATATAACAAACATCGTGTGCCTTCGAGTCGATTCCGACTCATAGCGACACTATAGGACAGAGTAGAGCTGCCCCATTGGGTTTCCAAGGCTGTAATCTTTATGGTGACACAGTGGTTAAAGCGATCGACTACTAAGGAAATGTCGGCCGTTCTAAACCACCAGTGGCTCCGCAGGAGAAAGATGTGGCAGTCTGCTTCCGTAGAGATTTACAGCCTTGGAAACCCTGCGGGGTCACTATGAGTCAGAATCAATTTGATGACAGTGGGGTTTTTAATCTTCATGGAAGCAAAGTACTACATTTTTCTCCCACGGAGCCACTGGTGGGTTCGAACTGCCGAATTCTTTAACCACTGTGTCTCTAGAGAGCCTTATAACAAACATAGATAGTTATATTTTTAAATACTAAAAAGATACTGCCAAGGTCAAAAACATGACAAAGTATCTCTATGGACTATAAAAGAGCCCATGTTGTCAGTAAAAAAACAGGTCTTGTTTCTACACTGCATACCCCAGTTGGCCAGGTAGAGGCAAACTAAATCTGCTAGTCAAAGATGGATGAGTATTGAAAGTGGAGAAAAAAAGAAAAGAAACTCCCATTTAAGGTGAGTTTGCAAACTAAAATGTCAAAGAACACTGGAAAATTAACATCCATGTCAAGAAAGTTGTTTTTTTTAAAAAAGCATGGCATCTTCTGAGGTGCAAATTAATTTGAGGATTAGAGATTATCCATGTGGTATACAGCACATAATTAGCACAAAATAATCATTTAAATATGTTAATTTATTTTCCACCGCCCCGTTGTTTAAATAGTGAAATGGCTTACTTAGAAAGCTTCTATTAGTAAAAACACACTTGAGTTTAAATTTTTTTAATTTCATTAAATCATCTAAGTATGATAATTTAGGAAACTCATAATTCTATCCATTAAAACAAAAGAACTTACACCATGACTCACTTGCACTAAATAGTTTTTAAATTGCATTTCTCGTAGCCATATCAAAGTAATATTTCAGGAGTTTGTAGGAATAAAAGAAAACCTGCACAGATTTCATACATCATTTTACCTCTCTAGGAATTGTCCATTAAATTGGAAAAAGACCTAGCTTTTTGAACAATCCTGAATCATTGGAAAAATGCCTGTGTTAGACGGCTCCACAAAGATGGTTCTAATTAATTTATTCTCTCAAATATCCCACTCCACCCATTAAGATATGTAGTCTATATTCCCTCCTCTTTTTAAAAATTTATTTATTTATTTTGTTGTTATTGGGAATATACACAGCAAAACATACCCCAATTCAACAATTTCTTCATGTACAGTTCAGAGACATTGATTACATTCTTCAAGTTGTGCAACCATTCTCACCCTCCTTCTCTGAGTTGTTCCTCCTCCATTAACATAAACATACTACCCCGTAAGGTTCCTATCTAAGCTTTTGAGTTACTGTTGTCAACTTGATCCCATACAGATAGTTCTTAAAAGAGCATAATGCTCAAGGCAGACATTCTTTACTAGCTAAGCTAAGCTATTGTTTAGTTTTAAGAAGACTTCAGGGGATATTTTTGGTTTAAAGTTTAAAGATTATCTCAGGGCAATAGTTTCAGGTTTCAGTCTCCATGGCTCCAGAAAGTCTGGAGTCCACCAGAATTTGAATACTGTTCTGCATTTGCTCCATTAAGATTTCCATAAAACTTGTAAAAATATAAATTATTCAATTCTTCATTTAAAATCAGGATGTAAAAACGGTGATAGAACTAGAAGAAGGCCTTCTAATTAATCACAAGTTCCCGCTCTAAATAAAAGATGGCAATTCTCAACACTGTTGTGATCCTTAGTTGGAAAAACACCCACATTGACTTTGTCTCCAGTTATGGAAGAAGCCAGGTTAGAACTCAGCTTCTTGGGACCAGTGGTGCCTCCTCCCAACTGATGCAGCAATTCTGGGTGTTGGAGAATTAGAAATATAAGAAAAAGTAGTATGTAGACAGGGAAGGACAGATTTGCCATTATTTTATCCACTTTCCTTGCCTGTAACCCTTTTCTTACGCAGCCCAGGTAATTTGCTCCTAACACCTGGATGAAGGGACATATTTGAATAGTGGGCTAATATTTAATTATATCATGTGGCCTATGGTGGTTGGGATTTGCTGATGAGAGCAAAGTTAGCTTCTCAATCATCTCACCGATTAGTGGCTAAGTCAGTGATTCTCAGTCTTGTCTGCACATTGGAATCACCTGAGGATTTTTTAAAAAATGCTGATAGTGGGTCCCCCTCTGTTATGGATTGAATTGTGTCCCCCTATACTCTGTCCTATAGGGTCACTATGGGTCAGAATTCTACTCAATGGCAATGGGTTTGGTTTTTGGGATACTAGTGGATATAATTCCATTTGAGAATAAGCTTTGCTTTGTTATGTTAATGAGGCCATGTCAGTGTAGGATATGTCTTAAGTCAATCACTTTTGAGATAGAAACAGAGCAGATACAGAAGCAAGGACGCATCCACGGGGGAAGATAGATGCCACACCACATGAAGATCGCCAAACAACCGAATAACAGAAGCTGAAAAGAGTCTAAGACCTTCCCCCAAAGCTGACAGAGAGAGAAAGCCTTCCTCTAGACTCAGTGCCCTGAATTCAGACTTCTAGCCTCCTAAACTATGAGAAAATAAATTCCTGTTCTTTAAAACCACCCACTTGTAGTATTTCTGTTATAGCATCACTAGGAAGCTAAGATACCCGCCTAGAGAGTCTGATGTAATTGGTTTGGGCTGTGGGTAGGCATTGGAGTCGAAGAGTCCTTTCTGTGAGTCTAACATTCAGCCAAGGCTGAGACCCACCAGACTAAACTGCCTAACCCTAATTCCTCAACCTCCCAAACAAGGAAGTGCATCATCGTAGGATCAGATGGATTTTGGAGTTTGACAGACCATGTTCAAATTCCAGCCAGCTCTTCACCCCAGGGAAAATTACTTTACCTCTCTGAGCCTTAATTCCATTATGAAATTAATGGGGATTAATAATGTCTTGGTTGGAGACCTCATGGTGAGCCCAAGGGAGTCATGGTTTTATTCCAGCTGGCTGCATGGAGTAAGTGTCACATGCTGGGCCATGCCAGTTGAAGGTAGTGCTCCAGGTGAAGCCACATCCCTTTAGACTCCATCAAGTCACAACATCAGGTCCCGCCCTCTGCTTGGTGTTCATTGCTTCACATAGGCTGCGTTCCTTACTGTCATCAGTCACCAGGAGAGATTATCATAGGTCACAGGAGGGTGATGCTTGCATGCACAGGGACCAGGACCTCCCCCAGCCCCAGGGAGCCTGGCAGTGGCTCCTATTGGTCCAGCCAGAGACCTCTGCTTCCTGCCCACTCACTGGACCTACACCCCCAGCAGTGCAGGAGAAACCTCCTGGGGGTCTCAGGGATCTTCCGTAAGCATTTCCCTGGATGGCCCCAACCCCTTGTTTCTCCACCTTACTCTTAGGCCTTTTTAATACAGGGCCCCTGCAATAATCTAATGATCTCTCTCTTCTATATAGAACTCCTTTGGCTGAAAACACTGTGTGGAACTATACTTCCTATAGCTTACACCATACACACCCGTTGCCGTCGAGGAGATTCTGACTCCTAGCGACCCTATAGGATAGAGTAGAACGGCTCCATGGGGTTCCCAAGAGGTGGCTGGTAGATTTGAACTGCCGACCGTTTGGATAGCAACCATAGCCCACCGTAGCTCTTAACCACTGCACCTCAAGGGCTCATAGAGCTTACATGACAACAATAGATACACTAAATAGACTTTTTCAAACTACTCCTGCCATCCATTTTCTATCCCTATCACCCAGAAAGGAGTGGGTGAATGTTCCCCATGAAGCCTCACTGGTTGAGAAAAGGTGAAACTTCTGGCTAGGGCCACAACCATTGGCATGGATCTTCCAGAGTATTTCTCTTCTCTCACAAAATTTATCATCGTAATTAGATAATTGTGTGGCAGTTCCTTCACTGAGTTTCCTTCACTGAAGGAGCATGACTGCATGCTCCCTGAGGGCAGAGTCTGGATCACTGCTGTAGCCCCAGTTTCTGACTCAGTGCCTGGCCCTCAGTAACTATATGTTGAGTGGATGGATGGATGAATGAATGGCTCTGTGCCTCTGGTGACTTGAAGTGCTGAGCAAGTTCTTGTATAGTACTGTGATAGGTGTGTGTCTTTGGTGTGGCAGTGGAGTGGGGGTAGATTTCTCCCAAACACAGCCCTCGAAACAGGGTACAGCATTATGACTGGGTCACACAGTCCAAGGGGAGGTGCCCCTGACATCCAGAACACACGTGATGGCCCTGCTCATCCGTTCCTGCACAGGCCAATCAGCCTTAGACACGAAGCACGCAGCATACTAGCCTTGCAAGTCTACCTGCAGTGACCAGAGGCTTCTGACTTGTCTCTAGGACTGCCCTGAAATCGGGGAACATTGATCCCCTAGCTTCAGGTACGCAGGCTGGCCAGTTCTGAGGGCACCTGAACCATTATGAGCCTAAATCTTCAGTATCTCCTCGGTGGAGACTGCTGTGGATGATACAAGACTGTCCCAATCCTAGCTGCCAAATCCAAGCTTCATCTGAATCCCCAAAGACTGGTGTAGGATGTGGCCATATCTTCCATGAGGAGGGCTGGCCCCTTTATATCCCAGGTCCTAGGCTGTAAACTCATGATGCCCTGCCCAGATCCCTGAGCTTGCACTGCCCTGCTGCCCAGCATTTTCTCTCCAGCTGTGGGCCATGCTGTGCAGGCCTCCTTCCAGCTAGCTGCTCTTGGTCCTTCCCACTTTCCCATCCTGCTGTGTATCTAGGTAAGTCCTCAGGACTCTAGGGAATGGTGCGAGATGTAAGAGAATTCTCTCATCTTAGTACAGCAACAGACACAAAGGATCATTAGTGTCAAAGTCAAGGCTGTATATGATCAATGGCTACATTATGGCCTGAATAGTGCTTTTTCCTTAGTGCAGAGGCATTTGAATCAACATCAGCCTGAGAGGGATCCTATCATGCAGTCTCCAATGGAGGGACAGAATGCCAATCAAGTTTAATCAAGAATGGCTACATTTTATTTTTTTCCAGTTGCTGTCAAGTCAGCTCTGACTCATGGCAACCCCATGTGTGTCAGAGTAGAACTGCACACCATAGGGTTTTCAATGGCTGATTTTTTGGAAGTAGATTGCCAGCCCTTTCTTCTGAGGTACCTCTGGGTGGATTCGATCCTCCAACCTTTAGGGACTCTACCAGATTTTAAGGCTCTCTTAAATTATACAAGGTGATATGCAATTTAATTGCTAGATTGTGGGCAGACAAGATTTAGACTAAAAGAGTTTAGATAATATCAGTGGTGTCTGGAGTAGCCAGGGAGCACTTTACTGAAGACACAGGCCTAATAAGACCCTTAACATTTGAATAGAATTTACAGAAGGCAGGAAAAAAGAGAATGGCCTTCCAGGCAGAGATCTGAGTATCAGCTGAGAGAAGCGTGGTCTGTTTGTGGGTCTGGGAACAGCCTTGTGGTTGGATGGAGGGTGTGACAGTGAGTTCAGACCCCGCTTGGGCCCACAAGAAGAGCAGTTCCCATTATGTTTGCATAAGTCATCAGAATGCACAGGTCACTTTGATGCTCCTTTCCTCATGTCATACGATACTATAACTAGGCACTGACTGATTCAGTATCAAATAAAGTATAAACCAGTTGCCGTTGAGTCGACTCTGACTCATGGTGTCTGCATGCACATCAGAGAACTGTGCTCCATAGGGCTTTCAATCGGGCTGATTTTTCAGAAGTAGATCACCAGATCTTTGGGTGGACTCGAACCTCCAACCTTTAGGTTAGCAGCTGGGCATTAACTGTTAGTGCCACCCAGGGACTCCCAAATAAAATATAGGTAAGAAAAACACTATGTCATGACAGAAAAGATGTAACTATGAACATCCATGGCCATTTAAAATAGCACAGTTATGCTCCAAGTTCTATAACAGGAGCAAAAATGTGTATTCAATGCATTGACATCCCTTGTGTAAAGTATGCATTTAAGCAATAAATACAATAAACTGAATGCAAATATTAACCACACAGCAGTTTTATTTGCCTTCTTAAAATTTGGGAGGAATTTGAAGGTAAGCGGAATTTGGGCTTCTCCCTGTTTTCCACCCATTTCTGTGATTCTCTGTAATGATGGGAGGTTACAATAACTTTCTACAGGTCCAGTGCCACCTCAAATGTGCAGAAGCTCCATAACTGTAGTTGTTGAGGACATTTCTCTAAGAGGCAGTTTTAAAAGCAGGGGTGACTTAATTAATTACAGCAAATAAATGTACAATGTATCCAAAAGGTTGGCAGATCAAACCTAGGCAGCGGCTCTGTGGGAGAAAGACCTGATGATTTGCTCCCATAAAGATTACAGCCTAGAAGACCCTAGCAGCAGTTCTACTCTAGCACGAGGTCACTATGAGTCAGAAACAATTTGATGGCACCTAACAACAACGTGTGTGTATTTGTATAGATAAACAGATAATATAAACATATATAGAAAAGGAAGAATGATAAACATCAAAATATTACGAGTAATAATTGCTAGTTGCAGAAGTGTGGGTGATTGTACTATTCTTTAAACTTCCCTGTTATTTTCAAGTTTGCACGGTGATTGTGCATTACTTTTATCATAGCAATAATTTTTTTTGGTGGAAAGTAGAACTTTTTTTAAATTGAACTTTAAGTGAAGGTTTACAGAACAAACTACCTTTTAATTAAACAGTGAGTACATATATTGTTTTATGGCATTGGTTAACAACACCATGACATCTCAGTACTCTCCCTTCTCAAACATGGGTTCCCTATTACCAGCTTTCCTGTCCCCTCCTGCCTTCAAGTCCTTGCCCCTGGGCTGGTGTGCCCCTTCAGTCTCGTTTTGTCCTATGGGTCTGTCTAATCTTTGGCTAAAAGGTGAACCTCTGGAGTGACTTCATTACTAGACTAAAAGGGTGTCCAGGGGCCATACTCTCCTGGTTTCTCCTGTCTCTGTCAGGCTGGTAAATATGGCCTTTTTTGGTCTTAGAATTTTGTTCTACACTTTTCTACAGCTCTATCTGGGACCCTCTGTTGCGATCCCAGTCAGAACAGTCAGTGGTGGTAGCTGGGCACCATCTAGTTGTACTGGACTCAGTCTGGTGAAGGTAGTGGCAGTTGTGGTCCATTAGTCCTTTGGACTAATCTTTTCCTTGTATCTTGTTTTCTTCATTCTCCATTGATCCTGAAGGGTTAAGACCAGTGGAGTATCTTAGATGGCTGCTCACAGACTTTTAAGACCCCAGACGCTACTCGCCAACGTAGAATGTAGAACATTTTCATTATAAACTGTGTTATGCCAATTGAGCTAGATATTCCCTGAGACCATGGTCCTCACAGGTCTCCACCCAGCAATTCAGTCCCTCAGGGAGTTTGGATGTGCCTATGGAGCTTCCGTGACCTTTCCTTGTACAAGTTGTGCTGGCTTCCCCAGTATTGTGTACTGTCTTACCCTTCACCAAAGTTACCACTTATCTATTGTCTGTTTAGTTCCCCCCAACCCTCCCATCCCTCATAACCAACAAAGATTGTTTCTTTTTGTGTGTAAACTTTTACATGAGTTTTTACAGTAGAGGTCTTATACAATATTTATCCTTTCGTGATTAACTTATTTCACTCAGCATAATGTCCTCCAGTTTCATCCATATTATGAGATGCTTCACAGATTCATCACTGTTCTTTGTCTTTGCATGATACTCCACTGTGTGTATGTACCATACCTTGTTTATCCATACGTCTGTTGATGGGCATCTAGGTTTCCATCTTTTTCTATTGTGAACAGTGCTGCAATGAATATGGGTGTGCATATGTCTATTCATGTGACAGCTCTTATTTCTCTAGGATATATTTCTAGGAGTGGGATTGCATTTTGTAGTGCTTTTTTTTGTGGTGCTGACGTTTTCTTTGTTCCTCTTACTCTCCTGTGCTGAGTTCTTTTTGTTTGTGGATTTTTTTTTCATTTCTTTTTGTAGGTTTTGTTTTTATTGAGACTTTATGCTTTTCTGCCTTATTTTGATGAGTAGTTTGTTAACTTTCTTTGTGGTTACCTTGAAATTTACCCTTATCTTCCTAGATTTGAACCAGTCTATTATTACTTGATATCGCCTTGCTTTCCTCTCCATTAGAAGGTTCTATACCTACACTGTTTATTCCCTCTTTTATTGTTTTGATGCTGTGGTCATTTACAGATTAACATCTCTGGTTCCCTGTTGTAATTCTTTTGGTTTTGAGTAGTCCTTAAGAGTTCATTTCCTAGGTTGGTATCTGGCTAGTACAATCCTGTGTCCTAGATTCAGCCTGTGGTCTGATGTTGTGTGTTCTCAGATTGAAGGACTGCCTTTAATAAGTCGTCTAAGTTTGGTTTGGTTTTTCATAGCCCCTTAATTTCTGTTTATCTGGAAATGACCTAATTTCACCATCATATTTGAACTAGAGTTTTCCAGGATATATTATTCTTGGCTGGCAATTTTTTCTTTCAAGCTTTTATATATGTCATCCCATTGCCTTCTTGCCTGCATGGTTTCTGCCAAATAACCCAAGCTTAGTCTTATTGTTTCTCCTCTGTATGTGACTTTTTGTTTTTCTTGAGCTGCTCTCAGGATCCTTTGTTTGTCTTTGATTTTAGCGAGTGTGATTATGATATGCCTTGGTGATTTTCTTTTGGGGGTCTATCTTATATGGGGTTCATTGAGCCTCTTGGATGGTCAGTTTTTTATCTTTCATGATATTGGGGAAGTTTTCTGTCAGCAATTTTTCAATGATCCTTTCTGTGTTTTCTCTTTTCTCCCCCTGTTCTGGAACTCCGATCACTCACAGATTTTTGCTTTTGATTGTATCCCACATAATTCTCAGGGTTTCTTCATTTTTCTTCATTCTTTTTTCTGATTTTTCCTCAGAGTTGTATCCAAGTGTTTGTCTTCAATTTTGCTGATCCTATCTTCCATTGTTTCAAACCTGCTCCTCAGCCTTTCTATGACACTGTCCATTTCTGACATCTTGTTGTTTATGTTTCAGATTTCTAATTGTTGTTTTTGTATGATTTCTATTTGTGAATTTATTTTAGCATTTTGTTCCTGTATTATTTTCTAGAATTATTTCATTTTTGTCTGTATTTTTCATGAATTTGTCTGCCTCTTCCATGAATTTGTCTATTTTTTCCCTCATTTTTGTCTGCTTTTTGCTTCAACTCTTGGATAATTCTGAATATTAGAGATTTGAATTCCCTATCAGTTAGGTCTAGTGCCTTTTCTTCTACTGGAATGTCATCTGGTGTTTTATTTTGGATGTCTACTGGAACCATCCTGTCCTGTTTTTGTAAATTTTTTGATATTGTCTGCTGTCTTCAGGGGCATTCAGTGGTTATTTTCCTCGTTTATTGATTGTAGATTTCTTTGTTCTGTACTGCTTTTTTGTTTTGTTTAGTTGTGTCTGAGCAGGCAGGCTGTGCATTCTTTCTTGTTTGCTCATCTGTGGGCAGGATACTTTTCACCTCCTCTCTAATGGGCAGGGTCAGTCACTCAGGTATGGTACAGCAGGGAAGGTCCAGCTGAAAGGGAGTTGTTTGTGACATGTATCAGAGCTGACTGTGTGGACCAGGAATCAGTGCAGGGCAGGCTCCAGTAGGCCATGCCTGTGCTGCTTGGGAGTGTGATGTTCAGGGCATGGCACAGGTAGGCAGGAAGTAGGGGGTAGATTGCGATGTGTGGAGCTAAGATGAGTATGGGAAAGATGAGAGAGAGGATAGAGGAAAAGGAGACAAAAACGTACACACAAACAAAAAAGAGTGCTAAAGGAGCTTGCTATTGGAGTGGAGATATGAGACACTATGAACTGCAGAAAAACAAAAATGAAAAAAAAGAAAAAGGGTAAAAGAAAAAAATGAATAAATCAAGAGACTGGAAATGAAGAAAGACAAAAAGGGAATAAGAGGGAGAAGAAAACACAACAAAAAACCAAAAAACCCAAAAACAAACCAAAAACAAAAAAACAAAAAACAAGAAAAAAGAAATTCCCCCAGTGATGTCCCTGTACGTCTGTGCAGAGTAAGGGAGTATCTTCCAAGCCACGTGGTACTGCCCAGCTAGAAGGGGCTCCCAAGCCGAGAAAAGAAAAAGAAACAAACAAATCAAAACAGAACAAATCAGAGTAAACAAACAAACAAAAAAACCCCGGGGGTCCCACCAGGGCAGCAGAATGGGCTGGGAAGCAGTTTCACAGTCTAGTGGTGTTTTGAAGCCTTTCAGGGAGAAGCAAAGATAGCGCACAGAGCCAGGTATTTGAGAGAAAGCGGGGGAGCTGGTGAGAGGTAAGAAAGAAATCTAAAGAAGAGGAAAAAAGCAACACCAGCAGCCAACAAATGGCACTCTGGGAGCCGGCCAGTGCAGGCAGCTGGAATCCAAGCGACACTGGGGTGAAGCTTGTGCTTCCCAGCCTAGAGACTGTGGCTGCGGGAAGCAGAGGAGGCCGACTAGGGGTGAAGAAGGGTTTGGGGTGAGAAAGCATTTTTCACTGGTTACCAGTTGTTCTGTCTCCTTCTGGAAGCTCCATGAAGCTGCTTTCTCATACTTCCTGTTCACTGATCTCCAATAGGAGTCCAAGATGGTGGATCCATGCTGCAGTAGCTGATAGGAGACCTCTGCATGTATCTCTCCTAGCTCTCTGTTCTCGGTCAGTTTCTTATTCCATTCAGTGCTTGGCTGAGTTCTTTATCTCTTGATTTGATGGTTAGGGTTTCAGGATTGACGTGTGACTCTGTTTGCCTTAGTTTTTCTGATCTTTGCTGCGGAGGGATGGCGTGGTGCTTCTGACTATAGCGCCATGTTGCCCGGAATTCCTAAAATGATTGTTCTAAGTCACTAAGTTTTAGAGTAATTTTTCACTCAGCAATAGATACAAATCTCATAAAAGATGTAAGAACAGATAAATTAATTAAACAAAAAATAAAAATCCCAGAAAGAAGACTCCGGTATATACAATTACTTAGAAAAATGATTATAATGGTGTCATCTAGGAGACAGGGCCAAGATGGCAGAGTAGTCAGACACATTCTATGGTCCCTCTTACAACAAAGTCCCAAAAAAACAAGTGAATCGATTATATATGAAAGTCTAGGAGCCCTGAACATCAAAGGCAAAGTTGAGGAATTGGACTGAGTGACAAGGGGAGGGAGATACAGTTCGGAAGCAGCGAGGAGTTGCCAGACCTGACCTGGCGGAAGACTGCACCCTTCAGGCTGGATTGGCTCGAGGGTTCGCTGAGGCAAACAGTGGTGCTCAGAAGGCGTTTACCATATTGGGAAAGGCCCAGCAGCAGAGAGTCCACTTGGCCATCCAGAACCAGTGAAAAGCAGCACTCAATAGGCAAAAGATAAGTGCTTGCATCTGGCCTACAATGCAGATCAAAAACACCCTCTTTGGGAAAAATCTCTCTCCCGTTTACTGGCTCCCTCCCCACTCTGCACTGGACCCCAGGCTGGCTTCAGCGACTGCCAAGTCCCCTGGGCTGGAAGTAGGACTCATCAGGTGCCCTGAGCCATTCTCCAGGCCTTGAAGAGGGAACGAATTAACAAAGAGGGAAAAAATAATCTGCCGACTCCCCTAAACCAGGAACTCAGGGTACGCACAGCTCCTTTGCATAGGCACAGGCGTAAGGGGTCCACAGACTTTGAACGCTTCTCAACCCTGTATAGAACTGTGTAGGCATATTTCAACAGCGTAGGCCCTCATTACCACAGTACAATAAGGTATATACCTCAAATCTAACTGTTTCAGCTACAAGGTGAAGTGGCAGGAAAGTGACATTTGACACTGCTCTGCCCATTAAGCAGGATCCTCACCTATCCACATAAGGGGCCTGAGGACTGGTGGTTCCACCCATGCCACATAGCCAACCATGATAGGGATCCAAAAATAAGTGGTGCCACCCAGCCCTTACAGCCAACAGCATTCGGTGCCCATAGTCTGGCTGCAAAACCCACCCACCTACATGCTCTAGGGAACAGGGACATGCTTTCCTCCCAGACACTCAGGGGCAGCCATCAGCCCCTGCCTTGCTTAGGGCATGACCCCCTACTGCAGCCAGACACCTGTGCCTACACCAATCACCCATGCCCATCTAGGACTGTAGGTGAGAGCCTGCAGCACACGCTTGGTGACCAGCTACCTGGACACCTGAGCTGAATTCATTCAAGAAAAGTAATCAGACTCCTGGGCTCAAATACATAGTAACAGCTCTAACCACCTGGTCACAGGACATTAGAGCTTCAAAGGCATCAATAATCAAACTAGTTCACACGAGCAACCTATTTGGGCATATCAAAACAAAACAAGAAGCTTGGACACAGTAAGCAAACATAAAATAAATAAATATAATAACTTATTGATGACTCTGAGACAACAGTCAATATCAAATCACATAAAGAGGCAGATCATCATGGCTTCAGCAAGCTCCCAAAATAAAGAATCAAGAAATTTTCCTGAGGAAGAGAATTTCTTTGAAAACTGGAGGTAGAATACAAAAGATTAATATAGAAAACTCTTCAAGGAGAAGGAGATCATGCAAAATGCAGAACAAGCTAAGGAACACCAAGCCAAAGCAATAGAGGATATTGAGAAGGTTATTCAGGAGCATAATGACAAATTTAATAGGCTGCAAGAATCCTTAGAGAAACAAAAATCAGACATCCAGAAGATTAACAGCAAAAATTCAGAATTAGAAAACTCAATAGAAAGTCATAGGAACAGAATTGAGGCAATAGAAATCAGAATTACTGAGATTGAAGATAAAGCACTTGACACCAACTTATTTGAGGAAAAATCAGATAAAAGAATGTTTAAAAATGAAGAAACTCTAAGAACTATGTGAGACTCTATCAAGAGGAATAACCAACCAGTGATTGGAGTACCAGAACAGGAGACGATAACAGAAAGTACAGAGAGAATTGTTGAAGATTTATTGGCAGAAAACTTCCCTGATATCATGAAAGATGAGAAGATATCTATCCAAGATTCTCATCAAAACCCACGTAAGGTAGATCCCAAAAGAAAGTCACCAAGACATATTATAATTAAACTTGCCAAAACCAAAGATAAAGAGAGAATTTTAAGAGCAGCCAGGGATAAACAAAAAGTCATCTACAAAGGAGATTCAGTAAGACTAATCTCGGAATACTCAGCAGAAACCATGCAGGCAAGAAGGCAATGGGATGACATATATAAAGCCCTGAAGGAAAAAAACTGCCAGCCAAGAATTATATTTCCAGCAAAACTGTATCTCAAATATGATGGCAAAATTAGGGCATTTCCAGATATGCAGAAGTTTAGGGAATTTGCAAAAACCAAACCAAAATTAGAAGAATTACTAAAGGGAGTCCTCTGGTTAGAAAATCAATAACATCAGATAACAACCCAAGACTAGAACACAGGACAGAGCAACCAGATATCAATCCAGATACAGAAGACACAGAAATAAATCAAAGCTAAAACACTGAAAATAGGGAAACAGAGATGACAATATGTAAAAGACAACAACATTAAAACAAAAAAGAGGGATTAAAAAATGTAGACATAGATTTTTCATATGGACAGGAAGTCAAGGCAATATAAACAAATAAAAGAGTGGTTTAAACATAGAAAAATAGGGGTAAATATTAAGGCAACCGAAAAGGAAACTAATGATCCTACACATCAGAATAAAAAACAAGAAAAATATAAAGACTCAGCAAATAAAAAAATCATCAATGAAAAAGTTGAAAAGAAAATACATAAAGAAAAACGACTCAGCACAGAAAATTAAGTGGAACAAAGGAACTGTGAACAACACACAAAAAAAGACATCAAAATGACAGCACTAAACTCATACCTATCAATAATTACGCTGAATGTAAATGGATTAAATGGACCAATAAAGAGACAGAGAGTGACAGATTGGATAAAAAAACACTATCCATCTGTATGATGCCTACAAAAGACACACCCTAGAATTAAAGACACAAACTAAAATTCAAAGGATGGAAAAAAATATATTAAGCAAACACTCAAGAAAAAGAAGGAGTGTCAATATTAATCTCTGACAAAATAGATTTTAAAGTAAAATCCACCACAAAGGATAAGGAAGGACACTATATAATGATTAAAGGGTCAATACACCAGGAGGACATAACTATAATAAATATTTACACATCCAATGACAGCGCTCCAAAATAAGTAAAACAAATTCTAATGGCATTGAAAAGAAAGATAGACAGCTCCACAATAATAGTAGGAGACTTCAACACACCACTTTCGGGGAAAGACAGAACATCCAGAGAGAAGCTCAATAAAGATATGGAAGATCTAAATGCCACAATCAACCAACATGATCTCATAGACATATACCAAACACTCCGCCTGACAGCAGCCAGGTATACTTTCTTTTCCAAAGCACATGGAACATTCTCCAGAATAGACCACATATTAGGACGTAAAGCAAGCCTTAAAAGAATCTAAAGCATCGAAATATTACAAAATTCTATCATTCGATCTCTGGCCTCATTTCTATCACCGAGGTCATATTTTCCAACTACCAATCCTTCTTTGTTTCCAACTTTCACATTCCAATCACCAGTAATTATCAATACACCTTGATTGCATGTTTGATCAATTTCAGACTGCAAAAGCTGGTGAAAATCTTTAATTTCTTCATCTTTGGTCTTAGTGGTTGGTGCGTAAATTTGAATAATAGTCGTATTGACTGGTCTTCCTTGTAGGCATAAGGATATTATCCTATCACTGACAGCACTGTACTTCAGGACAGAACTTGAAATGTTCTTTTTGATGAAGAATGTGATGCCATTCCTCTTCAATTTATCTTTACTGGAGTAGTAGACCATATGGTAGTCCAATTCAAAATGGCCAGTACCAGTCAATTTCAGCTCACTAATGCTTAGGATATCTATGTTTATGCATTTTATTTCATTCTTGACAGTTTCGATTTTCCTAGATTAATACTTTGTACACTCCGCATTCCTATTATTAATGGATGTTTGCAAGTGTTTCTTCTCATTTTGAGTAGTGTCATATCAGCAAATGAAGGTCCTGAAAGCTTGACTCCCTTCACGATATTAATGTCAACTCTAATTTGAGGAGGCAGAACTTCCCCAGTCGTATTTTGAATGACTTCCAACCTGAAGGCTTGTCTTCCAGCACTATATCAGACAATGCTATGCTGATATTCATAGGTTTTTCACTGGCTAATTTTTCAGAAGTAGACCACCAGGTCTTTCATCCTAGTCTGTCTTAGTCTGTAAGCTCAGCTGAAACCTGTCCACCATGGGTGACCCTGCTAGTATTAGAAATATCAGTGGCATAGCTTCCAGCATACAACAACACACAAGACACCACAGTACAACAAACTGACAGCCATGTGGGGATTTAGACAACCAAAAGGGAAGAATACACTGAGCATTTCTCAAGCTGGAAGTACTGAAGAAAAAATTCAAGCCTCGAGTTTCATTTCAAGGGACTCTACAGGGAAAACATTAAACCACACAGGAAGTATCAAAAGAAGATGGAAAGAATACACAGAGTCACTGTACCAAAAAGAATCGGTCGACATTCAACCATTTCAGGAGGTAGCATATGACCAAGAACTGATGGTACTGAAGGAAGAAGTCCAGGCTGCACTGAAGAGAAGGGTGAAAAACAAAGCTCCAGGAATTGACGTAATACCAATTGAGATATTTCAAGAAAGAGATGCAGAACTGGAATTCCGGCAAAATGGCGCTCTAGGCAGAAGCACCACACCGTCCCTCCACAGCAAAGATCTGAAAAACTAAGCCAAACAGAGAATACAACAATCCTGAAACCCTAAAACATCAAATGAAGAGAAAAAGAATTCAGCCAAGCACCAAATGGAGTGAGAAAACTGACAGAGAACGGACAGCGAGGAGAGATTCATGCAGAGGTCCCCTACCAGCTAATGCAGTGTGGATCCGCCATCTTGGACTCCTATCGGAGACCAGCAAACAGGGGGTATGAGAAAGCAGCCTCACGGAGTTTCCAGTGGGAGACAAAACAACCGGTAATTGGAAATATACGCTTTCACATCCCCCACCCTTCTTCACCCCGACTCTGCCTCCTCTGCTTCCCGCGGCCATAGTCTCTTGACCGGGAAACAGCAGCTGCTTGGATTCCACACACCCGAATGGGTGGCTCTCTGAGTGCCATTTGTTGGCTGCTGGTGTTGCTTTTTTTCCACTTCTTTTTATTTCTTCCTTGCCTCTCCCCACCTCCCCCTCCTTTCACTCGAGTACCTCACTCCGTGCGCCATCTTTGCTTCTTCCTGAAGGGCTGCAGAGCTCCGGTAATTTGTGATATACACTTTCCCACTCTCTACCCTTCCTCACACACACTCGGCCCATCTGCTTCCCATGGACACAGTCTCTTGTCCTGAAACACCAGCCCACACTAGCTGGCTCTCTGAGTGCCATTTGTTAGCTGCTAGTGTTGTTGTTTTTTTTCCTGCTTCTTTTGATTTCTTACTTGCCTCTCACAACCTCCCCCTCCCTTCGCTCAAGTACCTGGCTCAGTGCACCATCTTTGCTTCTTCCTGAGGGGCTGCATAGCTCCGTTTGAGTTTGGAGGTGCTTCTGGGTTTGGGGTGCCATGCTGGTGGGATCCCGGGGCTTTTGTTCATTTGTTTGTTTTGAATTGTTCATTTGTTTTCTTTTCCTTTTCTTGAGTTGGGAGCCCTTTCTGGCCAGGCTGAACTGCATGGCAGAAAGACTCCCCTTCGGCTTCCACAGACGTGTAGAGAGATCCGTGAGGGCATTTCCTTTTACGTTGGGTTTTTTTTTTTTTTATGTTTCTTTGGGGGCCTTTCTTGTTAATTTTTTTTTAATTTGTTTTGTTTTCTTTTTCCTTTTTCCCCTTTTTATCTTTATTCATTGCTCAGTTTCTCATCTCTTTATATCTTCCTTCTCTTTCTGTTCCCTGAATACCTGGCATTGTATACCTCTACGCCTTCTAGCCAGGCTATACTGCAACACCTGAGAGCGACTTCCCCAGACCTCATAGCTGCACCGGTGGGATCCCTGGGAACTTTGCGGTTCTTTAACCTTTCTGATTCTTATTTATTCATTCTTTTCTTTTATTCCTCCTCCCCTTTCTGTTTTTCTCCATTTCATAGTCTCTCATCTCTCCACTCCAATGGCAAGCTCCCCTAGCATTCTTTTTTGTTTGTTTGTATGTTTTTGGCTCATGTTCCTCTCTCCTCTCTGCCATATCCATATTAGCTCCACACATAACAATCTCCCTTCTGCATCCTGCCTACCTGCACCGTGTGCATGACATCACACCACCAACCAGCACAGGCATGGCCTACTGGAACCTGCCCTGCACTGATAACCAACCCACTCTGGTGGCTGTAGTAAGTGCCACAAACAACCCATCCCAGTAACTCCTCTTCAGCTAGACCTGCCCTGCTGTACCATATCTGAGTGACTGACCCTGCCAGTTGAAGAAGGAGGCGAAAAGTATTGTGCCCATAGACGAGCAAACAACAAAGAACACACAGTCTGCCTGCTCAGACATAGTCAAATTTTAAAAAAAAAGGGATGAAACAAACAAATCTACAATCAATAAACAAGAGAAATAACTACTGAATGCCCCGAAGACAGCAGACAATAACAAAACATTTACAAAAACAGGACAAGATGGTTCCAGTAGGTATCCAAAATAAAACACCAGACGACTCTCCTCTGGAAGAAAATGGACTAGAATGACCTGATAGGGAATTCAAATCTCTAATACACAGAATTCTCCAAGAACCGAGGCAAAAAGCTGACAAACATGAGGGAAAAATAGACAAATTCATGGAAAATACAGACAAAAAATTGGAAGAATTCAGGAAAATAATGCGGAACAAAATGCCAAAATAAATTTACAACTAGAAATTATACAAAGACAACAATTAGAAATCCAAAAGATAAACAACAAGATTTCAGAAATGGACGATGTCATAGAAGGGCTGAGAAGCCGATTTGAAATGCTGGAAGACAGGATCGGTGGAATTGAAGACAAACACTTGGATACAACTCTGTTTCAAGAAAACTCAGAAAAACGAACAAAGAACAATTAAGAGACCCTGATAGTTATGTGGGACACAGTCAAAAGCAAAATTCTTCGAGTGATTGGAATTCCAGAACAGGGGGAGAAAACAGAAAACACAGAGAGGATCATTGAGGAACTACTGACAGAAAACTTGCCCAATATCATGAAAGATGAAAAGCTGGCCATCCAAGAAGCTCAACGAACCCCATATAGAAGAGACCCCAAAAGAAAATCACCAAGGCATATCATATTCACATTCGCCAAAACCAAAGACAAACAAAGAATCCTGAGAGCAGCTCATGAAAAACAAGACGTCACATACAGAGGAGAAACAATAAGACTAAGCTCAGATTATTCAGCAGAAACCATGCAGGAAAGAAGACAATGGGATGACATACATAAAATCTTGAAAGAAAAAAATTGCCAGCCAAGAATAATATATCCTGCAAAACTCGTTCAAATTTGATGGTGAAATTAGGTCATTTCCAGATAAACAGAAATTAAGGGAATATGTAAAAGTCAAACCAAACTTACAAGAATTATTAAAGTGGGTTCTTCGATCTGAGTACAAACAGCTTCAGCTCACAGGCAGAACCTAGGGCGCAGGATCATACCAGCCAGATACCAATCTAGGAAATGAACTCTCGAGGATTATCCAAAACCAAAAGAACTACGACAGGGAATCAGAGCAATTAATCAGTAAATGACAACAACATCAAAACAATAAAAGAGGGAATAAATAGCATAGGTATAGAACCTTCTAATGGAGAGGAAGGCAAGGTGATACCAAATAATGGTAGACTACTTCAAACTTAGAAAGATAAGGGTAAAATTGATGGAAACCACAAAGAAAGTTAAAAAACAGACTCATTAAAAAAAAAGAGGAAAAACATAAAGTCTCAGCAAAAACAAAACCTACAAAAACAAAAGAAATGAAAAAAAATCCACAAACAAAAGTAACTCAGCAAAAGAGAGTAAGAAGAACAAAGAAAACTTCAGCACCATAAAAAGAAAGCACTACAAAATAGCAGCAATAAACCCATATCTATCAATAATTACACTGAATGTAAATGGACTCAATGCAGCCATAAAGAGACGGAGAGTGACAGAATGGATAAGAAAACAGGATCCATCAATATGCTGTCTACAAGAGACACACCTTAGAAACAAAGATGTGAATTTATTAAAAGTCAAAGGTTGGAAAAAAATATATCAAGCTAACAACTACCAAAAAAGAGCAGGAGTGGCAATTTAATCCAGATAAAATAGATTTTAAAACGAAATCTATCATAAAAGACAAAGAAGGACACTATATAATGGTTAAGGGGAAGATCCATCGTGGAGAGATAACCATAATAAACATCTACGCACCCAATGATGGGGCTCCAAAATACATAAAACGAACTCTAACAACACTGAAAAGAGAAATTGACAGTTCCACAATAATAGTAGGAGACTTCAACACACGACTCTCAGTAAAGGACAGAACAACTAAGAAGAAAGTCAGCAAAAATACAGAAGACCTAAAGGGCACAATCAGCCAACTTGACCTCATAGACATATATAGAACACTCCATCCAACCACTGCAAAGTACACATTCTTTTCCAATGCACATGGAACGTTCTCCAGAATAGACCACATCTTAGGCCACAAAGCAATCCTCAACAAGATCCAAAACGTTGAGATAATTCAAAGTATCTTCTCTGACCACAATGCCATCAAGGTAGAAATTAACAATAGAAAGAGCAAGGGAAAAAAATCAACTACATGGAAACTGAATAATACCCTGCTTACACAACAGTGGGTAATAGAAGAAATCAGAGATGGAATCAAAAAATTCCTAGAATCAAATGAGAATGAAAACACATCATACCAAAACCTTTGGGACACAGCAAAGGCAGTCCTCAGAGGACAATTTATAGCAACAGATGCACATATCAAAAAAGAAGAAAGGGACAAAATCAAAACATTAACTACAGAACTCAAACAAATAGAAAGAGAACAGCAAAAAAAGCCCACAACCACCAGAAGAAAGGAAATAGTAAACATCAGAGCAGAAATAAATGAAACAGAGAACAGAAAAACAATAGAAAGAATCAACAAAACCAAAAGTTGGTTCTTTGAAAGAATCAACAAAATTGACAAACCACTGGTCAGACTGACAAAAGAAAAACAGGAGAGGACACAAATAACTCAAATAAGAAATGAAACGGGGGACATTACAACAGAACCAACTGAAATAAAAAGGATTATAACAGAATATTATGAAAAACTATACTCCAACAAATTTGAAAACCTAGAGGAAATGGATAAATTCCTAGAAACACACAGCCTACCCAAACTACAACAAAGTGATGTTGAAAATCTGAACAGACCCATAACAAGAGAAGAGATTGAAAAGGTAATAAAAAAAAAAAAACCTCCCAACCAAAAAAAGCCCTGGCCCAGATGGATTCACTGGAGAATTCCACAAAACATTTACAGAAGAGCTTGTACCAGTACTACTCAAGCTATTTCAGAGCATAGAAGAGGAAGCAACATTTCCAAATTCATTCTATGAAGCCAGCATAACGCTGTTACCAAAACCAGGAAAAGATGTCACAAAAAAAGAAAATTACAGACCAATATCTCTCATGAATATTGATGCAAAAATTGTGAACAAAATTGTAGCCAATAGAATTCAGCATCATATCAAGAAAAGTAATACACCACGACCAAGTAGGATTCATACCAGGTATGCAAGGATGGTTCAACATTAGGAAATCAATCAACGTAATCCACCACATAAATAAAAGGAAAGAAAAGAATCACATGATGATCTCAATTGACACAGAAAAGGCTTTTGACAAAGTCCAACACCCATTCCTGATAAAAACTCTCAATCAAATAGGTATAGAAGGGAAATTTCTCAACATAATAAAGGGCATCTATGCAAAACAAATGGCCAACATCATTTTTAATGGAGAGAAGCTGAAAACATTCCCCTTGAAAACAGGAACAAGACAAGGATGCCCTTTATCACCACTCCTATTTAACATTGTGCTGGAAGTTCTAGCTGCAGCAATAAGGCAAGAAAAAGAAATAAAGGGCATCCAAATTGGTAATGAAGAAGTTAAACTGTCTCTGTTTGCAGAGTATACGATACTATACACAGAAAACCCTAAAGACTCCAAGAGAAATCTACTGGAACTAACAGAAAGATTCAGCAGAGTAGCAGGATACAAAGTAAACATTCAAAAATCAGTTGGATTCCTATACACCAATAAGGGAAATGATGAAAAGGAAATCAGGAAAACAATACCATTTTCAATAGCCTCTAAAAAGATAAAATACTTAGGAATAAATGTGACCAGGGATGTAAAAGACCTATACAAAGAAAACTACAAAACACTATTGCCAGAAACCCAAAGGGATCTACATAAATGGAAAAACATACATGCTCATGGATAGGCAGACTCAACATTGTGAAAATGAGAATTCTACCCAAAGCAATTTACAAATATAACGCAATCCCGATCCAAATACCAACAACATGCTTCAAAGAGATGGAAAAACTAATCATTAACTTTATATGGAAAGGGAAGAAGCCCCAAATAAGTAAAGCACTACTGAAGAAGAAGAAGAAAGTTGGAGGACTCACACTACCTGACTTCAGAACCTACTATACAACTACAATAGTCAAAACAGCCTGGTACTGGTACAACGACAGATACATTGACCAATGGAACAGAATTGAGAACCCAGATGTAAATCCATCCACCTACGGTCACCTGATCTTCGACAAGGGCCCAAAGTCCATCAGATGGGTAAAAGACAGTCTTTTTAACAAATGGTGCTGGCAAAACTGGATATCCATCTGCAAAAAAATGAAACAGGACCCATACCTCACACCGTATACAAAAACTACTTCAAAATGGATCAAAGACCTGAATATAAAGCCTAAAAGTATAAAGTTCATAGAAGAAAAAATAGGACCAACACTTCAGGTCTTAATACACGGCATTAACAGGATACAAACCATAACCATCAATGCACAAAACCCAATAGATAAGCTAGAGAACTGGGATCTTCTAAAAATGTAACACCTATGCTCTTCAAAAGACTTCAGCAAAAGAGTAAAAAGAGAACCTACAGACTGGGAAAACATTTCTGGACAGCACAAGTCAGACAAAGGTCTAATCTCCATAATCTACAAGAAAATCCAACACCTCTACAACAAAAAGACAAATAATCCTATTAAAAAATGGGCAAAGGAAATGAACAGACACTTCACCAAAGAAGACATTCAAATGGCCAACAGACACATGAGGAAACGCTCGCGATCACTAGCCATTAGAGAAATGCAAATTAAAACCACAATGAGATACCATCTCACCCCGGCATTACTGGCACAAATCAAAAACACTGAAAATAACAAATGTTGGGGGGGCTGCGGTGAGATTGGAACACTTATGCACTGCTGGTGGGAATGCAAAATGATACAACCATTTTGGAAAATGATACGGCGTTTCCTCAGAAAGCTAGAAATAGACATACCATTCGATCCAGCAATCGCACTCCTAGGAATATACCCTAGAGAAATAAGAGTCCTCACTCGAATAGACATAGGCACACCTATGTTCATGGCAGCATTGTTCACAATAGCAAAAAGATGGAAACAACCTAGATGCCCATCAACAGATGAATGGATAAACAAACTATGGTACATACACACAATGGAGTACAATGCAATGAGAAAGAACAACAATGAATCTATGAAGCATCTCATAACATGGATGAAACTGGAGGACATTATGCTGAGTGAAATAAGTCAATCACAAAAGGAAAAATATTGTATGAGACCGCTATTTTAAAAACCCATGAAAAAGTTCACACACAAAATGTAACAATCTTTGTTGGTTACCAGGGATGGGAGGGGTGGGGGGAAATATTAAATAGACAATAGATAAGTGGTATCTTGGGTGAAGGGTGAGACAGTACACAATACAGGAGAAACTAGCACAACTTGTACAAGGAAAGTTCATGGAAGCCCCATAGACACATCCAAACTCCCTGAGGGACTGAATTGCTGGGCAGAGGGCTCTGGGGACCATGGTCTTGGGGAACATCTAGCTCAATTGGCATGACACAGCTTATAAAGACAATACACTACATCCTACCTTGGTGAGTAGTGTCTGGGGTCTTAAAAGCCTGTGAGCGGTCATCTAAGATACTCCACTGGTCTCATCCCTTCGGAACAATGGAGAATGAAGAGAACAGGATATAAGGAAAAGGTTAGTCCGAAGGACTAATTGTCCACAGCTACCAAGGCCTCCACCGGACTGAGTCCAGTACAGCTAGATGGTGCCCAGCTACCACCACTGACTGCTCTGACCAGGATCACAACAGAGGGTTCTGGACAGAGCTGGAGAAAGATGTAGAGCATAATTCTAACTCACAAAAAAAAGACCAGATTTACTGGCCTAAAGGAGACTGGAGTAACCCCGAGAGTATGGCCCCCAGACACCCTTTTAGCTCAGTGGTGAAGTTACCTCCGAGGTTCACTGTTCAGCCTGGAAGTGGACAGCCCCGTAAAACCAAATGATACTAACGAGCTACAGGATTCCAGTGACAAGGGCCAGAAGGCATAAGGGGACAAGGAAGCTGGTGATAGGGAACCCAAGGTTGAGTAAGGATATTGTTGATGTGTTGTGAGATTGTTAACCATTGTCATAGGGTAAAATTTGTAGTAACTGTTAAATGAGAAACTATTTTGTTCTGTAAGCCTTCATCTTAAGTGAGAATAACAGCACAATTGGAAGAGTGTAGTCAGTGTCACTGAACTGTGCATGTAGAAATTTTTGAAATGGTGTATCTTTGGCTATGTGTATTTTCACCAAAAAAAAAAAAAAAAGGTTGAGAAGTTAGAGGGTTGATATGTTGTGGGATTGTTAATCAATGTCATAAAACAACATGTGTACTTCTGTTTTATGAGAAACTATTTGTTCTGTAAGCCTTCACCTGAAGTACAATAAAAATAAATAAATAAATAAAGAGATGCAGAACTGGAGGTGCTCACTCATCTATGCCAAGGAATTTGGAAGACAGTTACCTGGCCAACAGAATGGAAGAGATTCTTATTTGTACCTATTCCAAAGAAAAATGATGCAACAGACTGTGGAAATTTTCAAACAATATCATTAATATCACCCACAAGTAAAATTTTGCTGAAGATCACTCAAAAGCATTTGCAGCAGTACGTCTATAGGGAACTGCTAGAAACTCAAGCCAGGTTCAGAAGAGGACGTGGAACCAGGGATATCATTGCTGATATCAGATGGATCTTGGCTGAAAGCAGAGAATATCAGAAAGATGTTTACCGTTGTTTCATTGACTACACAAAGGCATTCGACTGTGTAGATCGTGACAAATTATGAATAACATTGTAAAGAATAAGAATTCCAGAACACTTAATTGTGCTCATGAGGAACCTGTACATAGATCAAGAGGCAGTCATTTGAACAGAACAAGGGGATACTGAGTGTTTTAAAATCAGCAAAGGTGTGTGTCAGGGTTGTACCCTTTCACCATACTTATTCAATCCGTATGCTGAGCAAGTAATTCTAGAAGCTGGACTTATGAAGAAGAACAGGGCATCAGGATTGGAGGAGACTCATTAACAACCTGCAATAGGCAGATGACACAACCTTGCTTGCTGGAAGTGAAGAGGACTTGAAGCACTTACTGACGAAGATCAAAGACTACAGCCTTCAGTATGGATTACACTTCAACATAAAGAAAACAAAAATCCTCACAACTGGACCAATAAGCAACATCGTCATAAATGGAGAAAAGATTGAAGTTGTCAAGGATTTCATTTTACTTGGATCCACAATCAACACCCATGGAAGCAGCAGCCAAGAAATCAAAGGACACATTGCATTGGGCAAATCTGATGCAAAAGACCTCTTTAAAGTGTTAAGAAGTGAAGATTTCACTTTAAAAGATTAAGGTACGACTGACCCAAGCCATGGTGTTTTCAATCACTTCATATGCATGTGAAACCTGGACAATAAATGAAGAAGACCAAAGAATAATTGACGCCTTTGAATTATGGTGTTGGTGAAGAATATTGAATATACCATGGACTGTGAAAAGAACAAAAAATATGTCTTGAAAGAAGTACAGCTGGAATGTTCTTTGGAAGAGAGAATGGTGAGACTTTGTTTCATGTACTTTGGACATGTTATCAGGATGGAACAGTCACTGGAGAAGGACATCATGCTTGGGAAATAGAAGGTCAGCGAAATAGAGGAAGACCCTCAATGAGATGGATTGACTTAGAAGTTGCAAGAATGGGTTCAAGCATAACAATGATTGTGAGGATGGCACCAGACAGGGCAGTTTTTCTTTCTGTTGTACATAGCATCACTATGAATCGGAACCCACTCAATGGCACCTAACAAAAACAGCAACATATATATGTATATATATACACACACATAGAGAGAGTGAGAGAGAGATATCAAGGAAATGGCTCACACAGTTGTAGAGGCTGTAAAGTCCCAAGTCCGAAGGACAGGCATCGGGCTGGAGGTTTCTGCTAACTCACATAGTTGCAGAGGCTGATGAACCCAACATCTCCAGATCAGACAGCAGGTGGCTGGCTCACGAATTCAAGATCAGCAGGTATGATGGCAGGCTTCTGGCTCAAGTCCCAGGATCCAGAGTTCCAGTGCTGACGAGCCAAATGCAGGATCCAGAGCAGAGCAAAAGCCAGTGAGCTTTGCCAGAGACTCCATATACATTGGATGCAGGCCATGCTGTTGTTGATAGATGCCATGGGGTTGATTCCGACTCAACGACCCTATGTACAACAGAAAGAAACACTGCCTGGTTCTGCGGCATCCTCACAACCGTTGTTATGCTTCAGCCCATTGTTGCAGCCACTGTGCCAATCCATTTTGTTGACCGTCTTCCTCTTTTTCGCTGACCCTCTACTTTACCAAGAATGATGTCTGTCTTAGTCATCTAGTGCTGCTCCAACAGAAATATCACAGGTGGATGGCTTTAACAAAGAAAAGTTTATTCTCTCACAGTCCAGTAGGCTACAAGTCCAAATTCAGGGAGTCAGCTGAAAGGGAGCACTTTCTCTGTCGTCTCTGGAGAAAGGTCCATGTCATCAATCTTCTCTTGGTCTGGGAGCTTCTTTGCACAGGAACCTCAGGTCCAAAAGACGTGCTCTGCTCCCAGCACTGCCTTCTTGGCAGTATGAGTTCCCTTGTGTCTCTGCTCACTTCTCTCTTTTATATCTCAAAAGAGATTTGCTTAAGACACTATCCAATCTTGTAGACGTCATCAGTATAACCTCATCATAGTAATAGAGTTTACAACACATAAAGAGATCACGTATAACCTCATCATAGTGATAGAGTTTACAACACATAAGGAAATCACATCAGATTACACAATCACAATACTGGGAATCATGACACAGCCAACTTGATAGATATTTTGGGGGGACACAATTCAATCCATGACAATGTCCTTCTCCAGGGACTGGTCCCTCCTGATAACTTGTTCACAGTATGTGAGACGTAGTCTCGCTAACCTTGCTTCCAAGGAGCATTCTGGTTGTACTTCCTGCAAGACAGATTTGTTCGTTCTTTTTGCAGTCCATGGTATATCAATATTCTTCGCCAACACCATAATTCAAAGGCCTCAATTATTCTTCGGGCTTCCTTATTCACTGTCCAGCTTTCACATGCATATGAAGTGATTGAAAACACCATGGATGGGCCAGTCGTACCTTAATCATTAAAGTGAAATCTTTGCTTTTATACACTTTAAAGAGGTCTTTTGCATAAGATTTGCCCAATGCAATGCGTCTTTTGATTTCTTGACTGCTGCTTCCATGGGTGTTGATTGTGAATCCAAGTAAAATGAAATCCTTGGTAACTTCAATCTTTTCTCCATTTATGACGATGTTGCTTTTTGGTCCAGTTGTGAGGATTTTTGTTTTCTTTATGTTGAGGTGTAATCCATACTGGGGGCTGTAGTCTTTGATCTTCGTCAGTAAGTGCTTCAAGTCCTCTTCACTTCCAGCAAGCAAGGTTGTGTCATCTGCCTATTGCAGGTTGTTAATGAGTCTTCCTCCAATCCTGATGCCCCGTTCTTCTTCATATAGTTCAGCTTCTTGAATTGTTTGCTCAGCATACAGATTGAATAGGTATGGTGAAAGGATACAACCCTGATGCACACCTTTCCTGATTTAAACCACTCAGTATCCCCTTGTTCTGTTCAAATGACTGCCTCCTGATTTATGTACAGGTGCCTCTTGATCTATGTATAGGTTCCTCATGAGCACAATTAAGTGTTCTGCAATTCCCATTCTTCACAATGTTATCCGTAATTTGTTATGATCCACACAGTCGAATGCCTTTGCGTAGTGAATAAAACACAGGTAAACATCTTTCTGATATTCTCTGCTTTCAGCCAAGATCCATCTGATATCAGCAATGATATCCCTGGTTCCACATCCTCTTTTGAATCCGGCCTGAATTTCTGGGAGTTCCCTGTCGATATACTGCTGCAGCCGCTTTTGAATGATCTTCAGCAAAATTTTACTTGTGTGTGGTGTTAATGATATTGTTCAATAATTTCCACATTTGGTTGGATCACCTTTCTTGGGAATAGGCATAAATATGGATCTCTTCCAGTCGGTTGGCTAGGTAGCTGTCTTCCAAATTTCCTGGCATAGATGAGTGAGCACTTCCAGAGCTGCATTCGTTTGTTGAAACATCTCAGTTGGTATTCTGTCAATTCCTGGAGCCTTGTTTTTTGACAATGTCTTCAGTGCATCTTGGACTTCCTCTTTCAGTACCATCGGTTCCTGATCATATGCTACCTCCTGAAACCGTTGAACTTGGACCAATTCCTTTTTTATAGCCACTCTCTGTATTCCTTCCATCTTCTTTTGATGCTTCCTGTGTCGTTTAATATTTTCCCCGTAGAATCCTTCACTATTGCAACTCGAGGTGTGGGGGAATACAGGCCATACCCCCAATGAAACTCCATTGCAACTGATTGCCTGCTCACAGCAGGTCTCATCATGGAGGAGATTACATTATATAAGATCTCATTACAGAGGTGATTGATTACATCATTACATAACTGCCAAACTACATCATAGCTGCTGTATCACTGAGAATCATGGCCCAGCCAGGTTGACACACAACCTTAACCATCACTGTCCACCCCTTGTCAACTTGGCACCTGTACACATCTTAAACCGTAGGTAGTCTCTAAATAAAGTCATACTTGCTCCTAATATTATGCAACTAAAAACGCACTAGCCCTGTTTTTACCAAAACCAAACCAAACCCGTTGCCATAGAGTCGATTCTGACTCATAGTAATCCTATTTACAGCCTATATTTTACAAGTAAAGAAAACAAAAATATTTGATGCACACATGCAAGGAAAAATGCTCAACAATTACTGTCCTAGTTTCTGCAACTGATTATGTAATCATAGCTGGTATTTAGAAATACTTTCCTCCACCACCCATTCCATATTCCCTTTACCCTGAGCAAGCATTTCAGCTGGTCATGGTTCTTTGCCTGGTGGAGTGACCCAAAACTTCATTCCTGAAAGGTCTGGTCCATTAGTACTCTTGTCGGAATTGTGTTGCTGTAGTTTTCTATTGACTTTAATCTCAGGGCATGGTAGTACTAAGAGATGCCATAAGCGTTCTACTACTTTCCAGACATACTTTTCTTTTCCTCCAATCTGATTACCTCTTACTAATCAGGATCAATCACACCAGCCAATTTGGTGACTCTCTTCTTTGCCTGTTGATCCAGAGACATAAGGAGCCCAAAGTGGCCAGGTGGCATTCTTAACTTCCGGTTCAATGTAATCCGTGATGTGTCTCTTGGTGGGCGCATTCTTCACTTTGGAATTAAGACCCCTAGAGCATTGAGTCACCGAGACAGGAAACAAAATTCTGTGAATGGGTCACTAGGGGTAGTATGAGTTGTGCCACTCTCATTTCCACCCCTTAATTCCTGGACCCATGAATCCTGGTTATTGGAGAAACAGCACCATATATTGCACACTGGTTTAGAGCATATACAGCCTCCTGGAGAACATTGCTCCAGCCCTGCAAAGTATTGCCACCTACATGGCACCATAATTGTGTCTTTAGAAGGCCATTTCAACATTCTATCAGGCCAGCTGCCAGCTGCTTCAGGATGATGGGAAACATGGTAAGACCAGTAAATTCCATGAGTATGGGCCCATTGCCACACTTCATTCGCTGTGAAGTGAGTCCCTTGATCTGAAGTGTTACTGTGTGGGATACTATGACAGTGGATAAGGCATTCTGTAAGTCCACGGATGGTAGTTTTGGCAGAATCATTGCATGCAGGAAAGGCAAATCTGTATCCAGAATAAGTGTATTCCAATAAGAACAAAACACTGCCCTTTCCATGATAGAAACAGTCCAATGTAATCAACCTGCCACCAGGTTGCTGGCTGATCCCCCCAAGGAATGTTGCCTTATTGGGGACTGCTGGCAGGTTGGGCACACATCAATGGCTGTAGCCAAGTTGGCCTTGATGAGTGGAAGTTCATGTTGCTAAACCCATGCATAACCTTTATCCCTGCCACCATGGCCACTTTGTTCATGAGCCCATTGAAGGAAGTGGCTGGGGAAGAAGATGACTGGTTTCCACAGAACGCATCATCCTATCCACTTGATTGTTAAAATCCTCCTCTGCTGAGGTCACCTTTTGGTGAGCATTCACATGAGACACAAATATCTTCACTTTTTTGACCCATTCAGAGAGGTCTATCCACATACTTCTTCCCCGTACCTCCTTGTCTCCAATTTTCCAATCATGTTCCTTCCAAGTCGCTGGCTATCCAGCCAAACCATTGTCCAAAGCCCTTGAAAAACCAAAAAGCCAAAACCATTGCCATTGAGTCAATTCCGACTCATAGTGTAGAGTAGAACTCACAGAGTAGAACTATCCCATATGGTTTCCAAGGAGTGGCTGGTTAGCAGCCGAGCTCTTAATCACTGCACCATCAGGGCTCCTAAATCAGTATAAAATTGGACATTTAGCCATTTCTCTTTCCAAACAAAGTGAACAACCAGGTGCACTGCTCAAAGTTCTGACCATTGGGAAAATTTCCTTTCACCACTATACTTCAGGGAAGTCCCAGAAAAAGGGGCTGTAGTGTAGAAAGTGTACCTAAATATCACACAGAAACATCTGTAAACCATGCCCTACTTTTCTCTTCCTCAGTCAACTGATCATAAGGAACTCTCCATGAGGCCATAGGTGCAGACTGGGAGATGGAAGGTAATGTGAGAGGAGTGGAGACTATGGGCATTTGGGCCACTTCCTCTTTAGGTCCTGCTCAGGCCTGATATCGTAAATACCACTTCCATTTAATGATGGAGTGCTGCTGTGCACATCTGACTTCATGGCTCTGTGGGTCAAACAAAACCCAGTTCACGATGAGCAGCTCAGGCCAAATGATGACTTGGTGTCCCATGGTTAAGTGTTTAGTCTCTACTAAGGCCCAGTAACAAGCCAAAAGCTGTTTTTCAAAAGGAAGGTAGTTATCTGCAGAGGGTGGCAGGGCTTTGCTCACCAGTAGGGGCCTGCCAAAGACTCCAAACAGTATCTCTATCTGCCACTGGCACAACAAGCACCATTGGATCAGCCGGATCCTATGGCCCAAGTGGCAGAGTTGCTTGCACAGCAGCTTGAACCTGTTGCAGAGTCTTCTGGGCCTTACTCAAAACTAGCAAGTTGTCGAGTCACTTGATAAATAGGCTGGAGTAGCCCGCCCAAATGAGGCATATGTTGCCTCCAAAAGCCAGAGAGGCCATCAAGGCATTGTGCCTACTTTTTAGTTGTGTGAGGGGCCAGATACAATAATTAAGTCTTCACTTTAGAAGGAATGTCTCAAAATGCCCCACACCACTGGACCCCTAGAAATTTCACTGAAGTGGAAGGCACCTGAATTTTTGTTGGATTAATTTCCCACCCTCTAGCAATAAAATGTTTTAACAGTAAGTCCAGAGTTATTGACACTTTTTCCTTACTAGGCCCAATCAGCATTATATCATCAATGAAATCGACCAGAGTGACACCTTGGGAAAGTAAAAGGTGATTTAGGTTCCTACAGACTAAATTATGACATAGGGCAGGAGAGTTGATATACTCCTAAGGTAGGACACTGAAGATGTATTTCTGGCCTTGTCAGGTGAAGGCTAACTGCTTCTGGTGATCCTTTGAAACAGGTATGGAGGAAAAGGCATTAGGCAGATCAATAGCTGCTACCAGGTACCAGCAGTTATATTAATTTGCTCAAGGAAAGAAACTACATTGCGAACAGCAGTCGAAATTGGAGTTTCCACATGGTTAACTATTTGATTATCCAATGTCATTTTCCAAGATCCATCTGTTTTTTGCACAGACCAGATAAGAGAGTTGAAGGGGGATATGGTGGGAATCACCACCCCTGCATCATTCAAGTCTTTGATGGTGGCAGTAATAGCTACAATCTCTCCAGGAATGTGGTATTGCTTTTGTTTTACTATTTTCCTAGGTAGGGGCAGTTCAATGGCTTCCACTTAGCCTTTCCTACCATAATAGCCCTTACTCCACATGTCAGGGATCCAATGTGTGGGTTCTGCCAGTTGCTGAGTATGTCTATTCAAATTATGCATTCTAGAACTGGGAATATCACTGCAGGATGGGTTCAGGAACCCACTGGACCCACTATGAGACAGACATGAGCTAAGAATCCATTAATAACCTGACCTCCATATGTCCCCACTCTGACTGGTGGGCTATGGTGACATTTGGGTCTCCAGGGGTGTCTTGGTCATCTAGTGCTGCTGTAACAGAAAGACCGCAAGTGGATGGCTTTAACAAAGAGAAATTTATTCTCTCACAGTTTAGTAGGCTACAAGTCCAAATTCAAATTCAGCGCTTCAGCACCAGGGGAAAGCTTTCTCTCTCTGTTGGCTCTGGAAGAAGGTCCTTGTCATCAATTTTCCCCTGGTTGAGGAGCTTCTCAGTGCAGGGGCCCCAGTACCAAAGGATGCACTATTTTGCTGGCTCTTGTTTCTTGATGGTATGAGGTTCCCATGTCTCTCTGCTCACTTCTTTCTTTTATTTCTCAAAAGAGATTGACTTAAGACACTACCTGATCTTGTAGATTGAGTCTTGACCTCATTCACATAGCTACCATTAATCCATCTCATTAACATGATAGAGGTAGGATTTACAACACATAGGAAAACTACATCAGATGACAAAATGGTGGACAATCACACAATACTGGGAATCATAGACTAGCTAAGCTGACACATTTTTTAGGGAGGGACACAATTCAATCCATAATATGGGGTTAATGTCAGTTCAGAGCCAGTATCCAGTAATCCCCCAAAAGTTTGATTATTTCCTTTCCCCTGGTTTCACAGTGGTTAGCAGCCGTAGCTAGGTGCTCAATGTTCCCAAAAGGTCAGCAGTTCCAATCCACCAGCTGCTCCTTGGAAACCTTATGGGTCAGTTCTACTCTGTCCTGTACAGTCACTATGAGCTGGAATCAACTTGACGACAATGGGTTTGGTTTTTTGTAATGATCAGTCACTCTTGTAAAAGGCCATTGTCATGGATTGAATTGTGTCCCCCCAAAATATCTGTCAACTTGGCTGGGTCATGATTCCCAGTATTGTATGATTGTGTACCATTTTGTAATCTGATGTGATTTCCTTATGTGTTGTAAACTCTATCACTATGATGTAATATGATGGATTAGCGGCAGTTATATTGATGAGGTCTACAAGATCAGATGGTGTCTTAAGCCAATCTCTTTTGAGATATGAAAGAGAGAAGCGAGCAGAGACACATGGGGACCTCATACCACCAAGAAAGCAGTGCTAGGAGCAGAGCACATCCTTTGGACCTGAGGTTCCTGTGCCAGGACGCTCCCAGACCAAGAGGAGACTGATGACAAGGACTTTTCTCCAGAGCCGACAGAGACAGAAAGCCTCCTCCTGGAGCTGATGCCGTGTATTTTGACTTGTAGCCTACTGAACTGTGAGAGAATAAATTTCTCTTTGTTAAAGCCATCCACTTGTGGTATTTCTGTTATAGCAGCACTAAATGACTAAGACAGCCATAGATCCCTTTGGGAAAGACTGGAAAAAAGACTAACAGTTTAAATTTTTGGCACCTCCCCTTCATTCAAGGGGTTATGGGTCTTTAATCTTGCTCAAGTCTGGGAATTAATTGAGGGACCATGAGTCTTTATTCTGATGATTTGAGTTAGATTGACATTCACTTTACCTAAAATTCTTCTGCTGGTACAGATCAAGTAAATATTTAGTTGATTTTCCAGGTATTTTACTCCTAGGGACACCATGATTAAGTAGCCAATGACATAAGTCCATACGAGTCAAACTATTCTGATTACTGCTTTGACTCTGTAATCATTATGGTAATCATGCCCACCTTGTCTTTTCTGATTGAGTGCTGAAACTTGACCTTTACCACCACGAGGCCCAATCAGCACCACTGTAGTTAAGTGTCTTAATTCAGTTAGGGCAGCTCCCACTGTCAAATTTGACTTACATAAAATAGCAATCACAGCACTCTTCAAGGATTCTGGAGCTCCCTTCAAAAATTTGTTCCTTACCGTTGTGGTAAAAGGTGTGTCCTCTGTGAACTCCATGTGTGGATCTGTGGGTATAACCTGGTAAATTCACTCTAACATGCCAATTTCCCTAAGCCTTTGGATACCTTCTTCTACAGTATACCAAGGCAGGTCTGGTACTTCAACTTGATTTAGTGTAGGCCACTGCGTATTCCATGCTTCAGCAACCAAACCAAATAAACTACTAGATGCTTTCCTAACCTCTCCAGCTGAAATATTGAATGAAGAATCTGTGCTTAGTGGGCCCTTATCAATAAACTCAGACTGATCTAACTTTATGTTCCTTGCACCATTATCCCACACCCTTAATAGCTATTCCCACACATATTCCCCAGGTTTCTGTTTGTACATATTAGAAAAGTCAAGCAGCTCTTTTGGAGTGTAGCATACCTCCTCCTGGGTCACACTTTGTACTTCACATTTTGGGGCTTGCTAGGACTTAAGTGTAGTTATAGGTCTAGAAGCCAAAATGTGTGGTGGGGATGTATTTTGAGAACATTCAAAAATGTCTTATAAGTCATCTGCCTCAAGCAATGCTCCAAGCCATGATATCTGTGATATCTCAGACAAAGACTCTTCAGATACATCTTGGTTAATCTCATCATATGGAGGTGGAGGAGCTAATGGTTTTGTTGGCAGGAGCGATTCAATGAAACTTAGGTGCTCAATGTTCCCAGCTTCCTGATTATCTACTCATATGTCCTCATTCCAAGTTTCAGGATCCCATTTCTTCCCAAACAATACCCTAACTTTAACTTCAGGCACCATTCAAGGTTGTGAATTCAAATGACGTTGTATTTCAGCCACTCTTACAATAAGACTCTTGGTTTGTTTTTTTGGTAATTTCAGCTCTGCTACTACAAGAAATATGGCTTTCTTTCAGGGCACAATTGGCAAATTTGAGGTCGTTTGTGTGGTGCTTGAGATTTGACTTTGAAGCCCTGAGCTCATCTCTTTCTTTCACCACTTCATCTAGCAAAAGTAGGACCAATGAACCAGCTTCCTTATACTTCTCATTCAGACAAAATTGTTGAAAAGTGTCAAACATGAGATTACCCAGAGCTTCACCTTTCACCAATACTTGATCTATTAGTGGTTATATTTTGCGTATTTCTATTGCCACCTCATGCCATGGATTAGCAGAGCCCTGTTTACTACTGGAAACAGAGTCATCAATATCTTTAAGACTTAACAGACTTGAGAACCAGTTTAGAAACTCATCCTTACAATTTTATTTCTCTAAAACCACTCCTGATACCAAATGTCTTAGGCTGGGTTTTCTAGAAAGGAAAAACCAGTGAAGTGTGTATATATATAGAGAGAGACAGAGAGAGATTTATATCAGAGAAATGGCTCATGAAGTTGTAGAGGTTGGAAACTCCCAAGTCCTTGGGTCAGGCGTCAGGCTAGAGGCTTCTTCTGACTAACGTAGCTGCAGAGGCTGATGAACCCAAGATCGGCAGGTCAGACAGCAGGCTGCTGGCTCAAATCCCAGGATACAGAGTTCAGATGAGGTCAGGCCAAATACAGGATCCAGAGCAGAGCAAAAGCCAGTGAGCTTTGCCAGAAACTCCATATACATTGGATACATCCTCTACCTCCAAGGAAACTTCCTTTCACCTGATTGGCTGCTCATAGCAAATCTCATCATGGAGGTGATCACATTATATCAGTTCTCATCATGGAGGTGATTACATCATTACATTACTGCCAAACTACATCATAACTGCCAAATCACTGAGAATCATGGCCAGCCAAGTTGACACACAACCTTAACCATCACAGTCTTCTATATATATGATCATGTCATCTGCAAATAGAGATAGTTTTACTTCTTACTTTCTGATTTGGATACCCTTTATTTCTCTTTCTTGTCTTATTGCTCTGGCTAGGACTTCCAGCACAATGTTGAATAAGAGTGGTTGATAATGGGCTTCCTTGTCTCATTCTTGTTCTCAAAGGGAAGGCTCTCAACCTTTCTCCATTGAGTATAATGTTGGCTGTTGGTTTTGCATATACGTCCTTGATTATGTTGAGGAATTTCCCTTCTAGTCCTATTTTGCTGAGAATTTTTATCAGGAAATGGTGTTGAATTTTATCAAATGCCTTTTCTGCATCAGTTGATAAGATTATATGGTTCTTTTCCTTTGTTTTATTTATGTGGTGGATTACATAGATTGTATAATGTTGAGTCACTCTTGTAATCCTCATATGAATACCACTTGATCATGGATTATAGTTTTTTTGATATGTTGCTGAAGTCTGCTGGCTAAAATTTTCTTGAAAAAATTTGCATCTATGTTCATAAGGGATATTATTAGTCTGTAATTTTCTTATTTTGTGATGTCTTTGCCTGGTTTAGGTATCAGGGTTATGCTGGCTTCATAGACAGAGTTCAGTAGTGTTCCTTCCTCTTCTATGTTTTTGAAGAAATTGAGCAGGATTGGTGTCAACTCTTCTCTGAATATTTGGTAGAATTCTTCAGTGTAACCATTTTGTCCTGGGTTTGTTATTGTTGGCAGGTTTTTTGAGATGTCTTCTATCTCTTCCTTTGTAATGGGTCTATTTAAATTTTCTACCTCTATTTGTGTTAGTTTGGGTAGGTAGTGTGTTTCTAGGAATTTGTCCATTTCATTTAGGTTTTCAAATTTGTTGGAGTATAATTTTTCATAGTAATCGGTTATGATCTTCTTTATCTCTGTTGGATTGGTTGTAATGTCACCAATTTCATTTCTTAGTTTGGTTATTTGCCTCTTCTGATTTTTTTCTTTTGTCTGTCTAGCCAGTGGTTTATCTATTTTATTGATATTTTCAAAGAACCAATTTCTGGTTTTGTTAATTCTTTCAATAGTTTTTCTATTTTCAATTTTGTTTATTTCTGCCCCGATCTTTATTATTTCTTTTTTCTGGTAGCTTTTGACTTTTTTTCCCCCTCCTTTTCTATTTGTTCAAGTTGTCAGTTTAAGTTAATGATTTTCGATCTTTCCCTTTTTTAATGTAGGCATTTTTTGCTATAAATTTCCCTCTGAGTACTGCTTTTGCTGTGTCCTGAAGGTTTTGATGTGTTGTGATTTCATTTGCATTTGATTCTACTAACAAAAAACTAACCCATTTGTCATCGAGTTGATTCCAAACCATAGCAACCCTATAGGACAGAGTAGAACTGCCCCATAGGGTTTCCAGGGAGTGGCTGGTGGATTTGAACTGCCAACCTTTTTGTTAGCAGCCGAGCTCTTAACCATAGGAATTTTTTAATTTAATTTTTTTTATTTCTTCTATGACCCAACAGTTTTTAGTAGTGTATTATTTTGTTTACATGTATTTATTTATTTACTTTATCCTGCTGTTGATTTCTAGTTTTATACTACTATGGTCAGAGAAGATGCTTGGTATCATTTCAATCTTTTTAAATTTATTGAGACTTATTTTGTATCCCAGCATGTGGTCTATTCTGGAAAATGATCCATGTGTGCTGGAGAAGAATGTGTATTGTTCTGATGCTGGGTGGAGTGTTCTATATATGTCTGTTGGGTCCAATTGGCTTATGGTTTTATCGAATTCCTCAACGTCCTTAGTGATCTTCTTTTTAGATGTTCTGTCTGTAATTGAAAGTGGTGTGTTGAAGTCCCCTACTATTATTGTGGAGTTCTCTATTTCTTCTTTCATGTTAGTCAGTATTCATTTCATGTGTTTTGGTGCATTGCTGTTAGGTGAATCTTGCTACCTTCAAGTTGATTCCAACCCAGTGACCCTATAGGATGTAATAGAACTGCCCCATAGGGTTTCCAATGAGTGGCTGGTGAATTTGAACTGCCTACCTTTTGGTTAGCTGTGAAGCTCTTAACCACTGTGCTACCAGGGCTCTGTTAGGTACATATATATTTATAATTGTTATGTCTTCTTGTTGGATTGACCCTTTTATTATTATGTAATGTCCTTCTTTATCTCTTGTAATAGATTTTGATTTAAAGATTGTTTTATCTGATATCAGTATGGCCATCCCTGCTCTTTTTTCTATACTGGTTGCATGGAATATTTTTCTCCATCTTTTTATTTTTAGTCTGTTTGTATCCTTATGTCTAAGGTGTGTTTCTTGTAGACAGCAAAAGGATGGATCTTGCTTTTGTTATCTGTTCTGCCACTCTCTGTCTTTTGCATGGGGCATTTAGATCATTTACATTTAAGGTTGTTACTGAAAATGAATTGTCTACCTCACCTGTTTTGCTATTTGTTTCTTGAGTGTTTTGTGTCTTCTTTGCTTTTTTGTTCTTATATTGCTGTTTTTGTTTGCATTTTGGCACTTTCTTGTGATGAGCCTTTTGTTATCTTCCTTCTTATGAATGTTTCTTCTTGGTGATTTCTTAGTGGTTACTACACAGGTTACATTACACAATTTACAATTACAACAACATTTAACATATGAACAACAGTTAACATACAACCTTAACATAATAAATCTATTCCTGATATGCTCCTCCCTCCCCTGTTTCTGTTAGTGTGTTTCCATTGACATCAATATACAACCTATATTCGATAAGTTTACTTTGTACTTATTTTGTAATGCTCTTGCCTTTCCATTTGAAGTACTCCCTTGAGTACTACTTGCAAAGCTGGTCTGGTAGTGGCAAATTCTCAGTGCTTCTGCTTGTTTGGGAATGTCTTTACATCCCCCTCATTTTTGAATGACAACTTTGCTGGGTAAAGAATCTTGGTTGGCAATTGTTTGGATTCAGTATTTTATACATGTTGCTCCATTGTCTTCTGGCCTCTAGAGCTTCTGCGGAGAAATCCGCACTGATTCTCATGAAAGCCCTTTGGTATGTTGTATTGCATTTTTCTCTTTTAGAATTCTCTCCTTGTCTTTGTCTTCAAGAATTTTATTAAGATACGGTGCAGAATTGATCTTTTTGTGTTTCTTCTATTTGAGGTTTATGTAGCTTCTTGTATTTGAAACCTTGGTTCTCTGTTTGGGTCAAGGAAATTCTCTCTGATTATCTCTTGGAAAATTGTTTCTGTGCCTTTATAGTTGTCATGGTTTTCTGGGATTCCAATAATTCTAATGTTAGATTTCTTAACTGAATCCCACAGTTCCTTTTAGGTTTGTTTGTTTTTCTTTGTTCTTTTCTCTTGTTTCTCTTGAGACTTGATAAATTTACTTTATCTTCTAGTTCACTTATTCTGTCTTCTGTCTGTTTGACTCTATTGTGTGTTTCTCTTGCCTTTTCTAATTCAGATATTTTATTCTTCAGCTGCAGTAGTTCTCTCTTTTTTTGATGTTTTCAATTTCCTTGTTACGTCTCTCATTTCATTCCTCCATTTATTTCCTTCTCTCTGCTAGTTTGTTTTCTGTGTGCTTTTTGCTTTCTGTAAACATGTCTAGTACCATAGTCTGAAAATTATCAATTCTTTGCATTATTTTGGCCTCTGTAGGAGCAATTTCCTCTTCTTAATGTTTTGCTTTTGATTGTTCCTTCTTCTCTTGTGATTTTGTGTGTTTTACTATCTTTTATTGAACTTGGGCCATTTTGTTATCTTTTTTTTGGTTTGAATTTTGTATTCTATTTATTGTGAGAAATTTTTCTGATTGGACACCCTGGTGGGGCAGTGGCCAAGGACCCAGCTGCCAACAAAGAAGCCAGTGTATGCCCCCACCAGCAGCTCTGTGGGAGAAAGCTGCAACAGACCACCTCCACAAAGACTCATAGCCCAAGGAACCCCATGGGGAAGCTCCCCTCAGCCCCACACATTTGCTATGAGTCAGAATGACCTAGCAGCAGCTGGCTTGGTATCTTCTCCCGAGAACCACTAGATGGCACTCTTAGTCTTGGTTTTCTTTTTTCAGTGCTGGTTCAGGAGTTCTGGATGCTTGGTTTCTGCAGTTCAATATGCATGTGCAGGGGGTGTTTAGCTAGCTGCAGACACTGTGGGGCTTGACTTTCCTGTGGTGATGATGGAGGGCTCTTTATGTCTTTCCCTCACTGGCACCCCTGCAAAGGCACTCCCATGGTGTCCCACTATGGACCATTTCCAGTGTCACCTATTAGTCTGAAGTATTCCCCTCTCCCTGCTGCCCTTGCAGTTACCCCCGGTCCTAGTGCCCATTTGTCTCAGGCCTCAGAGGGATTCAACAGCACTCTCATGCAGCACCACTGTCTCCCTTCGCCCCTTTCCTATTGCAGGGCCTGTGAACTCCAAAGCCAATTTGCACCACCTTAAAAAAATCGGGCTAGTTTAGATTAGCTCTTTTTATGTGTTCCCTGTTTGGGTGTTACCCAGCCCTGTCCCAAAATGGCTGTGATGAGCGACTGGTCCCATGTTAGCAGGTAGACTCTCCCAGCTTCTATGCTGACCCTGTTCTCTCCTCTCCCCAGCTTCTGGACTCACCCTGACTCTCTAATACCTCAGCTGCTGTCCAGAGTTCTGCGATCTCAGTCTGTGCTTGTTTTTATTCGTTGTTCAGTGAGTTGGTTGCTGGGGGAGTAAATGGGAACCTCCAATCACTTCACCATCTTGCCCCACCTCCTCTGAATATACCTTTTTATATAGTTTTGGTTTTTGAACCATGTAAAAGTTTTATAAAAGAAATAACTCAAATGAAAGCAAAGCTTAAAATTAAATAATACAGAAACAAACAAACCTAATAGTATACCAAACTGCCACTACCTGTCTGTCAGTTTGTTGTACTGTGGTGGCTTTCTTCTTGCTATGATGTTAGAAGCTATACCACCTTTATTTCAAATATCAGCAGGGTCACTAATTGTGGATAGTTTTCAGTGGAGCTTCTAGACATTTGCTGGTGCCACCTTCTGGAAGTCTAAGTGAATGTCCTCTCTGATCCCAAGAAGCCAGTTAAGGTAAGAGGCATGGAAGTGGATGCAGAGCCACTAGGCAGTTTGGAGGCTGATGAATGATGTCTAGTCCACAGTTGAAATCCTTCCTTGTGATTGCATGAATATGCAACATGGTCAACCTAGGTCCCCAGTGGTGTAGACTGGATTAGTTCTCTCTGTAATATGCCTGGAACCTCACACCACAGCAAGACTACTATGAAATGTGGCTGCCAGGCCTGGACATGCATTTGTATACATGTACTCTTAATGATTGAATTGTATCCCCCCAAAATATATATTGAAGTCCTTGCTATTTTTACCTGTGGACGTGATCCTGTTTGTAAATATACTTTTTCTTTTGTATGTTAATTACATTATAACATATTTTGTATCATATGTTATGAGAACATACCACAGAGTGGATCCTAAACCTAATCACTTCTGAGTTATAATAAGAGCAGAATAGACACAGAGACATGCATGGGTGAAGACGCTATGTGAGGACAGACACACACAGCAGATGCATTTACAAGCCCAGAAACTCCAAGGATTGCTGGCTACTAGAAGCTGAAATAGACAAAGAAGAACTTCCCCTAGAGCCACATCCTGCATTCAGACTTCTAGCCTCCTGGACTGTGAAAAAATAAATTTCCATTCTTTAAAGCCACCCACTTGTGGTATATTTTGTAAGGGCAGCACTAGGTGACTAAGACACACGCATATAAATATAGACATACACACATACATGCCTACATATAGCCTTCCTTTACATTTTAACTAAATATTATTGTATTACATATACAGTCCTACTATCTTTACTCAAAAATATTCCAGGAGGTGCTTCAACATAAGTATCTTATTTTTTTTAAATACTGGATAGTTGTTCTTGGTATAAAATGGACCACAGTATTTTTAGTCATTTCTCTATTGATGACTTAGGTAGTTTCCAATATTTTAACTTTTACAAACAATGCCACAATAAACATCTATGTTTTCTTGTGCACATGTACATATATTTCTATAGTAACACAAAGCAGCGGAAGTGCTGGGTCATAGGGCATGCACATACTTTTATTTGTTTGTTTGCCCTTTTTTCTTCCATTTGTAAAAGCTATTGGAATTTTACAGATATTTTTCAATTATTTGTTATGATATTGCAAATATTTAATCCAGGATATTTTTTGTCTTTGGATCTGTTATATCTTTCCCTTTGTAACTGCTGGGTTTTCTGTCCTGCTTAAGAGGATAATAACCTCCACAAGATTATGTAAATTTTTTCTTACTTTATTTTTTAAAATAATATTTGGTTGTGTTTTTGGTGAAGGTTTACACAGTTTAGGTTCCCATTCAACAATTTCTACACAAATTGTTCAGTGATATTGGTTACATTCTTCATAATGTGTGAACATTCTCATTATTTCCATTCTGGTTGTTCCGTTTCCATTAACCTAGTTCCCAGCCCCCTTACATTCTCAACTTTGTTCTAAAGTAATTGTGAACTGTTTGAGCTCATATAGATGATTTTTTAAAGGAGCACAGTACTCATGGGTGATAGTCTTTATTTTGTGAGCTAATCTGTTATTTAGCTAAAAGATGACCTCAGGTGCTAGTTTCAGTTCAAGCTTTAAAGTGTCTCAGAGCAATCGTCTCAGGGAGGGGAGTTCTCTAGTCTCAACCGGTCCAGTAAGTCTGGACTTTTTAAAAATTTGAGTTCTGTTTCACATTTTTCTCCCATTCTGTCAGGATCCATTTATTGTGGCCCTGGTCAGAATGTTCAGTAGTTGTAGCCAGGCACCAAGTAGTTCTTCTGGTCTCAGGGTAGATGAGGCCTCAGGGTAGATGAGGCCATGGTTCATGTAGACTATCAATCTTGTAGACTAGTTTCTTCTTTGAGTCTTTTATTTCCTTCTTTCTCTTTTGCTCCAGACAAGTAGAGACAAATAGCTGAATCTTAGATGGTCATTTGCAAGCTTTTAAGACTTCAGACACTACTCACTAAACTAGGATGTAGAACATAAACTTTATGAACTATAGTATGCCAATTGACTGAAATATCCCATAAGACTATGGTCCTAAGACTTCACACCCAGAAAACCAATCCTGTGAGGTGTTTGGTTATGTCTAAGAAACATCCGTAACTGTGCCCCCGTGTACTTTATCATATATATGAATATATATACATACAGTCACATGGATGCATATGCATACACCTATATATACACATATATATAATAACATATACATATCTATACACATATATGCCTACATACATACATATATACCCACACATATTTTTTTGGTTGTTGCTGTTGTTTCAAAATTATATATTCCATAGCAATTACTAAAAGATCCTTTTTTCTTGTGTACATCTTAGTGACATCGTTTACCTTTGTCAAGTAGTGTACACTTCACCCTCATTTGGTGTTAACCTTTCCCATCACCAAAAAAACAAGTGTTTACTATCTAGAGAGTGAATTCCCCTCTCTCCCCTGCATCCCTAGTAACCACTAATTAACACTAGTTTCTGTACATTTACCTGTTGGTATCGTTTCATAAAAGTGAGAAAATACAATATCTTACTTAATTTTTATTGTAATATTTTAGTTTTGTTTTTAGCATTTTCATCTTTAATCACCCACTGGGCATTTACCATTATGTATGTGGTGAGTAGGAATTTCTGTTCATTTTCTTTTGATGTGATAAGTCCATGTAGCTTGATTCTTAGGTTAAAAAAACAAAAAAGTTTTGCAAATAATGTGAAATTCTTAAACAAACATGCTTTCTCACCAACACAACTATTTCCATAGTAAAAAATTCAAGCAGTAGAATTGTTGAGTCATGGAGTATGGAAAATATACAGTTTTTGGTACTTGTTGTGAATAGAAGCACAAAAATGGATGGACCAATTTACTCTCTCACTGAGTATGAGAAATATCTACTTCCTCAGTAAAACTGACTATTGTAGTAAACATTTGCTTGCCTAGTTGATAGGTAGAGAACAATACCTTTCCATTTTTATTGTTAGTATTTTTTAATTTATCTTTTTGCCGCCTAGTAAGATAGAATGTTTGTTTTCCACATAGATTTCTTTGGCTGATGCTCTATTCATACCTTTTCCTGAATTTTCAGGCTATGACAAATACCATTTTCTTGTTGATTTCTAGGAGCACTTAATTGCAAATTATAAACCATTAGGCTGTTTGACTATGAGGAGACACCCTCTGCACAGCTTAGCTGAAGCAGAGTCTATGCTGATAGTTAATGAGGCAGTAATGGAGACCATGAACTCATGGGAAGCAAAAAATGGATAGTCGAAGGCCAAATGAGCAGAAGTTCTGATTCAGTGGATTTTTAAGAGTATGTGTGTATATGCGGGGGGAGATGTATGTCAGAATTTTTATTTTAAATAAGCATTCCAGATTATTTTAATGCAAGAAGCTGACTTCTTAACAGACACCAGCTATACAATGTTAGAATAAATTTATAGGCTGAATTTGGGGAATAATTCCTCTCCTGTTGTATTCCTTTTTGAAAATGAAAGTCCTAGTTTTTAAAGAATAGAGTTACTGTTAATTTTATGAAATCAGAAATAAAACTGGCCCAAGAATACTAGAATCCTAATTAAGTAAACATTTATTAAGCACCCACTGTATGGTAGGCGGAGCACTGGTGGCGTAGTGGTTAAGAGCTAAGGCTGCTAACCAAAGGTCAGCAGTTCGAATCCACCAGCCGCTCCCTGGATACCTTATGGGGGCAGCTCAACTCTATCTTATAGGGTCGCTGAGTTGGAATCAACTCAACGGCAACGGGTTTGGTTTTTGGCTTATATGTTAGGCATAATACTAATCAATAGGAGTATAATGAAGAATATGACATAGCCTTTACTTTGAGATTCAAAAAGTCCAGTTATGAAATATATATCTTACAAGGTACATAAACACACACACACGTGTGTGTGTATAATGTCTTACATATCATTTTTACATAAGATTCAGGTTCCCTTTAGATCTCTTCCCTGCATCACCTTGAGTAATTTTCACGAGTTCCCCAAGAATCTTCTGAACCAGTTAAGGCAAACCTGCCAGGAGCCTTCAGGGAGAGATTCTCTCACAAGAGAAAGCAGTCAAAACCTTAGACCTATGGCAACTAAGGAAGGCGCCCTAGTGGCTCTATGGTTAAGTGCTTAGCTGCTAACTGAAAGGTTGGCGATTCAAACCCACCAGCTGCTCCGCGGGAGAAAGACCTGAGGATCTGCTCCCATACATAAAGATTACAGCCTAGTAAACCCTATGGGACAGTTCTACTTTATCCTATAGGGTCACTATGAGTCGGAATCGACTCAACAGCACACAACAACATGGCAGCAACTCTGACTACAGCATGCTGTCACTCAAACTTGAACCCTCGTCCTACTCCCAAATGGACTCATTTCATCTGCATCATATGGAGGGGTGGTACTGTTATCGAAAACCAAGAGGGCTATTTTGCCAAGAACTGTAAGACATCAAGGACCAAGACACCCTAGAGTAGTACCCACCTGTGTAAAGTGTGACTATAAAGCAGAGAGAGAGCTTTAGAAGACAGAGTGGGAATTTGACCCACCAGGGACTCCAGAGAACTCAGTGGAGTTCTGGTATCAGCAGTGGTGGAAGCCAGCAGAGAGTAAAGGACCCAGCAGAATAGGCAGCCCTTCCAGCAGGCATGGCAGGACCCAGGGAAGGAGGCAGGGGTAGGTCTCAGTGGCAGAAGAATGGTATGGAAGCCCCCACCTCCCAGCCTACTGGACTTGTTTGTACCTGAGCACAGGTAGAGTCATGCCAGGGCCCTCCCTCAAACACTGATGGTTCTGTAGTGGGCTGGGGTCCTGTAGGCACAGGTGGGAACAAGAGTCCACCAAGCACATTTCTTTTTTTGCAGTTCTGTTATTAAGAGTTTATTGATTAACTGCCTTTCAAAGTTGATTGACAAGCTCTTTTAATTGCCTAATTTTTTCTTTTATTTTTTTTGACACAGTAATATACATACACACACATATTCGTTTTTTGTAAAATGAGAAGATGCAGGTAGGCAAAAAGAAGCAATAAAAAATACAAACCACACAAAGGTTCACTGTTAACCTTTTGATGTATAAAAATTCAGACATTTTTCTTTGCATTCTGTCATATATAAATGTACACATATGGTATTATATATATGTATATATTTGTACATATATACTGTTTTGCAAATTGTTACTTTCACTTTACAATATACAATGAGCATCTTCCTGTGCAAATGAATGAAACTCCCTTTTAAATGATTAAGATTGGGTCAAAATATGAGATGTTGATAACAAGAGTCATATGTAAATCAAAACAACATAGAAGGATTAGAGTAAAATAATAGCAAGTATTTAGCAAGAAAATGCAGACAAAAAGAAAACAGTGGTGGCAATATTAATAACAGGAAATAGTTGAATTCAGTGCAAAAAAAAAAAAAAAAAGCACTAAATGGGATAAGGATGGTCCCGAGCATGCCTATGGTTAGAATGCAGAGCCCTAAATTTCTTTCTGAGACTCCTTATCTCTTCCAAACACCTTTCCATCTCATCTCCTTCTCTTGTCATTTCTTCATCCTTAGAATGCCTACAGTCTATGTCCTCTTTAAATTCCTCGAGAGACTGAAGCAGCCTTTGCCTGAAATTCCCTTCAGTTTGCTGGCGTTCAAATTCTCCATAAAGGAGTTCTTCTCTCTTTGGCACGCTGCACTTGGGCTCTCCTTCATTCTCTTTGCAGGGTTTTTGCATGATGTAATTGTAGCTTCCTGCTTAACCCGAGAGGAAAGAAAATACAGAGACGGGATGCTTCATTTCTTTTCTTAAGGATTGTCAATTTCTATTTGAAGCAAGATACTGGCCTAATCTCCCTCCCCCGCCCCACAGGTCCCGCCCTTAAGAGTTGGAGATGTCACCCCTCCCTCCACCGGCTCCTCTCGGCCTCCTTTCCCCTCCCCCCTCTGCAAGGTCAAAGGCCTCTTCACTGGGCGGGAGCCCGGGAGCAGATGGGGAGGTGGGCTGTAAGGCGGCAAATTTTACCCTGCTGTAGCCCTCCCCAACTCCCACCTTCAAAGATCCCTATCTAGTGCCTCCCTCACACTGACCTGTCTCTTTTCGGGACAGTTTCCCCCTCTTTTTCTGGTCTCCAGATGTCTGTGAACTACAGACCCTCGGACCTGCAGACAGAAAGAAAGGGGGCGGTAGAAGGGAGCTCTCTGTGGACCGACCAGCCCCTAATACAAGATACAGGTCATTTGAATATGAGAACCTCATCCCCGTCGTCACCTCAAATTTCCTACCATCTGATTCCCTTCGGGTACCTATCCCTTCCTCCTGGATCACTATCCCTACCCTCCCGCCCCACACCTCATCTTCAGGTCTGGTCCTTGCAGGGCCCACTGGTTCCCCTCCCCACCTCCTGGCAGGCAGGCAGTGAGTGAAGGGAACTATATTCAAATTATATCTAAATGTGTCTGTCCACATCCCAGGATTCCAGCAGTTCACCACCTACCAGCCCACATCCCAGGCCTACTATTTCCTCCAATTTAGAGAAAGGAAATGAGAAGTTAAAGGAAAAGCTTCCCAGGATAAGAGAAGCTTATTATTTCTAAACTATGACTAAATCTCTGGGAGTCTCTCAGGAGACTTCCACCTACCTCCCTATCAGCCCTCAATGCCCTCTCTCCTCACCTTGAAACCTAGTCATCTCCGATGAATTTGCAGGGGTTTTTGGGAAAGCAAGGCTGGATCTATTCCAGTCACTGGATTCAGTCATTCCCACCCCAGAAGTGCCAGCGGTTCTCTCACACCAGCCTGCTGGGATTTAAGGAATTTACCTCTTTCTTGCCTTGGCCACAAGCAAGCCTCCAGGGCAGTAAGGTGCTGGTACCCAGAGGAGAAAGAATCCCAGGAATATAAGGACTTCTGCTCATGTCAGCTCCTGATCACGTGAGGATTATGTCATCCTCTAACTCTGGTCCCCACTTTCCCCTCCTGCCAGCAGTGCTTAGCAACCCCCCACCCCCGACCACACCAGGCCTTGTCACTCACTTATGTCTTTGCTAATTCCAGAGGTCAAAAGTGGCCCCTTCTCCCAGTGGTTGGAATTTGCCTTTCTCTCATTACCAGGGAGGAACTGCATCTTTCCATAGTCATATTAACCATTGCTACTTTTTTAGTGGTTGTGTTGAGAGGGAACATTACTCTTCTTCTTCTAGGCTAAAGAACAGAAAAGTAGCAGTCTTCCCTCCACCTACTCTTCCGCCAGCCACTAATAACCACCATTTCCTTTGCAGTCCAATCCTTGGAACAAAATTGGGGGGAGGGAGGTCAGTTAGGAAATGAGATAATGATTGATATTGTGTTTTTTACTTTTGTTCTGATAATTTCCTATTCTGTTATAATTATCCATAAACTTATCATATTCCTTTAATAAGCAGAAAGTATGATAAAGATAAGTACACTTGGAAAAGGTTTCGAGAGAGGAGGAAAAAAAGACCTAGACACTTGTTTCTGATGCTGAGTCATAATATAAATATAGACCTCCAGGCAGATGCATTTTTGGAAGTTTAAAACGTACAAGGAAATTGGAGGCTCCCCTTGTGAGGGGCTCCTGGACATGTGAGGCCCTTCCATTAGGTGAGCCATGAGGTCATAATCCCATAATAACTTGCCCTTCGATTTTCAGGTATCAAAAGTCAGTCACAAAATTTTATTAGTTCCATCTTAGTATCATGTCCTTTCTCTGTCAGTTTTTACCATTCCTATATTCCTTTTACTCTCTTCAAGATTTCCCCACAAGTTCCCACCTTTTCTCAACACCTTCGTTCAGAATCAAATCAAATAGTTTTTCATTTTTCCCAGACATTTCCGTCCTATTTATGTATCCCTCTGTCTTATTTGGGATCCCTGTGCGGTGCAAATGGTTAAGGACTAGGCTACTAACCAAAAGGTTGGCAGTTTGAACCCACACAGAAGCACTCTGAGGAAAGTCCTAGTGATTGAATCCTGAAAGATCACAAACATCGAAAACACTATGGAATGCATTTCTACTCTGAAACACATGGGGTCACTATGAGTTGGAATGGACTCTATGGCAACTGGTTTGGTCTTTAGTTTTGGAGTCTTATTCAGAAGGTGGTGGTGGTTCAGTGGTAGAATTATCACCTTCCACTCAGGAGACCTGGGTTTAATTCCTGGCCAATATATCTCATGCATAGCCACCACCCATCCGTCAGTGGAAGCTTGCAAGTTGCTATGATGTTGAACCGGTTTCAGTGGATTTTCCAGACTAAGTCAGGCTAGGAGGAAAGGCCTGGTCATCTACTTCTGAAAATCATCCAATGAAAACCCCATGGATCACAATGGTCTCATTTGTAATGCTCATGGGAAAGGCACAGGATTGGGCAGTTTTGTTCAGTTGTGCATGGGGTCGCCATGAGTCAGATGTCTCAATGGCAGCTAACAACTGCCCTTATTCAGCCATACTGGAAATTTAGAAATTACTTGTAGTACTAACTGAAAATCTGGCCACATTCAGTCACGTATCACACTAGACTTTCTGCTGCTAGGGTTTTTGGTAGTCATATAAGTGGATTTGTTGTTGCTGATTTGTTAGCTTGAAATATGTGAAACAGAAAGAAAGATGTGTAAAGTTCTTAACACTTGTTTCTAGTGTGAAGGAGCTTTTTAAAAAATCTAGGTATTTGGCATAAAGAGAGGCTTCTGCCAAAACTACAGGCTGGACTCCATTTTGGCTTTTCACTGCTTATCCTGAGCTGACTTTCAAAAATCAGCTAGCCTACATACCTCAGGAAGCCTGCGGGCTTCCCTCCTCCCTCTTCCTCTCACAGCATGGTCCCAGGAAGAACATTCACTCGGGTGGGCCCAAAAAATATCCATAGATTAAACTTTGAATGATTCAAATTTCATAAAATTGTAAATGTCAACCAATCGGAATTTTTTCCTTGTAAATTCCTGGATTTTCTGTATTTAAACTCTGAGAAGTTCTTTTCACAAGAGTAATTTGATGAATCCTCAGGAAGTGCTGCTGGGTCTAGATCTCTTTGTTTCTTCAATAAACTCTTTGCTTTAATTTTAACAGATGGTCCAGTTTGCTCTTTGACAGTTCTTGGTGCCAGAAGTGGAGATTTTCAAGGCATCTTATCCTCAGCCGCCCTGTGAGGACAAGGACTCGAAGTTCTGGTGTTAACATGAGCCCACTGAAGCTCATCTGTCTCCAGTATATTCAGGAGTCACAAGGATAATCTCTCAAATTTCTAGCTCCACCTTCTTAAGTTGAGCTCTTCAAGAATTATTGAAGGATTCTGGGACTTCTGTCCAATATATGAACAAATACTATGGCTCTGATACCTGTTTGTACCTATCTGTTTGGCATTTTCTCACTAAGGACAGTCTGGAAAATGTGTGGCTACTTCTTGGTTCTTTTGAATTATCTAAATTGAATTTTCTGTGCAGTAAATTAGAAAAGAAAGGCTCCTGAATTAAACCAAAACTGTGGGATACTTTTCCTAATTGTTTTTTGGAAGCTTCTAGAAGACATGATGAGAGTAAAATCACTTCCCTACAGGATAATGTTTCAAAATTAAGGAAACAAAATAAGGAAATGCAATTCCAGATTTCTGTTCCGCTACCCAAGCTGTCCCAGGACTGTTGCTACTTTGCCAGCCACCTCTGTCTTGTATACTTCTCCACCTCCTTGCTTCTCTGATGCTACTAAAGATTCCTCTACTAATACTTTGTTTGAATTCCCCTTTATCCTTAAAGAATTTACTGGACACAAAAAGCTTATTCCTGAAATGCCTTTTAAAATCTGTCCAAGTGAGGATACTGAGGATCCTCCTCACATTGCTTTTAGTCCTTGGATGCGTTCAAAATTACATGAAATTTCTAAAGGTTTCTCAGAACTGTGGGAGGATACTTACAAGTGTGCTGAGGAAATTAGAATCCTTATTGAGGCTTACCAGCCTGGACTACCTGATTTGTAACAACCAATCTACATGATAACAGGGCTTGGAGACTCCCAGTTGTGGTTAGAACAGACTGGCAGTCTACTTCTGAAAAAAAAATAGCCAGTGAAAATCTTATGAACATCAGTGGAACATTGTCTGATACAGTGCCAAAAGACGAGCCCCTTAAGTTGTAAGGTACTCAAAAGATGACTGGGGAAAAACTGCCTCCTCAAAGTAGAGTCAACCTTAATGACGTGGATGGAGTCAAGCTTTCAGGACTTTCATTTGCTGATGTGGCACAACTCAAAATGAGAAAAAAAAAAGCTGCAAACATCCATTAATAATCGGAACATGGAATGTATGAAGCATGAATCTAGGAAGGTTGGAAATCATCAAAATTGAGATGACATGCATGAACATCAATATCCTAGGCATCAGTGAGCTGAAATGAACTGCTATTAGCCATTTTGAATTGGACAATCATTATGTCTATTATGACAACTTGAAGAGGAATGGCGTTGCATTCATCATCAAAAAGAACATTTCAAGATCTATCCTGAAGTACAATGCTGTCAGTGATAGGATAATATCCATATGCCTACAAGGAAGACCAGTCAATATGACTATTATTCAGATTTACACACCAACCACTAAGACCAAAGATGAAGAAATTGAAGATTTTCACCAACTTTTGCAGTCTGAAATTGATCAAACATGCAATCAGGATGCATTGATAATTACTGGTGATTGGAATGTGAAAGTTGGAAACAAAGAAGAAGGATCAGTAGTTGGAAAATATGGCCTGAGTGATAGAAATGATGCCAGAGATCACAGGATAGAATTTTGCAAGGCCAACGACTTCTTCATTGTAAATACTTTTTTCAACAACATGCACGGTGACTATACACGTGGACCTTGCTGGATGAAATACATAGGAATCAAATAGACTACGTCTGTGCAAAGAGAAGATGGAAAAGCTCAATATCATTAGTCAGAACAAAGCCAGGGACCTACTGTGGAACAGACCATCAATTGCTCATATGCAAGTTCAAGTTGAAGCTGAAGAAAATTAGAACAAGTCCATGAGAGCCAAAGTATGACCTTGAGTATATCCCACCTGAATTTAGAGACCGTCTCAAGAATAGATTTGACCCACTGATCACTAATGACCAAAGACCAGACGAGTTTTGGAATGACATCAAGGACATCATACATGAAGAAAGCAAGAGGTCATTAAAAAGACAGGAAAGAAATAAGAAACCTAAATGGATGTCAGAAGAGACTGATGTATGAGAGACTAACTTGAATGGTAAACTTTCACTTAAACTACAACAAAAAAGAGATTCTGAAACTTGCTCTTGAAAATCGAGTAGCTAAAGCGAACAGAAGAAATGATGAAGTAAAAGACCTGAACAGAAGATTTCAAAAGGTGGCTCAAGAAGACAAAGTGAAGTATTATAATGACATGTGCAAAGACCTGGAGTTAGAAAACCAAAAGGGAAGAACACACTTGGCATTTCTCAAGCTGAAAGAACTGAAGAAAAAATTCAAGCCTCAAGTTGGAATAGTGAAGGATTCTATGGACAAAATGCTAAGCGATGCAGGAAGCATCAAAAGAAGATTGAAGGAATACACAGAGTCACTGTACCAAAAAGAATTGGTCAATGTTCAACCACTTTAGGAGGTAGCATATGATCAAGAACAGATGGTACTGAAAGAAGTCCAAGCTGCACCGATGGGAATGTCAAAAAACAAGGCTTCAGGAACTGACGGAATACCAGTTGAGATGTTTCAACAAATGGATACAGGCCTGGAAGTGCTCACTCCTCTATGCCAAGAAATTTGGAAGACAGCTACCTGGCCAACCAACTGAAAGAGATCCATATTTATGCCTATTCCCAAGAAAGTGATCCAACTGAATGAGGAAATTATCGAGCAGTGTCATTAATATCACACGCAAGTAAAATTTTGCTGAAGATCATTTAAAAGCGATTGCAGCAGTACATCGACAGGAAACTGCCAGAAATTCAAGGCAGATTCAGAAGAGGATGTGGAACAAAGGATATCATTATTGACGTCAGATGAATCTTGGTTGAAAGCAGAGAACATCAGAAAGTTGTTTTATTGACTATGGAAAGGCATTCAACTGTGGATCATAACAAACTGTGGATAACATTGCGAAGGATGGGACTTCTAGAACACTTAATTGTGCTCGTGAGGAACCTGTACATAGACCAAGAGGCAGTCATTCGAACAGAACAAGGGGATACTGAGTGGTTTAAAGTCAGGAAAGGTGTGTGTCAAGGTTGTATCATTTCACCATACTTCTTCAATCTGTATGCTGACCAAATACTCCAAGAAGCTGGACTGTATGAAGCAGAATGCAGCATCAGGATTGGAAGAAGACTCATTAACAACCTGCGACATGCAGATAACCTTGCTTGCTGAAAGGGAAGAGAATTCGAAGCACTTACTGATGAAGATCGAAGACCACAGCCTTAGGTATGGATGACACCTCAACATAAAGAAAACAAAAATCCTCACAACTGGACCAATAAGTAAATTCATGATAAACAGAGAAGAGGTTGAAGTTATCAAGGACTTCATTTTACTTCGATCCACAATCAATACCCATGGAAGCAGCTGTCAAGAAATCAAAAGACGCATTGCATTGGGCAAATCTGCTGCAAGAGACCTCTTTGAAGTGTTAAAAAGCAAAGATGTCACCTTGAAGACTAAGGTGCACTTGACCCAAGTCATGGCGTTTTCAATTGCCTCATATGCATGTGAAAGCGGAGCAATGAATAAGGAAGACCAAAGAAGAATTGATGCCTTTGAATTACAGTGTTGGCAAAGAATATTGAATATATCATAGAATGCCAAAAGAACAAACAAATCTGTCTTGAAAGAAATACAGCCAGAATGTTCTTAGAAGCAAGAATGGCGACACTTCATCTCACATACTTTGGACGTGTTATCAGGAAAGATCAGTCCCTAGAGAAGGACATCATGCTTTGTAAAGTAGAGGGTCAGTGAAGAAGAGGTAGACCCTTGACAAGATGGATTGACATGGTGGCTGAAACAGTGGGCTCAAACATAACAATGATTGTGAGGATGGCACAGGACCGGGTAATGTTTCATTCTGTTTTGCATAGGGTCGCTATGAGTTGGAATTGACTCAACAGTACCTAACAACAACAACAACCAGCAAGATAAATCCAAGCCCCTTAGAGGCACTAAACCCAGAACTTGCAATTATTGCAAGAAACTCAGTCATTGGAAAAAGGATTGCCATAATTTAGAGAAACAGCTTAAGCAAGAGACCCTTCAACCAGATATAGAATGAAGGGGCTCTGGGGACACAATGAGGGCTTTTCCTATGGTAGGACTTAACCCTCAAGGAGAAACTACCATGTATATCAATGGAGAACCTTACAAATTTCTAATTGACACTGGTTCTACATTCTCTGCAATTAACTCCACAAGTTTACAAAAACTCCTGCCCCGGCGTACTAAAACTTCAAAACTTGTGGGAGTTACAATTCAAGAACAGTCTTTGTTTCATTCAAAACCTGTTCCTATTTCCCTTGGCCCTGTTGAAGATTTACATCCCTTTATGCTGGTCCCTGACACTACTATTAATTTGCTGGGCTGAGACCTTTTGTACAAATGGGCCTGTCGTTTACAATTTTCAGAAAAAGGAAAAATATTATTAAGCCTACCAGACCCCCCGAAGACCTTTAACGAATGACCTGAATCAAAACTAATTTAAAGGGAGGAAGTAGCTTGCTGTTTGCAAACATTAGTCATGTAAAAGGACAATTTAACCCCCTCTAACCCGTTTCCCCCTTATCTTTTTTCATTAATTCTTGAAACTTTATGGGCCACCACATCTACTGATGTGGGATGAGTTTTATCAGCAGAACCCATTAAAGTTCAGGTGACACCTATAAGACTTTACTGAGACGCCCTCAATACCCCTATCTTAGTTATCTAGTGCTGCTATAACAGAAATACCACAAGTGGAGGGCTTCTACAATCAGAAGTTTATTCTCTCACAGTCTAGTAGGCTAGAAGTCCAAATTCAGGGTGTCAGCTCCAGAGGAAGGCTTTCTTTCTTCATCAGCTCTGGGGGAAGGTCCTTCTCATCAATCATCTCCTGGACTAGGAGCTTCTCTGTGCAGCAACCCAGGGTCCAAAGGATGTACTCTTCTCCTGGTGCTGCTTTCTTAGTGGTATGAGGTCCCCTTATCTCTCTGCTCACTTCTCTCTTTTATATCTCAAAAGAGATTGGTTTAAGACACAATCTAATCTTGTAGATTGAGTCCTGCCTCATTAACATAACTTCCACTAATCCCATCTCATTGACATCATAGAGATAGGATTTACAACACATAGGAAAATCACATCAGATGACAAAATGGTGGACAATCACAAAATACTGGGAGTCATGATCTAGCCAAATAGATACACATATTTTTTGGGGCCACTGTTCAATCCATGATATCCCTTAAATGAGAAACTAGAGAGGGATTAGCCCCTATTACTCAGGACTTCCTTTCTAAAGGTTTAATTGTCTCCTGCACCAGCCCTTGTAACACACTGTGTTGCCTGTTAAGAAATCTAATAACAGAGACTGGAAGTTTGTACAGAATTTGAAGGCTATTAACCACATAGTTATACCTAGATTTCCAGTAGTCCCAAATCCTCACTTATGGCTTTCTAATGTTTCACTGGATGCTATGCATTTTACTATAATTGATTTTTGTAGAGCCTTTTTGAGTATTCCTGTCCATCCTGAAAGCCAATATTTGTTTACCTTCACCCTGGAAAATCTAAAATTTACCTGGGCTGTAATGCCTCAGGGTTTTACCAAATCTCCCAGCTATTTCTCTCAAATTCTCCATGCTGATTTACAGCCCTTACAATTTAAAAATGAATCTAAATTACTGCAATATGTTGATTTATTCATATGCTCAAACTCCCAGCAAGCCTGCATTGATGACAGCATAATCTTATTAAAACATTTAGCTGCTGGAGAATGTAAAATTTCTAGAGAAAAACTACAGTTGGCCCAGCCTTCTGTTAAGTATTTAGGTCATTTGATCTCAGCAGGAGGCATTTCTATTGATGCTAAGCAAAAATAAGCTATTTTTGCTTTTCCTATCCCCCAAACTAAGAAATAATTACATGGGTTTCTGGGGCTTTATGGTTACTGTCGAACTTGGATTCCTAATTTTTCCTTGTCAGCCCAACCCCTATGTAAATATTCGAAAGCCTCCAAACCAGATCCTTCCCAAATTGCACCGCAGGATACAGAAGCCATAAATTAAACTAAAAGAAGCTCTGGCAAACACACCTGCACTAGACTTCCTAACTATCACTTAGATTTTCCCCTGTTTGTACATGAAACCTCTGGAAGTGCTTTAGATGTTTTAACCCTGAAGCATGGAGAACACCAGAGGCCAGTAGGCTACTACAGCCTGCAGCTTGACTTTAACTAAGGGGTTCCCTCCCTGCCTTAGAGCTGTTCTGCCACAGAAAAACTAGTTGAAACCACTGCAGATATAGTGCTGGGAAATTTTCTAAATGTTTATGTTCTCCATGCAGTATCTGAAATCATTAATTCTGTTTTGACCCAACATCTTTCTGCAAGTCAACTTACTTCCTATGAAGTGCTGCTCTTGGCTGCACTTAATGTTAGACTACATTCTGTGACTTGTTTAAATCCTGCCACTCTCCTTCCAGAAACTGACAATAAGGATTACCAAACTGTCTTAGGGTGGGTTCTCTAGAGAAGCAAAACCAGTAAAGAGTATAAATATATAGAGAGAGTGAGATTTATATCAAGGAAATGGCTCATGCAATTATAGAGGCTGGAACGTCCCATGTCCATGGATCAGGATAGAGACTTCTCCCGATTCACGTAGCCACAGGGGCTGACAAACCCAAGATTTGTGGGCTGGAGAGCAGGGCTCTTGTTCATAGGCTGTGAAGATCGATGAATCCCAAGATTGGCAGGCAAGACTGCAAGGCTTCTCCTGATTCACATAGCTGCAGGGGGTGGCAAACCCAAGACTGGCAGGTTGGAGAGCAGAGCTCTTGTTCAGAGGCTGTGAAGATCGACAAATCCCAAGATCAGCAGATAAGCTGATAGCTCAAGTCCCAAGAACCAGAGGTCAGATGAACAGGAGGCAGCTGCAGAATTCAGAGCAAAAAAAAAAGCCAGAAGGTCTGCTTATATTCAGATGCAGACTACATGCCCAAGAAAACTCCCTTTCAACTGATTGGCTACTCACAGCAGATTCCATCATGGGAGTGATCACGTATAAACACTGAGAATCATGGCCCAGCCATGTTGACACAGTCTTAACCATCACACCAACTCATGATTGCTTAAATTTAACTGAACAACTTCTAACTCCCCAAAAAGATTTAAGAGAAACTCCTTTGGCTAATCCTGATTTAATTCTATTTGTTGATCACTCCTATTTGAAACCTGATCCTCATAGCTCTCGCTATCAGGTCAGGTATGCCATCACAACCTCCACCGCAGTTCTTGAAAGTCAAGCCCTTGCCCAAGCTACTTCAGCCCAACAAGCTGAATTAGTTGCTCTTACTAGAGTCTGCAAATTTGCTAAAGGAAAATCCATGAATGTTTTAAATATGCCTTCAGAGTGACTCGTGATTTTGGCATGTTATGGAAACAGAGTATTTCTAACCACTTCCAAGACTGCCATAAAAAAATGAAACTCTAGTTGCAAAACTTTTATACACTGTCCTACTCCCCTCTGAGATTGCTGTAATAAATAGGAATCCCTCAGAATGCAGAGATCAGAGGAAATAACCTTACTGATAAAGGACCCAAACAATCCACCTCTCAAGTTCTTTTATCCCTAGTGGGAACAAAAAAAGGAGATTACCCTGATTTTATCATAAATAATTATAATCTTAATGAATTAACTTCAGAAAAATTAATTAGAAAACCAACAATTAGCTAAAATTGAAGAAATTGAAAAATGGAAGAGAGCAGATTGTTCTCAGGATCCCAGTCTTAGTCATCTAGTGCTGCTATAACAGAAATACCACAAGTGGATGGCTTTAACAAAGAGAAGTTTATTTCCTTACAGTAAAGTAGGCTAAAAGTACAAATTCAGGGTGTCAGCTCCAGGGGAAGGCTTTTTCTCTCTGTCGGCCTTCTCATCAATTTTCCCCCAGACTAGGAGCTTCTCTGCACAGGGACCCTGGGTCCAAAGGACATGCTCTGCTCCTGGCACTGCTTTCTTGGTGGTATGAGGTTCCCCTCTCTCTTCTTGCTTCTCTTTCCTTTTATCTCTTGAGAAATAAAAGGTGGTGCAGGCCACACCCTAGGGAAACTCCCTTTACATTGGATCAAGGATGTGACCTGGGTAAGGGTGGTGTTACAATCCCACCCTAATCCTCTTTAACATAAAATTACAATCACAAAATGGAGGTCAACCACACAATTCTGGGAATCATGGCCCAACCAAATTTATACACACATTTTTGGGGGGACATAATTCAAACCGTGACAATCCCATAACCAAATTATGGTTGGAGCCTAATCAGAAGCTTGTCTTATCTAAATAATTTCATGTCCCTTTGTTGAAAGCTCTCCACAAAGGATCCCATTTACGATGAGATAAAGTAATCAAAATTTAAACAAAAAATACTAGTGGGGATAATTTTTTGAGACTGTCAAGCATGTTGCCTCTCATTGCTCTATTTGTTCTTGCTATAATCCAGGCAAACCTTTTAAGTTTCACCTGGAAAATACCCATCACCTTCAGGACCTATGCTTGAATGACAATTAGATTTTATCCAGCTCCTACCTTCAAATGGTTACAAATATGTATTGGTAATAGTTTTTGTATTTTCACATTGGGTAGAGGCCTTTCCTAGCTGCCATGCCACTGCAAGCTTTAAAGCTAAGAAACCTTGAAAGCATAATACCCACTTGTGAGCACCAACAATTCTTTGTAGTGACCAAACCAAAACCAAACCCATTACCGCTGAGTTGCTTCTGACTCACAGAGACCCTGTAGGACAGATTAGAACTGCCCACATAGGGTTTGCAAGGAGCAGCTGGTGGATTTGAACTGATAGCGAGAGCTATGAGGATCAGGTTTCAAATAGGAGTGATCAACAAATAGAATTAAATCAGGATTAGTGGAAACCGCCCTTACTGAATTAAGACACTTAACTACAAAGGGGCTGACTGGACCCTGTGGTCGTAGGGGCCAAGCGATGGTACTCAATGGACAAAGACAAGGTGGATGTGGTTACCATAATGGACAGCAGAGTCAAAGCAGTAATCACAATAGTCTGACTCATATGGACTTATGGCGTTGGCTACTTAGTCATGGTGTCCCTAGGAATTAAATAGATAAGAAATCTACTAAATATTTATTCGATTTGTACAACTGGAAGAATTCTAGGTTAAGTGAACAGCAGTCTAACTCAAATCACCAGAATAGTCATAGCTCCTCAGTCAATTCCCAGACTTGAACAAGTTTACAAATCCACGACCCCTTGAATGAAAGGGAGGCTGGGTCCCCTTGAGGAATGACCCTACTACACTGCCAAAAACTTATATTGTTAATCTTTCTCCCAGCCTTCCCTAAAGGTATCTATGGTCTTTACAAGCATGACTGTTATTTGGGGAAAAGGAAATAATCAGACATCTCAAGGATTACTGGACACTGGCTCTGAACTGACACTAATTTCAGGAGTCCCAAAATGACACTGTGGCCCACCAGAGTCGGGCATCTGGAGGTCAGGTTATTAATGGAGTCTTAACTTACGTCTGTCTCATGGGAGGCACCGTGGGTCCCTTAACCCATCCTGTAGTGATTTCTCCAGTTCCAGAATGCATAATTGGAGTAGATATTCTCAGCAACCAGCAGAACCCCTATACTGAATCCCTAATATGTGAAGTAAGGGCTATTATGGTAGGAAAAGCCAATAAGAAGCCATTAGAACTGCCTCTACCTAGGAAAATAGTAAACCAAAAACAATACTATATTTATGGAGGGATTACAGAGATTCCTGCCACCATCAAGATGATTCTCACCACAACTCCATTCGACTTGCCTATTTGTCCAGTGCAAAAGACAGATAGATCTTGGAGAAAGATAGTGGATTATCAAAAACTTAACCAGGTGGTGACTCCAATTGCAGCTGCTACGCCAGATGTAGCTTCATTGCTCAAGCAAATTAATACATCTCCTAGTACCTGGTATGCAGCTGTTGATCTGGCTAATGCCTTTTCTCCATACCTGTTTCAAAGGACCACCAGAAGCAGTTAGCCTTCACCTGGCAAGGCCAGCAATACACATTCAGTGCCCTACCTCGGAGCTACATCAACTCTCCAGTGCTATGTCATAATTTAGTCCAACAGGGACCTTTATCACCATTCCCCTCCACAAGATGTCACACTGGTCCATTACATTGACGACATTATGCTGATTGGACTTAGTGAGGAAGAACTGTCAATGAATCTGGACTTATTGGTAAAACATTTGCATGCTAGAGGGTGGGAAATTAATCCAACAAAATTTCAGGTGCCTTCCGCCTCAGTGAAATTTCTAGGGGTCCAGTGGTGTGGGTCATGTAGAGATATTCCTTCTAAAGTTAAGGATAAGTTATTGAATCTGGCCCATCACACAACTAAAAAAGAGGCACAATGCCTAGTGGACCTCTTTGGATTTTGGAGGCAACAGATCCTTCATTTGGGTGTGATACTCCTGCCTATTTAACAAGTGACTTGCAAAGCTGCTAGTTTTGAGAGGGGCCCAGATAAAGAGAAGGCTCTGCAACAGATTAGGCAGCTGTGCAAGCTTCTCTGCCATTTGGGCCATATTATATGGCTGATCCAATGGTGCTTGAAGTGTCAGTGGCAGATAGAGATGCTGTTTGGAATTTTGGCCTGCCAAAACTCTATTGGTGAATCACAGTGCAGGACCTTAGGATTTTGGAGCAAAGCCCTGAATTCCTCTGCAGATAACTACCTTCCTTTTGAGAAACAGCTTTTGGCTTGTTACAGGGCCTTAGTAGAGACTGAACACTTAACCATGGGACACCAAGTCACCATCTGGCTGGAGCTGCCCATAATGAACTGGATATTGTTTAACCCACAGAGCCATAAAGTCAGACATGCACTGCAGCACTCCATCATTAAATGGAAGTGGTATATACAAATCTGGCCTGAGCAGGACCTGAACGCACAAGTAAGTTGCATGAGAAAGTGGCGCAAATGCCCATAGTCTCCACTCCTGTCACATTACCTTCCATCTCCTAGTCTGCACCTGTGGCCTCTTGGGGAGTTCTTTATGATCAGTTGACTGAACAAGAGAAAACTCGTACCTGGTTTACAGATGGTTCTGTGCGATATGCAGACACTGCTCAAAAGTGGACAGCAGCAGCACTACAGCCTCTTTCTTGGACCTCCCTGAAGGACAGTGGTGAAGGGAAATTCTCCCAATGGGAAGAACTTAACAGTGCACCTTCTTTTTTACTTTGCTTGGAAGGAGAAATGGCTAGTTGTGCAATTGTATATTTATTCATAGGCTGTGGCCAAAGGTTTGTCTGGATGGTCAGGGACTTGGAAGGAACAGGATTATAAAATTGGTGACAAAGAGGTATGGGGAAGAGGTATGTGAATAGATCTATGAATGGGTCAAAGAAGTGAAGATATTTGTGTCTCATGTGAATGCTCACCAATGGGTGACCTCAACAGATGAAGATTTTATCAATCGAATGGATAGGATGATGCTTCCTGTGGAAACCAGTCATCCTTCTTCCCCAGCCACTCTCCCCATCATTGCCCAATGGGCTCATGAACAAAGTGGCCTTGGTGACATGGATGGAGATTATGCATGGGCTCAGTAAATAGACTTCCACTCACCAAGGCCGACTTGGCTGCAGCCACCGCTGAGTGCCCAATCTGCCAGCAGCAGAGACCAACAGTGAGTCCCTGATATGACACCATTCCTCGAGGTGATCAGTCAACAACCTGGTGTGAGGTTGATTACATTGGAATGCTTCCATCATGGAAAGGGCAGTGTTTTGTCCTTACTTGAATAGACACTTAATCTGAATACGGATTTGCCTTCCCTGCATGCAATGCTTCTGCCCAAACTACCATCTGTGGACTCACAGAAAGCCTTATCCCCACTGTCATGGTATCCCACACAGCATTGCCTCGGATCAAGGGACTCACTTCACAGCAAATGAAGTTTGACAGCGGCCCATGCTCATGGGATTCACTGGTCTTACTATGTTCACCATCATCCTGAAGCAGCTGGATTGATAGAAGGATGGAATGCCTTTCTAAAGACACAATTAAGGTGCCAGCTAGGTGGTCATACCTTGCAGAATTGGGGCAACATTCTCCAGGAGGCTGTATAAGCTCTAAACCAGTGTCCAATGTATGGTGCTGTTACTCCCATAGCCAGGACTCATGGGTCTAAGAATCAAGGGTTGGGAAAGTGAGTGGCTCCAGTACTACCCTTAGTGACTCACTTGTAGAATTTTTGCTTCCTGTCCCCGTGACCCTCTACTCTGTGGTTCTAGAGGTCTAATTCCTAAGGGAGGAGTGCTTCCACCTGGAGATACATCACTGATTCCATTTAACAGGAGGTTAAGAATGCCACCTGGCCACTTAGGGCTCCTTATGCCTCTGGATCAACAGGCAAAGAAGGGAGTGACCACATTGGCTGTTATGACTGATCCTGATTACCAAGAGGAAATCGGATTGATATTACATTTTGAAGGTAAAGAAGAGTATGTCTGGAATGCAGGATATCCCTTAGGGTGTCTCTTAGTACTACCAAGTGAATGGAAAACTACAGCAGCCCAATTCTGACATGACTGCTAATGATTCAGACCCTTCAAGAATGAAGTTTTGGGTCATCCTACCAGGCAAAGAACCATGACCAGCTGAGGTGCTTGCTGAGGGCAAAGGGAATATGGAATGGGTAATGGAAGAAAGTGGTTCTAAATACTAGTTACAACCACGTGACCAGTTGCAGAAATGAGGACTGTAACTGTTATGAGTATTTCTTCCTTGTGTGTGTGCATCAAATATTTTTGTTTTCTTCACTTGTAAAATATAAGATGTAAACAGGGCTAGTGAGTTTTCGGTTGTACACGTGTTAGTTGTATCATATTAGGTGCAAGTATGACTTTATAATTTTCTTTATTCAGAGATTATGTATGGTTTAACAACCTTCTATATGCAGATGACACAACCTTGCTTGCTGAAAGTGAAGAGGACTTGAAGCACTTACTTACTTAATTCAAAGACAGAAGAAGAATTGATGCCTTTAAAGCAAGGATGGCGATACTTACTCTCACGTACTTTGGGCATGTTATCAGGAGGGACCAGTAGAACATCATGCTTGGTAAAGTAGAGGGTCAGTGAAAAAGAGGAAGACTCTCAATGTGATGGATTGACACAGTGCCTTCAACAATGGGCTCAAGCATTAACAACAATTGTGAGAATGGTGCAGGACCAGGCAGTGTTTTGTTCTGTTGTACTTAGGGCTGTTATGAATCGGAACCGACTTGATGGCACCTAACAACAAGGAGATGTGTACAGGTGCCACTTCAACAAGGGGTGGAATGTGATCCTTAAGGTTGTGTGTCAACTTGCCTGGGCCGTGATTCTCAGTGGTTTGGCAGTTATGACATAGTTTGACAGTCATATAATGATGTAATCACCTCTATGATGAGAACTGATATAACGTGATCACCTCCATGATGGGATCTGCTATGAGTAGTCAATCAGTCAGGGGTGTGACCTGCATGCAATATAGGTGGACCTTCTCGCAAGGCTTGAGGGGTTTCGCTAGCTCTGGATCCTGCAGCTGGCTCCTGTTCATTTGACCTCCAGTTCTTGGAACTTGATATAGCAGCTTACCTGCCGATTTTGGGATTCGTCAGCTTCCACAGTCTGTGAGGCAGTTGCCTGCCAGCTTACATGTGGATCTGGAATTTGTCAGCCACCTTCGTTTGTCAGCCAGAGGCCTGTTGTCTGACCTGCCAATCTTGGGTTCACCAGCCCCTGCAGCTACACAAGACAGGAGAAGCCTCCAGCCTGACCCAAGGACTTGGGACTTTCCAGCCTCTACAACCACCTGAGCCATTTCCTTGATATAAATCTCTCTATATATTTATATATAGAGAGACACTTCACTGGTTTTGATTCTCTAGAGAACTCATCTTAAGACACTTTCCTTTGCTGGGAACAGTCTAATCACACCCATATAAATAACCCAGCCCTCACAAACCAATGCGATGGCTTTCAATGTCCCAATGTGCATCAGTTATAACTTTACAAGCTATTGACTGCTTCACCACAGACTGGCTACAACACTCAGGTATGTATTGGGTTGCCCTTAATGGCATCTTTTGGTTATGCAGAACCAACATTGACCCTGGCTTCTGCCAGGCTGGATTGGAAGATTCACTAGGGGCCTGAGCTGTACTCAAGAACATATTTTACCTGAATTCCTTTTACCAGCTAATGCACCCATATTGATGGCTTGGTGGTCTCAATCAGTGTTTCATTGGTATGATCATTTAGCAGGAGTATTTGCACCTCAGGTAGGACTTGAAGATGTTATGGAACATGTAGAAGTATTAACTAAATATGTGCAAACTGCCCTAAATGACAGTGCCCATAGACTTCAAGAGATCAATACTGAAATAGCCATGATGAGAAAAGTAGTACTCCAAAATAGAATGGCCCTTGACATCTTCACTGCAGCCCAAGGAGGTATCTGTGCCATAGTAAAATCCGATTGCTGTGTCTATATTCCTAACAATAGTGCTAACATTACACTCTATATTAATTATAGGCAATATGTAGTATCTCACCTTAATGCTTCTGTTCCCCCTTTAAATGAAATTATGAGTAACTGGTTTTCCTCTTGGGATAGATAGTGGAAAAAATTGCTACTCTATTTTGCAATCTTTGTATTCCTCATCATTTCTATTATTATAATTGTAGAACTCTGTTTTTCTTTAGTTCAACACATTTTATATATGAAATACTGTGTTTCAGAACGATTGACCCTTCACATAAAATTATTGTAGTTTGTTCTTGGGAAGAATGTGTCCATAACCAGCTGAGGTCTCTCACTTAGGCTCTGACTCATTCCTTCCTGACCAAATAGCTAACCTTTACATTTCAAAGAACTTTAACTTGAAGCTGATTTGATCTACAATCAATCATTAACCCCCATGCTCAATTCCCTTTTTCCTTGATATTTATAGTTGGCTACTTACTGAAATTGGTTCTTGGATGCATTCAATTTTACAAACTGATTAATAATTATATTAATCCTATAATTATTATAATTAATTATAATAATTATAGGATTAATCAAATGTTTTATTAAATGTTTTTCAAATGCTTGTACTCACAATGCAGCACTACTTGTTATGCAAAAGATCATGTATTTTTAAGAAACAGAAGCTCCTTAGAGAATAGCTCGGCTCTTCACTGTGGCTGATGCCCCTCTCTGCCAAGTATTGCTATTAATTTGGCCCTGCTCTTACACACTGCTTCTAAATGTCCAAGCTATGGCATGGTGAAGACTTTGGTGTTGGTTCCTGACTATCTGCATGATAGAGACCTGTGTCTTAAAAGCTTATCAAAGTAAGCAGCCACCAATAAACAGATGATGCCCAGCTTCTTTTCACGGGGAAAGTCTGAGGTCTAATAGTCTGTTTAAAATAGGTGGCCATCTAATAAACATGCCATCTATAACTAACAAAAAGGCCCTTGCAGAAGACGAGTTACTCCTTTGTGGGCTACATGAGACCTTCTCACCATGAAGATGAGGCCTCACTTATAGCAAGGTGAAGGTTTGGTAAGTCGGTGCAGAAGAAGGCACTCATAATAGTGATCAGCAAATTTCTAGAGAAATTCTTGATCAAAACGGGGACTGTGAAGGAGCTTTTTTAAAAATATGGGTTTTTGACATAAAGAGAGGCTTCTGTCAAAACTACAGGCTGGACTCCATTTTTGCTGTAAACTGCTTATTCTGAGTGGATTTTCAAAAGTCAGCCAGCATACCTCAGGAAGTCTGCAGGCTCCCCTCCTCCCCCTTCCTCTCACAGCATGCTCCCAGGAAAAACATTCCCTCAGGCTGGCACCAAAAATATCCATAGATTAAGCTGTTAAATGACTCAAACTTCACAATTAGTAAAACAATGTTTAAAGGACTTTGTATTATCTGGTGCCTGTTAAATCATAAAACTGTAAATGTCAATCAATCAGAATTTTTCCTTGTAAGTTTCTGGATTTTCTGTATTTAAACTCTGTTAAAAATTCCCTTCGCTAGAGTACTTTGGTGAATCCTCATGAAGTGCTGACCGGTCTAGATATCTTTGTCCCTTCAATAAACTCTGCTTTAATTTAACAGAAGGTTCAGCTTGCTCTTTGACACTAGGAAGTCTGTGGTTCATTATGAATGTAAGGTTGACACTAACAAGTTTGATATAAATGGTCCCAGAAAATAGTTCAGTGTTCAGGAAGAGAAGTGGTTACAAGAGTTGTTGTAGGGGAAAAATATCATAAAGTTTAGTAAAGCAAAAGAAAGTTTTATTCAGCATATATTCAAAAGGACAGAAGTGAGAAACAGACAAGCATGCTGCCAGAGCCATGTCTGCCCAAGTCCAAGAAAATATCACATAACAGACAAAAGTGGGAAAACGGACAAATATGCTTCCACAGCTATGTCTGCTTGAGTCCAAAGAACCATTACAGAGTCATCAGTATATATTAACATTACAAATGGGCAAGACAATTGAAAGCTTAGCCTTTTCAGATTGGCTAGAAAATGTGATCCTACATTTTGAATCGTCTTTCTTAACAATCATTGGTACAATTTTCAGTAACGAGAGTCAGGAGGGTCTTCATTGGTCCAACAAATTTCTATTCACTAAATGCTAATAGAAAAAGATAAGAGTGGAAAGTCTTGTGTTCTGTTTGATTGGCTTTATGTGAAAGTTCCCCTAAAAGATATTTTCCAAGATTATCTTAGCTATTGTCTTTATACCTCAGGGCCCAGTTGATGTGCCCTTGTGAGTCCTTGTGATCCCAATTCCAGCTGGGTCACATTCTCTATGCTCAAGGAAAGGGAATAATAACTCCAATATTATTTCCTAAATCAGAGTGGAGCATTGTTGTCAAAGTTATTAAGGAATTATCAGCTGTGATAGAGGCAAAAGATTTGGTGGTGGAGTGGAGTGGAGTACTTCTGAATGTGAACAGCTTTTCCTGCAGATGATTAGACTTGTGGTTATCAAATGGTTGGGAGGATCCAAGTCCTGAAGACTCTGACATCTTAGTAAGAAGCATGGCTTTGGAGTTAGACTAACCTGAGCTTGGATTAATTGTGTTTACTTATCCATTGTATGACTTTGGATCAGTTACTAAAACTTCCCTGTGCCTCGTCTATAAAATGGTATCAATAATTTTAAGTACCTCATAGAGTTGTCAGGATTAAATGATATAATTTATGTAAAGCCTTTACTACATGACTGACAAATATCTAGTGCTCCAATAAATCACCAGGTCCCAATGATTACCTCCTAAGGATTTCAGGAATCCTTCCAGTTGCCACTCTGGCCCACTGCCACTGCCCTAATTCAGGAAGCCATCAACCTCTCCTGGACCACTACAACAGTATTTACTGGTTTCTTTGCCTTACATCTTGCCACCCTTAAATAGTATGGTGATTCTAAACACAAAATATAACTATCACTGCTTTGCATTATTTTATTTAATTCTCCAACATTCCTACAAGACAAGGCCATCTTTGGTTGATCTTCTAAATATTTCACAGACTACATCTTCATTTATGAGTATAAGCTAGTATGGATATACATGCAAATGTAAGTGAAATAAGATACTGAGTTGGATTTGACTTGTTTTTCTAGGATTGGCTGATGAGCCTCATAGGGTAGGGTGAAGAGGCATGGTGTACCCCCAAAAGAAACTCCAACAATCAGGACAAAATACCTTCACAGGCACTTACCAAAACACATCTAAGCCAGCGTTACTGCTCATAACAATCAAGGTAGCCTATCTTCCCCTAAGTCTATATAAGAAGACAGATGGGAGGAAGAAGTAAAGAATTACAGGAGCCATTGACCCTGTGGAGAGTTCAGTGTTGTTCATTATAATAACACCACCACTAATAATACCTAACTCTTCTAAGCTCTTTATATTTGTTAAATCAATTAATACTACTACTAATATTATTATTATGAAACTATGGAGTATAGATGTTAAGTAGCTTGTCCAAAGTCCCACAGTAAGTAGTGGAGACAGAATTTTTACAAAGGTACTTTGACTCCAAGGTTGATACATGTATAAAGGCAATTCCATCACTTCCTCATGGATGAAAGGAAGGGAGTAATTCTCCCCCCTCTTGAACGAAATGGAGGAGGGTATCAAAAAAAGTCATAAACAGAGAGGTCTGCAAGAAGCGGAGACTGGTGTACGTTCCCCAGTTTTATCACTTTTGATCCTGTTGATCCAAAAGAGATGATAGGCTAAAGATAGAGACAGAATGCACTCCCATTTTGATATGGCAAGAATGGGGGAATTTTCCTGCAGCTTAAGTGGACATTGTAGAGGGTAGTTAGGCTGTCTTGCTGGTTCCTCTCCTAATATGGGCTTATACAGGGTAAGGAGACTCTCTCAGTAAGCAGTTCTAGAATCATACAAAATATGCTAAAATAAACCCAATATCAGAAATGATGGAATAACTGGGACCAGTCATATCCTCCTGTCTTAAACAACTAGATAACTGGACTACAACTGTTTTTAGACACTGGAAAACAGGAAGAACTGGGGCATATGATTGCTTGTGCTTTTAACTAGAAGTATCTTATGGATGGCAGTGCAAGGAGGAGGAGGAGGTTTGCCTTCTTGAGTTGGCAAGACGGAGATTGGAGTTCTGGGAGGTGGAGGTGGCTGATGTTTGTTGGGGAAGATACCAGAAAGGATGGATATATACAGAAAAAAATTCTCCAAAAATTTTCATATGATTTCCTTTGAGTCTGCTGTTGTATACTAAATTATTCATCCATAAGGTAACGATTAATGAAGCTGGACAAAGAATGCCAAATGAGTTACAACCTAAAAAATTCCCAGAGCTCACACAGGAAAGGGAGATTTTGGAAACAGGACCAATGAGTGGTGAGACTTCATCAAACATCTGGAGCATTAAGCAGCTATCCCACATAGATTGTGCCTTAATAGCAAGAGTTAACTAAATCTAGAATAAAGACTATCACAAAAGTGCACTAACAAAGCTTAAAAACAAGTCTTAAAAGGATAAAGCTGACTGTTATGGATTGAATTGTATCCCCCAAAATTGTGTGTTGTTAATCATAACCCCTATACCAGTGGTTATAATTCCATTTGGGAATGGATTTTTTTGTTATGATAATTAGACAGTATTAGCGTAGGGTGTGTCTTAAATCAGTCTCTTTTGAGATACACAAAAGTAGTTTAGGCATAGAGAAGCAAGCACAAAGGGGGAAGATAGATGCCATGTCACATGAAGATCACCAAAGAGCCAAGGAATAGAAGCTGAAAAGAGACAGGGATCTTCCCCCAGAGCCAACAGAGAGAGAAAACATTCCCATAGAGACAGAACACTAAATTCAGACTTTTAGCTTCCCAAACTGTGAGAAAATAAATTTATGTTCATTAAAGTCACATACTTGTGGTATTTGTGTTATAGCAGCATGCAATAACTGAGACTGATCCACAATGAACCTGCCTGTGAGAACAAAGTCTAAAAACCCTTAAAGGAAGATAGCAAATTCCAGTACTCAGCAATATAGCATGAAAAATGTCCAGCATCTATAACCAAATACTATTAAAAAAATTATACTCTAAAAAATTTGAGAAACTAGAGGAAATGGACAAATTTCTAGAAAAACACTACCTACCTAAACTAACATAAACTGAGATAGAAAATCTGAACAAACCCATAACGAGAAGAGATTGAAGATGTAATAAATGAAAATTTAAAAAATTTTAAAAACTTCCAACAGCAACAACAACAAAAGCCCTGGCACAGATGACTTCACTGGAGAATTCTACCAAACTTTCAGAGAAAAGCTCACACTGGTACTACTAAAACAATTTCATAACACAGAAAGGAAGGGATACTTTTGAATTCTTTCTATGTACTCAGCATAACCCTGATATCAAAGCCATGCAAAGACACCACATAAAAGGAAAATTACAGACCAATATCTCTCATGAATATAGATGCAAAAATTCCCAACAAAATTCTAGCCAACAGAATTCAGCATCATATATATTAAAATACACCACAACCAAGTGGGATTCATATCAGGTATGCAAGGATGGTGTCATGGATTGAATTGTGTCCCCAAAAATATCTGTCAACTTGGCTGGGTCATGATTCCTAGTATTGTGTAATTGTGTACCATTTTGTAATCTGATGTAATTTCCTTATGTGTTGTAAATTCAATCACTATAATCTAACAAGATGGATTAGCGGCAGTTATACTGATGAGGTCTACAAGATTGGATAGTGTCTTAAGCCAATCTCTTTTGAGATATAAAAGAGAGAAGCGAACAGAGACACATGGGAACCTCACATCACCGAGAAAGCAGTTCCAGGAGCAGACTGTGTCCTTTGGACCTGAGGTTCCTGCATAGAGAATCTCCCAGACCAAGGGAAGATTGATGACACAGACTTTCCTCCAGAGTCAACAGAGAAAATGTTTCACTGGAGTTGATGCCCTAAATTTAGACTTGTATCCTACTGGACTATGAGAGAATAGACTTCTCTTGTTAAAGCCATCCGCTTGTGGTATTTATGTTATACCACCACTAGATGACTAAGACAGATGGTTCAACATCAGAAAATTGATCAACATAATCTACTACATAAATATAACAAAAGAAAAGAATCAAATGATCATCTTAATCAATGTAGAAAAGGGCATTTGAAAAAGTGCAACACCCATTCCTGATTAAAAAAAAAACTCTCAGTCTTGGGAGCTCCTTCTAGCCAGATTCTACTACTCGGCTTGGAAGCCACTTCCCAGGTCTACGCAGCTGTGATGGTGGAATCCCTGGGGGCATTGTAATCTCCCCCCCCCCTTTTTTCCTTTTTGTCTTTCTTCATTTCTCAGTTTCTCATCTCTCTATACTTACCTTCTTTTCCTGTCTCCTAAATACCTGGAGCTGTGTGACACCTCTGCCCCTTCTAGCCAGGCTGTACTTCCCTGCCTGGGAGCCAGTTCCTCAGTCTTCACAGCCACACTGGTGGGATCCCTAGGGGCTTTGCTTCTCTTCTTTCTTTTTCCTAGTTTTTATTTATTTATTTATTTATATTTTTCTCTTTTTTTCCATTTTATTTTTCTCCATTTCTCAGTCTCTCGTCTCTCCATTCCAGTGGTAAGCTCCCGTAGCACTTTTGCTTTTTTTTTTCCTTTTGTTTGTTTGTTTTTGGCTCCTGTTTCTCTCTGCTCTCTCTTCTTTCTCATACCCAGCTTAGCTCCACACATCACAACCTCACCCCCCTCCTTCTGGCCTATCTGCACCATGGGCTGAACATCACACCCTGAGCAGCACAGGCATGGCCTACAGGAAGCTGCCCTGCACTGATTCCCAGCCCACTCTGTTGGCCCTAGTACGTGCCACAAACATCCTATCCCAGGCCCTCTCCTTCAGCTGGACCTGCCCTAATGCACCATAACAGAATGACTGGCCCTGAACATGGGACAAGGAGAAGAAAAAGATCACACCCACAGATGAGCAAACAACAAAGAGTGTACACACCACCTGCTCAGACGTAAGCAAATAAAACAAAAAAGCACAATGAAACAAACAAATCTACAATCAATAATCAAAGAAAATAACTACTGAATGACCCGAAGACAGCAGACAATATCAACATTAAACATTAAAAAACAGGACAGGATGGTTCCACTAGGCATCCAAAATAGAACACCAGATGTCTTTCCAGTAGAAGGAGACTAGAACTACCTGATAGGGTATCCAAATCTCTAATATTCAGAACTATCCAAGAGTTGAAGCAAAAAGCAGACAAAAATGAGGAAAAACTAGACAAATTCATGGAAAAAGCAGAAAAAATCACGGAAAATACAGACAGATAATGGAATAATTCAGGAAAATAATACAGGAACAAAATGCCAAAATAAATTCATAACTAGAAATCACACAAAAACAACAATTAGATATCCAAAAGATAAGCAATTAGATTCAAAAATGAACAGAGACATAGAAGGGCTGGGGAGCAGGTTTGAAACAATGGAAGACAGGATCAACAAAATTGAAGACAAACACTTGGCTACAACTTTGAGGAAAAATCAGAAAAGAGAATAAAGAAAAATGAAGAAACCCTAAGAATTATATGGGATACAATCAAAAGCAAATATTCATGAGTGACTGGAGTTCCAGAACAGGCAAAAAAAAAACAGAAAACACAGAGAGAATCATGGAAGAATTGCTGACAGAAAACTTCCCTAATACCATGAAAGATGAAAAGTTGGCGATCCAGAGCCCGGACTTCCAGCAACATGGTGCTCTAGGAGGAAGCACCATGCCATCACTCCACAGCAAATATCCGAAAAACTAAGCCAAACAGAGAAAACAGTAACCCTGAAACCCTAAACATCAAATGAAGAAATGAAGAACTCAGCCAAGCACCAAATGGGATAAGAAACTGACAGAGAACAGAGAGCAAGGAGACATACATGCAGAGGTACCCTATCAGCTAACGCAGCACAGATCCACCATCTTGGACTCCTATCAGAGACCAGCAGATAGGGGGTATGAGAAAGCAGCTTCACAGAGCTTCCAGCAGGAGACAGAATAACTGGTAACTGGCCACATATGCTTTCCCACCCCCCAAACTTCTTCACCCCCACTAGGCCTCCTCTGCTTCCCACAGCCACAGTCTCTTGGCCAGGAAGAAGCGGCTGCTTGGATTCCACCCGCCCACACTGGCCGACTCCCTGAGTGCCATTTGTTGGCTGCTGGTCTTGCTTTTTTCTGCTTTTTTAAAATTTTTTTCTTACTTCTCATCACCTCCACCTCCTTTCACTCAAATACCTGGCTCCGTGCGTCATCTTTGCTTCTGACTGAGGGGCTGTGGAACTCCGCTGAAGTGTGGAACTGCTTCCCAGTCCATGCTGCCACGCTGGTGGGATCTCAGGGCTTTTTTTGTTTGTTTGTTTTGAATTGTTTGTTTGTTTTCTTTTTCTTTTCTCAAGTTGGGAGCCCATTCTGGCCAGGCAATGCCACGCTGCTTGGGTCCTACCCCCTCAGCTTGCGCAGATGCGGAGAGGGATTCCTGAGGCCATTTCTTTTTTCATGATTTTCTTTTCTGTTTTATGGGTGAGTTTTCTTATTCTTTTTTTAAATTTGTTTTGTTTTCTTTTACCTTTTTTTCCCTTTTTGTCTTTCTTAATTACTCAGTTTCTCATCTCTCTGTACCTTCCTTCTCTTCCTGTCCCCTGAATAACTGGTGCTAAGTGACACCTCTATGCCTTCTAGCCAGGCTGTACTTCAACACCTGTGAACAACTTCCCCAGACCACATACCCACACTGGTAGGATCCCTGGTGGCTTTTCTTTCTAATTTTTATTTATTCATTCTTTTCTTTTTTTCTTCTTCTTCTTCCCTTTTTTATTTTCCTCCATTTCATAGTCTCTCATCTCTCCACTCCAAGGGCAAGCTCCCCTAGCACTCTTTTTTGTTCGTTTATGTTTTTGGCTCCTGTTCTCTCCTCTCTCCCATACCCATATTAGCGCCACACATTACAATCTCCCTTCCCCATCCTGCCTACCTACACCATGTGCTTAACATCTCACCAAAACGCAGAACAAGCACAGCCTGCTGGAACCTGCCCTGCACTGATTACTGACCTCCCCTGGTGGCTGTAGTAAGTGCCACAAACAACCCATCCAAGAAACTCCTCTTCAGCTAGACCTGCCCTGCTGTACCATATCTGAGCGACTGACCCTGCAATTGGAGATGGAGGTGAAAAGTATCGAGCCTACAGACAAGCAAACAACAAAGAACACACAGCCCGCCTGCTCAGACATTAACAAATTAAAAAAAAAGGATGAAACAAACAAATATACAATCAATAAATGAGAAAAATAACTACTAAATGCCCCGAAGACAGCAGACAATATCAAAACATTTACAAACACAGGACAGGATGGTTCCAGTAGCTATCCAAAAAAAAAAAAACACCAGATGACTTTCCAGTAGAAGAAAAGGAACTAGAACTACCTGATAGGGAATTCAAATCTCTAATACTCAGAATTATCTAAGAGTTTAAGCAAAAAGCCAACAAAAATGAGGAAAAAATAGACAAATTCATGGAAAATGCAGACAAATTCATGGAAAATACAGAAAAAAAAATGGAAGAAATCAGGAACACAAAGCAGGAATAAAATGCCAAAATAATTTCACAACTAGAAATTGTACAAAAATAACAATTAGAAATCCAAAAGATAAACAACAGGATTTCAGTAATGGACAGTGTCATAGAAGGGCTGAAGAACAGATTTGAAATGGTGGAAGACAGAATCAGCAGAATTGAAGACAAACACTTGGATACGACTCTGTTCGAGGAAAACTCAGAAAAAAGAACAAAGAAAAATGAAGAGAACCAGAGAATTATGTGGGATACAATCAAAAGCAAAAATTTTCTAGTGATCAGAGTTCCACAACAGGGAGAGAAAACAGAAAACACAGAGAGCATAATTGAAGAACTGCTGACAGAAAAATTCCCCAATATCATGAAAGATGAAAAGCTGGACATCCAAGAAGCTCAACGAACCCTGTATAGGATAGAATCCAAAAGAAAATCACCAAGGCATATCATAATCACACTTTCCAAAACCAAAGACAAACAAAGAATCCTGGGAGCAGCTCTTGAAAAACAGGAAGTCACATACAGAGGAGAAACAATAAGACTAAGCTCAGTTTATTCAGCAGAAACCATGCAGGTAAGAAGGCAATGGGATGACATACAAAACCTTGAAAGAAAAAAATTGCCAAGAAAGAATAATATATCCTGCAAAACTCTCTTTCAAATATAATGGTGAAATTAGGACATTTCCACATAAACAGAAATTAAGGGACTATGTAAAAACCAAACCAAACTTACAAGAATTATTAAAGGGAGTCTTTTGATCTGAGAACAAAAAGCTTCAGCTCACAGGCTGAGTCTAAGACACAGGATAGTACCAGTCAGATACCAATCTAGGAAATGAACTCTCAAGGACTATCCAAAACCAAAAGAAATACAACAGGGAATCAGAGCAGTTAATCTCTAAATGACAACAACATCAGAACAATAAAAGAGGGAATAAATGGTGTAGGTAAAGAACCTTCTAATGGAGAGGAAGTCAAGGCAATACCAAGTAATAATAGACTGCTTCAAACTTAGAAAGATAAGGGTAAATTTCACAGTAACCACAAAGAAAGTTAACAAACATATTCATAAAAATAAAGAAGAAAAATATAAAGTTTCAGTAAAAACAAAAACCTACAAAAACAAACGAAATGAAAAAAATCCAAAAACAAATGGAATTCAGCACAGGAGAGTAAGAAGAACAAAGAAAACGTCAGCACCACAAAAAAGCATTACAAAATGACAGCAATAAACTCACATCTATCAATAATTACACTGAATATAAATGACCTAAATGCATCCAGAAAGAGATGGAGAGTGATAGAATGGATTAAAAAACAGGATCTATCAGTACCCTGTCTAGAAGAGACACACCTTAGAAACAAAAACATGAATTTATTAAAAATCAAAGGTTGGAAAAATATATCAAGTTAAAAATTACCAAAAAAGAGCAGGAGTGGCAACACTAATCTCAGATAAAATAGACTTTAAAATAAAATCCACCATGAAAGATAAAGAACGGCACTATATCATGATTAAAGGGATGATCCATCATGAAGATATAACCATAATAAACATCTACGCATCCAGTGAAAGGGCTCCAAAATACATAAAACAAACTCTAACAGCACTGAAAAGAGAAATTGACAGTTCCACAATAATAGTAGGAGACTTCAACACACCATTCTCGGTAAAGGCAGAACATCTAGAAAGAAACTCAGCAAAAATACAGAAGACCTAAAAGGCACAGTAAGCCAACTTGACCTCATAAACATAGATATAACACTCCATCCAACTGCTGCAAAGTACACATTCTTTTCCAATGTACATGGAACATTCTCCAGAACAGACCACATCTTAGGCCACAGAGCAATCCTCAACAAGATCCAAAATTTTGAGATAACACGAAGTATCTTCTCTGACCACAATGCCATCAAGGTAGAAATTAACAACAGAAAGAGAAAGGAAAAAAATCAACTACATGGAAACTGAATAACACCCTGCTTACAAACCACGATTAGCAGAAAAAATTAGAGATGGAATCAAAAAATTCCTAGAATCAAACAAGAATGAAAACACATCATACCAAAACCTTTGGGACACAGCAAAGGCAGTCCTCAGAGGACAATTTATAGCAATAGATGCACATATCAAAAAAGAAGAAAGGGACAAAATCAAAACATTAACTACAGAACTCAAACAAATAGAAAGAGAACAGCAAAAAAATCCCACAGCCACCAGAACAAAGGAAATAATAAAGATCAGAGCAGAAATAAATGAAATAGAGAATAGAAAAAACAATCGAAAGTGTCAACAAAGCCAAAAGTTGTTTCTTTGAAAGAATCAACAAAATCGAAAAACAACTGGCCAGACTGACAAAAGAAAAACAGGAGAGGACACAAATAACACAAATAAGAAATGAAATGGGCTACATTACAACAGACCCAACTGAAATAAAAAGGATTACAACAGAATATTATGAAAAACTATACTCCAACAAATTTGAAAACCTAGAAGAAATGGATACATTTCTAGAAACACACTACTCACCCAAACTACAACAAAGAGATGTTGAAAATCTGAACAGACCCATAACAAGAGAAGAGATTGAAAAGTTAATATAAAAAACTCACAACAAAAAAAAGCCCTGGCCCAGATGGCTTCACTGGAGAATTCTACAAAAAATTCACAGAAGACCTTGTACCAGTGCTACTCAAACTATTTCAGAGGAGAGAAAAGGAAGCAATGCTTCCGAATTCATTCTATGAAGCCAGCATAACCCTAATAACAAAACCAGGCAAAGATTCCACAAAAAAGAAAATTACAGACAAATATCTCTCATGAATATAGATGCAAAAATTCTAGCCAATAGAATTCAGCATCATATCAGAAAAATAATACATCAGGACCAAGTAGGATTCAGACCAGTTATGCACGGATGGTTCAACATTAGAAAATCAATCAACGTAATCCACCACATAAATAAAAGGAATAAAAGAATCACATGATCATCTCAATTGACGGAGAAGAGGCATTCAACAAAGTCCAACAGCAATTCCTGATAAAAACACTCAATAAAACAGGCACAGAAGGGAAATTTCTCAACAAACTAAAGGGCATCTATGCAAAACCAACCGCCAACATCATTTTTAATGGAGAGCAGCTGAAAACATTCCCCTTGAGAACAGGAACAAGACAAGGATGCCCTTTATCACCACTCCTATTTAACATTGTGCTGGAAGTTCTAGCTAGAGCAATAAGGCAAGAAAAAGAAATAAAGGGCATCCAAATGGGTAGTGAAGAAGTTAAACTGTCCCTGTTTGCAGATGATATGATACTATACATTGACAACCCTAAAGACTCCACGAGAAATCTACTGGAACTAATAGAAAGATTCAGCAGAGTAGCAGGCTATAAGGTGAACATACAAAAATCAGTTGGATTCCTACACACCAATAAAGAGAACAATGAAAAGGAAATCAGGAAAACAATACCATTTATAATAGCCCCTAAAAAAATAAAATACTTAGGAATAAATCTAACCAGGGATGTAAAAGAGCGATACAAAGAAAACTACAAAACACTACTTCAAGATACTAAAAGAGATCTACCTAAATGGAAAACATACCATGCTCATGGATACTTAGACTCAACGTTGTGAAAATGACAATTGTACCAAAAGCAATTTACAAATACAATGCAATCCCAATCCAAATACCAACAACATTCTTCAAGCGGTTGGAAAAACTAATCATTAACTTTACATGGAAAGTGAGGAAGCCCCAAATAAGTAAAGCACTATTGAAGAAGAAGAATAAAGTTGGAGGACTCACACTACCTAACGTCAGAACCTACTATACAGCTACGGTAGTCAAAACAGCCTGGTACTGGTACAACGACAGATACATTGACCAATGGAACAGAATTGAGAAGCCTGATGTAAATCCATCCAACTACAGTCAACTGATCATCAACAAGTGCCCAAAGTCCATCAAATGGTTTACATGTCATAGGCTTGTTAACCAATGTCATAAAAAAATATGTGTACTGACTGTTTAATGAGAAACTATTTGTTCTGTAAACATTCACCTAAAGAACAATTTAAAAAAAAGATATTGGGGGAAAAAAAGAAAAGTTGATGATCCAAGAAGTTCAAGAAAAACCCACATAGTATAGAACCCAAAAGAAAATCACCAAGGCATATCATAATCACACTCGCTAAAACCTAAAACAAAGAAAGAATCTTGAGAGCAGCTCAAGAAAAATGAAAAGTCACATACAGAGGGGAAACAATAAGACTAAGCTCTGATTACTCAGCAGAAACCATGCAGGCAATAACACAATGGCATGACATATATAAAACCTTGAAAGAAAAGAATTCTCAACCAAGAATAATATATTCTAACATGCTCATTCATTTATGATGGTGAAATTGGAACATTTCCAAATAAACAGAAATTAAGGGAATATGTAGATACCAAACTAAACTTACAAGACTTATTAAAGGGAGTCCTTCAGTTTTTGAACAGACAACAAACAACATCAGAATCTAAGATGCAAGATTGTACCAGCCGTGTATTAACCTAGGAAATGAACTCTCAAGGACTATCAAAAACCAAAAGAATTACACCAGGGAACCAGAGAGGTTAATCTGTAAATGACAACAACGTCAGAACAATAAAAGAGGGAATCAATGGTGTAGGTATAGAACTTTCTAATGAGAGGAAGGCAAGACAATACAAAATAATAATAGACTGGTTCAAACCTAGGAAAATAAGGGTAAATTTCAAGGTAACCACAAAGAAAGTTAACAAACCTACTCATCAAAATAAAGAAGAAAGACATGAAGTCTCAGTAAACACAAAATCTACAAAAACAAAAGAAATGAAAAAAATCCACAAACAAAAGGAATTCAGAGGAACAAGGAAAATGTCAGCACTACAAAATGACAGCAACAAACTCACACCTAACAATAATCGCACTGAATGTAAATTGCTTAAGTGCACCCATAAAGAGACAGAAAGTGATAGAATGGATAAAAAAACAGAATCCATCAATATGCTGTCTATAAGAACACACCTTAGAAACAAAGACATAAATTTCTTAAAAATCAAAGGATGGAAAAAAAATATATCAAGCAAACACTTGCCAAAAAAGAGCAGGAGTGGCAATACTAATCTCAGATAAAATAGACTTTAAAACAAAATCCACCATGAAAGATAAAGAAGGGCACTATATTATGATTAAAGGGATGATCCATCGTGAAGACATAACCATAATAAACATCTACGCTTCCAATGACAGGGCTCCAAAATACATAAAACAAACTCTAACAGCACTGAAAAGAGAAATTGACAGTTCCACAATAATAGTAGGAGACTTCAACGCACCATTCTCAGTAAGGGCAGAACATCTAGAAAGAAACTCAGAAAAGATACAGAAGAACTAAAGGGCACAATCAACCACCTTGACCTCATATACATATATGGAACAGTCCATCCAACAGCTGCAAAGTACACATTCTTATCCAAAGCACATGGAATAGTCTCCAGAATAGATCACATCTTAGGTCACAGAGCAACCCACAACAAGATCCAAAACATTGAGATAATACAAAGTATTTTATCTGACCACAAAGTCATCAAGGTAGAAATTAACAGGAAGAGCAAGGAAAAAAAATCAATTACATGGAAACTAAATAGCACCCTGCTTACAAACCACTGAGTAATAGAAGAAATCAGAGATGGAATTAAAATTTTCCAAGATTCAATCGAGAATGAAAACACATCATACCAAAACATTTGGGACACAGCAAAGGCAGCCATCAGAGGTCAATTTATAGCAATGGATGCACACATCAAAAAAGAAGGAGGGGACAAAATCAAAACATTAACTACACAAATCGAACAAATAGAAAGAGAACAGCAAAAAAAGCCCACAGCCATCAGAAGAAAGGAAATAGTAAAGAACAGAGCAGAAATAAATGAAATAGAGAATAGAAAAACAATAGAAAGAATCAACAAAACCAAAAGTTGGTTCTCTGAAAGGATCAAGAAAATTGACAAACCATTGGCCAAATTGACAAAAAAAACAAGAGAGGATGCAAATAACCCAAATAAGAAATGAAATGGGGGACATTACAACAGACTCAACTGAAATAAAAAGGATCATGACAGAGCACTATGAAAAACTATGCTCCAACATATTTGAAAACCTAGAGAAAATGGGCAAATTTCTAGAAACATACTACCTACCTAAACTAACACAAACTGATGTTGAAAATCTGAACAGACTCATAACGCGAAGAGATTGAAAAGGTAATTTTAAAAACTCCCAACAAATAAAAGCCCTGGCCTAGATGGTTTCACTAAAGAATTCTTCCAAACATTCAGATAAGTGCTTACACCAGTACTACTCAAACTATTTCAGAACATAGAAAAGGAAGGGATACTTCTGAATTCATTCTATGAAGCCAGCACAACCCTGATATGAAAACCAGGCAGTCTCCACACACAAAAAATTACAGACCAATATCTCCCATGAATACAGATGCAAAAATTCTCAAAAAATTCTAGCCAATAGAATTGAACATTATATCAAAAAATAATACACCACTATCAAGTGGGATTCATACCAGGTATGCAAAGATGGTTCAAAGTTAGAAAATCAGTCAACGTAATCCACCACATAAATAAAAGAATCACATGATCATCTCAATCGATGCAGAAAAGGCATTTGACAAGGTCCCACATCCATTCCTGATAAAATCTCTCAATAAAAGGGGTACAGAAGGGAAATTCAACATAATAAAGGTCATCTATACAAAACCAACAGCCAACATTAATCTTAATGGAGAGAGGTTGAAAACATTCCCCTTGAGAACAGGAACGAGACAAGGATGCCTTTTATCACCACTCCTATTTAACATTGTGCTGGAAGTCTTAGCTAGAGGAAGAAGGTGAGAAAAAGAAATAAAGGGTATCCAAATTGTAATGAAGAAGTAAAAGTGTCCCTGTTTGCGGATGATATGGTAATATGCATAGAAAACCCAAAAGACTCCAAAAGAAAAAACTGGAACTAATAGAAAGATTCAGAAGAATAGCAGGATATAAGGTAAACATACAAAAATCAGTTGGATTCCTATACACCAATAAAGAGAACGATTAAAAGGAAATCAGGAAAACATTACCATTTATAATAGCCCCTAAAAAAATAAAATACTTAGGAATAAATCTAACCAGGGATGTAAAAGACCTATACAAAGAAAATTACAAAACACTACTGCAAGAAACCCAAAGGGATCTACATAAATGGAAAAACATACCATGCTCATGGATAGGCAGACTCAACATTGTGAAAATGACAATTCTACCCAAAGCAATTTACAAATACAATGCAATCCCGATCCAAATACCAACACCATTCTTTAGAAAGATGGAAAAACTAATCATTAACTTTATATGGAAAGGGAAGAGGCCCAAGTGAGTAAAGCACTATTGGAGAAGAAGAAGAAAGTAGTAGGACTCACACTACCTGACCTGAGAACCTACTATACAGCTATGGTAGTCAAAACAGCCTGGTACTAGTACAACGACAGACACATTGACCAATGCAACAGAAATGATAACCCAGGTGTAAATCAACCCACCTATGGTCACCTGATCTTCAACAAGAGCCTAAAGTCCATCAAATGGGGAAAAGATAGTCTTTTTAACAAATGGTGCTGGCAAAATTGGGAGTCCATCTGCAAAAGAAATGAAATAAGACCCATATCTCACACCATACACAAAAACTAATTCAAAATGGATCAGAGACCTAAAATATGAAAACCAAAAACTATAAAGATTATAGAATAAAAAATAAGATCAATTCTAGAGGCCATAATACACGCCATTAACAGGAAACAAACCAAAACTAACAACATACAAACTCCAGAAGATAAGCTAGATAACTGGGATCTTCTAAAAATTAAACACTTATGCTCATCAAAAGACTTCACCAAAAGAGTAAAAAGAACCTACAGACTGGGAAAAAAAATTGGCTATGACAAAGCCCACAAAGTTGCAATCTCTGAAATCTGTAGATTTATGTCTACTGGTCCCACCCCATCTGGAGCAAGGGAGAATGAAGAAAACCAAAGACACAAGGGAAAGATTAGTCCAAAGAACTAATGGACCACAACTACCACAGCCTCAACCTTACTGAGTCCAGCACAGCTAGACTGTGCCTGGTACCACCACCAACTGCTCTAACAGGGATCACAATAGAGAGTCCTGGACAGAGCTGGAGAAAAATGTAGAACAAGATTCAAGCTCACAAAAAAAGACCAGACTTACTGTTCTGACAGAGACTGGAGAAACCCCGAGAGTATGGCCCCCGGACACCCTTTTAACTCAGTACTAAAGTCACTCCTGAGGTTCACCCTTCAGCCAAAGATTAGACAGGCCTATAAAACAAACAATAACACAAATATTTCAACCAAGTATACAAGAGTAAATGGGCGCACCAGCCCAGGGACAAGGATGAGAATGCAGGAGGGGACAGGAAAGCGGGAAGAATGAAAATAGGAAATCTGAGGTAGAGAAGGGGAGATTGTTGACATGTTACAGGTTTGGCAACCAACGTCACAAAACAATATGTGTATTTATTGCTTAAGAGAAATTAATTTGCTCTGTAAACTTTCCCCTAGAGCAAGATTGAAAAACAAAATCAAAGGATGGAAAAAAAATGTCAAGCAAACAGTAACCAAAAAAGGGCAGGAGTGGCAATGTTAATCTCAGATAAAATAGACTTTAAGGCAAAATCAACCATAAAAGACAAGGAAGGATACTATACGAAGGTAACTCAAAAAGTATTGCTACAAAATCATAGAAACCTGTATTAAATTAAAAAATGTGAAGCTACTGTTTCTCGACATATCCTCCATCTAGGTCTAAATACTTCTGCAGGCGGTGTTTCCAACTCTCTAACCTTTGCCCAAAGAAGTCTGTGCTCTTCAATTTGCACCACGTCAAAATGGCAGTTTTGACATCCTTGAGGGACTCAAACTGTGTTCCTTTTAAATATTCTTTGAGTTTTGGGGGGGAAAACTCTGAAGGGGCAAGATGAGGGCTGTAGGTGGATGGGGTAAGCTATCCCAGTGAAATTCTTGTAGGACAACCCTCGAAGAATGAGTAAGTGCGTTGTCATGATGGAAAAAATTTTCCTGGCCTTTTTCTCACCAATACACTTTTCAATTTTCTTAAAAGTTCTTCATGATAAGCCCCCATGATAGTCCTGTGTCCTTCAAGAAAATCTATCAAGATTATCCCTTTGACATCCAAAAAAACCAGTTGCCATGATGTTCTGAGTGTTCTTTCCTCTCTTGGCTCATCTTTGAGGTTTTCCTGACCTTCCTTAAAATGCTTAATCCATCTAAAAACTGTTCTTTTATGTGGGGCAGCATTCCCATAAACTTGTTGCAAAGCTTCAATGATTTTGGGAAGATGTCCACTTGAGTTTTGTAAAATATTTGATATTAGCCATGACCTCAAAATCAATTTTTTCCATGGCACAAAAAGAATACTTTCTTTTTAAAGACACCCTAACGAGACTAAGACAAATGTATTACCAAGAAAACTTGTCTACAGCCATCTGCTGATGGCAGAGACATGTTTAAACATGTTTTGTTTGCAATAAATTCATGCATGTATGAACTGGAACCCTAGTAGCAATAATTTTTTACTTGCCTTCATATAATGATTAAAGTGACAATCAACCAAGAAGACATAAACTTAATAAATATCTACACTCCCAACGATAGAGCTCCAAAATACATAAACTATAACAGCAATTAAAAGAGAAACAGAATGTTCTACAATAATAGGAAACTTCAACACTCCACTTCCGGTGAAGGACAGATCAACTAGAAAGAAACTCAACAAAGAGGTGGGGCCAAGATGGCCGAGTAGTCAGACACTTCCTGGGGTCCCTCTTACAACAAAGACCTGAAAATACAAGTGAATCAATTATATATGACAATCTAGGAGCCCTGAACATCAGAAGCAAAGTTGAGGAATTGGACTGAGTGGCAGGAGGAGGGAGAGATGGTTCAGAAGCACCAAGGAGTCACCAGATATGACCTGGTGGGAGCCAGAGCCTTGCCTCGCTGGACTGGCTCCCATGTGTGATGAGGCAATCAGTGGCACTCAGGAGGTGTTTTCCACATTTGGAGAGACCCAGAGGCAGAGAGTCTACTCAGGCATCCAGAACCAGTGAAAAGCAGCACTCAATTAGCAAAGCATAAGTACTTGCATCTGGCCTACTGCGTGGATCAAAAACCCCCCATTTGGGAAGAATGTGTCTCCCATTTACCTCCCCCCCCACACCGCCACTCTGCACTGGGTCCCGGGCCAGCTTCAGCAATTGCTGAGTCCCCTGGGCTGTAAGTAGGACCCATCATGAGCCCTGAGCCATCCTCCCAGCCTTGGAGAGGGAACAAATTAACAAAACGGGGAAAAAATAATCTGACTGCTCCCCTAAGTCAGGAACTCAGGGTAGGCACAGCTCCTTTGCCTAGGCACAGTCATTAGGGGTCCATTGTCTTTGAATGCCTTTCGTCCCTGCATAGAGTTGTATGGGCTCACTTTAACAGGGTAAGCCCTCATTACCACAGTACAACAGGGGATATACCTGAAGTCTAATTTCAACGGTTTTAGCTATGTGGTGAAGTGGCAGGTTTGTGACATTTGACACTGCTCTGCCCATTAAGCAGGGTCCTCACCTACCCACATCAAGGAAATGAGGACTGGGGGTGGCTCCACCCATGCCACCTAGCCACTGGTAACAGGGATCCAAGAATAAGTGCTACTCCCCAGTCCTTACAGCCAACAGCATTGGGTGCTCATAGTCTGGCTGCAAAACCCACCCACCTACGTGCTCTAGGGAACAGTGACACACTTTCCTCCCAGACATTCAGGGGCAGCCATTAGCCCCATGCCTTGCTCAGCGTGTAACCCCCTACTGCAGCCAGATACCTGTGCCTACACCAATCACGCATACCTGTCTAGGACTGTAGGTGAGAGCTTGCACCACACACTTGGTGACTGACTACCTGGACATCTGAGCTGAATTCATGCAAGAAAAGTAAACAGACTTCTGGGCTCACATACCTATTAACAGCTCTAACCATCTGGTTACAGGATGTTAGAACTTCTAAGGGGCCAATAATCAAACTAGCTCACACAAGCAGCCTATTTGGGCATATCAAAACAAAACAAGAAGCTAGGACACAGAAAGCAAACATAAAATAAATAAATATAATACCTGATTGATGGCTCAGAGACAACAGGCAATAACAAATCACATAAAGGGGCAGACCATGATGGCTTCAGCAAGCTCCCAAAATAAAGAAACTCTCCAAAGGAAGAGAATTTCTCAGAGTTTCCTGAGGTAGAATACGGAAGATTAATATATAGAACTCCTTAAGATATCAGGAAGGAGATCATGCAAAACACAAAGTAAGCTAAGGAACACACAGACACAGCAACAGAGGAACTTAAGAAGGTTATGCAAGAGCATAATGACAAATTTAATAGGCTGCAAGAACCCACAGAGAGACAGCAATCAGAAATCCAGAAGATTAACAATAAAATTTCAGAATTAGTCAACTCAATAGAAAGTCATAGGAGCAGAATTGAGGCAAAAGAAGTCAGAACTACTGAGACTGAAGATAAAGCACTTGACACCAACTTATTTGAGGAAAAATCAAATAAAAGAATTTTAAGAAAGGCAGAAACTCTAAGATATGTGAGACTCTATCAAGAGGAATAACCTATAAGTGACTGCACTACCAGAACAGAGGAGCATGACAGAAAATACAGAGAGAATTGTTAAAGATTTCTTCGCAGAAAACTTCCTTGATATCATGAAAGATGAGAAGACATCCATACAAGATGCTCATCGAACCCCACATAAGGTAGATCCCAAAAGAAAGTCACCAAGACATATTATAATCAAACTTGCCAAAACCAAAGATAAAGAGATAATTTTAAGAGTGGCTAGGGATAAAGGAAAAGTCCGCTACAAAGAGAGTCAATAAGACTAATCTCGGACTACTCAGCAGAAACTATGCAGGCAAGAAGACAATGGGATGACATATATAAAGCCCTGAAGGAAAACAACTGCCAGCCAATGATTATATGTCCAGAAAAACTCTCTCTCAAATATGATGGCAAAATTAGGGCATTTCCAGAAAAACAGAAGTTTTGGGAATCTGCAAAAGCCAAAGAAAAATTACAAGAAAAACTAAAGGGAGTCCTCTGGCTAGAAAATCAATAACATCAGATAAAAACCCAAGACTAGAACACAGGACAGAGCAACCATATATCAACTCAGATAGGGAAGTCGCAAAAATAAATCAAAACTGAAACACTGAAAATAAGAAAACAGAGATGTCAATATTTTAAATATGACAACATTAAAATGAAAAAGAGGGACTAAATAATATAGTCAAAAGTTTTTCATATGGAGAGGAAGTCAAGGCAATATAAAGAAATAAAAGAGTGGTTTAAACTTAGAAAAATAGGAGTAAATAGTAAGGTAACCACAAAGAAAACTAACAATCATACACATCAAAATAAAAAACAAGAAAAATATAGACTCAGCAAATACAAAATCAACAGCAATGAAAAAGATGAAAAGAAAATACTTAAAGAAAAACAACTCAGCACAGAAAATTAAGTGGGGCAAAGGAACTGTGAACAACACATACAAAAAAGACATCAAGACGACAGCACTAAACTCATACCTATCAATAATTACGCTGAATGTAAATGGATTAAATACACCAATAAAGAGGCAGAGAGTGGCAGAATGGATTAAAAAAACATGCTCCATCTATATGCCAACTACATGAGACATACCTTAGACTTAAATACACAAACAAACTAAAACTCAAAGGATGAAAAAAATATATCAAGCAAACAACACTCAAAAAAGAACAGGAGTGGTAATATCAATCTCTGACAAAATAGACTTTAAGTCAAATCCACCACAAAGGGAGGACACTATATAATTATTAAAGGATCAGTACACCAGGAGGACATAACTATAATAAATATTTACACACCCAAGGACAGGGCTCCAAAATACATAAAACTAACTCTAACAGCATTGAAAAGAGAGATACACAGCTCCACAATTATAGTAGGAGACTTCAACACACCACTTTCAGTGAAGGACAGACCATCCAGAAAGAAGCTCAGTAAAGACAAGGAAGATCTAAAAGCTACAATCAACCAACTTGATCTCATAAACATATACCAAACACTCCACCCCACAGCAGCCTAGTATACTTTCTTTTCCAATGCACATGGAACATTCTCCAGAACAGACAACATATTAGGCCATAAAACAAGCCTTAACAGAATCCAAAGCATCGAAATATTACAAAGCATCTTTTCTGACCATAAAGCCATAAAAGTGGAAATCAATAACAGAAAAAGCAAGGAAAAAAATCAAACACATGCAAACTGAACAACACCTTGCTCAAAAACTACTGGGTTTTAGAAGAAATTAAGGAAGTAATAAAGAAATTCATAGACTCAAACGAGAATGAAAACGCATCCTACCAGAACCTTTGGGACACAGCAAAAGCAGTGCTCAGAGGTCAGTTTATAGCAATAAATGCACAATCCAAAAAGAAGAAAGGGCCAAAATCAAAACATTAATCCTACAACTCGAACAAGTAGAAAGAGATTGGCAAAAGAAGCACTCCAGGGCCAGAAGAAAGGAAATAATAAGAATTAGAGCAGAATTAAATGAAATAGAGACTAGTAAAACAATTTAAAGTTAACAAGACCAAAAGCTGGTTCCTTGAAAAGATCAACAAAATCAATAAACCACAAGCCAAACTGACAAAAGAAAAAAAGTAGAGAAAGCAAATAACACTAATAAGAAATGAGATGGGTGATATTGCAACAGACCCAAATGAAATTAAAAGAATCATAACAGAATACTGTGAAAAACTGTACTCTAACAAATTTGAAAACCTAGAGGAAATGGACAAATTTCTAAAAACTCACTACCTGCCTAAACTAACACAACCAGAGATAGAACAACTAAATAAACCTATAACAAAAGAAGAGATTGAAAAGGTAATTTAAAAACTCCCAACAACAACAACAAAAGAAACCCTAGCCCAGATGGTATCACAGCAGAATTCTACCAAATTTTCAGAGAAGAGATAACACCACTACTACTAAAGGTATTTCAGAGCATAGAAAATGATAGAATACTCCTAAACTCATTCTATGAAGTCACGATAACCCTGATACCAAAACCAGGTAAAGATGTCACAAAAAAAAGAAAGTTACAGATCAATATCCCTCATGAACATTGATGCAAAAGTCCTCAATAAAATTCTAGCCAATAGAATTTAACAACATGTCTTTTCAACAACATATCAAAAAAATAATTCACCACGATCAAGTGGGACTTATACCAGGTATTCAGGGATTGTTCACCATTGTAAAAACAATCAATGTAATCCATCACATAAATAAAAGACTGCAGAAAAGGCATTTGACAAGGTCCAACATGCATTCATGATAAAAACTCTTAGCAAAATAGGAATAGAACAGAAATTTCTCAACATAATTTAGGGCATTTATACAAAGCAAACAGCCAACATCATCATAAATGGAGAGAGTTCAAAAGCATTCCTCTTGAAAATGGGAACTAGACAAGGATGCCCTTTATCATCATTCTTACTCAACATTGTGCTGGAGGTCCTAGCCAGAGCAATTAGAGTAGAAAAAGAAATAAAGGACATCCAAATTGGCAAGGAAGAAGTAAAAGTATCTCTATTTGCAGATAATACGATTTTATACACACAAAACCCCTAAGAATCCACAAGAAAACTACTGGAACTAATAGAAGATTTCAGCAAAGTATCAGGATACAAGGTAAACATACAAAAATCAGTTGGATTCCTCTACACCAACAAAGAGAACTTTAAAGGGAAAATCACCAAATCAATACCATTTACAGTGGCCCCTAAGAAGACAAAATACTTAGGAATAAATCTAACCAGAAACATAAAAGACCTATGCAATGAAAACTGCAAGACACTACTGCAAGTAAACAAAAGAGACCTGCATAAGTAGAAATATATACCTTGCTCATGGATAGGAAGACTCAACATTGTGAAAACGTCAATTCTACCCAAAGTGATCTGCAGATACAATGCAATCCTGATCCAAATTCCAACCCATTTTTTAATGAGATGGAGAAACAAATCACCAACTTCATATGGAAAGGGAAGAGGCCTCAGATAAGTAAAGCATTACTGAGGAAGAACAAAGTGGGAGGCTCACTCTACCTGATTTTAGAACCTATTATACTACCACGGTAGTCAGACAAGCCTGGTACTGGTACAACAACAGATTCATAGACCAATGGAACAGAATTGAGAATCCAGACATAAATACATCCACCTATGAGCAGCTGATGTTTGACAAAGGCCCAAATCCGTTAATTGGGGAAAAGGAAGTCTCTTTAACAAACAGTGCTGGTATAACTGGATATCCATCTGCAAAAAAAATGAAACAAGACCCATACCCTCACATCACGCACAAAAACGAACTCACAATGGATCAAAGACCTAGATATAAAATCTAAAACGAAAAAGATCATGGAAGAAAAAATAGGGACAATGCTAGGAGCCCTAATACATGGCATAAACAGAATAAAAACCATAAGTAACAATGCACAAACACCAGAAGAGAGAGTACGTAACTGGGAGCTCCTAAAAATCAAACACTTATTCTCATTAAAAGACTTCATCTAAAAAACAAAAAGACAACCTACAGACAGGGAAAAAAAGCTTGGCTATGACAAATCCAATCAGCATCTAATCTCTAAAATCTACAAGATGCTACAAAACCTCAACAACAAAGAGACAAATAACTCAATTAAAATATTGGCAAAGGATATGAACAGGCACTTCACCAAAGAAGACATTCAGGCAGCTAATAAACGTATGAGGAAATGTTCACGATCATTAGCCATTAGAGAAATGCAAATCAAATCTACAATGAGATACCATCTCACCCCAACAAGGCTAGTATTAATCCAAAAAACACAAAATAATAAATGTTGGAGAGGTTGTGGAGAGACTGGAACACTTATACACTGTTGGTGGGAATGTAAAATGGTACAACCACTCTCGAAATTGATTTGGCACTTCCTGAAAAAGCTAGAAATAGAAGTACCATACGATCCAGCAATCTCACTCCTTGGAATATATCTTAGAGAAATAAGAGCTGTCACACAAATAGATATATGCACACCTTGTTCATTGCAACACTGTTGTCAATAGCAAAAAGATGAAAACAACCTAGGTGCCCATCAATGGACAAATGGATAAACAAATTATGGTATAGTCACACAATGGAATACTACACAACTATAAAGAACAATGATGAGTCCATGAAACATCTCATAACATGGAGGAATCTGGAAGGCATTATGCTGAGTGAATTTAGTCAGTCACAAAAGAACAAATATTGTATAATAAGACCACTATTATAAGAACTCATGAAAAGGTTTAAACACAGAAGAAAACATTCTTTGATGGTTATGAGGGTGGGGAGGGACGGAGAGGGTTATTCACTAACTAGATAGTAGACAAGAATTATCTTAGGTGAAGGGAAGGACAACACACACTACAGGGGAAGTCAGCACAACTGGACTAAACCAAAGCTAAGAAGTTTCCTGAATACAACCAAACACTTCGAGGGACAGAATAGCAGGGGCAGAGGTCTGGGTACCATGGTTTCAGGGAACATATAGGTCAATTGACATAACAAAGTTTATTAAGAAAATGTTCTGCATCTCACTTTGATGAGTGGCATCTGGGGTCTTAAAAGCTAGACAGCAGCCATCTAAGATGCATCAATTGGTCCCAACCCTCCTGGAGCAAAGGAGAATGAATAACACCAAAGACACAAGGAAAGTATTAGCCCAAGCGACAGAAAGGGCCACATAAACCAGAGACTTCATCAGCCTGAGACCAGAATAGCTAGATGGTGCCTGGCTACCACCAATGACTGCCCTGACAGGGTACACAACGGAGAGTCCCTGACAGAGCAGGAGAAAAGTGGAGTTCAGAACTCAAATTCTAGTAAAAAGACCAGACTTAATGGTTTGACTGAGACTTGAGGGACCCCGGAAGACATGGTCCTCAGACTCTCTGTTAGCCCAAAACTAAAACCATTCTTGAAGCCAACTCTTCAGACAAAGATTAGACTGGACTATGGGACACAAAATGATACTCTTGAAGAGTGTGCTTCTTAGCTCAAGTAGATACCTAAGACTAAATGAGCAGCTCCTGTCCAGAGGTGAGATTAGAAGGCAGAGAGGGTCAGGAGCTGGTTGAATGGACACACAAAATATGGGATGGAAAGGAGGATTGTGCTGTCACAGTATAGGGAGAGCAACTAGGGTCACATAACAATGTATATATATATTTTTGTAAGATAGACTAGCCTGAATTGTAAACTTTCAGTTAAAGCACAACAATAAAAAAAGAAATTAAAAAAAAGAAACTCAACAAAGATAGAGGATCTAAATGCCACAATCAACCAACTGGAATTTATAGATGTATTCAGAGGACTGCACCCAACAGCATTAAAGTATCTATTCTTTTCTAACACACATGTAACTTTCTCCTGAATAGACCACATTTTAAGCCACAAAGCAATCTTCAATAAAATTCAAAACATCAAAATAATACAAAGGATTCAGTCTGATCACAATGCCATAAAAGTAGAAATCAATAACAGGAAGAGCAAGGAAAAAAATCAAATACATGGAAACTGAATAACACCTTGTTTGAAAACAACTGGGTAATAGAAGAAGTCAAAGAGGGAATAAAAAATTACTAGAATTAAATGAAAATTAAAACGCATCATACAAAAACCTTTGGGACACTGCAGAGGTCAATCTACAGCAACAAAAACACATATAAAAAAAGAACAGCCCAAAATCAAAACGTTAGTCCCACAACTTGAACAAATAGAAAGAGAACAGCAAAAGAAGCCCACAGCCACCAGAAGAAAGGGAATAATAAAGATGAGAGCAGAAATAAATGAAATAGAGAACAGAAAAACAATAGAAAGAGCCAACAAGATGAAAAGTTGGTTCTTTGCAGATACATTGACCAATGGAACAGATATGAGAACTCAGATGTGAATCCATCCACCTACGGTCACCTGATCTTCAACAAGGGCCCAAATTCCATCAAATGGGGAACAGACGGTCTTTTTAACAAACAGTTCTGGCAAAACTGGATGTCCATCTGCAAAAAAATGAAACAGGACCCATACTTCACACCATATTCAAAAACTAATTCAAAATGGATCAAAGGCCTAAATATAAAGCTAAAAATTATAAAGTTCACAGAAGAAAATATAGGATCAACACTAGAGGCCCTAATACACAGCATTAACAGGATACAAACCATAACCAACAACACAAACTCCAGAAGATAAGCTAGATAACTGAGATCTTCTAAAAATTAAACACTTATGCTCATCAAAAGAATTTACCAATAGAGTAAAAAGAGAACCTACAGACTGGGAAAAAAATTTTGGACATTATAAATCAGACAAAGGTCTAATCTCTAAAATCTACAGGAAAATCCAACACCTTAGCAACTAAAGTACAAATAACCCAATTAAAAAATGGGCAAAGGAAATAAACAGACTCTTCACCAAAGAAGACATTCAAATGGCCAACAGACACATGAGGAAATGCTCCTGATCACTAGCCACTAGAGAAATGCAAACTAAAACCACAATGAGATATCATCTCACCCCGACATTACTGGCATGAATCAAAAAAACTGGAAATAGCAAATGTCGGAGAGGCTGTGGGGAGATCAGAACTCTTATGCACTGCTGGTGGGAATGCAAAATGATACCACCATTTTGGAAAATGATATGGTGCTTCCTTAGAAAGCTAGAAATAGAAATACTATATGATCCAGCAATCCCACTCCTATGAATATACCTTAGAGAAATAAGACATAGACGAATAGACACACACACACCCATGTTCATTACAGCATAGTTCACAATAACAAAAAATGGAAACAACCTAGATGCCCATCAACAGATGAATGGATAAACAAACTATGGTACATACACACAATAGAGTACCATGCAACGAGAAAGAACAACAATGAATCTGTGAAGCATCTCATAACATGGATGAAACTGGAGGACATTATGCTGAGTGAAATAAGTCAATCACAAAAGGAAAAATATTGTATGAGACCTCTATTGTAAAAAAAAACTCATCAAAAGGCTTACACACAGAAAGAAACAATCTTTGATGGTTATGAGGGAGGGGAGGGATGGGGGTGGGGAACACTAAATATGCAATAGATAAGTGGTAACTTTCGTGAAGGGTAAGACAGTACACCATACTGGGGAAGCCAGCGCAACTTGTACAAGACAAGGTCATGGAAGTTCCATAGACACATCCAAACTCCCTGAGGGACCGAATTTCTGGGCGGAGGGCTGTGGGGACCATGGTCTCGGGGAACATCTAACTCAACTGGCATAACATAGTTTATAAAGAAAATGTTATAAATTCTACCTTGGTGAGTAGCGTCTGGAGTCTTAAAAGCTTGTAAGCAGCCATCTAATATACTCCATTGGTCTCATCCCTTCAGGAGCAAGGGAGAATGAAGACAAGATACAAGGAAAAGATTAGTCGAAAGGACTAATGGACCCCAGCTACCAAGGCCTCCGCCAGACTAAGTCCAGTACAGCTAGATGGTGCCCGGCTACCACCACTGACTGCTCTGATCAGGATCACAACAGAGGTTCCTGGACAGAGCTGGAGAAGGATGTAGAACAAAATTCTAACACAAAAAAAAAGACCAGATTTACTGGCCTGACAGAGACTGGAGAAACCCCAGGAGTATGGCCCCTGGACACCCTTTTAGCTCAGTGCTGAAGTCACTCCCGATGTTCACCTTTCAGCTGGGGACTGGACAGCCCCATAAAACAAAACAAGGCTAAAGAGGCACAGCAGTCCAGGGACAAGGACTAGAAGGTAGACGGGGACAGGAAAGCTGGTGATAGGGAACCCAAGGCTGAGAAGGAACAGTGTTGACATGTCGTGGAGTTGTTAACCATTGTCATAGGGCAACAAGTGTTTAATGAGAAACTATATGTTCTTCAAACCTTCATTTAAAGTACAAAAAAAGAATTATCTATATGAGATCAAGTTGACACCAGCAACTTAAAAGGTTTGATGGGAAGCCTAGGGGACAGTGAGTTGAAGATAATGGTGATGGAATAATTTGGAAAAGGATAGTGAGAATAGCAGCACAATTGGAAGAATGTAATCGATGTCACTAAATTGTACATGTATAAATTTTTGGAATGGTGTATCTTTGGCTATGTATATTTTCACCAAAAAAAGGTCCTCCAAGGTTGAGAAAAGAGAGTGTTGACATGTCGTGGGGTTGTTAACCTATGTCATAAAACAATATGTGTACTAACTGTTTAATGAGAAACTGTTTCTTCTGTAAATTTTCATCTAAAGTACAATTTAAAAAAATTAAAAAACAAACAAAAAAAGTTGGGGCTTTGAAAAGATCAGCAAAATTGACAAGCCAAACTGACAAAGGAACAACAAGAGAAGTAGCAAATAACCCAAATAAGAAATGAGATCGGTGACAACACAACACAACCAACCAAAATAAAAAGGACATAACAGAATATTATAAAAAAAGGTACTCCAACAAATTTGAAAATCTAAAGGAAATGGACAAATTTATAGAAACACATTACCTACCTAAACTAACACAAGCTGAGATAGAAAATCTGAACAGATCCTTAAAAAGAGAAGAGATTGAAGACGTAATTTAAAAAACTCCCAACAACAACAACAACAAAAGCCCTGACCCAGATGGCTTCACCAGAGAATTCTACCACACATTCAGAGAACAGCTCACATCAGTACTACTCAAGCTATTGCAGAGCATAGAAAAGGAACAAGGCAAAGACACCATAAAAAAAAAAAGAAAGTAACAGACCAATATCTCTCATGAGTATAGATGCAAAAATTTTCAACAAAATTCTAGCCAATAGAATTCAGCGTCATATAAAAAATAATAATAATACACCACGGCCAAGTGGGATTCATATCAGGTATGCAAGGATGGTTCATCATTAGAAAATCACATAAATAGAACAAAAGAAAATAACCACATGATCATCTCAATCGATTCAAAAAGGCATTTGATAAAGTTGAACACCCATTCCCGATAAAAATTCTCAAAATAGGAATAGAAGGGAAATTCCTCAACATAAAAAAGGACACCTACACAAAACCAACAGCCAACGTCATTCTCAATGGAGAGAGGCTGAAAGCTTTCCTCCTGAGAATGGGAAGCAGACAACAATGCCCTTTATCACTACTCCTATTTAACATTATGCAGAAAGTCCGAGGTAGAGCCATAAGGCAAGAAAAAGAAATAAAAGGCATACAATTTGGAAGAAAACTACTGGAACTAATAGAAAGATTCAGCAGAGTAGCAGGATACAAGATACAACATTATTTAATGAGATGGAAGGACTAATCACAAACTTTATATGCAAAGGAAAGAGGCCCCAGATAAGCAAAGCATTACTGAAGAGAAAGAACAAAGTGGGAGACCTCACACTACCTGATCTCGGAACTTACTATACAGCCACGGTAGTCAAAAGAGCCTGGTATTGGTACAACGACAGACACATTGGCCAATGGAACAGAATCAAGAACCCAGATGTAAATCCATCCACCTACGGTCAGCCAATCTTTGACAAAGAACCAAAGTCCATTAAATGGGGAAAAGACGGTCTTTTTAACAAATGGTGCTGGGAAAACTGGATGTCCATCTGTTAAAAAAATGAAACAGGACCCATCTCTCACACCGTACACAAAAACTAACTCAAAATGGTTCAAAGACCTAAACATAAAACCTAAAACGATAAAGATCATGGAAGAAAATTAGGGAGAATGCGAGGGGCCCTAATATATGGCATAAATACAATTCAAACCATAACTAACAAAGCACAAACACCAGAAGATAAACTAAATAACTGGGAGCTCCCAAAAATAAAACACTTATGCTCATTAAAAGACTTCACCAAAGAGGGTATGACAGTACACAGTACTGGGGAAGCCAGTACAACTTGTACAAGGAAAGGTCATGGAAGCTCCATAGACACATCCAAACTCCCTGAGGGACTGAATTGCTGGGCGGAGGGCTCTGGGGACCATGGTCTTGGGGAACATCTAGCTCAATTGGCATAACACAGTTTATAAAGACAATGTTCTACATTCTACCTTGGTGAGTTGTGTCTGGGGTCTTAAAAGCCTGTGAGCAGCCACCTAAGATACTCCACTGGTCTCACCCCTTCAGGAGCAAGGGAGAATGAAGAGAACAAGATACAAGGAAAAGATTAGTCCAAAGGACTAATGGACCACAGCTACCACGAACTCCACTAGACTGAGTCCAGTACAGCTAGATGGTGCCCGGCTACCACCACTGACTTCTCCAACCTGGATCACAATACAGGGTCCTGGACAGAGCTGGAAAAGGATGTAGAACAAAATTCTAACTCACAAAAAAAAGACCAGATTTACTGGCCTGACAGACTCAAGAAATCCCAAGAGTATGGCCCCCGGACACCTTTTTTAGCTCAGTGCTGAAGTCACTCCCGAAGTTCACTGTTCAGCAGGGGATTAGACACCCTCATAAAACAAAACAGGACTAATGAGGCACGGCAGTCCAGGGACAAGGACTAGAAGGCAGGATGGGACAGGAAAGCTGGTGACAGGGAACCCAAGGCTGAGAAGGGACAGTGTTGACAGGTCTTCGGGTTGTTAACCATTGTCATAGGGCGATATGTGTACTGTTTAATGAGAAACTATTTGTTCTGCAAACCTTCATCTAAGGTACAAAAAAAAAATCTATGTGAGATCAAATTGACAACAGCAACTCAAAAGGTTTGATGGGAAGCCTATGGGGCAGTGAGTTGAAGATAATGGTGATGGAATAATTTGGAAAAGGATAGTGAGAATAGCAGCACAGCTGGAAGAATGTAACTGATGTCACTAAATTGTACATGCAGAGACTTTTGAAATGGTGTAACTTTGGCTATGTATATTTTTGCCAAAAAAAAAAGGTCCTCCAAGGTTGAGAAGGGAGAGTGTTGACATGTTGTGGGGTTGTTAACCAATATCATAAAACGATATGTGTACTGACTGTTTAATGAGAAACTATTTGTTCTGTAAACCTTCATCTAAAGTACAATTAAAAAATTAAATTTAAAAAAAAAAAGACTTCACCAAAGAGTGAAAACAGAACCTACAGACTGGGGGAAAAAATTTGACTACGACTTATCCAACAAGGGTGTAAACTCTAAAATCTATAGAATACTTCAACACCTCAATAACAAAAGGACAAATAATCCAATTTAAAAATAGGCAAAGGATATGAAAGGATACTTCACCAAAGAAGACATTCAGGCTGCTAACAAACACATGAGGAAATACAAATCAAAATTACAATGAGATACCATCTCCGACATTACTGGCACTAATAAAAAAGAAAATAACAAATGTTGGAGGGGTTGCAGGGAGATTGGAACTCTTATACTCTGCTGGTGGGAATGTAAAATGTTACAACCACTATGGAAAACTATATGGTGCCTCCTTTGAAATCCAGAAATAGAAATACCATAAGATCCAGCAATCCCACTCCTAGGAATATATCCTAGAGAAACAAGAGCTGTCACATGAATAAACATATGCACACCCATGTTCATTGCCACGTTAATCACAATAGCAAAAAGATGGAAACAACCTAAGTGCCTATCAACAGATGAATGCATAAACAAATTATGATACGTACACACAATGGAATACTACACAACGGTAAAGAACAATGATGAATCCATGACACATCTCATAACATGAATGAATCTGGAGGGCATTATGCTGAGTGAAATAAGTTAATAACAAAAGGACAAATATTGTATGAGACCACTATTATAAAAACCCAAGAAAGTGTTTACACACAGAAAGAAACAATCTTTGATGGTTATGTGGGAGGGGAGGGGTGAGGAGGGGAAATCACTAACTAAATAGTAGACAAGCTAACTTTGGTGAAGGGAAAGAAAACACACAATATAGGGGAAGGCAGCACAACTTGACCAAGGCAAAGTCATAGAATCTTCCTAGACACATCCAAACATCTTGAGGGACAGAGATACTGGGGCTAAGGGCTGGAGACCATGGTCTTAGGAGATATCTAGGTCAATTGGCATAACATAGTTCATAAAGAAAATATTCTACATCCTACTTTGGTGATTAGCATCTAGGGTCTTCAAAGCTTGCAATCGGCCATCTAAGATACCTCTATTGGTCCCATCATATATGGAGCAAATGTAAACCACATGAACCACAGCCTCCACCAGCCTATGGTGGATCCCAGAAGAACTAGATGGTGCCTGGCTACCACCACTGAACACTCTGACAGTGATACAATAGAGGGTCCTGGACAGAGTGGGAGAAAAATGTAGAACAAAATTCAAATTTACAAAAGAAGACTAGACTTACTGATCTGAGGGAGACTGGAGGAGCCCCGGAGACTATGGCTCCCAGACATCTTGATAACTCAGAACTAAAGCCACTCCCAAAGTCCACCTTTCAGTCAAAGACTAGACAGGCCTATAAAATAATAACACGTGTGAGGAACGTGATTCTTAGTTCAGTCAAGTATACAAGACCAAATGGGCAACACCTGATCAAAAGCAAAGACAAGAAGGCAGGAAGCGACAGGAAAACTGGACGACTGGACATGGAGAACCCATGGTGGAAAGGGAAAGTGGGAGAATGCTGACACATTGCAGGGATTGCAACCAAAGTCACAAAACAATGTGTGTATAAATTTTTGAATGAAAAACTAATTTGTGCTGTAAACTTTCACCTAAAACACAATAAAAAAATGTTGAAAAAAAAAGAAGTGCACTTGAAGATGGTTTGATAGAGACAGTGCACTCCAAAGGAAGGAGGGAAGAAAAAGTGAAAAGAAATGAACTAAGCCTTGAAGAAGTGTAAGACAACCGTAGGTGCACCAACATGTGCATAATGGGAGTACCAGAAGGAGAGGACTGAGAGTAAGGATCAGAGAAAACATTCAAAGACAACAAGGCTGAAAATTTCCCCAATTTGGTTAAAAACATTAAACTACATATACAAGAAGCACAACAAATTCCAACTAGGATAATTGAAAGAAATCCACACAGAGACACACAGTTGAAAAATCTAAAGCAACAAAAAAAAAGTAGAGAGAGAAAAAGAAGATTGAGAATATCTTTAAAGGAGCTTACTGGTCACGTACAAGAGAACCCAAATAAATTAAACAGCTAACTTCTCATTAGACGCAGGGGGGACCAGAAGGCAGTGGGATGACATATACAAAATGTTAAAGATTAAAGACAGAGAACCAAGAATCTTATATCTAACAAAACTATCTTTCAAAAATGAAGGTGAGGTGACATTACTGAAAATGGGAGAGGAGGGAACTCCAAAACTCTATCCCTCCACTAAAGCAAAATTAAGCTGGCGTAAATAGCCAGAATCAAGTGTTTTGGATTTCTGGAGTCTAATAAAAATCTTACAACAACCAGAGGAACAATTAAAGAAGAAAGAGCTGATGAAATTTGGTAAGAGAGCATTGTGGCATTATAACTTTCCAACCTACCATCCCTCATTCCCTGGCAAAATGGCAGCGGTGAAAACGGTGGCCTCCATTCCTGGTTGAGCTTGCTGGTGACCAAGGGAGCAGTACAGAATGGTCTTCTTGGAGAATTTTGTTTGTGGGCATTGACCATTCTGCTGGCTTTCTAAGGAAACAGCTTTAGGTCTTCCCTTGGTTTTGCCTGCCTTGTAGTTTTCTCAAGACTGGGCTAGGCTTCTGGATGGTGTTTCTTAAGAGCAATTGAGGTAAATACAGTCATGAATAGCTTAACGTCCATGATATGTTCTGTGAAATAGGACGTTATGTGATTTGGACGTTGAGTGAACACCATATTGTGGATGAAGTTCCTTTCAGGTATTCGCTTCCAGAATAAGAAAGTTTCATCCATATTAAAAATTAGGTGGGGTAAATAACCTCCTTCTACAATTAGTTTATCTAAGGTTTCAACAAATTCTTCTGCTGCCTTCATATGGACACTTGCAGACTCACCACTCATTTTCACATTATGCAGCAAAAAACATTGTTTGAGGCACTTGAACCACACAGAGCTAGCAACCTTGATACCATAGTCTGGTCCTGCTTATTCTTTAAGCGTCTTGAACAAGCTTCATGTCTTAGCTGTGATAAAAGGGATTTGCTTTTCTATTTGGTCCTCAATCCACGTCATTAGCAATTTCTCCATATCTAATATAGGACCCTGTCACATTTTTGTTAGCCTTGTAGCTCTTAGTGGAGCCCATCCTTTAACAGCTTGGAGGATTTTTTCTTTGTTTTTGAAGATCATTGTGATTGTTTTCTTTTTTTTGAAAGATCATTGTGATTGTTGAGTGCAATATGCCTAAATCCTCTATGTCCCATTCTCCGATCAGGATTTCTGAACTCTATTATAACTTTGGAAACCCTGGTGGCGAAGTAATTAAGAGCTATGGCTGCTAACCTGCAGTTCGAATCCACCAGGCACTCATTGGAAACCCTATCGGGCAGTTCTACTCTGTCCTATAGGGTTGCTATGAGTTTGAATCAACTCGACAGCAACTGATTTTTTTTTGGGGGGGGGCGGGTATTATAACCTTGGAGCCCTGGTGGCCAGTGGTTAAGAGATCGGATGCTAACCAAAAGGTTGGCAGTTCAAATCCACCAACTACTCCTTGGAAACCCTATGGGGTACTTCTACTCTGTGAGTTCTACTCTACGTTATGAGTCGGAATGGACTCAAGGGCAATGGGTTATTATAACCTTATGGGACCACGGACGTGTATCCGGTTGGACATTACCTGAACAGACGTTATGTGGCACATGACTGTAAATCAATGAATCAAATTTATAGACATGAGAATATACAAACTGATACATCCATATAGTCAATTGATTTTCAGCAAGGGTGCCAAGAGCTTTCAATAGGGAAAGAATAGTTTCTTCAATAAACGGTCCTGAGACAACTGGATATCTACATGCAAAAGAATGAAGTTGGACCCCTACCTCAACCATACAAAAAATTAACTCAAAATGGATCAATAACCTAAATGTAAGTGCCACAGATATAAAACTCTTAGAAGAAAAATAGGGGTATATATTCCTGATCTTGGATGATTTCTTAGAAATGACACCAATGATTTCTTACAAGTAACAACAAAAGTGCAAGCAACAAAAGAAAAAAAAAGATAAATCGAACTTTGTCAAAATGAAAACCTTCTCAACAAAAATAAAATAATATTTAATGAAAAACTTTTATGTATAAAAGGACACTATCAAAAGATGAAAAGACAAACCCAAGAATGAGTGAAAATATTTCTAAATCATATATCTGATAAAGTTCTAATGTCCGTAAAGTATAAATAACTTTTACAGCTCAATAACAAAAAGATAAACAACCCAATTTTTTAAATGTACAAATAACATGAATCAACATTTCTTTTTTTATAGTATATAATATTTTATTGTGTTTTCAGTGAAAGTTTACACAGCAAATAAGGTTCCCATTTAACAATTTCTATACATATTGTTTGGAGCCCTGGTGGCCCAGTGGTTAAGAGCTACAGCTGCTAACAGGCAGTTCGAATTAACCAGGCACTCCTTGGAAACCCTATGGGGCAGTTCTACTATGTTCTATACAGTTGCTATGAGTTGGAATCGACTCAAAGGCAATGAGTTTTTGTTTTGTTTTGTTTTGTACATGTAGTACAGTGACATTGATTACATTTTTCACAATGTGTCAACATTCTCATTATTTCCATTCAGGTTGTTCCATTTCCATTAATCTAGCTTCCCTGTCCCCCTTACCTTCTCATCTTTGCTTTAGGGTAAATGGTGACTGTTTGGTCTCATATACACAATTTTTTAAAAGAGCTCAGTACTCACTGGTGATATTGTTTATTTTATAAGCCAATCTGTTATTTAGCTGAAAGGTGACCTCTGGGAATGATTTCAGTTCCAATTTTAAAGGGTAGCTCAGAGCAAAAGTCTCAGGGGTTCTTCTAGTCACTACTAGTCCAATAAGTTGGGCCTTTTATAAGAATCTGAGTTTTGTTCTACATTTTTCTCCCATTCTATCCAGGACCATCTATCGTGTCCCTGGTCAAAATGGTCGATAGTGGTAGCTGGGCACCATCTAGTTCTTCTGGTCTCAGGATAGATGAGGCTGTGGTTTGTGTAAGCTATTAGTCCTGTACAGTAGTTTCTTCTTTGAGTCTTTGGGATCCTTCTCTCTCTTTTGCTGCAGATAAGTAGAGACCAATCATTGTATCTTAGATGGCTGCTCACAAGCTTTTAAGAACCCAGATGCTACTCACCAAACTAGGATGTAGAACTTTATAAACTATGTTATGCCAGTTGACCAAATTGTCCCACGAGACTATGGTCCTAAGCCTTCAAACCCAGTACACCAATCCCATGAGGTGTTTCGTTATGCTTAGGAAGTATCTGTAACTGTGCCCCCTATGTGCTTTACTTTATATATATATATTCATATATATATAATATTCATATATACACAGCACATACATACATGTATATATATATGCCTACAGATACACCTATATGTGCCCATGTATATGCACACATCTACCTTCCTATGCACTATACACAGTCATATCTACCTATGTAACTACACACTTTTTTTGGTTGTTATTGCTGTTGTTGCAAAAATGCATATGTTACACCATTTTTAAAAAAGTCCCTTATTCTTGTGTATTTCTTAGTGTCATCATTTACCTTGGTCAAGTTGTGCACACTTCACCCACATTCGGTATTCCTTTCCTATCACCAAAAATAACAAGTGTTTACTATCTAGAGAGTGATTCTCCCTCCCTCCCCTCCTATTCCTGGTAATCGTCAATTAACGTTGATTTCTGTGGGTATACATTTTCTTGTCTTTATATAAAAGTGAGATCATACAATATTTGTCCTTTTGTGACTGACTTATTTCACTCAGCATAATGTCCTCCAGATTCATCCACGTTATGTTTCGAGAACTCATTATTATTCTTTATAGCTGTGTGGTATTCCATTGCATGTATGTTTGGTTATATTTAGGAAGTATCAGAAACTGTGCCTCCTATGTACTTTATTATATATATGAATATATATGCAGCACACAGAAACATATACATATGCCTATAGATACACCTATACATGCACAAACATATACTCACATGTGCCTTCCTATATACATATATGCATACGTATCAACCTATGTAACCACACACAAAATTTTTGGGTGTTATTACTGTTGCTGCAAAATTGTATATGTTATAGCATTTACCAAAATTGTCTTTTATTCTTGCATACTTCTTAGTGTCATTATTTACCTTGGTCAAGTTGTGCAGATTTCAGCCACATTCTATATTGCCTTTCCCATCACCAAAAATAACAAGTATCTACTATATAGAAATTGATTCTCCCTCCCATCCCTGGTAACCTACAAAGAACATTGGTTTCTGTATGTATACCTATTCTTGTCTTTTTATAAAAGGGATATTATACAGCATTTGTACTTCTGTGATTGACTTATTTCACTTGGCATAATGAACTCCAGATTCATCCATGTTATAAGATGTTTCAAGAACTCATCATTATTCTTTATAGCTGCATAGTATTCCATTGTGTGTATGTACTGCAATTTGTTTATCCATTCATCCATTGATGGGCAATTAGTTGTTTCCATCTTTTTGCTATTGTGAATAATGCTGCAGTGAACATAGGTGCGCATATGTCTATTTGTGTCTCTGCTATTAGATCTCTAGGGTATATAATCCTAGGAGTAGGATTGCTGTATCATAATGTATTTCTATTTCTGGCTTTTTTTGAGAAACTGCCATACTGTTTTCCATAGTGGTGGTTGTTGTTATTAGATGTCGTCGAGTCAGTTCCAACTCATAGCGACCCTATGTACAACAGATAGAAACACTGCCCAGTCCTGTGTGATCCTCACAATCTTTTATTTTATTTTATATATATATATATATATATATATTATTGTACTTTAGATGAAGGTTTACAGAACAAATAGTTTCTCATTAAACAGTCAGTACACATATTGTTTTATGACATTGGTTAACAACCCCACAGCATGTCAACACTCTCCCTTCTCAACCTTGGAGGACCTTTTCTTTTTTTTTTTGATGAAAATATAAATAGCCAAAGTTACACCATTTCAAAAGTTTCTACATGTACAACTCAGTGACATCAGTTACATTCTTCCAGCTGTGCTGCTATTCTCACTATCCTTTTCCAAATTATTTTATTACCATTATCTTCAACTCTGTCCCCTAGGCTTCCCATCAAAACTTTTGAGTTGCTGTTGTCATTTGATCTCACATAGATAATTCTTTTTTTTTTTTTTGTACCTTAGATGAAGGTTTGCAGAACAAATAGTTTCTTATTAAACAGTTAGTACACATATTGCCCTATGACAATGGTTAACAACTCCACGACATGTCAACACTGTCCCTTCTCAGCCTTGGGTTCCCTATAACCAGCTTTCTTGTCCCCTCTTGCCTACTAGTCCTTGTCCCTGGACTGTTGTGCCTCATTAGTCTCGTTTTGTTTTATGAGGGTGTCTAATCCCCAGCTGAACGGTGAACTTCGGGAGTGACTCCACCACTGAGCTAAAAGGGTGTCTGGGGGCCATACTCTCGGGGTTTCTCAAGTCTGTCAGGCCAGTAAATCTGGTCTTTTTTTTTTTGTGAGTTAGAATTTTGTTCTACATCCTTTTCCAGCTCTGTCCAGGACCCTCTATTGTGATCCCGGTCAGAGCAGTCAGTGGTGGTAGCCGGGCACCATCTAGCTGTAGTGGACTCAGTCTAGTGGAGGCCATGGTAGCTGCCTCACAATCATTTTTATGCTTGAGCCCATTGTTGCAGCCACTGTGTCAATCCATCTCATTGAAGGTCTTCCTCTTTTTCGCTGACCCTCTACTTTACAAAACATGACGTCCTTTTCCAGGAACTGGTCCCTCCAGATAACATGCCCAAAGTATGTGAGACGTAGTCTCACCATCCTTGCTTCTAAGGAGCATCTGGCTGTACTTCTTCCAAGACAGATATGCTTGTTCTTTTGGCAGTCCGTGGCATATTCAATATTCTTCACCTACACCATAATTCAAAGTCATCCATTCTTCTTCGATCTTCCTTATTCATTGTCTAGCTTTCACATGCATATGCGGTGATTGAAAACATCATGGCTTGGGTGAGGCTCACCTTAGTCTTACACTTTGAAGAAGTCTTTTGCAGCACATTTACCCGATGCAATATGTTGTTTGATTTCTTGACAGCTGCTTCCATGGGCATTGATTGTGGATCCAAGTAAAATGAAATCCTTGACAAATTCAATCTTTTGTCCGTTTATCATGATGTTGCTTATTGGTCAAGTTGTGAGGATTTTTGTTTTCTTTATGTTGAAGTGTAATCCATACTGAAGGCTGTAGACTTTGATCTTCATCAGTAAGTGCTTCAAGTCCTCTTCACTTCCAGCAAGCAAGGTTGTGTCATCTGCATATCACAGGTTGTTAATGAATCTTCCTCCAATCCTGATGCCCCATTCTTTTTCATATAATCCAGCTTCTCAGATTATTTGTGCTTCATACAGATCGAATAAGTATGGTGAAAGGATACAACTCAGACACACAACTTTCCTGACTTTAAACCACTCAGTATCCCCTTGTTCTGTTCGAATGACTGCCTCTTGATCTATGCACAGGTTCCTCATGAGCACAATTAAGTGTTCTGGAATTCCCATTCTTCGCAGTGTTATCCATAATTTGTTATGATCCACACAGTCGAATGCCTTTGCGTAGTCAATAAAACACAAGTAAACATCTTTCTGGTATTCTCTGCTTTCAGCCAAGATCCATCTGACATCAGCTATCTCTTGTTTCATGTCCTCTTCTGAATCCGGTTTGAATCTCTTGACAGTTCTGTTAATGTACTGCTGTATTGACTTCTGAAAGATTTTCAGGTGATATTAATGATATGGTTCAATAATTTCTTCATTCAGTTGGATCATCTTTCTTTGGAATAGGCATAAATATGGATCTCCTCCAGTCAGTTGGCCAGGTAGTTTTCTCCCATATTTCTTGGCATAGACGAGTGGGCACTCCCAGCACTGCATCCGTTTGTTGAAATGTATCAATCAGTATTCCATCAATTCCTAGAGCCTTGTTTTTCACCAATGTCTTCAGTGCAGCTTCTACCTCTTCCTTCAGTACCATCAGTTCTTGATCATATGTTGACTCCTGAAATGGTTGAACGTCGACCAATTCTTTTTGGAACAGTGACTCTGAGTGTTCCTTCCCTCTTCTTTTGATGATTCTTGCGTAGTGCAGTATTTTGCCCATGGAGTCCTTCAATATTGCAAGTCAAGGCTTGAATTTTTTCTTCAGTTCTTTCAGCTTGAGAAATGCCAAGTGTGTTCTTCTCTTTTGGTTGTCTAACTCCAGGTCTTTGCACATGTGATTATAATACTTTACTTTGTCTTCTCGGGCTGCCCTTTGAAATCTTCTGTTCAGCTCTTTTACTTCATCATTTCTTCTGTTTGCTTTAGCTACTCGACATTCAAGAGACAGTTTCAGAATCTCTTCTGACATCCATTTTAGTCTTTCCTTTCTTTCCTGTCTTTTTAATGACCTTTTGCTTTATTCATGTATTATGTCCTTGATGTCATTCCACAACTCATCTGGTCTTCGGTCATTAGTGTTCAATGCGTCGAGTCTATTCTTGAGATGGTCTGTAAATTCAGGTAGGATATACTCAAGGTCGTACTTTGGCTCTCAGGGACTTGTCATAATTTTCTTCAGCTTCAACATGAACTTGCATATGAGCAACTGATGGCCTGTTCAGCAATCGGCCATATTCTATCACCAAGGCCATATTTTCCAACTACCAATCCTCTTCTTTGTTTCCAACTTTTGAATTCCAATCACTAGTAATTATCAATGCATCCTGATTGCATGTTCAGTCAATTTCAGGCTGCAGAAGTTGGTAAAAATCTTCAATTTCTTCATCTTTGGCCTCGGTGGTTGGTGTGTAAATTTGAATAATAGTTGTATTAACTCGTCTTCCTTGTAAATGTATGGATATTATCCTATCACTGACAGCGTTGTACTCCAGGAAAGATCTTGAAATGTTCTTTTTGACAATGAATGCAATGCCATTCCTCTTCAAGTTGTCATTCCTGGCATAGTAGACCATATGATTGTCAGATTCAGAATGGCCAATACCAGTTGATTTCAGTTGACTAACACCTAGGATATCAATGTTTATGCATTCCATTTCATTTTTGAAGATTTACAATTTTCCTAGATTCATACTTCGTACATTCCACATTCCGATTTTTAATGGATGTTTGCAGCTGTTTCTTCTCATCTTGAGTCGTGCCACATCAGCAAACGAAGGTCCTGAAAGCTTGACTCCATCTACTTCATTAAGATGACACTACTTTGAGGAGGCAGCTCTTCCCCAGTCGTCTTTTTTTTAATTGTATTTTAATGAGGATTTACAGAGCAAATTAGTTTCTCGTTAAACAATTAATACATATATTGTTTTCTGACATTGGTTCCCAGTCGTCTTTTGAGTGCCTTCCAACCTGAGGGGCTCATCTTCCCGTACTATATCAGACAATGTTCTGCTGCTATTCATAAGGTTTTTTCTGGCTAATCCTTTCCAGAAGTAGACCACCAGGTCCTTCTTCCGAGTCTATCTTAGTCTGGAAGCTCAGTTGAAACTGGTCTGCCTTGGGTGGCCCTGCTGGTATTTGAATACTGGTGGCATAGCTTCCAGCATCACAGCAACACCCAAGCCCCCACAGTACAACAAACTGACAGACGCATATAGTGACTGTACCATTTTACAATCCCACCAGTAGTGGATGAGGATTTCAATCTCTCCACAACTTCGCCAGTGTTTGTTGTTTTCTGTTTTTTTGATCAGCACCACTTTGCTGGGGTTAGATGGTATCTCATTGTAGTTTTGATTTACAGCTCTCTATTGGCTAATGATCACAAGAACATTTACATGTGTTTTTTGGCTCCTTGAGTGTCCTCTTTGGTGAAGTGTCTCTTCATGTCCTTTGCCCATTTTTTAATTGGATTGTTTGTCTTTTTGTTGTTGCATTGTTGAAGTTTTCTATAGATTTTAGGTATTAGATCCATATCAGATATGTTGTTCCCAAAAATTTTTTCCCAGTCTGTAGGATCTCTTTTTATGCTTTTGTTAAAGTCTTTTGATTGGTGTAAGTATTTAATTTTTAGGAGGTCCCAGTTATCTAATTTGTCTTCTGTTGTTTATGCATTTGTAGTTGTGTTTGATAATCTATTTCTAAAGAAAATTAGGTCTTATAGTTTTGTCCTTATGTTATCTTCCAGGAACTTTATAGTTTTGGCTTTAACATTTAGGTCTTTGATCCATTTTGAGTTAGTTTTGTGTATGGTATGAGGTATGGATCCCATTTCATTTTTCTGCAAATGGATATCCAGTTTTACCAGAACCATTTGGTAAAGAGTCTGTTTCCTCCCCCATTGAATGGATTTTGTCCCATATAAATTAGCTGCCCATAGATGGATGGATTTACTTCTGGGTTCTCAAATTTATTCCATTTGTCTATGCGTCTGTCATTGAACCAGTACCAGGATGTTTTGATTATTGTGGCTGTATAGTATGTTTTGAGATTGGGAAGCATGAGACCTCCTACTTTGTTCTCCTTCAGTATTGCTTTGGCTCTTCAGGGCTTATTTCCTTTCCATATAAAGTTGATGATAGTTTCTTCATTTCAGAAAGAATGATGTTGGAATTTCGATCAGAATTGCATTATATCTATTGACCACTTTGGGTAGTATTGACATTTTCACAACATTAAGTCCTTGAATCCATAAGCATGGAATGTTCTTCCATTTATGCAGGTGTCTTTTAGCTTCTTGCAGTAGTGTTGTATAGTTTTCATTGTATAAATCTTTCACATCCCTGGTTAGGTTTATTCCTAGGTATTTTATCATTTGGGGACTATTGTAAATGGTATTGTTTTCTTGATTTCCTTGTCAGAGTTCTCCTTGTTAGTGTAAAGGAACCCAACTTATTTTTGAGTATTGGTCCTGTATCCTGCAACTTTGCTGAATCTTTCTATTAGATCCAGTAGCTTTCTTGTGGATTTTCTGGGATTTTCTATACATAGAATCATGTCATCGGCAAATAGAGATAGTTTTACTTCTTCCTTTCCAATTTGGATTCCCGTTATTCTCTTTCTTGCCTTATTTCTCAGGGTGGGACTTCCAGTGCAATATTGAATAAGAGTGGTGATAGTTGACACCCTTGTTTCATTCCTGTTCTCAAGAGGAAGGCTCTCAGTCTTTCTCCATTGAGAATAATGTTAGCTGTTGGTTTAGTATATATGCCCTTAATTATTCTGAGGTATTTCCCTTCTATTCTTATTTTTCTGAGAGTTTTTATCAGGAAAGGGTGTTGGATTTTATCAAATGCATTTTCTGCATCAGTTGAGATGATCATGTGATTTTTTTCCCTTTGTTTTATTTATGTGGTGAATCACATTGATTGATTTTCTAATGTGGAACCGCCCTTGCGTTCCTGGAATGAATCTCACCTGATTGTGATGTATTTTTTTGATGTATTTTTTTGATGTGTTGTTGAATTCTGTTGGTTTGAATTTTTTTGAGAATTTTTTCATCTATATTCATGAGGGATATTGGTCTGTAATTTTCCTTTTTTGTGATGTCTGTACTTGGCTTTGGTATCAGGGAGCTGCTGACTTCATAGGATGACTTAGGGAGTATTCCATCCTTTTCTATGTTTTGGAAGAGTTTGAGTAGAACTGGCATCAATTCTTCTCTGAACATTTAGTAAAATTCCCCAATGAAGCCATCTGGGCAGGGGCTTTTTTTAATTGGGAGTTTTCTGATGACATCTTCAATCTCTTCTTTTGTTATGGATCCGTTTAGGTTTTCTTCCTCTGTTTGTTTTAGTTTAGGTAGGTAGTGTGTTTCTAGAAATTTGTCCATTTCTTCTAGGTTTTCAAATTCGTTGGAGTATAATTTTTTTGTAGTAATCTTTTATAATCTTCTTTATCTCAGCTGGATCTGTTGTAATGCCTCCAGTGTCATTTGTTATTTTGGTTACTTGCTTCATTTTTTTCCTTTGTCAAATTGGCCAGTGGTTTGTCCATTTTATTGATCCTCCCTAAGAACCAACTTCTAGTCTTATTGATTCTTTCAATTGTTTTTCTGTTTTCTATTTCACTTACTTCTGCTCTGATCTTTATTATGTCCTTTCTTATGGTCGCTTTGGTCTTCTTTTGCTCTTCCTTTTCTATTGGTTCAGGTTGTTGGGTTAAGTTATTGATTTTGAACTTTTCTTCTTTTTTAATGTATGCATTTATTGCTATAAATTTTCCTTGGAGTGCTGCTTTTGCTGTGTCCCAAAGGTTTAGGCATGTTGTGTGTTCATTCTCATTTGATTTAAGTTTTTTTTCACTTTTTATTTCTTCTATGACCCAGTAGTTTTTTATTAATGTGTTATTAAATTTCCCTGCTTTTAATTTATTTTTTGTGTTCTTCCTGTTACTGATTTCTAGTTCCATGTCATTATGGTCTGAGAAGATGCTCTGTATAATTTCAATCTTTTTTAATTTATTGAGGCTTGTTTTGTGGCCTAAAATATGGTCTGTTCTGGGGAATGTTCCATGTGTGTTGGAGAAGAATGTGTATTGTGCTGCTATTGGGTGGTGTGTTCTATATGCATCTGTGAGGTCCAACTGGTTGATAGTGTTATTTAGGTCTTCTGTATCTTTGTTGGTTTTCTTTCTAGTTGTTCTGTCCATGGTCAAAAGTGTTGTGTTAAAATCTCCTATAATAGTAGAACTGTATATTTCTCTTTTTAGTTCTGTCAGAGTTTGTTTTATAAATTTTGCAGCTCTTACATTGGATGCATAATCATTTATAATTGTTATGTCTTCTTGCTGAATTGACCCTTTAATCATTATATAATGTCATTCTTTGTCTTTTATAATGGATTTTGACTTAAAGTATATTTTGAAAAAAATCTATTTTGTCAGATATTAATATTGTCATTCCTGCTCTCTTTTGGTTTCTGTTTGCTTGGTACATTTTTTCCATCCTTTGATTTTTAACCTATTTATGCCTTTGTGTCTAAAGTGAGTCCTTGTATGCAACATATTGATGGGTCATTTTTTTTTTATCCATTCTGCCACTCTCTGTCTCTTGGTGGATTTAATTCATTTACATTCAGTGTGATTATCGATAGTTAAGAATTCACTGCTGTCCCCAAAAGACTCCACAAGAAAACTACTTGAAATAACAGAAAGGTTCAGCAGAGTAGCAGGATACAAGATAAAAATATAAAAATCAGTTGGATTCCTATACATCAATAAAGAGAACAATGAAAAGGAAATCAGAAAAACAATGCCATTTATAATAGCCCCTAAAAAAATAAAATACTTAGGAATAAATCTAACCAAGGATGTAAAAGATCTATACAAAGAAAACTACAAAACATTACTTCAAGAAACCAAAAAGATCTACATAAATAGAAAAACATACCATACTCATGGATAGGTAGACTCAACATTGTGAAAATGACAATTCTACTCTAAGCAATCTACAAATACAATGCAATCCCAATCCAAATACCAACAACATTCTTTAAAGAGATGAAAAAAATAATCATTAACTTTATATAGAAAGGGAAGAGGCCCCAGATAAGTAAAGCATTACTGAAGAAGAAGAATAAAGTAGGAGGACTCACTACCTGACCTCAGAACCTACTATACAGCTACGGTAGTCAAAACAGCCTGGTACTGGCACAACGACAGGTACATTGACCAATGGAACAGAATCGAGAAACCAGATGTAAATCCATCCACCTACAGTCACCTGATCTTCAACAAGGACCCAAAGTCCATCAAATGGGGAAAAGACAGTCTTTTAAACAAATGGTGCTGGCAAAATTGGATGTCCGTCTGCAAAAAAATGAAACCGGACACATACCTCACACCATACACAAAAACTAATTCAAAATGGATTAAAAACCTAAATATAAAACCAAAAACTATAAACTTTATAGAAGAAAAAATAGGATCAATGCTAGAGACCCTAATACATGGCATTAACAGGATACAAACCATAACTAACAACATACAAACTTCAGAAGATAAGCTAGATAACTGGGATCCCAAGGGTTGCCTCATCCTTCACTCCACGTCCAGCTCGGTCTGGTGAGAGCTGCACATTATGAATATAATTAATGTCGTTGAATTGTACACTTAAAATGCCTACAATGCAAATTTTATGTATACATATATGTATATATATCATGATTTAAAATGTTATTGAAATTAAAATAATTTAGAGAAAAGAAATAAAAACACATAGCAACATACACAAATGTACACACACGCAGATTCACTATCAAATTTCAGCCATAGAAACACACAGAGATACGCAATCGCATATCCATATCTATTTTAGATAAATGTGTTAAATTTGTTTCTTTTCTCCCTAAAACACTGTCCTTTCAGTACATTTTCAAAGCAGTAAAATCATGAGTACATCTTTTAAAGTATCTTCTGGTTTTGAATTTTTATCTCAATAGTTTTTCTTGATTACATTTCAAGCCATATAGAAATGTATATTTATCAATTGAAATTATCCTGTATGCCCCACCTGCCTGATCCCCGTCCACTACCTAAAGTTGTCCACTGTCTGTAGATTGATGCATGATCTCCAAATGTGTTTCTCTGCAAGTGATGTAGTAACTTGTATTTACATATCACAAATGTGCATTCATGTTCACATATTCTTTTTCAATACAGGTAATGCCTTATCCATATTCTTCCTGAGATTTTAATTTGCATTTTCTTAGCTAATGTGTTTTGGCATCTTTTCAGATGTTTTTTGGGTACGTATACTGAATACTTTTTATATCAATACTACGTTTTCTCCTGCCCATCTCTCTCGGTTTAATGGTAAGCATGCTTCATATGCCACATACTGTTTGCAGATATTTGGCTTTTCAGCCAACTTTTACTTATTTTGCCAAGCAGGGTATGTAAGTGTTTCAATAATAATTTTATTTAAAAACAATACAGATTATTGTCATAGAAATTGAGCAATATCTGGACAGCATCAATTGCCCAGGGAGACTAGAGCATTCAGACCCCTGGAGGCTTCAGGACACAAAGAGAAAAGCTGTAGAGTAATTCCAGTTTTAACCACTGAGCAGGCATTTACAAGGCTCTTTCCCTCATTTACTTAACAATCTCCTAACTCCTGTAACCTGATCTGAATAATGGGAATAATCAAAAGCAGCATGAATAGCTGTTAAGTTTAAGGCAGATAAAATATAAATTACCTCTTGTTAAAAGAAGCCCCATGATTTTTAAAAAATATTTCTCCTGGTTTTCTTTCAGCCCTGGTTGCACAGTGGTTAAAGTGATTGACTGTTAACTGAAAGGTCAGAGGTTCGAAACCACCAGCGGCTCCACGGGAGAAAGATGTGGCAGTCTGCTTCCATAGAGATTTACTGCAGTGCATTTGGTTTTTTGGTTGGTTTTCTTTCAGGAGAGACTTAACAGCTGTGCTTCTGCTTGAACTCCATACAACCCCTCAGGGAGCAGCCTATCCCTTGTGCACACATCCCAGCCTGTAGCCCTTTGGGCAGGATTTCATCTGCACGGCCTTCTTCATCACTAACAGGTTGTTTAAAATAAACAGTCCTCAAGCCGGGAAGCTCAGCGTCTAAAACTGTGCTGCTGAGTGTCCTGTGGGGTGGGCAAGAGATGGAGCCCCATTCCTGTCATGCATCAGTGTTAGACCCTGGAAGAGTAGACCCGGTCAGAGCTTGAGTTTGGTTATCTGTAAAGTGAAAATGATGATAGCTTCCTCATAGATGTGTTGTGAAGAGAAAATGTTAAAATCTAGGAATCATGGGTGCTACATAATAGCTCTTCAACAATGCTTGTCCTGTCCCAGCCCTGTCTTCTCCCTCCCATGGAAGAGATGACTTTGACCTAAAGCAAAGGGCATAGCCATTCATAGGTAGCATCTGGAATGTAGCATGAGGAAGTAAAAAACACACACTTTTATATAACATATGAACTTTGGTGCCATTTCTGTATTTTTGATGCATTCCCTGATTGAGTTGGGATAAGGGAAGAAAATCATCATGCCATTTTTTTTGGATCGCATGTGCAATCCTGTCCTTGTTTCTTTCTTTTTTTCTGTCCTTGTTACTTTATCTTTTAGGATGAACGGAAGAAAAGGAGGTTCCTATTGCGCTATTGATAGAAGAGACATCCCAGGGGAACACCACCTAATAAAGGGTCTTGGACAGAAGACTGGAGTCAGGAGACCTGAGACCTAGACCCATCACTGACCATAGGCCCTTGACTGAACCACTTCCCCTTGCTGGCCTCAGCTGTCACGCAGAGCAACACTCCATATAACTGTGGTCAGGGGTGATGGCTTTGGGGTCAAATAAACTGGGGCTTGGACCTAGGCTCCATTAGGTGATGGTTGTGCGATCTTAGCAAGCTCTCTTTTTGTTCTGAATCCCCATTTCTTCCTTTGTAAAATGAGGATGAGATACGTACCCCGTGTGTCTGTGGTTAAGACTAAATGAGATCATACTTGGAAAACAGCACGGTACCTGATACTTTGTAAGTGATGAGCAGACATTCACTTCTTTTTACCAGTAGTGTTATGATTAGACTTCCCAACCATCACCAAGGAGCATAATATGAGTGGATTTACTGTACTGTATGTTTACGTGTAGTGTGTGATGGTGTTTCCCATCAGATATAGTGTTCAAAAAATGAGACTTGAGCAACTGTAAGGTGTTCTCAAAAAAGTAAACTTACTTTCCTCATACCATGTGATTTCATGTTACAAAAGAAAATAAAAAGATACGTGTGTGTACATATAAATAAGTCATACGAAATGCATATATAAACTATAAATGAAACCAAAAAACCAAACCCGTTGCTGTCGAGTTGATTCTGACTCATAGCGACACTATAGGACAGAATGAAACTGTACCATAGAGTTTCCAAGGAGCAGCTGGTGGATTTGAACTGCCGACCTTTTGGTTAGCAGCCTGAGCCCTTAACCACTGTGCCACCAGGGCCCCAGAGAAAGAGAGAGAGAGAGCATGAGCATGTGTGTGTGTGTGTGTGTGTGTGTGTGTGTGTGTGTGTGTGTGTGTGTAAAGTATATATAGGACATTTGCACATAGCAGTTATATTTCAATCAAATTGCTGTTTGTATTTTCATCTCAGTACGTGTGTCTATTTGAAACATTTATAAAACTGAGTGTGGATTACATTGATGATCAGAAATACAGCCCCTAAAAGCTTTCTTTGTAATTTATTAAATATTCTAAACATACAAAATGGTATACAGAATAACATAAAAAAGAACTACATTCCCCATAGGCAGGTAAAGAAATGAACTTTACAGTAGATGTGCATGGATTTAACTAGGTGTCATTGTGTACCTTGCACTTTTCACAACACATATTGTTTTTGAGATTCTTCTAATTCCTATAGCCTCATTTCATTCATTTTTACTTCTATATTATATTCCACTGTATGATGGTACTAAAATATGTTATTCAGAATAATCTGTTGATGGGCGTTTGGGTTGTTTTCAGATTTGGGATATTAAAAGGAGTGCTGCAAAGGACTTTCTTGTAAAGGAATCTTTGTGCACACTTGTCAAGGGTTCTGGATGTAGACCTGTGGGTTTATTTGAGGTGTTATCAGGAAGGCACAATCTGCTAAAAAAGTCAAACTGCTCTGCAAAGTCATCATGTCAGCTTACAATCCAGCCAGTTTTGTATGGGAGTTCCTGTTTCTCTACATTGTCCATCTAAAGGGGAGATTAAATGCTTGGGTCCAATCGTGGGCTTTTGAGTCAAGCACGTGGGGGTTAGGATAGCAGCTGTTTCTCTTAGTAGCTGTGTGACCTTGGAACATGGACTTAACCTCTTTGAGGCTCACTCTTTTAAACTGTACAGGGAAGTCCTGATACCAAGCAGAATATCTAGAACATGCAGAGAGGCAGCAAATGTTTGTGTTGCCTTCCCATTCCATTCTTTTCCTTCTTTAATAGAGGTTTTATTTTAACCTCAAGATCATCACTGCCTCTTAGCATCTTGGGAATGTTATAAGATGGAGAACAAACCACTCGTGCACATTAGGGAATAGATTCAGGGCCATTTCTGAGGTTGAGAGTGGTATGGAATGAGTTTTCTGCTGGAGTTTTGGTGGGGAAAAGTGCCCAGTCTTCCCATTGAATGACTGTGCCTTCTGTGGCCTCTTTGGGCCTAGTGGGTTCACATCAGGCATGCAGACTACCTGGGAGTCCTGACCTTCTTGGAGCTCTTGAAAGACAAGGCACTTGGTGACTGTGAGTCTACAGGGAGGCACACCGGAGCGACTCGTCAGGACCTCTGCATGGGTCCCAGTGCTTGAGGCTCACCCCTGACAGGACCTTGAGTGAGGCATTTCCTTTTTCCTCTCCTCAGCTGCCCAAGTGGATTGCACCAGGTAGCCAGGCCAATAGGGGATTGGTACCGGGACTGAACACCCAGAATGTACCAGGTACTATGCAATCTGCTTTACTTGAACTCCCTCCTTTTTGTCAAGCACATTTGCTCAAGTGGCCTTCATGGGTCAAAATCTGGTGTCCTATGAGACACAATAGCACTGGGGATCTAATGTGAATGGCAGTGGTGTTGGTGGGAGCACAGAAAACTCCTCTGAAAAATCACACTCAGATTGCAACCTCAGGTGTGAACAGGAGAGAGGTAGAGTGGAAGAGCCTCCCAGGCCCCAAGGGTAGCATCATGTTCAAAGGCCCTGGGGTGGGAAGTAGCTTGGCTCATTTGGGATGGAGGGAGGGCAGTGTCACAGAGTGAGTGCAGGAGGAGAAGGTGCCCCAGATGAAGGGAGTGAGGAAGACAAGGGCCAGAGGACACAGGGCCCTGTAGGACATGGTCAAGAGTTACGTTTTACCTGCCCAGCTCTGGGAAGGCACTGGAGAATTGGTAAACAGGTGTGGTCCCGCTTGCTTTTGCCAACTGGGAAGTTGTTGGCCTCTGAGGGTCAAAATGCTGCCCTTCCTTGGGAACAGAGCAGAGCAGCCATGAGGAGCAGCCTTGTGGATGGAGCCTCTGTTGCTGAGGTGAGAGGAGCGTGTTCTTGTTCCTGTGGAAACCTGAGGTAAGGGTGGTGAGGCGATGATGGGGACACATGGCGGGACTTGGTGGGGAGAAGGGTGACCCATGATTCACGGTCTGGGACTCTCCTGATTCCCCTATACCAGAGAGTTGTTGAACTAGGTGAAGATGATTGGGGGGCAGCTGACACTTCACAAGGTCCAGGTCATGCTATCGACCCTGCGAAGGGAGGACAAAGGTCCCTGAGACCCACAGCCCTACTTCCCTTGTCTGGTTTTGAGACAAGTTGAAACAGCTAGAAATTTTGTCTGAGACAAGATGCATGCTTTCTAAATTATTTAATTAAAGTATAATTTAGATAAAGTTAAGTTCATTCTTTTTAGCTTACAGTTTGGTGAATATTGACAAATGCACACAGTGGTGTAACCACTACCATCAAGATATTCCGAAGTGTTCCATCACACCAGATCATTCCCCATGCCCTTTTGCAGTCAACTTCTTCTCCTCACCCCAGCCTTGACAACCATCAAGTTGTTTGCTGACCCACAAAGTTTGATAGCTGTAGGTTTTCATTTTAATTCAGTTCTGTGTACTTTTGATTTCCCTTGAGACTTTCTCTTTGACCCATGAATTAACTACATGTTTGTTGTTTAGTTCCTAAGTTCTTAGAGATTGTCCTGTTATGTTTCTATTATTGATTTCTAGCTTTATACTGTTTTTGTCAGAGAGACACTCTGATCTCAATTCTTTAAATTCGTTAGGGATTGTTTTATGACATAGGATGTAGTCTGTCTTGCTGAATGTTCCACATGCATTTGAAAAGAATACGTATTCTGCTGCTGTTGCGTGGAGTGTTCTATAGACGTCAGTTAGGTCCAGTTGGTCCATGATGATGGTTAGTTCTATGTCCTTGCTGATTGTCTCTTTCTTTTTTTTTTTCCTTGTGATCCATAGGTTTTCTTTTATTTTGGTGAAAAAATACACACCAAAACATTTGCCAATTCAGCAATTTCTATATGTACAATTCAGTGACACTGATTGCGTTCTTCCTGTAGTGTAACCATTATCACTGTCCTTTTCCAAAATACTCCACCATCATTAACATAAAACTCAGTGCCCCCTAAGCAAAACCTTCTTGTGTTAGTCATCTAGTGCTGCTATAACAGAAATACCCCAAGTGGATGGCTTTAACAAAGAGAAGTTTATTCTCTCACAGTCTAGGTGGCTAGAAGTCCAAATTCAGGGTGCCAACTCCAGGGGAAGGCTTTCTCTCTCTGTAGGCTCTGGTGGAAGGTCCTCATCATCAGTCATCCCTAGTTCTGGGAAAAATCTCAGCGCAGGAACCTCAGGTCTAAAGGACACGCTCTGCTCCCAGCACTGCTTTCTTGGTGGTATGGGATCCCCAATTCTCTGCTTGCTTCCCTTTCCTTTTATCTCTTGTAAGATAAAAGGTGGTACAGGCCACACCCTAGGGAAACTCCCTTTACATTGGATCAGGGATGTGACCTGGGTAAGTGTGGCGTTACAATCCCACCCTAATCCCCTTTAACATAAAATCACAATCACAAAATGGAGGACGACCACACAGTACTGGGAATCATGGCCTAGCTAAATTGATACACACATTTTTGGGGGGACATAATCCATGACACCAAGCATGATGTCCTTCTCCAGGGACTGGTCCCTCCTGATAACATGTCCAAAGTATGTGAGATGAAGTCTTGCTATCGTTGCTTCTAATGAGCATTCTGGCTGTAGTTCTTCCAAGAGAGACTTGTTTGTTCTTCTGGCAGTCCATGGTATAGTCAATATTCTTTGCCAACACCATAATTCAAAGACATCAATTCTTCTTTGGCCTTCCTTATTCACTGTCCAGCTACCCTGGGTAGCATCAAATGCCATTGCCCAGATAGATCAGGGCATTCAGAGCTTTAGAGTAATTCTAGGTTTCACTGCTGAGGAGACATTCACAAAGTGGTTTTCCTGATACACTTAACCTCACCTAACTTTCTATACCCTGATCTGAATTGTGGGTTTAATAGTAGGTAACTTGAATAAATGTTAAGATTAAAGAGATACAATTTAGAGTATCACTTCCTCTGCGTTTCTGGGGGTCAGAAATAGGAAGCCCACTTGCTTGCAGGTGTCAGGCACATTCTTTAATATCACCAATATAAGGAATAAAGTCAATAACATTTTTCTCAATCTTTTGTCATATATTTTAGTTGATTCAGAGCTCAGACATGGAGCAGGGGTGTATGTTTAAGGTCCTTTAAGGACCCAAGCAAATGGGAGCAATACTATAGGAATAGTTGGGGAGCCAGTGAGACACAGAAGAGGGAAGAAGAATTGTGGGACCATTGTGAGACTCACCCCAGAGGGGAAAACAGAATCCATGCTCCCTAAGGGCAGCTTGCTTCTAAGAGTTTCAAAGGGAAAATGCCAGTGCTGTGCAAACCTGGTTCTTCTTCCCAACTCACCATTCAGGTAAGTCATTCCTGAGATAGAGAAGGAGTGTGTAGAGGCTAGAAATCCCTTGGTCATGAATGTCCTGCCACGTGGAAGAAAATATCAGGAACAAAGGTTAAGAATTTCCACCAGACAAACTTTTGTATGTTTCAATTGACTAGGTTTCTGCTTACTAAATGACTAATATTCTACGCCTGCCTCCCTGAAGTAACTCTGTGATCCCTTAAATTGTGTTTGTAGGTGTTCCTAGATCATTCAGTCGCATCATTGTAGACGGTCTCTTAGGTTTCTGCCACAGATGGGTCACTGCTTTGCATGGTGTGTGATTTTTACATGCTCACCCTCAGAGGGCTACCTTATCTCCAGGAACCCTGGGATACCTCACTGAGAATGGATAATACTCCCCTGCTGTCTCTTTATGAAGCAAACAAAGTTACTGGCAACAGGAACATGCTTTCTTTCACCAAACTGGGCAGATTTCTGCCAGTTGCCTGAGTCCCAGTCTAGCTGCTCTAATTAGAAAGTTCTGTCAGGTGGAAAGAAGCCCTGGTGATATTGTGGTTAAGCACTCAGCTGCTAACCAAAAGGTCGGTGGTTCAAACTCATCATTCGCTCTGTGGGAGAAAGATGTGGCAGTCTGCTTCTGTAAAGATTATAGCCTTGGAAACTCTATGGGGCTGTTCTGTTCTGTCCTATAAGGTCGCTATGAGCTGGAGTCAACTTGATGGTGGCTGGTTGGGTTGGGTTTGGTTTCGTCAGGCGGAGGTCTGAAGGGCACAGGTGTTCTGCTTTCAGCGAAATGCAAGGGACTTGCCATAAAAACCTGACATCAAGATGGCGACCATGAGGACTTTTCAATACACACACATACATACACACATGCTCTCCTTCTTTCTCCAGCTGCAGAGATAACACACACATACATGTACAATGCTCTCTTCCCCTCTCTGTCTCTCTCTACCCAAGACCCTCTCTCATTGCCTGTGCCTGTGGATGGAAAGCACCTCCAGGACACGTCTGGAGCAGGACCACAACGGCCCGTCTCTCCCTGACCAGACAGCAGGACACCGAGTCCCAAAGCGGGAAAGAGGCCCCTTGGTCCCGGGACCCCTTGGTCTCCCTACACCCGTGGTGGAAGCACATTCCCCCTCTGCTGAGTCCCAAACACCTGAAGGAAGGAAACTGCTCTTCTCACTGTCAAGTCAGTCTCCATTGCAGGGCTTTGAACAGGTTCATTCCAGTTCGAACCCCTGCTGAGATTTAGCTTTTCTAACAAGTTCCCAGGTGATGCTAAAGCTGCTGGCTAGGGACCAATTCTGAGAACCACTAGTAGAGCATTGGTTCTGATTCAGTATACTGGTTCAAAGCCCTGGTATCTCCGCAGCTGGAGAGAGAGAGCGCTCAAGAGAGCTAGAGTGTGTGTGCGTGCGTGTGTGTGTGCGTGAGTGCGTGTGCGCGTGTGTGTGTGTGTGCCTGCGTGTGTGCATGTATCACTGCAGCTGCCAGGAGTATTTATTGTGAGGAATACTTGAGGTAGTTATTGTGCAACTTCTCAGTCTCATTGAGTTCCTAGCCCATATTAGGAACCAAGTCAGGCCAGCTGTTTGTTTTCCCCTGGTTTATGTGACCCTAGTTGCTCTCCCTGTACTGTGACAGCACACTCCTCCTTTCCACCCCTGATTCCCCACGTCCATTCAACCAGCTCCAGACCCTCTCTGCCTTCTCCTCTCGCCTCTGGACAGGAGCTGCCCATTTAGTCTCATGTATCTACTTGAGCTAAGAAGCACACTCTTCACAAGTATCATTTTATGTCCCATAGTCCAGTCTAATCTTTGTCTGAAGAGTTGGCTTTGGGAACGGTTTTAGTTTTGGGCTAACAGAGGGCCCGGGGGCCACATCTTCCAGGATCCTTCCAGTCTCAGTGAAACCATTAAATCTGGTCTTTTTACTAGAATTTGATTTCTGCAGCCCACTTTTCTCCTGCTCTGTCAGGGACTCTCTGTTGTGTTCCCTGTCAGGGCCGTCATTGGTGGTAGCCAGCCACCATCTAGTTCTTCTGGTTTCAGGCTGATATTGTGTGGTTTATGTGGCCCTTTCTGTCTCTTGGGCTAATAGTTTCCTTGTGTCTTCGGTCTTTTTCATTCTCCTTTACTCCACCTGGTTGGGACCCATTGATGCATCTTAGATGGCAGCTTGCAAGCTTTTAAGACCCCAGACGCCACTCACAGGTGTAGCTTTTCTAATTCCATCATTCCTTCTAGATTTATTAGTCAGCATTTAACTGTAGGATAGAGATTTCCCTTCTCCCCTATTTATTCATTCATTCATGTATTGGTTTATATCAGTAAAGTTTACCAACTGTTACTATCATTTATTTTGATGCTCATTTTGTCCCCGAAGTGGCCAGTGGAAGCCCCTTCAAATTGGCCTCTGTGTCCATTTGAAACCTCCCTAGAGTTCTTGGAGCATGCCCTTTGCTCTCTGAGCCTATTTCCCCATCCGTAAGAGAGGTAATGATGCCTGCCCCAGAGCACTGCTTGGAGGATTTGAAGAGAAAAAGTCTGAAAATAAAAACCCACAGCATGTGGCATCTGTGAACCAAAAACCAAACCCTTTGCAGTCGAGTCGATTCCAACTCATTGGGACCCTATAATGACAGAGTAGAACTTCCCCATAGGTTTTCCAAGGAGCGGCTGGTGGATTTCAACTGCCGACCTTGTGGTTAGCTAGCAGCTGTGGCTCTTAACCGCTATGGCACCAGGGCACCATGGCATCTGTAGGCCTCAGCAAATGTTAATTCCCAATTCCACCTTACCTCCTTCGTTCTGTGAATGCCATGCTTTTGACATGAGCGTAGTAGCCTAGCTAGCTGAGAGCATTTTTCAGTAATGTTACTATCCTCCCATTCAGGATCCCTTTCCAAAGGGCAACAGCTTGTGCTGCTTCCTGGATCCAGTTCATCACCTCAAGAATCAGCCAATTCATGTGGCCCTCACACCCAGGCCTCTTGGCCCATAGGGCAGGATTTTGTCTCCACTGTCATCTTCATCACCAAGAGGGGTTGTTGAGTGATCACCAGCAGAGGCATGACATAGCCCAGGTTCCGTATCAGGGGAATTTCCCACCATCAGCCCTTAAGCCATGGAAACCCATCCTCCAAAGGGTAGGTTGCTGGTTGTCCTGCGCAGAGAGCAAGGAGTAGATGTTTGACCCTGGAAAAGTTTACATACCTTCCATGAATCTGAGCTTGGTCATTTTTAAAATGGGACTATTGGTTTCTTCTTCACAGAGTTGTTGTAATGAGAAAACCTGAAAGAATGTCTGGCACATGGTAGGACTCCAATATATGGCATTTGTGGCTCACTCTGTCTCCTCTATCCCATAAAATACAAGATTTGAGACAGAGAACAACTGGAAATGTAATAACAAGAAGTGGATTTGGTCTCATCATTTCCTTTTATTCCATGTGCTTGCCCATCTCCTTATTTTCCTTCTCATTTGGCATGAGCGGGACAGTTTCTTATTGATCCCCAGAAAGAAGAAATAATAGAGACCAGCAAAGAATAATAAGAGGCCAGCTAGACAGAAGATGGGAGTTTAAACCTTTGTCTCAGCTTTTAGACCCATCAACCGACCACAGAAAACCTGGACGAATTCCTTCCCCTGTGCTGGCCTCAGCCCTAATACAGAAGAACACTCATTATAGAAACAGTGGTTAGGAGTTTTGGGGTCTGAAGGACCAGGATTTGACCCTGGGAACCAATACTTACTGACTGCATGAGCAAGCATTTTTATCTACTATGTGCTCTATAATTGTTGGTGTCTTTTATTTTGTTGTCATTATTATTATTCCTACTACCCATCCAAAGGGTGAATGATGAGTGAGGATTCAACTGCCAAGTATTACAATGCTATTTAGGAATGAGCCCCAAGCGAGGGTGGGGATGCAGTGGGGTGAAGAGAGAGAATAGGGGTGAAGTGGGCAGAGAAGTACTGGGCCCTCTCTAGGTGCCTGCCCTGTGTTGGGCCCTTCAGGAGCCCAGGACGGTTCTAACCAAGAGCATTCCTGGCTCTCAGCTGCAGACAGCAGCAGGCTGGGGGCTGCCCAGGAAGTACAGGAGTGAAGGGCTGGGCCTTACCAGCTCCCTCCTCATCCAGGGGCACCAGGGCTGCCCCTCCATCAGAGCCCTCCTTCCCAATTGCTCCTGGGCCTCAGGGGAGGGTCTGCAGTGGACCCCTTCCAGAACTGACCCTGAAGGGCCTGCCTCATATAAAGGATTGTCCATCTCCCCCACTCTGAGGGTATCTTACATACCAACGAGGGGGACCCTGAAGGAAAGAAGAACATGCCTGCCTCTCACAAGTGAGTCATCTCCAGACATTTGTACCTGACATGGTGATGTACTTTTACAAGTAATAACTTTTATACACATCCTGTACACAGTGTATCAATATGGACACACATGCACAATGTATTTTTCTGAGAATACCAATCTTCAGCTGTCTTTCCTCATTTATTACCTGAAAGTCTGCAGTTGTGTTTTTGGAGTTATTATGGTCAGACAGCTTTTCATGGATTTGTTGGGCATAACTTCTGCTTTCAGTAAGAATTCTAGGTTGATACCATTTTCCTATATCCCTACTCATTTCTTTACATATCAAGGATATCAATCCTATGTGTCAGTCTTATATGTGAACGTTTTTCTTCCCAGCATTTCATGTGCTCTTGAATGCTGTACTTCCCCAAACAGTTGTTTTTAAACTTGAATAGCTTCATATGGCTAAGAAAGCAGTACTGTTCTCTATATAAAAATAACTGATTAATACACTAGGGACATAGAATCCACGCCCCCAGGTTTATCAGGGTTAGAAAGCGACCCCACCCCTGAAGCCATACGTTGGGCTTTAGGGTGGGTCCAGGATTTGAGTCTCTTCTCTGCAGTTTCCCAGAAAGTCCCTTACCCTCTGGGACCTTCCCTTTCCCCTCTGCAGGTCAGTGATGATAATGCTTGCCTCCAATGGATACTGCAGGGATTTGACATAACATGCAACGTCACTCTTTATTTTTAAAAGAAACAGAGAAACTGGGTGGGACAAATACATAGAACAATGACCCTTTGGGTGAATGCATGTCAGCCTGAAGAGGTCAGCCTTGGCTTCCTGGGCCACAGTGGGCCTCTCACCTCAGTCACAGGCCAGAGAAAAGAGGGAGAACAACAAGGATGATGAAGATGACCAGAACCTTGGCTCCTCTGGAGTTTTTGTTGTCAGGACGGTGGATCACTTCATGAAGGGGTCTTCTGGGATCTTGATCACAGGCTGGTGGGAGGAAAGGGAGAAGATGGGGCATCATCAGAGCCAGGAGCCCTGAGTGTCATCCCAAGGCCACCCGGCCTCCGCTCACTTGGCCTGAATTCCCAGACCTCAGTGTGGACAGAGTGAAAATCTGTGAGGCTCTGGTGTAGTCCCAGTTGTTGTCGTGAAGGCACCTGGGGTGGAGGAGGGACAGGCAACACCCATCAGGACCAAAGTGGAGACACTGACCACACAAGGCCACGTCCTAATCTACGCGTCAGAAACATGCCTCCGGGTCTGCTACGACATAAGTAGCAGAATGAGCACTGTGGCCCTGTGTGTAAGGGGGAGAACTCCTGGAAACCCCAGTGCCTGTTGGTAAAGGAACATGGTCCACAGAATTCAGAAAGTACTGTGCACCTGTTCACAACCAACTAGATGGCATAATGTGTACTGAGAGGAAAAATGTTCCGTGCGACAATGAGCGAAATAAGCAAAACACATTACCTCTGAGTTCCCATCATTCACTCCCCAGCTCCTCCCAGCTCACCCCATGCCCACCCACTCCCAGCACTCACTTCTGAGGCCACTGGAGGTTCATCCCAGACTGGGTGGAGAACGCCTGCACCACTTCCTGCTGCTCCTGGGAGCCAGTGGGCATGGAGCTGGAGGAGGGTATGGGCACTAGGGTGGAGAAGGCACCCTGGGTCTCTATGAGGCTGACGTCCCTCACACACAGTTGGTCGTTCACAATGCGTAGGCTGGAGGAAGAGTGGGCCCTCAGACAGTTGGACAGATGGACAATCCCACATCCCCAACAATGATCCTGCTCCCACTCAGCAACCACGTTCCTTCCATCCCCTGCTCTGCCTGCCTCCCAGATTCCTTGGCTAGTACCCTTTTCCCTCCCACAGAAACTGCCTTTGGAGAGACACCTGCCAGCTGCACTGGATTTATAGCTTTACTCCCAACCCAGGGAGACTGTCACACCCGCCTTTACCCTTACAACAGCCCAAGGAGGTGGATACTCTAATCCCCTTTTCAGAGGACACTGAGTCACAGAGAGGTCATGTAACTTGACCAAGGTCACACAGCTGGTGAATGCTGGGGTCAGGGTGAGAACCCACTATTCCAACGTCAGAGCCTACACTCTTAACCACTGGGCTAGACTGCTCCTGGGATCTACCTTTCGGCATTCTGCAATATTGGGGAAACCCTGAGGAATGCACCGTCACCTTCCCACACCACCGGCCCCAGGCTGGGATGGGTGTTACCATGTGGTACCCACAACAGGGCACTTACCTGGAGTTGCTGGCAGGAATAGCGATGAAGATCCGGGTGAAGGCACAAACATGAGCCTGACACACTCCTTCCACTTCAAGGACAACAAGCAACAATACCCCTCAGAGTTGCCCACGCTTTACACGCTCACCAGCAGCATTCCCCACTCAGGGTCTGACTGTCCCATGGCACCCTGAAGGGGCCCAGACAAGGACAACTGCCCACTGGGAGTCAGGACGGGGTGTCAGCAATGGGAGGGCAGCAACAGGAACAATCACCTCCAAGTGATACGGCCTCTACTCTGTGTCAGGCCCTGTGACACACTCTTCACAAGTTCATTTGACTCGTTTTACACAGCAGCCCAAGAGATGGCTATTACAAATGAGGAGACTGAGAGGTAAGTGTCCCAGGTGTCAGAGTGAGGGACTGGGATGAGAGCCATCAAACTCCACAGCCTGTGTCCCTAACACCCGGGCTGTGCTGGGGCAGACAGGTATGGACGTGGGTCGGACCAGGCTGAGTTGGGGGCAGGGTGGGAGCTGGGGAACACAGAGGGAATAGGAAGGGAAGGGATCAGGAAAGCCTGGAGAGTTCTGAGAGGGAGCCTGCCAAGGGGAGGAAGAGTAGGGGACATGGGGAAGGGACTCTACAGACACTCACCCTCCTTGAACGCCCCGTTGACAGAAAAGCAGAGCATCTTTTCCTGAAAGAGTAAAACAGCTCAGGCTCCCAGGATCCCCCCAAACCTCCTACCCATCTCCGCCCGCTGGACCTGCCTCAGGGAGGAAGCAGGTACTCACCGTCTGGACACACATGTCCACCATGAAGGAGCTGACATCATGCTGGCTTTTGGGCAACACACTGAGGAAGTCAACAACGTCACGTTTTGTGTGTTTCAGAAACTGAACCCACAGGACTGTGGGTTGGGGGAGAAGAGAAGGTCAGGAACTGCCTCATTCACCTGGCCCCTACAATTGACCCCTTCACACCTCCTGTCTCACCCAGTCCTCCCCCTCACACACTTACCAGAGCCCTTGAGGTTCTTTATATTCCTGCTATCCTTGAAGTACTCCTCCAAGCATCTCCTAGGAGAAAACGAGGAAGAGGAGGTGGGGGACTGGCTAGTGTCTGCTAGGGAGTCAACAGGGCCAGGGCTGTCACTGGGTCTGTGATACTCACGGAACCAGGTCCTTAGGGTTGAAAAGAATGGTCAATGAGAAGCAGGCCTCGTCATGGTAAGCATCCAGGAGACCATGCCGGTCTCCAGAGTCATAGATCCAGTAATATCTGTGGGGAAGCAAAGGGGAGAGGCTATCTGTGGTCTGGACCCTAAGTGGACCTGAAAGCCCCCCATGAGCAGGCCTGTACCTGGGTGGCCTGGCCCATCCCAGCCTTCCCTGCCTCAGAGCCCCATGGGTACTTAACTGCTTCAGGAATTGCATGACTAGACTCTTCAGGGTCTCAGATCCAAAGACGCTCCCCTGGAATCCAAACAGTTCTCAGGACCCTGGCTGTTATCCCCTCCACACTCACCACCCCAAGGTCTGCTTGATCACACCTCCTTACCTTGCAGACTGGTAACTTTGTGTAGGCTACAATGTCAAAGATAATGGGTGGGGGTAACTCGTGGCCATCCTGGAGGAGGGAAGAGGAAGTCAGCAGTGCAGACTGGGGTGGTGGCACTGAATAGTCCAGAAAAAGGAGGGGCCCAGGAGAGGGCGGGGAGTCAGAGGTCAGAGGGAAAAGGCCTTGGAAAGTCCATGGGTGAGACTATCATGGGGTCTTCACCAGGGGCTCCCAGAAGCCAGTGGTGAACTGTAGAGAAGATCCGTAGCTTTGTCAGGGTCCCTCATGGGTCTGACCTCCATGAGGATTAGGGGTCAGATCCAAAAATCTAACCTGGGCAAGATCTAAGGGAGTCAGGGCAGGTTGTGAGTACTGTCTGTACCAGCTAGAGGAGTCAAGGATAAAGGAAGACACTTACCAGGTGTAATAACTTGGGGAACAATTCCAGGATGGAGCTGTCAAATATCAAGACAGAACAGAAAAGCAAGTAACCACAGCGCTGACCCACCTCATGGAAGCAAGCATGCCTACGCTGAAACACAGCCAGGTGTGTCCCACCTGCACTCCAGTGCCACCACCCCTCCAGAACCCTGGGCACCTCCCCCATGGACTCACCCAGAGAGAGATCTAGTGGGCACTCTCTCTATACCCTTTCTCCCCATCTCCTTCCTCCTGGGAACCTGCCACAGGAAGGCCCTTGCCCCCTTCTCCAGTGACACAGAAGTAGCATGTGGAGCCCAGGCTCCAGGGATTCCTTCCCCTCCCTGCCTCACTTACCTCCCTCCAAGTCCCCAGGGAAGGCTCTGGAGGGAGGAGGGAATGGGGTGGGTCCCAGGGCTCTGCTCCCTCACCAGGTTCCCAGTACTCTCCCGGGCCTGGCCCTGGACAAGACCAGGATGGCTCCCGATGCCACGGAGGAAGATGAGTGAGGCAGGCTCAGGAGGCAGGAAGGGGATGAGGGCAGAAAGGGAGTGCAGGTAGGGAGGGGAGACATAGAGGAGTGGAGATTAAAGAGAAAGAGAAAGCCAAGGAAAGGCAAGGGGAAGAAGTTTACTGTGGGTGGTGGGGATTAGGGAGAAAGGAGGGAAGAAAGGGGAAATGGCTCCCCTGCTGCTGCCCTGTCCTTCATCTGCCCCTGGCTGGCCCTGGGGCCCAGGTAGGAATGGAAAACTGGTACTTATTGGGGCGGGGCCCACCAGTCTTTGTCACCTGTGTGATGCCATCTGAGCTGGGCATGGGAATCAGAGCAGCCGATGGGGCAGGAGACCTTCCCCAGGAGTAAAGGGTCAGGTAAAGGCACAGCATGGGGTTGAGGGTCTGTGGCTCCTCTTATGAGCGCCACCTTCTCCCCTGATGGCCCCTGTACAACTGTGCCTGTCTTAGTTGGTCTCTTGTCTGAGAAATCAGACCATTTTGGTCTACCCAGTGCTCCTCTGAAGGACCAGGCAGGATACCGTGACGTGGTGGAGGGAGGGGGGCAGTACCCCTGAGAGGACTGTCCCCGTCTCCTCATTTGCCTCTGCCCTCTGCCTTCCACACTCAGCACCTGCCTTAGGATGCCCTCTGCTCACTTGAGGTGACCCACTTCTGACTCAGGGAACTCAGGTTTCTCCCCCCAAGAGGGCCCTGTTCTTTCACTGGGCCAGAGGAACAGATGTCATGATACAGCTGCTCCTGGGCCTCGGCCCTCAGTGTGGGGCAGGAAAGCACCGATGTCAGCCTGGGACAGGTCAGGGGACCCTTTTGGGGCAAGAGAAAGAGGGCCCATCACAGGACAGGGAGTGAAGTCCCATCTCAGCTCAGACACAGGAAGGCCTGTCTCAGCAGGAGGCCCTGGTCAGGGGGAGCCTTCACAGTCCCGGGCAGGATCTGGCTCAAGGCAGCCCCAGTGGGGGAGCAGGGCACAGTCTGGACACACCTGGTCTTGGGGAGGAAGGGGGAGCCCTGCTTTCTGCAGCACATTCGGGGAGGCCAAGCCAGAGAAGGCTGGGTGCAGAGAGGTGGGAAACAGGCCCTAGCTCCCAGCTCCCGGGGAACAGTGAGCAGGCCAGAGGAAGGCAGGGAGACCTCTAAGCACAGGTGAGAAGACAGAGAGAGGAGAGGAGAGGGCACATGGTCCTCCCAGAGGACCGGGGCTGCAGCCTCCTGCAGATGGGCACTGTCAGGGGCAGCTCAGGCTGCCAGGGTGTGAAGGTCCTCAGAAGGGTTGACAGTGGTTACCACTGACCTCACATAGGTGGAATGGTCTGCGAAGTTGTTGCACAATGGGTTTCCTTCTAGCCACAGCTCTTCGAGCTTAAGCCCTCTTATCTTGTCCAACTCCCAAGCGGATTTCAGCTGAGAAAATGGAGAAGGAAGAGGGAGAGCAGTCCCAGGGAGAGGCACATTTGAGCCCCTGCACCCCCAGTCCTCACCCTCACCTACAGGCATCTTCCTGCCTCTTGTCATCACCCTGATGAGTATTGTCACCCATCCTCAACCCAAATTAGATCTGGCTTCCACTTCTCACCTCATTTTTGGAGAGGTTCAGGATCTTGACTTTGGGGGCCTTCTGTATAATGTCAGACAGGCCATCCAGCTGGTATAATTTGTTACTGCGCAAGTTCAAAGACAACAGCTTTTGGGAAGAAGAGTTACAGCAATGGTTAACTATCTAGGGCCTCAGAGACAAATCTGCCCTCCATCTCTTCCTTTCCACCCCTTTACCTAAATACCAGCCAAGGCTTCGAACTGGTTTGTTCTGATTCAAACCTCAGCTGAGAATTTTCATTTCTAACAAGTTCTCTGCCGAGAATTTGCATTTCCACCCCCAGGTACACTGAATCAGAATCTACAGTTTAACAAGATCCCCAGGTGATTCTTAGGTATAACTTCCTGGGAACTTGTTAGAAATGCAAATTCTCAGCAGAAGTTCGAACTGGAACAAACCGGTTGGGAGTCCTGGTACCAGCACTGGGCCTAAGGCCTCACCTCAGGGAAATTCTCTTCGATGATCTTCAGGGTGGCAGCCATGCAGTTTCTTCGATTCAGGATCATGTCAATATCATGGTCCACCAAATCTTCAGAAAGCCGAAAGAAAGGAGTCAGAAGGCTGAGATGGACCAGCACCAGCACTAACCCCTCCCCAAGTTACCATCCCTAAGTCTCCCTCCCATGCGTACCCCTCTGCCCTCGCCTGCCCTAGAATTACTGTTGTCACCCATACTTGGGTCAAAGCGGAGGTTCTGGAGGTCAAGAGCCTGCTGGGAGACATCATATCGTTTGTTCATGGTCAGCTGCAGAGACAGAGATGGAGATAGCAGCTCTGAGGCAGTCGTGGTGGTGGTGATGATGGAGAAATTGGGGTCGGGGGAAAAGAGGGTAGGTCTGGGTACACAGCATGTCTTGAGTCTGCATTACCTTTAGCTGATCAACTTGTTCTGGCCTCAACTTAGTCTGCACAGAGTAAGGTACAGAAGAGGGATTGACAAAGATACATATCTGTAGGGAAGAGATGCAAGGGTAAGTACCAGGAACTCTAATCCCAAAGAAGATGGTCCTGCCCCTGGTCCATCCTCCTGCCCCCAGACTAGGTACACGTAATCACTTCGACACATACCTTTTGGTTCTCATCATCACGAATCTTGTAACTGACATTCTTCAATGCAGAGGCAGTGCTAGCATCCTGGACAAAGAACTGGGCCTGCATTCTCGCGTAGTGGAACTACAGGGAGCAGAGGCAACAGCAACAGTGTTGAAGACTAAAGGCCCCTGCTGATCCAGGCCACCCCCCTCCCCTCTACCCAGTCATCTGGCTTCACCATCCTCTTACATCAACTGGGCTGAAGGGAACCCTGCAATGGCTCTGGATGGAATTCAGTAGCCAAGTCTTGTCATACTTTCTCCCGCAAGGAATCTAAGAGTAAAAGAAAGTATAAAAGAGTGACAACATGGAAATACGGCTGGAGAACAGACCTCACCGAGTGTTGTTTTAATCTTCTACTGAGCTTTAAAAGACTTCTAAAGAAGGAACCATTGACATGATTTCTTATTTTTTGTGCCAAATATGGATTTTCTGAATTCTCTCTCTCTCTATGCAAAAGGTCTCCTCCAAATAATCATCCTAAGAAGTTTAACATGATCTTCCTTTTATAAGGTTCCAGAAGCACCTACCTAATATAGACCCTGCCTGCTCCTCTGATCCAGAGATTGGCCCGCCCCCAGCTTGAGCCAAACTGAGACATCCAATGGGGAGTTGCTCCACCTCCCTGGTAGTAGTTCCCACCTTTACCTTTAGACAACCTCCCTGGCCTTCCTGCAGTCAGCCTTTTCTCTTTATATTACTTTTCTGAACCTGCCCTTAGAATGATCAAAGATGTTAAGTCCTAGTGATAAAAAGGGCAGATTACAAATCCTGCCTGTCCCCAGCAAAGTATGTAGTGTCTCTGTAGGAGACCAACACAACTCCATTTGACTGGCCCGCCCTCCCCCACACATTCCCTATTTTGCCAGGATACTTACTGTGATCTTGAACCAGCTTTGGGGGATTCCATTTTGCCCCCTTCCCAGCGTTCTTCTCCCTGGATGAATTTCCTCTTTCCACATGTCCATATTAGCATGGAATTGGCCTTGGTAATGCCGCTGGCCTCTTCCATAGTAGGGTCGACTGGCATAGTGGGTGCTGTGGGAAAGTGGAGAGAAGGAAGGCATCTATGAATGCTAAGGAATTCTTCTACATACATTCGTTCACTGATACCAGGGCTACAATAAAGTTTGCTCAGATAAAGTTTGGTCCTAGCATTCCTCACTCTGCCAGGTTGGAGAGAAGAAAAAGAATGACACAGTTACATACCGGGTTACATATTCCACTGGCTGGTACATGCCACCGTGCTGAGTGGTCACTTACTGTCTTACTCTGGGGCCCACGTGAGCATCCCTCATTGCTGTGTATCCATCTTGCTCTTGGCGGAATGAACGATGAATGCCAGGACTGACTTGTTCAGACCAATTTCCATATCTCCCTCGGAAAACACCCCAGCAGCGACCTCTTCTTTGAAATGAGGTATGTCTGTGATTATACTCTAAAGTTAGGCAAAATAGATTAATACAAAGAAAACTAAAACCAAAACATGGTCGAATACATATCAATGGTCGTCTGAAGGACAGAGCAAAGTTCTGTGATACTATCATAGCTAATGAAGAAACGTTACTGCTTTTTACAGTCTAAAAAGAAATATAAAAGTGCTTAAAAAGTTGGAAGACTCCACTATGGTACCACTTCCTCAGAGATGAGAGGTAAGGAGCATTTGCAGCCCAAGAGAGAACAAGCACAGCGGGAAGGGCTTGGGCAGAGGATCCATTCTGGGTTGTTACACCCTGCTCTGCCTCTTTCATGCTGGAGGACCTGGAAAAAGTTGCTTAATGTTTGTAACCCTCACTTCCCTCTTGTGCTCTAGGTGGACACTACAATCTACCTTGAATGTCTGGTGTTACGTTTCAGGGTCAAGGTGTATTCCCAGGCTGAATGGAGAATAAAACAAATGAAAGATGAGTCTGAAAAAAATATCTAGAATAACGCTTGGCGAGACAAAATTATGGAGGATAATTAAAGGGGGGGTGAGAGTTAAAGGTGATATTATGAGTAATTACAACAAATGTTTGATAGGAATCCCAGAAGGAAGGAGAGAAAACAGTGCAGAAACAATATATTTTTTAACTGTACTTTAGATGAAAGTTTACAGAACAAACTAGCTTCTCATTAAACAGTACACATATTGTTTTGTGACACTGGTTGCCAACCCCACGACATGTCAACACTCTCCCCTTCTCGACCTTGAGTTCCCCATTACCAGCTTTCCTGTCCCCTCCTGCCTTCTCGTCCTTGTCCATGGGCTGGTGTGACCGTTTAGTCTCGTTTTGTTTTATTGACCTGTTTAATATTTGGCTGAAGGGTGAACCTCAGCAGTGACTTCATACTGAGCTAAAAGGTTGTCTGGGGGCCATACTCTCGGGGTTTCTCCAGTCTCTGTCAGACCAGTAAATCGGGTCTTTTTTTTTTTTTTTGTGAGTTAGAATTTTGTTCTACATTTTACAGAAACAGCTTTCCAAAAGACATCAAGTCACAGATTCATGAAGCACTATGTATGCCAAGTCTAGAGGGGTATGAGGAAAACCAAATGAAGGCCTGTCATAGTAGTACCGCTGAAATCCCAAGAAAGAGAACATATATTCAAAGCTGAGAGAGGGAGAAAAAAAAAAGATTACCCTCAAAGGAGCAACAATTAGACTGACATCCAACCTTTGAAAAGAAACTATGGTAGCTTAAAGACAGTGAAATTATCTCTTCAAAATGCAGAAGTAAAATAATTGCCAAACTAGAATTCTACACCTAGAAAGAAGTTATGTTTCAAAAGTGGAAGACACAGACATTTTAATGTAACAAACAATAGGCAAAATTGTCACCAAAAGATGCAAAGGAAAATCTAAAGGTTGTTTCTTCAGGCAGAAAAAATGTGATCCCAGATGGAAGCACATAGATGCAAGAAAGAAAGAACAATGACATTGGTAAATATGTAGGCAAATCTAAACGAGTATTGATCGTATAATACAGTGACTAATTTCTTCTGTTTTTCACCAAAAAAAAAAAAGAAGAAGAAGAAATTAGGCTCCAGAAACTGACAGAATACCAACTAAGACGTTTAAACAAACGGATGCAATGCTGGCAGTGCTAACTCGTCTATGCTAAGAAATGTGGAAGACAGCTACCTGGCTAACCGACTGGAGGAGATCCATATTTGTGCTCATTCCAAAGGAAGATGACCCAACAGAATGCAAAAATTTTTTGAACAATATCATTAATATCATACACAAGTAAAATTTTGCTGAAGATAATTCAAAAGCGGTTGCAGCAGTACATCGACAGGGAACTGCCAGAAATTCAAGCTGGATTCAGAAGAGGACATAGAATGAGAGATATCATTGCTGATGTCAGATGGATCTTGGCTGAAAGCAGAGAATACCAGAAAGATCTTTACCTGTGTGTGACTGTGCAAAGGCACCTGACTGTGTGGATCGTAACAAATTACAGATAACACTGAGAAGAATGGGAACTCCAGAACACTTAATTGTGTTCATGAGGAACTTGTACATAGATCAAGAGGCAGTTGTTCGGACAGAACAAGGGGATACTGCGTGGTTTAAAGCCAGAAAAGGTGTGCCTCAGGGTTGGATGGATCCTTTCATCATACCTATTCAATCTGTATGCTGAACAATCTGAGAAGCTGGACTATATAAAGAATGCAGCATCAGGATTGGAGAAAGACTCATTAACAACCTGCTGTATGCAGATGAGACAACCTTGCCTGCTGAAAGTGAAGAGGACTTGAAGCACTTACTGATGAAGATCAAAGACTATACAGCCTTCTGTATGGATGGCAGCTCAACATAAAGAAAACAAAAATCCTCACAAATGGACCAATAAGCAACATCATGATAAACGGAGAAAAAAAAGATTGAAGTGGTCAAGGATTTCATTTTACTTGGATCCACAACCAACACCCATGGAAGCAGCAGTCAAGAAATCAAAAGACGCATTGCATTGGGCAGGTCTGCTGCAAAAGACCTCTTTAAAGTGTTAAAAAGCAAAGCTATCACCTTGAGGACTAAGGTGTGTCTGACCCAAGCCATGGTATTTTCAGTCTCCACATATGCACCTGAAAGCTGGACAATGAATAAGGAAGACCGAAGAAGAATCGATGCCTTTGAATTATGGTGTTGGCAAAGAATACTGAACATACCATGGACTGCCAGGAGAATGAACAAGTCTGTCTTGGAAGAAGTACGGCCGGAGTGCTCCTTGAAGTGAGGATGGTGGGATTTCGTCTCACATACTTTGGACGTGTTATCAGGAGGAAAGAGTCCCTGGAGAAGGACATTATTCTCGGTAAGGCAGAGGGTCAGCAAAAAAGAGGAAGACCCCCGACGAGATGGACTGACACAGTGGCTTCAACAATGGCTCAAACATAGCAACAACTGTGAGGATGGCGCAGGACAGGACAGTGTTTTGTTCTGTTGTACACAGGGTCGCCATGAGTTGGAACCAACTCAATGGCTCCCAACAACAACAACAACAATTTCTTCTGGGGGTATAAATATATAGAGAATTAAAACGCATGAAAATAAATTGAGAGGTGTAAAATGGAGTTAAAGTGTCTAAAGTCTCTGTTTTCTGAGAGGATGTAAACGAAGTAACTTATAATTAATAGTAAATATTGTAATTTCAAGAATAAGCATTATGAAAATGACAAGAGAATGTCTAACTAACCTGCCAAATGAGGTAGAAATGAAAGAGCGAAGAAAATTATTCATTTCAAAAGAAAAGAGAGAGAAAGGAAATTAGAATAGACAAATATAAAGCAGATAGTAATATGGTATATTTAAACCAAATTATATCTGTAATTAACAGAAAATGTAAAGAGACTAAATATTTGAAATTAAAAGTTAGATGTTGTCAGAACAGATTTAAAAAAAATCCATTGAATGCTCCTTAAGGGAGCCACATGTAAAATTTAATGATATAGAAAATTAGAAAATTTTAAAAAAATAGCAAAAGATATATAAGTTGAACTGTAACTGACTGAAAACTTGTATATGCATATTAATAAGATAAAAAGTATATGGCACTTTAAGACAAAAACATTACTAGAGAAAAGAGAGAGTTTTCATAACGATAAAAGGTTTAATTCTACAAGAATATAATAATAAAACAACTCTAAATTTGTTGTTTTATTTAACAAAGAGCCAAGAGGTACACAGCAAACACTGACAGAAGTACATGGAGAAATGGGCATGTCCACAGTGACAGTGGGGCATTTTAACTGAGTGACAGATGAAACAAGTAAACCCAAAAGCAGTTAGAAGGAGAAGACAACATGAAAAATACAATTTCCTTAATTGACATAGAACACTGCACATACCAACTACACATGGAACGTTCCAGAATAGGTCATATGCTGGGCCATAATACAAGCCTCTAGAAACTTCTATGGGAGTAATGCAATCTAACCTGAATGGCTGGTAAATGTGGGTTCCCAGCCCTCCCCCACCTCCAGTATGAATCCCAAGAACGTTAATTTTCAACACCTCCCACCCAGGTGACCCTCTCCACTCCCCAAACTCTGAAACACATGACTCAGGGCTTTCCCTCAATCAGGGGGACGATTTCACCTCAGCCATGACCAGGAAGAGAGGTTTTCCATGTGGAATCATGATGGGGTTCTCAGGGCCCACTCAACCCCCATCCTCAGGAGAGTGGAAAAGATACCTGGGCCCTCACCACCCCCCATCTAAATGGAGTCTGCTGTTATCTAGTGGGCTGGGGGAGGAGACGAGAACCCCTCCTGCCTCCTGCGCTGACCAACTTACCCATGGTATAGCCTACAACCAGTGACCTGTCACCACTGTTCTCACAGGAATTTCCTGAGGAGAATCTGTGGGGTCTGGAGCCTGGGGGTTGGGGCAGATTGAGAGAGGCTGTTGAGGAAGGAGAGAGCGGTCACCAAACCACCTTGTCAGGGCCACACGAGCAAGATGGAGTCCTCACAGGAAGTCTCTTCCCCAAGGGCATAGAGAGGAGAGCCCTGGGGGCTAGAGGAGACTTAACTTCCTGTTCTTACTGCCCCCTGAGTTTGCTACCGGCCTGACACCCAGGGAGCCATTTCCAGCTGAGCTACCTTCCTACCCCCAGCTGAGGTGGTTAACTAGGGTCAGGAGGCCGAGGTCCCATATTGTAGCTGCAAACCCAGGAACTGAGGGTAGGCTGTGGACTAAACTCTGTGTCTGTTGCACATTGCGTTTCTTCGTTCTGCAAACCCAAGCAACTCTGAGGGCCTGCTGCCCGCCAGGCTCTGTACTTGCTACATTGCATCTATTTGTTCATGTATTCATCACAACGGGGCCATGAATGCACAACCACCAGCTCTCTGCTGAGGTTCGGTGAAGCGCAGGGACTTCTTGGCAGTCACTCAGATGCCACGTGGGAAAACAGAGAGTGGAACTGAGCTCCGGGGAATGGGGATGACCCCCTCCCATGCAGCTTTAATAAAGTCTTGCTGCACTATATGGGGTTTTCTTACATTAGGGCAAAGTAACAGAAAGATCTGAAATAGCCACATGGCAGGAAATAACTGCAGCCATCCCAGAGAGAACATATGACAAAACAGACCTGGAATCTATAAAAGCAATAACAGACTTTGGTAGGTCCCTGGAATGTGATGGCGGGGGTGGGGGTGGCGTGGGGTGGTGAGTAGGTAAAGGTATGCTTTTTCCTCTAAAAAAAAAAAAAAATGTACTCAGTGTAGATAGATTCCCCCTGGTGGTTAGAGCCAGAATTGTAGCTCTGAAAGTCTCACGCCATGAGGCTTTGCATGGGGGAGGCAGTACCTGGGTGCCTCTGCATCAGCCAGAACTTTCTGGAATTGGTGGCGCAGTGGTTAAGAGCTCGGCTTCTAACCAAAAGGTCAGCAGTTAAAATCGGCTGCTCCTTGGAAACCCTATGGGGCAGTTCTACTCTGTCCTATAGGGTTGCTATGAGTCGGAATCGACTCAGTGGCAAGAGGCTTGGGTTTTGTTTTGTTTTTTTTTTTTGGCAGCAACCCCTTCCCGGATCTCTATCCCCTGAGAGAGGAAGCCCAGTCCTGAGAGAGGAAGTCCAGCCCCTGAGTGAGGAGAAAATAAATCTGCATATGAGAGTGTGTAAACATTTGGGGTGAGGGTAGAATTAGACAGAAACACACACATACTCAGAGAAACTGTCAAATCAAAAATTGTATTTTTTTAAAAAATAAAACACTATACTGTAAACATTTTTCTAAACCAGTATATACATGTGAACCTCTTTATCAGTTGGTTATTAGATATTTTCAAGTGTTTTTCTCAACAAATTTGCCTAATTACAAAATATTAAATACTAAAAAGTCTACTTGGAGAATAATTCTGCATCTTCCATCTATAAGATCCCCTCACTGTGACCCACAGATATCAACTGTAAATAGACTGGTGCACATTTTGCAGATGTGTTTCTCTTTAGGTAGTGTGTTTGCCTACCTTAAAATATTTGTAAGGGTTTAATAGGTATGTATATATTTTTTAAATTTGTAATCATATAAATAATTTTCTGCAATCTTTTTCTTCCCACTTATTATGCTATCTCTCATTTTCATTTCTTCAGCTAATGTGCTTTGACATCGCTCCAGACATTAACTGGGGAAACATTTTGCTTTTTAGGTGAATTATTTGTTGATAAACTTTTCCGTTTCTCCTTTACTGATTAATACAAGTCCTTTACGATCATGCATATTAGAACAAAGTCTGTAACACTGTTTGCAAATATTTACTCCCAGCTCTTCACATGTTAAAATTAAATTTTTTTTTCTGTTGACAGTACAGAAATTCCTTTTAAATTTTCATTTTTTTAAATTTTAAAATCATGCAACTCACAGCAGAAGAAAACCGAGTAATACACAGGGTTGCATCCAATACCAAATCCCCATTGGGAATTCCGGCATTCAAAGCCTTGAAGGCTTCAGGACACAATGGAAAAAGCTTTAGACCTAATTCTACATTTGTGAATAATGGGAACAATAACTGGATACTTGTTTGGCTTAAAGGAGCTATCATGTAAATTATCTAATTATCTCTGGCTTATAGTAACTTTGTCATGTTAATTACCTTCCCTCCAGGTTGGCCACTTTTCTTGTGCTTCTCTTTGGGCCCCACAAACCACCTCATGGACAAGCCAGTCCATGTGGCCTCATATCCAGGTGTGAGGTGTAGAACCCCCTTGCAGTAAACATTTGGCCTTTGGTCCTGGTTCCTGAGAGCCAGACCCCACCTGAGGCCAATGCCTGGGGGCTGACACACCAAGAGGGACCACTTGGAGGCCTGATGCTGACTAAGCCTCAGGAGGCATGATGTAATCTATCATGGCCACGTGGTGAGGCCAATAAAGGTCTTGGAAGACAGAGGCTCCGTGGAGCTTCCTAGGTGGTGACTGAACATCTGCTCTCTGGAAAGTGAACACATCCCCCGGGGACATAGAAGCTCTGAGCCCAGACCCTTCTCAGACTTTACTCTCTGTGTTTGTATCCTTTTTCCTTCTGCTAGATTAAAGATAGCCCTTTCCCTGGAGTCTGTGATTCATTCCAATGGATTATAGGACCTAAGAAACAGAGAATCGGCTGGTACCTGCTGACCTAGTCCTGGGTGAAGGGGGATGAGAAAGGGCTGCGTGGAGCATCTGGAGTCCGAACGGGCCAGGAAAGGGAAGCTGAAATTTCCACAGAATGCAGTTGGTGTGTGGAGTGGGATTTATTGTCCACCACACACTTGGTGGACCCCTGGTGGTGCAGAGGTTAAGAGCTTGGCTGCTAAACCAAAAGGTTGGCAGTTCGAATTCACCAGTTGCTCCTTGGAAATCCTATGGGGGCAGTTCTACTCTGTCCTAGAGGTCACTAGGAGTTGGAATCGACTCGACGGCAACGGGTTTGGTTTTGGTTTGACATACTTGGCATCAGTGGTGGGTGATCTCAGCCTCCCTGGACTGGTTTTGCACAGTTGCTGATGTGAGCAAGAGTTGTGAGACAATTCTGACAGCACCAGGCCTCTAGGCCTAAAGGGAGGGATTTCATCTCCGCCATCATCTTTACCACCATTGGTTTTGCATAGATGCCTTTTATTCTGTTGAGAAATTTCCCTTCTGTTCCTATTTTGCTGAGAGTTTTTATCATGAATGGGTGTTGGACTTTGTCGAATGCCTTTTCTGCATCAATTGAGATGATCATGTGATTCTTTCCTTTTATTTATTTGGTGGATTATGTTGATTGATTTTCTAATGTTGAAACATCCTTGCATCCCTAGTATGAATCCCACTTGATCATGATGTATTATTTTTTTGCTATGCTATTGAATTCTGTTGGCTAGAATTTTGTTGGGAATTTTTGTTTCTGTATTCATAAAGGATATTGGTCTGTAATTTTCTTTTTTAGTGGTGTCTTTGCCTGGCTTTGGTATCAGGATTTTGCTGGCTTCGTAGACTGAATTACGAAGTAGTCCTTCCTTTTCTATGTTCTGGAATAGTTTGAGTAGAATTTGTGTCAACTCTTCTCTGAATGTTTGACAGAATTCTCCAGTGAAGCTGTCTGGGCCGGGGCTTTTTTTTTTTTTGGTGGGGGTGGGGGTAGTTTGTGGCATCTTCAATTTCTTCTTTGGTTTATGGGTCTATTGAAATTGTCTACCTCTATTTGTGTTAGTTTAAGCAGGTAATATGTTTCTAGAAATTTGTCTATTTCTTCTAGGTTTTCAAATTTGTTGGAGTACAGATTTTCATAATATTCTGTTATGATCCTTTTTATCTCAGTTGGTTCTGTCATAATGTCACCCATCTCATTACATATTTTGGTTATTTGCATCTTCTCATTTTTTTCCTTTGTCAGTTTGCCCAGTGGTTTGTCAATTTTATTGATCCTTTCAAAGAACCAACTTTTAGTCTTGTTGATTCTTTCTTTTGTTTTTCTTTTTTCTATTAAAAGGAAAATATTTTTTGTCTAACCCTTGAGACATCTGTAGATTTCTGAGCATTCTTCTTATGGCAATAGTTCTTTCTGAATACAACACCTCCCTAAATCCAAGTCTGGATTTGTTTTTTATTTGACAGCACTTTTGAGGGGATCAGCAATGGAACCCTGGAGTTGTTCCACAGAGAAAACTGGGGCATGTACTTCAGAGAACCTGTTGAAACGGAAGAGGACTGTGGGTTGATGCTTCCTCCTCTAAAAGATCCCATGAGAGTATGGACATGACAGTGTCTTCTTTTTAGCAGACACGATTTTGTATGGAAAAGTTCATATCAACTTTCTAGAGGTAGAATTGCAGGTTTGAAATTTCTGAACCATTTTCTTTATGAAATACTCTTAAATATAATCTTTGCAAAGTGTTTAAATGAATTTGGAAAACAGGGAAAAATTAAAGAAGCAAGCAAAAATTCATTAACCCTTGGTTAGATATCATCATTTTTTATATTCCCATTGAGTATACATCTAATAAGACACTAACTTATCCCTTAATCTACATAATAACACTTTATGCTTTTGGCTAAACTGCAAAGTCAACATGGTGTTTCCATTGTTACAGATGAGGAAACGGAGCCTGAGATGGCAGGCATGGCCGAGACCAAAGAACCTGCCTTTGTGATCCCATCAAACCCTACAAGGACACTATGAGGGAAGGACGCCTCTCCTCCCTCCCTGGATAGGGAATCTGGAATTCCGGAAGCTTACATGTGCTAGCCTACCTCACATCATTGGCAGGGCTCAGAATGGAACCCACGTCTTTCTGACCCCAAAGCCCATATTCTTCCCACCGCTTCACCCGGCCTTGCCTTGATTATTGGATATATTTTTACTAAGTTTGTTTTCGACCAGAAGAGGGTTATGCACTCAGTTTAGACCATGTGGAAAATACATTCAAGGATTCAGAGGAAATACAAATAACCAGCAATCCTACAACCCACTGACAAACACAGCTGACGTTTTGAGTTCCCTTTCTGACACTTCAAAGCTTTTCAAAAACTAGTTTCGATTTACTGTGACGATTTTGGGAAATGCTTTCTTCATTTTTACTGTTTTAAACCTTATCACATGAACATTGTTTTTAACAGAGAAGGAAAGTTATGTACAGTTTATCATTAAAAATTAATTAACTGACCTGAATAGGTAAATATACAGAAACACATGTTCATTAGTGGTGACCAGAGGTGGGGGTTGGGGGGATAGGCAGAAGTACTCCCTAGGTAGTAGTCACTGTTTGTTTACAGTAATGGGAAAGGTAGCACCAAATGTGCATGAAGTTTTCACAGTATGACTGATGTAATTGATGTCAATAAGCTGTACATAGGGAAAAGGGATGAATGGGCAAATGCTAGGGTGTGTACAGTTTTGTAATAATAACAACAGCCCAAGAGTGGGGCGGGGGGCTACAGATGCTGATACTAATTAGACATAACCAATCACCTCATGGGATTCGTTCTCTTAGTTTGGGGGTTTAGGGCCATAGTCTTGTGGGACAATCCAGTCAACTGGCATAATATACTCCTTAAAGTTTATGTTCTACCTCCCAGGATGGTGAATAGTGTCTTTAAAAGTTTATGAGCAGACATCTAAGATACAACAATAATCTTTATTCTTCTGGAACAAAAGTGAAGGAAAGAAACCCAAGAATCAAAGAAGGAACTGGAATACAGGACTAATTGTCTCCATGAACCACTGCCTCCTCCACCTTGAGACCAGAAGAACTAGACGGTGCCCAGCTACCACTACTGAACGTTCGAATCAGGGACACAGTAGATGAATCCTGATAAAAAGGGAGGAAAATGTGGAACAGAACTTCAAATTCTTAAAGAATACAGACTCACTGGACCTATTGAGGCTGGAGGAGTCCTTGAAACTATGGCTCTCAGTTGCTCTTCAAAGCTTAAATTGAAACTCATCCCCGAAGTCACCTTTAAAATAAATAACAGTTTAGCCCAAAGAATAAAGATTGTGACCCTGAGTATTGCGCTTAAAAAAGAAAAAAATCTATGTACCAAAGGGTCAACGGCTATTTTAAAGCATAGATGAGATGGTTGGGGGTGGGGAGTTTAAGTAAATGGAAGTGAAACAACTAGAACAGAAATAATGAGAATATTGACACAGCGTGAGGAATGTAACCAAAGTCACTGATTATTACGTCTAGAAACTGTGGAATTAGAGCAGGTTTTGATGGCAAATTGCATCGATTAAGAGTTGTTGTTGTTGTTGTTAGGTCCTGTCGAGTTGGTTCCGATTCATAGAGACCCTGTGTACAACAGAAGGAAATACTGCCGGTCCTGCGCCATCCTCACAGTCGTTGCTATGTTTGAGCATATTGTTGCAGCCATTGTGTCAGTCCAGCTTGTCGAGGGTCTTCCTCTTTTTCACCGACCCTCTACTTTACCAAGCATGATGTCCTTCTCCAGGGACTGGTCACTCCTGACAACATGTCCAAAGTATGTGAGAGGAAGTCTCACCATCCTCACCTCTAATGAGCATGACGTCCTTCTCCACGGACTGGTTCCTCCTGATAGCATGTCCAGAGTAAGTGAGATTTGCTTATAGCTAAGTAGGAGTCTCACCTTCCTCCCAGAAGACCTGGGTTTGATTCCCAGCCAATGCACTTCAAGCAGTGGTGTCACTAGGGGAATGTGGGGTTGGGGGAGGGAGGTGTGGATTGCACCCCCTGGCACTGTCAGAAGAGGTGACACCAAAATGACTCTAGGGTTTGTGGTGGCAGCAGCGGCTGTGGGGGTAGGACAATGTCCCGCCTACTGCTGGGGGAGCGGCCGGCAAGGCAGTGGCGTCACTAGGGTTGCTGTCACCCATTACCCAGTGCGGTAACTCGTCAACCCCCTCCCCTCTATCACCCACCAGTTACTAGGGTTAGTTTCACCCAGTGTTGTAACTGGTCATCACTCCCCCTGTCCCCCTATCACTCACCAGTCAGGGTGCGGGTAGCTAGGTAGCAGTGCCGGCCACTGGATAGAGAGGAGGGTCTCTACCTTGGCCAGTGGGAGAGGGGAGAAGCTGCGGGGAGCAGGGCCTGGAGGGGTAGGGCTGAGTGGCTAGATGCTTACCCCGTGTGGGGGTGGGACGGGGCTGGGCAGCTCTACCCACCAGGGGAATGGGGTGACGCCATGAGTTACTACACTGGGTGACACCAACCCTAGTGATGCCACTGACCTCAAGCATAGCCACCACCTGTCTGTCAGTGGAGGCTTCAATGTTGCTATGATGCTAAGCAGGTTTCAGCGGAGATTCCAGACTAAGATAGACTAGGAAGAAAGGCCTGGTGACCTACTTCTGAAAAATCAGCCAATGAAAACCCTATGGATCACAATGGTCCAATCCCATTGTACATGGAGTTGCCATTAGTTGGGCGCCAACTCGATGGCAGCTAACAGCAACAAGGCAAACTATAGAAATTGAGGCCAAACTTAAACTCTCTTCATTCACACTCATGGGAAACTTGAACAAACCCCTTGAATCTGCCTAATTTGGTGATGCACCAAGACCCAGTTTAAACATCATCCCTTTCATTCTCAAAACAAATATGGGTGAATACAAAGTAACCCTTTTCCTCCCATACAGACAATCCATTTTCAGGTGCCGGGTAAAGAAATGATTTGGCAGGAGGCATAGAGTGCAGAGGTGAATGTCCAGAATGGGAGGGAAGTTGACTTTCCACTGGAAACAGTATGATGTATTCATACTTTAATATACTGAGCACTAAACGGAGCGTGAGAAAATTTGTTTTGAAAACTTCATTCATGGCAAGCTTTCCCCAGTAGAAATCCCAGGCGTGTGTCATGACGCACTCTGTGAGCATAAACAGCCATACCTCACTGACTTAGTCACCTAGTGCTGCTATAACAGAAACACCACAAGTGGATGGCTTCAACAAAGAGAAATTTATTCTCTCACAGTCTAGTAGGCTAGAAGACCAAATTTAGGGCGCCAGCTCCAGGGGAAGGCTTTCTCGGTCAGCTCCGGGGGAAGGTCCTTGCCATCAATCTTCCCCTGGACTAGGAGCTTCTCTGCGCAGGAACCCCAGGTCCGAAGGACGTGCTCTGCTCCTGGCACTGCTTTCTTGGTGGTATGAGATTCCCCAACTCTCTGCTTGCTTCCCTTTCCTTTTATCTCGTGTAAGATAAAAGGTGGTGCAGGCCACACTCCAGGCAAACTCCCTTTACATTGGATTAGCAATGTGACCTTAGTAAGGGTGTTACAATCCCACCCTAATCCTCTTTAACATAAAATTACAATCACAAAATGGAGGACAACCGCATAATACTGGGAATCGTGGTCCAACCAAGTTGACACATATTTTGGGGGGACACAATTTAATTCATGACACTCACTTATCCCAACCTGGTCCTCAGTCTTAACTGGCTGCCAGAGTCTAGGATCTGCCTGTCTCACTTCCTTACACACAAAAACACCCCCCTGGATGAGTGGAGTCCCTTCCCCTGTGCAAGGCCTCGATCTAATCCAGACTGCCTGCAAACTCTTGCAGTATCACAAAGAAGCAAAGAAATGATAATCCCTCGATAGGTCCTAAACCTGGATGATCTCAGACACCTGGAGTTTCCAAACAGTTCTCTCTGCTCATCTAGGAAGCCTCCACTGTTCAGTCCAGTCAAGCTAGACTCACTGTCCCCCTTCTCCCATCCAGCCCCCCATAAATGTTCCCCCCTGTACAAACCCCAGCTCCTCTTTGAAGAATCTCTGAGGATCCCATTGAGGCTTTCTATCTATCTATATGTTTGTGTGTGTGTGTGTGTGTATATGTATGTATATGCATATGTATATATCAAGGTGGCTCTACAGAGGTCACTATAACTCCCACAAGGACTGGGACCTTGTGTGCCAATACTGTGCCTCTCCAGCCCCTGGACCACTGGAGGTGTGAACAATGGCAGATGCTCAGTGAACACCTGTTTGATGTTGCACGCCAAGGCAGGGGAAGGAACTCACACTGGAATGGTTTAGGCATTAGGACCCACGCAGACCTCCTGACTCTCGCTCCAGTGTCCCTCCCTGCAGACCCACAGTCACCTCTTCCTGGAGCTCCAAGAATGTCCCAGACTCCCAGGTCATGTGCACTCCTAATGTGGAGGTAGGGCTGGCTATCTGCTCCTGTAAAGATTACAGCCTTGGAAACCCTATGGGGATGAGAAACTGCCAAATTGCTTTCCAGAGTGGCTGTACCATTTTGCATTTCCACCAGCAATGTACGTGGGTTCTAGTTGCTCTGCATGCTCGACAGCACTTGGTATTGTCAGTATTTATTATTTTAGCCATTTTAATAGGTGAGTAGTGATATCGCATTGTATTTTTCTAACAGTTTTACTGAGGTATATTTGACATTCAATAAACTTTACATGTTGAAAGTATACAGTTAGGCCTGTTTTGATATATGTATATGACCGGGAAACCCTCACCAAAATCAAGATAATGAACATATTCATCACCCATCCTTTTTGTGCCCCTCTGTAACCTCTTCCTCCAGAACCTCCCTTCACTTCTCCTCCCTAGATAGAGTGTAACCTGCAGTTAATCCCATTAAATGCACTTTTGCATCTTTCCCTCTCTAGAAGTTTGATTTGGGTCTTTTTAAAAATTATCTTACATGAATCTCTTTTACACATGCTCAGGCTTGCCTCTAGCTTCTTTGACATGGGTTATATGGTATAATAACGATTTTAATGTCCTCATCTATTTATTGTATCGAAGCCCTGGTGGCGCAGTGGTTAAGAGCTCAGCTGCCAACCAAAAGGTCAGCAGTTCCAATCCACCAGCCATTCCTTGGAAACCCTATGGGGCGGTTCTACTCTACCCTATAGGGTTGCTATGAGTCAGAATCGACTCGACGGCAATGGGTTTGGTTTTTTTGGTTTTGTTAGTTTTCTCATCTGTGACATTTTAGAGTCAGTTTTTATTGAGGGTTTTTGTGTTCAAGTTTATAAGAGGTATTGGTCTGAACTTTTTATTTTTACTTTTGCACTGTGTCTTTGTCTGGTTTTTATATCAGGGTAATAACTGGCTTCATAAAATGAGTTGGGAGATGTCCCCTCCTTTTCTGTTTTCTAGAAGAGACTGTGTAAAAGTGGTGTTAATTCTTTAAATGTTTGAAGTAAAAGCATCTGGGCCTGGAGATTACTTTCTGGGGAGTTTTTAAATTTTGAATATTATTTGTTTAATGTTTATAGGACTATTCGTATTTTCCATTTCATATTGGTTGTGGTTTGATAGTTTGTGGTTTTTGAGGAATTCATTCACATCATCTAAGTATTCATATTTATGTGTGTAGAGGTTTTTTTTTTTTACTTTTCATTTTGAAAAAAAATTAATTGTGCTTTAGGTGAAAGTTTACAGCACAAATTAGTTTCTCATTCAAAAATTTATATAGAAATTTTTTGTGACATTGGTTGCACTCTCCCCCTTTGCCTTTCCACCCTGGGTTCCCCGTCTCCATTCCTCCAGCTTTCCCGTCCTTTCCTGCCTTCTCATCTTTGGTTTTGGGCAGATGTTGCCCATTTGGTCTCATAAACTTGATTGAACTAAGAAGCCCGTTCCTCAGGTGTATTATTGTTTATTTTATAGGCCTGTCTAATCTTTGGCTGAAAGGTGGACTTCGGGACTGGCTTCAGTTCTGAGTTAGCAGTGTGTCCAGGGGCCGTAGTCTCGGGGGTTGTGCGTAGAGGTTTTTGTAGTGTTCTCTTTTTTATCTGTGGAAGCTAAAAACAGGATGGAGACAGTTATGCCAAACCCAGAGAACATGGCGATTGCCCGGCTTCTCAGGGCAAAAGTTTAAGATAACACATAACCTAAACTTTAGAGGTAATAACTAGCTTGTTTCTTTAGATGTATGTGTAAACGACATCCTGAGTCTTTAGGCCCTACATTCCAGACCAACAGGCGCCTAGCCATCTGGAAACCTGTGCCGGCAGGTACTGAGGACCTGGAAACCTGCATCATTCTTCTTAGCAAAACTGACATTTCTAAAGAAGAAAGGATTTCAAGGGACATTTCGAATGAATAGCTGCAAGACTGATTGAAACCACCTGGACTTCCCAGACTTTCTTTGTTCGCGGGCTGTAACAACCTCAATACTGCCCCATTTGTTTGGAACGCTCAGTTTATGCTGTGTGTTGCCCAATTCGAGAATTGTATGATTGATTAATAAATCTCTAGCATTACTTTAACTTTGTTTCTGCTCTCAGAAATCCTTCAACATATCCTTTTACCGCCTTTGGTAAATAGGAGATATCTGTAGTGATATCCCATTGCATTTTTCATGTTGGTGGTTTGTGTGTTCTCCCTTTTTATCTTTGTCAGTCTTGCTAGAGGTTTACCAATTGTATTGATTTTTTGGAAGAACCATTGATTTTCTCTATGGTTTTACTGCTTTCAATTTCATCGATTAATGCTCTTATCTTTATTATTTCCTTATTCCTGCTTTGGGTTTAGTTTGCTCTTCTTTTTCTAATTTCTTGAATTTTGGAACTTAGATTATTGATTTTAGACCTTTTCTTTTTTCTAATGTAAGCATTTAGCCCTATAAATTTCCCTCTCGACACTTTTTTAAGCTGTACCCCACAAATTTTGGATATGCTGTATTTTCATTTCCATTCAGCTATATTTATTTTTTAATTTCCATTGAGACTTCATCTCTGACCCAAGGATTACTTAGAAGCGTGTTGATTAATTTCCAAGTGCTTTTAGATTTTCTTGTTGCGTTCCAGTTCTTGATTTCTACTTTGATACTATCATGGTCAGAGAACGCGCTCTGTATTATTTCAATTATTTTAAACTTGCTGAGACTTCTTTTATGACGTAGGGTGTGGTTTATCTTGATGAATGCTCCTTGGACACTTGAAAAGAACGTGCATTCTTCTGTTGTTGGGTGAAGTGTTCTACGAGTGTCATTTTGATACGCCTTGTGCTTCTGAGTGGGGGACCAGGAGATGTTGGGGCCAGGTTATCCTGTGCCAATGGCTGCCAACAATGTTGTAATTAACTTCTTTCTACACATCTAATTTGCACATGAATATTCACTCCTTTCCTTCTCTGGTGCATCAAATGTTTGGATTCATTGCCATTATAAATAGTTAGGATGTACCAAAATTTTCCTATCGTAAGAGTCACCATAGGTGTTTATTACACACCCAGATTTACAGGTTCATACTGTGGAGGTTATAGTTTAGTAGTACAGTAGCTGTGATAATGTATTATTTTAACATTGCTATTGAGATATAATTCACATACCATAAAATCTACCATTTAAAGTGTACAATTCAATGGTTTTTAGTTTATCATAGAGTTGTGGAACTATCAGTACTACCCAATTTTAGAACATTTTCATCACCCAAAGAGAGACTTCATACCCATTAGCGTCAACTCCCTCCCACCAGTCCTAAAAAGAGAGAAAAAAAAAATCCCACCGCCATGGAGTTGATTCTGACTCATGGGGACACCATGTGTTACAGAGTAGAACCACTTCACACCCACTAGGATGGCTATTATCAGAAAAAGGGGAAATAGCAATTGTTGGCGAGCATGTGGAGAAATCAGAACCCTTATCCATTGCTGCTGTGAATGTAAAATGGGACAGCTGCTGTGGAAAACACTTTGGCAGTTCTGCAAAAAGTTAAACAGAGAATTGCCATAGGACCCAGCAATTTCACTCCTAAATATATAACCAAAGGAACTGAAAGCAGGAACTCAAAGAGATACTTGTAAACCAGTGTTTGTTGCAGCACTATTCACAACAGCCAAAAGGTGAAACAACCCAAGTGTCCATTAACAGATGAATGGATAAACAAAATGTGAAAAATACATACAGTGGAATATTATTCGGCCAAAAAGAGAAATGAAATTCTGATACATGCTACGACATGAATGAACCTTGAAAACCTGCTGAGTGAAACTAGTCAGGCACAAAAAGACAAATCTCGTGTGATCACACTAGAATAGACAAATGCATAGAGACAGAAAGTAGAGTAGTGGTTACCAGAGGTCTGGGGAAGGGGCAATGGGAATTATTGCTGAAGGGGTACTGAGTTTCTGTTCACGGTGATGTAAAACTTTTGGAAATAGTGATGGTGCTTGCACAACATGGTGAATTTCATTATTGTTATTGAACTACACATTTAAGAATGGTTAAAATGGCAAAATTTTTTGCTATAAATATTTTACCACAATAAAATTAAATAAATAAATCGTGTGAACTATGAAAAGAACACGTTTAAAAAAATAAAAAAGGACAAAACAAAAAGTTATTCAGAAGAATTAGAAAGAAATTCCACTCTCTTTGACTCATTTCCTGTCTCCCCAGTCATTCTGGTGTAGAGAAAACGGTGGGCACTGGTAGCAAGGAGGATCACAGGTTGGTGGGGAGGAAGAGGTGCTGTGGCAGGTGCTCTCTTTATTTAAAATTTTTGAGATTTTGCTTATCATGGATATTTTTGCATTGATTTTGTTTTGCAAATTTTGCGTTAAGATATTGTTTATCTCGACTGCTGAGTTATTTGGCATCCCCTTAAATTTTGCGCCAGATTGGCAGAGAGGGATTGTATCTGGGAAGCAGAACTCCAAAACCAAACCCACTGCCACTGAGTCGATTCCGACTCATAACGACCCTAAAGGACAGAGTAGAACTGCCCCATAGAGTTTCCAAGGAGCGCCTGGTGGATTCCAACTGCCAAGCTTTTGGTTAGCAGCCATAAGCAGAGGAGGGGCAAAAGCCAGTCCCCAGAAAAGAGGCAGAAATGGTCAACAGCCCCTTAAGCAAAGACTGCCCTTCCCTGGCAGGCTCAGGGCTCCGCAAAGAGGGGGGAGTGACAGGCCCCGGCGGTGGTGCTGTTAAAGGGACTTGAGGTGAGGAGAAGGGGGGCGGACAGGCGGGCCTCGCCTGACTCCAGGGCGACCGGAACCCGCACCGGGTGGGGGCGGAGCCGCGCGGCGACGAAGCCTCACGTGACTGGCCAGCGCCGACTCGCGCGCCTCCTTCCACCGGCCCACTGGCCGTCGGTCGTCCCTTGTCGGTACGTGTTCCCGGCGGTCGTGCAGGCGTGCAGGCGTGCGGGCTAGGGGCGGCCCAGGAACCGGGAGGCGGAGGCGGAGCAGGTAAGGAACCCGGAGGGGGTCCCTGGGGCTGGTGGCGGGGGTGGGGGGAGAGGCAGACGCGGGCGGAACTCCCTCCCCGGGTCCGGCAGCCCCGGGCGGAGCAGCGCAGAGCCCGCAGCAGCAGGTCCGGGGCTGCAGCCCCCACGGCCCGCCGCGAGCCGGTGCGTGTGGGTGAGAGAGCGGCGGGCCTCTCCTGTGGGTAGGGGCTGGCCGGCCCTGCAGGAGGGGCGGGCCCGAGGCGACGACCTTTGGGAAACACCTGCCTCTCCCACCGCCGCAGGCTTCTCCGGCACGCCGCGCCGCCCGGTCCTCTTTCGTGCAGAAAATGGTGGTCAGCGGGGAGGGAGAGGCGGGTGCGGGCGGCGAGAGGGGCCGGTCCGAGGGGCCCTGGGTGGCGGCGGGGCGGTGCCGAGCGTTCGGCCGCAGCAGCCCCGCCCCCCGCCGTCTGCAGGTCTGCGGGTCCAGGCGGCGCACCTGGCAGCGAGGATCGGGAGGAGGACGAGGAGGAGGAGACTGCCAGGATAGGCCCAGGTCGGTGCGAGGGACCATGCGGGGTGGGGGCGGGGCAGAGCCCAGTCTGAGACCCCGACTGTCACCCCAAACCCCCGCTCTTTTCTCCATTTTCGCGTCTGCAGATGCCTGGCGAAGGAGCGGCAGGAAAAATGGTGGGCTTGGGGGAGGGAGGGGAGAGGACTGGGAGCCCCCTAGAGGGCGCCCTAGTCGCTGGGATGGGAAAAATGAAATTAAACCTTTGAATGTCCGCGGCTCTGAATGGTAAAAGGTGCATAGTAGGGCATCTGTCCTCGGTGCTGATCTGTCCAGGAAGCATTCAGTCCCTTCTCTCGCCTTTGTGTCCTAGGAGTAATGAAGTCCAAAGAGAAACAAGCGAGAAAAAATCTCAACGTGGAAAATAACCTCCAGGAAAATGAAGGAGGGGAGCAGGCCCCTGTGAAGAATGGAGAGGAGGCCCGCCCTTTGGGAGGGGGTGAAGGCCGGGAGCCTGGAGGAAATGTCAAGCGGGGGCGGGCTTGGCGACTTGCCCCTAATTTTCGATGGGGCATACCTAATAGGCATGCTGATCACAGTGAAGTGGGAGATGATGTAGAAAGGTTCACAGAGCAGATGATGGAAATCAGGAGAAAGATTAGGGAGCAGCAGGTGAGGCATTATATGCGCCCCCAAATCCCTGAACCTGACAATCATGATGACTTTTGCCTTATACCTTGAATACTACGTACGGTTTTCCCTGAGGTTAATAATGTGGCTTCTGCTTTACAACTTGTGTTGCTGTGATTTAGTTTTGCTGTCAACCTTTTCTAATTGAATTAGAAAATTGAATTGAATTGTCAACCAGTTTCTAATTGAATATTGTGTCAGTCTGCAAGTGTCTGTCTGCAGGGCAATTGCACCTGTTTTTAGGAAAGATATAAATTTCATGTTGTGAAATTAATAGTTTGAAAGGCAATCTATATCCCATCATCTTCCTCTTCCATTCCAGTCCTTATTTTTTGTTAATGTTGCCTTTCTTCTCCTTGTTACATGGACTCAAAATGTCAGTTGTCTTTGACTATATTTTGCTTCTCTCCAACCAATCAGTAAGGAAGTTTCTACTCATAATTCGACATCTGATAATCACGTTAAGAATGTATGTCCTAGTGTTTTTAAAGAGTGCTAGTCCACCATCTGCATAAAAACACCAACATCTGGGGACCTTTTTGAGAATGTACCTCTGGCACCCATCCTCTAGACTCACAGAGTGGGACTCCAGAATTTCCATTTTTAACAAGTTCCCCAGGAAATTCTGATGTACATCAAATTCTGAGAACCGCTGGTGTGTGTATATATCAGTATACATATGTGTGTATATTGTGTCCTATTAAGTGTAAATAATTAAGTAGAATAGCAAGAATGAATATCTAAATTCAATGGGCAAAACATTCAACAGGAAAAGTATAAGACGTTCAGATAGACTGCCCATAGGAGTGGTTGGGATAGTGACAAACTGGAGGGTGTACACTGTGCAGGACAGAGCGTGTCGGAAGGCCACATACAGTCAGAGGGACCTAGTTCATGGCCCATGTCAGCACTACACCCTGCGTCTCATTTTATCCTTATCACAATCTGTAAGGGCTGTATTGTCCTCCCCCTTTACAGATGAGTGCACTGGGGTTTAGAGATGTTAAGTACGTGGACTACCTCCTGCTGTGTACCTTGGGAGGAGGAATCAGGCCTACCTCATTTTCTGTGGGACCTTGTCATCTGCAGATGCAGAATACCTGACTTTTATAACTGGACAAGCTGAGGAAGGTCAAAGACTGCAAGACTGAGGCTGAGAATGAATTAACTGTGTTTTTCTATATTTCCAGTACTGGCGGGGGATGGGGGGCACTCGATGCCTTTGAGCCGATTCTGACTCATAGTGACCCTATAGGACAGAGTAGAACTGCCCCATAGGGTTTCCAAGGAGCACCTGTTGGATTTGAACTGCATACTTTTGGGTTAGCAGCTGAGCTCTTAACCACTGCACCACTAGGGCTCCATTTCCAGTACAGGCACTTCCATTTTTAGAAAATTAGAGCAGATAAAACTCTTAAAGACCCTCCAGTCTAGCGAGTCTAGCGTTCTCCAAAATTCTGGTCACCACCCATTATGATTTTGTGAAATTAATTCTGTGGGTCATAACTAGTAATTAAAACAACAACAAAAACATGTCAGAGTCCATCACCCATGGGTAGTGTTAATAAATCTCTTGAGAAACTTGTTGAAGTTTTAAACATGGTTTCCGTAGAAAATATATTTCTCACTGTAGGTCACAGCCAAAAATTTGAAAGTCACTTCTTCAGTCCAAACTTCTTTTCCCAGATAAGGAACAGGAGTAGGAAAGTGATTTTCCCAAGGTCACGTGGCCAGTTAGTGGCAGAGCTGGGACCACCTAGCTCGGGGTGCTTCTCTCCTCACCACAGTGCCTCCGCATGGCATTATTTGGAAATTTTGACAGCATGCACTGATTGCCAGTTGATGTATATGAGCAAACTTGTCCAGCTTATTTTTACAAAATCTCTCAGATTGTTTATTTGATGTTTATATTATTTAATCATCTGAATCCCTGCATGTTCAACTGGGAAACATATTTAAGGATAACTCTGTGGCCCTTATAAAATTTGGAGCTGCAATGATCTCTCACCTGTCTAGAGGAAGGGGATGATGGAGAGTCTGATCTGAAAATGCATGGTGGGAACTCAGGCACTTCATAAAGGCCAGCTGGTTGAGTGACGTTTATGAATGACCTTTTGGCTCCTGGGTTATGGAATGACTTCTTAAACCTGCCAGAAGCAGGGTTCAGTCTGTTGTCCCTGTCTTTATGTTCCTCTAAGGGTATTTATGTAATCTAGCACCTCATGCTTGCATATCACCAAATTTGTCAGCCTTGATGCTAGATTCTTATTCAGCCTCCTTTTCTCCTGGAGGGATGACTAGATCTCTCTGCCACTTCTCAACTTTTTATTTTGAAAAAAAGTTAAACCTACAAGAAGTTTGAAGAGTAACACACACACACACACACACACTCAATCCCGTCATCTAGATTAGATTCACCAATTAATATTTTGCCAATTGCTTTATTTCTGTCTTGAGATTTTATATATATATATATATATGTGTGTGTGTGTGTGTGTGTGTGTGTGTGTGTGTGTGTGTATACTTCTTTTATTGCTGAACTATTTTAAAGCCAGGAGCCCTGGTGGCGCAGTGGTTAAAGCACTTGGCCGCTAACTGACGAGTTGGCGGTTCAAACCCAGCTGCTCCGTGGGAGAAAAATGTGGCAGTCTGCTCCCGTAAAGATTTACAGCCTTGGAAACCCTGTGGGGGCAGTTCTGCTCTGTTCTGTAAGGTCTCTATGAGTCATAATCAACTTGACAGCAGCAAGTATTTTAAAGCTTACTGTAGGTATCATAATACTGAAACATTTTATCTGCTAACAGCAAGGTCACTCTCCTAAACAACCACAATACGATGATTACATTCAGGAAATTTAGTACTGATACAATACTGTTAACCAATGTACAGTACTTATTCAAACGTTGCATTTAGTTGGTATGTCATTTAATCTAGAACAGTTTTCTAGCTTTCTTCTTTCTTTCATGGCATTGATATTTTGGTGAGGATATGGAGCAACTGAAACTCTCATACATTGCTGGTATGAGTATAAAATGGTACAGCCACTTTGAAAAACTGGTAATTTTCCAAAAAATTAAATGTTCACCTTTCCTATGACCCAGCAGTTCTTCTCGTAGGTATTTACCCGAGAGAAAGGAGAACATATGTGTACAAAAAGACTTGTATGAGCATGTTCATAGCTGCTGTATTTATAAGAGCCACAAATGGAAACAACTCGTATGTCCAACACTATCTGAATACATAAACAGATTGTTGTATATTCTACACTATGGAATACCATACAACAATAATAAAAGAAATGAATTATAATGCACAAAACTATAAAGATGACTCAAAAGTATTATGTGAAAGATTCTAGACACAAAAGAGTACTGTCTTAGTTATCTAGTGCCGCTATAACAGAAATACTACAAGTGGATGACTTTAACAAACAGGAATTTATTTCTTCACAGTAAGGTAGGCTAAAAATCCAAATTCAGGGCATCAGCTCCAGGGGAAGGCTTTCTCTCTGTCAGCCTTCTTCTCATCAATGTTCCCCGGACTAGGAGCTTCTCCACGCAGGGACCCCAGGTCCAAAGGACGAGCTCTGCCCTGGGCACTGCTTTCTTGGTGGTATGAGGTCCCTCTGTCTCTCTGCTCACTTCTCTTATTTTTTTCCCATACAAAAATTTATACATACATTGTTATGTGACTCTAATTACCCTCCCCATACTGTGACAGCACACTCCTCCTTTCCACCCCAGATTCCCCATGTCCATTCAACCACCACCTAACCCTCTCTGTCTTCCCATCTCACCTCCGCACAGAAGCTGCCCATTTAGTCTCTTGTGTCTACTTGAGCTAAGAGGCACACTCCTCACGAGTATCACTTTATGTCCCACAGTCCAGTCCAATCCCTGTCTGAAGCGTTGACTTCGGAAATTGTTCTAGTTCTGGGCTGATAGAGAATCCGGGGGCCATGCTCTCCGGGGTTCCTCCAGTCTCAGACCATTAAGTCTGGTCTTCTTACTAGAATTTGGGTTCTGCACCCCAACCTTCTGCTGCTCCATCCGGGACTCTCTGTTGTGTTCCCTGTCAGGACATGCGTTGGTGGTAGCCAGGCACTATCTAGTTCTTCTGGTCTCAGGCTGATGAAGTCTCTGGTTTATGTGGCCCATTCTGTCTCTTGGGCTAATACTTTCCTTGTGTCTTTGGTGTTCTTCGTTCTCCTTTACTGCAAGTGTTGGGACCAATTGATGCATCTTAGATGGCCACTTGCAAGCTTTTAAGACCCCAGATGCCACTCACCAAAGCAGAATGCAGAGCATTTTCTTAATAAGCATCGTTATGCCAATTGACTTAGATGTCCCCTGAAAGCATGGTCCCCAGACCCCTACCCCTGCTACTCTGTCTCTCAAATTATTTGATTGTATTCAGGAAACTTCTTAGCTTTGGTTTAGTCCAGTTGTGCTGACTTCCCCTGTAGTGTCTGCTGTCCTTCCCTTCGCCTAAGATGATTCTTATCTACTATCTAGTTAGTAAATAACCCTCACCCTCCCTCCCCGCCCTTGTAACCATCAAAGAATGTTTTCTTCTGTGTTTAAACCTTTTCTTGAGTTCTTATAATCGTGGTTTATACAATATCTGTCCTTTTGTGGCTGACTAAATTCACTCAGCATAATGACATCCAGTTTCCTCCATATTATGTTTCTCGGCTTCATGGTTGTTCTTTATCGTTGTGTAGTATTCCATTGTGTGGATATACCATAATTTGTTTATCCATTCATCCGTTGATGGGCACCTAGGTTGTTTCCATCTTTTTGCTACTGTGAACAGTGCTGCAGTGAACATGGGTGTGCGTGTTATCTATTCATGTGACAACCCTTATTTCTCTAGGATATATTCCAAGGAGCGGGATAGCTGGGTAGTATGGTACTTCCATTTCTAGCTTTCTAAGAAAGCGCCAAATCGATTTGCAAAGTGGCTGTACCATTTTACATTCTCACCAACAGTGTATAAGTGTTCCAGTCTCTCCACAACCTCTGCAGCATTTATTATTTTGTTTTTTGGATTGATGCTAGCCTTGTTGGGGTGAGATGATTTCTCATTGTAGTTTTGATCTGCATTTCTCTAATGGCTAATGATCATGAGCATTTCTTCATGTGTCAGTTAGCCACCTGAATATCTTGTTTGGCCAAGTGCCTGTTCATATCCTTTGCCCATTTTTTAAGTGAGTTATTTGTCTTTTGGTTGAGGTTTTGTAGTCTCTTGTAGATTTTAGACATTAGGCGCTGATTGGATTTGTCTTAGCCAAAAATTTTTTCCAAGTCTGTAGGTTGTCTTTTTACTCTTTTGTTGAAGTCTTTTGTTGAGCATAAATGTTTGATTTTTTTGGAGCTCCCATTTATCTAGTCTCTCTTCTGGTGCTTGTGCATTGTTACTTAATGGTTCGTATTGTGTTTATGCCATGTATTAGAGCTCCTAGTGTTGTCCCTAATTTTTCTTCCATGATCTTTTTCGTTTTCGATTTTATATTTAAGTCTTTGATCCATTTTGAGTCATTTTTTGTGCATGGTGTGAGGTATGGTCTTGTTTCAGTTTTTTGCAGATGGATATCAAGTTATTTCGGCACCATTTGTTAAAGAGACTGTCTTTTCCCCAGTTAGCGGACTTTGGGCCTTTGTCAAGTATCAGCTGCTCATAGGTGGATGAATTTATGTCTGCATTCTCCATTCTGTTCCATTGATCTACAAATCTGTTGTTGTGCCAGTACCAGGCTGTTTTGACTACCGTGGTGGTGTAATGGGTTTTAAATCAGATAGTGTGAGGCCTCCCACTATGTCCTTCTTCTTGAGTAATGCTTTGCTTATTCGGGGCATCTTCCTTTTTCATATGAAGTCGGTGATTTTTTCTCCATCTCTTTAAAAAATGCCGGTGGAATTTGGATTGGGATTGCATTGTATCTGTAGATCACTTTGGGTAGAATTGACGTTTTCACAGTGTTTTGTTTTGATATGCCCAGATAGGCTGCTCTTATTAGGTAGCTTGATTATTGGCACCTTTGCAGCTCTAATGTCCTGTCAGCAGGTGTTAAGATCTGTTACTAGGTATGTGAGCTCAGGAGTCTGCCCACTCCTGCTGTATGGGTTCAGCTTAGGTGCCCAGGTAGATAGCCACCAAGTGTGTGGTGTAGGCTCTCACTTACAGTCCTAGAAAGGCATGGGTGTTTGGTGTAGACACAGGTATCTGTCTGCAACAGGAGGACACACTCTGAGCGAGGCAGGGGGCTGACAGCCGCCCCCAAGTGTCTGGGAGGAAGGCATGTCCCTGTTCCCTAGAGTGCGTAAGTGGGTGGGTTTTGCAGCTGGACTATGAGCACCTAATGTTGTTGGCCGTAAGGACGGGGCATCTCTTATTTGTGGGCCCGTATCACAGGTGGCTCGGTGGTGTGGGTGGAGCCACCAGTCCTCAGGCCCCTGATGTGGGTAGGTGAAGACCCCGCTTAATGGGCAGAGCAGTGTCAAATGTCAGGAACCTGCCACTTCACAGCTGAAACATTTGAAGTTAGACTTCTAGTATATACCCTGTTGTAGTGCAGTAATGAGGGCGTACGGTGTTGAAATGGGCCCACACAGGTCTTTGCAGGGGAAAGGCACTCAAAGTCCATGGATCCCTTATGCCTGTGCCTAGGCAAAGGAGCTGTGCCTACCCTGAGTTCCTGGCTTAAGGGAGCTGGCAGTATATTTTTTTCCCATTTGTTAATTGGTTCACTCTCCGAGGCCAGGAGAATGGCTTCGGGCGTGTGATGGATCCTACTTCCGGCCCAGGGGACTCGGCAATTGCTGAAGCCGGTCCAGGACCCAGTGCAGAGCAGGGAGCAGGGAGGTAAATGGGAGAGAGGATTTTTCCCTAAGGGGGGTGTTTTTGATCCACGTGATAGGCTGTATGCAGTTAGTTATGTTTTGCTGGATTGAGGGCTGCTTCTCACTGGTTCTGGGTGGCCCTGTAGACTCTATGGTGCTGAGTCTCTCCTGGTGCGGAAAACACACCTCCTGAGCATGCTGCTTGCCTCCCTCACCGTTCATGTGCTGCTCAGGCTCTCGCCAGGTCAGGTCTGGCAACTCCTCACTGCTTCCGAACAGTCTCTCCCTTCCACTGCCACTCAGTCCATCCTCAACTCTGCCTTTGATGTTCATAGCTCCCAGATTACCACATATAATTGAATCACTTGTTTTTTCGGGTCTTTGTTGTAAGAGGGTCAACCGGAAGCGTCTGACTACTCCGCCATCTTGGCCCCCGCCTCTCGCTTCTCTCTTTTATATCTCTTGATTGCCTCAAGACACAATCCAATCTTGTAGGTTGAGTCCTGCATCACTAACACAACTGCCGCCCATCCTTCCTCATTAACATCATAGAGGCAGGATTTACAACACATAGGAAAATCACACAATACCGGGAATCATGGCCCAGCCAAATTGATACAGATATTTTGGGAGGACATAATAATTCAATCCATGACAAGTACCTACTGTATGATTTCATTTATATGAGATTCTACAGCAGATAAAACTAATCTTGGTAGAAATCAGCTGAGTGGTTACTTGGGGGGATGGCTGGGAAAAGGGACAGGAAGCTTTTTGGAGTGATGGAAATGTCCTGTTTGGCACTCATCTTCTTGTATACACTTAAGATCTGTTCATTTCACTGCATTTAAATTTTATCTCATCCTTTAAAAAGAATGTAAATCTGAATATAATCATCATGAAGGCGGGAACTTTGTTTTGTTCACTGCTAGGTCTCAGGGCACTTAACAGGAGCTCAATAAATGTTGAAAAAAAGAGAAGCAGACCTTGGAAATCATCTACATCAATGGTTGTCAAATGTGTAATGGGGATTTTTGACCCTCAGCTCTAGATACTATAGGTATCTCTTGTATTTGAAACCTGATATTATTAATCTACCTCCTGGGTTACTAAGATCCCACTGATCAGTTACACGGTTCAGATATAAGAAAATGGCTATTTTAACACAGGTTTTTCTGACCATAAAATTTATGCTTTACCTGTCTTTTCATACTGCTTTCACGTTACATGGTGAGCCTCCAGGATTCAGGGACAGATGGTGAAAGTAATGAGTATATGTTGATGGAGGGTCATGCCTATATGGTTGGATAATAACATTTATCTTGGTCCAAGTGGACCAATTATAGCAGGCAGTTGGATATAGGGTCTCAGGAGAGAAGTCTTGGTTGGATAAATGGATTTTAGCTAGCACTGTCTGACATACAGTAGGCATGAAGTAAATATTTGTTGAATGAGTAAATAGATGGAATGTAAATTTGAGAAGCTCTAGCAAATGCAACTGAAGGTGTATCCTTCTAGTATTTTTCTGTACTTGTGTACTTTTTATTTAGAATTAGGAATCAGAGCTTTGTAATGTTCTTTGAATGTAATGTTTATTACTATTATATTTTTGCAATATTAAAATCTCTTTATTGGAGAATGTTCAGAAAGTAGATATGAATTGATGTTTTTGAATTATGGTGTTGGTGAAGAATATTGACTATTCCATGGACTGCCAGAAGAACAAACAAATCTGTCTAGGAATTATAGCCAGAATGCTCCTTAGAAGCGAGAACGGCGAGACTTTGTCTCACGTACTTTGAACGTGTTATCAGGAGGGACCAGTTCCTGGAGAAAGACATCATGCTTGGAAAAGTAGAGGGTCAGCGAAAGAGAGGAAGGCCCTCAATGAGATGAATTGACACAATGGCTGCAACAATGGGATCAAACTGCAACAATTGTAAGGATGGTGCAGGACCGGACAGTGTTTCATTCTGTTGTACATGGGGTTATTATGAGTCGGAACTGACTCCAGGGCACTTAACAACAACAAGATATGAAGCGCCACCTGTGACCAAAGACAGAACTGCAGCATGAAATAAGCTGACAGGGGAGAGTGGCAAGGAGGGATTATACAGAGGGGAAGCTTCTCAGCCAGGACCCACCCAAGTCTGACACTTAGATCAGGCTCTTCTCAGAAGGAAGATGGAATAGGAAGCAAATGAGGAACCGGAAGAGCCAACAGCCCCTATCTCAGCCAAAGAGACAGGTGAAAATGGAATTATACTGTTTTCACCTTTATGATTTTTTCTAATTATAAAATTTACACATGCTCATTGAAAAAATTAAAAAAATAAATACAGAGAAGTATAACGATGAAGCTATACACTTCCCATAATGACACCATCTAGAAATATGCACTTCAAATATTTTGATATTTATCCTTAATTTCTGTGTGTATATTACAACTGGCTTTTTCATGAAACAGTATGTCAGGAATAGCTTTCCATGTCAATGATACGTTTCTGCATCATATTTTATGATCTATGACACTAGAATTTTCTCCATGATTTCATATTTTCTGCAGGTAACTAAATAAAATGGAAATGTGAAGAGGATTTTTTTCCCTCATTCTATAATACAGAAATGGCACCAGAGTGCATACATAATTAAACATACGTAGAATTCAATTATTGCTTTTACAATTCCAAAAGAGTGGCAGTTATTTTTAGTTTGTGTAGAAGTTACCTCTTTTATGCAGGGGAGAAAGTTGGATAGAACGAATGAGCATGGACTTTGCTTGAAAAGGGTTGTGTGAGGTCAAGAAAGTTCACGTTTTTTGAATTCCTATTTGAGTATTATCTCGGCATTACCCCCTGATGATGATGATGGTGACAATAATGACAACAACAGATCTAACATTCTCTAAAGGCCTATTATATGCCAGGCATTTCACACAGTTTTCTGCATTTCTACAACAGTCTTGTGAGTTTCATGTGGTTATACTAATTCTACAGATAAACCAATTTGCCTTCACACTTCTGATAAGCAAAGAATCCAACTCTAGCCAATGCTTTCCCATTATACTAGGTCCACCCTTTTAGATGAGAGTTTCTCAGGGCTTGGCAACTGTCTTAGTTATCTAGTGTTGTAATAGAAATACCACAAGTGGATGGTTTTAACAAAGAGAAATTTATTATCTCACAGTCAAGGAGGCTAGAAGTCCAAATTCAGGGTGCCAACTCCAGGGGAAGGCTTTCTCTCTCAGTCAGCTCTGGGGACAGTCCTTGTCATCAATCTTCCCCAGACGAGGAGCTTCTCAGCACAGGGACTCCGGGTCCAAAAGACGCAGTATTCTCCTGGCTCTTGTTTCTTGGTGGTATGATGTCCCCTGTCTCTCTGCTCGCTTCTCTCTCTTATATCTCAAAAGAGATTGACTCAAGATACAACCTAATCTTGTAGATTGTGTCCTTACTCATTGTCTTAGTCATCTAGTGCTGCTCCAACAGAAATAACCACAAGTGGATGGTTTTAACGAAGAGAAATTTATTCTCTCACAGTCCAGTAGGCTACAAGTCAAAATTCAGGGCATCAGCTCCAAGGGAAGGCTTCAAGTCCAAATTCAGGGCATCAGCTCCAGGGGAAGGCTTTATCTCTCTGTCAGCTTTCTCATCAATGTTCCCCCAGACTAGGAGCTTCTCTGCTCAGGGACCTCAGGTCCAAAGGATGCACTCTGCTCCTGGCATCACTTTCTTGGTGGTATGAGGTTCCCATGTGTCTCTGCTCACTTCTCTCTTTTATATCTCAGAAGAGACTGGATTAAGACACTATCTAATCTTCTAAACCTTATGAGTATAACCTCATCACAGTGATAGAATTTTCAACACATAGGAGATCACATATAACCTCGTCATAGTGATAGAGTTTACAACACATAAGAAAATCACATCAGATTACACAATCATACAATATAGGGAATCATGACCCAGTCAAGTTGACAGATATTTTGGGGGAACACAATTCAATCTATGACACTCCACCCTTTGGCCCCCAAAAATTCATGTCCTTGCAACATGCAAAGCATACTCATTTCATCATATCATAATAAAGTCTTAACTCTGAGTCCAAAATCCAAAAATTCCTCTTCATCTGTGAAATCTAGAATGCAAGTTATCTGCTTCCAAAGGTACAATGGCAGAACAGGCACAAGCTAGAGACTTCTCTTACAAATGGGATAAATTGCAGGGAAAGAAGGCATAACAGACACCCAGCAAGTCAGCAGAACACATTACATTAGCCCTCAAGGCTTTGAAAATAATCTGTCCTCTGAGAGAATTTACACAATAGCCCTGCCCTCCAGACTGTAGGTATTGGCCACAGTCTCCGGGCTCTGAGTGGAGGCCTCTCAGCCCTGGGCTTCAGCTTTGCCTTCCAGGTCCACTGGAACGGCAACTCTGCGCCCTCAGCTTCAGGCACACCATTCTCCTAGTCCATCACAGTGACAACTCCACCCTTAGAAACACCAGAGGCCATGGCTCCACGCTTTGAAACCCCTGAGGTCATGGCCATACCTTCTTGTGTTCTTTGTCTCTTCAGCTTCTACTTCCTGTGGCCTCTTGGCCCTTGGGCCTCATTGCCCGCATCTGCCCTGCTGGGGCAAGTGTTCCAAAGCTTGGTAGCTCCACCAGTAAGTGCCCGGAGGCACCCCACTCCGCCAGGAAGCCTCCTGCACACAGGCACTCAGCTCCCTTGCTCCATTGGTTAGCAAGCCTAGATCCACTGATAGGTGCCCGGAGACACCCCACTCCACCAGGAAGCCTCCTGTGCACAGGCACTCAGCTCTCTCACTCTGTGAGTTGGCTCTAGCACCATCTCATGCTGGTCTCCTGGTTCTGCCACTGCAGGTTCTCTGCTGCTGCTGGTCCTCTGCTGCTGCCACACCTCTATCCATTCACAGTTTCAAAACCACTTCCACATTTTAGGTATCTTTTAGAGCAGCACCCCACTCCCGGTACCAAATTCTGTCTTAGTGATCTAGTGCTGCTCCAACAGAAATACCGCAAGTGGATGATTTTAACAAAGAGAAATGTATTCTCCCACAGTCCAGTAGGCTACAAGTCCAAATCAGGGCATCAGCTCCAAGGGAAGGCTTCAAGTCCAAATTCAGGGCATCTGCTCCAGGGGAAGGCTTTATCTCTCTGTCAGCTTTCTCATCAATGTTCCCCCAGGCTAGGAGCTTCTCCGCACAGGTACCTCAGGTCCAAAGGACACACTCTGCTCCCGGCACTGCATTCTTGGTGGTGTGAGGTTCCCATGTGTCTCTCCTCGCTTCTCTCTTTTATATCTCAAAAGAGATTGGATTAAGACACTATCTAATCTTGTAAAACTCATCAGTATAACCTCATCACAGTGATAGAATTTACAACACATAAGGAGAACACATCAGATTACACAGTCATACAATATTGGGAATCATGACCCAGCCAAATTGACAGATATTTTTGGGAGACACAATTCAGTCTATGACACTCATTAACATACCTGCCTCTAATCCTGCCTCATTAACATCACAGAGGTGGGATTTACAACACATAGGAAAATCACATCAGATAACAAAATGGTGAACAATCACACAATACTGGGAATCATGACCTAGCCAAATTGACACTCATTTTGGAGAGACACAGTTCAATCCATGATAGCAACTAATTGTTTCAAACCTTCACAGTATGTGGTGTGTGCCCAACAGAAATCCATGAGCGTTCACTCAACATTCCTCTAGATGATGATGATATCAATGACAGTGGTGGTGGTAGTGGAGATGAGATTTTCTCTTTGATCTAAGAGTACTGTGTCTGGGGACCACATGAATGGCCTGGTATCCAAGAAAGTAGGTGAGAGGAAAGAGCATGGATTTTGTATTTGGAAGATAGTGTGGGACCAAGGAAACCACATTGTTTGTGCTTCATATTTCTAACTCCTTTAATTCTTTTTTTTTCTTCTATTGTTGTACTTTAAGTGAAAGTTTACAATTCAAGTCAGTCTCTAATACAAAAATTGATGCATATTGTTATGTGACCCTAATTGCTCTCCCTATACTATGACAGCACACTCCTCCTTTCCACCCCTGACTTCCCGTGTCCGTTCAACCAGCTCCTGACCCTCTCTACCTTCTCATCTCACCTCCGGACAGGAGCTGCCCATTTAGTTTCATGTATCTACTTGAGCTAAGAAGCATACTCTTCACAAATATCATCTTATGTCCTGTAGTCCAGTCTAATCTTTGTCTGAAGAGTTGGCCTCGGGAATGGTTTTCGTGCTGGGTTGATAGAGAGTCCGGGGGCCATGCTTTCTGGGGTTCCTCCAATCTCAGACCATTAAGTCTGGTCTTTTTACTAGAATCTGAGTTCTGCACCCCACTTTTCTCCTGCTCTATCAGGGACTCTCTGTTGTGTTCCCTGTCAGGGTGGTTGTTGGTGGTAGTCAGGCACCATCTAGTTCTTCTGGTCTCAGGCTGATGCAGTCTCCAGTTTATGTGGCCCTTTCTGTCTCTTGGGCTAATACATTCCATGTGACTTTGGTGTTCTTCATTCTCCTTTACTCCCGGTGGGTTGGGACCAATTGATACATCTTAGATGGCTCCACACTACCGTTTAAGACCCCAGATGCCACTCATCAAAGTAGGATGCAGATCATTTTCTTAATAAACTGTTATGCCAGTTGACCTAGATGTCCCCTGAAAGCATGGTCCCCAGACCTCCGCCCCTTCTACTCTGTCCCTCGAAGTGTTTGGTTGTATTCAGGAAACTTCTTAGCTTTGGTTTAGTCTAGTTGTGCTAACTTTCCCTGTAGTGTGTGCTGTCCTTCACTTCACCTAAGATAATTCTTGTCTACTGTCTAGTTAGTGAATAACCCTCTCCCTCCCCACCCTCGTAACCATCAAAGAATGTTTACTTCTGTGTTTAAACTTTTTTTTGAATTCTTATAATAGTGGTCTTATACAATATTTGTCCTTCTGTGACTGACTAAATTCACTCAGCATAATGCCCTCCAGATTCCTCCATGTTATGTTTCATGGCTTCATCGTTGTTCTTTATCATTGTGTAGTATTCCATTGTGTGAATATACCATAATTTGTTTATCTATTCGTCTGTTGATGGGCACCTAGGTTGTTTCCATCTTTTTGCTATCGTGGAGAGTGCTGCAATGAACATGGGTGTGCATATATCTATTCGTGTGACAGCTCTTATTTCTCTAGGATATATTCCAAGGAGCGGGATAGCTGGATAGTATGGTACTTCTATTTCTAGCTTTTTAAGAAAGCACCAAATCGATTTCCAAAGCGGTTGTATCATTTTACATTCCCACCAACAGTGTGTAAGTGTTCCAGTCTCTCCACAACCTCTCCAGCATTTATTATTCTGTGTTTTTTTGATTAATGCTAGCCTTGTTGGGGTGAGATGGTATCTCATTTTTAACTCCTTTAATTCTGACAAGCAATTCTGAGATGGGTGTCATAATCCCCTCTATGTAGGTGACTGAACTGAGGTTCAAATAAGATAAGTGACTTATGCAAGGTGACATACTGATAAGGGGAACAGCTCAGATTGGAGTCCAGGTTTATCTGGCTCCAAAGGCCATAATTCTTAAACACTTTGCTGAACCCCAGGATTTGGATTTTCTCTTCGCCTTATTGCCCAACCAATCCTTTAGTATGTCAGAAAGGTGGTAATGTTCCTCAGATGATAGCCCTAAAGAGCAAAGCTCGCAATGACATTGCTTTCTCCACCAATAATGCCTCAGAAAGGTATCTTTACATCAATTCAGTTTTGCTACCCTGGCTCCCAAGTCATGGGCTGAGTGTGCAGTGCATCTGGGTGTTCAGACAGGAGGTGACACCCCTTTTCTCCTGACTTGTAAGACCACATACATGCCTTTTCAAGCTCCCTGTGCCTGAGGTTTTCTGTACCTGTGGGCCTGGGCTGACTGGAATATCAGAAGAACTGAACCAGGCAGACATAGAAATGAGAAGGCTGATCCCATGGAGTGAGAGAGCTGAGTGCCTTTGCACAGGAGGTTTCCTGGCAGAGTGGGGTGCCTCCAGGCACTTATCAGTGAAGCTAGATTTGCCAACCCACGGAGCAAGAGAGCTGTGTGCCTTCCAGCTGAGGTTTACTGGTGGAGTGGGGTGCCTCCAGGGTACTTATCGGTAGCGCTAAAGAGCTTTGGAACACTTGCCGAGCAGGGCAGATGTCAGGCAGCCGAAGAGGCCTGAGGGGCCGAGAAAGCTGAAGAGGAACACAGGAAGCAGAGCTGCCTCAGTCTCAAAGGGTAGGGCCACGACCTCTGGAGTCTCAAAGGGTGGAACCATGGCCTCTGGGGTTTCAAAGGGTGGAGTCATAGCCTCCTAGGTTTCAAAGAGTCAGATTTTCGCCAGCTCGGTTCCGGAGTGTGGGGCTGCCTTTCACGAGTGCCAATGGGATGGGGCCAGATCTGCTGCCCAAAGCTGAGGGGGCAGGGCTGCCATGCCCAAGGGGCAGAAGAATGGGGCCTGCCAGGGCCGATGGGGGAGGGTTGCCACTCAGCTAGCTAGGAGAATGGGGCCGCCCAAATGTGAGGGTACAGAGTTGCTGTTCCAGTGGGCCTGGAAGGCAGAGCTAAAGCCCAGGGCTGAGGGGCCTCCGCCCAGAATCTGGAGAGTGTGGCCAACACCCAGTCTGGAGGGCAGGGCCATTGCCTAAATGGTCTCAGAGAACAGAGGACTACTTTCAAGCCTTGAGATCTAATGTAATGTGTTCTGCTGATTTCTTGATTCCTGTTATCCCTTCTTTCCCTCCAATTTCTCCCATTTGTAATGGAAATGTCTAGCTTGTGGCTGTTCTACCACTGTACTTTGGAAGCAGATGACTGGTATTCTGGATATCACAGATGAACAGGAATTTTTGGATTTTGGACTTGGAGTTGATTTTAGACTTTTGCTATGATATGATGGGGTTAATGTGTCTTACATGTGGCAAGGACATGAATTTTGGGGGGCCAAAGGGTGGAATGTCATGGACTGAACTGTATCCCAAAAAAATGTGTGTCAGCTTGGCTAGGCCATGATTCCCAGTATTGTGTGGTTGTCCATCATTTTGTGATCTGATGTGATTATCCTATGTGTTATATATTCTAACTCTGTTAATGAGGCAGGATTAGAGGCAGTTATGTTAATGAGGCAGGACTCAATCTACAAGATTGGATTGTGTCTTGAGCCAATCTATTTTGAGATATAAAAGAGAGAAGTGAGCAGAGAGACAAGGGGACCTCATACCACCAAGAAACAAGAAGCTTGGAGAATAGTGCGTCCTTTGGACCCGAGGTCCCTGCGCTGCAAAGCTCCTAGTCCAAGGGAAGATTGATGACAAGGACCTTCCCCTAGAGCTGACAGAGAGAGAAGGCCTTCCCCTAGGAGCTGGCACCCTGAATTTGGACTTCTAGCCTCCTAGACTATGAGAGAATAAATTTCTCTTTGTTAAAGCCATCCACTTGGTGTATTTCTGTTATAGCAGCACTAGATAACTAAGACAGTGGGTGAAGGGTAGGGAAGTTATTGTCCCAACCCCATCCCCATGCCAATTGTTCTAGGGGTTGCTTCCCTGGACTCTGAGAGAAGGGACAGTCCCTTCTGCTTCAACCCCAAGTAATCTGGTCAGACCTAGTTCAGACAACTGCTTGGTAAGACTATCACAACCAATGTTTCCAGTTAGGAAGCTTTGGAGTTTCATCTCCTCCCCTAAAGTTCCCAAAAAGAGAAAGGGAAAAGCAGGGAAAGGCAAAGTGCTCCTAACTGCAGCAGGGACAGTCCTCCTCCAGGTATGTCTGTTCAGGACAGCCCAGCCATCAGCCTAGGTGGGCCTGGTGCCTGCTGCAGGCTGGAGCAGAAACACCAAGGTTAGACCCACCCTGGAAAGGCATGTAACTTGGAGGAGCTTGTCCACATCCTGTCTGAGCCCCACCCCTTTGAGCACCAAAATCCATTGCCATTGAATAGATTCCGACTCATAGTCACCCCACAGGACGAGTGAAACTGTTCCATAGGGTGTCCAGGGAGCGGCTGGTGGATTCGAGCTGACGACCTTTTGGTTAGCAGCCGAGTGCTTAACCACTGCACCACCAGGTTCTCTGAGCACCAGGGGGTTGGTTTTTCCCTGTTTTGTATAAGGGCACAATGACCTCTGGAACCTTATCTCACTCTAGCTGGAATTCCAGCCCCAAGAGCATCTATCAGGCTGCCACAACCTTGAAGAATGGTCTGGAAACATGAAGAGACACATCAGAGAATGAAAACAATATAAACAGAAAACAAAGTCAAGGGCAGAGGGCTGGCTCACTGTTTCTTTTTTCTTTTTTTTTTTTTTTTTTTTGTCATCTGATTCCATAAAGAGAACGTTGAGTTTCTCTCTGATGTTTTACTTCATATTGGAAGGAGAGATTTCATGGCTCTATATGGTATTTGGTTAGGAAAACTGCATTTTATATTACATTCCCTCAGCTTTTTAACTTGTGTTTCTTTGTTAAAAGGAACTTTTTAAATTTATGTATAAATCTGTCAGTCTTTTCCTTTAAAAGTTCATACTTAAATAAACAAATGCTCGTATAGGCCTTCAACTTCCTGAATTTCAATAAACATTCACCAGTATTTTCTTCTGATTATTTTATGGTTCATATTTATAATGATGGAAAGCATATTGTATATACCAGTGGTCTTCATCCTTCAGTGTGTATCATAATCAACTGGAGCTTGTTAACTATGCTGCTTATCCACCTCACTTCCAGGGAGTGTGAGTCAGTGGGTCTTAGGTAGGGCCTAGAAATCAGCATTTTGAACATGTTCCCCAGGTGATTCTGATGCAGGTGATTCTTTAAAATACTTTGATAAAACATTTGGGGTACAATGCATTCAATTGCCTGTCGTAACTCTAGAGAAATGAAAAGACTCACAGATTATTCAGTCAGTAACAGAATTTGCACACAACCTCTGGCTGCTTAGTAACAATCAAAACATCAATTAAATATGAAAACACCATGTTTCAGCTATACACAAGTATGTGAGGAGATCAGAAGGAAACAGGTAGTTTTTGTTCATTCTACTGGGGAAACATAATCCCTAACATTTACATTAATAGCCATTCTACCTCAAGTAAGTTTATAATGTACTTCGTGCCTTGGCAAGTTTTTTTTTTTTCTTTCACATTTCAGGTGGGGATGGGATGGGGTGAAGGGGCTGTTCTCTTCCATCGGTTCTCTGCATCACCTTGTACAATTTACATAAAAGTCACATGAGAGCCTTCAGGGAGAGATAATCTTGTGAGACATCATCTCACAAGAAAAGGCAGTCAGAACCTTAGACCTATGGCAGCACCTCTGGCTACAGCATGCTGTCACTGAAACTTGAACCCCGCTCAACTCTCAAATGGATTAATCACATCTGCATCCTATGGAGGGGGAGTCCTGTGATTGAAAACAGAGGGCTATTTTGCCAAAAACCGTAAGGCATCAAGGCCCAAGAAACCTTGGAGTAGCACCCACCTGTGGTAATAGAGGCTTTAGAAGGCAAGGTGGGAATTTGAAGCACTGGGGACTCCAGAGAACCCAGTGGAGTTTTGCCATCAGCAATGGTGGAGGCCAGCAGAGAGTAAAGGACCCAGCAGAAGAGGTAGCCCCGCCAGCAGGCATGGCAGGACCCAGGGGAGAAGGCAGGGGTAGAGTTCAATGGCAGAAGAATGGTAGGGAAGCCCTCACCTCCCAGCCTACTGGACTTGTTTGTACCTGAGCACAGGTAGTCATGCCAGGGCCCTCCCTCAAATCACTGATGTTACTACAGTGGGCTGGAGTACTGTATGCACAAGAGCCCACCAAGCACAGCTCAAGAGTTACTAACTCGTCTTCCCCACAGCAGCCCTGTGAGGCAAGTATTTACCCCGTGAAAAGACTGAGTCTTAAACGAGAGTAGCTGTAATAACTGCCAGTTTTATTCCTCTGGCTAAGAGATCCAGAGGTAATTTGACATTTACATTTATTTTTTAATAGCTCATTCATTAAGAGATTAAGTGCCCCCATTGCCCTTATAAGCTGGTTGCAAATTATTTGATTGAATCTTACTTATAAAAAAAAATCTTTAATTTTTTTGTATGACACAAGTAATGTATTCATTAAAAAATACATATAAGCAAAAAGCAGAAAAACAAAAACTCACACCACACAGAAATAAGCAGTTTAGTTTTTGATATATGTATGTACACACACACATATACACACACACACACACACACAACGTGGGATTTTATCCTACATATGTGAGCACATACTAAATATACTGTTTTGTAACCTGTTATGTTTTACTTTACAATATGGAATGAACATCTTTCCATGCATATGTGTGGAACTTCCCAATTGAAAAACAGACCTGGAAAATGTGTTAAAATACAAAATCCAATGAGATGCTGGTAACAAGGAACTACCTAAAACAAAATACCACCAGATTATTAAAAGTAAAATGAAGATCCAAGATACATCAGAAAATGCTAACAAAAAGAAAGCAGGGGCCAGATCTTAATATCAGACAAAGAAGAATTCAAGGCCTAAAGCATACGGGATAAGGCCGGCTTCGAGAATGTCTTTGCTTCCAATGCATCATCACAAACTTGTTTCTTACTCTTCTTATCTCTTCCCTAAGCCTTTCCAACTCATCTACTCCTCTTATCATTTCTTCAGGGTCCAAATGCCTAACAGGAGCGTCCTCTTTAAATCTCTGGCCAGGTTGAGCCAGCCCTCCCCTAAGGTTTTCTTGTGCTTCCTGGCTTACACCTTCTCGGGAAGGTTGAGGATTTCCGTCTGCCTCCTGTGGTACATCTTCTGAAGGGTGGTCTTCCTCGGCCTTTGGCATATTCTGTGGCTTGCCTTCATTTTCTTCGCAAGATTTTTGCATGTTGAGTATTTTCCTATTATTTCCTTTTTGAATAAATTAATCCTAGAAAACAAGGAAACAAAACAACTGCCAAACTGACCAGCAGCCAGGATATGGGTCCCCATAGCGACTGGCCATTACTGATTCAGATCCCTAATTGTCGAAGTTTTCCAAGTAGACAAGGCTAGATTCTCATGCTTGTAACTCCCCTAACTCCACCCCTTCCACCACCTCTCTTCCCTCCCCTTCTTGCTTCCAGCTCCATCTTTTCTCCTCCCGCTCCAGCCCACCATTTTCCCAGCAGGCCCTGCTACAGGCCTCTCCTAGCACAGGAAAGGGAGCAGTGCGGCAGAAACTAATCCCTCCCTTGCCTTGGGTCTCCACCACTCCCGCCCTTTCGGGCTTTCCCAGGCCACCCAACCTCCAGCCACTTCCCAGAGACTGCTGGTCCAGTCTCTGGCCTCCCCTCCCCCTTCCACGTCTCTTCTGTCCTCCCCCCTTTCCCGCCCCATTTCCGCTGCAGGCTCTACACAGGCCTCAGGCGCTTAATCCGGATGGGGAGAAGCTGTGGCGACCCCAGGATGTGTTTTGGTGTCATCCACACTCCCACCCCCACCCCAGGGGATGTGAGGCAATTGCACTCTTACACTGACCTGCAGGGATCCAGGGGTTTTCCTCCCTCTTCCCTCACCTCGATTTGTGCCGCGCCCAAAAGACCAAGATTCCTGCAGACGGACAGGAGTGCTTGGTGAACAGGCTACCTGGATCACGGGCCCCTTTCACGATTCTAGGCCTGGTTCGTCTAAAGTTTCCTGCGTCCTCGTCCCCCTCATTTCCTTCTCTTAAAGCAACCCCTGCCCCCGTGTCCACCGTTTCCCTAAAAGCAGGGAGTGGGAGAGGCAAGTTATTTCCAAATTGTTTCTGTCTCTTGCCGAAACCGCAATTGATTACCCTCCCCCTCCCTTCTACATCCCCCCCAAAACAGCCCCAAATTTCCTACACAAAATGGGAGTTTGGCGGAACACTAGTGTAGGGAAAGCAATGCCGGCCCGGATAGGTTTCTGCTCTCTGCCTCCGACTCCAGGGGTCCCCCAGGCAGCACCCACCTTCAAATAACCTGAAGGGATCCGGGGCACTTTTCTCCTTCTCCAGCAATACGAAGCTGCTCCGGGGAAACAGGCCCTGGACTATAAGGACTTCTGCACACGTCGACTCCTGGTCACGTGAGGGTTGCGTCATCAGTGAGCTCGAGTCATCAGCTACCCTCCCATTAGCACTGCAGCCCGCCCCCTGCATTCCCTCCACTTGATACTGTCAATCTTTTTCGCGTTTGCCTTTCAGAGACAATAAAACTGATATCTTCTCCCTGGAATTTCTATTCGCCTTTCTCGGATTACCCGGGAGAAACAGCCTCTTGGGAGTTAAAGTACCATTTTTCTTTCTTCTATGGGGAATCATTTCTTTCTCTCGTCTGCTCCCAATACCCCATCTCCCCTCCCCCAAAACCCTACCTTCACCGTTTCCCCTGGAGTCGCAACCTGCATTTAAATGGGTGAGAGGTGAGGTTGGGAGGATCTGGAAAGGAAACTAGGAGTGAGAATGAGGGATTTTTTTTTTTTTTACGAATCCTCTTGAATAGTTTTTTTAGTTTTATTCTGTTTTAAACAGTCAGTATACTTAAATATTTAGAAAGCTATACTTCATAACCAATATTTAACACTCTGGATGGAGGACAAATTAATTACGTCAATTTGTAACACTTTGGAAGAATTTTCTAACGGCTACAAATGGAATAACAGTATTCACAACATATTGATGTATTAGAATAAATCTATATATGTATACATATTAAAATATCACCTTTAAAAATTGACTCCCAAGTTAATTAGTGGAAAGAGGCTTGATTTCTCTTCTTAGTAGTTTTATAAAAGTAATCCACTACTTTATCTCTTTCTGTCTGAAGTCAAGTTATCAAGTGTTAGATGTCTGAGCTTTTCATTGATAACTGCTGGATGGCTTCAGACAGAGCTCATTCCCTCAGATCCTCTGTGGGATCCAGTGCCTTGTTAATCAGATAAGTCCATAGCAAAACCTGTTTTCCACAGAGTGGACTTTATTTGAACTCAAAGGAAGATGTTTGTCGGAAAATAGTTCTCATACACGCATGAAACACACAGAAAGGAGAAAATTTTCTCTATCTCACCATTGGGTATAAGGCTTAGCAGGTGGAATTTTCATTTACCTCATGGCACTCTGGTACCATTCACTCTGTTCCATTTAAAAAAAGGAACTATCAATATGCATAATTCTTGTGATTGCAGAGCAGAGAGAATATCGTTGTTGTAAAAAAATATATGTATTAAAGAGGAAATTGATACCCCTGCAACCCAGAATCCACTAGTACTTGGAGGTGTGGTGGTACCTGAAATGGTAATCTGGCCTCGAGAGCCATTTGGAGAGTCGGGGAAGGAGGCAGAGGGGGGTCTCTTGTCTAGAGTCGTCATAGGAGGATGCCTAAGCCAAAATAGAGCCCACCAGGGAGAAGGAAGGGTGGGAAAAAAATAAATATATTTGCTGGCCTAATGTTTTGTAATTTATATTCAGGCATGAAGAATTTATCTCACAGCTGAGGAATAAATTTTCTATTATTTGAGGGAGAGTTTTTTTTTCCTATTGTTCTTTATTGCTGCATACTATTCCATTGTGTGTATGTACCATAGTTTGTTTATGCATCTGTTGCTGGGCACTTAGGTTGTTTCCATCTTTTTGCTATTGTGAATAGTGCAGCAATGAATATGGGTGTGCATATGTCTATTCCTGTGATGGCTCTTATTTCTCTAGGATATATTCCTAGAAGTGAGATTGCTGGATCATATGGTATTTCTATTTCTAGCTTTTATCCCCCCTTTTAAAAAATTGTACTTTAGATGAAGGTTTACAGAACAAACTAGCTTCTTATTAAATGACTAGTACGTGTATTGTTTTGTGACATCAGTTGCCAACCACATGACGCGTCAATACTCTCCCCTTCTCGACCTTGGGTTCCTATTGACCAGCTTTCCTGTCCCCTCATACCTTCTCGTCTTGCCCCTGGGCTTGTGTGCCCATTTAGTCTCGTTTTGTTTTATGGGCCTGTCTAATCTTTGGCTGAAGGGTGAACCTTAGGAGTGACTTCAGTACTGAACTAAAAGGTTGTCCGGGGGCCATACTCTTGGGGTTTCTCCAGTCTCTGTCAGACCAGTAAGTCTGGTCTTTTTGTGTGTGTGTGAGTTAGAATTTTGCTCTACATTTTTCTCCAGCTCTGTCCTGGACCCTCTATTGTGACCCTGTCAGAGCAGTCGGTGGTGGTAGCCAGGCACCATCTAGTTGTGCTGGCCTCAGTCTGGTGGAGGCTGTAGTACTTGTGGTCCATTAGTCATTTGGACTAATCTGTCCCTTGTGTCTTTGGTTTTCTTCATTCTCCTTTGCTCCAGATGGGGTGAGAACAGTGGAGTATCTTAGATGGCCGCTCACAAACTTTTAAGACCACACACACTACTCACCAAAGTAGAATGTAGAACAATTTCTTTATAAACTATGTTATGCCAATTGAGCTAGATGTTCCCCGAGACCATGGTCTGAGGGAGAGGTTTTAACATAAATATGTCGTTGTTGTTGGTAGGTGCTGTCAGTTTGGTTCCTACTCATAGTGACCCTATGTACAACAGAACAAAACACTGCCTGGTCCTGTGCCATCCTCACAATTGTTGCTGTGTTTGAGCCCATTGTTGCAGCCACTGTGTCGATCCATTTCACTGAGGGTCTCCCTCTTTTTCGCTGACCCTCTACCTTACCAAGCATGATGTCTTTCCCCTGGGATTGGTCCCTCCTAATGATGTGTCCAAAGTTAAGTGAGATGAAGTCTCACTATCCTCGCTTCTAAGGAGCATTCTGGCTGTACTTCTTCCAAGACAGATTTGTTTGTTCTTCTGGCAGTCCATGGTATATTTAATATTCTTCAACACCACAATTCAAATGCATCAGTTCTTCTTCAGTCTTCCTTTTTAATTGTCCAGCTTTCTCATGCATATTAGGCGATTGAAAATACGGTGGCTTGCGTCAAGCTCACCTTAGTCAACAAAGTGACATATTTGCTTCTTAACATGTTAAAGAGGTCTTCTGCAGCAGATTTGCCCAAAGCAATATGTCGTTTGATTTCTTGACTGCAGCTTCCGTGGACGTTGATTGTAGATCCAAGTAAAAAGAGAGTCGTAGTGGCATAGTGGTTAAGTGCTACGGCTGCTAAACAAAACGTCAGCAGTTTGGATCCACCAGCTGCTCTTTGGAAACCCTATGGGGGCAGTTCTACTCTGTCCTATAGGGTCACTATGAGTCAAAATCGACTCGACGGCAGCGGGTTTGTTTGTTTGTTTTTTGGTTTGACAGCTTCAATATTTTGTCCATTTGTCAAGATGTTGCTTATTGGTCCAGTTGTGAGGATTTTTCTTTTCTTTATGTTGAGGTGTAATCCATACTGAAAGCTGTAGTCTTTGATCTTCATCAGTAAGTACTTCAAGTTGTCTTCAAGGCAAGCACAGTTGTGTCATCTGCATATCAGAGGTTGTTAGTGAGTCTTCTTTCAATCCTGATGCTGTGTTCTTCATATAGTCCAACTTCTCCTATTATTTGCTCAGCATTCAGACTGAATAAGTATGGTGAAAGGATACAACCCTGACGCACATTTTTCCTGATTTTAAACCACTCAGTATCCCTTTGTTCTGTTTGAAGGACTGCCTCTTGATCCGTGTACAGTTTCCTTGTGAGCAAATTTTCCCATCTTTCTCTCGCAGAGAGGCTGGTGGGTGACCTTTAGGTTAGCAGTTGAGTGCTTAACCACTGTGCCACCAGAGCTCCTGCCTCTGCCAATAGCTCCATAAAAATCATGTTACGTTTGCTCCATTTTTATACGCTGGTGATCTCATAACCAAATTCTGTTTTCCCAAGTTTGCACAAGAGAGAGGTCAGCCCGTTTACCAGTGCACACCTGGCAAAAGGCTAGATGGTACAGGCCTTCATCTTCATCTTTGTTCCTGGGCAATTTCCCTCCATCAATGTGTTATAATTCTCAGCTACCGTTGAAATTAAGTTAATCACAACAGATTTTAAGTCAATTTTTAAACGATAATAGCATTATATTAAAGTAAAAACTATTTTCTTTTTAAAGAAAAACAGGCACACATTAATTTTAAGAACGAGGATATGATTTCTGGGCAGTAAACACCCCGTACCTCTGAGCCAATCAATGCCCTACTTTTATTCACCAAGAGGGCACTAGGGATAGCTCCAAAGCCCCAAGTTTTCTAGGTGATGTGAGGGGAAGAGAAAAGAGGCAGCATTTTACCATTCAGAAGCATCCAGAAAGCTCTTATACAAGACTAGGCTATCCAGAATAGTGTTTTCTATGTTCCCTTTATAAGTCACTTCCATAGTCTTGTGCGTATTCTATAAGCTAAAGACTCTAAAGACTCCTCTTGCATATTTCTTCATTGCTGTTTCAGAGCTCATCCCAAGAAAGGCTTGAGCTTCTGACCATTCCTCTCCATCAGTTTCTCCAGCACGCTTTGTATGGCTTGAAAACATCGCTCCCAGCACAGCAAAATCTGCTCTAGATCCAATGGCTTTGGCTACATAGTCTAGACACCTGCAGCCTCCATTTGAAATGATTTGCCCGTTCGGAGTGCAAGCAAACTTGGCACACTTCTTCTGGAGGGAGGAGTATCAAAGAATTTGTGAATATATGTTCAAAAACAACCACAGTAATTAATAAGCATTTGGGGGAAGATAAATTGAGATAATTTGAGACTGGAGCCCTGGTGGCATAGTGGTTAAGAGCTCGGCTGCCTTGGAAACCCTATGGGGCAGTTCTTCTTGTCCTATATGGTTGCTATGAGTTGGAATAGACTCTATAGCAATAGGTAGTGGGGTAAAATTTGAGACTATACAAATATCCTTGGATTTTGTCCACAGCAATTATTATGTCAGTGTTCTAACGGTGATTTTTTAAATATCCCTGATTCCTTCTATGTTTAATATTTCAAATTATTCAATTAGGAAGATTTGCCACTTCTCCTCATTTATTTATTAATACAAGTATTTATTTATATCAGTGTCTTAGTTATCTATTGCTGCCTTAGTAGAAATACCATAAATGGGTGGCTTTAAAGAACAGAAGTTTATTTTCTCACAGTTCAAGAGACTAAAAGTCTGAATTCAGGGCGTAGCTCTAGGGGGAAGTCCCTCCTTGATTATTTCAGCTTCTGGTAGCTACCAGCAATCCTTGGCATCCTGGGCTTGTAGATGCATGTCTTCCTTTTTCCCCTGTGTAGCTCTGTTTATTCTGTCTGTTTATAACTCAGAAGTGATTAGCTCTAGGATCCACCCTACTCTGGTATGACCTCATTAGCATAACAAAAGAAAACCCCTACTTCCAAACAGGGTCATCTTTACAGGTACAGGGGTCAGGATTTCAACACATATTTGAGGGACACAATTCAATCCATAACAATCAGTATGACTCATGGACATTTTATTCTTTGGGATATAATCCAATGCTATCAGTATTCGGTTGTTATGGATTAAATTGTGTCCCCCCAAAATGTATGTCAACTTGGCTAGGCCACAATTCCCGGTGTTGTGTGATTGTCCAACATTTTTTCATCTGATATGATTTTCCTATGTGTTGTAAATCCTACCTCTATAATGTTAATGAGGCAAGTTTAGAGGCAGTTATGTTAATGAGTCAGGACACAATCTACAAGATTAGGTTGTATCTTGAGTCAATCTCTTTTGAGGTATAAAAGAGAGAAGTGAGACAGAGACAGGGGAACTCCTACCATCAAGAAACAAGAGCCAGGAGAATAGTGCATCCTTTGGACGTGGGGTCCCTGCGCTAAGAAGCTCCTCAATAGGGATAGATTGATGACAAGGACCTTTCTCCAGAGCCAACTGGAGAAAGACTTCCCCTGGAGCTGGTACCCTGAATTCAGACTTCTAGCCTCCTAGACCATGAGAGAATAAATTTCTCTTTGTTAAAGCCCTTCACTTGTGGTATTTCTGTTATAGCAGCACTGGATAACTAAGAATTTGGTACCCAGAGAGTGGGGTGCTACTCTAACAGATACCTAAAATGTGGAAACTGTTTTGAAACTGTGAATGGATAGAGGCTGGAAGAGTTTTAAAGTGCCTAATAGTAAAAGCCTGGATTGCCCTGAAGAGACCGTTGGTGGAATTATGGACATCAAAGACAATTCTGTTGAGGACTCAGAAGGAAATGAAGAGAGCTGTTACACTGGAGATGGCGCAGACAGTGAGAAGCAGCAGCAGAACCAGGAGACCAGCACGAGAGGGCACTGGAGCTGACCCACAGAGCGAGGGAGCTGAGTGCCTTTGCACGAGAGGCTTCCTGGAAGAGTGGGGTGCCTCTGAGCACATATCAGTGGAGCTAAGCTTGCCGACCCACAAAGCAAGAGAGCTGAGTGCCTTCCTGTGAAGGTTACTGTCAAAGTGGGGTGCCTCCAGGCACTTATCGGTGGAGCTGAAGCACTTTGGAACACTTGCCCCATCAGGGCAGACGCGAGTGGAGAGGCCCAGAGGCCAAGTAACCAGGAAGATGCAGGCAGAGAGGCCTAGAGGCCTAGAGGCCTAGAGGCCAAGGAACCAGGAAGCAGAAGCTGAAGAGACAAGGAGCACGGGAAGGAGAGCTGCCTCAGTCTCAAAGGATAGGGCCACGGCCTCTAGGGTCTCAGAGGGTGGAGTCGCCACTCAAATGGACTAGAAGGATGGGGCTGCCTAAAGCTGAGGGAGCAGAGTTGTTGTCCCAGTGGGCCTGGAAGGCAGAGCTGAAGCCCAGGGCCATGGGGCCTTCACTCAGAATCTGGAGAGTGTGACCAACACCAAGAGTCTAGAGGGCAGGGCCATTGCCTAAATGGTCTCAGAGTACAGGATTATTTTCAAGCCTTGAGAGTTAATGTAATGTGTTTTGCTGATTTGCTCGGTCCCTGTTATCTCTTCTTTCCCTTCAATTTCTCCCATTTGTAATGAAAATGTCTAGGTTGTGCCTGTTCCACCACTGTACTTTGGAAGCAGATAATTTGTATTCTAGATTTCACAGATGAATAGGAATTTTTTGATTCTGAACCTGGAGTTGATTTAAGACTTTTGCAATGATATGATGGGGTGGAACGTGTTTTACATGTGGCAAGGAAATGAATTTTTGAGGACCAAAGGGTGGAATGTTATGGATTGAATTGTGTCCCCCCAAAATGTGTGTCAACTTGACAGTGTTATGTGATTGTCCACCATTTTGTTATCTGATGTGATTTTCCTATGTGTTGTAAATCCTACCTCTATGATGTTAATGAGGCAGGATTAGTGGCAGTTATGTTAATGAGTCAGGACACAATCTATAAGTTTAGGTTGTATCTTGAGTCAATCTCTTTTGAGATAATAAAAGAGAGACGTGAGCAGAGAGACAGGAGGACCTCATACCACCAAGAAACAAGAGCCAGGAGAATAGTGCGTCCTTTGTACCCAGGGTCCCTGCCCTGAGAAAGCTCCTCGACTGGGGAAGATTGATGCCAAGGACCTTCCCCCAGAGCCAACAGAGAAAGAAAGCCTTCCCCTGGAGCAGGCACCCGGAATTCAGACTTCTAGCCTCCTAGACTGTGAGGGAATAAATTTTTCTTTGTTAAAGCCATCCATTTGTGGTATTTCTGTTATAGCAACATTAGATAACTAAGACATTGGTTTTACTCAACTTGTTTCAGGCTTGGCCATTGGAAGCTGGTTGACATCTCCCTATCCTTTTTCTTTGTTTTTGCGATATCAACATTTTTTACATGTACAATTCAGTGACATTAACTACACTCATCATGTTGTGCAACCATCACCACTATCCATTTCCATCACCATTAATAGAATCTCCATCCTTTTGATTTTTTGAGCATTTCCTTGCTTTCTGGCACAACAAGATGTTCCTTTTATTAGGTAATTATATTTAGAAATCAAGATCTGGGTGCTGGGTATGTTAGTTGCTACTGTGGTGTCATTGGTTCTAGGTCTTAGCTGTAGAGCAAGGAACTATATGTGTGTATACTAAGTCATGTATACACACATATATATTTATTGCTGTATCTATCTGTATATACATATATATATATATATACACACACATACTGATACATATGACTCTACTCTATCACCACAAGTATCCATCTGTTTTTAACTTTTATCTCTGACAGTGAGAAACCTGGTTCTCCTTACCTATAATTTTTATTTATTTAACCCTAGTATACAAGTCAAGTAGTTTCAGAATTGCTATACACATACACCCATGGTGAAAAAAAATTTCTCAACCAGAATACAGCATTTATGTGTAGTTCTGTCTTGAGCCTTACAATATTCACTCAAAACACCATTTTCCAAAGTAAATTTGGTCAGCTCCTTTCTTCCCCATCCTTTTCAGTGAGTTATATCATACATTTGTAATAGTGAGATTCATTTGTCATGATATGCTTTCCATTTTGGTTTTCCCCTACATACTGTTTTATTTTTTTAATTGATATAGAGAAAAAGTCACCCTTTATGTGTGCAGTTCTGTAGATTTTGACAATTTCATAGAGTCATGCATCCACCACAGAGTACCATGCAGAAAAGTTCTATCACCCTAAAATGTCCCTTGTGTGGATCCTTTGTAGTCAATCACTCCCCCATCCCAACCCTGACATCCTCTGTTTTACATCCTTATGGATTAGCCTTTTCATAAAGTCATGTAAGTGGAATCATACAATACATATCCTTTTGAGTCTGGTTTCTTTTGCTTAGCAAAATACATTTGAGATACATACATATTGTTGCATGAATCAGTCATTTGTTCCTTTTAATTACTGAGTAATATTCCATTGGATGTACCACGATTTGTTTATCCATTCATCAGCTGCAGAACATCTTGGTTGTTTAAAGTTTTTGACAATTATGAATAGAACTACTCTGAACATTTGTGTACGGATTTTTGTGTGAACGTAAGTTTTAAATTCACTCATGTAAATAACTTAATGTGGTATAGTTGGGTAATTGTATGTTTAACTTTATAAGAAACTGCCAAAATGTTCTCTAAACTGGTGTAACATTTTACATTCCCACCAGCAATGAATGAGAATTCTTTATGATCCTCACGTTCAACATCATTTGCTATTTTTTTGGTTGCTTGTTTTTTCCATTCTAATGAGTGTATAATAGTTTCACATTCTGATTTTAATGTATTTCCCTAATGACTAATGATGCTGACCATCTTTCCACCTGTTTATTTGCTATCAGCACACTTTAATAAAGTATTTGTTTATATTTTTGCCCACCCCCTGCCCATTTTTGGAGACTGTTTTCCTATTGTTGGATTTTAAGAGTCATTTATATCTTCTTGACAGAATTTCAGAATTTGATTTTCAAACACTTTCTTCCAGTCTGTGGCTTTCTGATTTTCAGAACAAACTTTCATTCTCATAAGTGTCTTTCATATAGAAAAAGTTTTTAATTTTTATAATGTCCAGTTTATCAAGTTTTTAGCTTTTAGTATTAGTCTAAAAACTCATCTCCAAATCCAAGATCATATAGATTTTCTTCTAGAAATTTTATGATTTTACATTTTACATTTAGTCTATGATGCATTTGAGTTATTTTCTTTTTTTAATTATACTATTTTTTTAAATTGTACTGTAGATGAAGGTTTACAGAACAAACAGTTTCTCATTAAACAGTTAGTACACATATTGTTTTATGACAATGGTTAACAACCCCACGACATGTCAACACTGTCCCTTCTCAACCTTGGGTTCCCTATTACCAGCTCTCCTGCACCCTCCTGCCTTCTAGTCCTTTTCCCTGGACTGTTGTGCCCCATTTAGTCTTGTATGTTTTATGGGGCTGTCTAATCTTTGCCTGAAGGGTGAACCTCTGGAGTGACTTCATTACTGAGCTAAAAGGGTGCCCAGGGGCCATACTCTCGGGGTTTCTCCAGTCTCTGTCAGGCCAGTAAGTCTGTTTTTTTTTTCTGAGTTAGAATTTTGCTCTACATTTTTCTCCAGCTCTGTCTGGCACCCTCTGTTGTGATCCTGGTCAGAGCAGTCAGTGGTGGTAGCCAAGCACCATCTAGTTGTCCTGGACTCAGTCTGGTGGAGGCTGTGGTAGTTGTCCATTAGTTCTTTGGACTAATCTTTTCCTTGTATCTTGTTTTCTTCATTCTCCCTTGCTCCCGAAGGGATGAGACCAGTGGAGTATCTTAGATGGTTGCTCACAAGCTTTTAAGACCCCAGACGCTACTCACCAAGGTAGAATGTAGAACATTTTCTTTATAAACTATGTTATGCCAATTGAGCTAGATGTTCCCCGAGACAATGGTCCCCAGAGCCCTCCGCCCAGCAATTCAGTCCCTCAGGGAGTTTGGATGTGTCTATGGGACTTCTATGACCTTTCCTTGTACAAGTTGTGCTAGTTTCCCCTGTATTGTGTACTGTCTCACCCTTCACCCAAGATACCACTTATCTATTGCCTATTTAGTATTTCCCCCCCACCCCTCCCATCCCTGGTAACCAACAAAGATTGTTACATTTTGTGTGTGAACTTTTTCATGGGTTTTTACAATAGAGGTCTCATACAATATTTTTCCTTTTGTGATTGACTTATTTCACTCAGCATAATGTCCTCCAGTTTCATCCATGTTATGAGATGCTTCACAGATTCATTGTTGTTCTTTCTCGTTGCATAGTACTCCATTATGTGTATGTACCATAGTTTGTTTATCCATTCATCTGTTGATGGGCATCTAGGTTGTTTCCATCTTTTTGCTATTGTGAACAATGCTGCAGTGAACATGCAACGTCTATTCGTATGACGACTCTTATTTCTCTCTCTAGGATATATTCCTAGGAGTGGGATTGCTGGATCATCTGGTATGTCTATTTCTAGCATTCTAAGGAAGCTCCATATCATTTTCCAAAATGGTTGTATCATTTTGCATTCCCACCGGCAGTGCATAAGAGTTCTGATCTCCCCACAGCCTCTACAACATTTATTATTTCCAGTTTTTTTGATTCGTGCCAGTAATGCCAGGGTGAGATGGTATCTCATTGTGGTTTTAATTTGCATTTCTCTAATGGCTAGTGATCGTGAGCATTTCCTCGTGTGTCTGTTGGCCCCTTGAATGTCTTCTTTGGTGAAGTGTCTGTTCATTTCCATTGCCCTTTTTTAAAAAAAATTTTCCCATACAAAAATTTATACACACATTGTTATGTGAACCTAATTGCTCTCCCCATACTGTGACAGCACACTCTTCCTTTCCACCCTTGATTCCTCATGCCATTCAATCAGCTCCTAACCCTCTCTGCCTTCTCATCTCACCTCCAGACAGAAGCTGCCCGTTTAGTCTCTTGTATCTACTTGAGCTAAGAGGCACACACCTCACGAGTATCACTTTATGTCCCACAGTCCAGTCAGATCCCTGTCTGAAGAGTTGGCCTCAGAAGTTGTTTTAGTTCTGGGCTGATAGAGAATCCGGGGGACATGCTTTCTGGGGTTCCTCCAGTCTCAGTCAGACCATTAAGTCTGGTCTTCTTACTAGAATTTGAGTTCTGCACCCCATCTTTCTCCTGCTCCATCCGGGACTCTCTGTTGTGTTCCCTGTCAGGTGGGTCATTGGTGGTAGCCGGGTACCATCTAGTTCTTTTTGTCTCAGGCAGATGAAGTCTCTGGTTTATGTGGCCCTTTCTGTGTCTTGGGCTAATCCTTTCCTTGTGTCTTTGGTGTTCTTCATTCTCCTTTACTCCAGGTGGTTGACACTTCTTAGATGGCCGCATGCAAGCTTTTAAGACCCCAGATGCCACTCACCAAAGTAGGATGCAGAACACTTTCTTAATAAGCTTTGTTATGCCAATTGACATAGATGTCCCTGAAAGCATGGTCCCTAGACCCCTACCCCTGCTACTCTGTCCCTCAAAGTGTTTGACTGTATTCAGGAAACTTCTTAGCTTTGGTTTAGTCCAGTTGTGCTAACTTACCCTGCAGTGCGTGCTGTCCTTCCTTCACCTAAGACAATTCTTAGCTACTATCTAGTTAGTGAATAACATTCATCCTCCCTCCCCACCCTCATAACCATCAAAGAATGTTTTCTTCTGTGTTTAAAACTTGTCTTCAGTTCTTATCGTGGTCTTATATAATATTTGTCCTTCTGTGACTGACTAAATTCACTCAGCATTATGACCTCCAGATTCCTCCATGTTATGTTTCACGGCTTCATCGTTGTTCTTTATTGTTGCGTAGTATTCCATTGTGTGGATATACCATAATTTGTTTATCCATTCATCAGTTGATGAGCACCTAGGTGGTTTCCATCTTTTTGCTATTGTGAACAGTGCTGCAATGAACATGGGTGTGCATATATCTGTTCGTGTGACGGCTCTTATTTCTCTAGGATATATTCCAAGGAGCAGGATAGCTGGATAGTATGGTACTTCTATTTCAAGCTTTTTAAGAAAGTGCCAAATCGATTTCCAAAGTGGTTGTACCATTTTACATTCCCACCAATAGAGTATAAATGTTACAGTCTCTCCACAACCTCTCCAGCGTTTATTATTTTGTGTTTTTTGGATTAATGCTAGCTTTGTTGGGGTGAGATGATATCTCATTGTAATTTTGATCTGCATTTCTCTAATGGCTAATGATTGTGAGCATTTCTTCATGTGTCTGTTAGCCGCCTGAATATCTTCTTTGGTGAAGTGTCTGTTCATATGCTTTGCCAATTTTTTAATTGTGTCATTTGTCTTTTTGTTGTTGAGGTTTTGCAGTCACGTGTTGATTTTAGAGATTAGACAGACAGTGATCGGACTTGTCATAGCCAAAATGTTTTTTCCAGTGTGTAGATTGTCTTTTTACTCTTTTGGTGAAGTGTTTTGATGAGCTTAAGTGTCTGATTTTTTGGAGCTCCCAGTTATCTAGTCTCTCTTCTGGTGCTTGTGCATTGTTACTTATGGTTCCTATTGTGTTTATGCCATGTATTAGGGCTCCTAGCATTGTCCCTATTTTATCTTCCATGATCTTTATCATTTTTGATTTTATACTTAAGTCTTTGATCCATTTTGAGTTAGTTTTATGCATGGTGTGAGGTATGGGTCTTGTTTCAGTTTTTTGCAGATGGATATCCAGTTATGCCAGCACCATTTGTTAAAGAGACTGTTTTTTCCCCAATTAACAGATTTTGGACCTTTGTCAAATATCAGCTGCTCATAGGTGGATGAATTTATGTCTGGATTCTCAATTCTGTTCCATTGGTATATTTATCTGTTGTTGTACCAGTATCAGGCTGTTTTGAATGCTGTGGCAGCATAATAGGTTCTAAACTCAGATAGTGTGAGGCTCCCACTTTGTTCTTCTTCTTGAGTAATGCTTTACTTATTCGAGGCCTCTTCCCTTTCCATATGAAGTTGATGATTTGTTTCTCCATCTCATTAAAAAATGCCATTCGAATTTGTATGGGGATGGCATTGTATCTGTAGATTGCTTTGGGTAGACTTGACATTTTCACAATGTTGTGTCTACCTATCCATGAGCAAGATATGTTGTTCCACTTATGCAGGTCTCTTTTGTTTTCTTGCAGTAGTGTCTTGTAGTTTTCTTTGTATAGGTCTTTTACATCTCTGGTTAGATTCATTCCTAAGTATTTTATCTTTTGCGGGGCTATTGTAAATGATATTGATTTGGTGATTTCCTCTTCAAGGTTCTCTTTGTTGGTGTAAAGGAATGCAACTGATTTTTGTATGTTTATCTTGTATCCTGATACTTTGCTGAAATCTTCTATTAGTTCCAGTAGTTTTCTCGTGGATTCTTTGTGGGTTTTCTGTGTATAAGATCATATCATCTGCAAATAGAGATACTTTGACTTCTTCCCTACCAATTTGGATGTGCTTTATTTCATTTTCTTGCCTAATTGCTCTGGCTAGGACCTATAGCACAATGTTGAATAAGAGTGGTGATAAAGGGCATCCTTGTCTGGTTCCCGTTTTCAAAGGAATGCTTTCAAAGTCTCTCCATTTAGGATGATGTTGGCTGTTGGCTTTGTATAAATACCCTTGATTATACTGAGGAATTTCCCTTCTATTTCTATTTTGTTGAGAGTTTTTATCATGAATGGGTGTTGGACTTTGTCGAATGCCTTTTCTGCATCGATTGATAAGATCGTGTTGTTCTTGGCTTTTGTTTTATTTATGTGATGGATTACATTATTGTTTTTCTAATGTTGAACTATCTCTGCATACCTAGTATAAATCCCACTTGATCATGGTGAATTATTTTTCTTGATATGTTGCTGAATTCTATTGGCTAGAATTTTGTTGAGGATTTTTACGTCAATGTTCATGAGGGATACTGGTCTGTAATTTTCTTTTTTTGTGGTGTCTTTACCTGGTTTTGGTATCAGGGTTATGCTGGCTTCATAGAATGAGTTTGGGAGTATTCCATCCTTTTCTATGCTCTGAAATACCTTTAGAAGCAGTGGTGTTAACTCTTCTCTGAATGTTCGGTAGAAATCTCCAGTGAAGCCATCCGGGCCAGTGCTTTTTTTTGTTGGGAGTTTTTAATTACCTTTTCAATCTCTTCTTTTGTTATGGGTTTATTTAATTGTTCTACCTTTGTTTGTGTTAGTTTTGGTAGGTAGTGAGTTTCTAGAAATTTGTCCATTTCCTCTAAGGTTTTCAAATTTGTTAGCATATTATTTTTCATAGTATTCTGTTATGATTCTTTTAATTTCAGTTGGGTCTGTTGTGATATCACCCATTGTCTTAGTCATCTAGTGCTGCCATAACAGAAATACCATAAGTGGATGGTTTTAATGAAGAGAAATTTATTTCCTCAGAGTCAAAGTAGGCTAAAAGTCGAAATTCAGGGCGTCAGCTGCAGGGGAAGCCTTTTTCTCTCTGTCGGCCTTCTCATCGATGTTCCCCCCGGACTAGGAGCTTCTCGGCGCAGGGACCCCTGTCCAAAGGACGCGCTCTGCTCCCAGCACTGCTTTCTTGATGGTATGAGGTCCCTCTGTCTCACTGCTCACTTCTGTCTTTTGTATCTCAAGAGATTGCTTCGGGACACAATCCAGTCTTGTAGATCAGGTCCTGCCTTACTAACACAACTGCCACCCATCCTCCCTTATTAACATCATAGAGGCAGGATTTACAATTTATAGGAAAAGTACAGAATACCAGGAATCATGGCCTGGCCAAATTGATACACACATTTTTTGGGGAACATAATTCAATCCATGACACCCATCTCATTTCTTCTACGGGTTATCTGCTTCCTCTCCTGTTTTTCTTTTGTCAGTTTGGCCAATGGTTTAGCATTTTGTTGATCTTTTTAAAGAACCAGCTTTTGGACTTGTTAACTCTTTCAGTTGTTTTTCTATTCTCTATTTCATTTAAGTCTGCTCTAATTCTTATTATTTATTTCTTCTGGTGCCTGAGGGGTTCTTTTGCTGCTCTGTTTATACTTGTTCCAGTTGTAGGGTTAATGTTTTGATTATGGCCCTTTCTTCTTTTTGGATGTGTACATTTATTGCTATAAACTGACCTCTGAGCACTACTTTTGCTGTGTCCCAAAGTTCTGGCAGGATGTGTTTTCATTCTCATTTGATTCTGTGAATTTCTTTATTCCATCCTTAATTTCTTCTATAACCCAGTAGTTTTTGACCAAGGTGTTGTTCAATTTCCATTTGTTTGCTTTTTTCCTTTGCTTTTTCTGTTGTTGATTTCTACTTTTATGGCTTAGTGGTCTGAAAAGATGCTTTGTAATATTTCGATGCTTTGGATTTTGTTAAGGCGTGCTTTATGGCCCAATATGTGGTCTATTCTGGAGAGTGTTCCATGTGCTTTGGAAAAGAAAGTATACTTGGCTGCTGTTGGGTGGAGTGTTCGGTATATGTCTACGAGATCAAATTGGTTGATTGTAGCATTTAGCTCTTCCTTGTCTTTGTTGAGCCTCTTTCTGGATGTTCTGTCCTTCACCGAAAGTGGTGTGTTGAAGTCTCCTGGTACTATTGTGGAGCTTTCTATCTCCGTTTTCAGTGCTGTTAGTGTTTGTTTTATGTATTTTGGAGCCCTGTCATTGAGTGTGTAAATATTTATTATAGGTATGTCCTCCTGGTGTATTGACCCTTTAATCATTATATAGTGTATTTTCTTATTCTTTGTGGTGAATTTTACTTGAAAATCTATTTTGTCAGAGATTAATATTGCCACCCCTGCTCTTTTTTGAGTGTTCTTTGCTTGATATATTTTTTTCCATCCTTTGAGTTTTTGTTTGTTTGTGTCTTTAAGTCTAAGGTGTGTCTCTTGTAGGCAGCATACAGATGGATCGTGGTTTTTTTTATCCAATCTGCCGCTCTCTGTCTCTTTATTGGAGCATTTAGTCCATTTACATTCAGCTTAATTATTGATAAGCATAAGTTTAATGCTGTCATTTTGATGTCTTTTTTGTGTGTGTGTTTTTGACAGTTTCTTTGTTCCACTTAATTTTCTGTGCTGAGTCATTTTTCTTTAGGTATTTTCTTTTCATCTTTTTCACTGTTGTTGATTTTGTGTTTGCTGAGTCTTTATATTTTTCTAGTTTTTTATTTTGACTTGTAGGATTGTTAGTTTCCTTTGTGGTTACCTTAATATTTACCCCTATTTTTCTAAGTTTATACTAGTCTTTTATTTCTTTATATTGCCTTGACTTCCTCTCCATATGAAAAATCTATGTCTAAATTTTTTATGTCCCTCTTTTTTGTTTTAATGTTGTCATCTTTTACATATTGACATCTGTTTCCCTATTTTCAGTGTTTTAGCTTTGATTCATTTTTGTGATTTCCCTATGTGTGTTGATATCTGATTGCTTTGTCCTGTGTTCTAGTCTTGGGTTGTTATCTGATGTTACTGATTTTCTAACCAGAGGACTCCCTTGAGTATTTCTTGTAATTTTGGTTTGGTTTTTGCAAATTCCCTAAATTCTGTTTCTCTGGAAATGCCATAATTTTGCCATCATATTTGAGACAGAATTTTGCTGGGTATATAATTCTTGGCTGGCAGTTTTTTTCCTTCAAGGCTTTATATATGTCATCCCATTTGCCTTCTTGCCTGCATGGTTTCTGCTGAGTAGTCTGAGATTATTCTTATTGACTCTCCTTTGTAGATGACTTTTCATTTAACCCTAGCCACTCTTAAAATTCTTCTTTATCTTTGGTTTCAGCAAGTTTGATTATAATATGTCTTGGTGACTTTCTTTTGGGATCTACCTTATGTGGGATTCGATGAGCATCTTGGATAGATATCTTGTCATCTTTCATGATATCAGGGTAGTTTTCTGCCAACAAATCTTGAACAATTCTCCCTGTATTTTCTGTTATCCCCCTCTGTTCTGGTATTCCAATCACTCGTAGGTTATTCCTCTTGATAGAGTCCCACATAATTCTTAGGGTTTCTTCATTTTTTTAAATCCTTTTATCTGATATTTCCTCAAATAATTTGGTGTCAAGTGCTTTATCTTCAATCTCAGTAATTCTGACTTCCATTGCCTCAGTTCTGCTCCTATGACTTTCTATTGAGTTGTCCAATTCTGAAATGTTATTGTTAATCTTCTGGATTTCTGATTGCTGTCTCTGTGTGGATTCTTGCAGCCTATTAAATTTGTCATTATCCTCTTCTCTAATCTTTTTAACTTCCTTTATTGCGTGTCTGCGTTTTGCTTAATTTTCTTCCTAATTTCTTGAAGAGTTCTGTATATTAATCTTTTGTATTCTACCTCTAGTAATTCCAAGAAATTTTCCTCCTCTGGAAAATTTCTATATTCTTTATTTTGGGAGCTTGCTGAAGCCATCATGGATTGCCTCTTTATGTGATTTGATACTGACTGTTGTCTCTGAGCCATCAATAAGTTATTATATTTATTTATTTTATGTTTGCTTACTGTGTCTTAGCTTCTTATTTGTTTTGATATGCCCAAATAGGTTGCTCGTATTAGCTAGCTTGATTATTGGCACCTCTGAAGCTCTAATGTCCTGTCACCAGGTGGTTAGATCTGTTACTAGGTATGTGAGCTCAGGAGTCTGCCTACTCCTCCTGTATGGGTTCAGCTCAGGTACCCAGGTAGGTAGCCACCAAGTGTGGTGTAGGCTCTCACTTACAATCCTAGACAGGCATGGCTGATTGGTGTAGGCAAAGACATCTGGCTGTAGCAGGCAGACACGCTCTGAGTGAGGCAGGGGGCTGACAGTCCCCCTCAAGTGTCCAGGAGGAAGGCAAGTCCCTGTTCGCTAGAGCACATAGGTGGGTGGGTTTTGCAGCCGGTCTATGAGCACCTAATGCTGTTGGCTTTAAGGACTGGGGGGCACCTCTTATTCCTGGGCTCCTATCGCAGGTGGCTAGGTGGCGTGGGTGGAGCCACTAGTCCTTAGGCCCCTGATGTGGGTAGGTGAAGACCCTGCTTAATGGGCAGAGCAGTGTCAAATGTCAGGAACCTGCCACTTCACAGCTGAAACAGCTGAAGTTAGACTTCCGGTATATACCCTGTTGTACTGTGGTAATGAGGGCCTACGGTGTTGAAATGGGCCCACACAAGTCTATGCAGGGGGAAAGGCACTCAGAGTCCATGGATCCCTTATGCCTGTGCCTAGGCAAAGGAGCTGTGCCTACCCTGAGTTCCTGGCTTAGGAAAGCCGGCAGTTTGTTTTCTCCCCTGTTTGCTAATTTGTTCACTCTCCAAGGCAGGGAGACTAGCCCTGGGCATGTGACAGATCGTACTTCTGGCCTAAGGGACTTGGCAATTGCTGAAGCAGGTCTGGGACCCAGTGCAGATCAGGGAGCGGGGAGGTAAATGGGAGAGAGGTTTTTCCCTAAGGGGGGTGTTTTTGATACACACGGTAGGCCGTACACAAGTATTTATCTTTTGCCGATCCAGGGCTGCTTCTCACTGGTTCTGGTTGGCTATGTAAACTCTCTGATGCCGGGTCTATCTGGTGCAGAAAACGCGCCTCCAGAGCACTCCTGCTTGCCTGCTTCACCGCTCACCCCCTAGTTGATCATGCCTGAAGGGCTCAGGCTCTCACTGGGTCAGGTCTGGCAACTACTTGCTGCTTCCAAACTATCTCTCCCTCCACCTGCCACTCAGTCCAGTTCCTCAACTCTCCCTTTGATGTTCAGGGCTCCCAGATTTCCATATATAATCGATTCACTTTTTTGGGGGGGTCTTTGTTGTCAGAGGGTGCACCAGAAGCATCTGACTACTCCACCATCTTGGCCTCACCCTGCGATTGCCCATTTTTTAATTGGATTATTTGTCTTTTTGTTGTAGAGGTGTTGGATTTTCTTGTAGATTTTAGAGATTAGACCTTTGTCTGACTTATAATGTCTAATTTTTTTTCCCAGTCTGTAGGTTCTCTTTTTACTCTTTTGGTGATGTCTTTTGATGAGCGTAAGTGTTTAATTTTTATAACATCCCAGTTATCTAGCTTATCTACTGGAGTTTGTGTGTTGTTGGTTAAGGTTTGTATCCTGTTAATGCCATTTGTTAGGGCCTTTAGTGTTGATCCTATTTTTTATTCTATGAACTTTACAGTTTGTGGCTTTGTATTTAGGTGTTTGATCCATTTTTAATTAGTTTTTGTATATAGTGTGAGGTATGGTCCTGTTTAATTTTTTTGCAGATAGACATCCAGTTTTCCCAGCACCATTTGTTAAAAAGACTGTCTTTTCTCCCATTTGATGGATTTTTGGACTTTGTCAAAGATCAGGTGACCATAGGTTGATGGATTTACATCTGGGTTCTCAATTCTGGTCCATTGATCAATGTATCTGTTGTAGTACCAGTACCAGGCTGTCTTGACTACCATAGCTGTATAATAGGTTCTGAGGTCTGGTAGTGCAAGTCCTCCTACTTTATTCTTCTACAGTAGTGCTTTACTTATCCGGGGCTTCTCCCCTTTCCAAGTAAAGTTAATTATTAGTTTTTCCATCTCTTTAAAGAATGTTGTTGGCAATGTGATCAGGATTGCATTGTATTTGTAAACTGCTTTGTGTAGAATTGTCATTTTCACAATGTTTAGTATACCTATCCGTGAGTATGGTATGTTTTTCCATTTATGTAGATCCCTTTGGGTTTCTTGCAGTAGTATTTTGTAATTTTCTTTGTATAGGTCTTTTACATCCCTGATTATATTTATTCCTAAGTATTTTATTTTTTAGGGGCTATTATAAATGCTATTGTTTTCCTGATTTCTTTTTCATTGTTCTCTTTATTGGTGTATGGGAATCCAGCTGATAGTTGTATGTTTATCTTGTATCCTGCTACTCCACTGAATCTTTCTATTGGTTCCAGTAGTTTTCTCATGGAGTCTTTTGGGTTTTCTATGTATAGTATCATATCATCCACAAACAGGGACAGTTTAATTTCTTCATTATCACTTTGGATGCCCTTTATTTATTTTTCTTGCTTTACTGCTGTAGCTAGGACTTCCAGCACAATGTCAAATAGGAATGGTGATAAAAGGCATCCTCGGCTTGTTCCTGTTTTCAAGAGGAATGTTTTCAGCCTCTCTCCATTAACAATGATGTTAGCTGTTGGTTTTGCATAGATGCCCTTTATTATGTTGAGAAATTTCCCCTCTATACCTATTTTATTGAGAGTTTTTAACAGGAATGGGTGTTGGACTTTGTCAAATGCCTTTTCTGTGTCAAATGAGATGATCATGTGATTCTTTTCTTTCCTTTTATTTATGTGGTGGATTACGTTGATTGATTTTCTAATGTTGAACCATCCTTGCATACCTGGTACAATTTTTACTTGGTCATGGTGTATTATTTTTTCATATGATGCTGAATTCTATTGGCTAGAATTTGGTTGAGAATTTTTGCATCTATATTCATGAGAGATATTGGTCTGTAATTTTCTCTTTTGTGATGTCTTTACCTGGTTTTGGTATCAGGGTTATACTGGCTTCATAGAATGAATTTGGAAGTCTTACTTCCTTTTCTATGTTCTGAAATAGTTTGAATAGTACTGGTATAAGCTCTTCTCTGAATGTTTGGTAGAATTCTCAAGTGAACCCATCTAGGCCAGGGCTTTTTTTTTATTGGGAGTTTTTAAAATTACCTTTTCAATCTCTTCTCTTGTTATGGGTCTGTTCAGATTTTCAACATCACTTTGTATTAGTTTGGGTAGGTAGCATGTTTCTACAAATTTATCCATTTCCTCTAGCTTTTCAAATTTGTTGGAGTATAGTTTTTCATAATATTATGTTGTGATCCTTCTTATTTCCATTGTGTCTGTTGCAATGTCCCCCATTTCGTTTCTTATTTGCGTCCTCTCCTGTTTTTCTTTTGTCGGTCTGGCCAGTGGTTTGTCGATTTTGTTGTTCCTTTCAAAGAACCAACTTTTGCTTTTGTGGATTCTTTCTATTGTTTTTCTATTCTCTATTTCATTTATTTCTGCTCTGATCTTTATTATTTCCTTTCTTCTAGTGGCTGTGGGATTTTTTGCTGTTCTCTATTTGTTTGAGTTCTGTAGTTAGTATTTTGATTTTGTCCTTTTCTTCTTTTTTGATGAGTTCATCTATTGATATAAATTGTCCTCTGAGGACTGCCTTTGCTGTGTTTCAAAGGCTTTGGTATGATATGTTTTCATTCTCATTTGATTCTAGGAATTTTTTGATTCTATCTCTGATTTCTTCTGTTACCCAGTGGTTTGTAAGCAGGATGTTATTCAGTTTCCATGTAATTTTTTCCCTCACTTTTCCTGTTGTTAATTTCTACCTTGATGACATTGTGGTCGGAGAAGATTCTTTGTATTATCTCAGCATTTTGGATGTTGTTGAGGGTTGCTCTGTGGCCTAAGATGTGATCTATTCTGGAGAACGTTCCATGTGCATTGGATAAGAATGTGTACTTTGCAGCTGATGGGTGGAGTGTTCTATATATGTCTATGAGGTCAAGTTGGCTGATTGTGCCCTTTAGGTCTTCTGTATCTTTGCTGAGTTTCTTTCTAGATGTTCTGCCCTTTACCGAGAGTGGTGTGTTGAAGTCTCCTTCTATTATTGTGGAACTGTCAATTTCTCTTTTCAGTGCTGTTAGAGTTTGTTTCATGTATTTTGGAGCCCTGTCATTGGGTGCATAGATGTTTATTGTGGTTATGTCTTCACACTGGATCTTCCCCTTAATCATGATATAGTGCCTTTCTTTGTGTTTTATGGTGGATTTTGTTTTAAAGTCTATTTTATCTGAGATTAGTATTGCCACTCTTGCTCTTTTTTGGTAACTGTTTGCTTTATATATTTTTTCCATCCTTTGATTTTTAATACATTTTCATCTGTTTCTAAGGTGTGTCTCTTTTAGACAGCATACTGATGGATCTTGTTTTTTAATCCATTCACTCTCCTTCTCTTTATGGGTGCATTTAGGCCATTTACATTCAGTGGAATTATTGATAGGTGTGAGTTTATTGCTGTCATTTTATAGTGCTTTTTTGTGGTGCTAACATTTTCTTTCTTCCTCTTACTCTCCTGTGCTGAGTTCCTTCTGTTTGTGGATTTTTAAAATTTCTTTTGGTTTTTTAGGTTTTGTTTTCCCGAGACTTTATGTTTTTCTTCTTTGTTGTGATGAGTAGTTTTGTTAACTTTCTTTGTTGTTACCTTGAAATTTATCTTTATCTTCCTAGGTTTGAACCAGTCTATTATTACTTGATATCACCTTGCCTTCCTCTCCATTAGAAGGTTGTATACCTACACCATTTAGTCCCTCTTTTATTGTTCTGATATTGTTTTCATTTACAGATTAACCTCTCTGGTTCCCTGTTGTAATTCTTTTGGCTTTGGATAGTCCTTGGGAGTTCATTTACTGGTTTGGTATTTGGCTGGTATGATCTTGCTTCCTAGATTCAGCCTATGGTCTGCTGTTGTTTGTTCTCAGATCGAAGGACTCCCTTTAATAATTCTTGTAAGTTTGGTTTGGTTTTTACATAGTTTTTTAATTTTTTTTATCTGGAAATATCCTAATCTCACCATCATATTTGAATGAGAGTTTTGCAGGATAGCTTATTACTGGCTGGCAATTTTTTCCTTTCAAAGTTTTATATATGTCATCCCATTGCCTTCTTGCCTGCATGGTTTCTGCCAAATAATCTGAGCTTAGTCTTATTGTTTCTCCTCTGTATGTGACTTTTTGTTTTTTTCGAGCTGCTCTCAGGATTCTTTGTTTGTGTTTGGTTTTAGTGAGTGTGATTATGATATGTGTTGGTAATTTTCATTTGGGGTCTATCCTATATAGGGTTCGTTGAGCTCCTTGAATGGTCAGCGTTTCATCTTTCATGATATTGGGGAAGTTTTCTATCAGCAGTTCTTCAATGATCCTCTCTGTGTTTTCTGTTTTCTCCCCCTGTTCTGGAACTCCTATCTCTCGAAAATTTTTACTTTTGATTGTATCCCATGTAATTCTCAGTGTTTCTTCATTTGTGTTCATTCTTTTTTCTGATTTTTCCTCAAACAGAGTTGTATCCAAGTGTTTATCTTCAATTTCACTGATCCTGTCTTCCATTGTTTCAAACCTGCTCTCAGCCCTTCTATGACACTGTCCATTTCTGAAATCTTGTTGTTTATCTTTTGGATTTCTAATTGTTGTTTTTGTATTATTTCTAGTTGTTAATTTATTTTGGCATTTTGTTCCTGTGTTATTTGCATGAATTGTTCTATTTTTTGTCTGTATTTGCCATGAATTTGTCTGCCTTTTTCATGAATTTGTCTATTTTCCCTCATTTTTGTCTGCTTTTTGCTTCAACTCTTGGATAGCTCTGAATATTAGAGATTTGAATTTCCTTTCAGGAAGTGCTAGTGCTTTTTCTTCTACTGGAAAGTCATCTGGTGTTTTATTTTGTACACCTACTGGAACCATCCTGTCCTGTTTTTTTAATATGTGTTAATATTGTCTGTTGTCTTCGGGGAATTCAGTAGTTATTTTCCTCATTTATTGATTGTAGATTTCTTTGTTTCATCCTGCTTCTTTAAAATTTGATTACGTCTGAGCAAGTGGGTTGTGCATTCTTTGTTGTTTGCTCATCTGTAGGCATGATACTTTTCGCCTTCTTCTCCATTGGGCAGGGTCAGTCACTCAGGTATGGTACAGAAGTACAGGTGCAGCTGAAGGAGATTTCCTTGGATGTGTTGTTTGTGACACATACTACGGCCAACACGGTGGGCCTGGAATCAGTCATAGGCAGGTTCCCATAGGCCGTGCCTTTGCTGTTTGGGGGTGTGATGTGTAGTGCATGGTGCAGATAGGCAGGAAGGAGGGTGGAGATTGTGATATGTGGAGCTAAGATGGGTATGGGAAAGTGGAGAGAGAAGAGTGAGGAACAGGAACCAAAAACATACAAACATACAAACAAAAAAGAGTGCTAAGGGAGCTTGCTGCTGGAGTGGAGAGATGCGAGACTAAGAAATGAAGAAAAACAAGAAGAAAAAAAGAAAATGGGTAAAAGAAAAAATGAATAAATAAAAATTAGAAATAACAAGAAAAAGAAAAGTCCCCAGGGATCCCACCGGTGCAGCTGTGAGGACTGGGGAAATTGCTCCCAAGCTGTGAAGTACAGCCTGGCTACAAGGTGTAGAGGTGTCACACAGTGCCAGGTATTCAGGAGACAGGAAGAGAAGGTAAGTATAGAGAGATGAGAAACTGAGAAATGAAGAAAGACAAAAAGGGAAAAAGGGAAAAGAAAACAAAACAAAGGAAAAAATACACAGAAAATAAAACCACAAAAAAAAAGCAAGAAAAAAGAAATGCCCCCAGGGATCCCACTGCATATCTGTGCAGAGTAAGGGAGTAGCTCCCATGCCACTCAGTACTGCACAGCTAGAACGGGCTACCAAGCTGAGAAAAGAAAAAGAAAACAAACAGACAAATCATAACAGAACAAATAAAAACAAACAAACAAACAAAAAAGCCCCAGGGATCCCATCAGCATGGTGGCACAGGCTGGGAAGAAGTTTCACAGTCGAGTAGTGTTTTGCAGCCTTTCAGGAAGAAGCAAAGATGGTACACAGAGCCAGATTTTTGAGAGAAAGGAGGGGAAGGTGGTGAGAAATATGGAAGAAAGCAAAAGAAGGGGAAAAAAGCCACACCAGTAGCCAACAAATGGCACTTGGGAGCCAGCCAGTGCGGGTGGGGAGAATCCAAACGACACCAGGATGAAGCTGGTGCTTCCTGACCAAGAGACTGTGACCACAGGAATCAGAGGAGGCTGAGTGGTGGTAAAGAAGTGGGGGTGGGTGGGAAAGCATATTTCACTGGTTAGTGGTTGTTCTGTCTCCTGCTGCAAGCTCTGTGAAGCTGCTTTCTTGTACCCCTTGTTTGCCGATCTCCCATAGGCGTCCAAGATGGCGGATCCGTGCTACATTAGCTAATAAGGGACCTCTGCATGTATCTCGCCTTGCTCTCTGTTCTCTGTCAGTTTCTTATTCCATTCGGTGCCTGGCTGAGTTCTTTATCTCTTAATTTGATGCTTAGGGTTTCAGGATTGACATTTTTCTCTGTTTGACTTAGTTTTTTGGATCTTTGCTGTGAAGGGATGGCATGGTGCTTCTGGCTATAGCACCATGTTGCTTGGAAGTCTCACGTTTGAGTTATTTTCTGTATAAGATATTAGGTATGAGTTGAAGTTCATTTTTTTTATATGGATGTCCAATTGTTCCAATATCACTTGTTGAAAAGAGAATTATTTCTCCATTGAATTGCCTTTGTACATTTGTCAAATGTCAGTAGACTGTATTTGTGTGAGTCTATTTCTGGGCTCTTTATTCTGTCCATTGATCTATGTGTCTATTTTTTTCTCCATTACCACACTATCTTGATCAATGTAGCCTTATAGTATGTCTTAAAATTGGTAGTGTGAATCTTCAAACTTTGTAATTCATTTTCAGAATGTTTTGGTTATTCTAGTTCACATGACTTTCCATTTAAAATTTAGAACTAGCTTGTTGATATCTTCAAAAATCTTTTTCTAATTTTCATTGGTATTGCACTGAATCTATATATCAAACTGTGGAGTACTGACATATTAACAATACTGAGTCTTCCAATCCGTGAACATGGTATATTTCTCCATCTTAAAATGTCTTATTTGATTTATTGTATCAGTATTTGCTGTTTTCAGCAAAAAGGTTCTGCACATATTTTTGAACTTATTCTGTTAAATAGGAATACACTTGTTTTATGCAAGTTGATCTTTCATCCTGCAACCTTGCTGAACTCACTTGTTAGTTCTAGAATCTTTTTAAAATTCTGTTGCCTGTGGATATAGACAAATTTATTTCTTCCTTTTCCCATCTGCATGACTTTTCCTTATTTTTTTATTTTTTTTTTTGTCTTATTGCATGGTCTAGGACTTCCAGTACTATGTGAGTAAGAGTGGAGGGAGAGGACATCCTTTACTTTTTCCTGACCTTAAAGGGAAAGCATTCAGTCTCTTACTATACAGTATAATGGTAGCTTTCGGTTTCTCGTAGGTCACTTTTTTTAGGATAAGGGAGTTCCTTTCTTTCCCTAGTATGCTAAGATGTTTTATCAGAAATGGATATTGAATTTTGTCAAATGTATTTTTTGTGTCTATTAATGTTATATGATTTTTATCATTTAGTCATTTAACATGGTCAATTGCATTGATTTTCAAATGTTAATCCAGCCTTTAATTCCTGGGATGAACTGGACTTGGTCATGATGTATTAACATTTTTAGATATTTCTGGATTTAATTTGTTAGTATTTTGTTGAGGATTTTTGCATCTATATCCATAAGGGATATTGGTCTGTAGTTTTCTTGTAATGTCTTTCTTTGGTTTTAGTATTAAAGTAATATTCACTTTGTAGAATGAATTAGGAAGTCTTCCCTTTTCTTGTATTTTCTGGAAGAGATTATGTAGAATTGGTGTTATTTCTTTCTCAAATATTTGTTAAAATTAGCCACTGAAATAATCTGGACCTGGAATTTCTTTGGATGGAAGACTTTAATAATGAATTCAATTTCTTTAATAAATATTTTTTAAAAATCACATTTTCTATTTCTTCTTGAGTGTTTTTTTTTAAATAGTTTTTTTCTTTTGAGGAATTGGTCCTTTACATCTAAGTTGTCAAATTTATGGGCATAGTGTTGTTTATGGTATTCCTTTATTATCCCTTTAATGTCTGTGGCAATTGATGCAGAAGGAGCAGTGTCCTTAGGTTTTTTCAGCTTGTCGCTCCCATGCAATTGGAGCCTCAGTATTCTCAGTGTGCTGCACCTGCATTAGATCCTCCTTCCAACAATTGGGGGCTAGGAAGAAGCAGGGAGTGCCCACCTCTACACTGCACTTACCTAGAGCTTAGTTTCTGCAACAGGTAGCCGGCAGCAGGTTGAGAGTGTTGATGTCCTGTTCCTGTTAATAAGATGTTATAGCCCTCTGACTTGGAGCTGGGGGAGAGGGACGCCCTATTTTTGGCTGCACCCTTCTGGAGTGGAATTTATGTCACTTTGAACTGATAGAAGGTCGGAAGGAGTGGGTGTTGGCTCAAGTGCCACAGACTCTTATCATTCTTCCTGATTGTCTTAGTTATCTAGCGCTGCTATAACAGAAATGGAGCCTTGGTGGCACAGTGGTTAAGAGCGCATGGCTACTAACCAAAAAGTTGGCAGTTCAAATCCACCAGCCACTCCTTGGAAATCTTATGGGGCAGTTCTACACTGTCCTATAGGGTTGCTATGAGTCGGAATAGACTTGATGGCAATGGGTTTTGGTTTTTTTTTAATAACAGAAATACCACAAGTGGATGGCTTTAACAAAGAAAAATTTATTTTCTCACAGTCTAGGAGGCTCGAAGTCCGAATTCAGGGTGCCAGCTTCAGGGGAAGTCTTTCTTTCTCTGTTGGCTCTGGGAGAAGGTCATTGTCATCAATCTTCCCTTGGACTAGGAGGTTTGCAGCACAGGGACCTCGGGTCCAAAGGAGGCACTATTCTTCTAGCTTCTTGTTTCTTGGTGGTATGAGGTCCCTTTGTCTCTCTGATCACTTCTCTCTTTTATATCTCAAAAGAGATTGACTTAGGACACAACCTAACCTGTAGATTGAGTCCTGCCTCATTAATGTAACTGCCGCTAGTCCCATATCATTAACATCATAGAGGCAGGACTTAGAACACATAGGAAAATCACATCAGATAACAAAATGGTGGACAATCACACAATACTGGAAATCATGGCCTAGCCAAGTTGATGCACATTTTTGGGGGACACAATTCAATCCATGACATTCTACCCTTTAGCTCCCAAAAATTCATGTCCTTTCCACATGTAAAACACATTCACCCCATCAGATCATAGCAAAAGTCTTAAATCAACTCCAAGTCCAAAATCCAAAAATTTCTCTTCACCCATGAAATCTAGAATACAAAATATCTGCTTCCAAAGTACAATAGTAGAACAGGCACAAGCTAGACATTTCCATTACAAATGGGAGAAATTGGAGGGAAAGAAGGGATAGCAGTCACCAAGCAAATCAGCAGAACCCATTACATTAGCTCTCAAGGCTTGAAGATAATCCTGCTCTCTGAGACCATTTAGGCAATGGCCCTACCCTCCAGCCTGTAGGTGTTGGCCACATTCTCCAGATTCTTAGCGGAGGCTTCTCAACCCTGGGCTTCAGCTCTGCCTTCCAGGCCTACTGGAATGGCAACTCTGCTCCCTCGGATTTGGGTGGCCCCATTCTCCTAGTCCATCTGAGTGGCGACTCCACCCTTTGAGACCCTAGAGTTCGTAGCCCTACCCTTCGAGACTGAGGCAGCTCTGCTTCCTGTGTTCCTTGTCTCTTCAGCTTCTGATTCCTATTTCCTTGGCCTTTTGGCCCCTTGGGACGCTCCACCCGCGTTTGCCCTGCTGGGACAAGTGTTTCAAAGCTCTTTAGCTTCACCGATAAGTGCCTGGTGGCGCCCCACTCTGCCAGTAAACTTCTGCTGAAAGGCACTCAGCTCTCTCACTTTGTGGGTTGACTCCAGTGCTGTCTCACTCTGGTGGTGTTGCCATTTCTGTGCTGCTGCTTCTTGCCATCTGTGCCATCACCAGTGTAACAGCTCTGCTCATTTCCTTCTGAGCCCTCACCAGAATTGCCTTTGATGTCCATAATTCCATCAACAGTCTCTTCAAGGCAATCTAGACTTTTACTATTAGGCATTTTAAAGCTCTTCCAGCCTCTATCCATTCACAGTTTCAAAACCATTTCCACATTTTAGGTATTTGTTATAGCAGCACCCCACTTTCTGGGTACCAAATTCTGTCTTAGTTATCTAGTGCTGCTATAACAGAAATCCCGTAAGTGGATGGCTTTAACAAAGAGAAATTTATTCTCTCACAGTCTAGGAGGCTAGAAGTCCAAATTCAGGGTGCCAACTCCAGGGAAAGGCTTTCTCTCTCTGTGTCGGCTCTGGGGGAAGGTCCTTGTCATCAATCTTCCCCCCGACTGCGATCTTCTCAGTGCAGGGACCCTGGGTCCAAAGATGCGCTACTCTCCTGGCTCTTGTTTCTTGGTGGTATGAGGTCCCCCTGTCTCTCTGCTCACTTCTCTCTTTCATATCTCAAAAGACATTGATTTAAGTAAGACACAGCCTAATCTTGTAGATTGAGTCCTCCCTCATTAACATAACAGCCACTAATCCCACCTTATTAACATCATAGAGGCAAGATTTAGAACACATAGGAAAATCACATCAGATGACAAAATGGTGGACAATGACACAATACTGAGAATCATGGCCTAACAAGTTGACATACATTTTGGGGGGATACAATTCAATCTATAACACTGAATTTTAGTAAGTTTTCTTGAATAAATGTTTCTTCATTTGCTGTATGCCCTTAGGACCATTTTCAAAGAAAGACTTTAAATGGTTGGTTTGTTTGTTTTTAAATCATTTTCACCAGTTTCACTGCGGAGAGGGTCCATGGAACTCATGTTGCCATGCTGGAAATGAAACAATAATCATAGTTATTTTAGATTCTCTGTCTGAATGTTTCAAAATCTATGTCGTATCTGATTCTGGCTCTGATGATTGCTTTGTCTCTTTAGAATATTTTCTTTTCTTGTCTTTTTGAATTTCTCATAATTTTTTTTCCTGAATGATTGACTTGTATAAGGCAGTAGTTACTGAGGTAAATATTGTTTATGCTTGGAGATGAGCATGCCTTTCCTTCGGCTAGGCTTTTAGCATGGGAGTTTGTTATAATCTACTAGAAGTTGGGCTGAGTTTGAGGTTTTCTTCTTGTTTGTCTTTGGGTCTCCCCACTTGGCTTTGCATATTCCCTTTGCACTGCTTCCCAGAGAGACTCTGTCTCTTGCTGTCCTCCACTGTTATTCTTACTCAATGTTTGTTAGTGTGGTGTTGGGGCAAGGGAGGGGTATTCTCAGATGTTCTGATTAAGTCTCCAGCTTAAGCAGGCACCGTGAACTGAATTTTGGTGGAGTAGCTTTCACATGTGTTCCTGCCTCTCTTCCAGATGTAGTGCTAGACCTAGCACACATTCCTGACCTCTCCCCGCAGAGAGATTTTTGTTCTCTTTCCTTTTCAGGGTGCCCTGGTGGTGCAGTTGTTAAGAGCTTGGCTGCTAACCAAAAGGTCAGAAGTTCAAATCTACCAGCCACTCCTTGGAAACCCTATGGGGCAGTTCTACTCTGTCCTATAGGGTGGCTATGAGTCAGAATTGACTCAAAAGCAACGAGTTTTTGGTTTCCTTTGCCCAGCTGCTGTAGGTTTTTACCAGTGGCCCCAAGATATGGGTTTTGTTGTCCTTCTCCTTGCAGATTAAAGCTTTCATTCCCTAGGTGAGATAGGGGAGATGGGTCTGGTTGGAATTCTAGCAGTGACTGCTTTTTTCCTCCTCTAGCTGGCTCCATAGGGTAAACTCTCATATTCTCCCTGCTCTTCCTTGTGAACACCTAGTGAGGTTTGTGAAGGAAAAGCCTGAAAGAGGGAACACTTTCCTCTGTGTCTGTGACCTTCAGTGGCTTCACATTATCATACTAGTCCTCATTCAGCCATTAGCAATAGACTAACAATTTCTAGCTTAATATTCTTATCGGCCTATGTCTTAGTCATCTAGTGCTTCTGTAACAGAAATACCACAAGTGGATGGCTTTAACAAGGAGAAGTTTATTCTCTTACAGTCCAGTAGGCTACAAGTCCAGATTCAGGGCTTCAACTCCAGGGGAAGGCTTTCTCCATCGGCTCTGGAGGAAGGTCCATGTCATCAGTCTTCCCTTGGTCTGGGAACTTCTCTGCACAGGAACCACAGGTCCAAAGGACACGCTCTGCTCCCGGTACTGCTTTCTTGGTGGTATGAGGTTCCTATGTGTCTCTACTCACTTCTCTCTTTTATATCTCAAAAGAGATTGGCTTAAGACACTATCCAATCTTGTATAACTCATCAGTATAACTGCCGCTAATCCATCTTATTAGATCATAGTGATTGAATTTACAACTCATAAGGAAATCACATCAGATTACAAAATGGTACACAATTATACAATACTGGGAATCATGACCAAGCCAAGTTGACAGATATTTTGGGGGGGGGGGGAACAATTCAATCCATGACAGCCTACATGTCCTTTGGTGGTGACTACTGAGGTAAACAAATGCTTGGGTTCTATTTCTCCCTGCAAGTGCCTCTCTCTAGATTTTCGGATAATTATTTGCCCGGTGACCTCAGTTCTCTGATCATTTTAAGAAAATTTGATAATTTGCATATTATCCAACTTTTTTTCCTGGAAAGTGTGTGAGTGGCATTCTTTCCAACTCGCTATTTGGAGCTGAAACCAGAAATTGTCTTGTCTATTTTACAACTTAAATATATTCAATTTAAAGTTTCCTTTGGTTACAATGAGCAGCACAGACTCTTTTGATCTAGTGGCTTGGAGTGGACAGGGAGATGGAGACTATTCTCAGGCACATTTCTCTTCTTATCCCAAATACATTTCTTGGATCTGGAAAGGGAGTGAAGAAGAAACAAAGTGGATAGCTCCTATTATACGGCTGTCCTTAACAATGTCAGCCATTGTCTATTGGCTCAAAGTGGACAGGTGATAGGATCAATATTCTCCAATGACAATTAAGTTTCTTTATTTGTGTTATTTTCCTGCTCTGTTTCACTTTGAAATATGAAGGAGATTTTGTAGTGATGGAAATAAAACTCTACAGTATAAAAATTTGAAGCATTGGTCCTTGTCAGAGCCAGCTGCAATCTGGGTTTGACTTTATGACTTGGGGTTGAGGTGTGAGGACCAGACTCTTCTCTCAGAGTCCAGTGAATTAGCCCCCAGAACAATTGGCATGAGGATGAGGCTTGGACAGTGACCTCTATCCATCCCCAACCCACCTCTCTCAAACACCCTGAAGAGCCTTGGTTGTGACCAGGCCTGTTTCGGTGGTTCTGTGTTGACTTCAGTTCTGTGTCTGACTGGTTCAGTGTTTCTGAAATTCAAGTCAGTCCAGATCCACAAGTACGAGACCTCAGGCACAGAGATATGCACAAACACAGGTGTTGTGGACCTATAACTCAGGAAAAAAGGGGTGTCACCCATTCCCATGACTTGGGGGCCAGGGTAGTCAAGCTGTGAATTGGTGTGAAGTTGCCTTTTTGAGGCACTGTTGGTGGAGAAAGCAATGTCTTTGTGAGCTTTGCTCTTTAGGGCTATCATCTGAGGAACCATTACCACTTTTCTGACATACTAAAGAATTGATTGGGCAATAAGGTGAAGAGGAAAAATCCAAATCTTTGGGTTCAGCGAAGTGTTTAAGGATTATGGCCTTTAGAGCCAGATAAATCTCGGCTCCAATCTGAGCTTTTCCCCTTATCAGTATGTCACATTGCATAAATCATTTATCGTCTTTGAGCCTCAGTTCAGTCACCTATATAGAGGGGATAATGACACACATCTCAGAATTCCTTGTAAGAATTAAAGAAGTTAGAAATATGAAGCAATGGGCTGTAAACAGCGGTGACTTATGTCATGTCTAGGCCAAAGTGTAGAAAAGTGGGTGTGAGGTCTCTGTGCACTCTCTTTCTCTGCTGCAGTGACTAACAATGTTCCAGATTGTGGCATCATGGTGAGTTTGGGTCTCTGAGAGACTATGGAGAATAGAGCTTCTCCGTTACCGATCCTAACCAAGTTTGAGTAATAAATCTTTGTTGTGTTAAGCCACAGAGGCTTTGCAGTTGTTAAGTACCCTAGCATAAGCTTAGCCTAACTTGAAAAACACACAAATACACCTCAGAGTTAAGCAACAGATGCTGAGATGCCTGTTAAAATACACATTGTATGTGCTGAAGCTATATTGGGGGGGACAGGAAAGAGACAGTGGGGATTACTGGTGAGAGAGAACTACTCAATTATCATATCAGAAAGTCAATAGATAATCTCTAAAATTAACAAATCAAGAAATAACCATTGCAAACCATATCTCTGATGAGGGACTTGTATCTGGAATATATGAAGAACTCTTATAACTCAACAATAACAAGACAACTCGATTAAAAAATGGACAAAGGATTTAAATAGATATTTCTCCAAAGACTATATACAAATAGTCAATAAGTACATGAAAAAAATGCTCAACATCATTAACCATTAGGGAAATGCACATAAAAAACACAATGAGATAGCATTTCACACCCACTAGGATGGTATAATCAAAAAGTCAGACACCAGCAATGTTGGCAAGTAGGTGGAGAAATCAGAACCCTCATACACTCCTGGTGGGAAAACAGTTGGGAAGTTCCTCAAAAAGTTAAACATACAGTTACCATATGACTCAGATATTCCGCTTCTAGACATATACCCAAGAGAATTGAAAACATAGGTACACACAAAAACTTGTACGCAAATATTCAGTACTGATACAGGCTACAATATGGATGAACCTTGAAATCATTATGCTAAGTGAAAGAAGCCAGATCCAAGAGGCCACATATTGCATGATCCCATTTATATGAAATGTCCAGAATAGGTGAATTCATAGAAAGAGAAAGTGGGTTATTGTGTTTCAGGTGCTGGGGGAAGGGCAGATGGGGAATAAATGCTAATGTGTGTGACGTTTCTTTTTGGGGTGAGGAAATATTTTGGGACCAGGTAGTGGCAATGGTTTCACAACTCTGTTGGTATACTCAAGACCACTGAATCGTACACTTCAAAAGGGTGAATTTTATGGTATGTAAATTATATCTCAATAAAGCTGTTTAAACAAAAGAAATAACAGTATAAGCATATTATTCAGAAATATGGAGGTAAATACCAGAAGGAAAAATTTAAATGCTTACAGTATTTGCCCCTGGAAAGCGGGAATGTGACATGGAAAGGAAGACTGCAGCTTTTAATAATAAACTTTTTTGCATGTATCCTTTTGATAAAACACTCACACACATTGTGGGGACAAATCAGAAGAAATTCCAATGCATCGGGTCTGAGGTGGGAGCCAGGATTCTGCATTTTCAATAAGATAGATGACTCTGATGCAGTTGGTCTGCTAGGAGCTAGCAAACTTCGAGAAACACTACTATACCCAATGTTAAAATCATTTAGCAACGAATTGTGGTGAAATCCCTCTCCTGCTGTGGGGGAGAGCTGAGGGAGGTCTCACCTGTATCCAGGAACAAGTCCAGGCAGCTGTGTTCATTTTGGAGTGACAAATTTCAGTTGTTAAGGAATGAAATTATGTGCTCCAGACTATATATTCAATCAGAGGCAGAACTTGGCCATGAACTGAGGCCTTCTGACTCGATTATAATTAATGTATTGAGTTTTTAAATTTCTACTATGTGTCATGGGTACTAAAATCAGTAAGATAAATTCTTTGCTTTAAAAAGGGCAAGTCTAGTAGGGTAATTATAATGCCTGACAAATATATTAGTTAAGATTTTACTTTCTCACATTTTATGTCAGGATTGACATAAATATAAAATGAGAAGAGGAGCATTTTTCACATTTCAGTAGGGAACATAGTGGGGATTTAACTCATTGGGGACTCCAAGGAAATCAGTGGGGCTTTGTCACCTCGAGGAGTCCAGCACATCAGCAGTAGTGGGGCCCTTAGGAGGGTTTAGGACCCTGGAGAAGGGGCACAGTGCCTACTAGACATGGCAGTGTCCAGAGTAGGGTGGCACCCACCTCTCAGGTGCCTGGAATTGTTCCTGGATACAGGTGAGACCTCCCTCAGCCATCCCCCAAGTGTCTGATGGAGTACTTCTAGTGCAAGGGAGGGGGTAGGAGCCAACACAGCTCACACATTCAGTACCTCATCTGATCCACTCAGCAGCCCTGAGAGGCAAGTAGTATTCCCATTTCACAAATGACGAGGCTGACCCTTACAGCAATGGATCTGTAATAACTGCCAAGTGGACTCCTCCAGCTGCAAGCCCATTAATGTGAGTTTCACCTATCATTCTATGTTCTGATAATATGAATTTCAAGTGCCTCCACTGCTTTCATAAGTTCACTGACCAGTTCTTTTGATCACTTACTATGTATTGTTAGGAAACATTTTGTTTTTCTTTATTTCTTTTCTGACAAAAGTAGTCTGTGTTTTTTAGGGAAAAAAGTACAGATGAGAAAAATGAAAATCTCCAGTTTCACTATGCAGAGAAATCCATTATTTCCCTTTTGATGTTCATACTGTCATAGTTTTCCCTGTGCTTAGATGTATTATGGAAATATATATTTTTATAAAAATGGGCTGATACTGTATATGCGGTTCTGCAAACTGTTTTTTATTAATATTTTACAAGGTACCATGAACCTCTCTTCCATGCACATGGGTGAAAATCCCCCACCGAAACACAGAGCGCTGCAGTGGGGTCAAAGGCTGCTGGTAACAAGAGTGACACCTAAAGCAAAGTATCAGCATGGGTTAAAGCACAGAGCCTGGCAAATGCCTGCCAGCGAAAGCGGGGCTCACGATATTCTCCTCGGAGAATCAGAATTGAAAGCCGAAGGCATTAAAGGTATGGGGCATCATGTAAGCCTCTTTGGCCCCTACCTCCGCCCCTGACTCCTCTGACTCCCCGCTGGCCCCTTGCGGGGAATGGATCCTGGACATCTCTTTGCAACCAATGAAAACCACCCATTTTCTGTTTTTTCCTTAGCTCCTCCTGAGCCCTTGACATATCACCACATTCTCTCATCATCTCTTCACTGCTCAAGTGCCTTTCGTGTAAATCCTCCTGATAGTCCCTGGGGGAATCATCCGTCCCCCTGTCGGTTTTTCTTTTCGCTTTCCGGGGCACGTAATCTTCAGCCGGGCGCTTTTCGGCGGCCCGGGGCTCGCTTTCTGGCTTTCGCTCAGACTTCAGCTTGCCCTCACCTTGTGGTTTCCCCTCATCTCCTGGCTTTCCCTGCTTTTCCTTCTTTCCCTCTGGCTGTCGCTCATCACCTGGCTCTCCCTCATCCTCTAGCTTCCCCTGGTTTTCTGGCTTCCCCTCCACTTCCGGCTTTCCTTCCTCTTCTGACTTTCCTTCCTCTTCTGTATCTGCTTCATCTTCTGGCTCTACTTCACTTTTTGGTTTTCCCTCATTTTCCAGGTTTCCTTTGTTTTCTAGCTTTCCTTCATTTTCTTTGTAGAGCTTTTCCATGTTGAGATTTTCCCTTCTTTGCCTGTCCTCGGAGACAAAGAGGAGATCAAGAGACAAAGGAGAATGAGGATTTAAGGGGTGGCATGAAGATCTGGATAGCACTTGCCTTTCCTGATTTAGGGCTTTACTGACCCTATCCCACCTTCTAGGTGCACTCCCACGCTTATATTTCCTTCTTGCCTCCCCACTTCACACACGTTCACAAGAGCCAACCGTGTGGAAACTTTCACAGGTGCTTCTACCTATGTTTAATGGTGTGTGCTGAGAAGTGTGTAGGAACAGATTGGTCCTTAAACTTTGCTCTAACCTTGGCTATGTATGCCCTTGCAGTTTTAACTGGGCATTCTCAACTTACACGGACCCGCAGGAATCCTGGACCGTTTCCTTCTTTTCTCCCTTGCCTGCAGTTGTAAGACATAGAACTGCAGACAGAAACAGAACAATGGCCTGGTCTGTTTTCAGGGCTCCCCTTGTATACTCAAGGGGCATCCACAGCACCATCCCTCCCTCCCCTCCCTTCCTTCTTCTCCCCTCTATATTTACCATGTTCCCTTAGGGACCTGACACAGGCCACTCATCCTGACACTGCAATAGGGAGGCCTGGAGGAGGGGCAGCAGGCAGTGGCCTCCCCAACTTCTGCTCTGGCTTAAGCCACTCCTACTTGCAGGGGTCCTGGAGCAGTTGCCCTCTTCCACTGACCTGGGCTAATACTGCAGGTCCTTCTTTTTCTTGCCTGGTGTGGTGCCCACAACTACAGACCTGAAGATCTGCAGAGACAGGAGACCAAGGTGGTGACTGAGGGATTGAGAAGTGAATGACTGGCCCCTGGAACACTGGTTATTTCAGACTTGTCCAAACTTTCCCACCTCCTGCCACCCGCCTGCCTTCTGCCTTGCCTTCTCTAATTCCCCCTCTCCAACCCCTCCCTAATGCCCTTATTTTTCTAGTGGGTCAACAGGAGGGAAAGTTTATTCTAAAGTGTTTCTACATTTCTGAATTTCCCTCCCAAATTTCTACCTAACCATTTCCTGCACTAAAAATGAATAGGGTGCAGGGCAATGATGTTCAGAAGGCAGATCCGGCTGCCTCAGATCTCTGCCTTCCAACTCCCCCACCCCAGGGTGCCCATATAGGGCAAAGCCCATTACTTCTCAGAAAAACCTATGATGGTACAGGCAGGGGACAGGGCAGGAGTGTCCATAGCAATACTTCCACCCCCTCTCCCTCCCCACATACACAGAAAGCCCACATTTTCCTGCAATATAAGAGACAAATTATTCCGAAACTCAGTAAACATTTCGGTCTATGCTACCCCTCTTAACCCTCTCTGGGTCAGATGCCACTCCTCCGCAATAGGGAGCTGGTCCCCAGACCGAACCCGTCCCCTTCCTCTACAGCCTCCCCCAACCCTCTGCCTCCGCAGCCCACCATTTCTGGCTTCAAAATGGATGGAGGATGAAGAAGAGATGCTGGAAACGCAGGCCTAGACCCACTGAGGGGTCTGCCTTTCCTACCCCAGGGGTCAGCGGCAGCGCCCCTCTCACACCGCCCTGCAGGGATCCAGCAGTTTCCTCTCGGTCCTTCCCCTCCGCTGGACGCCGCCCGCCCGCTTGCCCGCCTCCTAGAAAATCCAAGCTGGTACTCATTCCCAACCCCTCAGTGCTCCCTATCTCCTCCCCACGAACCCTCCATTTCTTGCTCCAAACGGGTGGGCGTAGGAGAAAGGGTTCAAGAGAATCCAGTCCTGGACCCGCTCAGGTCTTTGCCCTCCACCACCCCCACCCCTGGGGTCCGCAGGCGGCGAGGGATTTGTAGGCATTCCGGGGTCATGCCTCCCCCTCTTGACATTTCCTTCTGCCGCAAGCTCGCACTTCTCCAAGGATATAAGAGATAGTATCCAGACCACCTACCCCCAACATTCACACAATCTTATGCGCCAGAATGAATGGTGGGTGAGAGGAGAGTGATATCTGGAAAGCAGATCCTATCCTCTGTTGTCTCTGTCCTCCACCACCCCCACCCCAGGAGTCCCTGGCTTGTACCGACCTGCAGGGCTAGAGGGCAGTTGCCCCTCTGCCCCTCAGTCTGAAGTCTGCCTTCCTCCACGCAAATAGGGAGCTGATACTTGGAGGAAAGGGACTTCTGCACACATCGGCTCCTGATCACGTGAGGGAAACGTCACCAGTGGGCTCGGGTCCCCAGTTCCTTTCTCACCAGCAGAAAGTGCGTCAGGAGCCAGCAGACCTCCTCCTTTCACTATCTCCTCCCCCTCCAGTCCCCACCGTAGGAGGCCCTGTCACTCATTTTTGTCTTTGCCAACCCTAGAGGTAAAAAATGGCCTTCTCCCTGTGGTATTTGTCCTTACGTGGTTAGCAGGGAGGGGTTGCATCTTCTCCAAGGGCTACTGGCCATTGGTACATCTCTGAGGAATTTTTTTCTTTCTCTCTTTGCTCCCGCCCAAGGCACCTACCTCCTCAATCGGCTTCTCTACTTAGCCACTATGTTGATTCTACCTGTGGTCTGAACCTTCACATAATAGGTACAGGGTGGGTTGTCAAATAGAGAAGCAGAGTGTTGACATAGGAGTTTTATTTTCTTCTTAATATTTTTAAATTTAATTTATTACCCTCAGCATGGGTTATTCTCATAAGCCAAAAATTAAATATATTTTCATTTGTGGGAAGAAAGTGTTTATGGTAAGAGAAAAATAACAGATACGATTCCAAGAATTTCTACCTCGGAATAGAGTCCATAACATTAATTTTTACCATATAGAAAATGGATTCGATTGGCTAAATATAAAATATTTTTTTTTTCACAAAGAGTTGCTTCTTTGTCCTGTTCTATTAAAACACACACACACACACAGAGTTATCTAATATTCTCAAACAACTGTTGAATGCTAAGTAAACCTGCTGGAATATCATGGCTGCCACAAGGTCAGTCTTGAAAATTTGGCCCATAGCTGTTTTCATTTAGAAGTTTTGCTCTGGGCAAAAGGAAGAGCTGTGAGGCCAAGGCAGCTGGGGTTCTGAGGGCTGCAAAGATGGTCTGATCCTCCCTGCCCTGTCAAGAGATGGGGAAGGTGCTGCTCCCTCCACCCCTCCCATATTCCAGAGCCTCTCATCTTCTGCTTCAGACACCTGACTGTTGCTCACTCCAAAAATATACGTGGACAGGTGACTGAGCTGGTGACCTGAGTAGATACCTTTGGCTCCTTTCCTCCATCCCTCCCCCAAATTCCCACAGAGATGATTCAGCCTCAGCATAAACGGGAGCGCTGTTGTCACTACTGGAAACCAAAGGGTATTCCTTTTAGACCCTTGCAGCTGTGAGTTTCCTTGAAGCCTGAAAAAGTGATTGCTGTGGGGAGAGCCTTTCCGCAGGCCTGCTTGCTCTCTGCCCTTATTCACGGTGCCCAGGTGGAAGCCTCCCTGGATTCCAGCTGCTGCCTCTCACCTGGTTAAGGAATGCAGCCTGCTGGGTCTCTCCAGTCCAGGATTTCTCACCTCCAGAGCACCTAGGAGGAGCTAGGTATGCTGCAAGGGTTGCTGCCTTCCTTTCCATACCTACATCGGTGCCCTCTCAGCGAGACTTAGAAACTCAAATGCAGACCATACTGATTGACCTAGATCAAGTGATCTCTACCGAGGAAGTCTATGGGCTATCTGAAACAGTATGCAAGGTTGCATGTGTTTAGGGGGTAGTGGAATATATACACTTCTGTGGGAAGAGGGCCTGTACCCTAGAAAGCCAGAGAAACCGTGATATATAAGCAGGTTGACATTATGAGCAAGCAGAAGCTAAGAGGTAGAGAAAATACAGAGAGGAGAAGAAGCTATCCCTGCTGGCTCTCACTAGATACTCAAAGGGCTCTGTAATGCAAAGCGGTAAAGGGGAAGGAGAAGGGGGAAGAGACAAATAGCAGCTGAGCCATGTTAAAAGGGGAGCACTTACACTTTGGGTTCAGGCATTCTTAAAGGTGGAAATGTATGAATCCCCTGGAATTATGTTTAAAATAACGTGCAAGTGTATGTGTGTGTATGTGAGCGATACGATATGTACATTTTTCATAAGTGTGTATATTTGCTGAGGATAGGGTCTGTAGCTCTCATTAGATGCTCAAAGGGCTTTGCAATGTAAAAAAGGTGAAGGCTCACTGGCCTGGAGAATATATCTTTATATACATAGTTTTTTTCCCCCAAATAGAGGTAAAATTCGTCTAACATAAAATTAACCATTTTAAAGTGTACAGTACAGTGGCATTTAGTACATTCACAATGCTATGCAACCGTCACCTCTATCTAGTTCCAAAACATTTTCATCACCCTCAAAGGAGACCTCATAGCCATTAAGAAGTCACTCACCATTGTCCTCACCCACCAATCTCTAGCATCCACGAATCCGCTTTCTGACTCTATGGATTTGCCTATTCTGAATATTTCATATAAATGGAATTGCATAATATGTGACCTTTTGTTTCTTTCATTTGGCTTCTTTCATTTAGCATAATGATTTCAAGGTTCATCCACATCGTAGCATGTATCAGTATTTCATTCCATTTTTTGGCTGGATAATATTCTATTGTATGGGTATACCACCTTTGTTTAGTCATTCATCTGTTGATGGATGTTTGGCTTGTTTCCACCTTTTGGCTGTTGGGAATACTGCTGCTATGAACATTTTTGTACAACTTATTGTTTTCAGATATTTTAAGTATATACCTAAGAGTGGAATTGCTGGATCACATGATAACTGTATGCTTAACATTTTGAGGATCCACAAACTGCTTTCCACAGCAGCTATACCATTTTACAATCCCACCAGCAATGTACAAGGGTTACAATTTCTCCACATCCATGCCAGCACTTGTTATTTTCCTTTTTTAAAAAAAAACTATAACCATCCTAATAGATGTAAAGTGATATCTCATTATGGTTTTGATTTGCATTTTTATTAATGAATAATGATGTTGAACATCTTCCCTTATGCTTATTGGCCATTTATACATCTTCTTTGGAAAAATGTCTATTCAGATTCTTTGCCCATTTTTAAATTGGATTTTTTTTTTTTTGCTGTTGAGTTGTAAGAGTTCTTTATATATTCTTGATACTAGATCCTTACCAGATATATAATTTGTAAATATTTTCTCCCGTTCTGTAGGTCGTATTTTTACTTTCTTGACAGTACCTTTTGATGCACAAAAGATTTTGATTTTGAGGAAATCCAATTTATCTGTTTTTTCTTCTGTTGCTTGTACTTTGCTGTCATTTCTAAGAATCCGTTGCCAAATCTAAGGTTATGAAGACTTACCCCTATGTTTTCTTCTAAGAGTTTCATAATTATAGCTATTACATTTAGGCCTTTGATCCATTTTGAGTTAATTTTTGTATATAGTGTGAGGTATGAGTTCAACTTCATTCTTTTGTTCACTCTTATGTGAATGCGGTCCCCGAGAGGGGCGGACCTGGATGGTGCGAGATTTCATCATGCTACTCATTTAAAATTTTCAGGCTGCAGTTGACTGTGGGTGACTGACACCACAGAAAGCAAAAACATGGCTAAGGGGGGGACTATTGTATTGTTTTTCTTACGTTGAACCACCCTTGCATTCCTGGGATAAATCTCACTCAGTTGGTCAAAGCGTATAATTCTTTCAAGATGCTGCTGGGTTTGGTTTGCTAGTACTTTTTGAGGATTTTTGCATCTATATTCATAGGACCATTTGTAGTTTTCTTTTCTTGTGATGTCTTTATCTGGTTTTGGTATCAGGGTAATAATGCTTGCCTCAGAATGAATTTGGAAATGTTCTTTCCTCTTCTATTTTTTAGAAAGGAATTGGTGTTAATTCTGCCTTTTTTTTTTTTTTATGTTAATTCTTCTTTAAATCTTTTTTAGAATTTACCTGTGAAGTATCTGCTCCTGGACTTCTCCTTGTTGGAAGGTTTTCGATTACTGATTGAATTTCTTTACTTATTATAGGTCTACTTAGATTTCTATTTCGTCTTGTGTCACTTTTGGCAGTTTGTGTGTTGCTAGGAATTTGTCCATTTTATCTAATTTATTGCCATATAATGGTTCATAGTATTCTTTTATAATCCCTTTTATTTCTGTCAGTTTAGTAAAAATATCCCCACTTTAATTTCTGATTTTAGTAATTTTAGTCATTTTTTTCCCTTAGTTTCACTAAAAGTTTGTCAATTTTGTTGATCTTTTCAAAGAACCAATTTTGGTTTTATTGATTTTCTCTATTATTTTTCTATTTGCTGTTTTGTTTATCTTTGCTCTAATGTTATGCTAGCTTTGAGTTTAGTTTGCTCTTCTTTTTCTAGTTCCTTATGTTGTAAAGTTAGGTTATTGATTTGAGATCATTCTTTTTTAATGTAGGACTTTTTTTTATTCTCTCACCCTACTTTATTTTTATTTTTATTGTACTTTAGATGAAGGTTTACAGAACAAACTAGTTTCTCATTAAACAATTAGTACACATATTATTTTGTGACATTGGTTGCCAACCCCATGACATGTCAACACTCTACTCTTCTTGACTTTGAGTTCCCTATTATCAGCTTTCCTGTCCCCTCCTGCCTTCTCACCCTTGCCCCTGGGATGGTGTGCCCATTTAGCCTCATTTTGTTTTATGGGCCTGTCTAATCTTTGGCTGAAGGGTGAGCCTCAGAAGTGACTTCACTGCTGAGCTAAAAAGCTGTCCAGGGACCATAATCTTGGGGTTTCTCCAGTCTCTGTTAGAACAGTAAGTCTAGTCTTTTATTGTATGTGTGTGTGAGTTAGAATTTTGTTCTACAATTTTCTCCAGCTCTGTCTGGTATCCTCTATCGTGGTCCCTGTCAGAGCAGTCAGTGGTGGTAGCCAGGCACCATCTAGTTGTGCTGGCCTCAGTTTGGTGGAGGCTGTAGTACTTGTGGTCCATTAGTCATTTGGACTAATCTTTCCCTTGTGTCTTTGGTTTTCTTCATTCTCCCTTGCTCCAGATGGGGTGAGACCAGTGGAGTATCTTAGATGGCTGCTCACAAACTTTTAAGACCTCTGACACTACTCACCAAAGTAGAATGTAAAATTAATGTAGGAATTTGCGTTATATATTTTTCATTAAGCACTGCTTTCACTTCATTCTATAAGTTTTGATAGGTTGTGTTTTCATTTTCATTCATCTCAAAGTATTTTCTAATTTCTCTTTTGATATGTTCTTTTACCCATAGTTGCTTAAAAGTGTGTTGTGTAATTTCCACATATTTGTGAATTTTCCAGCTTTCTTTCTGTTATAGATTTCTAGTTTCATTCCATTGTGATCAGAGAAAATACTTTGTATGATTTAAATATTTTAAAATTTATTGAAACTTGTTTTGTGGCCTAATATATGGTCTATCCTGGGGAATGTTCTATGTGCACTTGAGAAGAATTTGTATTCTGCTGTTATTGAATGGAGTGTTCTGTACACATCTGCTAGGTAGTTAGTTTTTGGTATATTTTAAGTCCTGTATTTCCTAATCGACCTTCTGTGTAGGTGTTCTATGCATTATTAAGAATGGAATATTGAAGTCTCGAACAATTGTTGTGGAACTATCAATTTATCCCTTCAATTCTGTCAGTTTTTGCTTCATATATTTTGGGACTATACTGTCAGGTGCATGTATGCTTATAATTGTTGTATCTTCTTGTCAGGTTGACCCTTTTATCAATATGTAATGTCCTTATTTGTCTCTCATAACAATTTTTGACTTAATGCTTATTTTTTTTCTGATCCTGGTATAGCCAACCCAGGTCTCTTTTGGTTACTACTTGCATGGAATATATTTTTCTATTCATTCACTTTCAACCTATTTTTATCTTTGGATCTAAAGTGAGTCCCTTGTGGGGAACATGTAGTTGAATCATGATTTTTTATCCATTCTGTCACTATCTTTTAATTGGAGAGGTTAATCCTTTTACATGTAAAGTTACTACTGATAAAGAAGAACTTCTGCCATTTTGATATTTGTTTTCTTTATGCTTTATACTTCATTTTGTTCCTCATTCCTTTATTACTACCTTCTTTTGTGTTTGATTAATTTTATGAGGTGTATTGTTTTGATTTCCTTTTCCTTTTCTCTATTTTTAAAAGTTATATTCTTAGTGGTTACCACAGGGATTATAATTAACATCTTAAATTTAAAGCAATCTGATTTGAATTAATACAAACAGCTTCAATAGTATACAAAAGCTCTGCTGCTAAACAGCTCTGTCTGCCCTTTATGTAGTTATTGTCATAACTTACATCTTTATGCATTGTGTTCCCATTAACATAGATTTATAATTATTTTTTATTCATTTTTCTTTTAAGCCATACAGAAAAAAGACAGGAACTATGCACCAAAAAATATAATACTAGCTTTTATATTTCCCTATGTACTTACCTTTACCAGTGATCTTTATTTTTTCATATGGCGTAGAGTTACTGGTTACTGTCCATTCATTTCAGCCTGAAGGACTCCCTTTAGTGTGTCTTTTAGGGAAGATCTACTAGTGATAAACTCCCTCAGCTTTTGTTTATCTGAAAATGCCTTAGTTTTGCCTTCATTTTTGAAGGATCGTTTTGGAAGAAATAGAATTCTTTGTTGTTATCTTGTTTTCTTTTGGCATGTTAAATATGTCATCTTTTGCCTTCTTGCCTCCATAGTTTCTGATGATACATCAGCTTCTAATCTTATTGAGGCTCCCTTGTACATGACAAGTCCCTTCTCTCTTGCTGCTTTCAATATTCTCTGTTTTTGTTATTTGACAGTTTGACTGTAATGTGTCTTAGTGTGCATCTCTCAGCATTTATCGACCAAGTGTTGACAACTGCACATTTCTTACCCTCTGCTTTGTCTTGATCAAGCTTTAGTCTTGTTCTCTCCTCCCCACAGGTCCTTGAACTTTAGCTTGCCTCCAAGCCTGATAAAGCACTAACATGCCCTCATATCAGCTTATCCCAAGAATCAACTGACCACAGTGAGATACATTCTCATCAAACCATAATCATGATCCATCTTGATTTCCTATCTTCCTCTTGAAAGTTTCTGCTAAGCTTTTCTTACTTCTTCCCATAAAAGAAGATTTGATTTGGGGATGCTTGCAGAGTTCTGTCTGATTTTGAGATGCTTGTAGAGTTCTAAGATTGGAGCATCCTCCCTATTGCAATAGTCTTTTTGAATAAATTTTTCCCTTACCTAAGTCCAGATTTGTTTTTGACAGTTTTCTGGTGCCATGACTCAGATGGAGTGCTGACCACCTCTGGGACCCTACTGTCTTCATTCAGGTATTTATGCTAAATTCCCAGATTCTTCTGTGTACTTCCTGTCTGGGGAAATTGAGATTCACAGTGGTGAGTCACAACTCCTAATCCAGCGTTCTGGACATTTATCTGTTGTAACATGACATGAAGTCACTTTGAGTCTATTAAACGGGACTGGACTATTCCTGGTTCTTTTTGTTGAGCAGGACTCTTCCTGGCTCTTTTTGGTTTGAGTGAGAATCTTCCTGGATAAAAGTCTTCTTGCTCTTTTGAATGAGGATTTACTCCCTGACTCTTTCCATTGAGCAGAACTCTTCTTAGATCTTTTCTGTTTGAGTGAGAATCTTCTTGAACGGATGCCTTCTTGGCTCCTTTTAGTGGGGATTTAATCCCTATCTCTTCATGTTGAGTAGTACTCATCCTAGCTGTTTTATGAGACCCTATTTTGTTTATTTGAATAATAGCCTAATCCCATGGATAATTCCCACTCCATCAGGTGCCTCTCCCTTTTCTTCCTCCCTTGCTCTGCCACTATGATTCTCATTCATTCCAATATATCCAAAAAATGGCAAAATTTCACAAATGATAATTTGAAACTACAGTGGCCTCTCTGGGCTTATTAAGATTTCCCCAGATTGGTTCATCCCTGAGAGGCCCTTGAATCCCAGTGATTCAAAATCCCCTCTAAACAGTGGTCTGCTTATTTCTCCTGGTATGAAGAAGCTGGAAAATGGCTTTCTCAGGCTAACCTTAATCAGGTCATCCAATAATCTCAGTCTATTTTTTCTGAGGCTATTCATCTCTCTAAAATCACCTGCCTCCTCAGCTATTGCTCCCTCGTTCACTTCTACCTCAAGGACACCCCACATCTCCCTCCTTTCTCTCTCCTTATCCCTGCGCTGCTCCAAACTTGCACTTATCTCCCTTGCCATCATGTACTGATCCTCCTGTCCCTACTTTGATGGCTCCACCATTTCCCATTGTTACTTGAGACCATGGTCCTGACTCTCCAATACTCAGACCCCAAGAAGGGAAGTTGAAAGACCTCAACTACCCACCCTCTTCGACAAGTTATTTTTAAACCTTGGTCTCAGTCTGACTTGCATGCTATAATTAAGAATTTCCTTGACTCATGTAAAAAATAGTTTTCTTCACAATTCAGGTTAGTCTTCGGGGCATACCCTCTGGGGCTCCCAGACCTCTACCAATTGGTTCAACTCCTGTAGGTCCTGAAGATGCCTCCTTATGGTTTGAAAAGTCCAAATGAGTCAAAAATCAGTGAAGACTTACAATTAAATAAAAATTCACCCGAGACCTATGTCTTTGTTTCCTAAGGTTGCTGCAACAAAATACCACAAGGTGGGTGGCTTTAAAGAATAGAAATTTATTTTCTCAAAGTTCTGGAGGCTAACGGTGCAAATCAGGGCATCAGCCATGATTCCTTCTGAGGCCTCTGAGAGAGAAATTGTTCCACGCCTCTCTTCTAGCTTCTGGTTGCTCCTGGCAGTCCTAGGTGTTCCTTGGATTTTAGATGCATTGTCACATGGCCATCTTTCTTCTGTCTATCTCTGTCTTTGAGTCTGTCCTCTTTTATAAGACACCACTCAAATGGGATTAGGACCCACCCTGCTCTGATATGACCTCATGTTAACTGATAACATCTTCAAAGACCCTATTTCCAGACAATGTCATGTTAACAAGTACCAGGAGTTAAGACTTCAACATATCTTCTTGGGGGACACAATGCAATCCATAACAGCCTATCACGGAGCTGCAGAAGTTTGAGAAAAACTCTTAGACTCTATCCATATTGCCTTCCCTTCTAAAATAGACTGAGTGCAGACAACAAAGAGATGAATCAATTTCTCACTATAGGCACCACTTAGAAAACATTTGGAATGATTATTCAGGCCTGACCCTGCATAACCACATGGTCACCAGCTTTCTTTATTTTTTTAATTTTTTTTATTGTACTTTAGATGAAAGTTTACAGAATAGTTTCTCATTAAACCGTTACCATACATATTGTTTTATGACACTGGTTAACAACCCTACGACATGCCAACACTCTTCCTTCTCAACCTTGAGGTCCCTATTACCAGCTTTCCTGTGCCCTCCTACCTTCTAGTCCTTCTCCCTGGGCTGTTGTGCCCCTTTAGTCTCATTTTGTTTTATGGGCCTGTCTAATCTTTGGCTGAAGGGTGAACCTTGGGAGTGACTTTATTACTGAGCTAAAAGGGTGGCCAGGGGCCATACTCTTGGGGTTTCTCCAGTCTCTGTCAGGCCAGTAAGTCGGGTCTTTTTTTGTGAGTTAGAATTTTGTTCTACATTTTTCTCCAGCTCTGTCCAGGACCCTCTGTTGTGATCCCTGTCAGAGCAGTCAGTGGTGGTAGCTGGTCACTATCTAGTTGTACTGGACTCATTCTAGTGGAGGCTGTGGTAGTTGTGGCCCATTAGTCCTTGGACTAATCTTTCCGTTTTATCTTGTTTTCGTCATTCTCCCTTGCTCCAGAAGGGGTGAGACCAGTGGAGTATCTTAGATGGCTGCTCACAAGCTTTTAAGACCTCAGATGCTACTCATCAAGGTAGAATGTAGAACATTTAAAGATTGTTTCTTTTTGTGTGTAAAAAACCCTTTCATGAGTTTTTACAATAGTGGTCTCATATAATATTTTTCCTTTTGTGATTGACTTATTTCATTCAGCATAATGCCCTCCGGATTCATCCATGTTATGAGATGCTTTGCAGATTCACCATTGTTCTTTATCATTGCATAATACTCCATTGTGTGTATGTACCGTAGTTTGTTTATCTATTCATCTGTTGATGGGCATCTAGGTTGTTTCCATCTTTTTGGTATTGTGAATAATGCTGCAATGAACATGGGTGTGCATGTGTCTCTTTGTGTGATGGCTCTTATTTCTCTAGAATATATTCCTAGGAGTGGGATTGCTGGATAGTATTGTATTTCTATTTCTAGCTTTATGAGGAAGGGCCATATCGTTTTCCAAAATGGTTGTATCATTTTGCATTCCCACTAACAGTGCATAAGAGTTCTGATCTCCCTGCAGCCTCTTCAACATTTGTTATTTCCAGTGTTTTTGATTCGTGCCAGTAATGCCAGGGCGAGATGGTATCTCATTTTGGTTTTGATTTGAATTTCTCTAATGGCTAGTGATGGCGAGCATTTCCTCATGTGTCTGTTGGCCGCTTAAATGTCTTCTTTGGTGAAGTGTCTGTTCATTTCCTTTGCCCATTTTTTAATTGAATTATTTGTCTTTTTGTTGTAAAGGTGTTGGATTTTCTTGTAGATTTGAGATAAGACCTTTGTCTGACTTGTAATGTCCAAAAAAATTTTTCCCAGTCTTTAGGTTCTCTTTTCACTCTTTTGGTGAAGATTTTTGACAAGCATAAGTGTTTAATTTTTAGAAGATCCCAGTTATCTAGCATATCTTCTGGAGTCTGTGTGTTGTTGGTTATGGTTTGTTTCCTATTAATGCCAAGTATTAGGACCTATATTTCTTTTATGAATTTTATAGTTTTTGGCTTTATATTTAGGTCTTTGATCTATTTTGAATTAGGTTTTGTATATGGTGTGAGGTATGAGTCCTGTTTCATTTTTTTGGAGATTAACATCCAGTTTTGCCAGCACCATTTGTTAAAAACTGTCTGTTCCCCATTTGATGGACTTTGGGCCCTTGTTTAAGATCAGGTGACCATAGGTGGATGGGTTTACATCTGGGTTCTCAATTTTGTTCCAGTGGTCAATGTATCTGTAATTGTACCATTACCAGGCTGTTTTGACTACTGTAGCTGTATAGTAGGTTCTAAGGTCAGGTAGTGTGAGTCCTCCTACTTTATTCTTCTTCTTCAGTAGCGCTTTACTTATCCAGGGCTTCTTCCCTTTCCAAGTAAAGTTAATTATTAGTTCTTCCATCTCTTTAAAGAATGTTGTTGGTATTTGGATTGGGATTGCATTGTATTTATAAATTGCTTTGGGTAGAATTGTCATTTTCACTATGTTGAGTCTGCCTATCCATGAGCATGGGATGTTTTTCCATTTATATAGATCCCTTTGGGTTTCTTGCAGTAGTGTTTTGTAGTTTCCTTTGTATAGGTCTTTTACATCCCTGGTTAGATTTATTCCTAAGTATTTTATTTTTTTAGGGGCTATTATAAATGGTACTGTTTTCCTGATTTCCTTTTCATCGTTCTCCTTATTGGTGTATAGGAATCCAACTGATTTTTGTATGTTTATCTTGTATCCTGCTACTCTGCTGAATCTTTCTGTTAGTTCCAGTAGATTTCTCATGGAGTCTTTAGGGTTTTCTATGTATAGTATCATATCATCCGCAAACGGGGACAGTTTAACTTCTTCATTACCAATTTGGATGCCCTTTATTTCTTTTTCTTGCCTTATTGCTGTAGCTAGAACTTCCAGCACAACGTTAAATAGGAGTGGTGATAAAGGGCATCCTTGTCTTGTTCCTGTTCTCAAGGGGAATGGTGTTAGCCTGTCTCCATTAAGAATGATGCTGGCTGTTGGTTTTGCATAGATGTCCTTTATTATGTTGAGAAATTTCCCCTCTATACCTATTTTATTGAAAGTTTTTATCAGGAATGGGTGTTGGACTTTGTCGAATGCCTTTTCTGCGTCAATTGAGATGATCATGTGATTCTTTCCTTTCCTTTCCTTTTATTTATGTGGTGGATTACGTTGATTGATTTTCTAATGTTGAACCATCCTTGCATACCTGGTACAAATTTTACTTGGTCATGGTGTATTATTTTTTTGATATCATGCTGAATTCTATTGGGTAGAATTTTGTTGACAATTTTTGCATCTATATTCATGAGAGATATTGGTCTGTAATTTTCTTTTCTTGTGATGTCTTTGCCTGGTTTTGGTATCAGGGTTATGCTGGCTTCATAGAATGAATTTGGAAGTGTCGCTTCCTTTTCTATGTTCTGAAATAGTTTGAGTCATACTGGTGTAAGCTTTTCTCTGAATGTTTTGTAGAATTCTCCAGTGAAGCCATCTGGGCCAGGGCTTTTTTTTGTTGGGAGTTTTTAAAAATTACCTTTTCAATCTCTTCTCTTGTTATGGGTCTGTTCAGATTTTCAACATCACTTTGTGTTAGTTTTGGTAGGTAGTGTGTTTCTAGAAGTTTATCCATTTCCTTTAGGTTTTCAAATTTATTGGAGTATAGTTTTTCATAATACTCTTGTTACAATCCTTTTTATTTCAGTTGGGTCTGTTGTAATATCCCCCATTTTATTTCTTATTTGGGTTATTTGTCCTCTCCTGTTTTTCTTTTGTCAGTCTGGCCAGTGGGTTGTCGATTTTGTTGATCCTTTCAAAGAACCAACTTTTCCTTTTGTTGATTCTTTCTATTGTTTTTCTATTCTCTATTTCATTTACTTCGGCTCTGATCTTTATTATTTCCTTTCTTCTAGTGGCTGTGGGCTTTTTTTGCTATTCTCTATTTGTTTAAGTTGTGTAGTTAATGTTTGATTTTGTCCTTCTCTTCTTTTTTGATGAGTGCATCTATTGCTATAAATTGTCCCTGAGGACCACCTTTGCTGTGTCCCAAAGGTTTTGGTATGATGTGTTTTCATTCTCGTTTGATTCTAGAAATTTTTTGATTCCATCTCTGATTTCTTCTATTGCCCAGTGGTTTGGTAAGCAGGGTGTTATTCAGTTTCTATATAATTGATTTTTTCCCCTTGGTCTTCCTATTGTTAATTTCTACCTTGATGGCATTGTGGTCCGAGAAGATATTTTGTATTATCTCAACATTTTGGATTTTGTTAAGGGTTGCTCTGTGGCCTAAGATGTGGTCTATTCTGGAGAATGTTCCATGGGCATTGGAAAAGAATGTGTACTTTGCAGCTGTTGTGTGGAGTGTTCTATATATGTCTATGAGGTCAAGTTGGCTGATTGTGCCCTTTAGGTCTTCTGTATCTTTGCTGAGTTTCTTTCTAGATGTTCTGTCCTTTACCAAGAGTGGTGTGTTGAAGTCTCCTACTATTATTGTGGAGCTGTCAATTTCTCTTTTCAGTGCTGTTAGAGTTTGCTTCATGTATTTTGGAGCCCTGTCATTGGATGCGTAGATGTTTATTATGGTTATGTCTTCATGATGGATCATCCCTTTAATCATGATATAGTGCCCTTATTTGTCTTTTATGGTGGATTTTGTTTTAAAGTCTATTTTATCTGAGATTAGTATTGCCACTCTTGCATTTCTTGGTAGCTGTTTGCTTGATATATTTTTTCCATCCTTTGATTTTTAATAAATTTACATCTTTGTTTCTAAGGTGTGTCTCTTGTAGGCAGCATATTGATGTATCCTGTTTTTTTTTGTTAATTGATTCTGTCACTCTCCTTCTCTTTATGGGTGCATTTAGGCCATTTACATTCAGTGGAATTATTGATAAGTGTGAGTTTATTGCTGTCATTTTGTAGTGCTTTTTTTTCTGGTGCTGACATTTTCTTCGTTCCTCTCACTCTCCTGTGCTGAGTTCCTTTTGTTTGTGGATTTTTTTTTCATTTCTTTTGTTTTTGTAGATTTTGTTTTTACTGAGACTTTATGTTTTTCTTTTTTGTTTTGGCGAGTAGGTTTGTTAACTTTCTTTGTGGTTACCTTGAAATTTACCCTTATCTTCCTAGGTTTGAACCAGTCTATTATTACTTGGTATACCTTGCCTTCCTCTCCATTAGAAGGTTCTATACCTACACCATTTATTCCCTCTTTTATTGTTCTCATGTTGTTGTCATTTACAGATTAACCTCTCTGGTTCCCTGTTGTAATTCTTTTGGTTTTGGATAGTCCTTGAGAATTCATTTCCTAGGTTGGTATCTGGCTGGTATGATCCTGCTTCCAAATTCAGCCTGTGGTCTGCTGTTTTTGTTCTCAGACCGAAGGACTCCATTTAATAATTCTTGTAAGTTTGGTTTGGTTTTTGCATAGTCCCTAAATTTCTGTTTATCTGGAAATGTCCTAATTTTACCATCATATTTGAACAAGAGTTTTGCAGGATATATTATTTTGGCTGGCAATTTTTTCCTTTCAAGGTTTTATGTATGTCATCCCATTGCCTTCTTGCCTGCATGGTTTCTGTGGAATAATCCAAGCTTAGTCTTATTGTTTCTCCTCTGTATGTGACTTTTCATTTTTCTCAAGCTGCTCTCAGGATTCTTTTTTTTTTGTGTGTGTGTGTGTGTTTTTATTTTATTTTATTTTTTAAAAATATTTTATTGTACTTCAGGTGAAGGCTTACAGAACAAACAGTTTCTCATATAACAGTAGTACACATGCTATTTTATGACTTTGGTTAACAACCCCACAACATTTTAACCCTCTGAATTCTCAGCTTTTTTTTTTTTGGTGAAAATACACATAGCCAAAGATACACCATTTCAAAACTTTTTACGTACACATTTAAGTGACATTGACTATGCTCTTCCAATTGTGCTGCCATTCTCACCGAAGATGAAGGCTTACAGGACAAAATAGCCTCCCATTTAACAGTTACTACAAATGTTGCCTTATATCAATGGTTAACAATCTCACAACACATCAACAGTATCCTTACTCAACTTGTGTTCCTTATCATCAGCTTCCTACTCCCCCTCTGCCTTCTGGCCCTTGTCACTGGACTCCTGTACCTCATTAGTCTCATTTAGTTTTACTGGGCTGTCCACTCCCAGGCTGAACAGTGAACCTCGAAGGTAACTTCACCTCTGAGCTGAAAGGTTGTCTGGGGGCCATACTCTTGAGGTTTCTCCAGTCTCCTTTAGGCCAGTAAATCTGGTCTTTTTTTTTTTTTTTTTTTTTTTGTGAGTTAGAATTATGCTCTACATCCTTCTCCAGCTCTGTCCAGAACCCTCTGTTGTGATCCTGGTCATGCTCTCAGGATTCTTTGTCTGTGGTTTTAGCAAGTGTGATTATGATATGCCTTTGTGATTTTCTTTTGGGATCTATCCTATATGGGGTTTGCTGAGCTTCTTGGATGGTCAGCTTTTCATCTTTCATGATATTGGAGGAAGTTTTCAATCAACAGATCTTCAATGATCCTCTCTGTGTTTTCTGTTTTCTCCGCATGTCCTGCAACTCTGACCACTCTCAAATTTTTGCTTTTGATTGTATCCCACATAATTCTCAGGGTTTCTTCATTTTTCTTTGTTCTTTTTTCTAATTTTTCCTCAGAGTTGTAGCCAAGTGTTTGTCTTCAATTTCACTGATCCTGTCTTCTATTGTTTCAAACCTGCTCCTCAACCCTTCTGTGACATTGTCCATTTCTGAAATCTTGTTATTTATCTTCTGGATTTCTAATTGTTGTTTTTGTATGATTTCTAGTTGTGAATCTATTTTGCCATTTTATTCCTGCATTATTTTCTTGACTCTTCCATTTTTTGTCTGTATTTTCAATGAATTTGTCTGCCTTTTCCATGAATTTGCCTGATTTTTCCTCATTTTTGTCTGCTTTTTGCTTCAACTCTTGGATAGCTCTGAATATTAGAGATTTGAATTCCCTATCAGGCAGTTTTAGTGCCTTTTCTTCTACTGTAAAGTCATGTGGTGTTTTATTTTGGACACCTACTGGAACCATCCTGTCCTGTTTTTGTATATGTTTTGATATTGTCTGTTGTCTTCGGGACATTCAGTAGTTATTTTCCTCGTTTATTGATTGTAGATTTCTTTGTTTTGTCCTGCTTGTTTGTTTTATTTGGTTATGTCTGAGCAGCGGGCCATGGGTTCTTTGTTGTTTGCTCATCTGTGGGCACGATATTTTACACCTCCTTGTCCGATGTTCATCTTCAGTCGCTCAGCTATGATCCAGTAGGGCAGGTGCAGCTGAAGGGAAGTTGCTGGGATAGGTTGTTTGTGGCATGTAGTAGGGCCTACGTGAAGGGCTGGGAATCAGTGCAGGGTAGTTTCCAGTAGGCTGTGCCGGTGCTGGCTGGGGGTGTGCTGTTAGGAGCAAAGTGTAGGTAGGCAGGAAGAAGAGTGGAGATTGTGTTGTGGAGTTAAGTTGGGTACGGGAAAGAGGAGGGAGAGGAGAGAGAAACAGGGGACAAAAACAAATAAACAAACAAAAGAGTGCTACAGGAGCTTGCCGTTGGAGTGGAAGAGATGAGAGACTGAGAAATGGTGAAAAACAGGGAGAGAGAAAAAGAAAAAGGGTAAAAGAAAAGAAATAAATAAAATCAGGGAAAAGAAAAGCCCCCAGGAATCCCACTGGTGCAGCTGCAAAGACTGGGGAAATGGCTCTTAGGCCCTGAAGTACAGCATGGCTAGAAAGGGTAGAGATGTCACACAACGCCAGGTATTTAGGAGACAGGAAGAGAAGGTAAGTATAGAGAGACAAGAAACTGAGAAATGAAGAAAGACAAAAAGGGAAAAAGAGAGAAAAGAAAACAAAAAGAAAAAAGAAATGCCTTCAGGGATCCTACCACACAGCTGTGTAGATTGAGGAAGTAGCTCCCAAGCTGTACAGTACAGCCTGGGTAGAAGGGTCTCCCAAACCAAGAAATGAAAAAGAAAACAAACAAATCAAAACAGAATAAATCAAAATGAAGAAACAAACAAAAAAAGCCCTGGGGATCCCACCAGTGTGGTGGCGCAGGCTGGGAGCAGTTCCACAGTTGAGCGGAGTTTCACAGCCTTTCAAGGAGAGGCAAGGATGGCAACAGAGCCAGGTATTTGAGAGAAAGGAGGGGGACATGGTGAGAGTTAAGGAAGAAACCAAAAGAAACAGAAAAAAGCAACACCAGCAACAAACAAATGGCGCTCATGGAGCCGGCCAGTGTGAGTGGGTGTAATCCAAGTGGCACGAGGCTGAAGCTGTTGCCTCCTGTCCACGCGACTGTGGCTGCAGGAAGCAGAGGCAGCCGAGTGCGGATTAAGAAGGGTGGGGCGTGGGAAAGCATATATTGCTGGTTACTCGTTGTTCTGTCTCCTGCTGAGAGCTCCATGAAGCTGCTTTCCCATACTCCCTGTTTGCTGATCTCCGACAGGAGTCCAAGATGGCAAATCCGTGCTATGTTAGCTAATAGGGACCTCTGCATGTATCTCCCCTCACTCTCTGTTCTCTGTTGGTTTCTTATTCCATTTGGTGCTTGGCTGAGTTCTTTATCTCTTCATTTGATGCTTAGGGTTTCAGGACTGACCTTTGTCTCTGTTTGACTTAGTTTATCGGATCTTTGTTGTGGAGGGATGGTGTGGTGCTTCTGTCTATAGTGACATGTTGCCCGGAAGTCCCAGTCACCAGCTTTATTAATGGGCTCTTTGCAAAATTGAGATAGGTTATTCAAAATCATCATATTAATTGGAAGAATGTCCCTCTCTCTGATCCACGCTTTAGCACAAGAGCATGAAGACGTCCAGGTTGATGGAATTAAATCCACGCCACACTAGCTCTGGCTTTTCAACTTAAAAAACTTGAGAGAAATTGTCAAAGTCTTATGGTCATTCTCAACTGCACCAGTATCTTTAATGTATAAAGACACCTGTAGATACTGAAAAGAAAAAGGACATTGGGCTAAAGATTGCCCAATTTTAAAAACTAAAATCAGAGGAGTACCAATGACTACCCTCTGAGGGATCTTCTCCTGTCTGATTCCAAATACCTTGACTACACCAGGAAGAATAATAATCTCAGTCAATGGGCACCCCAATACATTTCTGGTAGACATTGGAGCAGCCTACGGCACCCTCAACACCTCACAATTCTTCACCGTAATCCCTCAGTGTACACAAACCATCTGTGGTGGTGTTAAACAAGTTACCACATGGTTTGCCCCTTTTAAACCCCTTTCTGTATCTCTTGGACCCCACAATGCCCAACATAGATTTTTATTAAGTTGATAATAAGTTAGGGATCTGAAACTGCTGTTAATATATTATGAAGAGATCTACTTTCTAACTAAGATGTTAGTATTTTATATCCAAGCAAGGGACTAACCTTTGAAGTTGGATTTCTCCCCCACTCATCTTTGCTCTCTAACAGCTCTGAGATATCACTCCAGTTTTCTTACCCCGTCATATCCTCCAAAGCCCTTGACAATCCCTACTTTCAAAAACATGTTCACTCACTTTCCTGACTTACTTTGGGCTATGGAAGCAACAGACATAGGGCACACGTGGGAAGCAGAGTTCTAAAGGTGGATGTAGACTCCACTATGCCCCTCTCTAAACTGCCGCAGTATCCCCTAAACCCTGAGGAAATTGAAGGTCCCAGACCTATTACTCAAGGACTCTTAGACAAGGAGCTTCTTATTTCTAACTCCAGCCCCTGCAACACACCTATTTTACCCCATTTAAAAAAAAAAAAAACTTGACAGAAAGTATAACCAATTGGTCCATGATTTGTGAGTCATAAACAAAATTGTAAAACCCAGATTTATTTTGTTCCCAACCCTCAGTACTATCCTTGTTTCCACGCATTCCAATACCATTCATTTTACTGTTGTTGAGCTGTGTTCTGCTTTCTTCAGAATATTGCTTCACTTTAACTCCCAATATCTATTTGCCTCTACATGGGAAAATCAACAAAATACTTGGAAAGTTATGCTCCAGGGATTTACAGAATTCCCCACTTATTTTGCCCCGACATTAAATGCAAATCTAAATGATTTGGTCTTCCCTTGCAATTCAACCCTCATCCAATATGTAGACAGCCTCCTTTTTTGTTCTATAAAATTCAGCAGTTCTTTGCAAGACACCCAATACTTATTAAAAACCTTGGCTCAGAAGAGACATAGGACTTCAATAGATCAAGTTTGGCTCAGTTGCTCTTAAGTGCACCATTTCGGCCATGATATTTCCCCTGATGGTAATATCTTATTCCCAGATCACATAAAGACCACTCTTAACTACTCCCTACCAGAAAGCAAGAGATAATTGACTATTGGTTGACTATTGTAGAATGTGGATTACTAAATTCTCTGCTATAGCCTCCCCTGTATATGACAGGACTAAAGAAATTGTACCTGAACTTCTACAATGGGATTTACTTTCTATAACAGCATTTGAATTCCTAAAAAATTTCCCTTTCTTCTGCACCCACTTTAGTGCTTTCTAACTACCATTTGCTCTTCTCCTTATTTGTTCATGAAAAAGAAGAACATGCCTTAGGCGTCTTTTTTCAAAAACATAAGAGAAATCAGAGGTCAGTTGGATAGTTTAGCCTCACCTAAATATCCTGTCCCACCTATCTGTTTGTTGTACTGCGGTGGCTTGTGCATGCTATGATGCTGGAAGCTATGCCACCAGTATTTCAAATACCAGCAGGGTCACCCATGGTGGACAGGTTTCAGCAGAGCTTTCAGACTAAGACAGACTAGGAAGAAAAGCCTGGAAATCTACTGAAAATTAATCAATGAAAACCCTGCAGATCACAACAGAATATTGTCCGATATAGTGCTGGAAGATGAGCCCCCTAGGTTGGAAGGTACTAAAAATACACAGTGCCTACAACAATGGACTCAAGCATACCAACAATTGTAAAGATGGTGCAGGACTGGGCAATATTTTGTTCTGTTGCACATGTAGTCATGAATTGGAGACGATTTGATGGCAATTAACAACAACAACAAATATCCTGTAGCTCAATCTTTTCCTCCTTGATTGAGAGCAGTGGTAGTAACTGCAAAATTAGTTCAAGTCACAGTTAACATTGTGTTAGACCATATCCTGAAAATCTACATACCTCATGCAGTTCATACCCTTCTCCTAACTGAAAACACCCAACACTTTTTGGCCTTTCAGCCCACCTCTTATGAAATTCTCCTGCTCTCTTCTCACATCACTACCCACTGCTGTCAAAATCTCAATCTTGCCACTCTCCTTCCTCTCCCAACTGAAGGACAACTGCATGATTGCATTATGGCCATTTGAGCCTCAATCATCCTCTTGCCCTGCCCTTTCAGAAATTTCCCTTGAAAATTCAGAACTTTGCCCTATTTGTTGATGGCTCATATGCTTGATACTTCAGAGAAGAATTTGCGGGAAGGATACTCCATTACAGATTTTCAAAATCCCACAGAACATAAGCATCTACCCAGTACAAAGTCAAATCAAATCCCTGAACTTGTGGCTCTCACAAGAGCCTGCTCTTTGGCTAAAAACAAGAGTTAACATCTAAATAGATAGTAGTAGATATGCTTTTTGAGTAGTACATGAGTTTGGTATGTTATGGAAAACCACAGGATTTAGGACAACAGCTGTGAACCAATTAAAACTGGAAAACAGTTGTATGACCCCTTAGAAGTTTTTTTTTTTTTTTTTGGCCAAAGGAGATGGTCATATTTAAGGTAGAAACTCATACAGGTGACAAAACCTGAAAAACATGAAGAAGTCAATTGGAAGAAACTTGAATGTTTTATCCACACAGACAGACTTTGGAAACACCCAGATGACCACTTGTCCAAAACTTAGTCACTGATCTTTACAAGATCATCCACTACGGAAAGGAGAAATTAAATAAACTCCTCTGCCAACACTGGTGGGGAAATTTCACTCCCCATCTATAACAAGTGATGTCTTCTTGCCTCATATGTCGAAAGATTGTTGTTGTTAGGTGCCGTGGAGTTGGTTCTGACTCAGCGACCCTATGTACAAAAGAATGCAATTCCGCCTGGTCTTGCACTAACCTTACAATCCTTGCTATGATTGATCCCATTGTTGCAGCCACTGTGTCAATCCATCTCTTTGAGAGTCTTCCCCTTTTTTGCTGACCCTCTACTTTATTAAGCATGATGTCCTTCAGGGACTGGTCTCTCCTGATAACATGTTCAAAGTACGTGAGACAAAGTCTCCCCATCCTTGTTTCTAAGGAGCATTCTGGCTATACTTTTCAAGATGGATGTGTTCGTTCTTCTCACTGTCCATGGTATATTCAATATTCTTTGTCAACATCATAATTCAAATGCATCAATTCTTCTTTAGTCTTCCTTTTTCATTGTTAGGCTTTCTCATGCATACGAGGTGACTGAAGATACCATGGCTTGGGTCAGGCATACCTTAGTCCTTAAAGTGACATTTCTGCTTTTGAACACTTTGAAGAGGTCCTTTGCAGCAGATTTGCCCAATGCAATACGTCATTTGATTTCTTCACTGCTGCTTCCATGGGCATCGATTGTGGATCCAAGCAAACGAAATCCTTGACAACTTCAATCTTTTCTCCGTTTATCATGATATCGCCTATTGGTCCAGTTGTAAGGATTTTTGTTTTATTTATGTTGAGGTGTAATCCATACTGGAGATTGTAGATTAATGTATAGAATAAGAAATTTACCATTGTGTACTTCCATTTTCCCTCTCCTGACCTTTGTGCTATTATTGACATACATTTTACTTCTACATATGTTATGAATCCTACAATACACTGTTACTATGTTTGCTTTACACAGCCAAATATCTCTTTTTGATAATATTTTATTGTGTTTTTGGTGAAAGTTTACACATCAAATTAGGTTTCCATTTAACAGTTTCTATACATATTGTTCAGTGACTGTTATGGATTGAATTGTGTTCCCCCAAAATGTGTGTCAACTTGGCTATGCCTTGATTCCCGGTGTTGTGTGATTGTCTACCATTTTGTGACCTGATGTGATTATCCTATGTGTTGTAAATCTTAACCTTTGTAATGTTAATTAAGCATGATTAGAGACAGTTATGTTAATAAGAAAGGACTCAAATCTACAGGATTAGGTTGTATCTTGAGTCAATTTCTTCTGAGATATAAAAGAGAGAAGCTAACAGAGAGAGAGAGACCTCATGCCACCAAGAAAGAAGTGCTGGGAGTGGAGCACATACTTTGGACCAGGGAATCCCTTGCTGAGAAGCTCCTAGACCAGGGGAAGATTGATGACAAGGACCTTCCTTCAGAGCCAACAGAGAAAGAAAGCCTTCCCCTAGAGCCAGCACCCTGATTTCATACTTCCAGCTTCCAAAACTGTGAGATAATAAATTTCTGTATGCCAAAACCATCCACTTGTGGTATTTCTGTCATAGCAGCACTAGATAACTAAGACAGTGACATTGGTTACATTTTCCACAATGTGTCAACATTCTCATTATTTCCATTCTGGTTGTTTATTTCCGTTAACCTAGCTTCCCTCACCCTCCTTACCTTCTCATCTTTGCTTTAGGGTAAATGTTGAACATTTGGTCTCATATAGATGATTTTTTTAAAGGAGCAGAGTGCTCATGGGTGATATTGTTCATTTTATGAGACAAATCTGTTATTTAGCTGAAGGGTGACCTCTGGGAGTGGTTTCAGTACAAAGTTTAAAGGGTATTGCAGAGTGATAGTCTTGGGGGTTTCTCTAGTCTCTACCAGTCATTTTTAAGAATTTGAGTTTGTTCTATATTTTTCTCCCATTCTATTTGGGACCATCTATTGTGTCCCTGGTCAGAATGATCAGTAGGGATAGCTGGGCACTATCTAGTTCTTCTGGTCTAAGGATAGATGAGGCCATTGTTCATGTAGGCTATTAGTCCTGTAGACTAGTTTCTTCTTTGAGTCTTTGGTTTCCTTCTTTCTCTTTTGCTCCAGACAAGTAGAGACAATAGTTGTATCTTCGATGGCCACTTTCAAGCTTTTAAGACCCCAGATGCTACTCACCAAATTAGGATGTAGAACATAAACTTTATGGACTATGTTATGCCAATTGACCAAGTTGTCCCATGAGACTATGGTCCTAAGGCTTCCAACCCAGTACACCAATCCCATGAGGTGTTTCGTTATGCTTAGGAACTATCTGTAACTATGCCCCCTATGTGTTTTATTTTATATATATATATTCATATATGTGAACATATATATAATATTCATATACACACAGCACATACATACATGTATATATGCCTACAGATACACCTATATGTGCCCATGTATATGCACACATCTACCTTCCTATACACTATACACAGTCATATCTACCTATGTAACTGCACACATTTTTTTTGGTTGTTATTGCTGTTGTTACAAAAATGCATATGTTACACCATTTACAAAAAAGTCCCTTATTCTTGTGTATTTCTTAGTGTCATCATTTACCTTGGTCAAGTTGTGCACACTTCACCCACATTCAGTATTCCTTTCCTATCACCAAAAATAACAAGTGTTTACTATCTAGAGAGTGATTCTCCCTCCCTCCCCTCCTATTCCTGGTAATCGTCAATTAATGTTGATTTCTGTGGGTATACCTTTTCCTGTCTTTTTATAAAAGTGAGATTATACAATATTTGTCCTTTTGTGACTGACTTATTTCACTTAGCATAATGTCCTCCAGATTCATCCACTTTATGTTTTGAGAACTCATTATTATTCTTTATAGCTGTGTGGTATTCCATTGCATGTATTTACCACATTTTGTTTATCCATTCATCCATTGAGGGGCACTTAGGTTGTTTCCATCTTTTTGCTATTGTGAATAATGCCTCGACGAACATTGGTGAGCATATGTCTATTCATGTCACTGCTATTAGATCTCTAGGGTATATACCTAGGAGTAGGTTTGCTGGATCATAATGTATTTCTATTTCTAGTTTTTTGAGGAAGTGCCATACCGTTCTCCATAGTGATTGTAGTCAATTATCTTTTAAATAAATAAAAAATAAAAAAATAACATATGTAGCTACCATTTCTAGTGGTTTTCATTTCTTTGTGTATATCAAGATTTATATCTGGCATCATTTTTCTTCTTCCTGAAATACTTCCTTTAACATTTCTTGTAGTGAGGGCCTAATGGTGATGAATTCTTTAGTTTTTAAGTCTGAGAGTGTCTTTCTTTCATCTTCAGTTAGATTTCCAGATTTATGTTGTTGTTGTTGTTCTCACTGTACTTTAAAGATGTTGCTGTATTGCCTTAAGTTTTGCATTGTTTCCAACAAAAAAAAAATCTGTGTTTATCTTATCTTTGCTCCTGGGTATATAATGTTTCTTTTTTCTCTGAGTGGTTTTAAGATTTTCTCTTTATCAATAATTTTAAGCAATTGGATCATTATTTCCCTTTGTTTAGTCTTCCTCTTAGTTCTTGTGCTTCAGTTTTGTTGAATTTCTTGAATCTGTGAATGTATAGCTTGCATCAAATTTATAAAAATTTTAGTCATAATTTCTTCACATTTATTTTCTGTTTCTCACCCTCTCATCTACTTCTGCTATTCCAATTATGTGTACTTTAGGGAAATTGAAGTTGTCACATAGCTTACTGATGCTGTTTATATTTTAAGTCTTTTTTACTCTCTGTGTTCATTTTGGATAGTTTCTGTTGCTATGTCTTCAAGTTCACTAATCTTTTCTCCTGCAGTGTGTAATCTCCTGTTAATTCAAATTAGCACGTTTCTTCTCAGCCATTGTAGTTTTATCTATAAAAGTTTGATTTGGATCTTTTTTAAAAAAATCTCTTCCATGTGTCTACTTAACATGTTCAGTCTTCCCTCCAGCTCACTGAACATATAAAATGTAATTAAGTATAATTTTAGTGCCCTTGTCTACTAATTCTGTCATTAATGTCATTTTTGAGTCTGTTCCTAGTGATTGATTTTTATCCTCATCATGGTTGGTATTTTTCTACTTCTTTGCATGCCTTGTGATTGTTCACTGGATACCAGACGTTGTGAATTTTTCCTTGTTAAGTGCTGGATATTTTTGTATCCCTATAAATATTCTTGAGCTTTTTCTGGGATGAAGTTAAGTATGTGAAAACAATTTGCTACTTTAGAGGCTTGATTTTAAGCTTTGTTATGTGGGATCAGAGCAGCCTTCGGTCTAGGCTGATTTTCCCCTACCTACTGAGGCAATATTCTTCTGAGTACCTACCCATGATTTATGAGAGTTTTCCACTCTGACTTGTGGGGACACAAACTATTATCAGCCCTGTGTGAACTCTGCACATGTTAAAACAAACAAACAAAAACATTTTGGGGCAATTCTTTCCCCAGCCTCTGACTAGAAAACAAAACAAAACGAGTTGCCATCAAGTTGATTCTGACTTATGGCAACCTCATGTGTTTCAGAGTAGAAGTGCTTCCAGTGGAAGTGTTTTCAACGACTGTGATCTTTTGGAAGTAGATTGCCAAGTTTTTATTCTGAGGTGCATCTGAATGGATTTGATCCACCAACTTTTCAGTTCATAGCTGAGTGCTTAACCATTTGCACCACCCAGAAGCACCTGATTAAAAAAAAAAAAACACTGCCATCTAGTTGATTCCTACTCATTGTGGCCCTATAGGACAGAGCAGAACTGCTCCACAGTGTTTCCAAGTAGTGGCTGGTGGATTCCGACTGCTGACCTTTTGGTTAGCAGCCGATCCTTAACCACTGTGCTACCAGGGCTTCAAAGTTCCTGACAGTTACCTTATATTCATTAATTGATTAGTACTCAGCTGAAGACCTGAAGAATACCTTGTGCGGATCTCATGAGCCCTCTCTTAGTATATCTCTCTCTTCAGCAGTATTCATTCCTGAGAACTGTAGCCTTCTAGGCTTCCCTAGACTCCCATATCTGTCTTTTCAAATTAAGATGACTGATCTCTTGGGCTCCCTTTTCTGTACAGCAGCCTGGAAACTCTCCCCAGACGATAATCTGGAGGCAATAGTAAGGCTCACATTGTTTCTCCTCTATCAGGAACTTTGTCTTGCACTGCCTGGTGTTCAATGACTGAAAACTGTTGTTTCATATAATTTGTGCAGGTTTTAGTTGTTTCAGTTAGGGAAGGAAATTCAGTCCCTGTTACTCCTTGTTGTTTGGAAGCAGAAATGTGGCTTAATGTTTAAAATGATGATTAATCATGAAAGCTTTATTTTACTTCTAACCAGAGTACACTTTATGTGCTATCTGAACTTGCTGGAAGAGTCCAGGGGCTGTGTCTCCTCGCTAATCTGCCCTGACTAGAAGGTTCAATCTGCAATGCTTTCTTTGGTCACAAGGTGGCCCGTAAATTTATCGTCTGGATTTCTTTAATGGGCTTGGGTTTTTTAAGGGAAAAAAAAAAAAGGTAATTGTTTTTAAGAACTTATGAGATACTATCTTCATTATCATCTCAATTCTGTTAGAAACAAGTAAAAATCCATTTGCTGAATACCACTAAATCTGTATTTATCTTGTTTAGTTTTTCATTTATTCACTCATTCAACAACTATCTACTGCGCATGATGTACCAAACCCTGATGGTCTCAATCCCTATCTACATTTCAAACTATTTTCTTGGACTTCCTTTTTCTTTGAGAAGAGCCACCTCTGCCAGGGGTCCGGAGCACATTCCTTAATCTCACTGCATGCTATTTGCCAGAAATTTCAGACATTTACAGGAAAAATTTGTCTATCCCTTTTGTGGAGAATGGCCACACTGAGAGAGAAAAGGAGGCCCACCATGTAACATGTAGAAATGACATAAATAGGCAAATACAGGTAGAACCTTGGATATGACCGCTCCCCTCAAGGGAACCTCATGTCCCTGTTCCTTTACTGCCTTTTGCTCACTTACTGCTGGTTGTTTTTTGCCTGAGCATTGTACATAGACGGTGACCACTCACATGCTAACCCCTCAGGATGCTTCTTCAGACTCAAACACTCTGTTAAGAGCCAAAGGAAGTTGGCTAACAGAGGGCTCGCTCTCTCTAGAGACTGGAACCCTAAACCCATCTTTCTCTGAACCTGATAGGACAACTTGGATCTGCCTCGACATGCAAGAGAGGTGCATTTTCCTGGGCATATGTGTCTAACTTTCTATCATGGATATGCCAGGAGTTCAGATGTGAGCTTCCAGTTTCTCTTCATGAAGGGATTGCTGAATACCCTTAGGTCATTGAAGCCAGAATGCTTCTCTTTTCCACAGAAGCTGGTGCTGACATTGACAATCAGGAATAAGAAGTCTGGTAGGGCATAAGCTTCTTGGTTTATCAGTTTTCCTGCCCTTTCAACTCTGGCCTTTCCGTTTATAAACTTCTGTCTTGCATAAAGTTGCCTTGCAGTCTCAAGCACCTGGAGGAGGGAGAGCTTTGGCATTGTTTAGGCATATGATTCATGATGTCTGAGGTTTGTTGTGTTAGATGATATTTTCATCTGCCTATTCACTTTTCCTTTTGGTTTCATAAGTGTTATTGCACTGTTATATTCTAGAACAGGGGTCAGCAAACTCTTTCTGTAAAGGTCCAGATAGTAAATATTTTAGGCTTTGCAGGCAGGTCATACAGTCTCTGTCATAACTACTCAACTCTGCCACTATAGTGCGAAAACAGCTAAGACAGTATGTAATCAAATGAGCATGGCTGGGTTCCAATAAAACTGTATTTATGGACACAAACACTTGAATTTTATATAATTGTCATATGTCACAAAATAGTATTCTTTCGATTTTTTCAACCATTTAACTATGTAAAAACCATTCTTAGCTTGTAGGCCAAAAAAAGAAAAAAAAGGCAGTGGGCCAGATTTGGTGCATGGGCTATGGTTTGCCAAACCGTTCTAGAATCCTACTTCTAAGTTTACTTCCACAAAAGGCTGTCTTCATACATAATATGTGTATATTTCACCTGATTAGCATACTCTGAGGGCAACTTTGTTTCCCAAGCTCAACTGGGACACTTAACCCCAGTGGCCCTCCCATGGACTTCTCATAAAGACCCCACATCTAGGAATCCACTGATTCATTGATGTGATTTCCTGACATCTAACTCAATATGTTGTTGTTGTTAGGTGTCATCAAGACGATTTTTGACTTATAGTGACCCCATGTGACAGAGTAGAACAGTTCCATAGGGTTTTCTAGGCTGTAATCCTTAGAGAAGCAGATCACCAGGTCTTTCTCCCGTGGGGCTGCCGGGTGGGTTCAAACTGCCAACTTTTCAGTTAGCAGCTGAGCACTTAACCAATGTGCCACCAGGGCTCCTTTAACTCAATATAAACAAAAAAAAACCCAAAACCCTGTTGCCATTGAGCCATTTCCAACTCAGCAAACCTACAGGACAGAGTAGAACTGCCCCCTAGGGTTTCCAAGGAACTCCTGGTGGATTTGAACTGCTGACCTTTTGGTTAACAGCCATAGCTCTTAACCACTAGCCACCAGGGTTTCTGCTTAACTCAATATAGGATAATAAAATTCTTTACATTCATAGGTTTCAGGTGGAGGTTGGCTGGCATGAGGAGGGAGTGTCTCAGATTCAAAGCAATCTGTGTTCCCTCACGTGTCTTGAACAGTCTGCTGAACTGGGGAGGTTTCCTGAGAGAATTCACCCTAAGGAGAAAGAAAATCAGACATAAGGTTTTGCCATGAAGCTAAACAGGGAGAGGGTACTTAGCCACACCTTTGTAAAGCAGAGTGAGGGTTCAATCCACTGTGGGTTCTGGAGAAATCAGTGGGACTTTTCTCTCCTTAAGAATTCCTGAACATCTGCAGTGGTGGTGGCCAGTGTAGGGAGCAAGACTCAGAAGACAGCAATACCCAGGAAAGAGCATGGGGTTGGAGCATAGCAACAAAGGAATGGAAATACTTACCTCTCAGTCCATTGACTTGTCAATATAGGGAAGACCTCACTTTGGGAACTTCCTCAATAGCTGAAGGGAATATCTAAAGGGTTGGGTCATACATGTGGTGGCAGGAGCAAAGGCTTAGAGAAAGTTAAAAAACTTATTCGGTCCACACAGCAGCCCTGGGAGGTGGTTATTACCCTCATATTACTGATAAATATAATGATCTTTAAAGCAATGTCTCTTATCAAGTTTACACTGCTAAATAAGATCCTGAGGTAACCTAAAATTGAGGTACTGTCATAACCTCAATTTTGTAAGTTCTTACATTATTTTAATAAGGCAGTCAAGCTCTTTTGTTAATATGTGTTCAGTTTTGAAAAATGAGAAAATAGAACCAAGAAAAAAAATCACTCATAATTCAACAATGAAATAAACACTGTAATAGTTTTTTATATATTCTTACACTGTTTATATTTTATAAAATATAAATGTAAGATTTGAAATAAAAAAGAATTAATACAGAGATTGCTTTTTTAAACTGCTTTATTAACTTCACAATATACTGAGCATGTTTCCAGGCAATAGGTAAAACTCCCCTGCTGACAGAAACTTACAGACTGGGTCAAAAACACGACATTCAGTTAGAAGCTGGTAATAGGAGACCCATCAGAAACAAGCAGCATCGAAAGGTTTACAACAAAGGTACCTTAAACATGTAAGTTTAGGAAGCAGGGGTCTACCTATTAACATCAGAATTCATGGCATAAGACAAAACTCATCGTGATGGTCATGGTGAGGGGGGTCAGTGCTAACTGCCCGCAAGCTATGACTCAATTGCTTTCCCCTCAGTTTTTCCATCAGCTCTCTCACCTCCTCCCCAATCCTTTCTACATTCTCTTCTCTCATCCTTGCCTGTGGCTCTCCAAGCCTCTGAATCATGTCCCATCTATACTGCAGGATGGGCTGCCTAACTCGGAGTTGCCTATGGCTTCCTCTAGGCACACAGCATTCACCAGCTTCCAAAGGGAGTGCCAAGGGCTCTCCCTTATTAGCGTCTTGCTCCTCTTCATCTTTTTCTTCATTTTTCTGGAGGGCATTTTCCACATTGAGATTTTTGCCTGCTTGTTCCTCTTTGGACTCCATTACTCCTAGGAGCAAAGGCAAGACTCTAGTTAACCAGAGGCGGATTAACCAGTAAGCAAGGTATGCACGGGCTTACAGTAAGCAAGGGTTTAACTGTGTCTACTTACTCATTTGTAGTGCACAATTTCACATGGTGAAAAACAGGTCAAATTGCGCACTACAGATTAGTAAGTAATCACAAGTAAACTAGTGTTTACCTTGCTTATTGGGTAATCCATCCCTAGCTGAGTGAAGGGACTGAACCTTTCCTGGACTGATCAGCACCGAGGACAGAGGCCCTACTATGCACCTTTTACCTTTCAAAGCCGCGGACATTCAAAGGTTTAATTTCATTTTTCCCTCTAGGGGGCTCCCAGGCCTCTCCCCTCCCTCCCCCAAGCCCACCATTTTTCCTGCCGCTCCTTCGCCAGGCATCTGCAGACAGGAAAATGGAGAACAGGGCGGGGGGTTGGGGTGACAGTCGGGGTCTCAGACTGGGCTCTGCCCCGCCCCCACCCCGCATGGTCCCTCGCACCGACCTGGGCCTATCCTGGCAGTCTCCTCCTCCTCGTCCTCCTCCCGATCCTCGCTGCCAGGTGCGCCGCCTGGACCCGCAGACCTGCAGACGGCGGGGGGCGGGGCTGCTGCGGCCGAACGCTCGGCACCGCCCCGCCGCCACCCCGGGCCCCTCGGACCGGCCCCTCTCGCCGCCCGCACCCGCCTCTCCCTCCCCGCTGACCACCGTTTTCTGCACGAAAGAGGACCGGGCGGCGCGGCGTGCCGGAGAAGCCTGCGGCGGTGGGAGAGGCAGGTGTTTCCCAAAGGTCGTCGCCTCGGGCCCGCCCCTCCTGCAGGGCCGGCCAGCCCCTACCCACAGGAGAGGCCCGCCGCTCTCTCACCCACACGCACCGGCTCGCGGCGGGCCGTGGGGGCTGCAGCCCCGGACCTGCTGCTGCGGGCTCTGCGCTGCTCCGCCCGGGGCTGCCGGACCCGGGGAGGGAGTTCCGCCCGCGTCTGCCTCTCCCCCCACCCCCGCCACCAGCCCCAGGGACCCCCTCCGGGTTCCTTACCTGCTCCGCCTCCGCCTCCCGGTTCCTGGGCCGCCCCTAGCCCGCACGCCTGCACGCCTGCACGACCGCCGGGAACACGTACCGACAAGGGACGACCGACGGCCAGTGGGCCGGTGGAAGGAGGCGCGCGAGTCGGCGCTGACCAGTCACGTGAGGCTTCGTCGCCGCGCGGCTCCGCCCCCACCCGGTGCGGGTTCCGGTCGCCCTGGAGTCAGGCGAGGCCCGCCTGTCCGCCCCCCTTCTCCTCACCTCAAGTCCCTTTAACAGCACCACCGCCGGGGCCTGTCACTCCCCCCTCTTTGAAGAGCCCTGAGCCTGCCAGGGAAGGGCAGCCTTTGCTTAAGGGGCTGTTGACCATTTCTGCCTCTTTTCTGGGGACTGGCTTTTGCCCCTCCTCTGCTCCCCGGATACACGGCTCCTCCCCTACCTGCCGTCCTCTGCTATCAATGGTCACCATTTCCCCTCCACTAAAATACGTGGAAGAGGTGTGTTAGGAAAAGAGCCCAGGAGAGTAGTTTTTTTTCTAATTCTTAATACCTTTCTGTTTTATTCCTTGTCAATTAAATAACAACAACAAAAATCAATATACATTTTTAAAAGAAGGAACACAGAAAGTTATTTTATTTGAGTAAAAGGATTAAAGTTGGGGGAAAAAAACCCACCTGTCTCTTCTGCTAAGTCATTATATGAATATAGATCTACAGGCGGCTGCATTTTTAGAACTTGGAAAAGGGCAGGGCAGCTAGCTGATGGCTCCTCTTGTGAGGGGCCCCCAGACACATGAGGACCTTCCATGACGTGAACCAATAGCTTTTTGTGCAATAGTGCTTTGTTGTTGGATTTTCAGAACTAAAACATTAAATCTTTCACAAAGCTCTGTTTTGAAAAGAATGACTATGTCTTTATTTGCAAATCACATGCTCATGTATTTAGACGATCTTGAAGGACATAGAAAAAATGCATTATAGAACTAAGAAGTGAATTTACCAAGATTACAGTTGCAAGTTTAAATATAAAAAAATCAATTGTCTTCCTATATGCTAGTAATGAACAATTGGAAATTGAAATTGAAGTGTGTGTGTATGTAAAATTTATGGCCCAGAAAACCAAACCCGTTGCTGTGAAGTCTATTCCAACTCATAGCAACCCTATAGGACAGAGTAGAACTGCCCAATAGGGTTTCCAAGGCTGTAAATCTTTTTCTCCCATGGAGCACCTGGTGGGTTCAAACCCCTAAACTTTAGGTTAGCAGCCGAGTGCTTTAACCACTGCACCACCAGGGCTTCTTAAATTTATGGTAGCTTACAAAATTGTAAAATACTTAGGGATAAATTTAACAAAATATGTAGAAAACCTGTATACTGAAAACTACAAAACACTGCTGGAAGAAACTAAAGATCAAAATAAATGTGAAGATATACTGTGGTCCTGGATGAGGAGATTCAATATTGTGATGTCAATTTTCTCCAAATTCGTCTGTAAATTCAGTGTAATCAAAATAAAAATCCCAACAGGCATATTTGCATAAATTGACACCCACAAATTTATATGGAAATGCAAAGGACCTAGAACAGCTAAAACAATTTGGAAAAAAACCCCAGAAATCTAGAGGATTATATTGCCAAATTTTTACTTAAGGTAGTAGTAATAAGGGTAGTGTAGTAGTGGAGTAAACAGATACATCAATCAATGGAACAGAGAGACAATCCAGAAATAGAACCATGCATATACAGTTAATTCATTTTTTACAAAGGTCTCAAGGTAATTCAATAGGGAAAGTATAGTCTTTTCAACAAATGGTACTGGAACAACTAGATATCCTATAGGGATAAAAGGGAACTTTGCCTTTTACCTTATATCATACACAAAATTAATTTAAAATAGATCATATGTCTAAATGTAAAAGCCCAAATTATAAAACTTCTAGAATAAAACAAAACAAAAGAACCTTCTCAGCCTTGGGGGAAGATAAAGATTTCTTTGATAGGACACAAAAACACAGATCACAAAAGAAAAATAATGATAAATTGGACTTATTAAAGTTAAAGACCTGCTCTTTGAAAGACTTGGTTGAGAACATGAAGTGGCAAACTGGGAGAAAATATTCATAATACATGCATCTGACAAAGGGCTGTATTCTAGAACATCTACATTGAATAACCAGTTGCTGTTGAGTCAGTTCTGACTCACGGCAGTCGCATGTGTATCAGAGTAGAACTGTGCTTCATAGCATTTCAATGACTGATTTTTCAGAAGTAGATCATCAGACCTTTCTTCTGAGGCACCTCTGGGTGGACTCAAACCTCCAACCTTTTGGTTAGAAGCTGAGTGCATTAACTTTTGCACCACCCAGGGACTTCAGAACATATATAAAGAAATCTTAAAATTCAAAATAAGAAGACAGACAACCCAATTTAAAAAAGATCAAAAGATTTGAACAGACATTTCACAGAAGTACACATACAAATTGTAAATAAACTTATGAAAAGGTGCTTAACCTCATTAATTATCAGAAGAATGTAAAATAAAACCAGAATGTAACACTGCTACGCACCCATTGTTGTTTGCTGCCATTGAGTCGGCTCCCAACTCATGGTGACCCTGTGCGCAATGGAATAAAATACTGCCTGGTTCTGTGCCATTCTCATGATCAGTTGCCAGTTGGACAGTTGTGATCCATGGGGTTTTCACTGTTTGATTTTTGAAGTAGATCTCTAGGCCTTTCTTCCTAGTCTGTCTTAGTCTAGAAACTCCACTGAAACCTGTTCTGCATCATAGCAACATGCATAGCAACACAGGTGGTGGCTGCACAAGAGGTGCACTGGCCCGAAATAGAACCTGGCTCTCCCTCATGGAAGGTGAGAGTTATACCACTGAACCACCACTGCCCCCATTAGAACCACTAAACTTAAAATGTCTGACAATACTAAGTATTTTTGAGGATACAGAATATCTGCAACTCTCGTTCACTGCTGATGGGAAGTTCAACCACATTGAAAGACTTTTTTTGCAATTTCTTGAAAAGTTACGTTTACCATATGACTCAGAAATCTCACTCTATGGAATTTTCCCAACAGAAGTCAAAAAATATTTACTCAGAAATATTTGTTTATAGCAATTTTATTCATGATATGCCCAAAGTGGACACAATCCAAATGTCCATTAAGAAGTGTATGGATAAACAAATGTGATGAACTAATACAGTGGAATACTACTTAACAATAAAAAAGAAACTACTGATACAAGCAATAACATAGACGAATCTCAAAATATATTATGCTGAAAGATACCAGGAACAAAAGAGCAAATTCTGCATTATTCCTTTAATGTGATGTTCTAGAATTGGCTAAACTAACCTATATTGATATAAGTCAGATCAAATCCGTGATTTGAAGGTTGGAATTTTTTTTTTTGACTGAAAAGGTGCATATTAAACCTTCTCAGCTGAGAGAAATGGTATGTATCTTGATGAGGGTCATGTTTCCACTGACGAATAAATTTGTCAAAAATTTTAACTGTAAAGTTAAAATATGTGTATCTTATTGTGTGTAAATTATAGCTAAATAAAGTTGATTAAAAATAAAGTACCTATTACTATGAATAAATCTGGGGTACGGGTGGTGCAGTGCTGAAGAGCTTGGCTGCAAACCAAAAGGTCAGCAGTTTGAATCCACCAGTTGCTCCTTGGAAACCCTATGGGTCTGTTCTACTCTTTCCTATAGGGTTCCTATGAGTTGGAATCAACTTGATGACAAAAATAAAAAAAAAAAAACTAATTGAATATTTGCAAGACCTCTACACTGAAAACTATAAAACCGTTCTGAGAAACGTTAAAAAAAATCAGACCAAACCCATTGCTGTCGAGTCAATTCAGACTCATAGCAACCCTATAGAAACATCAAAGAAGACCTAAATAAATGTAGGGATATACCATGCTCACAGATTGGCAGACTCTATACACTAAAGATGTCAGTTATTCCAAAATTAGTGTATAGATTCAATGCAATCCACATAAAAATCTCAGCAGATTATTTTTGTTGATGAGCAGATTCCAAATACCAAAAAACCACTGCTGTTGAGTCAATTCCAAATATGTATATGAAAATGCAAAGATCCAAAAATAGCCAAGATAACCTTAAAGATGATCTAATCTGAGAAACATTAAAAAAAAAAAAAGAACAGCACATAAGAGATCTGTGGGACACCATTAAGCAGACAAATACACACATTATGGAAGCCCCAGAAGGAGAGGAGAAAGAGAAAAGAGCAGAGAGAATATTTGAAGAACTAACGCCCAAAAACTTTCCAAATGTGATGAAAGACATGAATTTGCACACACAAGAAGCTCAACAAACACCAGGTAGAATAAACCAAGGAGATAAACGCTGAGGCACATTATGGTAAAAATGTCAAAAACCAAAGATAGAGAAAGAATCTTGAAAGCAGCAAGAGAAAAGTGAACAGTTACATACAACCAAAAAACCAAACCCATTGCCGCTGAGTCGATTCCGACTTGTAGCGACCCTGTAAAACAGAGTAGAACTGCCCCCATAGGGTTTCCAAGGAGTGGCTGGTGGATTCAAACTGCCAACCTTTTGGTTAGCAACCAATCTCTTAACCACTGTGCCACCAGGGCTGCATTACATACAAAGACACCCCAATAAGACTAAGTGTCAATTTCTCTTCAGAAATCATGGAGGCTAGGAGGCAGTGGGATGATATATTCAAAGTACTGAAAGAAAAAAAAAAAACAAAAGAACTATCTTCCAAGAATCTTCTATCTGGCAAAAATGGCCTTCAAATATGAGGGTGAAATTAAGATATTTCCAGATAACAGAAGCTAAGGGAGTTTGTTACTACCAACCTGTCCTAAAGAAATGCTAAAGGAAGACCTCCCATTTGAAAGGTGATGACACTAGATAGTAATTCAAAGCTGTATGAAGAAATAAAGACTTTCAGTAAAAGTAATTTCAAGGGCAAATATAAAGGCCAATTTTGGTTTGTAACTATATTTGTGATGGTCTATGTGATATAGAAGACAAAAGTTTAAATAATAATTATAATTAAATACTGGGCACATATGTATAAAGATGTAATTTGTGAGATTAACAACATAAAAGGGGAGGGAGAGTGGGATAGGAACAGAGTTTTTGTATGTTATTGAAGTTGTTGTTTTTGTTAGTTGCCCTCGAGTTAATTCCAACTCATGGTGACTCCATGTGTGTAGAGTAGAACTGCTCCATTGAGTTTCCAAGGTTGGACCTTTCAGAATCAGATCACCAAGACTGTCTTCCGAGGTGCCTTCTGGGTGAGTCTGAACCGCCAACCTTTTGGTTAGTAGTCGGGCACTTAGCGATTTGTGCCACCCAGGGACTCCTTGTTATTGAAGTTAAGTTGGTATCCATTTAAATTTAGGTTGGTAAATGTTTTCCCCATTGTAACCACAAAGAAAATTTCTTTAAAAATAGACACAAAAGTAAACAAGAAGGGAATCAAAATAATTCACCACAAAAAATCAACAAAAACACAAAAAATGCAGTATTTGAGGAAATAAGGAACAACAACAACAAAAAAGGTATAAAATCATATAAAACAAAGAACAAAATGGCAGAAGTAAGTCCTTATTTATTGGTAATTACTTAAATTTGTATAGAGTGAACTCTGCAATAAAAAGGCACAGATTGGCAGAATGGATAAGAAAACATAACCCAACTATATGTTGTCTACAAGAGATCTATTTTAAATCAAAAGATACAAATAGGTTGAAAGTGAAAGGACTGAAGAAAATATTTCATGCTAATAGAAACCAAAAGAGAGTTGGAGTGGCTATAATAATGTCAGACAAAATAAACTTTAAGTCAAGCACTGGTATTAGAGGAAAAGAAGGGCATTATATAATGATAAAAGGATCAATTTATCAATAAGTGATAATAATTATAAGTATATATGCACCTAATAAGAGAGCACCAAAATGTATGACCGAACTGAAGGGAGAAACAGACAGTTTTATAATAGCTGGAGACATCAACACACCGCTTTCAATAATGGATAGATCATCCAGACAGAAGCTTAGAAGGAAACAGAGGACCTGAATGACACTAGAAACCAACTAGACCTAACAGACACAGAAAAATTCCACTAACAACAGTCAAATATACATTCTTCTCCAGTGCTCATGGCTCCTTCTCCAAAATAGAACATATGCTAAGTCACAAAACAAACCTCAATAAATTAAAAAAGTTTGAAATCATACAAAGTACTTTCTCTGACCATAGTGGAATGAAATTGGAAATCGATAATGGAAGGAAAACTGTAAATTTCACAAAAATGTGAAAATTAAACAATGCACTATTAAAAAACCAATGGGCCAAAGAAGAAATCACAAGGGAAATTAGAAAAATTTTAAAGACAACTGAGAAAGAAATCACAATATACCAAAACCTGTCGGATGCAGCAAAGGCAGTACTCAGAGAGAAATTTATAGCGGTAATTGTCTACATTGAAAAAAAACAAAGAATCAACGAAGCCAGGAGTATGTTCTTTGAAAAGATCAACAAAATGGACAAAGGAAAAAAGAGAAGATGTAACTAAAATCAGAAATGAAAGAGATGACTTTACTTGTGACATTATAGAAATTAAAAGAATTGTAAGAGAATACTATAAACAACTGTATGCCAATATACTAGACAACCTAGATGAAATGGATAAATTTCTAGAAACATACAAACTACCTAAACAGACTCAAGAAGAAACAGAAAACCTCAACAGACATATAACAAGGGAAGAAATTCAAAGAGTAATTAAAAAAAACAAAACCTCCCAGAACTAATTGTCCACAGCTACCAAGGCCTCCACTGGACTGAGTCCAGTACAGCTATATGGTGCCCGGCTACCACCACTGACTGCTCTGACCAGGATCACAACAGAGGGTTCTGGACAGAGCTGGAGAAGGATGTAGAACATAATTCTAACTCACAAAAAAAGACCAGATTTACTGGCCTAAAGGAGACTGGAGAAACCTCGAGAGTATGGCCCCCAGACACCCTTTTAGCTCAGTGGTGAAACTACCTCCAAGGTTCACTGTTCAGCCTGGCAGTGGACAGCCCCGTAAAACCAAATGAGACTAATGAGGTACAGTAGTCCAGTGACAAGGGCCAGAAGGCAGAAAGGGACAAGGAAGCTGGTGATAGGGAATCCAAGGTTGAGTAAGGATATTGTTGATGTGTTGTGAGATTGTTAACCATTGTCATAGCACAACATTTGTAGTAACTGTTAAATGAGAAACTATTTTGTTCTGTAAGCCTTCATCTTAAGTGAGAATAACAGCACAATTGGAAGAGTGTAGTCGATGTCACTGAACTGTGCATGTAGAAATTTTTGAAATGGTGTATCTTTGGCTATGTGTATTTTCACCAAAAAAAAAAAAAAAAAAAAAAGGTTGAGAAGTTAGAGGGTTGACATGTTGTGGGGTTGTTAACCAATGTCATAAAACAATGTGTGTACTACTGTTTCATGAGAAACTACTTGTTCTGTAAGCCTTCACCTGAAGTATAAAAAAAAAAACTTCTTAGCTTTGGTTTAGTCCAGTTGTGCTGACTTCCCCTGTAATGTGTGTTGTCCTTCCCTTCATCTAAGATAATTCTTGTCTACTATCTAGTTAGTGAATACCCATTCACTCCCTCCCCACCCTCGTAACCATCAAAGAATGTTTTCTTCTGTGTTTAAACCTTTTCTTGAATTCTTATAATAGTGATCTTATACAATATTTGTCCTTTTCTGACTGACTGAATTCACTCAGCATAATGCCTTCCAGATTCCTCCATGTTATGTTTCCCGGATTCATTGTTGTTCTTTATTGCTGCATAGTATTCCATTGTGTGAATATACCATAATTTGTTTATCTATTCGTCCGTTGATGGGCACCTAGGTTGTTTTCATCTTTTTGCTATCGTGAACAGTGCTGCAATGAACATGGGTGTGCATATGTCTATTCGCGTGATGGCTCTTATTTGTCTAGGATGTATTCCAAGGAGTGGAATTGCTGGTTCATATGGTACTTCTATTTCTAGATTTCTAAGGAAGCGCCAAATTGATTTCCATAGTGGTTGTACCATTTTACGTTCCTACCAACAGTGTATAAGTGTTCCAGTCTCTCCACAACCTCTCCAACATTTATTATTTGGTGTTTTTTGGATTAATGCTAGCCTTGTTAGGGTGAGATGGTATCTCATTGTAGTTTTGATTCACATTTTTCTAATGGCTAATGATTGTGAGCATTTTCTCATGTATCTGTTAGCCACCTGAATGTCTTCTTTGGCGAAGCGCCTGTTCATACCCTTTGTCCATTTTTTAATTGCGTTATTTGTTTTTTGGTTGTTGAGGTTTTGCAGTATCTTGCAGATTTTAGAGATTAGACTCTGATCAGATTCGTCGTAGCCAAAATTTTTTTCCCAGTCTGTAGGTTGTCTTTTTACTCTTTTGGTGAAGTCTTTTGATGAGCATAAGTGCGTGATTTTTAGGAGATCCCAGTTATCTAGTCTCTCTTCTGGTGTTTGTGCATTGTTACTTATGGTTCATTTTCTGTTTATGCCATGTACTAGGGCTCCTAGCATTGTCCCTATTTCTTCTTCCATGATCTTTATTGTTTTCGATTTTATATTTAGGTCTTTGATATATTTTGAGATAGTTTTTGTGCATGTTGTGAGGTACGGGTCTTGCTTCAATTTTTTGCAGTTATGCCAGTTATGCCAGTTATGCCAGCACCATTTGTTAAAGAGACTGTCTTTTCCCCAATTAACAGACTTTGGGCCTTTGTCAAATATCAGCTGCTCATAGGTGGATGAATTTATGTTTGGATTCTCAATTCTGTTCCATTGGTCTACGTATCTATTGTTGTACCAGTAGCACCAGGCTGTTTTGACTACCGTGGCGGTATAATAGGTTCTAAAATCAGGTAGTGTGAGACTCCCACTTTGTTCTTCTTCTTGAGTAATGCTTTACTTATCCAGCACATCTTCCTTTTCCATATGAAGTTGGTGGTTTGTTTCTCCATCTCATTAAAAAATGCCATTGGAATTTGGATTGCGATGGCATTGTATCTGTAGATTGCTTTGGGTAGAATTGACATTTTCACAATGTTGAGTCTTCCTATCCATGAGCAAGGTATCTGTTTCTACTTATCCAGGTCTCTTCTGTTTTTTTGCAGTAGTGTCTTGCAGTTTTCATTGTATAGGTCTTTTACATCTCCGGTTAGATTTATTCCTAAGTATTTTATCTTCTTGGGGGCTATTGTAAATGATACTGATTTGGTGGTATCCTCTTCGAAGTTCTCTTTGTTGGCGTTAGAGGACTCCCACTGATTTTTGTATGTGTATCTTGTATCCTGAAACTTTGCTGAAATCTTCTGTTACTTCCAGTAGTTTTCTTGTGGATTCTTTGGGGTTTTCTGTGTATAAGATCATATCATCTGCAAATAGAGATACTTTGACTTCTTCCCTACCAATCTGGATGCCCTTTATTTCTTTTTCTAGCCTAATTGCTCTGGCTAGGACCTCCAGCACAATGTTGAATAAGAGTGGTGATAAAGGGCATCCTTGTCTGGTTCCCGTTCTTCTCCATTTAAGATGATGTTGCCTGTTGGCTTTCTAAAATGCCCTTAATTATGTTGAGCAATTTCCCTTCTAGTCCTATTTTGCTGAGAGTTTTTATCATGAATGGTGCTCGACTTTGTCAAATGCCTTTTCTGCATCAATTGATACAATCATGTGAATCTTGTCTTCTGTTGTATTTATATGATGAATTACAGTGATTGTTTTTCTAACGTTAAACCATCCCTGCATACCTGGGATGAATCCCACTTGGTCATGGTGAATTATTTTTTTGATATGTTGTTGAATTCTATTGGCTAGAATTTTGTTGAGGATTTTTGTGTCTGTGTTCATGAGGGGTATTAGTCTATAAAATTCTTTTTGTGGTGTCTTTAGCTGGTTTTGGTATCAGGGTTATACTGGCTTCACAGAATGAGTTTGGGAGTATTCCATCCTTTTCTATGCTCTGAATTACCTTTAGTAATAGTGGTGTTAACTCTTCTCTGAAGTTTGGTAGAATTCTCCAGTGAAACCATCAGGGCCAGGGCTTTTTTTTTTGTTGGGGGCTTCTTAACTACCTTTTAATCTCTTCTTTTGTTTTAGGTTTATTTAGTTGTTCTACCTCTGTTTGTGTTAGTTCAGGTAGGTGGTGAGTTTCTAGAAATTTGTCCATTTCCTCTATGTTTTCAAATTTGTTAGAGTACAGTTTTTCATAGTATTCTGTTATGATTCTTTTAATTTCAGATGTGTCTGTTGTGCTATCACTCATCTCATTTCTTCTACGGGTTGTCTGCTTTCTCTCCTGTTTTTCTTTTGTCAGTTTGGCCAATGGTTTATTGATTTTGTTGATCTTTTCAAAGAACCAGCTTTTGGTTTTGTTAACTCTTTCAATTGTTTTACTATTCTCTATTTCATTTAATTCTGCTCTAATTATTATTTCCTTTCTTCTGGCACCTGAGGGCTTCTTTTGCTGCTCTCTTTCTACTTGTTCCAGTTGTAGGGTTAATGTTTTGATTTTGGCCCTGTCTTCTTTGTGAATATGTGCATTTATTGCTATAAACTGACCTCTGAGCACTGCTTTTGCTGTGTCCCAAACATTCTGGTAGGATGTGTTTTCTTTCTCATTTGATTCTGTGAATTTCTTTATTCCATCCTTAATTTCTTCCATAGCCCAGTAGTTTTCAAGCAAGGTGTTGTTCAGTTTCCATGTGTTTGATTTTTTTCCCTTGCTTTTTCTGTTGTTAATTTCTACTTTTATGGCTTTATGGTCAGAAAAGATGCTTTGTAATATTTCGATGCTTTGGATTCTGCTAAGGCTTGCATTATGGCCTAATATGTGATCTATTTTGGAGAATGTTCCCTGTGCATTGGAAAAGAAAGTACACTTGTCTGCTGTTGAGTGGAGCATTCAGTATATGTCTGTGAGATCAAGTTGGTTGATTGTAGCGTTTAGATCTTCCGTGTCTTTTTTGAGCTTCTTTCTGGATGCTCTGTCCTTCACTGAAAGTGGCATATTGAAGTCTCCTGCTATTATTGTGGAGCTGTCTATCTCTCTTTTCAATACTGTTAGTTTTTTTAATGTATTTTGGAGCACTGTCATTGGGTGCGTAAATATTTATTATAGTAATGTCCTCCTGGTGTATTGACCCTTTAATCATTATATAGTGCCCTTCCTTATCCTTTGTGGTGGATTTTACTTAAAAGTCTATTTTGTCAGAGATTAGTACTGCCACTCCTGCTCTTTTTTGATTGTTATTTGCTTGATATATTTCTTTTCATCCTTTGCGTTTTAGTTTGTTTGTGTCTTTAAGTTTAAGGTGTGTCTCTTATAGGCAACATATAGATGGATTGTGTTTTTTTATCCATTCTGTCACTCTCTTATTGATAGGTATGAGTTTAGTGCTATCGTTTTGATGTCTTTTTTTGTGTGTTGTTGACAGTTTCTTTGTTCCACTTAGTTTTCTGTGCTGAGTTGTTTTTCTTTATATATTTTCTTTTTATCTTTTTCATTGTTGTTGATTTTGTATTTGCTGAGTCTTTACGTTTTTCTTGCTTTTTATTTTGATGTGTAGGATTGTTAGTTTCCTTTGTGGTAACCTTAATATTTACCCCTATTTTTCTAAGTTTAAACTACTCTTCTATTTCTTTATATCACCTTGACTTCCTCTCTCTATGCAAGATCTATGTCTACATTTTTTAGTCCCTATTTTTTATTTTAGTGTTGTCATCATTTACACATTGACATATCTGTTTCCCTATTTTCAGCGTTTTCTCTTTGATTTATTTTTGTGACTTCCCTATCTGGGTTGATACATGGTTGCTCTGTCCTGTGTTCTGGTCTTGGGTTGTTATCTGATGTTATTGATTTTCTAACTGGAGGACTCGCTTTAGTATTTCTTGTACTTTTGGTTTTGTTTTTGCAAATTCCCTAAACTTCTTTTTATCTGGAAATACCCTAATTTTGCCATCATATTTAAGAGAGTTTTGCTGGATATATAATTCTTGGCTGGTACTCAATACTGTTGGCTATAAGGACTGGGAGGCACCACTTATTCTTGGACCTCTGTCATGAGTGGCTAGGTTGTGTGGTTGGAGCCACCAATTCAGGCCCCTGATGTGGGTAGGTGAGGACCGTGCTTAATGGGCAGAGCAGTGTCAAATGTCACGAACCTGCCACTTCACGATGTAGCTGATACAGTTGAAGTTAGGCTTCAGGTATATACCCTGTTGTACTGTGGTAATGAGGGCCTACGCTGTTGAAATGGGCCCACACAGGTCTATGCAGGGGTGAAAGGCATTCAAAGTCCGTTTACCCCTTATGTCTGTGCTTAGGCAAAGGAGCTGTGCCTACCCTGAGTTCCCAGCTTAGTGAAGCTGACAGATTATTTTTTCCTGTTTGTTAATTTGTTCCCTCTCCAAGGCTGGGAGAATGGCTCAGGACTCGTGACCAGTCCTACTTCTGCCCTGGGGACTCGGAAATCACTGAATCCAGCCTGGAACCTGGTGTAGAGTGGGGAGAGGGGAGGTTAATGGGAGAGAGGTTTTTCCCAAAGGGTGTGTGTTTTGATCCGAGTGGTAGGTCAGACGCATGTACTTATCTTTTGCTGATTGATTGTCACTTTTCACTGGTTCTGGAGGCCCGAGTAGGTTCTCTGCCGCTCGGTCTCTCCTAATGTGTAAAACACCTCCTGAGCACCACTGCTTGCCTCACTGCTGCACCAGTTGCAGGATACTGGCTCCTGCTGGGTCAGGTCTGGCAACTCCTCGCTGCTTCCGAACTGTCTCTCCCCTGCCCTGCCACTCAGTCTGATTCCTCAACTTTGCCTTTGATGTTCAGGGCTCCTAGATTGTCATAGATAATCGATTCACTTGTTTCTTGGGGTTTTTGTTGTAAGAGGGACTACAGGAAGTGTCTGACTACTCTGCCATCTTGGCCCCACCTCCTACCTGATATTTTTTAATGGCTGCATACTATTCTGTTGTACAGATGTACTAGGATTTATTGGCCTATTGAGGGACATTTTTGTTTTCTTTTATTTTGTCTATTCTAAAGTAAGCTTGCTTTTCACCAACAAAGCTAGTGTGAAGATCGGGTGTTCAATACGTTTTTGCTGAAGAAATTTTAAAAATTGCAGCAAGCAACCTTATACCATTGTATTTTAGTATGTTCCCTGTTAGTTCCTTAGGTAAGTTCTGAGATGTGTTAAATTTCCCTTCAGAATCATCAAATCATTTTATACTCCCAGCAACAACTCAGAGAACTTCCTACTCATCTACACCTACATAGAATCTTGGATTTTCTTATTCATACATTCTAATTGTTAAATACTTTTTCTCACCCTATTAGTCTTGATAGATATATTTTTAATGGTTCCCTCTTTCCATAAGTTCATTTAAGTTAACCATTATCTTCTTATTTATTACTAGACTTCCATTGGTTTCTTTTTCTATACCTAATTTTTTAATCTCTCTGGATATCTTTTAGGCTGAAGAAAATTCATATTATCCTAAAGTGTTAACCTAGGTGTTAATTTAAACAGCATTTCTTTCTTTTATTATTAAATTGAATATACCATGGACTGCCAAAAGAACGAACAAATCTGTCTTGGAAGAAGTACAACCAGAATGCTCCTTAGAGGCAAGAATGGCAAAACTACATCTCATGTACTTCGGCCATGTTATCAGGAGGGATAAGGAGGGATCAGTCCCTGGAGAAGGACATCATGCTTGGTAAAGTAGAGGGTCAGTGAAAAAAAGGAAGACCCTCAAGGAGATGGATTGACACAGTGGCTGCAACATAACAATGATTGTGAGCATGGCATCGGACCAGACAGCGTTTCATTCTGTTGTACATTGGGTAGCTATGGGTCGGAACTGACTCCACGGCACCTAGCAACAACAACAAGATTAAATTGTGAAATATAACAAATCTGAGCCCTGGTGGCCCTGTGGTTAAGTGTTTGGCTGCTAACCAAAATGTCAGCAGTTGGAATCCACCAGCCACTCCTTGGAAACCATATGGGGCGGTTCTATGCTTTCCCGTAGGGTCACTATGAGTCAGAATCGACTCTGTGGCAACGGGATTGTGATTGATTGATTGATTAATAAAAAAGTGTATAAATCATTAATGAATACATATAAAATAAATACTATGTAGTATCTAACAGAATCCAGATCAAGAAATAGAACTTTAAAAGCACCTGTGTCCTCTCAGGTGATTTTTTTACTAATCCCCAAATCCTCTCTTCTTCCCGGAGGTATTTTAACTTTTATAATACTTATTTCCTTGCTTCTCTTTATAGTTTTATTGCCTATGTATGCACCCCTAACCATTTAATTTTGCCTGTGGTTTAACATTATATAAATTGAATCATACTGTTTTTACTCATTTAGCCTTGCTTATAGTGCTCAAATTATGTTAGTAAAATCCAACCATGTTTTTACATGTAGATTAATTCATTCATTCTTGTTGCCATATATTGTTTTATTCCATGAATATAACATATTTATTCATTCTACTCCTCATGGATATTTTTCCAATTTATGGCTATTTACAAATAATGCTGTACATTTCTTTTTTTTCCTCAACATTATATATATATATTTTAATTTTTTTTATTGTACTTTAGATGAAGGTTTACAGAACAAATAGTTTCTCATTTAATGCTGTACATTTCTGATGGGTTTATATTAAGAGTGGAATTGCTGGCTCATGGGTATATATCTTCACCTTTAGTAGATAAACTGCCAAAATGTTTTCCAAAGTGATTGCATCAATTTACACCCCCATTAGCAGATTTTTTTTTCTAGATACCAGTTCTTTGTGAGTTATATGTGTTGTAAATATCTCTCCCACTCTATGGCTTGACTTTTAAATTTTGTTATTGTGTCTTAAAAAAAGAGGAGCCCTGGTGGCGCAGTGGTTAGTGCTCGGCTACTAACCAAAAGGTCGGTGGGTCAACCCACCAGCTGCTCCAAGGGAGAAAGTCGTGGCAGTCTGCTTCCTTAAAGATTACAGCCTTGGAAATCCTATGGGGCAGTTCTACTCTGTCCTATAGTGTCGTTATGAGTCGTAGTCGACTTGACGGCAGTGGGTTTGGTTTTTTGGTTTTGTCTTAAACTTTTTATTATGGAATATTTCAAACATATTCAAAAGTAGTTTGAAAAATATAATGAAACCCCAAGTGTCCACCACTCAACTACAATAATTTTCAATTCATGGCTAATCTGTTTCTACTCCTACCCACTTTCTCCCTCCCATATTATTTTTGAAGCAAATCCCAGATAGTATATAATTTCATCTGTAGATATGTCAGTATGTATCTTTTAAAAGATAAGAACTTTAAAGAAATTTTTTATTGTACTTTAGATGAAGGTTTACAGAACAATAGTTTCTCATTAAACAGTCAGTACACATATTGTTTTATGACATTGGTTAAGAACCCCACGACGTGTCAACACTGTCCCTTCTCGACCTTGAGGACCTTTTCCTTTTGGTGAAAATATACATAGCTAAAGTTACACCAATTTGAAAGTTTCTACATGTACAATTCAGTGACATTGATTACATTCTTCCAGCTGTGCTGCTATTCTCACTATCCTTTTCCAAATTATTACATCACCATTATATTCAACTCACTGTCCCCTAGGCTTCCCATCAAACCTTTTGAGTTGCTGTTGTCAATTTGATCTCACATAGCTAATTCTTTTTTTTTTTTTTTGGACCTTAGATGAAGGTTTGCAGAACAAATAGTTTCTCATTAAATAGTTAGTACACATATTGCCCTATGACAATGTTTAACAACCCCATGACATGTCGATAACAACGTTCTTAAACTTAACCACAATGTCATTATTATACCTAAAAACAATAATTCTTTAATATCAAATATGTAGTCAGTGCTAAAATTTTCAATTATCTCATAAATATCATGATATCTTAGTTTATTTTTATTTGAATCAGGATTCAATGATGTTCAGATGTTACCCTTGGTTGATATGTCTTTTAAAGATCTTTTAATCCAAAAGTTCCCCTTTTGATGTTGTTGTTTTTTCCTTGTAATGTGAATATACAAATTCATTTGTTCTACAGAGTTTCCCATGGTCTGTATTTTGCTGACTGAATCAACGTGGTGTTTCTGTTCTGTATATTTCCTATAAATTAGTAGTTGGCTCTAAGTGCTTAGTTAGGTTCAAATTCGAATTTCATTGGCAAGATCATACTTCATAAGAGATGATGCATTCTTCTATCAGGAGAACAAAATGTCTAGTTGTTTTTATTTATGTGATTTTATCAGCCATTGATGCTCAAGGTTAGATATGTTCATTCATTAGAGTGTAAAATGATGATCTATCTTCCTTCTTCTTCTATTAGCTGGCGTATTTCTATAAACAGAAACTTCCTAGCACCTACTCTTTGGCTACTCAGTGACAAGGTTTATATAGTAAAACTGAGTAAATGATTCTTTCCCTTTAAGTGCAGGTTTTCACAAAAAGGAGTTGATTCACTTTGTATCTTCCAACAGTATACAGATAAGATTTTCTTTTCAGTCATTATGGGGTCATAGATTTAAACATATTTGATGTGTTTTAATCTTTATAGATATTATTCTTATTGTTGCTCAGATTGTAGCATCTTTGCTCAGTGGTAGCCTTGTGAAGTTTGGCCCTAAGTCCTTCTCATATGACCTTAGAAGTCTCTGATAACTTCCCTGATTGTAGTATGTTAAGATGTTCTAGACTCATCTTGCTTGTTTCCTGACCTTAACCTGGAATCAGCCATTTTTCTGTGGAATCCTGGTTCATTTTAGTTGGATGTGGTATATGGAATAAGGAGACTTTAATTGATGCTAGGATTGCTCATTTCTATGGGATTGATCATTGTACCTAGGCCTCTTTAGTAGACAAAAACAAATACTATTTTAAGAAAAAAATCCTTGTTTTCATACTGATACTTCCCATTTGAGTTCAATACCACATGGATTTTACTTAACTTCTTTGTATCTTGTATTTGTATTTCCTTTTCCTCAGACCAAAATCCCAGTTCTCAATGACATTCAGAATAAAAGAATTAGAATATCACATAATTTTGCATTTGCTTTATCTCACATTACACATAGAACAGTCTCAAAATAGCGGTGCCAACAGTACTATCAATAATATGATTACTGAAAACATTTTAAGGTTTTTTGCATTTATTTTCTCATTAGAATATACCCTACCAGGGATGTACAGTCAAATTACTATTTTAAACACACTTGGAATAGTTCTCTGTGTGGTTATGCTGTCAATTGGATACACATCTCGGTTCCTTTGTTTAATATTATTTACCATTTGGGGGGTTATGTTTTAAATTTAATTTCTTTTATAATTATGTAAAATATTCACCTGTTTCCAAAGTAAAATCTACAAAACAAAATATCTTCAAAATGTCTAGCTTCTATACTTTATGTTTTTCTTATTCATTCTCTCACCGTACAATAATAATATGCTTTTTTTAAATTTAGGATTCATCCTCTCATTTTTAAATATAAGAACACATGTATATACATATTTATGTATCTTGTCTCTCCCATTTTTAGATAAATGGTATAATATAATACATACTTTCCTTCACCTTGCTTTTTTTCATTTTACAGTATTTTTGAATGGGCAGTGTTCTAAATTTTGATGTAATCAATTTTATTAATTTTTTAAATTTATGGTAAGATTAAAAAATAGTGCTTAAATGCAAAACATAAAGATACTTAAAGTGTAAAAGGATGGAAAAATACACCTTGAAAATATTAATATGAAGCAAAAAATAAAGCTGGTTTAATTATACTAATGTCAAACAAACTATACTTAAGGTAAAGAGCATTTCTAGTTAAAAAGAGTCACTTTATTATGATAAAACTTTCTATTTACCAAATATGTATAACAGAATTTGTATACATCTAATAGCAATGGCTCAAAATGTACAAAGTAAAAATGGATAGAACTACAAGGGAAAAATCCAGCTTGGCTATTTTAGCACACCTTTCTCAGTAATTTACATAATACACTGAGAAAAATCCATAAGAACATACAAAATGTTGAACAACACCATTTACAAATTTGACCCACTGAATATATATAGAATATTTTAGAGGTCTTGCTAGTAAACACATAGTTAGATTTCCTTCCAAAATCTAGCCCAACAATCTTTTTTTTTTTAAACTGGAGAATTTAATCTATTTATGTTTTGTGTAATTAATGATATATTTACATATAAATTTACCATATTATTTTATGCTTTCTATTTTTTCTCTCTGCTCTATATTTCTTTTTTTCCCTTTATTTCCTTGTTTTGGGTTGACTACATTTTTAATAATTTTTTTCACTTTACTAGTTTGAAAATTCGTTCTCTGTTTCTGTTATTTTAGCAGTTGCCCTCAAAATTGTAATCTTTAATTTATAGATATAGAATGTTAATTAGTGCCTTTACCTTCCTCTTAGACAAAATTCTAGAAATGTTTTATATTCAGAAATACTCAACTCATCTGTTTCTAATAACTATCATTACTTTTATATAATTTTAAATGGTGTTGGTAAACACTGAGGGTCTATTATTTTGGCATTCCAGCTATATGGGAAGCATAGTCTTCTATTAGAATCACCATCTTGTGCAGGCTTTGTCTCCTCTCCCCTGTTCACCAAGAGACAAGGAAAAAAAAAATCGAAGTTCAAATTGGCCAGGTTGAACAAGTGCCCTCAGGTCAAAAGCATCTAAAAAAGAAAAATCCAAACATTTTGCCATGTAGTCAATTTTGGTTCATGGTGACCACATGTGCTATAGAGTAGAACTGCTCCATAGAGTTTTCTTGGCTGTACTCTACAGAAACAGATCACCAGGCCTTTCTTCTGCTGCACTGCTGGGAAGGCTCAAACCCCCAAACTTTAGGTTAGTACTCAAGTGCAAACCATTTGCACCACCCAGAGACCTAAAGCGTCTCCAGTGTTTCCTTAATCTCTCTAGGTTTTTAACTTAACTTGCATTTTTGCCTGAGTTAATTCCTTACTACTTTGCCAGCTATTCAATACTTTTTTCAGCCTTTTAAAAAAATATATATATAAATTATTTTTAAATAATTATAGACTGAGAGGAACTTGCAAAAATAGTACAGAGTCCTATGTACCCTTCACCCAGCTTCCCCCAAAGGTGACATATAGCTGTAGTACAATATCAAAACCAGGAAATTGACATTAGTATAATACTGTTAACTAGACTGCAGATCTTATTCAGTCTTCACCAGTTTTTTTTTTTATTGTACTTCAGGTGAAGGCTTACAGAACAAATAGTTTCTCATGAAACACTAGTACACATGTTGTTTTATGACATTGGTTAACAACCCCACAACATATCAACCCTCTAACTTCTCAACCTCTTTTTTTTGGTGAAAATACACATAGCCAAAGATACACCGTTTCAAAAATTTCTACATGCACAGTTCAGTGACATCGACTACGCTCTTCCAATTGTGCTGTTATTCTCACTTAAGATGAAGGCTTATAGAGCAAAATAGTTTCTCATTTAACAGTTACTACAAATGTTGCCCTATGACAATGGTTGACAGTCTCACAACACATCAACAATATCTTTACACAACCTTGGGTTCCCTATCACCAGCTTCCTTGTCCCTTTCTGCCTTCTGGCCCTTGTCACTGGACTCCTGTACCTTGTGATCTCATTTGGTTTTACGGGGCTGTCCACTGCCAGGCTGAACAGTGAACCTTGGAGGTAGCTTCACCACTGAGCTAAAAGGGTGTCTGGGGGCCACACTCTCGAGGTTTCTCCAGTCTCCTTTAGGCCAGTAAATCTGGTCTTTTTTTGTGTGTGTGAGTTAGAATAATGCTCTACATCCTTCTCCAGCTCTGTCCAGAACCCTCTGTTGTGATCCTGGTCAGAGCAGTCAGTGGTGGTAGCCGGGCACCATCTAGCTGTACTGGACTCAGTCCGGTGGAGGCCTTGGTAGCTGTGGACAATTAGTCCTTTAGACTAATCCTTTCCTTGTACCCTGTTCTCTTCATTCTCCCTTGCTCCCGAAGGGATGAGACCAGTGGAGTATCTTAGATGGCTGCTCACAGGCTTTTAAGAGCCCAGACACTACTCACCAAGATAGAATGTAGAGCATTGTCTTTATAAGCTATGTCATGCCAATTGAGCTAGATGTTCCCCAAGACCATGGTCCACACAGCCCTCCGCCCAGCAATTCAGTCCCTCAGGGAGTTTGGATGTGTCTATGGAACTTTCATGACCTTTCCTTGTACAAGTTGTGCTGGCTTTCCCAGTATTGTGTACTCTCTCACCCTTCACCCAAGATACCACTTATCTATTGCCTATTTAGTATTCCCCGCCCCATCCCTGGTAACCAACAAAGATTGTTACATTTTGTGTGTGAACTTTTTCATGGGTTTTTACAATAGAGGTCTCATACAATATTTTTCCTTTCGTGATTGACTTATTTCACTCAGCATAATGTCCTCCAGTTTCATCCATGTTATGAGATGCTTCACAGATTCATTGTTGTTCTTTCTCATTGCATAGTACTCCATTGTATGTATGAACCATAGTTTGTTTATCCATTCATCTGTTGATGGGCATCTAGGTTGTTTCTATCATTTTGCTATTGTGAACAATGCTGTCACGAACATAGGTGTGCATATGTCTATTCGAGTGACGACTCTTATTTCTCTAGGATATATTCCTAGGAGTGGGATTGCTGGATCAAATTGTATGTCTATTTCTAGCTTTCTGAGGAAGCGCCATATCATTTTCCAAAATGGTTGTATCATTTTGCATTCCCACCAGCAGTGCATAAGAGTTCCCATCTCCCCGCAGCCCCTCCAACATTTGTTATTTCCAGTGTTTTTGATTCGTGCCAGTAATGCCAGGGTGAGATGGTATCTCATTGTGGTTTTAATTTGCATTTCTCTAATGGCTAGTGATTGCGAGCATTTCCTCATGTGTCTGTTGGCCATTTGAATGTCTTCTTTGGTGAAGTGTCTGTTCATTTCCTTTGCCCATTTTTTAATAGGATTATTTGTCTTTTTGTTGTAGAGGTGTTGGATTTTCTTGTAGATTATGGAGATTAGACCTTTGTCTGACTTGTACTGTCCAAAAATGTTTTCCCAGTCTGTAGGTTCTCTTTTTACTCTTTCGGTGAAGTCTTTTGAAGAGCATAGGTGTTTGAGTTTTAGAAGATCCCAGTTATCTAGCTTATCTGTTGGGGTTTGTGCGTTGATGGTTATGGTTTGTATCCTGTTAATGCCATGTATTAAGGCCTGAAGTGCTGGTCCTATTTTTTCTTCTATGAACTTTATAGTTTTAGGTTTTATATTCAGGTCTTTGATCCATTTTGAAGTAGTTTTTGTATACGGTGTGAGATACGGGTCCTGTTTCATTTTTTTGCAGATGGATATCCAGTTTTGCCAGCACCATTTGTTAAAAAGACTGTCTTTTCCCCATTTGATGGACTTTGGGCCGTTGTCGAAGATCAGGTGACAGTAGGTGGATGGACGTACATCTGGGTTCTCAATTCTGTTCCATTGGTCAATGTATCTGTCGTTGTACCAGTTCCAGGCTGTTTTGACTACTGTAGCTGTATAGTAGGTTCTCAAGTCAGATAGTGTGAGTCCTCCAACTTTCTTCTTCTTCTTCAGTAGTGCTTTACTTATTTCGGGCTTCTTCCCTTTCCATATAAAGTTAATAATTAGTTTTTCCATCTCTTTGAAGAATGTTGTTGGTATTTGGATCAGGAATGCATTGTATTTGTAAATTGCTTTGCGTAGAATTGACATTTTCACAATGTTGAGTCTGCCTATCCATGAACATGGTATGTTTTTCCATTTATGTAGATCCCTTTGGGTTTCATACAGTATTGTTTTGTAGTTTTCTTTGTATAGGTCTTTTACATCCCTGGTCAGATTTATTCCTAAGTATTTTATCTTTTTAGGGGCTATTGAAAATGGTATTGTTTTCCTGATTTCTTTTTCATCGTTCTCCTTAGTGGTGTATAGGAATCCAACTGATTTTTGAATGTTTATCTTGTATCCTGCTACTCTGCTGAATCTTTCTATTAGTTCCAGTAGATTTCTCGTGGAGTCTTTAGGGTTTTCTATGTATAGTATCTTATCATCTGCAAACAGGGACAGTTTAACTTCTTCATTACCAATTTGGATGCCCTTTATTTCTTTCTCTTGCCTTACTGCTCTAGCTAGAACTTCCAGCACAATGTTAAATAGGAGTGGTGATAAAGGGCATCCTTGTCTTGTTCCTGTTTTCAAGGAGAATGTTTTCAGCCTCTCTCCATTAAGAATGATGTTGGCCATTGGTTTTGCATAGATGCTCTTTATTATGTTGAGAAATTTCCCTTCTATATCTATTTTATTTAGAGTTTTTATCAGGAATGGGTGTTGGACTTTGTCAAATGCCTTTTCTGCGTCAATTGAGATGATCATGTGATTCTTTCCTTTTATTTATGTGGTGGATTACATTGATTGATTTTCTAATGTTGAGCCATCCTTGCATACCTGGTATGAATCCTACTTGGTCGTGGTGTATTATTTTTTTGATATGATGCTGAAGTCTACTGGGTAGAATTTTGTTCAGAATTTTTGCATCTATATTCATGAGAGATATTGGTCTGTAATTTTCTTTTTTTGTGACGTTTTTGCCTGGTTTTGGTATCAGGGTTATGCTGGCTTCATAGAATGAATTTGGAAGTGTTGCTTCCTCTTCTATGCTCTGAAATAGCTTGAGTAGTACTGGTACAAGCTCTTATGTAAATGTTTTGTAGAATTCTCCAGTGAAGCCATCTGGGCCAGGGCTTTTTTTTGGTTGGGAGTTTTTTTTATTACCTTTTCAATCTCTTCTCTTCTTATGGGTCTGTTCAGATTTTCAACATCACTTTGTTGTAGTTTGGGTAGGCTGTGTGTTTCTAGGAATTTATCCATTTCTTCTAGGTTTTCAAATTTGTTGGAGTATAGTTTTTCATAATATTCTGTTATAATCCTTTTTATTTCAGTTGGTTATGTTGTAATGTCCCCCATTTCATTTCTTATTTGTGTTATTTGTGTCCTCTCCTGTTTTTCTTTTGTCAGTCTGGCCAGTGGTTTGTCGATTTTGTTGATTATTTCAAAGAACCAACTTTTGGTTTTGTTGATTCTTTCTATTGTTTTTCTGTTCTCTGTTTCATTTATTTCTGCTCTGATGTTTACTATTTCCTTTCTTCTGGTGGTTGTGGGCTTTTTTTGCTGTTCTCTTTCTATTTGTTTGAGTTCTGTAGTTAATGTTTTGATTTTGTCCCTTTCTTCTTTTTTGATATGTGCATCTGTTGCTATAAATTGTCCTCTGAGGACTGCCTTTGCTGTGTCCCAAAGGTTTTGGTATGATGTGTTTTCATTCTCATTTGATTCTAGGAATTTTTTGATTCCATCTCTGATTTCTTCTATTACCCACTGTTGTGTAAGTAGGGTATTATTCAGTTTCCATGTAATTGATTTTTTTCCCTTGCTCTTTCTATTGTTAATTTCTACCTTGATGGCATTGTGGTCAGAGAAGATACTTTGAATTATCTCAACGTTTTGGATCTTGTTGAGGATTGCTTTCTGGCCTAAGATGTGGTCTATTCTGGAGAACGTTCCATGTGCATTGGAAAAGAATGTGTACTTTGCAGTGGTTGGATGGAGTGTTCTATATATGTCTTTGAGGTCAAGTTGGCTGATTGTGCCCTTTAGGTCTTCTGTATCTTTGCTGACTTTCTTCTTAGTTATTCTGTCCTTTACTGAGAGTGGTGTGTTGAAGTCTCCTACTATTACTGTGGAACTGTCAATTTCTCTTTTCAGTGTTGAGTTCGTTTTATGTATTTTGGAGTCCCGTCATTGGGTGCATAGATGTTTATTATGGTTATCTCTTCATGATGGATCGTCCCCTTAATCGTTATATAGTGTCCGTCTTTGTCTTTTATGGTAGATTTTGTTTTAAAATCTATTTTATCTGGATTAAATTGCCACTCCTGTTCTTTTTTGGTAGTTGTTAGCTTGGTATATTTTTTTCCAACCTTTGACTTTTAATAAATTCACTTCTTTGTTTCTAAGGTGTGTCTCTTGTAGACAGCATATTGATGGATCCTGTTTTCTTATCCATTCTGTCACTCTCCGTCTCTTTATGGCTGCATTGAGTCCATTTACATTCAGTGTAATTGTTGATAGATGTGAGTTTGTTGCTGTCATTTTGTAGTGCTTTTTTTGTGGTGCTGAAGTTTTCTTTGTTCTTCTTACTCTCTTGTGCTGAGTTACTTTTGTTTGTGGATTTTTTTTTCAATTCTTTTGTTTTTGTAGATTTTGTTTTTGCCAAGACTTTATGTTTTTTGTCTTTATTTTTATGAGTTGGTTTATTTACTTTCTTTGTGTTTACCATGAATTTTACCCTTGTCTTTCTACGTTTGAAGCAGTCTACCATTACTTGGTATCGCCTTGCCTTCCTTTTCATTAGAAGGTTCTATACCTATGCCGTTTATTCCCTCTTTTATTGTTTTGATGTTGTTGTCATTTATTGATTAACTGCTCTGATTCCCTGTTGTATTTCTTTTGGTTTTGGATAGTCCTTGAGAGTTCATTTCCTAGATTGGTATCTGGCTCGTATGATCCTGTGTCCTAGGTTTTGCCTGTGAGCTGAAGCTGTTTGTCCTCAGATCGAAGAACTCCCTTTGATAATTCTTGTAAGTTTGGTTTGGCTTTTACATATTCCCTTAATTTCTGTTTATCTGGAAATGACCTAATTTCATCATCAAATTTGAATAAGAGTTTTGCAGGATATATTATTCTTGGCTGACAATTTTTTTCCTTCAAGATTTTATATATGTCATCCCATTGCCCTCTTGCCTGCATGGTTTCTGCTGAATAATCTGAGCTTAGTCTTATTGTTTCTCCTCTGTATGTGACTTCTTGTTTTTCATGAGCTGCTCTCAGGATTCTTTGTTTGTCTTTGGTTTTGGCGAATGTGAATATGATATGCCTTGGTGATTTTGTTTTGGGGACTCTTCTATATGGGGTTCGTTGAGCTTCTTGGACAGCCAGCTTTTCATCTTTCATGATATTGGGGATGTTTTCTGTCAGCAGTTCCTCAATGATCCTCTCTGTGTTTTCTGTTTTCTCCCCCTGTTCTGGAATTCGAATCACTCACAGATTTTTGCTTTTGATTGTGTCCCACATAACTCTCAGGGTCTCTTCATTTTTCTTTGTTCTTTTTTCTGAGTTTTCCTGAAACAGTGTTGTATCCAAGTGTTTGTCTTCAATTCCACTGATCCTGTCTTCCACCGTTTCAAATCTGCTTCTCAGCCCTTCTGTGACATCATCCATTTCTGAAAGCTTGTTGTTTATCTTTTGGATTTCTAATTGTTGTCTTTGTATAATTTCTAGTTGTGAATTTATTTTGGCATTTTGTTCCTGCATTATCTTCCTGAATTCTTCCAATTTTTTGTCTGCATTTTCCATGAATTTGTCTATTTTTTCCTCATGTTTGTCAGCTTTTTGCCTCAGTTCTTGGAGAATTCCGAGTATTAGAGATTTGAATTCCCTATGAGGTAGTTCTAGTGTATTTTCTTCCACAAGAGAGTCATCTGATGTTTTATTTTTGGATGCCTACTGCAACCATCCTGTTCTTTTTTTGTAAATGTTTAGATATTGTCTGCTGTTTTGGGGGCATTCAGTAGTTATTTTTCTTGTTTATTGATTGTAGATTTGTTTGTTTCGTCCCTTTTTTAAAAAAAAATTTGGCTATGTCTGAGCAGGCGGACTGTGTGTTCTTTGTTGTTTGCTCGTCTGTGCACTCAATACTTTTAGCCTCCTTCTCCAACTGGCAGGGTCAGTCACTCAGATATGGTACAGCAGGTCACGTCTAGCTGAAGAGGAGTTACTGGGATGGGTTGTTTGTGGCACTTACTACAGCCACCAGAGCAGGTCAGTAATCATCAGAGCAGGTTCCAGTAGGCATGCCTGTACTGCTTGGTGGTGTGACGTCAAGCGCATGGTGCAGGTAGGTAGGATGCAGCGGGGAGATTGTTATGTGTGGAGCTAAGATGGCTATGGGAGAGAGGAGAGAGGAACCGGAGCCAAAAACATACAAACAAACAAAAAAGAATGCTAGGGGAGCTTGCCGTTGGAATGGAGAGATGAGAAACTATGAAATGGAGAGAAATAGAAAGGGGAAGAGGAAGAAGAGAATGAATAAATAAAAATCAGAAAGCTTAAAGAACCGCAAAGTTCCCAGGGGTCCCACTGGTGCAGCTATGAGGTCTGGGGAAGTCACTCTCAGGTGTTGCAATACAGCCTGGCTAGAAGGCATAGAGGTATACAATGCTTGGTATTCAGGGATAAGAAAGAGAAAGAAGATATAGAGGGACGAGAAACTGAGCAATGAAGAAAGACAAAAAGGGAAAAAGAGGGGAAAGAAAACAAAACAAATTTTTAAAAAAAGAACAAGAAAGGCCCCCCAAAAAAACAGAGAAAAAATAACCAACGAAAAAAGAGATGCCCTCAGGGATCCCTCTGCACGTCTGTGGAAGCTGAAGGGGAGTTCCTTGCCACGCAGCTCCGCCTGGCCAGAAAGGGCTCCCAACTCAAGAAAAGGAAAAGAATACAAACAATTCAGAACGAACAAATGAACAAAAGCCCCGGGATCCCACCAGCATGGTAGCCCAGACCGGGAAACAACTCCACATTTGAATGGAGCTCCGCAGCCCCTCAGGTAGAAGCAAAGATGGTGCACGGAGCCAGGCACTCGAACGAAAGGAGGGGGAGGTGGCGAGAGGCAAGCGAGAAATCAAAAGAAGCAGAAAGGAAAAAAAAAGCAACACCAGCAGCCAACAAATGGCACTCAGAGAGCCAGCCAGTGCGGGCTGGTGTTTTTGCACAAGAGACTGTGTCCACGGGAAGCAGAGGAGGCCAAGTGTGGGTGATGAAGTGTAGAAAGTGGGAAAGCATATATCACAAATCGCTGGCACTCTGCAGCCCCTCAGGAAGAAGCAAAGATGGCGCACGGAGCCAGGCACTAGAGTGAAAGGAGGGGGAGGTGGTGAGAGGCAAGTGAGAAATCAAAAGAAGCAGAAAAGAAAAAGCAACACTAGCAGCCAACAAATGGCACTCAGAGAGCCAGTTAATGCAGGCTGGTGTTTCTAGACAAGTGACTGTGTCCACGGGAAGCGGAGGGGACCAAGTATGGGCGAAGAAGGGTAGAGAGTGGGAAAGCGTATATTACAAATTGCTGGTGCTCTGCAGCCCCTCAGGAAGAAGCAAAGATGGCGCACAGAGCGAGGCACTCAAGCAAAAGGAGGGGGAGATGGCCAGAGGCAAGGAAGAAATCAAAAGAAGTGGAAAAAAGCAACACCAACAGCCAACAAATGGTACCCAGATAGCCTCCTGCTTGGGTGTGTGGAATCCAAGCAGCTGGCGCTTCCCGGTCAAGAGACCGTGGCCGCCGGAAGCAGAGGAGGCCGAGCTGGGGCAAAGAGGGGTGGGGGGTGGGAAAGCGCACACCACAAATTACCGGTTGTTTTGTCTCCCGCTGGACGCTCCGTGTGGCTGCTTTCTCATATCCCCCTTTGCTGGTCTCCGATAGGAGTCCAAGATGGTGGATCCACACTGTGTTAGCTGGTAGGGGACCTCTGCATGAATCTCTCCTCGCTCTCTGTTCTCTGTCAGTTTTCTCACTCCATTTGGTGCTTGGCTGAGTTCTTTATTGCTTCATTTGATGTTTTAGAGTTTCAGGATTGTTGTATTCTCTGTTCGGCTTAGTTTTTCGGATCTTTGCTGTGGAGGGACGGCATGGTGCTTCTGCCTAGAGCGCCATTTTGCCGGAACTCACCAGTTTTTTTAAACTGTATTTTAGATGAAGCTTTACAGAGCAAATTAGTTTCTCATTAAACAATTAATACACATACGTTTTGTGACATTGGTTGCCAACCCCATGACATGTCAACACTCTCCCCTTCTCGACCTTGGGTTCCCTATTCCCAGCTTTCCTGTCTCTTCCTGCCTTCTCATCATTGCTCCTGGGCTGGTGTGCCCATTTAGTTTAGTTTTGTTTTACGGGTCTGTCTAATCTTTGGCTGATGGTTGAACCTCAGGAGTGACTTCAGTACTGAGTTAAAAGGGTGTCCAGAGGCCATACTCTTGGGATTTCTCCAGTCTCCATCAGACCAGTAAGTCTGGTCTTTTTTTTTTTTTTTTTGTGAGTTAGAATTTTTTTTCTACATTTTTCTCCAGCTCTGTCCGGGACCTGCTATTGTGATCCCATCAGAGCAGTCAGAGGTGGTAGCCAGGCACCATCTAGTTGTGCTGGACTCAGTCAGGTGGAGGCCATGGTAGTTATGGACCATTAGTCCTTTGGACTAATCTTTGTCTTTGGTGTTATTCATTCTCCCTTGCTCCAGATGGGGCTTAGGTGGCTGCTCACAAGCTTTTAAGACCATATATACTATCACTAAAGTAGGATGTAGAACATTTTCTTTATACACTATGTTATGCCAGTTGAGCTAGATGTTCCCCGAGACCATGATCCCCAGCCCTCATGCCTAGTAACTTGGTCCCTCAGGGAGTTTGGATGTGTCTATGGAGCTTCCACAACCTTGCCTTGGTCAAGGTGTGCTGGCTTCCCCAGTATTGTGTACTGTCTTACCCTTCACCAAAGTTACCACTTATCCATTTGTCTAGTTAGGGTTTTTCCCTCCCCACCCCTCCTCTCCCTTGTAACCATCAGGGATTATTTCTTTTTGTGTGTAAACCTTTTCATGAATTTTTATACTAGTGGTCTCATACAATATTTGTCCTTTTGTGATTGACTTATTTCACTCAGCCTAATGCCCTCCAGATTTATCCGTGTTGTGAGATGTTTCACAAATTCATCATTGTTCTATACTGTTGCATAGTATTCCACTGTGTGTATATACCATAGTTTGTTGATCCATTCATCTGTTGATGGGCATCTAGGTTGTTTCCAACTTTTTGTTATTGTGAACAATGCTGCCATGAACATAGGTGTGCATATGTCTATTCGAGTGATGACTCTTATTTCTCTAGGATATATTCCAAGGAGTGGGATTGCTGGATCGTATGGTATTTCTATTTCTAGCTTTCTAAGGAAGCGCCATGTCATTTTCCAGAATGGTTGTATCATTTTGCATTCCCACCAGCAGTGCTTTAGAGTTCCGATCTCCCCGCAGCCTCTCCAACATTTGTTATTTTCTGTTTTTTTGATTCGTGCCAGTAATGTCGGGGGTGAGATGGTATCTCATTGTGGTTTTAATTTGCATTTCTGTAATGGCTGGTGATCGCGAGCATTTCCTCATGTGTCTGTTGGCCACCTGAATGTCTTCTCTGGTGAAGTGTCTGTTCATATCTGTCTTAGTCATCTAGTGCTGCTATAACAGAAATACCAGAAGTGGATGGCTTCAACAAAGAGAAATTTATTTTCTCACAGTCTAGTAGGCTAGAAGTCCAAACTCAGGGCATCAGCTCCAGGGGAGGGCTTTCTCTGTCTGTCAGCTCTGGAGGAAGTTCCTTCTCGTCAATCTTCTCCTGGACTAGGAGCTTCTGCAAGCAGGAACCCCAGGTGCAAATGACACGCTCTGCTCCCGGAGCTTCTTTCTTGGTGGTATGAGGTCCCCATTCTCTGCTTGCATCCTTTCCTTTTATCTCTTGTAAGACAAAAGGTGGTGCAGGTCACACTCCAGGGAAACTCCCTTTACATTGGATCAGGAATGTGACCTTAGTAAGGGTGTTACAATCCCACCCTAATCCTCTTTAACATAAAATTACAATCACAAAATGGAGGACAACCACACAATACTGGGAATCATGGCTTAACCAAGCTGATCCATATTTTTGGGGGACACAATTCAATCCATGACATTCCAACTTTGGCCCCCATAAATTCATGTCCTTGCTACATGTAAGACACATTAACCCCATCATATCATAGCAAAAGTCTGAAATCAACTCCAAGTCCAAAATCCAAAATTTCTGTTCATTTGTGATATCTAGAATACAAGTTATCTGCTTCCAAATACAACGGCAGAACAGGCACAAGCTAGACATTTCCATTACAAATAGGATAAATTGGAGGGAAAGAAGGGATAATAGGCACCAAGCAAGTCAGCAGAACATGTTACATTGGCCCTCAAGGCTTTGCAAATAATCCTTTGTTCATGACAATATCCTTTGCCCATTTTTAAATTGGATTATTTGTCTTTTTGTTGTAGAGGTGTTGGATTTTCTTGTAGATTTTAGAGATTAGACCTTGTTGGGTTTGTCATAGCCAAAACATTTTTTCCCAGTCTGTAGGTTCTCTTTTTACTCTTTTGGTGAAGTCTTTCGATGAGCAAAAGTATTTAATTTTTGGACGATCCCAGTTATCTAGCTTATCTTCTGGTGTTTGTGTATTGTTAGTTATGGTTTATATCCTGTTTATGCCATGTATTAGGGCCTTTAGCGTTGCCCCTACTTTTTCTTCTATGATCTTTATAATTTATGGTTTTATATTTAGGTCTTTGATCTATTTTGAATTAGTTTTTGTGTATGGTGTGAGGTATGTGCCCTGTTTAATTTTTTTGCAGATGGACATTCATTTTTGCTGGCACCATTTGTTAAAAAGACTATCTCATCCTCATTTGATGGACTTTGGGCCTTTGTTGAAGATCAGGTGACTGTAGGTGGATGGATTTACATCTGGTTTCTCAATTCTGTTCCATTGGTCAGTGTGTCTGTTGTACCAGTACCAGGCTGTTTTGACTACCGTAGCTGTATAGTAGTTTCTGAGGTCAGGTAGTGCGAGTCCTCCTACTTTATTCTTTTTCTTCAATAGTACTTTACTCATTCGGGGCCTCTTCCCTTTCCATATAAAGTTAATGATTAGTTTTTCCATCTCTTTAAAGAATACTGTTGGTATCTGGATCGGGATTGCATTGTACTTGTAGATTGCTTTGGGTAGAATTGACATTTTCACCATGTTGAGTTTACCTATCTGTGAGCATGGTATGTTTTTCCATTTATGTAGGTCTCTTTTGGTTTCTTGCAGTAGTGCTTTGTAGTTTTCTTTGTATAGGTTTTTTACATCCCTGGTTAGATTTATTCCTAAGTATTTTATTTTTTATGGGCTATTATAAATGATATTGTTTTCCTGATTTCCTTTTTGTCCTTCTCTTTATTGGTTTATAGGAAACCAACTGATTTTTGTGTATTTGTCTTATATCCTGCTACTCTGCTGAATCTTTCTATTAGTTCCAGTAGTTTTCTCGTGGAGTCTTGGGTTTTCTATGTATAGTATCATATCATCTGAAAAATAGGGACAGTTTTACTTCTTCCTTACCAGTTTGGATGCCCTTATTTCTTTTTCCTATTGCTCTAGCTAGGAGTGCTCTAGCTAGGAGCGGTGATAAAGGGCATCCTTGTCTTGTTCCTGTTATCAAAGGACATGTTTTCAGCCTCTCTCCACTAAGAATGATGTTGGCTGTTGGTTTTGTGTAAATGCCCTTTATTATGTTGAGAAATTTCCCTTATATTCCTCTTTTATTGAGTTTATATCAGGAATGGGTGTTGGACTTTGTCAAATACCTTTTCTGCATCGATTGAGATGATCATATGATACTTTTATTTTACTTACGTGGTGGATTACATTGATTGATTTTCTAATGTTGAACCATCCTTGCATACCTGGTATGAATTACACTTGCTTGTGGTGTATTATTTTTTTGATATGATGCTGAAGTCTACTGGCTAGAATTTTGTTGAGAATTTTTACATCTATCTTCATGAATGATATTGGCTTGTAATTTTATTTTTTTGTGGTGTCTTTGCCTGGCTTTGGTATCAGGGTTATGCTTGCTTCATAGAATGAATTTGGAAGTATCCCTTCCTTTTCTGTGTTCTGAAATAGTTTGAAAAGTACTGGTGTAAGCTCTTCTCTGAATGTTTGGTAGAATCTCCAGTGAAGCCATCTGGGCCAGGGCTTTTTTTTGTTGGGATTTTTTTTGTTTTTTTACCTTTTCAATCTCCTCTTTGTTGTGGGTCTGTTCAGATTTTCAACTTCAGTTTGTGTTAGTTTGGGTAGGTAGTGTGTTTCTAGAAATTTGTCCATTTCCTCTAGGTTTTCAGATTTGTTGCAGCATAGTTTTTCATAGTGCTCTGTTATGATCCTTTTTATTTCATTTGGGTCTATTGTAATGTCCCCCATTTCATTTCTTATTTGGGTTATTTGCATCCTCTCCTGTTTTTCTTTTGTCAATTTGGCCAATGGTTTGTTGATTTTGTTAATCCTTTCAAAGATCCAATTTTTGGTTTTGTGGATTCTTTCTATTGTTTTTCTATTCTCTATTTCATTTATTTCTGCTCTGATCTTTATTATTTCCTTTCTTCTGGTGCCTGTGAGCTTCTTTTGCTGTTTTCTTCCTATTTGTTCAAGTTGTGTAGCTAATGTTTTGATTCTATCACTTTCTTCTTTTTTGATATGTGCACGTATTGCTATAAATTGGCCTCTGAGCACTGCCTTTGTTGTGTCCCAAACGTTTTGGTATGATGTGTTCATTCTCGTTTGAATCTAGGAATTTTTAAATTCCATCTTTGATTTCTTCTATTACCCAGTGTTTTTTAAGCAGGGTGTTATTCACTTTCCATGTATCTGATTTTTTTTCCTTGCTCTTCCTGTTATATTCTACTTTAATGGCATTGTGATCAGAGAAGATACTTTGTATTGTCTCAATGTTTTGGATTTTGTTGAGGGTTGCTTTGTGGCCTAAGATGTGGTCTATTCTGGAGAAATGTTCCATTTCCGTTGGAAAAGAATATGGATTGTTGAGTGGAGTGTTCTATATATGTATATGAGGTCAAGTCGGTTGATTTTGGCCTTTAAATCTCTATTTTATTGAGTTTCTTTCTAGATGTCCTGTCCTTTACTGAGAGTCGTGTGTTGAAGTCTCCTACTATTATTGTGGAACTGTCAATTTCTCTTTTCAGTGCTGTTAGAGTTTGTTTTATGTGTTTTGGAACCCTGTCACTGGGTGTGCAGAAATTTATTATAGTTATGTCTTCATGGTGGATTGTCCCTTTAATCATTATATAGTGCCGTTCTTTGTCTTTTATGGTGGATTTTGTTTTAAAGTCTATTTTATCTGAGATTAGCCTTGCCACTCCTGCTCTTGTTTGGTTGTTGTTTGCTTGATATATTTTTTCCATTCTTTGATTTTTAATACATTTATGTCTTTGTTTCTAAGGTGTGTCTCTTATAGACAGCATTTTGATGGGTACTGTTTTTTTATCCATTCTGTCAATCTCTGTCTCTTTATTGGTGCACTGAAGCCATTTACATTCAGTGTGATTATTGATAGGTGTGAGTTTATTGCTTTAATTTTGTAGTTTTTTTTTTTTTTGTAGTGCTGACGTTTTCTTTTTCTCCCCTTACTCTTCTGTGCTGAATTCCTTTTGTTTGTTGATTTTTTTTCTTTTCTTTCACTTTGTAGACTTTTTGTTTACTGAGACTTTATGTTTTTCTTCTTTATTTTGATGAGTAGGTTTGTTAACTTTCTCTGTGGTTACCTTGAAATTTACCCCTATCTTGCTAAGTTTGAACCAGTTTTTTATGGATATCACATTGACTTCCTCTCCATGTGAAAGTTCTATACCTATACCGTTTATTCCCTCTTTTACTGCTCTGGTGTTGTTGTCATTTACAGATTGACATCTGTGGTTCCCTGGTGTAAATTTTTTAGTTTTGATTAATCCTTGAGAGTTCATTGTCTAGGTTGGTATCTGGTTGATGCAGTCTTGCATCTTAGATTCAGGCTGTTGTCTGATGTTGTTTGTTCTCTAACTGAAGGACTCCCTTTAATAATTCTTGTAAGTTTGGTTTGGTTTTTACATATTCCCTTAATTTCTGTTTATCTGGAAATGTCCTAATTTCACCATCATATTTGATGAAAAGTTTGGCATAATATATTATTCTTGGTTGACACTTTTTTTTAATTCAAGGTTTTATATATGTTATCCCATTTCCTTCTTGCCTGCATGATTTCTGCTGAGTAATCAGAGCTTAGTCTTATTGTTTCCCCTCTTATGTGACTTTTCATTTTTCTGGAGCTGCTCTCAGGATTCGTTCTTTGTCTTTGGATTTAAAGAGTGTGATTATGATATGTCTTGGTGACTTTCTTTTGGGGTCTATCCTATATGGGGTTTGTTGAGCTTCTTGCATGGTCAGCTTTTCATTTTTCATGATATTAGGGAAGTTTTCTGTGAACAAGTCTTCAACGATCCTCCCTGTGTTTTCTCTTTTCTCCTCCATTCTGGAACTCCGATCACAAGGAAATTTTTGCTTTTGAATGTATCCCACATCGTTCTCAGGGTTTCTTCATTTTTCTCCATTCTTATGTCTGATTTTTCCTCAAAAAGCTGGTATGCAAGGATTTGTCTTCAATTTCGCTAATCCTGTCTTCCATAGTTTCAAATTTGCTCCTAAAACCTTATATGGCACTATTTCTGAAATCTTGTTGTTTGTCTTTTGGATTTCTAATTGCTGTTTTGTGTGATTTCTAGTTTTTTGTTTATTTTGACATTTTTTTCCTGCATTATAGTCCTGAATTCTTCCATTGTTTTGTCTTTTCCATGATTTTGTCTATTTTTTCCTTATTTTTTGTCAGTGTTTTCCTTCATCTCTTGGACAGCCCTGAAAATTAGAGTTTTGAATTCTCTCTCAGGTAACTCCAGTACCTTTTCTTCTACTGGAAGGTCATTAGTTTTTTTTGTGTGTGTGTGTGGGGAGTGGGGTGTGTGCTTTCTGTCCTGTTTTTAAAGTACGTTTTGATATTTTCTGCTGTGTTTGGGACATTCAGGAATTATTTTCTTCATTTGTTGATTGTGGATTTATTTGTTTCATCCTGCTTTCTCGTTTTATTTGGTTATATCTGGGCAGGCGGGCTGGGCATGCTTTTTTGCTTGGTCATCTGTGGGCACGATACTTCTCATCACCTTGTCCAGGTGGGAAGGGCTGGTTGCTCAGCTATGGTGCAGCAGGGAAGGTCTCACAGAGGAGGAGGATGGGGATGGGTAGTTTCCAGCATATACCGTGGTTGTCAGGGTGGGGTCTGGGGCAGTGCAGGGAGGGATCATGTGGCCCACGCCTGCGCCGCTCAGGGGTGCGGTGCTCAGTGTGTGGTGCAGATAGGAAAGGAGAGGATGTGATGTGTGGAGCTGAGTGGGTGTGAGAAAGAAGAGGAAGAAGAGAGAGAACCAGAAGCAAAAAAAGGTGCTGAGGGAGTCTACCAGTGCAGCGGTGCGGACCCAGGGAAACCATGTCAGGTGGCTTTCCAGCCAGGCTGTGTGACACAGCTGGTCAAGAAGGGGTGGAGATGGCACTCGCAGTTAGGTAGTGGGAAAAGGGAAAGGAGGGAGAGAGAAATAAGAAACCAAAAAAAAAAGCACACGCTGCCAGGTGGTCAGGAGAAAGGAAACGAAAGAAGGTAGAGATAGATGAGAAACTGAGAAAAAAATAATTTAGAAAAATGCCCCGAGGGAGCCCACTGGTGTGACCGCGTGGACCTGGGAAGCCGTGTGCTGGCAGTTCCCCAGACAAGCAGTGTGAGACAAGTTGGTTGGGAGAAAGGAGAGGAAGGTAGAAAGAGACAAGAAACTGAGAAAGAAAAAAATGCCCCGAGGGAGCCCACCAACGTGGCGGTGCAGACTGGGGAAGCTGTGTGCTGGTGGCCCCCAGCCAAGTGGTGTGGCACAACCCGTCAAATAGTGGCAGGGAAAGCACATGCAGCCAGTTGGTTTGGAGAAAGGAAAGGAAGGAAGGTAGAGAGAGACTAGAAACCTAGAAAACAAAAACAAAGCTCCCTCAAGGGAGCCCACCAGCATGGTGGCTCAGACTGGGAATGCCATGTGCAGGTGGTTCCCAAGCCAAGCAGTGTGGCACAACTTGTCAAAAAGAGGCGGAGACAGCACACGTGGCCAGGTGGTCAGGAGAAAGGAAAGGAAAGAAGGTATAGAGTCAAGAAACTGAGGAAAAAAAGAAGTCCCGAGGGAGCCCACCAGCGTGGCAGTGCGGACCAGGGAAGCAGCTCACCAGCCGAGTGGCACAGCACAGCCTGTCAAAAAGGAGCAGAGATGGCACATGGTGCCTGCTGGGTGGAAGAAAGGAAAGGAAGGAGGTGAGAAAGAAGAAGGAAAAAGAAGCCAAAAACAATAACAAAAACAATAACAAAATGGCCACTGAAGGAGCTGAAAAGTGGAGGCAGGGCAAATCCAACTGGCAAGGAGCCAGTGTCTCTCTGGCCAAGTGACCGCAGCCCACCAGAAAGTGGCAGAGGCCATGCAGAGGGAAGAAGGGTGGGGTGTGGGAAAGCGTGTATCCCTGGTTACTGGGTGCTTTGTTTTCTGCTGAGAGCTCTGTGAAGTTGCCTTCCTGTACTCCCTGTCCACCATTCTTGGTGGCTGAGGGGTTCAAGATGATGAGTCTGTGCTGTGTTAACTGGTAGGGGACCTCCACTCCATAGCTCTCCTTGTTCTCTGTTCTCTGTCAGTTTCTTATTTCATTCAATGTTTGGTTGAGTTCTTTATCCCCTCATTTGATGCTTAGGGTTCTAGGATTGACGTTCTATATGGTTTACTTTGTTTTTCAGGTCTTTGCTTGTCTTAGGCTGGGTTCTGTAGAGAAGCAAAAGCATTAAAGCATACATATATATAGAAAGAGAGAGAGAGCACGAGTGAGAGAGAGAGAGATTTATATCAAGGAAACAGCTCATGAGACTGTAGAGGCTGGAATGCCTCAAGTCCGTCGATCAGGATAGAGGCTTCTGATTCATGTAGCCTCAGGGGATGGTGAACCCAAGATTGGCAGGTCAGCGAGCAGGGCTCTTGCTCACAGGCTGTGAAGGTCAATGAATCCCAAGATTGGAAGGGAAGACAACAAGGCTTCTCCTGATTCACAAAGCTGTGGTGGCTGGCAAACCCAAGATCAGCAGGTCGGAGATCAGGACTCTTGCTCACAGGCTGTGAAGATCGACGAATCTCAAGATTGGCAGCTAAGCTGCTAGCTCAAGTCCCAAGAACCAGAGGTCAGATGAACAAGAGGCAGCTGCAGGATCCAGAGCAAGCCAAAAGCCTTGGCAAGGCAAGCAGGAAGGAAGTAGGTAGCGGAGGGTGGAGAGATGGAGGCTGAGGGGGTGGTGAGCCGCCACAGGCCCCGCCCCCACTGGTGCCACTCAGCAGATTCCACCATGGGGGTGATCACATATCAAATTTCAATAGGGAAGTGATCACAACATTATATAACTGCCAAAACACTGAGAATCATGTCCCAGCCAAGTTGACACACAGTCTTAACCATAAGAGTCCAACCCTTGTCAACTTGGTACCTGTACACATCTCCCCAAACCATGCATAATCTCTGAATAAAGACAATTGCAAACTCATACTTGTGCCTAACATGATACAACTAACACATGTACAACTGAAAGTGCACTAGTCCCGTTTACATCTTATATTTTATAAGAAAACAAAAATATTTGAGGCACACATACAAAGCAGAAATACTCATAACAATTACAGTCCTCGTTTCTGCAACTGGTCATGAGGCTGTAACTGGTATTGAGAACTATCCTCTTCCACCACCCATTCCATATTCCCTTTGCCCTCAGCAAGCACCTCGCCTGGTCGTGGTTATTTGCCTGGTGGGGTGACCCAAACCTTCATTCCTGAAGTGTCTGGGCCATTAGTAGTCACGTTGGAATTGGGTTGCTGTAGTTTTCCATTGACTTTAATCACATGGCATGGTAGTACTAAGAAATGCCCTAAGGGATCTCCTGCATTCCAGACATACTCCTCTTTACCTCCATTATCTAATATCAATCCGATTTCCTCTTGGTAATCAGGATCAATCACACCAGCCAGTATGGTAACTCCCTTCTTTGCCTGTTGATCCAGAGGCATAAGGAGCCCAAATTGGCCAGGTGGCATTCTTAGCTTCTGGTTCAATGGAATCAGTGATGTGTCTCCAGGTGGGAGCATGCCTCCCTTTGGGACTAAGACCTCTAGACCTGCAGAGCATAAGGTCGCAGGGACAGGAAACAAAAACCTTGTGAGTGGGTCACTAGGGGTAATAGTGAGTGGTGCCTCTGCCATTTCCACCCCTTGATTCCTGGACCCATGAATCCTGGCTATGGGAGAAACAGAACCATATATTGGACTCTGGTTTAGAGCATATACAGCCCTCAAACCTGCATGGTATTGCCACCTAGCTGGTGCCATAATTGTGTCTTTAGGAGGCCATTCCATTGTTCTATCAAGGCAGCTGCTTCAGGGTGATGGGAGCCATGGTAAGAACAGTGAATTCCATGAGGATGGGCCCACTGCCGCACTTCATGTGCTGTGAAGTGAGTCCCTTGATCAGAGGCAATACTGTGCAGGATACCATGACAGTGGATAAGCCGTTCTGTAAGTCCATGGATGGTAGTTTTGGCAGAAGCATTGCATGAAGGGAAGGCAAATCCATATCCAGAGTAAGTGTCTATTCCAGTAAGGACAAAATTCTGCCCTTTCCATGATGGAAGTGACCCAGTGTAATCAACTTGCCACCATGTTGCTGGCTGATCACCTCAAGGGATGGTGCCATATCAGGGACTCAGTGTTGGTCTCTGCTGCTGGCAGATTGGGCATTCAGCAGTGGCTGTAGCAAAGTCTAACTTGGTGAGTGGAAGACCATGTTGCTGGGCCCCTGCATAACCTCACCCCTGTCACCATGGCCGCTTTGTTCATGAGCCCATTGAGCAATGACAGGAGAAGGTGGGGAAAGAAGTTTCGACAGAATGAGTCAACTTATCTACTTGATTGTTAAAATCATCCTCTGCTGTGGTCGCTCTTTGGTGAGCATTCATATTAGACACAAATATCTTCACTTATTTGGCCCATTCAGAGAGGTCTATCCACATACCTCTTCCCCATAAATCCTTGTCTCTAATTTTCCAGTCATGTTCCTTCCAAGTCCCTGACCATCCAGCCAAACCATTGGCTACAGCCTATGAATCAGTACACAATCACACCTCTGACCATTTCTCCTTCCAAGCAAAGTGAACAACCAGGTGCACTGCTCAAAGTTCTGCCCATTGGGAGGATTTCTCTTCAGCATTGTCCTTCAGGGCGGTCCTAGAGAGGAGCTGTAGTGCTGCCACTGTCCACTTTCGAGTGGTGCCTGCATATCGCGCAGAACCATCTGTAAACCAGGCACGAGTTTTCTCTTCTTCAGTCAACTGATCATAAGGAACTTCCCGTGAGGCCATAGGTGCAGACTGGGAGATGGAAGGTAATGTGATAGGAGTGGAGACCATGGACATTTGGGCCACTTCTTCATTCAACTTGTGCCTTCAGGTGCTGCTTGGGCCCAATCTCGTACACACCACTTCCATTTAATGATGGAGTGCTGCTGCGCACGTCCAATTTTATGACTCTGTGGGTCAGACAACACGCAGTTCATGATGGGCAGCTCAGGCTGCATGGTGACTTGGTGTCCCATGGCTAAGTGTTCAGTCTCTACTAAGGCCCAATAACAAGGCAAAAACTGTTTCTCAAAAAAAGAATAGTTATCTGCAGAGGATGGCAGAGCTGTGCTCCAACATCCGAAGCGTCTGTGCTGTGATTCACCAATACAGGCCTGCCAAAGACTCCAAACATCATCTCTATCTGCCACGGACACTTCAAGCATCATTGGGTCAGCCAGATTATACGGTCCAAATTGCAGATCCTTCTCTTGTTCTGGGCCCCACTCAAAGCTAGCAGATTTTCGAGTCACTTGATAAATAGTTCGTGGTAGCACACCCAAATGAGGAATATGCTAACTCCAAAATTCAAAGAGGCCCACTAGGCGTTGTGCCTCCTTTTTAGTTGTGGGAGCAGCCAGATGCAACAACTTTAGAAGGAATATCTCAACATGCCCCCCACCACTGGACCCACCTAGAAATTTCACTGAGCTAGAACGTGCCTGAATTTTTGTCAGATTAATTTCCCACCCTGTAGCATGCAAATGTTTTACCAATAAGTCCAAAGTCATTGACACTTCTTCCTTACTAATCCAATCAGCATAATGTTATCAATGTAACGGACCAGTGTGACATCTTGTGGAAGGGAAAGGCGATCAATGTCCCTGTGGACTAAATTATGACATAGGGCTGGAGAGTTGATGTAGCCCTGAGGTAGGCAAGTGAAGGTGTATTGCTGGCCTTGCCAGCTGAAGGCAAACTGCTTCTAGTGGTCCTTTGAAAGAGGTATGGAGAAAAAGGCATTAGCCAGATCAATAGCTGCATACCAGGTACCAGGAGATGTATTAATTTGCTCAAGCAAAGAAGCTACATCTGGAAGAGCAGCTGCAATTGGAGTCACCACCTTGTTTTCGATAATCCACTGTCATTCTCCAAGATCCATCTGTTTTTTGCACAGGTCACGTAGGCAAGTTGAATGGGGATGTGGTAGGAATCACTGCCCCTGCATCCTTCAAGTCCATGATGGTGACAGTAATCTCTGCAATTCCTCCAGGAATGCTGTACTGCTTTTGGTTTACTATTTTCCTAGGTAGGGGCAGTTCTAATGGCTTCCACTTGACTTTTCCTACCATAACGGCCCTTACTCCATTTGTCAGGGATCCAGTGTGGGGGTTCTGCCAGTTGCTGAGTGTATCTATTCCAATTATGCATTCTGAAACTGGGGAAATCACTACAGGATGGGTTCGGAGACCCACTGGACCTACTGTGAGATGGACATGAGCCAGGATTCCATTAATAACCTGACCTCCATATGCCCCCACTCTGACTGGTGGGCGATAGTGACATTTTTGCTCTCCTGGAATTAGTGTCAGTTCTGAGCAAGAATCCCCCAAAAAGTCTGGTTATTTCCTTTTCCCCAGTGAACAGTCACTCATAAAAGGACGTAGATACTTTTTGGGAAGGCTGAGAGAGAGATTAACAGTATAAATTTTTGGCAGTGTATTGGAGTCTCTATTCTGGCGATTTGAGTTAGACTGCTGTTCACCTGACCTAGAATTCATCTGTTTGTACAGATCAAGTAAATATATAGTAGATTTCCTATCTATTTCACTCCTAGGGACACCGTGACTAAGTGGCCAACACCATAAGTCCATATGAGTCAGCCTATTCTGATTACTGCTTTGACACTGCTGTCCATCACTGTAACCACACCCACCTTGTTTTTGTCGATTGAGTGCCACCACTTGGCCCCTACTACTATGGGGTCCAATCAGTCCCATTGTAGTTAGGTGTCTTAATTCAGTTAGGGCAGTTCCCACTGTCAAATCTGATTTACATAAAATAGTGATCACAGCAGTCTTCAAGGATGCTGGAGCTCCCTTCACAAATTTGTTCCACACAGTTGTGGTAAAGGTGTGTCCTCTGGGCAATCCATGCGTGGGTCTGTGTGTCTAGCCTGATAAATCCACTCTAGCATGCCAATTTCCCTAAACCTTTGGATACCTTCTATGGTATACTAAGGCAGGTCTTATTGATCTTTATGTTCCTTGCACCATTATCCCACACCCTTAATAGCCATTCCTACACATATTTCCCAGGTTTCTGTTTGTACATATTAGAAAAGTCAAGCAGTTCTTTTGGATTGTAGCGTACCTCCTCCTGGGTCACACTTTGTACTTCACCTTTTGGGACTTGCTAGAAGCCAGAATCAGTAGTGTGGAATTGTTTTGAGAACATTCAGCATTGTCTTGTAAAGCATCTGCCCCAATGACTCAGGCAAGGGCTCTTTAGAGGTAGCTGGGCTAGGGCTAATCTCATTAGATGGGAGTGGAGGGGTTAATGGTTTTTTTGGGCAGGGTGGTGTAGCAGACAAACATGAAGTAATCTCTTCAGATGGGAGTGGTTCTGTTGGCAGGAATGAGTCAATGGAATTCAGAGGCTCAGTGTCTCCAGCTTCCTAATTATCTGCCCATATGTCCCCATCCCAATCAATGCCCTCACTTTAACTTCAGACACCTCTCGAGGTTGGCAATTAAGCTGGTGTTGTAATTCAGCCACTCTTACAATAAGACTCTGGGTTTGGTTTTTGGCAATATCAGCTCTGTTACTACAAGAAACAGGGCTTTCTTTCAAAGCACAAGTGGAAACTTTTATGTCATTTATGTGGCACTTGAGCTTTGACTCTAAAGCCCTGAGTGCATCTCTTTCTTTCACCAGTTTGTTTAGCGAAAGTAGGACCAAGCAACCAGCTTCCTTATACTTTTCATTATGACAAAATCAACCAGGGCCTCGCCTTTCACCAATACCTGATCTATTGGTGGTGATATTTTGCATATTTGAACTGCCACCTCATGCCATGGGTTATCAGTGTCCTCTTTACTACTGGAAGCAGAGTCATCAACGTCTCTAAGACTAACCAGACTTGAGAACCAATTTAGGAAACTCATCCTTACAATTTTGTTTCTCTAGAACCATTCTTGGTACCAAATGTCTTAGGCTGGGTTTTCTAGAGAAGCAAAATAAATAAAGTGTATATATATATTTATAACAAGGAAACAACTCACGCAGTTGTAGAGGCTGGAACGTCCCAAGTCTGTGGATCAGGATAGAGGCTTCTCTTGATTCATGTAGCCACAGGGACTGGTGAACCCAAGATTGGAAGATAAGAGAGCAGGACTCTTGCTCACAGGCTGTGAAGATCGACGAATCCCAATATTGGCAGCTAAGCTGCTAGCTCAAGTCCCACAAACCAGAGGTCAGACGAACGAGAGACAACTGCAGGATCCAGAGCAAGCCAAAAGCCTTGGCAAGGCAAGCAGGAAGGAAGTAGGTGGAGGAGGGTGGAGAGATGGAGGCTGAGGGGACAGTGAGCCGCCACAGGCCCTGCCCCCACTAGTACCCCTCAGCAGATTCCACCATGGGGGTGATCACATATCAAATTTCAACAGGGAAGTGATCACAACATTATACAATTGCTGAAACACTGACAATTATGGTCCAGCCATGCTGACACACAATCTTAACCATCATATTGCTGTAGAGGGATGGCATGGTGCTTCTGTCAATAGTCCCACGTTGGCTCTGCCTTATTCAATACTTTTAAGAAAATATTTTTCTTTCATATTTTATTGACGACTTCAGTTGCAATCACTGAAAAGTTTTGTGTGGCTTTCTAGCATGCCAAATATTCTAGAAAGGATATCTGAATTCACCTCTATCTTAGTTGCTGCTTAACTCGTTCATTATGTTATTAAGCATATTTTAATTGGTTTATTGAGATTTATTCATATGCTATTTAATGCACCGATTTAAATTATACAATTAAATGGCTTTTAGTACAGCGAAACCTGTGATAGCTGGAACTTGAAGGGATTGCCTTGTTTTTCTTTTGTCTCGCAAGTTTTCTGCCTTTGACAGGGTGCAATCTTACCACATTTCTATCGCTCTCTATTCATGGAAAATATTTGAGTTTTACTTCTCTGACAGGTTTCCACCATACACAGGTTCTGGTTTTTGCAGGTTTTACTGTATATTCACACAGTTGTGCAACTATCACCACATTTTGGCTATTATGACTAGTGCTACTATAAACATTTGTGTACAACTCTTTGTGTGAACATATATTTTCATTTTTCTTGGGTCTATACCTAGGAGTGGAATTGTTGGGTCATATGGTAACTTTATATTTAACCTTTTGAGGAACTGTCAAAATGTTTTCCAAAGCAATTGCACCATTTTACATTCCCACCAGCAGTGTATGAGAATTCTGCTACCAATGCCAATGAATTCTGTTTTTGTTAATCTGTGTGGTGGAAGGCCTAAAATTAAAGCCCAATCTTACGTGCTGCTTTGACATCTGGTGAAATCAGGAGGGGCTCAAATAGCCTAACCACATGTTCCCTTCCCTGTTCTGCCCCTGTGGATAAGGTCCCTTAGCCAAACAACCTTTCCTTATCAAGAGAACCAGGCATAGATCCTGCTTATCCTGAGTAGTAGGTTTCAGTCCTCTGCCAGCCCATAGTATTACTCAAACCAATCACATTTCCCCTTAATAATCAGGGGTCAACCCTAACTCTTGTTACTACAAAGGCTGTCTCCCACAGCCCATTTGTTTATTCTGTTCCCGAGTGCTGCTCTTGTGTGGCCTTGTATGCTGTGCAGTGTCCTTCTCCCCCAGACTGAGTATATGTGATTATCAAACTGTAGTTGATCTCATCTGTCCAGTGTCCAGTGTTGTGCGTTCAGCCATTCCCATAACCATAGATTACGAATCCCTCCATCACCAATAAGGTAAATAAGAGGCAATTAAAACAATCTGGGAATGTCTTTATTTCACCTTTATATGTTTTAATTGATGTAAAATTTACATAACATAAAATTCACCATTTTAAAGTGTAAAATTCAGTGGCATTTAGTACATTCACAATATTGTGCAACCATCACTACCATCTAGTTTCAGAACATTTTCATCACTTCAAATGGCAACTCATTATACTCAATAAGTAGTGACTTCCCATTCCCTAGTCCTCAACCTCTGGTAACCACTAGTATGCTTTATGTCTATATTTGCCTATTCTATATATTTCATATACAAAGGATAATACAATATGTGGGCTTTTGCTTCTGGATTCTTTTCCACTTAGCATAGTGTTTTTTAAGGTTCATTCATGTTGTAGCATGATTCGGGACTTCATTCCTTTTAATGGCTATGTATGGATATACTATATATTTTTAATCCATTCATCAGTTGATAGACATTTGGGTTGTTTCCATCTTTTGACTATTGCAAAGAGTGCTGTACAAGCTTTTGCAGTTCTTTTGAGTATATACCTAACAGTTGAATGGACTTCTTATATGGTAATTCTATATTTAACTTTTTGAAGAACCACCATACAAGGTTCCAATTTCTCCACATTCTTGCCAACATTTGTTATTTTCTGTGTTTTTGATTATAGCCATCTTAGCGGGTATGAAGGGACAGTGGTGGTTCAGTGGTAGAATTATCACTTTCCATATAGGAGACCTGGTTCAATTCCCAGCCAATGCACCTCATGCACAGCCACCACTCATCTGTCAGTGGAAGCTTGTGTTGCTATGATGCTGAACAGGTTTCAGCAGAGCGTCCAGACTAAGATGGACTAGGAAGAACGGCCTGGTGATCTACTTCCAAAAATCAGCCAATGAAAACCCTATGGATAACAATGGTGATCATGGAAATGGTGCAGGATGGGCAGCGTTTTGTTCCACTGTGCATGGGGTCTCCATAAGTGGGTTGACTCAACAGCAGCTAACAACAACAAATGGATGTGAAATGTTATCTCATTGTGGTTTTGATTTGCCTTTCCCTGATGTCTATGACTTTACTATTTCTTAATGTACTTGTTGACTGTTTGTGTATCTTCTACAGAGAAATGTCTATTCAAAAGAAGTAGAAGATGAAGGCTTAGATAGACACACTTTAACATCCCCCTACAACAAAGACTTCAGAAACCAAGTGAAATGGATACAAGCAATGACCCCATATCCCTGAACATCAAAGGGAAGGTTAAAGAATTGGACTGACCACTGACTGGAAGGAGAGTTAGAATGAAATCAGCATGAACACAGTCTCTCAGAGAGTTCAAGCCCGAGCAGCTGGCCCAGCACATCATGACCATTTTGAGACACCAGCAGGCAATATCCCCTGGCAAAGAGCCCAGAGAGGCAACTTCAAAGAAAACACAGCTGGCGGCAGCAATACTGAGTGAATGAACCTGGAAAGAAACAAGGAAGGCAGGTCATGTGCCAGGTCCAGGCTAGCCAGAGGAGACATGAGGGAATCCCATAGCTTTGAAACTAGGAAAATACGGGGGAAGTGCCACTGGATCAAAGTGGAGCAGATCATATCATTGGAGCCTCAGGACATGGGACTGATAAGACAGGTAGTACACTTCTGAGTAGGGACAAGGGTGAGCACAGGAAGGTGGGCAAGAGCTTCAGAGTCCCTGGAAAATGCAGAGAAGGGAGAGAACTGGAAACTAGTGATGGAACTTACTATCAGTGGTTGTATGTGTCCAAGTGGGAGGGAGATATCTACTTAATAATGAAATAGCCGAGCAATAATCAAAGTTTTTGAGGCAGGGCCAAGAAGGTGGAGTAGTCAGATGCTTCCGGTGGACCCTCTTCCAACAAAGACCCGAAAAAACAAGTTACTTGATTATATATGGCAACCTGGGAGCCCTGAACATCAAAGGCAGAGTTGAGGAATTCAACTGATTGGCAGGGGAAGGGAGAGATGGTTCAGAAGCAGCGAGGAGTTGCCAGACTTGACCCGGTGAGAGCCTGAGCTCTTTAGGCCTGATCAGCTCGTGGTGAGTGGTGAGGCAGGCAAGCGGTGGTCCTTGGGAGGTGTGTTTTCCACACTGGCAGAGACCCAGCACCAGAGAGTCTACACAGCCACCCAGAACCAGTGAGGAACAGCCATCATTGTTGAAAGATAAGTACGTGTATACAGCCTACCGCCCGGATCAAAAACACCACCCTTATGGAAAAACCTCTCTCCCATTTACCTCCCCCCTCCCTGGTCTGTACTGGGTCCTGGACAGGCTTCAGCAATTGCCAAGTCCCCTGGGCCAGAAGTAGGATCCATCACATGCCTGAAGCCATTCTCCCTGCCTTGGAGAGTGAACAAATTAACAAACAGGGGAAAAAATGAACTGCCAGCTCCCCTAAGCCAGGAACCTAGGGTAGGCAAAGCGCCTTTGCCTAGGCACAGGTGTAAGGGATCCACGGACTTTGAGTGCCTTTCCTCCTGCATAGACTTGTGTGGACTCATTTCAACACCATAGGCCCTTATTAGCACAGTACAACAGGGTATGTACCGGAAGTCTAACTTCAACTGTTCCAGCTGTGAAGTGGCAGGTTCTTGACATTTGACACTGCTCTGCCCATTAAGCAGGGTCTTCACATACACACATCAGGGGCCTGTGGACTGGTGGCTCCACCCACACCACCTAGCCACCTGTGACAGGGGCCCACGAATAAGAGATGCACCCCAGTCCTTACAGATAACAGCATTAGGTGCTCATAGTCCGGCTGCAAAACTCACCCACCTATGTGCTCTAGGGAAAAGGGACACGCCTTCCTCCTGGACACTTGGGGGTGTCTGTCAGCCCCCTGCCTTGTTCAGAGTGTGTCCCCCTACTGCAGCCAGATGCCTGTGCCTACTCCAATCACCCATGCTTGTCTAGGACTATGAGAGCCGACAGCACACACTTGGTGGCTATCTACCTGGGCACCTGAGTTGAATCCATACAAGGGGACTGGGTGGACTTCTGAGCTCACATACCTAGTAACAAATCTAACCATCTGGTGACAGGACATTAGAGCCTCAAAGGTGCCAAGAATCAAACTAGCTCATACGAGCAGCCTATTTGGGCATATCAAAACAAAACAAAGCTAGGACACAGTAAGCAAACATAAAATAAATAAATATAATAACTTATTGAGGGCTAGGAGACAAGAGTCAATATCAAATCACATAAAGTGGCAGTCCATGATGGCTTCAGCAAGCTCCCAAGATAAAGAATCTAGAAATTTTCCAGAGGAAGAAAATTTATTGGAATTACTATAGGCAGAAAAAAAGATTAATATACAGAACTCTTCAAGAAATTAGGAAGCAAATTAAGCAAAATGCAGAACACACAATAGAAGAAATTAAAAAGATTAGAGAAGAACATAATGTCAAATTTAACAGGCTGCAAGAATCCATAGAGAGACAGCAATCAGAAATGGAGAAGACTAACATTAAAATTTCAGAATTAGACAACTCAACAGAAAGTCACAGGAGCAGAATTGAGACAATGGAAGTCAGAATTAGTGAGATTGAAGACAGCGCACTAGACACCAACTTTTTGAGGAAAAATTAGATAAAAGGATTTAAAAAAATAAAGAAACACTGAGAATTATATGGAACTCTATCAAGGGGAATAACCTACGAGTGACTGGAGTATAAGAACAGGGGCGTATAACAGAAAATACAGAGAGAATCATTGAAGATTTGTTGGCAGAAAACTTCCCTGATATCTTAAAACATGACAAAGATATCTATCCAAGATACTCACTGAACCCAAAATAAGGTAGATCCTGAAAGAAAGTCACCAAGACATATTATAATCAAACTTGCCAAAATCAAAGATAAAGAGAAAATTTTAAAAGTGGCTAGGGATAAATGAAAACTCATCTACAAAGGAGAGTCAATTAGAATAAGCTCGGACTACTCAGCAGAAACCATGCAGGCAAGAAGGCAATGGGATGACATATATAAAGCCTTGAAGGAAAAAAACTGCCAGCCAAGAATTATATACGCAGCAAACTGTCTCTAAAATATGATGGCGAAATTAGGGCATTTCCAGATAAACAGAAGTTCAGAGAATTTGCAAAAACCAAACCAAAATTACAAGAAATACTCAAGTGAGTCCTCTGGTTAGAAAATCAGTAACATCAGATAACAACCCAAGACTAGAACACAGGACAGAGCAAACACATATCAACCCAGATAGGGAAGTCACAAAAATAAATAAAAGCTACAACACTGAAAATAGGGAAACAGATGTCAATATGTAAAAGATGACAACATTAAAACAAAAAAGAGGGACTTTAAAAAATGTAGACATAGATTTTTCATATGGAGAGGAAGTCAAGGCAATATAAAGAAATAAAAAACTGGTATCAACTTAGAAAAACAGGGGTAAATATTAAGTTAACCACAAAGGAAACTAACAATCCTACAAGTCAAAATAAAAAAACTAGAAAAATATAAAGACTCAGCAAACACAAAATCAACAACAATGAAAAAGGTGAAAAGAAAATACATAAAGAAAAACGATTCAGCACAGAAAATTAAGTGGAACAAAGAAAATGTCAACAACACACAAAAAAAGACATCAAAATGACAGTACTAAACTCATACCTATCAATAATTACACTGAATGTAAATGGACTAAATGCACCAGTAAAGAGACAGAGAGTTACAGATTGGATTAAAAAACACGATCCATCTAAATGCTGCCTACCAGAGACACACCTCAGACTTAAAGACACAAACAAACTAAAACTCAAAGGATGGAAAAAAATATATCAAGCAAACAACACTCAAAAAAGAGCAGGAGTGGCAATATTAATCTCTGACAAAATAGACTTTCAAGTAAAATCCACCACAAAGGATAAGGAAAGACACTATATAATGATTAAAGGGTCAATACACCAGGAGGACCTAACTATAATAAATATTTATGCACCCAATGACAGGGCTCCAAAATACATAAAACAAACTCTAACAGCACTGAAAAGAGAGACAGACAGATCCACAGTGGTAGGAGGAGACTTCAACACACCACTTTCGGTGAAGGACAGAACATCCAGAAAGAAGCTCAGCAAAGACACGGAAGAGCTAAATGCTACAATCAACCAACTTGATCTCATAGACATATACCAAAAACTCCATCCAACAGCAGCCAAGTATCCTTTCTTTTCCAACGCACATAAAACATTCTCCAGAACAGACCACACATTAGGCCATAAAGCAAGCCTTAACAAAATCCAAAGCATCGAAATATTACAAAGCATCTTTTCTGACCATAAAGCCATAAAAGTAGAAATGAACAACAGAAAAAGCAAGGAAAAAAATCAAACACATGGAAACATGCTCAAAAACTACTGGGTTGTAGAAGAAATTAAGGATGGAATAAAGAAATTCATAGAATCAAACGAGAATGAAAACACATTCTACCAGAACCTTTGGGACACAGCAAAAGCAGTGCTCAGAAGTCAGTTTATAGCAATAAATGCACACAACCAAAAAGAAGAAAGGGCCATAATCAAAACATTAACCCTACAACTGGAACAAGTAGAAAGACAGCAGCAAAAGAAGCCCTCAGGTGCCAGAAGAAAGGAAATAATAAGAATTAGAGCAGAATTGAATGAAATAGAGAATAGAAAAACAACTGTAAGAGTTAACAAGACCAAAAGCTGGTTCTTTGAAAAGATCAACAAAATTGATAAACCATTCGCCAAACTGACAAAAGAAAAACAGGAGAGGAAGCAGATAACCCGTAGAAGAAATGAGATGGGTGATAATCACCACAGACCCAACTGAAATTAAAAGAATCATAACAGAATACTATGAAAAACCGTACTCTAACAAATCTGAAAACCTAGAGGAAACGGACAAATTTCTAGAAACTCACTACCTACCTAAACTAACACAAACAGAGGTAGAACAACTAAATAAACCCATTAACAAAAGAAGGACTGAAAAGGTAATTTAAAAATTCCCAACAAAAAAAAGCCCGCGCCCAGATGGCTTCACTGAAGAATTCTACCAAACTTTCAGAGAAGAATTAACACCATTACTACCAAAGGTATTTCAGAGCATAGAAAAGGATGGAATAGTCCTGAACTCATTCTATGAAGCCAGCATAACCCTGATACCAAAACCAGGTAAAGACAATACAAAAAAAAAAAGAAAATCACAGACCAGTATCCCTCATGAACATTGACGCAAAATCCTCAACAAAATTCTAGCCAAAAGAATTCAGCAACATATCAAAAATATAATTCACCATGATCAAGTGGGATTTATACCAGGTATGCAGGGATGGTTCAACATTAGAAAAACAATAAATGTAATCCATCACATAAATAAAAGACGAGAACCACACGATCTTATCAACTGATGCAGAAAAGGCATTTGACAAAGTCCAACACCCACTCATGATAAAACCTCTCAACAAAACAGGAATAGAAGGGAATTTTGTCAATATAATTAAGGGCATTTATACAAAGCCAACAGCCAACATCATCCTAAATGGAGAGACTTTTAATACATTCCCCTTGAGAATGGGAACCAGACAAGGATGCCCTTTATCACCACTCTTATTCAACATTGTGCTGGAGGTCCTAGACAGAGCAAATAGGCTAGAAAAATAAATAAAGGGCATCCAAACTGGGAGGGAAGAAGTCAAAGTATTTCTATTTGCAGACGATATGATTTTATACACAGAAAACCCCAAAGAATCGACAAGAAAACTACTGGAACTAACAGAAGATTTTAGCAAAGTTTCAGGATACAAGATAAACATACAAAAATCAGTTGGATTCCTTTACACCAGAAAAGAGAAATTTGAAGACGAAATCACCAAATCAATACCATTTACAATAGTCCCCAAGAAGACAAAATACTTAGGAATAAATCTAACCAGAGACGTAAAAGATCTATACAATGAAAACTACAAGACTCTACAGCAAGAAACCAGAAGAGACCTGCGTAAGTGGAAAAACATACTCTGCTCATGGATAGGTAGACTCAACACTGTGAAAACGTCAATTCTACCCAAAGTGATCTACAGATACAATGCAATCCCAATCCAAATTCCACCGGCATTTTTTAAAGAGATGGAGAAAAAATCACCGACTTCATATGAAAAAGGAAGATGCCCCGAATAAGCAAAGCATTACTCAAGAAGAAGGACATAGTGGGAGGCCTCACACTATCTGATTTAAAACCCATTACACCACCACGGTAGTCAAACCAGCCTGGTACTGGCACAACAACAGATTTGTAGATCAATGGAACAGAATGGAGAATGCAGACATAAATTCATCCACCTATGAGCAGCTGATACTTGACAAAGGCCCAAAGTCCGCTAACTGGGGAAAAGACAGTCTCTTTAACAAATGGTGCCAAAATAACTTGATATCCATCTGCAAAAAACTGAAACAAGACCCATACCTCACACCATGCACAAAAAATGACTCAAAATGGATCAAAGACTTAAATATAAAATCGAAAACGAAAAAGATCATGGAAGAAAAATTAGGGACAACACTAGGAGCTCTAATACATGGCATAAACACAATACGAACCATTAAGTAACAATGCACAAGCACCAGAAGAGAGACTAGATAAATGGGAGCTCCAAAAAAATCAAACATTTATGCTCAACAAAACACTTCAACAAAAGAGTAAAAAGACAACCTACAGACTTGGAAAAAATTTTTGGCTAAGACAAATCCAATCAGCGCCTAATGTCTAAAATCTACAAGAGACTACAAAACCTCAACCAAAAGACAAATAACTCACTTAAAAAATGGGCAAAGGATATGAACAGGCACTTGGCCAAACAAGATATTCAGGTGGCTAACTGACACATGAAGAAATGCTCATGATCATTAGCCATTAGAGAAATGCAGATCAAAACTACAATGAGAAATCATCTCACCCCAACAAGGCTAGCATCAATCCAAAAAACAAAATAATAAATGCTGCAGAGGTTGTGGAGAGACTGGAACACTTATACACTGTTGGTGAGAATGTAAAATGGTACAGCCACTTTGCAAATCGATTTGGCGCTTTCTTAGAAAGCTAGAAATGGAAGTACCATACTACCCAGCTATCCCGCTCCTTGGAATATATCCTAGAGAAATAAGGGTTGTCACATGAATAGATAACACGCACACCCATGTTCACTGCAGCACTGTTCACAGTAGCAAAAAGATGGAAACAACCTAGGTGCCCATCAACGGATGAATGGATAAACAAATTATGGTATATCCACACAATGGAATACTACACAACGATAAAGAACAACCATGAAGCCGAGAAACATAATATGGAGGAAACTGGATGTCATTATGCTGAGTGAATTTAGTCAGCCACAAAAGGACAGATATTGTATAAACCACGATTATAAGAACTCAAGAAAAGGTTTAAACACAGAAGAAAACATTCTTTGATGGTTACAAGGGCGGGGAGGGAGGGTGAGGGTTATTTACTAACTAGATAGTAGATAAGAATCATCTTAGGCGAAGGGAAGGACAGCAGACACTACAGGGGAAGTCAGCACAACTGGACTAAACCAAAGCTAAGAAGTTTCCTGAATACAATCAAATAATTTGAGAGACAGAGTAGCAGGGGTAGGGGTCTGGGGACCATGCTTTCAGGGGACATCTAAGTCAATTGGCATAACGATGCTTATTAAGAAAATGCTCTGCATTCTGCTTTGGTGAGTGGCATCTGGGGTCTTAAAAGCTTGCAAGTGGCCATCTAAGATGCATCAATTGGTCCCAACACTTGCAGTAAAGGAGAACGAAGAACACCAAAGACACAAGGAAAGTATTAGCCCAAGAGACAGAATGGGCCACATAAACCAGAGACTTCATCAGCCTGAGACCAGAAGAACTAGATAGTGCCTGGCTACCACCAACGCATGTCCTGACAGGGAACACAACAGAGAGTCCCGGATGGAGCAGCAGAAGGTTGGGGTGCAGAACCCAAATTCTAGTAAGAAGACCAGACTTAATGGTCTGAGACTGGAGGAACCCCGGAAAGCATGGCCCCCGGATTCTCTATCAGCCCAGAACTAGAACAATTTCCGAAGTCAACGCTTCAGACAGGGATTGGACTGGACTGTGGGACATAAAGTGATACTCGTGAGGAGTGTGCCTCTTAGCTCAAGTAGACACAAGAGACTAAATGGGCAGCTTCTGTGCGGAGGTGAGATGGGAAGACAGAGAGGGTTAGGTGGTGGTTGAATGGACATGGGGAATCTGGGGTGGAAAGGAGGAGTGTGCTGTCACAGTATGGGGAGGGTAATTAGAGTCACATAACAATGTATGTATAAATTTTTGTATGGGAAAAAAATAAGAGAAGTGAGCAGAGAGACAGAGGGACCTCATACCACCAAGAAAGCAGTGCCCAGGGCAGAGCTCGTCCTTTGGACCTGGGGTCCCTGCGTGGAGAAGCTCCTAGTCCGGGGAACATTGATGAGAAGAAGGCTGACAGAGAGAAAGCCTTCCCCTGGAGCTGATGCCCTGAATTTGGATTTTTAGCCTACCTTACTGTGAAGAAATAAATTCCTGTTTGTTAAAGTCATCCACTTGTAGTATTTCTGTTATAGCGGCACTAGATAACTAAGACAGTACTCTTTTGTGTCTAGAATCTTTCACATAATACTTTTGAGTCATCTTTATAGTTTTGTGCATTATAATTCATTTCTTTTATTATTGTTGTATGGTATTCCATAGTGTAGAATATACAACAATCTGTTTATGTATTCAGATAGTGTTGGACATACGAGTTGTTTCCATTTGTGGCTCTTATAAATACAGCAGCTATGAACATGCTCATACAAGTCTTTTTGTACACATATGTTCTCCTTTCTCTCGGGTAAATACCTACGAGAAGAACTGCTGGGTCATAGGAAAGGTGAACATTTAATTTTTTGGAAAATTACCAGTTTTTCAAAGTGGCTGTACCATTTTATACTCATACCAGCAATGTATGAGAGTTTCAGTTGCTCCATATCCTCACCAAAATATCAATGCCATGAAAGAAAGAAGAAAGCTAGAAAACTGTTCTAGATTAAATGACATACCAACTAAATGCAACGTTTGAATAAGTACTGTACATTGGTTAACAGTATTGTATCAGTACTAAATTTCCTGAATGTAATCATCGTATTGTGGTTGTTTAGGAGAGTGACCTTGCTGTTAGCAGATAAAATGTTTCAGTATTATGATACCTACAGTAAGCTTTAAAATACTTGCTGCTGTCAAGTTGATTATGACTCATAGAGACCTTACAGAACAGAGCAGAACTGCCCCCACAGGGTTTCCAAGGCTGTAAATCTTTACGGGAGCAGACTGCCACATTTTTCTCCCACGGAGCAGCTGGGTTTGAACCGCCAACTCGTCAGTTAGCGGCCAAGTGCTTTAACCACTGCGCCACCAGGGCTCCTGGCTTTAAAATAGTTCAGCAATAAAAGTAGTATATACACACACACACACACACACACACACACACACACACATATATATATATATATATAAAATCTCAAGACAGAAATAAAGCAATTGGCAAAATATTAATTGGTGAATCTAATCTAGATGACGGGATTGAGTGTGTGTGTGTGTGTGTGTTACTCTTCAAACTTCTTGTAGGTTTAACTTTTTTTCAAAATAAAAAGTTGAGAAGTGGCAGAGAGATCTAGTCATCCCTCCAGGAGAAAAGGAGGCTGAATAAGAATCTAGCATCAAGGCTGACAAATTTGGTGATATGCAAGCATGAGGTGCTAGATTACATAAATACCCTTAGAGGAACATAAAGACAGGGACAACAGACTGAACCCTGCTTCTGGCAGGTTTAAGAAGTCATTCCATAACCCAGGAGCCAAAAGGTCATTCATAAACGTCACTCAACCAGCTGGCCTTTATGAAGTGCCTGAGTTCCCACCATGCATTTTCAGATCAGACTCTCCATCATCCCCTTCCTCTAGACAGGTGAGAGATCATTGCAGCTCCAAATTTTATAAGGGCCACAGAGTTATCCTTAAATATGTTTCCCAGTTGAACATGCAGGGATTCAGATGATTAAATAATATAAACATCAAATAAACAATCTGAGAGATTTTGTAAAAATAAGCTGGACAAGTTTGCTCATATACATCAACTGGCAATCAGTGCATGCTGTCAAAATTTCCAAATAATGCCATGCGGAGGCACTGTGGTGAGGAGAGAAGCACCCCGAGCTAGGTGGTCCCAGCTCTGCCACTAACTGGCCACGTGACCTTGGGAAAATCACTTTCCTACTCCTGTTCCTTATCTGGGAAAAGAAGTTTGGACTGAAGAAGTGACTTTCAAATTTTTGGCTGTGACCTACAGTGAGAAATATATTTTCTATGGAAACCATGTTTAAAACTTCAACAAGTTTCTCAAGAGATTTATTAACACTACCCATGGGTGATGGACTCTGACATGTTTTTGTTGTTGTTTTAATTACTAGTTATGACCCACAGAATTAATTTCACAAAATCATAATGGGTGGTGACCAGAATTTTGGAGAACGCTAGACTCGCTAGACTGGAGGGTCTTTAAGAGTTTTATCTGCTCTAATTTTCTAAAAATGGAAGTGCCTGTACTGGAAATGGAGCCCTAGTGGTGCAGTGGTTAAGAGCTCAGCTGCTAACCCAAAAGTATGCAGTTCAAATCCAACAGGTGCTCCTTGGAAACCCTATGGGGCAGTTCTACTCTGTCCTATAGGGTCACTATGAGTCAGAATCGGCTCAAAGGCATCGAGTGCCCCCCATCCCCCGCCAGTACTGGAAATATAGAAAAACACAGTTAATTCATTCTCAGCCTCAGTCTTGCAGTCTTTGACCTTCCTCAGCTTGTCCAGTTATAAAAGTCAGGTATTCTGCATCTGCAGATGACAAGGTCCCACAGAAAATGAGGTAGGCCTGATTCCTCCTCCCAAGGTACACAGCAGGAGGTAGTCCACGTACTTAACATCTCTAAACCCCAGTGCACTCATCTGTAAAGGGGGAGGACAATACAGCCCTTACAGATTGTGATAAGGATAAAATGAGACGCAGGGTGTAGTGCTGACATGGGCCATGAACTAGGTCCCTCTGACTGTATGTGGCCTTCCGACACGCTCTGTCCTGCACAGTGTACACCCTCCAGTTTGTCACTATCCCAACCACTCCTATGGGCAGTCTATCTGAACGTCTTATACTTTTCCTGTTGAATGTTTTGCCCATTGAATTTAGATATTCATTCTTGCTATTCTACTTAATTATTTACACTTAATAGGACACAATATACACACATATGTATACTGATATATACACACACCAGCGGTTCTCAGAATTTGATGTACATCAGAATTTCCTGGGGAACTTGTTAAAAATGGAAATTCTGGAGTCCCACTCTGTGAGTCTAGAGGATGGGTGCCAGAGGTACATTCTCAAAAAGGTCCCCAGATGTTGGTGTTTTTATGCAGATGGTGGACTAGCACTCTTTAAAAACACTAGGACATACATTCTTAACGTGATTATCAGATGTCGAATTATGAGTAGAAACTTCCTTACTGATTGGTTGGAGAGAAGCAAAATATAGTCAAAGACAACTGACATTTTGAGTCCATGTAACAAGGAGAAGAAAGGCAACATTAACAAAAAATAAGGACTGGAATGGAAGAGGAAGATGATGGGATATAGATTGCCTTTCAAACTATTAATTTCACAACATGAAATTTATATCTTTCCTAAAAACAGGTGCAATTGCCCTGCAGACAGACACTTGCAGACTGACACAATATTCAATTAGAAACTGGTTGACAATTCAATTCAATTTTCTAATTCAATTAGAAAAGGTTGACAGCAAAACTAAATCACAGCAACACAAGTTGTAAAGCAGAAGCCACATTATTAACCTCAGGGAAAACCGTACGTAGTATTCAAGGTATAAGGCAAAAGTCATCATGATTGTCAGGTTCAGGGATTTGGGGGCGCATATAATGCCTCACCTGCTGCTCCCTAATCTTTCTCCTGATTTCCATCATCTGCTCTGTGAACCTTTCTACATCATCTCCCACTTCACTGTGATCAGCATGCCTATTAGGTATGCCCCATCGAAAATTAGGGGCAAGTCGCCAAGCCCGCCCCCGCTTGACATTTCCTCCAGGCTCCCGGCCTTCACCCCCTCCCAAAGGGCGGGCCTCCTCTCCATTCTTCACAGGGGCCTGCTCCCCTCCTTCATTTTCCTGGAGGTTATTTTCCACGTTGAGATTTTTTCTCGCTTGTTTCTCTTTGGACTTCATTACTCCTAGGACACAAAGGCGAGAGAAGGGACTGAATGCTTCCTGGACAGATCAGCACCGAGAACAGATGCCCTACTATGCACCTTTTACCATTCAGAGCCGCGGACATTCAAAGGTTTAATTTCATTTTTCCCATCCCAGCGACTAGGGCGCCCTCTAGGGGGCTCCCAGTCCTCTCCCCTCCCTCCCCCAAGCCCACCATTTTTCCTGCCGCTCCTTCGCCAGGCATCTGCAGACGCGAAAATGGAGAAAAGAGCGGGGGTTTGGGGTGACAGTCGGGGTCTCAGACTGGGCTCTGCCCCGCCCCCACCCCACATGGTCCCTCGCACCGACCTGGGCCTATCCTGGCAGTCTCCTCCTCCTCGTCCTCCTCCCGATCCTCGCTGCCAGGTGCGCCGCCTGGACCCGCAGACCTGCAGACGGCGGGGGGCGGGGCTGCTGCGGCCGAACGCTCGGCACCGCCCCGCCGCCACCCAGGGCCCCTCGGACCGGCCCCTCTCGCCGCCCGCACCCGCCTCTCCCTCCCCGCTGACCACCATTTTCTGCACGAAAGAGGACCGGGCGGCGCGGCGTGCCGGAGAAGCCTGCGGCGGTGGGAGAGGCAGGTGTTTCCCAAAGGTCGTCGCCTCGGGCCCGCCCCTCCTGCAGGGCCGGCCAGCCCCTACCCACAGGAGAGGCCCGCCGCTCTCTCACCCACACGCACCGGCTCGCGGCGGGCCGTGGGGGCTGCAGCCCCGGACCTGCTGCTGCGGGCTCTGCGCTGCTCCGCCCGGGGCTGCCGGACCCGGGGAGGGAGTTCCGCCCGCGTCTGCCTCTCCCCCCACCCCCGCCACCAGCCCCAGGGACCCCCTCCGGGTTCCTTACCTGCTCCGCCTCCGCCTCCCGGTTCCTGGGCCGCCCCTAGCCCGCACGCCTGCACGCCTGCACGACCGCCGGGAACACGTACCGACAAGGGACGACCGACGGCCAGTGGGCCGGTGGAAGGAGGCGCGCGAGTCGGCGCTGGCCAGTCACGTGAGGCTTCGTCGCCGCGCGGCTCCGCCCCCACCCGGTGCGGGTTCCGGTCGCCCTGGAGTCAGGCGAGGCCCGCCTGTCCGCCCCCCTTCTCCTCACCTCAAGTCCCTTTAACAGCACCACCGCCGGGGCCTGTCACTCCCCCCTCTTTGCGGAGCCCTGAGCCTGCCAGGGAAGGGCAGTCTTTGCTTAAGGGGCTGTTGACCATTTCTGCCTCTTTTCTGGGGACTGGCTTTTGCCCCTCCTCTGCTTATGGCTGCTAACCAAAAGCTTGGCAGTTGGAATCCACCAGGCGCTCCTTGGAAACTCTATGGGGCAGTTCTACTCTGTCCTTTAGGGTCGTTATGAGTCGGAATCGACTCAGTGGCAGTGGGTTTGGTTTTGGAGTTCTGCTTCCCAGATACAATCCCTCTCTGCCAATCTGGCGCAAAATTTAAGGGGATGCCAAATAACTCAGCAGTCGAGATAAACAATATCTTAACGCAAAATTTGCAAAACAAAATCAATGCAAAAATATCCATGATAAGCAAAATCTCAAAAATTTTAAATAAAGAGAGCACCTGCCACAGCACCTCTTCCTCCCCACCAACCTGTGATCCTCCTTGCTACCAGTGCCCACCGTTTTCTCTACACCAGAATGACTGGGGAGACAGGAAATGAGTCAAAGAGAGTGGAATTTCTTTCTAATTCTTCTGAATAACTTTTTGTTTTGTCCTTTTTTATTTTTTTAAACGTGTTCTTTTCATAGTTCACACGATTTATTTATTTAATTTTATTGTGGTAAAATATTTATAGCAAAAAATTTTGCCATTTTAACCATTCTTAAATGTGTAGTTCAATAACAATAATGAAATTCACCATGTTGTGCAAGCACCATCACTATTTCCAAAAGTTTTACATCACCGTGAACAGAAACTCAGTACCCCTTCAGCAATAATTCCCATTGCCCCTTCCCCAGACCTCTGGTAACCACTACTCTACTTTCTGTCTCTATGCATTTGTCTATTCTAGTGTGATCACACGAGATTTGTCTTTTTGTGCCTGACTAGTTTCACTCAGCAGGTTTTCAAGGTTCATTCATGTCGTAGCATGTATCAGAATTTCATTTCTCTTTTTGGCCGAATAATATTCCACTGTATGTATTTTTCACATTTTGTTTATCCATTCATCTGTTAATGGACACTTGGGTTGTTTCACCTTTTGGCTGTTGTGAATAGTGCTGCAACAAACACTGGTTTACAAGTATCTCTTTGAGTTCCTGCTTTCAGTTCCTTTGGTTATATATTTAGGAGTGAAATTGCTGGGTCCTATGGCAATTCTCTGTTTAACTTTTTGCAGAACTGCCAAAGTGTTTTCCACAGCAGCTGTCCCATTTTACATTCACAGCAGCAATGGATAAGGGTTCTGATTTCTCCACATGCTCGCCAACAATTGCTATTTCCCCTTTTTCTGATAATAGCCATCCTAGTGGGTGTGAAGTGGTTCTACTCTGTAACACATGGTGTCCCCATGAGTCAGAATCAACTCCATGGCGGTGGGATTTTTTTTTTCTCTCTTTTTAGGACTGGTGGGAGGGAGTTGACGCTAATGGGTATGAAGTCTCTCTTTGGGTGATGAAAATGTTCTAAAATTGGGTAGTACTGATAGTTCCACAACTCTATGATAAACTAAAAACCATTGAATTGTACACTTTAAATGGTAGATTTTATGGTATGTGAATTATATCTCAATAGCAATGTTAAAATAATACATTATCACAGCTACTGTACTACTAAACTATAACCTCCACAGTATGAACCTGTAAATCTGGGTGTGTAATAAACACCTATGGTGACTCTTACGATAGGAAAATTTTGGTACATCCTAACTATTTATAATGGCAATGAATCCAAACATTTGATGCACCAGAGAAGGAAAGGAGTGAATATTCATGTGCAAATTAGATGTGTAGAAAGAAGTTAATTACAACATTGTTGGCAGCCATTGGCACAGGATAACCTGGCCCCAACATCTCCTGGTCCCCCACTCAGAAGCACAAGGCGTATCAAAATGACACTCGTAGAACACTTCACCCAACAACAGAAGAATGCACGTTCTTTTCAAGTGTCCAAGGAGCATTCATCAAGATAAACCACACCCTACGTCATAAAAGAAGTCTCAGCAAGTTTAAAATAATTGAAATAATACAGAGCGCGTTCTCTGACCATGATAGTATCAAAGTAGAAATCAAGAACTGGAACGCAACAAGAAAATCTAAAAGCACTTGGAAATTAATCAACACGCTTCTAAGTAATCCTTGGGTCAGAGATGAAGTCTCAATGGAAATTAAAAAATAAATATAGCTGAATGGAAATGAAAATACAGCATATCCAAAATTTGTGGGGTACAGCTTAAAAAAGTGTCGAGAGGGAAATTTATAGGGCTAAATGCTTACATTAGAAAAAAGAAAAGGTCTAAAATCAATAATCTAAGTTCCAAAATTCAAGAAATTAGAAAAAGAAGAGCAAACTAAACCCAAAGCAGGAATAAGGAAATAATAAAGATAAGAGCATTAATCGATGAAATTGAAAGCAGTAAAACCATAGAGAAAATCAATGGTTCTTCCAAAAAATCAATACAATTGGTAAACCTCTAGCAAGACTGACAAAGATAAAAAGGGAGAACACACAAACCACCAACATGAAAAATGCAATGGGATATCACTACAGATATCTCCTATTTACCAAAGGCGGTAAAAGGATATGTTGAAGGATTTCTGAGAGCAGAAACAAAGTTAAAGTAATGCTAGAGATTTATTAATCAATCATACAATTCTCGAATTGGGCAACACACAGCATAAACTGAGCGTTCCAAACAAATGGGGCAGTATTGAGGTTGTTACAGCCCGCGAACAAAGAAAGTCTGGGAAGTCCAGGTGGTTTCAATCAGTCTTGCAGCTATTCATTCGAAATGTCCCTTGAAATCCTTTCTTCTTTAGAAATGTCAGTTTTGCTAAGAAGAATGATGCAGGTTTCCAGGTCCTCAGTACCTGCCGGCACAGGTTTCCAGATGGCTAGGCGCCTGTTGGTCTGGAATGTAGGGCCTAAAGACTCAGGATGTCGTTTACACATACATCTAAAGAAACAAGCTAGTTATTACCTCTAAAGTTTAGGTTATGTGTTATCTTAAACTTTTGCCCTGAGAAGCCGGGCAATCGCCATGTTCTCTGGGTTTGGCATAACTGTCTCCATCCTGTTTTTAGCTTCCACAGATAAAAAAGAGAACACTACAAAAACCTCTACGCACAACCCCCGAGACTACGGCCCCTGGACACACTGCTAACTCAGAACTGAAGCCAGTCCCGAAGTCCACCTTTCAGCCAAAGATTAGACAGGCCTATAAAATAAACAATAATACACCTGAGGAACGGGCTTCTTAGTTCAATCAAGTTTATGAGACCAAATGGGCAACATCTGCCCAAAACCAAAGATGAGAAGGCAGGAAAGGACGGGAAAGCTGGAGGAATGGAGACGGGGAACCCAGGGTGGAAAGGCAAAGGGGGAGAGTGCAACCAATGTCACAAAAAATTTCTATATAAATTTTTGAATGAGAAACTAATTTGTGCTGTAAACTTTCACCTAAAGCACAATTAATTTTTTTTCAAAATGAAAAGTAAAAAAAAAAACCTCTACACACATAAATATGAATACTTAGATGATGTGAATGAATTCCTCAAAAACCACAAACTATCAAACCACAACCAATATGAAATGGAAAATACGAATAGTCCTATAAACATTAAACAAATAATATTCAAAATTTAAAAACTCCCCAGAAAGTAATCTCCAGTCCCAGATGCTTTTACTTCAAACATTTAAAGAATTAACACCACTTTTACACAGTCTCTTCTAGAAAACAGAAAAGGAGGGGACATCTCCCAACTCATTTTATGAAGCCAGTTATTACCCTGATATAAAAACCAGAAAAAGACACAGTGCAAAAGTAAAAATAAAAAGTTCAGACCAATACCTCTTATAAACTTGAACACAAAAACCCTCAATAAAAACTGACTCTAAAATGTCACAGATGAGAAAACTAACAAAACCAAAAAAACCAAACCCATTGCCGTCGAGTCGATTCTGACTCATAGCAACCCTATAGGGTAGAGTAGAACCGCCCCATAGGGTTTCCAAGGAATGGCTGGTGGATTGGAACTGCTGACCTTTTGGTTGGCAGCTGAGCTCTTAACCACTGCGCCACCAGGGCTCCGATAAATAGATGAGGACATTAAAATCGTTATTATACCATATAACCCATGTCAAAGAAGCTAGAGGCAAGCCTGAGCATGTGTAAAAGAGATTCATGTAAGATAATTTTAAAAAAGACCCAAATCAAACTTCTAGAGAGGGAAAGATGCAAAAGTGCATTTAATGGGATTAACTGCAGGTTACACTCTATCTAGGGAGGAGAAGTGAAGGGAGGTTCTGGAGGAAGAGGTTACAGAGGGGCACAAAAAGGATGGGTGATGAATATGTTCATTATCTTGATTTTGGTGAGGGTTTCCCGGTCATATACATATATCAAAACAGGCCTAACTGTATACTTTCAACATGTAAAGTTTATTGAATGTCAAATATACCTCAGTAAAACTGTTAGAAAAATACAATGCGATATCACTACTCACCTATTAAAATGGCTAAAATAATAAATACTGACAATACCAAGTGCTGTCGAGCATGCAGAGCAACTAGAACCCACGTACATTGCTGGTGAAAATGCAAAATGGTACAGCCACTCTGGAAAGCAATTTGGCAGTTTCTCATCCCCATAGGGTTTCCAAGGCTGTAATCTTTACAGGAGCAGATAGCCAGCCCTACCTCCACATTAGGAGTGCACATGACCTGGGAGTCTGGGACATTCTTGGAGCTCCAGGAAGAGGTGACTGTGGGTCTGCAAGGAGGGACACTGGAGCGAGAGTCAGGAGGTCTGCGTGGGTCCTAATGCCTAAACCATTCCAGTGTGAGTTCCTTCCCCTGCCTTGGCGTGCAACATCAAACAGGTGTTCACTGAGCATCTGCCATTGTTCACACCTCCAGTGGTCCAGGGGCTGGAGAGGCACAGTATTGGCACACAAGGTCCCAGTCCTTGTGGGAGTTATAGTGACCTCTGTAGAGCCACCTTGATATATACATATGCATATACATACATATACACACACACACACACACACAAACATATAGATAGATAGAAAGCCTCAATGGGATCCTCAGAGATTCTTCAAAGAGGAGCTGGGGTTTGTACAGGGGGGAACATTTATGGGGGGCTGGATGGGAGAAGGGGGACAGTGAGTCTAGCTTGACTGGACTGAACAGTGGAGGCTTCCTAGATGAGCAGAGAGAACTGTTTGGAAACTCCAGGTGTCTGAGATCATCCAGGTTTAGGACCTATCGAGGGATTATCATTTCTTTGCTTCTTTGTGATACTGCAAGAGTTTGCAGGCAGTCCGGATTAGATAGAGGCCTTGCACAGGGGAAGGGACTCCACTCATCCAGGGGGGTGTTTTTGTGTGTAAGGAAGTGAGACAGGCAGATCCTAGACTGTGGCAGCCAGTTAAGACTGAGGACCAGGTTGGGATAAGTGAGTGTCATGAATTAAATTGTGTCCCCCCAAAATATGTGTCAACTTGGTTGGACCAGGATTCCCAGTATTATGCGGTTGTCCTCCATTTTGTGATTGTAATTTTATGTTAAAGAGGATTAGGGTGGGATTGTAACACCCTTACTAAGGTCACATTGCTAATCCAATGTAAAGGGAGTTTGCCTGGAGTGTGGCCTGCACCACCTTTTATCTTACAAGAGATAAAAGGAAAGGGAAGCAAGCAGAGAGTTGGGGAATCTCATACCACCAAGAAAGCAGTGCCAGGAGCAGAGCACGTCCTTTGGACCTGGGGTTCCTGCGCAGAGAAGCTCCTAGTCCAGGGGAAGATTGATGGCAAGGACCTTCCCCCGGAGCTGACCGAGAAAGCCTTCCCCTGGAGCTGGCGCCCTAAATTTGGTCTTCTAGCCTACTAGACTGTGAGAGAATAAATTTCTCTTTGTTGAAGCCATCCACTTGTGGTGTTTCTGTTATAGCAGCACTAGGTGACTAAGTCAGTGAGGTATTGCTGTTTATGCTCACAGAGTGCGTCATGACACACGCCTGGGATTTCTACTGGGGAAAGCTTGCCACGAATGAAGTTTTTAAAACAAATTTTCTCACGCTCCGTTTAGTGCTCAGTATATTAAAGTATGAATACATCATACTTTTTCCAGTGGAAAGTCAACTTCCCTCCCATTCTGGACATTCACCTCTGCACTCTATGCCTCTTGCCAAATCATTTCTTTACCCGGCACCTGAAAATGGATTGTCTGTATGGGAGGAAAAGGGTTACTTTGTATTCACCCATATTTGTTTTGAGAATGAAAGGGATGATGTTTAAACTGGGTCTTGGTGCATCACCAAATTAGGCAGATTCAAGGGGTGTGTTCAAGTTTCCCATGAGTGTGAATGAAGAGAGTTTAAGTTTGGCCTCAATTTCTATAGTTTGCCTTGTTGCTGTTAGCTGCCATCGAGTTGGTGCCCAACTAATGGCAACTCCATGTACAATGGGATTGGACCATTGTGATCCATAGGGTTTTCATTGGCTGATTTTTCAGAAGTAGGTCACCAGGCCTTTCTTCCTAGTCTATCTTAGTCTGGAATCTCCGCTGAAACCTGCTTAGCATCATAGCAACATTGAAGCCTCCACTGACAGACAGATGGTGGCTATGCTTGAGGTCAGTGGCATCACTAGGGTTGGTGTCACCCAGTGTAGTAACTCATGGCGTCACCCCATTCCCCTGGTGCGTAGAGCTGCCCAGCCCCGTCCCACCCCCACACGGGGTAAGCATCTAGCCACTCAGCCCTACCCCTCCAGGCCCTGCTCCCCGCAGCTTCTCCCCTCTCCCACTGGCCAAGGTAGAGACCCTCCTCTCTATCCAGTGGCCGGCACTGCTACCTAGCTACCCGCACCCTGACTGGTGAGTGATAGGGGGACAGGGGGAGTGATGACCAGTTACAACACTGGGTGAAACTAACCCTAGTAACTGGTGGGTGATAGAGGGGAGGGGGTTGACAAGTTACCGCACTGGGTAATGGGTGACAGCAACCCTAGTGACGCCACTGCCTTGCCGGCCGCTCCCCCAGCAGTAGGCGGGACATTGTCCTGCCCCCACAGCCGCTGCTGCCACCACAAACCCTAGAGTCATTTTGGTGTCACCTCTTCTGACAGTGCCAGGGGGTGCAATCCACACCTCCCTCCCCCAACCCCACATTCCCCTAGTGACACCACTGCTTGAAGTGCATTGGCTGGGAATCAAACCCAGGTCTTCTGGGAGGAAGGTGAGACTCCTACTTAGCTATAAGCAAATCTCACTTACTCTGGACATGCTATCAGGAGGAACCAGTCCGTGGAGAAGGACGTCATGCTCATTAGAGGTGAGGATGGTGAGACTTCCTCTCACATACTTTGGACATGTTGTCAGGAGTGACCAGTCCCTGGGGAAGGACATCATGCTTGGTAAAGTAGAGGGTCGGTGAAAAAGAGGAAGACCCTCGACAAGCTGGACTGACACAATGGCTGCAACAATATGCTCAAACATAGCAACGACTGTGAGGATGGCGCAGGACCGGCAGTATTTCCTTCTGTTGTACACAGGGTCCCTATGAATTGGAACCAACTCGACAGGACCTAACAACAACAACTCTTAATCGATGCAATTTGCCATCAAAACCTGCTCTAATTCCACAGTTTCTAGACGTAATAATCAGTGACTTTGGTTACATTCCTCACGCTGTGTCAATATTCTCATTATTTCTGTTCTAGTTGTTTCACTTCCATTTACTTAAACTCCCCACCCCCAACCATCTCATCTATGCTTTAAAATAGCCGTTGACCCTTTGGTACATAGATTTTTTTCTTTTTTAAGCGCAATACTCAGGGTCACAATCTTTATTCTTTGGGCTAAACTGTTACTTATTTTAAAGGTGACTTCGGGGATGAGTTTCAATTTAAGCTTTGAAGAGCAACTCAGAGCCATAGTTTCAAGGACTCCTCCAGCCTCAATAGGTCCAGTGAGTCTGTATTCTTTAAGAATCTGAAGTTCTGTTCCACATTTTCCTCTCTTTTTATCAGGATTCATCTACTGTGTCCCTGATTCAAACGTTCAATAGTGGTAGCTGGGCACCATCTAGTTCTTCTGGTCTCAAGGTGGAAGAGGCAGTGGTTCATGGAGACAATTAGTCCTGTATTCCAGTTCCTTCTTTGATTCTTGGGTTTCTTTCCTTCACTTTTGTTCCAGAAGAATAAAGATTATAGTTGTATCTTAGATGTCTGCTCATAAACTTTTAAAGACACTATTCACCATCCTGGGAGGTAGAACATAAACTTTAAGGAGTATATTATGCCAGTTGACTGGATTGTCCCACAAGACTATGGCCCTAAACCCCCAAACTAAGAGAACGAATCCCATGAGGTGATTGGTTATGTCTAATTAGTATCAGCATCTGTAGCTCCCCGCCCCACTTTTGGGCTGTTGTTATTATTACAAAACGGTACGCACCCTAGCATTTGCCCATTCATCCCTTTTCCCTATGTACAGCTTATTGACATCAATTACATCAGTCATACTGTGAAAACTTCATGCACATTTGGTGCTACCTTTCCCATTACTGTAAAAAAACAGTGACTACTACCTAGGGAGTACTTCTGTCTATCCCCCCAACCCCCACCTCTGGTCACCACTAATGAACATTTGTTTCTGTATATTTACCTATTCAGGTCAGTTAATTAATTTTTAATGATAAACTGTACATAACTTTCCTTCTCTGTTAAAAATAATGTTCATGTGATAAGGTTTAAAACAGTAAAAATGAAGAAAGCATTTCCCAAAATCGTCACAGTAAATCGAAACTAGTTTTTGAAAAGCTTTGAAGTGTCAGAAAGGGAACTCAAAACGTCAGCTGTGTTTGTCAGTGGGTTGTAGGATTGCTGGTTATTTGTATTTCCTCTGAATCCTTGAATGTATTTTCCACATGGTCTAAACTGAGTGCATAACCCTCTTCTGGTCGAAAACAAACTTAGTAAAAATATATCCAATAATCAAGGCAAGGCCGGGTGAAGCGGTGGGAAGAATAAGGGCTTTGGGGTCAGAAAGACGTGGGTTCCATTCTGAGCCCTGCCAATGATGTGAGGCAGGCTAGCACATGTAAGTTTCCGGAACTCCAGATTCCCTATCCAGGGAGGGAGGAGAGGCGTCCTTCCCTCATAGTATCCTTGTAGGGTTTGATGAGATCACAAAGGCAGGTTCTTTGGTCTCGGCCATGCCTGACATCTCAGGCTCCGTTTCCTCATCTGTAACAATGGAAACACCATGTTGACTTTGCAGTTTAGCCAAAAGCATAAAGTGTTATTATGTAGATTAAGGGATAAGTTAGTGTCTTATTAGATGTATACTCAATGGGAATATAAAAAATGATGATATCTAACCAAGGGTTAATGAATTTTTGCTTGCTTCTTTAATTTTTCCCTGTTTTCCAAATTCATTTAAACACTTTGCAAAGATTATATTTAAGAGTATTTCATAAAGAAAATGGTTCAGAAATTTCAAACCTGCAATTCTACCTCTAGAAAGTTGATATGAACTTTTCCATACAAAATCATGTCTGCTAAAAAGAAGACACTGTCATGTCCATACTCTCATGGGATCTTTTAGAGGAGGAAGCATCAACCCACAGTCCTCTTCCGTTTCAACAGGTTCTCTGAAGTACATGCCCCAGTTTTCTCTGTGGAACAACTCCAGGGTTCCATTGCTGATCCCCTCAAAAGTGCTGTCAAATAAAAAAACAAATCCAGACTTGGATTTAGGGAGGTGTTGTATTCAGAAAGAACTATTGCCATAAGAAGAATGCTCAGAAATCTACAGATGTCTCAAGGGTTAGACAAAAAATATTTTCCTTTTAATAGAAAAAAGAAAAACAAAAGAAAGAATCAACAAGACTAAAAGTTGGTTCTTTGAAAGGATCAATAAAATTGACAAACCACTGGGCAAACTGACAAAGGAAAAAAATGAGAAGATGCAAATAACCAAAATATGAAATGAGATGGGTGACATTACGACAGAACCAACTGAGATAAAAAGGATCATAACAGAATATTATGAAAATCTGTACTCCAACAAATTTGAAAACCTAGAAGAAATAGACAAATTTCTAGAAACATATTACCTGCCTAAACTAACACAAATAGAGGTAGAAAATTTCAATAGACCCATAAACCAAAGAAGAAATTGAAGATGCCACAAACTACCCCCACCCCCACCAAAAAAAAAAAAAAAGCCCCGGCCCAGACAGCTTCACTGGAGAATTCTGTCAAACATGCAGAGAAGAGTTGACACAAATTCTACTCAAACTATTCCAGAACATAGAAAAGGAAGGACTACTTCGTAATTCAGTCTACGAAGCCAGCAAAATCCTGATACCAAAGCCAGGCAAAGACACCACTAAAAAAGAAAATTACAGACCAATATCCTTTATGAATACAGAAACAAAAATTCCCAACAAAATTCTAGCCAACAGAATTCAATAGCATAGCAAAAAAATAATACATCCTGATGAAGTGGGATTCATACTAGGGATGCAAGGATGCTTCAACATTACAAAATCAATCAACATAATCCACCAAATAAATAAAAGGAAAGAATCACATGATCATCTCAATTGATGGAGAAAAGGCATTCGACAAAGTCCAACACCCATTCATGATAAAAACTCTCAGCAAAATAGGAACAGAAGGGAAATTTCTCAACAGAATAAAAGGCATCTATGCAAAACCAATGGTGGTAAAGATGATGGCGGAGATGAAATCCCTCCCTTTAGGCCTAGAGGCCTGGTGCTGTCAGAATTGTCTCACAACTCTTGCTCACATCAGCAACTGTGCAAAACCAGTCCAGGGAGGCTGAGATCACCCACCACTGATGCCAAGTATGTCAAACCAAAACCAAACCCGTTGCCGTCGAGTCGATTCCAACTCCTAGTGACCCTCTAGGACAGAGTAGAACTGCCCCCATAGGATTTCCAAGGAGCAACTGGTGAATTCGAACTGCCAATCTTTTGGTTTAGCAGCCAAGCTCTTAACCTCTGCACCACCAGGGGTCCACCAAGTGTGTGGTGGACAATAAATCCCACTCCACACACCAACTGCATTCTGTGGAAATTTCAGCTTCCCTTTCCTGGCCCGTTCGGACTCCAGATGCTCCACGCAGCCCTTTCTCATCCCCCTTCACCCAGGACTAGGTCAGCAGGTACCAGCCGATTCTCTGTTTCTTAGGTCCTATAATCCATTGGAATGAATCACAGACTCCAGGGAAAGGGCTATCTTTAATCTAGCAGAAGGAAAAAGGATACAAACACAGAGAGTAAAGTCTGAGAAGGGTCTGGGCTCAGAGCTTCTATGTCCCCGGGGGATGTGTTCACTTTCCAGAGAGCAGATGTTCAGTCACCACCTAGGAAGCTCCACGGAGCCTCTGTCTTCCAAGACCTTTATTGGCCTCACCACGTGGCCATGATAGATTACATCATGCCTCCTGAGGCTTAGTCAGCATCAGGCCTCCAAGTGGTCCCTCTTGGTGTGTCAGCCCCCAGGCATTGGCCTCAGGTGGGGTCTGGCTCTCAGGAACCAGGACCAAAGGCCAAATGTTTACTGCAAGGGGGTTCTACACCTCACACCTGGATATGAGGCCACATGGACTGGCTTGTCCATGAGGTGGTTTGTGGGGCCCAAAGAGAAGCACAAGAAAAGTGGCCAACCTGGAGGGAAGGTAATTAACATGACAAAGTTACTATAAGCCAGAGATAATTAGATAATTTACATGATAGCTCCTTTAAGCCAAACAAGTATCCAGTTATTGTTCCCATTATTCACAAATGTAGAATTAGGTCTAAAGCTTTTTCCATTGTGTCCTGAAGCCTTCAAGGCTTTGAATGCCGGAATTCCCAATGGGGATTTGGTATTGGATGCAACCCTGTGTATTACTCGGTTTTCTTCTGCTGTGAGTTGCATGATTTTAAAATTTAAAAAAATGAAAATTTAAAAGGAATTTCTGTACTGTCAACAGAAAAAAAAATTTAATTTTAACATGTGAAGAGCTGGGAGTAAATATTTGCAAACAGTGTTACAGACTTTGTTCTAATATGCATGATCGTAAAGGACTTGTATTAATCAGTAAAGGAGAAACGGAAAAGTTTATCAACAAATAATTCACCTAAAAAGCAAAATGTTTCCCCAGTTAATGTCTGGAGCGATGTCAAAGCACATTAGCTGAAGAAATGAAAATGAGAGATAGCATAATAAGTGGGAAGAAAAAGATTGCAGAAAATTATTTATATGATTACAAATTTAAAAAATATATACATACCTATTAAACCCTTACAAATATTTTAAGGTAGGCAAACACACTACCTAAAGAGAAACACATCTGCAAAATGTGCACCAGTCTATTTACAGTTGATATCTGTGGGTCACAGTGAGGGGATCTTATAGATGGAAGATGCAGAATTATTCTCCAAGTAGACTTTTTAGTATTTAATATTTTGTAATTAGGCAAATTTGTTGAGAAAAACACTTGAAAATATCTAATAACCAACTGATAAAGAGGTTCACATGTATATACTGGTTTAGAAAAATGTTTACAGTATAGTGTTTTATTTTTTAAAAAAATACAATTTTTGATTTGACAGTTTCTCTGAGTATGTGTGTGTTTCTGTCTAATTCTACCCTCACCCCAAATGTTTACACACTCTCATATGCAGATTTATTTTCTCCTCACTCAGGGGCTGGACTTCCTCTCTCAGGACTGGGCTTCCTCTCTCAGGGGATAGAGATCCGGGAAGGGGTTGCTGCCAAAAAAAAAAAACAAAACAAAACCCAAGCCTCTTGCCACTGAGTCGATTCCGACTCATAGCAACCCTATAGGACAGAGTAGAACTGCCCCATAGGATTTCCAAGGAGCAGCCGATTTTAACTGCTGACCTTTTGGTTAGAAGCCGAGCTCTTAACCACTGCGCCACCAATTCCAGAAAGTTCTGGCTGATGCAGAGGCACCCAGGTACTGCCTCCCCCATGCAAAGCCTCATGGCGTGAGACTTTCAGAGCTACAATTCTGGCTCTAACCACCAGGGGGAATCTATCTACACTGAGTACATTTTTTTTTTTTTTTAGAGGAAAAAGCATACCTTTACCTACTCACCACCCCACGCCACCCCCACCCCCGCCATCACATTCCAGGGACCTACCAAAGTCTGTTATTGCTTTTATAGATTCCAGGTCTGTTTTGTCATATGTTCTCTCTGGGATGGCTGCAGTTATTTCCTGCCATGTGGCTATTTCAGATCTTTCTGTTACTTTGCCCTAATGTAAGAAAACCCCATATAGTGCAGCAAGACTTTATTAAAGCTGCATGGGAGGGGGTCATCCCCATTCCCCGGAGCTCAGTTCCACTCTCTGTTTTCCCACGTGGCATCTGAGTGACTGCCAAGAAGTCCCTGCGCTTCACCGAACCTCAGCAGAGAGCTGGTGGTTGTGCATTCATGGCCCCGTTGTGATGAATACATGAACAAATAGATGCAATGTAGCAAGTACAGAGCCTGGCGGGCAGCAGGCCCTCAGAGTTGCTTGGGTTTGCAGAACGAAGAAACGCAATGTGCAACAGACACAGAGTTTAGTCCACAGCCTACCCTCAGTTCCTGGGTTTGCAGCTACAATATGGGACCTCGGCCTCCTGACCCTAGTTAACCACCTCAGCTGGGGGTAGGAAGGTAGCTCAGCTGGAAATGGCTCCCTGGGTGTCAGGCCGGTAGCAAACTCAGGGGGCAGTAAGAACAGGAAGTTAAGTCTCCTCTAGCCCCCAGGGCTCTCCTCTCTATGCCCTTGGGGAAGAGACTTCCTGTGAGGACTCCATCTTGCTCGTGTGGCCCTGACAAGGTGGTTTGGTGACCGCTCTCTCCTTCCTCAACAGCCTCTCTCAATCTGCCCCAACCCCCAGGCTCCAGACCCCACAGATTCTCCTCAGGAAATTCCTGTGAGAACAGTGGTGACAGGTCACTGGTTGTAGGCTATACCATGGGTAAGTTGGTCAGCGCAGGAGGCAGGAGGGGTTCTCGTCTCCTCCCCCAGCCCACTAGATAACAGCAGACTCCATTTAGATGGGGGGTGGTGAGGGCCCAGGTATCTTTTCCACTCTCCTGAGGATGGGGGTTGAGTGGGCCCTGAGAACCCCATCATGATTCCACATGGAAAACCTCTCTTCCTGGTCATGGCTGAGGTGAAATCGTCCCCCTGATTGAGGGAAAGGCCTGAGTCATGTGTTTCAGAGTTTGGGGAGTGGAGAGGGTCACCTGGGTGGGAGGTGTTGAAAATTAACGTTCTTGGGATTCATACTGGAGGTGGGGGAGGGCTGGGAACCCACATTTACCAGCCATTCAGGTTAGATTGCATTACTCCCATAGAAGTTTCTAGAGGCTTGTATTATGGCCCAGCATATGACCTATTCTGGAACGTTCCATGTGTAGTTGGTATGTGCAGTGTTCTATGTCAATTAAGGAAATTGTATTTTTCATGTTGTCTTCTCCTTCTAACTGCTTTTGGGTTTACTTGTTTCATCTGTCACTCAGTTAAAATGCCCCACTGTCACTGTGGACATGCCCATTTCTCCATGTACTTCTGTCAGTGTTTGCTGTGTACCTCTTGGCTCTTTGTTAAATAAAACAACAAATTTAGAGTTGTTTTATTATTATATTCTTGTAGAATTAAACCTTTTATCGTTATGAAAACTCTCTCTTTTCTCTAGTAATGTTTTTGTCTTAAAGTGCCATATACTTTTTATCTTATTAATATGCATATGCAAGTTTTCAGTCAGTTACAGTTCAACTTATATATCTTTTGCTATTTTTTTAAAATTTTCTAATTTTCTATATCATTAAATTTTACATGTGGCTCCCTTAAGGAGCATTCAATGGATTTTTTTTAAATCTGTTCTGACAACATCTAACTTTTAATTTCAAATATTTAGTCTCTTTACATTTTCTGTTAATTACAGATATAATTTGGTTTAAATATACCATATTACTATCTGCTTTATATTTGTCTATTCTAATTTCCTTTCTCTCTCTTTTCTTTTGAAATGAATAATTTTCTTCGCTCTTTCATTTCTACCTCATTTGGCAGGTTAGTTAGACATTCTCTTGTCATTTTCATAATGCTTATTCTTGAAATTACAATATTTACTATTAATTATAAGTTACTTCGTTTACATCCTCTCAGAAAACAGAGACTTTAGACACTTTAACTCCATTTTACACCTCTCAATTTATTTTCATGCGTTTTAATTCTCTATATATTTATACCCCCAGAAGAAATTGTTGTTGTTGTTGTTGGGAGCCATTGAGTTGGTTCCAACTCATGGCGACCCTGTGTACAACAGAACAAAACACTGTCCTGTCCTGCGCCATCCTCACAGTTGTTGCTATGTTTGAGCCATTGTTGAAGCCACTGTGTCAGTCCATCTCGTCGGGGGTCTTCCTCTTTTTTGCTGACCCTCTGCCTTACCGAGAATAATGTCCTTCTCCAGGGACTCTTTCCTCCTGATAACACGTCCAAAGTATGTGAGACGAAATCCCACCATCCTCACTTCAAGGAGCACTCCGGCCGTACTTCTTCCAAGACAGACTTGTTCATTCTCCTGGCAGTCCATGGTATGTTCAGTATTCTTTGCCAACACCATAATTCAAAGGCATCGATTCTTCTTCGGTCTTCCTTATTCATTGTCCAGCTTTCAGGTGCATATGTGGAGACTGAAAATACCATGGCTTGGGTCAGACACACCTTAGTCCTCAAGGTGATAGCTTTGCTTTTTAACACTTTAAAGAGGTCTTTTGCAGCAGACCTGCCCAATGCAATGCGTCTTTTGATTTCTTGACTGCTGCTTCCATGGGTGTTGGTTGTGGATCCAAGTAAAATGAAATCCTTGACCACTTCAATCTTTTTTTTCTCCGTTTATCATGATGTTGCTTATTGGTCCATTTGTGAGGATTTTTGTTTTCTTTATGTTGAGCTGCCATCCATACAGAAGGCTGTATAGTCTTTGATCTTCATCAGTAAGTGCTTCAAGTCCTCTTCACTTTCAGCAGGCAAGGTTGTCTCATCTGCATACAGCAGGTTGTTAATGAGTCTTTCTCCAATCCTGATGCTGCATTCTTTATATAGTCCAGCTTCTCAGATTGTTCAGCATACAGATTGAATAGGTATGATGAAAGGATCCATCCAACCCTGAGGCACACCTTTTCTGGCTTTAAACCACGCAGTATCCCCTTGTTCTGTCCGAACAACTGCCTCTTGATCTATGTACAAGTTCCTCATGAACACAATTAAGTGTTCTGGAGTTCCCATTCTTCTCAGTGTTATCTGTAATTTGTTACGATCCACACAGTCAGGTGCCTTTGCACAGTCACACACAGGTAAAGATCTTTCTGGTATTCTCTGCTTTCAGCCAAGATCCATCTGACATCAGCAATGATATCTCTCATTCTATGTCCTCTTCTGAATCCAGCTTGAATTTCTGGCAGTTCCCTGTCGATGTACTGCTGCAACCGCTTTTGAATTATCTTCAGCAAAATTTTACTTGTGTATGATATTAATGATATTGTTCAAAAAATTTTTGCATTCTGTTGGGTCATCTTCCTTTGGAATGAGCACAAATATGGATCTCCTCCAGTCGGTTAGCCAGGTAGCTGTCTTCCACATTTCTTAGCATAGACGAGTTAGCACTGCCAGCATTGCATCCATTTGTTTAAACGTCTTAGTTGGTATTCTGTCAGTTTCTGGAGCCTAATTTCTTCTTCTTCTTTTTTTTTTTGGTGAAAAACAGAAGAAATTAGTCACTGTATTATACGATCAATACTCGTTTAGATTTGCCTACATATTTACCAATGTCATTGTTCTTTCTTTCTTGCATCTATGTGCTTCCATCTGGGATCACATTTTTTCTGCCTGAAGAAACAACCTTTAGATTTTCCTTTGCATCTTTTGGTGACAATTTTGCCTATTGTTTGTTACATTAAAATGTCTGTGTCTTCCACTTTTGAAACATAACTTCTTTCTAGGTGTAGAATTCTAGTTTGGCAATTATTTTACTTCTGCATTTTGAAGAGATAATTTCACTGTCTTTAAGCTACCATAGTTTCTTTTCAAAGGTTGGATGTCAGTCTAATTGTTGCTCCTTTGAGGGTAATCTTTTTTTTTTCTCCCTCTCTCAGCTTTGAATATATGTTCTCTTTCTTGGGATTTCAGCGGTACTACTATGACAGGCCTTCATTTGGTTTTCCTCATACCCCTCTAGACTTGGCATACATAGTGCTTCATGAATCTGTGACTTGATGTCTTTTGGAAAGCTGTTTCTGTAAAATGTAGAACAAAATTCTAACTCACAAAAAAAAAAAAAAAAGACCCGATTTACTGGTCTGACAGAGACTGGAGAAACCCCGAGAGTATGGCCCCCAGACAACCTTTTAGCTCAGTATGAAGTCACTGCTGAGGTTCACCCTTCAGCCAAATATTAAACAGGTCAATAAAACAAAACGAGACTAAACGGTCACACCAGCCCATGGACAAGAACGAGAAGGCAGGAGGGGACAGGAAAGCTGGTAATGGGGAACTCAAGGTCGAGAAGGGGAGAGTGTTGACATGTCGTGGGGTTGGCAACCAGTGTCACAAAACAATATGTGTACTGTTTAATGAGAAGCTAGTTTGTTCTGTAAACTTTCATCTAAAGTACAGTTAAAAAATATATTGTTTCTGCACTGTTTTCTCTCCTTCCTTCTGGGATTCCTATCAAACATTTGTTGTAATTACTCATAATATCACCTTTAACTCTCACCCCCCCTTTAATTATCCTCCATAATTTTGTCTCGCCAAGCGTTATTCTAGATATTTTTTTCAGACTCATCTTTCATTTGTTTTATTCTCCATTCAGCCTGGGAATACACCTTGACCCTGAAACGTAACACCAGACATTCAAGGTAGATTGTAGTGTCCACCTAGAGCACAAGAGGGAAGTGAGGGTTACAAACATTAAGCAACTTTTTCCAGGTCCTCCAGCATGAAAGAGGCAGAGCAGGGTGTAACAACCCAGAATGGATCCTCTGCCCAAGCCCTTCCCGCTGTGCTTGTTCTCTCTTGGGCTGCAAATGCTCCTTACCTCTCATCTCTGAGGAAGTGGTACCATAGTGGAGTCTTCCAACTTTTTAAGCACTTTTATATTTCTTTTTAGACTGTAAAAAGCAGTAACGTTTCTTCATTAGCTATGATAGTATCACAGAACTTTGCTCTGTCCTTCAGACGACCATTGATATGTATTCGACCATGTTTTGGTTTTAGTTTTCTTTGTATTAATCTATTTTGCCTAACTTTAGAGTATAATCACAGACATACCTCATTTCAAAGAAGAGGTCGCTGCTGGGGTGTTTTCCGAGGGAGATATGGAAATTGGTCTGAACAAGTCAGTCCTGGCATTCATCGTTCATTCCGCCAAGAGCAAGATGGATACACAGCAATGAGGGATGCTCACGTGGGCCCCAGAGTAAGACAGTAAGTGACCACTCAGCACGGTGGCATGTACCAGCCAGTGGAATATGTAACCCGGTATGTAACTGTGTCATTCTTTTTCTTCTCTCCAACCTGGCAGAGTGAGGAATGCTAGGACCAAACTTTATCTGAGCAAACTTTATTGTAGCCCTGGTATCAGTGAACGAATGTATGTAGAAGAATTCCTTAGCATTCATAGATGCCTTCCTTCTCTCCACTTTCCCACAGCACCCACTATGCCAGTCGACCCTACTATGGAAGAGGCCAGCGGCATTACCAAGGCCAATTCCATGCTAATATGGACATGTGGAAAGAGGAAATTCATCCAGGGAGAAGAACGCTGGGAAGGGGGCAAAATGGAATCCCCCAAAGCTGGTTCAAGATCACAGTAAGTATCCTGGCAAAATAGGGAATGTGTGGGGGAGGGCGGGCCAGTCAAATGGAGTTGTGTTGGTCTCCTACAGAGACACTACATACTTTGCTGGGGACAGGCAGGATTTGTAATCTGCCCTTTTTATCACTAGGACTTAACATCTTTGATCATTCTAAGGGCAGGTTCAGAAAAGTAATATAAAGAGAAAAGGCTGACTGCAGGAAGGCCAGGGAGGTTGTCTAAAGGTAAAGGTGGGAACTACTACCAGGGAGGTGGAGCAACTCCCCATTGGATGTCTCAGTTTGGCTCAAGCTGGGGGCGGGCCAATCTCTGGATCAGAGGAGCAGGCAGGGTCTATATTAGGTAGGTGCTTCTGGAACCTTATAAAAGGAAGATCATGTTAAACTTCTTAGGATGATTATTTGGAGGAGACCTTTTGCATAGAGAGAGAGAGAATTCAGAAAATCCATATTTGGCACAAAAAATAAGAAATCATGTCAATGGTTCCTTCTTTAGAAGTCTTTTAAAGCTCAGTAGAAGATTAAAACAACACTCGGTGAGGTCTGTTCTCCAGCCGTATTTCCATGTTGTCACTCTTTTATACTTTCTTTTACTCTTAGATTCCTTGCGGGAGAAAGTATGACAAGACTTGGCTACTGAATTCCATCCAGAGCCATTGCAGGGTTCCCTTCAGCCCAGTTGATGTAAGAGGATGGTGAAGCCAGATGACTGGGTAGAGGGGAGGGGGGTGGCCTGGATCAGCAGGGGCCTTTAGTCTTCAACACTGTTGCTGTTGCCTCTGCTCCCTGTAGTTCCACTACGCGAGAATGCAGGCCCAGTTCTTTGTCCAGGATGCTAGCACTGCCTCTGCATTGAAGAATGTCAGTTACAAGATTCGTGATGATGAGAACCAAAAGGTATGTGTCGAAGTGATTACGTGTACCTAGTCTGGGGGCAGGAGGATGGACCAGGGGCAGGACCATCTTCTTTGGGATTAGAGTTCCTGGTACTTACCCTTGCATCTCTTCCCTACAGATATGTATCTTTGTCAATCCCTCTTCTGTACCTTACTCTGTGCAGACTAAGTTGAGGCCAGAACAAGTTGATCAGCTAAAGGTAATGCAGACTCAAGACATGCTGTGTACCCAGACCTACCCTCTTTTCCCCCGACCCCAATTTCTCCATCATCACCACCACCACGACTGCCTCAGAGCTGCTATCTCCATCTCTGTCTCTGCAGCTGACCATGAACAAACGATATGATGTCTCCCAGCAGGCTCTTGACCTCCAGAACCTCCGCTTTGACCCAAGTATGGGTGACAACAGTAATTCTAGGGCAGGCGAGGGCAGAGGGGTACGCATGGGAGGGAGACTTAGGGATGGTAACTTGGGGAGGGGTTAGTGCTGGTGCTGGTCCATCTCAGCCTTCTGACTCCTTTCTTTCGGCTTTCTGAAGATTTGGTGGACCATGATATTGACATGATCCTGAATCGAAGAAACTGCATGGCTGCCACCCTGAAGATCATCGAAGAGAATTTCCCTGAGGTGAGGCCTTAGGCCCAGTGCTGGTACCAGGACTCCCAACCGGTTTGTTCCAGTTCGAACTTCTGCTGAGAATTTGCATTTCTAACAAGTTCCCAGGAAGTTATACCTAAGAATCACCTGGGGATCTTGTTAAACTGTAGATTCTGATTCAGTGTACCTGGGGGTGGAAATGCAAATTCTCGGCAGAGAACTTGTTAGAAATGAAAATTCTCAGCTGAGGTTTGAATCAGAGCAAACCAGTTCGAAGCCTTGGCTGGTATTTAGGTAAAGGGGTGGAAAGGAAGAGATGGAGGGCAGATTTGTCTCTGAGGCCCTAGATAGTTAACCATCGCTGTAACTCTTCTTCCCAAAAGCTGTTGTCTTTGAACTTGCGCAGTAACAAATTATACCAGCTGGATGGCCTGTCTGACATTATACAGAAGGCCCCCAAAGTCAAGATCCTGAACCTCTCCAAAAATGAGGTGAGAAGTGGAAGCCAGATCTAATTTGGGTTGAGGATGGGTGACAATACTCATCAGGGTGATGACAAGAGGCAGGAAGATGCCTGTAGGTGAGGGTGAGGACTGGGGGTGCAGGGGCTCAAATGTGCCTCTCCCTGGGACTGCTCTCCCTCTTCCTTCTCCATTTTCTCAGCTGAAATCCGCTTGGGAGTTGGACAAGATAAGAGGGCTTAAGCTCGAAGAGCTGTGGCTAGAAGGAAACCCATTGTGCAACAACTTCGCAGACCATTCCACCTATGTGAGGTCAGTGGTAACCACTGTCAACCCTTCTGAGGACCTTCACACCCTGGCAGCCTGAGCTGCCCCTGACAGTGCCCATCTGCAGGAGGCTGCAGCCCCGGTCCCCTGGGAGGACCATGTGCCCTGTCCTCTCCTCTCTCTGTCTTCTCACCTGTGCTTAGAGGTCTCCCTGCCTTCCTCTGGCCTGCTCACTGTTCCCCGGGAGCTGGGAGCTAGGGCCTGTTTCCCACCTCTCTGCACCCAGCCTTCTCTGGCTTGGCCTCCCCGAATGTGCTGCAGAAAGCAGGGCTCCCCCTTCCTCCCCAAGACCAGGTGTGTCCAGACTGTGCCCTGCTCCCCCACTGGGGCTGCCTTGAGCCAGATCCTGCCCGGGACTGTGAAGGCTCCCCCTGACCAGGGCCTCCTGCTGAGACAGGCCTTCCTGTGTCTGAGCTGAGATGGGACTTCACTCCCTGTCCTGTGATGGGCCCTCTTTCTCTTGCCCCAAAAGGGTCCCCTGACCTGTCCCAGGCTGACATCGGTGCTTTCCTGCCCCACACTGAGGGCCGAGGCCCAGGAGCAGCTGTATCATGACATCTGTTCCTCTGGCCCAGTGAAAGAACAGGGCCCTCTTGGGGGGAGAAACCTGAGTTCCCTGAGTCAGAAGTGGGTCACCTCAAGTGAGCAGAGGGCATCCTAAGGCAGGTGCTGAGTGTGGAAGGCAGAGGGCAGAGGCAAATGAGGAGACGGGGACAGTCCTCTCAGGGGTACTGCCCCCCTCCCTCCACCACGTCACGGTATCCTGCCTGGTCCTTCAGAGGAGCACTGGGTAGACCAAAATGGTCTGATTTCTCAGACAAGAGACCAACTAAGACAGGCACAGTTGTACAGGGGCCATCAGGGGAGAAGGTGGCGCTCATAAGAGGAGCCACAGACCCTCAACCCCATGCTGTGCCTTTACCTGACCCTTTACTCCTGGGGAAGGTCTCCTGCCCCATCGGCTGCTCTGATTCCCATGCCCAGCTCAGATGGCATCACACAGGTGACAAAGACTGGTGGGCCCCGCCCCAATAAGTACCAGTTTTCCATTCCTTCCTGGGCCCCAGGGCCAGCCAGGGGCAGATGAAGGACAGGGCAGCAGCAGGGGAGCCATTTCCCCTTTCTTCCCTCCTTTCTCCCTAATCCCCACCACCCACAGTAAACTTCTTCCCCTTGCCTTTCCTTGGCTTTCTCTTTCTCTTTAATCTCCACTCCTCTATGTCTCCCCTCCCTACCTGCACTCCCTTTCTGCCCTCATCCCCTTCCTGCCTCCTGAGCCTGCCTCACTCATCTTCCTCCGTGGCATCGGGAGCCATCCTGGTCTTGTCCAGGGCCAGGCCCGGGAGAGTACTGGGAACCTGGTGAGGGAGCAGAGCCCTGGGACCCACCCCATTCCCTCCTCCCTCCAGAGCCTTCCCTGGGGACTTGGAGGGAGGTAAGTGAGGCAGGGAGGGGAAGGAATCCCTGGAGCCTGGGCTCCACATGCTACTTCTGTGTCACTGGAGAAGGGGGCAAGGGCCTTCCTGTGGCAGGTTCCCAGGAGGAAGGAGATGGGGAGAAAGGGTATAGAGAGAGTGCCCACTAGATCTCTCTCTGGGTGAGTCCATGGGGGAGGTGCCCAGGGTTCTGGAGGGGTGGTGGCACTGGAGTGCAGGTGGGACACACCTGGCTGTGTTTCAGCGTAGGCATGCTTGCTTCCATGAGGTGGGTCAGCGCTGTGGTTACTTGCTTTTCTGTTCTGTCTTGATATTTGACAGCTCCATCCTGGAATTGTTCCCCAAGTTATTACACCTGGTAAGTGTCTTCCTTTATCCTTGACTCCTCTAGCTGGTACAGACAGTACTCACAACCTGCCCTGACTCCCTTAGATCTTGCCCAGGTTAGATTTTTGGATCTGACCCCTAATCCTCATGGAGGTCAGACCCATGAGGGACCCTGACAAAGCTACGGATCTTCTCTACAGTTCACCACTGGCTTCTGGGAGCCCCTGGTGAAGACCCCATGATAGTCTCACCCATGGACTTTCCAAGGCCTTTTCCCTCTGACCTCTGACTCCCCGCCCTCTCCTGGGCCCCTCCTTTTTCTGGACTATTCAGTGCCACCACCCCAGTCTGCACTGCTGACTTCCTCTTCCCTCCTCCAGGATGGCCACGAGTTACCCCCACCCATTATCTTTGACATTGTAGCCTACACAAAGTTACCAGTCTGCAAGGTAAGGAGGTGTGATCAAGCAGACCTTGGGGTGGTGAGTGTGGAGGGGATAACAGCCAGGGTCCTGAGAACTGTTTGGATTCCAGGGGAGCGTCTTTGGATCTGAGACCCTGAAGAGTCTAGTCATGCAATTCCTGAAGCAGTTAAGTACCCATGGGGCTCTGAGGCAGGGAAGGCTGGGATGGGCCAGGCCACCCAGGTACAGGCCTGCTCATGGGGGGCTTTCAGGTCCACTTAGGGTCCAGACCACAGATAGCCTCTCCCCTTTGCTTCCCCACAGATATTACTGGATCTATGACTCTGGAGACCGGCATGGTCTCCTGGATGCTTACCATGACGAGGCCTGCTTCTCATTGACCATTCTTTTCAACCCTAAGGACCTGGTTCCGTGAGTATCACAGACCCAGTGACAGCCCTGGCCCTGTTGACTCCCTAGCAGACACTAGCCAGTCCCCCACCTCCTCTTCCTCGTTTTCTCCTAGGAGATGCTTGGAGGAGTACTTCAAGGATAGCAGGAATATAAAGAACCTCAAGGGCTCTGGTAAGTGTGTGAGGGGGAGGACTGGGTGAGACAGGAGGTGTGAAGGGGTCAATTGTAGGGGCCAGGTGAATGAGGCAGTTCCTGACCTTCTCTTCTCCCCCAACCCACAGTCCTGTGGGTTCAGTTTCTGAAACACACAAAACGTGACGTTGTTGACTTCCTCAGTGTGTTGCCCAAAAGCCAGCATGATGTCAGCTCCTTCATGGTGGACATGTGTGTCCAGACGGTGAGTACCTGCTTCCTCCCTGAGGCAGGTCCAGCGGGCGGAGATGGGTAGGAGGTTTGGGGGGATCCTGGGAGCCTGAGCTGTTTTACTCTTTCAGGAAAAGATGCTCTGCTTTTCTGTCAACGGGGCGTTCAAGGAGGGTGAGTGTCTGTAGAGTCCCTTCCCCATGTCCCCTACTCTTCCTCCCCTTGGCAGGCTCCCTCTCAGAACTCTCCAGGCTTTCCTGATCCCTTCCCTTCCTATTCCCTCTGTGTTCCCCAGCTCCCACCCTGCCCCCAACTCAGCCTGGTCCGACCCACGTCCATACCTGTCTGCCCCAGCACAGCCCGGGTGTTAGGGACACAGGCTGTGGAGTTTGATGGCTCTCATCCCAGTCCCTCACTCTGACACCTGGGACACTTACCTCTCAGTCTCCTCATTTGTAATAGCCATCTCTTGGGCTGCTGTGTAAAACGAGTCAAATGAACTTGTGAAGAGTGTGTCACAGGGCCTGACACAGAGTAGAGGCCGTATCACTTGGAGGTGATTGTTCCTGTTGCTGCCCTCCCATTGCTGACACCCCGTCCTGACTCCCAGTGGGCAGTTGTCCTTGTCTGGGCCCCTTCAGGGTGCCATGGGACAGTCAGACCCTGAGTGGGGAATGCTGCTGGTGAGCGTGTAAAGCGTGGGCAACTCTGAGGGGTATTGTTGCTTGTTGTCCTTGAAGTGGAAGGAGTGTGTCAGGCTCATGTTTGTGCCTTCACCCGGATCTTCATCGCTATTCCTGCCAGCAACTCCAGGTAAGTGCCCTGTTGTGGGTACCACATGGTAACACCCATCCCAGCCTGGGGCCGGTGGTGTGGGAAGGTGACGGTGCATTCCTCAGGGTTTCCCCAATATTGCAGAATGCCGAAAGGTAGATCCCAGGAGCAGTCTAGCCCAGTGGTTAAGAGTGTAGGCTCTGACGTTGGAATAGTGGGTTCTCACCCTGACCCCAGCATTCACCAGCTGTGTGACCTTGGTCAAGTTACATGACCTCTCTGTGACTCAGTGTCCTCTGAAAAAGGGGATTAGAGTATCCACCTCCTTGGGCTGTTGTAAGGGTAAAGGCGGGTGTGAAAGTCTCCCTGGGTTGGGAGTAAAGCTATAAATCCAGTGCAGCTGGCAGGTGTCTCTCCAAAGGCAGTTTCTGTGGGAGGGAAAAGGGTACTAGCCAAGGAATCTGGGAGGCAGGCAGAGCAGGGGATGGAAGGAACGTGGTTGCTGAGTGGGAGCAGGATCATTGTTGGGGATGTGGGATTGTCCATCTGTCCAACTGTCTGAGGGCCCACTCTTCCTCCAGCCTACGCATTGTGAACGACCAACTGTGTGTGAGGGACGTCAGCCTCATAGAGACCCAGGGTGCCTTCTCCACCCTAGTGCCCATACCCTCCTCCAGCTCCATGCCCACTGGCTCCCAGGAGCAGCAGGAAGTGGTGCAGGCGTTCTCCACCCAGTCTGGGATGAACCTCCAGTGGCCTCAGAAGTGAGTGCTGGGAGTGGGTGGGCATGGGGTGAGCTGGGAGGAGCTGGGGAGTGAATGATGGGAACTCAGAGGTAATGTGTTTTGCTTATTTCGCTCATTGTCGCACAGAACATTTTTCCTCTCAGTACACATTATGCCATCTAGTTGGTTGTGAACAGGTGCACAGTACTTTCTGAATTCCGTGGACCATGTTCCTTTACCAACAGGCACTGGGGTTTCCAGGAGTTCTCCCCCTTACACACAGGGCCACAGTGCTCATTCTGCTACTTATGTCGTAGCAGACCCGGAGGCATGTTTCTGACGCGTAGATTAGGACGTGGCCTTGTGTGGTCAGTGTCTCCACTTTGGTCCTGATGGGTGTTGCCTGTCCCTCCTCCACCCCAGGTGCCTTCACGACAACAACTGGGACTACACCAGAGCCTCACAGATTTTCACTCTGTCCACACTGAGGTCTGGGAATTCAGGCCAAGTGAGCGGAGGCCGGGTGGCCTTGGGATGACACTCAGGGCTCCTGGCTCTGATGATGCCCCATCTTCTCCCTTTCCTCCCACCAGCCTGTGATCAAGATCCCAGAAGACCCCTTCATGAAGTGATCCACCGTCCTGACAACAAAAACTCCAGAGGAGCCAAGGTTCTGGTCATCTTCATCATCCTTGTTGTTCTCCCTCTTTTCTCTGGCCTGTGACTGAGGTGAGAGGCCCACTGTGGCCCAGGAAGCCAAGGCTGACCTCTTCAGGCTGACATGCATTCACCCAAAGGGTCATTGTTCTATGTATTTGTCCCACCCAGTTTCTCTGTTTCTTTTAAAAATAAAGAGTGACGTTGCATGTTATGTCAAATCCCTGCAGTATCCATTGGAGGCAAGCATTATCATCACTGACCTGCAGAGGGGAAAGGGAAGGTCCCAGAGGGTAAGGGACTTTCTGGGAAACTGCAGAGAAGAGACTCAAATCCTGGACCCACCCTAAAGCCCAACGTATGGCTTCAGGGGTGGGGTCGCTTTCTAACCCTGATAAACCTGGGGGCGTGGATTCTATGTCCCTAGTGTATTAATCAGTTATTTTTATATAGAGAACAGTACTGCTTTCTTAGCCATATGAAGCTATTCAAGTTTAAAAACAACTGTTTGGGGAAGTACAGCATTCAAGAGCACATGAAATGCTGGGAAGAAAAACGTTCACATATAAGACTGACACATAGGATTGATATCCTTGATATGTAAAGAAATGAGTAGGGACATAGGAAAATGGTATCAACCTAGAATTCTTACTGAAAGCAGAAGTTATGCCCAACAAATCCATGAAAAGCTGTCTGACCATAATAACTCCAAAAACACAACTGCAGACTTTCAGGTAATAAATGAGGAAAGACAGCTGAAGATTGGTATTCTCAGAAAAATACATTGTGCATGTGTGTCCATATTGATACACTGTGTACAGGATGTGTATAAAAGTTATTACTTGTAAAAGTACATCACCATGTCAGGTACAAATGTCTGGAGATGACTCACTTGTGAGAGGCAGGCATGTTCTTCTTTCCTTCAGGGTCCCCCTCGTTGGTATGTAAGATACCCTCAGAGTGGGGGAGATGGACAATCCTTTATATGAGGCAGGCCCTTCAGGGTCAGTTCTGGATGGGGTCCACTGCAGACCCTCCCCTGAGGCCCAGGAGCAATTGGGAAGGAGGGCTCTGATGGAGGGGCAGCCCTGGTGCCCCTGGATGAGGAGGGAGCTGGTAAGGCCCAGCCCTTCACTCCTGTACTTCCTGGGCAGCCCCCAGCCTGCTGCTGTCTGCAGCTGAGAGCCAGGAATGCTCTTGGTTAGAACCGTCCTGGGCTCCTGAAGGGCCCAACACAGGGCAGGCACCTAGAGAGGGCCCAGTACTTCTCTGCCCACTTCACCCCTATTCTCTCTCTTCACCCCACTGCATCCCCACCCTCGCTTGGGGCTCATTCCTAAATAGCATTGTAATACTTGGCAGTTGAATCCTCACTCATCATTCACTCTTTGGATGGGTAGTAGGAATAATAATAATGACAACAAAATAAAAGACACCAACAATTATAGAGCACATAGTAGATAAAAATGCTTGCTCATGCAGTCAGTAAGTATTGGTTCCCAGGGTCAAATCCTGGTCCTTCAGACCCCAAAACTCCTAACCACTGTTTCTATAATGAGTGTTCTTCTGTATTAGGGCTGAGGCCAGCACAGGGGAAGGAATTCGTCCAGGTTTTCTGTGGTCGGTTGATGGGTCTAAAAGCTGAGACAAAGGTTTAAACTCCCATCTTCTGTCTAGCTGGCCTCTTATTATTCTTTGCTGGTCTCTATTATTTCTTCTTTCTGGGGATCAATAAGAAACTGTCCCGCTCATGCCAAATGAGAAGGAAAATAAGGAGATGGGCAAGCACATGGAATAAAAGGAAATGATGAGACCAAATCCACTTCTTGTTATTACATTTCCAGTTGTTCTCTGTCTCAAATCTTGTATTTTATGGGATAGAGGAGACAGAGTGAGCCACAAATGGCATATATTGGAGTCCTACCATGTGCCAGACATTCTTTCAGGTTTTCTCATTACAACAACTCTGTGAAGAAGAAACCAATAGTCCCATTTTAAAAATGACCAAGCTCAGATTCATGGAAGGTATGTAAACTTTTCCAGGGTCAAACATCTACTCCTTGCTCTCTGCGCAGGACAACCAGCAACCTCCCCTTTAGAGGATGGGTTTCCATGGCTTAAGGGCTGATGGTGGGAAATTCCCCTGATATGGAACCTGGGCTATGTCATGCCTCTGCTGGTGATCACTCAACAACCCCTCTTGGTGATGAAGATGACAGTGGAGACAAAATCCTGCCCTATGGGCCAAGAGGCCTGGGTGTGAGGGCCACATGAATTGGCTGATTCTTGAGGTGATGAACTGGATCCAGGAAGCAGCACAAGCTGTTGCCCTTTGGAAAGGGATCCTGAATGGGAGGATAGTAACATTACTGAAAAATGCTCTCAGCTAGCTAGGCTACTACGCTCATGTCAAAAGCATGGCATTCACAGAACGAAGGAGGTAAGGTGGAATTGGGAATTAACATTTGCTGAGGCCTACAGATGCCATGGTGCCCTGGTGCCATAGCGGTTAAGAGCCACAGCTGCTAGCTAACCACAAGGTCGGCAGTTGAAATCCACCAGCCGCTCCTTGGAAAACCTATGGGAAGTTCTACTCTGTCATTATAGGGTCCCAATGAGTTGGGATCGACTCGACTGCAAAGGGTTTGGTTTTTGGTTCACAGATGCCACATGCTGTGGGTTTTTATTTTCAGACTTTTTCTCTTCAAATCCTCCAAGCAGTGCTCTGGGGCAGGCATCATTACCTCTCTTACGGATGGGGAAATAGGCTCAGAGAGCAAAGGGCATGCTCCAAGAACTCTAGGGAGGTTTCAAATGGACACAGAGGCCAATTTGAAGGGGCTTCCACTGGCCACTTCGGGGACAAAATGAGCATCAAAATAAATGATAGTAACAGTTGGTAAACTTTACTGATATAAACCAATACATGAATGAATGAATAAATAGGGGAGAAGGGAAAGCTCTATCCTACAGTTAAATGCTGACTAATAAATCTAGAAGGAATGATGGAATTAGAAAAGCTACACCTGTGAGTGGTGTCTGGGGTCTTAAAAGCTTGCAAGCTGCCGTCTAAGATGCATCAATGGGTCCCAACCAGGTGGAGTAAAGGAGAATGAAGAAGACCGAAGACACAAGGAAACTATTAGCCCAAGAGACAGAAAGGGCCACATAAACCACACAATATCAGCCTGAAACCAGAAGAACTAGATGGTGGCTGGCTACCACCAATGACGGCCCTGACAGGGAACACAACAGAGAGTCCCTGACAGAGCAGGAGAAAAGTGGGCTGCAGAAATCAAATTCTAGTAAAAAGACCAGATTTAATGGTTTCACTGAGACTGGAAGGATCCTGGAAGATGTGGCCCCCGGGCCCTCTGTTAGCCCAAAACTAAAACCGTTCCCAAAGCCAACTCTTCAGACAAAGATTAGACTGGACTATGGGACATAAAATGATACTTGTGAAGAGTGTGCTTCTTAGCTCAAGTAGATACATGAGACTAAATGGGCAGCTCCTGTCCAGAGGCGAGAGGAGAAGGCAGAGAGGGTCTGGAGCTGGTTGAATGGACGTGGGGAATCAGGGGTGGAAAGGAGGAGTGTGCTGTCACAGTACAGGGAGAGCAACTAGGGTCACATAAACCAGGGGAAAACAAACAGCTGGCCTGACTTGGTTCCTAATATGGGCTAGGAACTCAATGAGACTGAGAAGTTGCACAATAACTACCTCAAGTATTCCTCACAATAAATACTCCTGGCAGCTGCAGTGATACATGCACACACGCACGCACGCACACGCACGCACACACACACGCACGCACGCTAGCTCTCTTGAGCTCTCGCTCTCTCCAGCTGCGGAGATACCAGGGCTTTGAACCAGTATACTGAATCAGAACCAATGCTCTACTAGTGGCTCTCAGAATTGGTCCCTAGCCAGCAGCTTTAGCATCACCTGGGAACTTGTTAGAAATGCTGAATCTCAGCAGGGGTTCGAACTGAAATGAACCTGTTCAAAGCCCTGCAATGGAGACTGACTTGACAGTGAGAAGAGCAGTTTCCTTCCTTCAGGTGTTTGGGACTCAGCAGAGGGGGAATGTGCTTCCACCACGGGTGTAGGGAGACCAAGGGGTCCCGGGACCAAGGGGCCTCTTTCCCGCTTTGGGACTCGGTGTCCTGCTGTCTGGTCAGGGAGAGACGGGCCGTTGTGGTCCTGCTCCAGACGTGTCCTGGAGGTGCTTTCCATCCACAGGCACAGGCAATGAGAGAGGGTCTTGGGTAGAGAGAGACAGAGAGGGGAAGAGAGCATTGTACATGTATGTGTGTGTTATCTCTGCAGCTGGAGAAAGAAGGAGAGCATGTGTGTATGTATGTGTGTGTATTGAAAAGTCCTCGTGGTCGCCATATTGATGTCAGATTTCTATGGCAAGTCCCTTGCGTTTCGCTGAAAGCAGAACACCTGTGCCCTTCAGACCTCTGCCTGACCAAATGAAACCAAACCCAACCAGCCGCCATCAAGTCGACTCCAACTCACAGCGACCTTATAGGACAGAACAGAACAGCCCCATAGAGTTTCCAAGGCTATAATCTTTACAGAAGCAGACTGCCACATCTTTCTCCCACAGAGCGAATGATGAGTTCGAACCACCGACCTTTTGGTTAGCAGCTGAGTGCTTAACCACAATATCACCAGGGCTTCTTTCCACCTGACAGAACTTTCTAATTAGAGCAGCTAGACTGGGACTCAGGCAACTGGCAGAAATCTGCCCAGTTTGGTGAAAGAAAGCATGTTCCTGTTGCCAGTAACTTTGTTTGCTTCATAAAGAGACAGCAGGGGAGTATTATCCATTCTCAGTGAGGTATCCCAGGGTTCCTGGAGATAAGGTAGCCCTCTGAGGGTGAGCATGTAAAAATCACACACCATGCAAAGCAGTGACCCATCTGTGGCAGAAACCTAAGAGACCGTCTACAATGATGCGACTGAATGATCTAGGAACACCTACAAACACAATTTAAGGGATCACAGAGTTACTTCAGGGAGGCAGGCGTAGAATATTAGTCATTTAGTAAGCAGAAACCTAGTCAATTGAAACATACAAAAGTTTGTCTGGTGGAAATTCTTAACCTTTGTTCCTGATATTTTCTTCCACGTGGCAGGACATTCATGACCAAGGGATTTCTAGCCTCTACACACTCCTTCTCTATCTCAGGAATGACTTACCTGAATGGTGAGTTGGGAAGAAGAACCAGGTTTGCACAGCACTGGCATTTTCCCTTTGAAACTCTTAGAAGCAAGCTGCCCTTAGGGAGCATGGATTCTCTTTTCCCCTCTGGGGTGGGTCTCACAATGGGCCCACAATTCTTCTTCCCTCTTCTGTGTCTCACTGGCTCCCCAACTATTCCTATAGTATTGCTCCAATTTGCTTGGGTCCTTAAAGGACCTTAAAAATACACCCCTGCCTGTAAGCCTTCATCTTAAGTGAGAATAACAGCACAACTGGAAGAGCGTAGTCAATGTCACTGAACTGTGCATGTAGAAATTTTTCAAACGGTGTATCTTTGGCTATGTGTATTTTCACCAAAAAAAAAAAAAAAAAAGTTTAAGAAGTTAGAGGGTTGACATGTTGTGGGGTTGTTAACCAATGTCATAAAACGATATGTGTACTGACTGTTTCATGAGAAACTATTTGTTTTGTAAGCCTTCACCTGAAGTACAATTAAAAAAAATATATACCCCTGCTCCACATCTGAGCTCTGAATCAACTAAAAAATATGACAAAAGAATGAGAACAATATTATTGACTTTATTCCTTATATTGGTGATATTAAAGAATGTGCCTTACACCTGCAAGCAAGTGGGCTTCTGATTTCTGACCCCCAGAAATGCAGAGGAAGTGATACTCTACATTGTATCTCTTTAATCTTAACATTTATTCAAGTTACCTACTATTAAACCCACAATTCAGATCAGGGTATAGAAAGTTAGGTAAGGTTAAGTGTATCAGGAAAACCACTTTGTGAATGTCTCCTCAGCAGTGAAACCTAGAATTACTCTAAAGCTCTGAATGCCCTGATCTCTCTGGGTACTGGCATTCGATGCTACCCAGGGTAGCTGGACAGTGAATAAGGAAGGCCAAAGAAGAATTGATGTCTTTGAATTATGGTGTTGGCAAAGAATATTGAGTATACCATGGACTGCCAGAAGAACAAACAAGTCTCTCTTGGAAGAACTACAGCCAGAATGCTCATTAGAAGCAACAATAGCAAGACTTCGTCTCACATACTTTGGACATGTTATCAGGAGGGACCAGTCCCTGGAGAAGGACATCATGCTTGGTGTCATGGATTATGTCCCCCCAAAAATGTGTGTATCAATTTAGCTAGGCCATGATTCCCAGTATTGTGTGGTCGTCCTCCATTTTGTGATTGTGATTTTATGTTAAACGGGATTAGGGTGGGATTGTAACGCCACCCTTACCCTGGTCACATCCCTGATCCAATGTAATGGGAGTTTCCCTAGGGCGTGGCCTGCACCACCTTTTATCTTACAAGAGATAAAAGGGAAGCAAGCAGAGAACTGGGGATCCCATACCACCAAGAAAGCAGTGCCGAGGGCAGAGTGCGTCCTTTGGACCCGAGGTTCCTGCGCAGAGAAGCTCCTAGTTCAGGGGAAGATTGATGATGACTAGGATCTTTCTCCAGAGCTGACAGTGAGAGAAAGCCTTCCCCTGGGGACCTCATACCACCAAGAAAGCAGTGCCAGGAGCAGAGCATGTCCTTTAGACCTGAGGTTCCTGCGCTGAGATTTTCCCAGAACTAGGGAAGACTGATGACAAGGACCTTCCTCCAGAGCCGACAGAGAAAGCCTTCTCCTGGAGACGACGCCTTGAATTTGGACTTGTATCCTACTAGACTGTGAGAGAATAAATTTCTCTTTGTTAAAGTCTTCCACTTGTGGTATTTCTGTTATAGCAGAACTAGATGACTAAGACACTTGGTAAAGTAGAGGGTCAGCAAAAAAGATGAAGACCCTCAACAAGACGGACTGAAACAGTGGCTACAAGGACAGGCTCAAGCATAGCAATGATTTTGAGGATGGTGCAGGACTGGGCAGTGTTTCTGTTGTATATAGGGTCTCTATGACTAAGAACCGACTGGACGGCACCCAACAACAACAACAGGGTGGGGAAGTGTCATGGATTGAATTGTGTCCCCTAAAAATATCTGTCAACTTGGCTTGGCCATGATTCCCAGTATTGTGTGATTGTCCACCATTTTGTCATCTGATGTGATTTTCCTATGTGTTGTAAATCCTATCTCTATGATGTTGATGAGATGGGATTAGTGGAAGTTATTTTAATGAGGCAGGACTCAGTCTACAAGATTGGATTGTGTCTTGAGCCAATCTCTTCAGAGATATAAAAGAGAGAAGAGAGCAGAGAGACATGGGGACCTCATACCACCAAGAAAGCAGTGCCGGGAGCAGAGTGCGTCCATTGTACCCAGGGTTCCTGAGCAGAGAATCTCCTAGTCCAAGGGAAGACTGGCGACAAGGACCTTCCTCCAGAGCCTACAGAGAGAAAGCCTTCCCCTGGAGTTGGCACCCTGAATTTGGACTTTTAGCCTCCTAGACTGTGAGAGAATAAACTTCTCTTTGTTAAAGCCATCCACTTGGTGTATTTCTGTTATAGCAGCACTGGATGACTAAGACAGGAAGATTTTGCTTAGGGGGCACTGAGTTTTATGTTAATGATGGTGGAGTATTTTGGAAAAGGACAGTGATAATGGTTACACTACAGGAAGAACGCAATCAGTGTCACTGAATTGTACATATAGAAATTGCTGAATTGGCAAATGTTTTGGTGTGTATTTTTTCACCAAAATAAAAGAAAACCCTATGGATCACAAGAAAAAAAAAAAAAGGAAGAAACCATCAGCAAGGACATAGAAGAACTAAACATCATCATGGACCAACTGGAACTAACTGACATCTATAGAACACTCCACGCAACAGCAGTAGAATACATGTTCTTTTCAAATGCACATGGAACATTCTGTAAGACAGACTACATCCTAGGTCATAAAACAATCCCTAATGAATTTAAAGAACTGAGATCAGAGTGTCTCTCTGACAAAAACAATATAAAACTAGAAATCAATAATAGAAACATAACACAACAATCTAAGAAATTGGAAACTAAACAACAAACATGTAATTAATTTATGGGTCAAAGAGAAAGTCTCAAGGGAAATCAAAAGTACACAGAACTGAATTAAAATGAAAAAAAAAAAAAAAAAAACCAAACCAAACCCATTGCCATCAAGTCGATTCCGACTCATAGCAACCCAATAGGACAGAGTAGAAATGCCCCATAGGGTTTCCAAGGAGCACTTGGTGGATTCGAACTGCCGACCTTTTGGTTAGCAGCCAAACTCTTAACTGCTACGCAGACCAGGGTTTCCAGTTAGATACAGAGTTGCCATAATAAAAAATTTTTTAAAAAACCCTTTGCCGTCAAATCAATTCCGACTTACAGCAACCCTATAGGATAGAGTAGAACTGCCCCATAGAGTTTCCAAGGAGTGGCTCATGAATTCGAACTGCTGATCTTTTGGTTAGCAGCTGAGCTCTTAACCACTGAACCACCAGGGCTCCAGAGCTGCCATATTACCCAGCAATTCCACTCTTAGATATTTATCTAGGAGAAATGAAAACACATGTCCACATAAAAATTTGTACACCATTATTTTTACCAGTATTATTCATGATAGCAGAAATGTGGAAACCACCCAAATGTCCATCGACTGATGAATGGATAAACAAAATATGGTATATAGATACAATGGAATATTATCAACCCTATAGGGCAATTCTACTCTGTCCTATAGGGTTGCTGAGTCAGAATCGACTCAATGGCAACGGGTTTGGTTTTGGTTTTTGATAACCGTACCCCAGGTCTGCTGTCTCTATGTTCTGTGCTCCTCCAAGGAGTGATACTTCCCCCATGTGATACCTGAGACTGTGCTTGTGTGCAAAATTCAATTTACTTTTGATCACTTGCACATCTTCCAACCGTGTCAGTGGCTTGAGTGTGGTTCCAGGTCAGAGTCCAGGGCCTGCCCTTAATCACACGGTGTCAGCATCACTATTTTCTTCACTGCTCTGCGGCCTTTCTCACATGACTCCCCTTTGGGGAGTCTAACTTGGAACTGCCTTTCTAGGTGTCTCTATGGCAATACTTATCCAAAAGCTACACAGGTGCCCATCTTTGCAGCATCAATTCCCCTTTTAGAAATGCATCTTCTGGACATAGTTTAGGGTATTCATAATGATTTGGTCATAAGGACTACCTTGACTTCTGGGCCTGAAGGGAGACCAAATGGGAAGCAAAGCCATGAAGGGGCAGAAGGAAGCAGAGGGAAGTGTTGTTGTTGTCAGCACACTCACACTCATACACTCCTCAGGTTGTCATCACAACAGTAGAATTCTCCCAAGACGGTTTGCTGGGGCCAAGAGGACACATGAAGCTCTCCAGTGCAGATGGCCATGTGAAACGCACTCAGAACTGCACCCTTTAGCAGTGTACAGAAACTGAAGGATGCCATCCACACATTGTTGAAAAACTGATGAGGCCACATGCATAGGATGGAATTGCAGTCAGGCATTAAAGACGAGTTGTTCTGAAAACAATGATGAGAGATGACTTGTTGCCTGTCAGATTAGCAACACTTCACATTCTTTCCCGTGTGTGTGGAGAAACAAGCACTTTCATAGAGAGTTGTTAGGGATATGAATTAGTAACAGTATTTTGAGTACAGTGTATTTAGATGCAATTTTATAGGCTCCACTGTTTGGGAACAACATTTTTCAGAAACTTACAAAGAAATGCTTACAAAGATATTTGCATATGTATGAGCAACGATGTTAAAGTATACTACTGTTTGTAATAGAAAAACTGATACAGGATGTAAATTTTCATCATGAGGGTACTGGTGAAATACACTTGGGCATCCATGCAGTGTAACACCAGGTCAATGTTTAAAAAAAAAAAAAGCTTGAAATTTTGTTGTAATGGAAAATGTTATCATAGAAATGTATTTACATGGAAAGATGGTCATAATAAGTGCAAAAGCACGTTACAAAGGTGACAAGTGGCATAAATCTAGCTATTTATTCAGAAGTCTCAAAGCACAAAAATAAAAATGATTTTTTGTTCCACTCACATAGAGCTTTCTCTTCAGCATAGAAAGAGAATGTACTTTCCGTTTGGAGGCCTTCTGTATTCCTGTACCCTGGGTATGCCTCCTTTGCCACCCAGCCTTCCAGAAAGCTCTCTTGGATGAGTTTGGGCCACGGCCCCTCCCTCCCACTTTTCTGTTCTGCCAAGTTCAAGCTGCAGTTCAGACTTCTGTCACGAGGTGGCGCCGCGGTACCGCCACTATCAAACTTCTCTACAGAAGGGTTGGTAAAAGGAGCAAAACCCACAACATCCTGTCTTAAAACCCAGGTTATGAACCTATGAACAGAATAATTCTGATTCTGTCTGACAAAGGTACAGGCAGAAGACTATAGAAATACATGCTCTGGGCACCCAGAGGCTGAAACACCACGTAGCTGCAGCTAGTGCGCCTTCGTGCGCCAGAGGGCGGCACAGTGCAGAACTGAGCGGGGGGGGGGGGGGGGGGGGGGGCGGATGACTGAGAGGATGGGAGCACGGGGGCGGGGTCCGGGCAGCTGTGTCCAGAGTGGCCTGGAGAAGGGTGACAGAGTGGGAGAGTGTCTGGGAAGCCTTTGCAGGGGTGGGGTAATGGAGGGTGAGCCCCGTCTCTTGGAGGTGGTCTCTCTACAGTGTAGATGTGTTAGCTAACATTGATGGGGGAATAGATAAATCAATAAATGAGATGGAGATTTGAGGTTAACAACAAATGGAACTGCTTTAACATACGTATAAATTTTTCAAACAGAATTGGTATACAGTAAACAAGCCGTTTCATGACGTTTGTTTCACTATGCAAAATGCACTTTTCGTTAAAAAAGAAAAATAAACGAAAATGAATGCCACCTGTTGGTCAGAGCCAGGATTGCAACTCTGAGAGTCTCAGACCAGGGCGCCCAGGAAGGATAGACTGATGGAGGTTGGGATCTTGGCTTAATGGTAGCAGCCAGTTTTCTGGAATTTTTTAACCACTGGCAACAATCTCTTTGTATCCATCATCTTCTGGGATATTCAAGCCTGAGACTGGAAATGAACTGTCTGAGCAGAATGTAAAGCTGGACGTGTGTTTATTTGGGGTGAGAGAGCTAGAAGAGACCTAGAAACAAACACACACACAGTCAAAACAATTATTTTTATCTACTTCGTTTCTCCATAAAACTCAATACAGTGAACCTATATGCACATTACTTTTATCAATATGTTCACAAGTATTTTGTTTTCAAATTTGTAAAATAGTTTATTTCCTGAATACAAGATTTTAAACACTATACAAAAGTATATTTATAAACTGAAATTACCCTGCATCTCTCACTAGCCCGACTCATGCCCCCCTGACCCCAAGAGGTCTGTTGTCAACAGAATGGTGCATGTTCTCTGGATTGTTCCTGTCGGTGAGGGAGACATATACATATACACCTACAAAGCCATACCTAAAGAGGAAACACGTTACTCATGTCTTTTGCAACTTGTCTTTTTCACTTATTAAATTCTCAGGATTTATATTTGCACCTTATTAGTTCTTGTGGCCTTGGCACATTTTAACATGCTTATTGTTCATGTATATTTTAATGTGAATTCTGTTGAAATTACTTGCCAATCTCTGTTAGTAAGTATGCTTCACAAACCATGAATATTACTAACTCAATATCGAGATGCACCGGTAGTTAACATGTTTTCTCCCTGATTTTCACATAATTCTTGGTGTGTTTTTAAGGTTTCAATAATATTGTATTGAATAATAACTATACTATTATTATTAGTTAATTCAATAATAATATTGAAAACTATACAGGTCATCATTTAAAAAAAAAAAGTTAAACACCACCCCAGAAACCCTGGAGGCTTGAAGACAAAATGTGAAAACTTTAGAATAATTCCAGTTAGGTGCTGATCTGGAGACAACAAAGTTGTTTAATGATTTACTTAAACTCCCCTGAAGTCAGTACACTCATCTGGATACAGGGTATAATAATGGGTAACTTGAATAGCTGTTAGGATTAAAGGAGATAATTAAAGTATATCTTGAAAAAAGTAGTTCTGTGCACATTAATGTCTTTCTCTCTAGATCACCTGCCCCAGGGCAACACCTGTGACTCTGCCTGAGCCCCACTCACCACTTCAGGGATGGGACAACTGATGTGGCCCCACCCCCCAGGTCTCTTGGCACAGAGGGTGGGAGTTCATCTGCACTATCATCTTCTTGACCAAGTGGTTGAGTGGGTACTCATGGGGCCACAGTAGCAGGGGGTGTAAGAGGACCATTTCTCAAGCCCTGAAAGCCCGCATGCTAAAGGGGAGGCTGCTCGGTGTCTTCTAGGGAGGGCAAAGGATGGAACCTCACTGGAATCCTGCTACTTCTCTGGAGAGGTGACTCAGGTTCTGTTACCCTGAGCTTGTTCTTCTGCGAAATTGGACTCACCATACCATCGGAGCAGATGCCCTCAGATCACGCATCATCAGGCCACATCACAGCATGATGTCAGCCACCTGCTGCCTCACAGAGATGAAAATCCAAGAATCACTAGCATTTTTTTGATAACACAATTTTCCATTCTTCTGTTCATTAATAAAGAAATATGCACTGAGCTTAAAACCCACAGTATTCCATTGGAAGTGTCTCATTAACTCTAAGGTGGAAATAGGATTCTAAGGGAAATGAGGAGCCCTGGTGGCACAGTGATTAAGAGCTTGGCTGCTAACTAGGAAAAAAAAAAAAAAAAAAGGTCAGCAGTTCGAATCCACCAGCCGCTCCTTGGAAACCCTATGGGGCAGTTCCACTCTGTCCTATTGGGTCGCTACGAGTCAGAATCAACTTGATGGCAACGGGTTTGGTTTGTTTTTTGTTTTTTGTTTTTAAGGGAAATGAACAAACGGGCAAAGTTGAGGGTGAAATCTGTGATGTCTCCTTCGCATCAAAATGGGGATCGCCCTTAAGCCAAGGGAATTAGGTAATAGGTTAGTCCCAGAATAATTTATGAATCTATCCACATGACAGTCCTGACTGAGCGGCTTCAGGGAAAATACAGATGTCAAGGAGAAGGGCAAGAATGTCTCTCAAATAAACTTCACGAACAACACGTCTACTTTCCAGGATTTTAGTGACGGTCATGAGATGAAAGTAGCTTCACAATATACTTCCTTCTGTATTCTCCCAAATAAAGCCCCTTGAATTGAAAGCAGGCTTATCTGTTTAACCAGGTAGTTAGCCAGGCAGTGAATGCCACAGGGGAGGGGAAGGGTTCATCTGCAAGAAATTGTCCCACGCTCATCTCCACAGCTCCCGCAGGAGGAGAATCTGTACACAGAGGCGTTCAGATTAAAAGTTTAGTCAGTCTCATTCAGCGAGGGCCCAGGAGCAATCAACACGTGAATTAAAACACTTTTGAAGTACCTCACCTGCGTGATTACAGATAATAAAAGGAAAGGGCGATAACCACACGCCCAGGCCTTGTAATGCAAAACCAGCTCGAGTTCTAAATGGGATGCATCCCTTGACCAACCAAGGATTTGGGTAGCAGCTTGGTGACGTGAAAACTAACTCTGTGCAATCCCTGTTTCTTTCAACAGGTTGGCCAGATTAGGCTCCGGACGTACAGGCGAGATGAGTAGCAGTGTGTATGAAAGACAGAAAATTAGGCCTGGACAAACGGGCAGATGTTTCATGTTCAGGATACACTGAGACATGTTTTGGGCTAGCTGGCACCTGGGAAACTCTAAGACTTTGAACACATCAGGGGAAAAAAGTGACTGAAAATTGTACCTGCAGATTCTGTTAGTGCTCCCTGCAGCATATAAGCTGAGAAAATGGGTGTGTCCGTTTTCGGAGCTGTGAATGAGAACACACATGGCAGGGAAGGCAGAGATGGCAGGTCTCACTGCTGAGATGTTCATGGGTATTTGCTCTCCTTATGTTTCCTCCTCCTTGTACATGAAGTAGCCAGGCATATACAGACAAAAATATGCAAGAAAACAATACCATATTGCACTCAGGGATATATAAATATGTAGTAAAACTATCAAGAAATGCCCTAAGAATGAAAAACCTAAGTTCACATATATACACCCACTCCTCACTTATCGACATGGTTAGGTTCTAAAGACCAGGTTGTTATGCAAAAATCGGCATTATACAGAGGATTACCACATCAGACCACAAAATGTAGGATGACTACATTATTACATAACTGCCAAATCACTGAGAATCATGGCCCAGCCAAGCTGACACACAACCTTAACCATCACAGTCAGTGTTACTTTTGCCTCACGCCTCGGCATTCGTTACTGCCAGACATACGCCATTAATGTGCAGAATAGTTGGAGAGCAGATTTTTTACTATTGTCATAAGTGTGAAATGTCGGATAATGAAATAGTAGATAAGTGAGGAGAAGGTGTACATTTTGCGAAGTTGAGATCACAATTCATATATTTTTCAATGACTTGCCTTTTTCACTAGCATGATATCCCAGGATGTAAGTTTCATTTCCTTAGTTATTGTAATTTGGCATATTTTTGAAGGCTTTATGGATATGTACATTGCTTTTTCTGTAAATTACATGTTAATATAATTTTATTTTATGAAATTTTGCAACTCTGACCTTTTATGACCCTGATCTTCGCCATTTGTAACATATAAAATTACACGTTAATATAATTTTCCTATCTATTCATTAGTAAGAGTACTTTAATATAAAAAATATTAAGTAGTAAAAGCTAGCGAGCAGGCATCTAAGATGCATCAATTGGTCTCAACCCACCTGGAGCAAAGGAGAATGAATAACACCAAAGACACAAGGGAAGTATTAGCCCAAGAGACAGAAAGGGCCACATAAACCTGAGACTTCATCAGCCTGAGACCAGAAGAACTAGATGGTGCCCGGCTACCACCAATGACCACCCTGACAGGAAACACAACAGAGGATCCCCGACGGAGCAGGAGAAAAGTGGAGTGCAGAACTCAAATTCTAGCAAAAAGATCAGACTTAATGGTTTAACTGAGACTGGAGGGACCCCAGAAGACATGGCCCCAGGCTTTCTTTTAGCCCAAAACTAAAGCCATCCCGAGGCCAACTCTTCAGACAAAGATTAGAACTCTTCAGACAAAGATTAGACTGGACTATAGGGTATAAAATGATACTCATGAAGAGTGTGCTTCTTAGCTCAAGTAGATACATGAGACTAAATAGGCAGCTCCTGTCCGGAGGCAAGATGAGAAGGCAGAGAGGATCAGGAGCTGGTTGAATGGACACGGGAAATCCAGGGTGGAAAGGAGGAGTGTGCTGTCACAGTATGGGGAGAGGAATTAGGGTCACGTAACAACGTATGTATAAATTTTTGTATGAGAGACTAACCTGAATTGTAAACTTTCAGTTAAAGCATGACAAATTTAAAAAAAGGAAAAAAAAATTAAGTAGGATTCTTAAAGAGTTAGAAATTAATGAGTTAGAAAACAAAACTACAGTAGAACTTATACATAATGTAAAGAAAGGTTTATTTTATGGGGGAGTCAAGAAAATGAACAAATCACTGGATAAAGTAATCAAGAAAATAGGGGAAAAGGACAAATACAAATCATTTAAAATGACAAGGGAGAAATAGTCATCAAAACAAAGGAAATTTGCAAGACTTCTTTTTAGTTGTAGTAAAATACATACAACAAACATTTGCCATTTCAACCATTTGTACGTGAACAATTCAGTGACATTCATTATGTTCACCATGTTGGACAACCGTCACCACCATCTGTTACCAAATTTTTCCATCACCTTTAACAGGAACTCAGTGCCCCTTAAGCAATAACTCCACTTTTCCCCCTTCCATCTGCTCCTGGTAATCACTAACAAAATGTCCCTGGGTGGCACAAGTGGTTTGCGATCAGCTATTAACCTAAAGGTTGATGGATTGAACCCACCCAGTGGTACCACAGAAGAAAGACCTGGCAATTTGCTTCCATAAAGACTATGGAAACCAAGAAAACCATATGGAACAGTTCTACTCTATAACACATGGGGTCGCCATGTGTCAGAATCAACTCAACTGCATTTGGTCTATATTCATTTGTGTCTATTCTAGATATTTCATATAAGTAGGATTCTACAATATTTGTCCTTTGTGTCTGACTTATTTCACTCAGCATAATGTTTTCAAGGTTCATCCAAGTTGTAGCATGTTATCAGAACTTCATTTCTTTTTATGGTTGAATAATATTCCATTGTATGTATATTCTACATTTTGTTTATCCATTCATCTGTTGATGGTTTCCACCTTTTGGCTACTGTGAATAATGCTGCAATGAACATTGGCACAAGTGTCTGTTTGCACCCCTGCTTTCAAGTCTTTTGGATATATACCTTGGAGTGGAACTGCTGGGTCATATGGCAATTCTCAGAAGCCTTGGTGGTGCAGTGGTTAAGCGCTCAGCTACTAACCAAAAGGTCAGCAGTCAGAACCCACCAGCCACTCCGTGGTAGAAAGATGTGGCAGTCCGCTTCCATTAAGATTATAGCCTTGGAAACTCTATGGGCCAGTTCTACTGTCCTATAGGGTCACTATGAGTCAGAATCAACTTGACAATGGGATGGTATTTCTATGTTTAACTTTTTGAGAAAACAAGACCCTGAAGTGAATAACTTCACAACTCTATGCAAAAACATCTGAAAACATAGATAAAATGGATAAACTTCTAAAAAAATACAACTTAATAAAATTGACCACAGAGACAATTAAAGAAAGTCCAAACAGACTAATTACATAGAAGCAATAGAGAAATTGGTTAAAGAGCTCTCCTTTGAAAACGTACCAGGCCCAGACGTTTACACAGGAGAGTTCTACCAAATCTTTAAAGGTAAAATAATCCTAATGCTACTTAAGCTACACCAAGGGCATAGAAAAGATGAAAAAGTTCCAAATTATTATGATGAAGCAAATACATAATTTATTCCAAAGCCTAATAAAGACTGTGCCAAAAATGAAAATTACAGAACAATCTCATATGAAGTATCCTTAAATAAAATATTAGTAAACACAATCTAACAGTGCACACATAAAAAATAGATAATGAAATAAAAAACCAGATCATCCCAAGAGACAAAAGGGCCACATAAACCAGAGACCCCATCAGCCTGAGACCAGGAGAACTAGATGGTGCCCAGCTACCACCAATGACCGCCCTGACAGGGAACACAACAGAGAGTCCCTGATGGAGCAGGAGAAAAGTATGGTGCAGAACTCAAATTCACGTAAAAAAAACAGACTTAATGGTCTGACTGAGACTACAGGAACCCTCGAAGACATGGCCCTCGGACAGTCTGTTAACCGAAAACTAAAACCATTCCTGAAGACAACTCTTCAGACAAAGATTAGACTGGACTATAAAACATAAAATAATATTCGTGAAGAGTGTGCTTCTTAGTTCAAGTAGATACAGGAGACTAAATGGGCAGCTCCTGTCCGGCGGCAGGATGAGAAGGCAAAAAGGGACAGGAGCTTGTTGAATGGACATGGGAAACCCAGAGTGGAAAGGGGGAGTGTGCTGTCACATTGTAGGGATTGCAACTAGTGTCACGAAACAATATGAGTATAAATTTTTGTAGGAGAAATTAACTTGAACTGTAAACTTTCACCTAAAGCACAATTAAAAAAAAAAAAAAAAACAGATCATGACATTGCAGGGTTTATTCCAAGAACAAAAAAATGTTTCAATATCGAGAAATCCATTAATATAATCTATTGTATTAAGAAAGGAGCCCTGGTGGTACAGTGGTTAAGAGCTCAGCTGCTAACTGAAAGGTTGGCAGTTCAAAACCACCTCCTGCTCCATGGGAGAAAGATGTGGCAGTCTCCTTCCGTAAAGATTACAGCCTTAGAAACCCTATGGGGCAGTTCTACTCTATCTTATAGGGTTGCTGCAAAAACAGCATGGGGGCAGTGTCTGACCTTCTCCAACCCCACAAGGGGGAAGGAGAACCAAGATCAACAGTGCAAGACTGACTCCTGTGAGGCTGAGGCCAGACAAGCTTCCTCTCTCTGCCATCTCTACCAACTCTGACACCAACCGTCCTTCCCACGGCACTCTCTACTTCTCTGCTGGGTTCGATAATTCATTGAAATGGCTGCACAGAACTCACAGACCATACTCACAATTGTGGGGTTTATTAGGGAAGTAACAGTTACAATTCAGGCTCAGGAACACTCAGAATACAGTTCTTCCATCAGGACAGCTCTTTCCAGCCGTGCTCACAGGCACACCTCCCCCTAGCCCAAAGTCTCTGCCCAAAGGCCCTCAGATTTCTCTCTCCGTGGGCTGGGAAGCTCACCACGTCATCTCCTACTGCCAGGTCTCTGCTGCCGGTCTCGCCTCCCATGGTGTTAGTGTGCTCTTCCTCTCTGCTCTGGAATTGGCTCTCTTTTAAGGCAAAACTGACCAATCCCCTTGGATTACCCTATCACACAGTCCTGCCCAGTCACCCAGGTGATAGTTACAAGACCATGGCTAGAAAGGCCACACAAAAGTATTCAGTAAGTAATCAATCACACTGCAGTCAATATGAGTTGAAATCAACTCAACAGCAATGGATATTGTATTAATAGAGCCAAGGAGAAAAATTATATAATCACCTCCACAGATATAGAAAAGGAATTTGTCAGCATCAACACCCACTCATGTTTGTTTGTTTTTTAAAATTCAATAAAATAGTAATTGGTGGATACTTTCTTAAAATGACAATATATGTACATACTTCAGCTAAAAAGCCGGAATACTATTAAGTGTGGAAATAGTAGAAGCTTCCTGCTAAAGATAAGAACAAGACAAGATGCCTACTATCTCTTCTAATATTTGACACTGAGTGGGAGGTATTATACAATGCATTGGACAAGAGCAAGCAACTGGAAACAAAGAAAGAGGTGAAATCACTCTATATTTGCTCATGATATGATTGCACAATGGAAAACCCAAACAATGGAAAAATTACAATAAACAAAAAGAGAATTTAGTAAAGTAGCAACTTATACTAGCACCACCAAAAATCAACAGCCTTCATATATGTGCAAACAAAAAAATACATATCAGAAGATACAATGGATGAGAAGAATGGATGGGGAAGCCAGCGCAGATTGTCCAAGGCAAGGTCACGGAAGCTCCATAGATACCTCCAAACTCCCTGAGGGGCTGAATTACTGGGCTGAGGGCTATGGGGACCATAGTCTCAGGGAACATCTAGCTCAACCGGCATAACATCGTTTATAAAGGAAATGTTCTACATTCTACTTTGGTGAGTAGCATCTGGGGTCTTGTAAGCGGCCATCTAAGATACTCCACTGTTCTGACCCCATCTGGAGCAAGGGAGAATGAAGAAAACCAGACACAAGGGAAAGATTAGTCCAAAGGACTAATGGACCACAACTACCACAGCCTCCACCAGGCTGAGTCCAGCACAACTAGATGGTACCTGGCTACCACCACTGACTGCTCTGACAGGGATCACAACAGAGTCCCGGACAAAGCTGGAGAAAAATGTAGAACAAAACTCTAACTCACAAAAAAAGACCAGACTTACTGGCCTGACAGAGACTAGAGAAACCTGAGTATGGCCTCCGGACCCCCTTTTAGCTCAGTACTGAAGTCACTCTGGAGGTTCACCCTTCAGCCAAAGATTAGACAGGCCCATAAAACAAAATGAGACTAAAGGGGCACACCAGCCCAGGTGCAAGGACTAGAAGGCAGGAAGAGACAGGAAAGCTGGTAATAGGGAACCCAAGGTCGAGAAGGGAGAGTGTTGACATGTCGTGGGGTTGTTACCTAATGTCATAAAACAATATGTGTACTAACCGTTTAATGAGAAACTACTTGTTCTGTAAACATTCATCTAAAGTACTCTAAAAAAATAAAAATTGAAAAATTGAAAAAAAAAAGCTTACGAGTGGCCATCTAAGATACAACTATTGGTTTTTATTTGTGTGGAACAAAAGAGAAAGAAGGAAACCCAAGAATCAGAGAAGGAACTGGACTACAAGGCTAACTGTCTACATGAACTACTGCCTCCTCCACCTTGAGACCAGAAGAACTAGATGGTGCCCTGCTACTGCTACTGAATGTTCTGATCAGGAACACAATACATGAATCCTGATAAAAAGGTAGAAAAGTGTGGAACAGAATGGACCTATTGAGGCTGGAGGAGTCCCCAAGACTATGGCCCTGAGTTGCTCTTCAAACCTTAAATTGAAAGTATCCCCTGAAGTCACCTTTAAACTAAGCAACACTTTAGCCCAAATAGTAAAGACTGTCAACCTTGAGTAACGTATTTAAAATATATATATATATAAAACCAAAGGGTCAACAGCTTTTTTTTTTGAGAACTCTAGAGTCAAGGATGCAGAACTGGATTCTGTTACCGTAAGTCTTAGCCTAGACATCGGAAGAGCTCATGGTCAAATTCTGACACTGACTCTTCTATAGCTCCTGAGCGCCTTCTTGACCATTGGGCAAAAACTCTTGAGTCCCATGACAAATAGCACTCTTACCCCTAATACTTTTAAATATATTAGTATAAAAATATGTCCTGAAAACTCTACTAATTCCTGTCCTCTCTCACTCTTAAGATTCTGATCAGGAGGAGACCTTGGGAGAGACTTGAACTGGGTCAGCAGCACCACAGCAGTACCAACGGACCCCCTGGTAGACCATGCCAGGGCTCAGAAGGGCCTGGGCCAAGATGGGAGGCTGCAAAGAGAGGCTTTGCTGAAAGCCTAGGGAGGCTGTGGTAATCGCCCTATTACCCTGAGTTAGGGGAGGCTGTGGAAGGAGGAGAGACCAAATCCCCCTTCTTTCACCCCATTCCTTAGGGTAGTTGTATAGTTATGTAGCAAGCGACAGTGGCATTGGCAGTGTCAGACCTATCCATGGGCCACAGGCTCCACCTGTGGTCCCGGGTAACCTTCAGAACCTAACTGGTCAGCAAGACCCTGGGAGAAGAAACTCAGTAGCTAATGGCACGCTCCAGATCTACTGTGAAAACTCTTCCCCTCACCCCCAACTGTATTTCCTTCTTCTGCACGTACCTGTGGCCCACCTTAGCAGCAGGAAAGCTAGTAGGAGTTGAAAGGGAGCCTTCTGTCTCTCAGGCAGTGAGAATAAAATCTACAGGAAAGGCCATGTGGAGCTGAGCTGACCTGGCCACAAAGTCTAGCCCAGCAAGGGCTACCTGCTGGAACGCTTGTTTAGATGAGAGAGGCACCTGGCCCCATGCTCCTTAATATGGCTCTCTGCAGCTAATGAGGCCTTAGGTTAGGTGTTAGGGATCAAGTTGAGTCAAGAATCTGAGGCCAGTGAGTGTGACCAGAGATGACCAGGAATTCTCTGCCAGGAGAACAAGGCATGTTTCCAGGGACTGCTGACAAGTCTGTCCAGTGGTTCTGTCCATTTTCCTTTCAGTTCTACCATCTGTGCCTCATGTATACTGACACTATGTTGTTAGGTGCATACACATTTAGGATTACTATGTCTTCTTGGAGAATTGACTTCTTTATTATTATACAATGCCTTCCTGTATATCTCTGATAAAATTCCTTGTTCTGAAGTCTACTTGGTCTGAAATTAAGATAGCTCTTCCAACTTTCTTTTATTGTGTGTTCTAAAATTTGCTTAGTCAGAATTTATTTTTCTATAAAAATGGTTTACAGTAGTTATTCTGTGTGTAACTTATTGACAGCAATTAAATAATCAGCTATGCAACCCTACCCTTAATAAATGAGATTTTTCCATCACTGTTAACCCCCCTCCCTCCCACCTCTGATAATCACTAATAAACTCTGCTCTCTATACACTTGCCTTTTCTTGTCTTTTTATATAAATGAAGTCATACAGTATTTGTCCTTTTGTGATAGGCTTATTTTGCTCAGAATAATGTCTTCAAGCTCCATCCATACTGTAGCACATATCATGACTTCACTTCTACTGGCTGAGTAGTATTCCATCGTATGTACATATTGCATTTTGTTTATCCATTCATTTGTTGATGGACAATTAGGTTACTTCTATCTTTTGGCTATTGTGAATAGTGCTGCAATGAACAATGGCGTACACATCTCTTTTTGAGTCTCTACTTTCAAGTCTTTTGGGTATATATCTAGGAATGGAATCGCTGGGTCACAAGGTAGTTCTGGAGCCCTGGTGATGCAGTGGTTAGAGGTTAGCTGCTAACCAAAAGGTCAACAGTTCAAGTTCACCAGCTGGAAACCACCAGCCACTCCTTGGAAACCCTAGGGGCAGTTTGTCGGAATCAACCCAACAGCAATGGGTTTGTTTTGGTTTACGTTGTTGCTGTTAGGTGCTGCAGAGTTGGTTCCAACTCATAGCAACCCTACGTACAACAGAATGAAACACTACCTGGTCCTGCGCCACCCGCACAATCGTTGTTATGCTTGAGCCCACTGTTGGAGCCACTGTGTCAATCCATCTCGTTGAGGGCTTTTCTCTTTTTTGCTCACCTTCTACTTTACTAAGCATGATGTCCTTCTCCAGGGACTGATCCCTTCTCATAACATGTCCAAAGTATGTGAGACCCTTGCTTCTAAGGAGCATTCTGGTTATACTTCTTCCAAGACAGATTTGTTCGTTCTTTTGGCAGTCCGTGGTATATTCAATATTCAAAGGCGTCAGTTCTTTGGTCTTCTTTATTCATTGTCCAGCTTTAAATCGCGTATGAGGCGATTTAAAACACCATGACTTGGGTCAGGCACACCTTAATCTTCAAGGGGACATCTTTGCTTTCAACACTTTAAAGCAGCCTTTTGCAGGAGATTTGCCCAATGCAATGCCTCGTTTGATTTCCTGACTGCTGCTTCCATGGATGTTGTCATGGATTGAATTATGTCCCCCCAAAAATGTGTGTATCAGTTTGGCTGGGCCATGATTCCTGGTATTGTGTGATTTTCCTATATGTTGTAAATTCTGCCTCAATGATGTTAATGAGGGAGGATGGGTGGCAGTTGTGTTAGTAAGGCAGGACTCAAACTACAAGATTGGACTGTGTCCTGAGGCAATCTCTTGAGATATAAAAGAGAGAAGTGAGCAGAGAGACAGGGGGACCTCATACCACCAAGAAAGCAGTGCCAGGGGCAGAGCATGTCCTTTGGACCTGGGGTTCCTACGTGGAGAAGCTCCTAGTCTGAGGGAACACCGATGAGAAGAAGGTCGACAGAGAGAGAAAGCCTTCCCCAGGAGCTGATGCCCTGAATTTGGACTTTCAGCCTACTTTACTGTGAAGAAATAAATTCCTGTTTGTTAAAGCCAGCCACTTGTGGTATTTCTGTTATAGCAGCACTAGATGACTAAGACAGAATTTGGTACCAAGAGAGTGGAGTGCTGCTCTAACAGATACCTAAAATGTGGAAGCGGTTTTGAAACTGTGAATGAATAGAGCAGTGGCAGCAGCAAAGCACCACCAGCAGCAAAGAACCTGCAGCGGCAAAGAAGCGACAGTGGCAGAGAACCAGTGGCAGCAGAACCAGACCTGTGGGAGACGGCGCTGGAGCCGACTCACGGAGCGCGACAGCGGAGTTGCCTGTGCGCAGGAGGCTTTCTGGTGGAGTGGGGTGCCTCCGGACACTTATTGGTGGAGCTAATGAGCTTTGGAACACTTGCCCCAGCAGGGCAAATGCCGGCGTGAGGCCTGAGGAGCCAGGCACTGCTCTAATCCTTGAATATACAGCAGGGAACAAGACAAGGGACACAAGGAGCCGAACTGCCATTAAGCTGAGCAAATGATCCAAGAAGCTGGACTATGCGAAGAACGCAGCATCACGACTGGCAGAGAGGCTAAGAAACCAGCTACTCATTACACAGTTTCCCGGTCCTGTTCTTGTTGTCTTGAAGTTGGCTCCTAGTCATGGCAACCTGATGTATAACAGAATGAACAAAAGGTATGGCCATGACCTCAGGGGTTTCAAAGGGTGGAGCAATGGCCTCTGGTGCTTCTAAGGGTGGAGTCGCCACTCAGATGGACTGGGAGAATGGTGTGCCTAAAGCCGAGGGAGCAGAGTTGCTTTCCCAGTGGGCCTGGAAGGTGGAGCTGAAGCCCATGGCCGAGGAGCCTCCACTCAGAATCTGGAGAGTATGACCAATACCTAGGGTCTGGAGGGCAGGGCTACTGTGTAAATTGTCTCAGAGGACAGAAGATTATTTTCAAAGCCTTGAGGGCTAATGTAATGTGTTCTGCTGACTTGCTTGGTGCCTGTTATCCCTTCTTTCTCTCCAGTTTCTCCCATTTGTAAATGGAAATGTCTAGCTTGTACCTGTTCTGCCATTGTACATTTGGAATCAGATAACTTGTATTCTAGATTTCACAGATGAAAAAGAATTGTTGGATTTTGGACTTGGAGTTAAGACTTTTGCTGTGATATGATGGGGTGAATATGTTTTCCATGTTGCAAGGATGTGATTTTTTGGGGGCCAAAGGATGGAATGTCATGGATTGAATTATGTCCCCCCAAAATTTATCAATTTGGCTGGGCCATGATTCCTAGTATTATGTGATTTTCCTATATTTTGTAAATCCTGCCTCTATGATGTTAACGAGGGAGGATGGGTGACAGTTGTGTTAGTAAGGCATGACTCAATCTACAAGACTGGATTGTGTCCTGAGGCAATCTCTTGAAATATAAAAGAGAGAAGCGAGCAGAGAGACAGAGGGACCTCGGACCACCAAGAAAGCAGTGCCAGGAGCAGAGCGCATCCTTTGGACCTGGGGTCCCTGCATTGAGAAGCTCCTAGTCCGGGGTAACACTGAGAAGGAGGCCACAGAGAAAGAAAGCCTTCCCCTGGAGCTGATGCCCTGAATTTGGACTTTTAGCCTACTTTACTGTGAGGAAATAAACTTCTCTTTGTTAAAGCCATCCACTTGTGGTATTTCTGTTATAGCAGCACTAGATGACTAAGACAGGTGTTGATTGTGGATCTAAGTAAAATGAAATCCTTGACAACGTCAATCTATTCTCCATTTATCATGATGTTGCTCATTGGTCCAGTTGTGAGGATTTTTTTTCTTTATGTTGAGGTGTAAACCATACTGAAGGCTGTGGTCTTTGATCTTCAATAGTAAGTGCTTCAAGTCCTTCACTTTCATCAAGCAAGGTTGTGTCATCTGCATAACGCAGGTTATTAATGACTCTTCCTCCAATCCTGCTGCCCCATTCTTCTTCATACAGTCCAGCTTCTCCGATTATTTGCTCAGTATACAGATTGAATAGGTATGGTGAAACGATACAATCCTGATGCACACCTTTCCTAACTTTAAACCACACAGTATCCCCTTGTTCTGTTTGAACAACTACCTCTTGATCTACGTACAGGTTCCTCATGAGCACAATTAAGCATTCTGGAATTCTCATTCTTTGTAATGTTATCCATAATTTGTTATGATCCACACATCTGAATGCCTTTGCATAGTCAATAAAATACAGGTAAACATCTTTCTGGTATTCTCTGCTTTCAGTTAAGATCCATCTGACATCAGCAATGATATTCCTGGTTCCACATCTCTTCTGAATCCGGCTTGAATTTCTGGCAGTTCCCTCTCGATATACTGGTGCAGCTGCTTTTCAATGATCTTCAGCAAAATTTTATTTGCGTATGATATTGTTCAATAATTTCCACATTCAGTTGCATCTCCTCTCTTGGGAATAGACATAAATATGGATCTCTTTCAGTTGGTTGGCCAGGTAGCTGTCTTCCAAATTTCTTGGCATAGGCGAGTGAGCACTTTCAGCACTGCATCCATTTGTTGAAACATCTCAATTGGTATTCCATCAATTCCTGCAGCCTTGTTTTTTGCCAATGTCTTCAGTGCAGCTTGGACTTCTTCCTTCAGTACCATCGGTTCCTGATCATATGCTACCTCCTGAAATGGTTGAACATCGACCAATTGTTTTTGGTACAGTGACTCTGTGTATTCCTTCCATCTTCTTTTGATGCTTCCTGCGTCGTTCAGTATTTTCCCTGTAGAATCCTTTAATATTGCAACTCGAGGTTTGAATTTGTTCTTCACTTCTTTCAGCTTGAGAAATGGTAAGCGTGTTCTCCCCTTTTGGTTTTCTAACTCCAGGTCTTTGCACATTTTATTATAATAATTTACTCTGTCTTCTCAAGCAGCCCTTTGAAATCTTCTGTTCAGCTCTTTTACTTCATCATTTCTTTCTTTTGCTTTAGCTACTCTATGTTCAAGGGCAAGTTTCAGAGTATTTTCTGACATCCATTTTGTTCTTTTTTTTTCTTTCCTGTCTTTTTAATGACCTCTTGCTGTCTTCATTTATGGTGTCCTTGATGTCATTCCACAATTTGTCTGGTCTTCGGTCATTAGTGTTCAACATGTCAAATCTATTCTTGAGATAAATCTATTCTTGAGATGGTCTTTGGCTCTCGTGGATTTGTTCTAATTTTTTTTCAGTTTCAACTTGAACTTGCATATGAGCAATGGATGGTCTGTTCCACAGTTGGTCCCTGGCCTTGTTCTGACTGATGATCTTGAGCTTTTCCATCAACTCTTTCCACATATGTAGTAGATTTGATTCCTGTGTATTCCATCTGGCAAGGTTCACATGTATAGCTGTTGTTTATGTTGGTGAAAAAAGGTATTTGCAATGAAGAAGTTGTTGGTCTTGCAAAATTCTATTATGTGATTTCCAGCATCATTTCTATCACCAAGCCCATATTTTCCAACTACCGATTCTTCTTCTTTGCTTCCAACTTTCACATTCCAATCACCAGGAATTATCAATGTATCCTGACTGCATGTTCAATCAACTTCAACTGCTGAAGTTGGTAAAAATCTTCAATTTCTTCATCTTTGGCCTTAGTGGCTGGTGCGTAAATTTGAATAATAGTCATATTAACTGATCTCCCTTGTGAGCATGCAGATATTATTCTATCACTGACAGCACTGTACTTCAAGATAGATCTTAAAATGTTTAGTTTATGGTAGTTCCGTTCTTAGTTTTCTAAGGAATCGCCCCACTGTTTCCCACAATGGCTGTACCATTTTGCATTCCCACCAGCAATGGAAAAGGGTCCCAATTTCCTCACATCCTCACTAACATTTGTTATTTTCTAGAGTTTTTGTTGTTTGTTTGTTTGTTTATCTTAGCCATCCATCCTAGCACGAGTGAAATGCTATCTCATTGTGTTTTTGATTTGCGTCTCTCTGATGGCTAATGATGCTGAGCATCTTTTCATGTGCTTGGTGGCCATTTGAATGTTCTCTTTGGTGAAATGTCTACTCAATTCCTTTGCCCATTTTATGATTGGGTTGTCTTTTTGTTGTTAAGCTGTTGAAGTTTTATATATATTTTGGTTATTAGATTCTTGTCAGGTATATGGTTTCTGAAGATATTCTCCCAGTCAATAGTTTGTCTTTTCACTTTTTTGGTAAAGACTTTTGATGAACAAAAGTTTTTAATTTTTATGAGGTCTCATTTATTTATTTTGCCTTTTGCTGTTTGTGGAGCCTGGGTGGCACAGTGGTTAAGAACTCAGCTGCTAACCAAAAGGTTGGTAGTTCAAATCTACCAGCCACTCCTTAGAAACCGTATGGGGCAGTTCTACTCTGTCCTGTAGGGTCACTATGAGTCAGAATTGACTCAACAGCAACAGGTTTGGTTTGGCTGCTTGCTGTTTGTGCTTTCATTATTATATAACCATTGTTGAAAGCTAGGTCTGATAGCACTGCCCCTGTTTATTCTTCTAAGAATTTTATGGTTTCTGCTTCCACATTTAGGTCCTTAATCCATTTTGAATTTGTTTTTGTGTATGGTGTGAGACATGGATCCTGTTTCATTTTTCTGTATGTGGAAATCCGATTTTCCCAGCACCTTTAATAGAAGAAACTCTCCTTTCCCCATCGAATGGACTTAGCATCCTTGTCAAAATCAGTTGACCATAGATGTGTGGGTTTACTTCTGGACACTCAATCCTACTCCACTGGCCTGTGTGTCTATTGTTATAGTAGCGGGCTGTTTTGATTACTGTAACTGCATCCATCAAAACCAAACCCATTACTGTCAAGTCGATTCCAACTCATAGCAACCTTATAGGACAGAGTAGAGCTGCCCCATAGGGTTTCCAGGGAGCGGCTGGTAGATTCGAACTGCCAACCTTTTGGTTAGCAGCCGAGCTCTTAACCACTGCACCACCAGGACTCCCTATAACTGTATAAGCCAAAACAAACCCATTGCCATGGAGTCAATTCCAACTCATAGCAGCTCTAAAGGCCAGAGTAGAACTGCCCCATAGGGTTTCCAAAGAGCAGCTGGTGGATTCGAACTGTCAGCCTTTAGGTTAGCAGCCAAGCTCTTAACCACTGCACCACCAGGGCTCCTGTAACTGTACAGTGTGTTTTAAAATCAGGAAGTGTGAGTCCTCCTACTTTGTTCTTCTCATTCAATGCTGTTTTGGCTATTCGGGGTCTCTCGCCATTCCATATAAAGTTGAGGACTGGTTTTTCTTTTTCTTTAAAGAAGGCTTTAACAACTATTTTAAAGCATAGATGAGAAGGTTGGGGGTCAATGAGATTAAGTAAATGGAAGTGAAACAACTAGAACAGAAATAACAAGAATATTGACACAATGTGAAGAATGTAACCAATGTCACTGATCATTATGTCTAGAAATTGTAAAATAGGAGTAGGTTTTGCTGTGTATATTTTCACCAAAAATAAAATTAAATTAAAAAAAAGTATCATTATCTTTTTTCTGGAGGTAGACAAGTTGATTATCCAATTTGTTTAGCATAACAAACAGCAAGAATAGTGACATAAACCCTGAAAAAAAAAGGGACGTGAGGAGGGTAGCAGCTAGCCCTACCAGATAGTAATAATACAGTTTGTACAATTTAAAAAGTGAAATATTGGCCTATGAATTAAAAAATACTAATGAAACTTAATAGAAAGTATTGATATAGGCCCATTCACATTTGGAAATTTGGTATATGATTAAGGCAGCATTTCAAATCAGTGGAGATATGATGGACGATTTAATAAGTAGTATTAAGGTAACTCAAATTCAGCCAGAGATGGCTTAGATGAAAGGCCTGGCAATCTACTTCCAGAAGATCACAGCCAATGAAACCCCACGCAGCACAGCTCTACTCTGAAACACATGGGGTTCACATGAGTTAGATTCAACTCGATGGCAAATGTATTTTTTTGTTTGTTTATATTGTGATAATGAGATAACTCACGGTTAAAAAATGAAAGCAGGATCCATTTCTCCATCTTAATTCAGGATAAATTCCAAATGGTTCAGATTTAAATGCAAAAAGTGAAACTATACAAGTATTAGAAGAAACATTGGTAAATTCCTCTATAATCTAGAAGTGAAGAAAACTTTCCTAACTATGACTCAAAATCCAGGAGCATAAGTAAAACCGATTGATAAATTTGACAACATAAAAATAAAAATAACTTTGCATGGCAAAACACATGATAGCCGATTAAAAAGACACTGGGAAAAATATTTGCAACTAGTATATCTCACCAAGTATGGATATCCTGCAGTGCAATGGGTTGCTCTTTATACATGGCTTTCTGGCCCTGGGTTTGCAGTTCTACCAAAATGATTTGCTAGGCTACAATCTTGCAAAGGGATTAGACAGTTTACTATGCAAATAAGGTACGTAAAATCCTTGCAGGGATCAGACAGTTTCCTATGCAAATAAGTTGCATAAAACTCTTGCGAGGATTTGTTAATTTATATGCAAATTAGGTGACTGTGGCTTACCTAGGGGATTGGTCAGTTTTGCCATCCTACTAGGCTTAAAAGAGCCAATCCCACAGAGGTTGAGGGGGACATAACTACCATCAAGAAAAAGAGCCAGGAGCAGAGCGCAATCTTTGGACCTGGGGTCCCCATGCTGAGAACCTCCTAGACCCAGGAGACAGAGCTGTAACACTGCAGATGGCATGAGATGGTGCAAGACAGCAAGAGTGGCAAGAACCAGGAGACTGATGTGAGATCGCTGTGATGGGATTCCCAGCCCACAGAACAAGGCATATGCAATGGGCTCACCAACCCATGGAGAGCTGAGCACCTTTGAGCAGGAGGCTTGCAGGCACAGTAGGGTGCCTCCGGGCACTTAACAATGCAGCCAAAAGAACCACTGCACTTACCCGAGTTGGGGCCAGCCTGCAGAGGCCAGCCTGAACGTAGCCCAGCAGCAGAGGCCCAAGTGAGGCCTGGCCTGCAGGCACAGCCGAGAAGTGGGGCCTGCCTGCAGGTATGGCCAAGGAGCTGAGAGCTGTCTTGGTTGGAAGCTGTCCTGACTGACAAATTGTATCCTGTCTCCTGAGTTGTTCCTGTTACTTCCAAGTTGATTCTGATCCCAAGTTGTAGCCTGTTACTTCCCTAATAAACCATATAATCATGACTATGGTCTATGAGTTCTGTGTGGCCATTGCAATGAATTACCGAACCCAGCAGAGAGACAGAGAGTGCCGTGGGGAGGACGGCTGGTGTTAAGACTTGGTAAAAAGGTTGGAGAGTGGAGGTTATGTCTGACCTTCACCTCACAGGAATCACCTTGGGCTGATGGTGATTCTCATTCCTCCCCCTGAAGTTAGACAGGTTATGACACTACTAGGACGTTACATATTCCTTCTATAAAAAAGCTTAAAATAGAGAAGCATAAAAACCAACAACCCTTCTGTAAAATGGTAGTGCCTGAAGTCCTCAAACTTCAGGAGGAGGAGAGAGAGTCACCATCAGCCCAGAGCTGATGGTGATTTCTATGAGGTAGAGCGATCTATAGTTTCAATGCCATCCTTATCATACTTCCAACAGTCTTCTTTGCAGAAATGGAAAAGCCAATTTCAAATTCATATGTAACTGTAAAAAGCCCTGGATAGCCAAAACAATGTTGAAAAAGAAAAACAAATTAGGAAGATTCACTTTTCCCAATTTCAAAACATACTACAAAGCTACAGTAATCAAAACAGTGTGGTATTGGTTCAAGGATAGCTGTTACTTTTAACAAGTTGAGAATTTATAAATCTGAGTTGCATGTGTCTTTAAGAAAGCTTAGTAGTCTCATCACTGAATTCTATTCATCAACCGATGCATTTTTAAAACCACTAATCTTCACTATAACCACTGTTTGATGACCTAATTACCTTGAGAAGGTTTCAAACACATTTGAAACAACTTTGTGATATGCAGATGACACAACCTTGCTTGCTGAAAGTGAAGAAGACTTGAACCACTTACTGATGAAGATCAAACACCACAGCCTTCAGTATGGATTGCACCTCAACATAAAGAAAACAAAAATCCTCACAACTGGACCAATAAGCAGAGCCCTGGTGGCACAGTGGTTAAGAACTTGCCTGCTAACCAAAAGGTCAACAGTTTGAATCCACCAGTCACTCTCTGGAAATCTTATGGCGTGGTTCTACTCTGTCCTATAGGGTCAATATGAGTCGGAATCAACTCGATGGCAATGGGTTTGTTTGTTTGTTTTTGGTGGACCAATAAGGAACATCATGAAAAACAGAGAAAATATTGAAGTTGTAAAATATTTCCTTTTACTTGGATCTGCAATCAGTGCCCATAGAAGCAGCAGTCAAGAAATCAAATGATGTGTTGCAATGGGCAAATCTGCTACAAAAGAGCTCTTTGAAGTGTTAAAAGCAAAGATGTCACATTAAGGACTAAGGTGCACCTGACCCAAGCCACGGTGTTTTCAATCACCTCACATGCATGTGAAAGCCGGACGATGAATAAGGAAGACCAAAGAAGAATTGATGCCTTTGAATTACGGTGTTGGAGAATATCGAATATACCATGGACTGCCAGAAGAACAAACAAATTTGTCTTGGAAGTAGTACAGCCAGAATGCTCCTTAGAGGCAAAGATGGCGAGACTTCGTTTCGTGTACTCTGGACATGTTATCAGGAGGAACTAGTCCCTGGAGAACATCATGCTTAGTAAAGTGGAGGGTCAGCAAAAAAGAGGAATACCCTGGACAAGATGGATTGACACATTGGCTGCAACAATGGGCTCAAACATAGCAACTATTGTGAGGATGGCGCAGGACTGGGCAGTGTTTCATTCTGTTGTACATGGAGTCACTATGAGTCAGAACCGACTTGACAGCACCTAACAACAACAACATACTAATCAAAACAGTGTCGTTTTGGTTCAAGGATAGCTGTTGTTTTTAACAAGTTGAGAATTTACAGATTTGAGTTGCATGTGTCTTTAAGAAAGTTTAATAGTCCATGACTGAATCCTATTCATCAACTGATCCATTTTTAAAACCACTAATCTTCACTATAACCACTGCTTGATGACCCAATTACCTTGAGAAGGTTTCAAACACACTTTAAACAACTTATCTCAGAAAACAGCACCACCATCAATTCACATGTCCGATCAAAAAGCCAATGATTCATCCTTGATTCTGCCTTATCCTCACACACCCGACATCCCCAGCCACTGTATGTCCTGCCTGCTCTACCTCCAGAACATGCCCTGGCTAGGGCAACCTCCATCTCCATACTGCTGCAGCACTGGTCTAATCCACCAGAGTTCCTTCTCTGGACTTCTGCAATAGCCTCCTAATGGTCAGTCCTCACAGTCTATCTTGTCCCTCTCCACTCCATTCTCCACACAGCAACCAGAGTAACCTTCTGAGAACACGGATCAGATCATGTCACTCCCATACTCTAAGCCTTTCACACCCACAATAAAACCCAGACTCCTTACACAGCCCAAATGTCCTGGCTCCTGTCTGCCCTTTCTACCTCATCTCCTACCAGTCTACAGACGGTTTGCCAGGCTCCAGCCACAGGCGCTTTCTGTCTGCTCCTGGACAACTGGGGCTCTCTCATCTCAGGGCCACTGACAAGAAGGCCTTCCCATGCCTGGCTTCTTCTTGTCGTTCAGGACTCAGCTCAAGTGTCCCTTCATGAGAGGTCTTCACTGACAACCTCGTCGATAATAATCCCCACCCTTGTCATATTCTACTGTTTCTATCTTCATTTTCTTTAGAGCACTCATCCTCAAATGTAAGTACCCTGCTTAAGGACTTTTCTACCTGCTTATGACCACTTTTCCCAGACTAAAAAGGAAACTTCAGGGACCCTTCCCAATTTGTTCACTGTGCTGTGTCCCAATGCCTATGTCAGTGCCTCACTCACTTGTGAAGCACTGAGTAAGCATTACTTAAATGAAGGAATGGTTACCTATCTGACACACAGGGGGCAGACAAAGATATTTAAAGCCGAGTGGCAAGAGCAACTGACAACGATACTAGACATCAGTGGATTCAAAATTTTAAGAAGACCTTGCAGCTAATCTACAGTAGTGCTTTTCAAACTTGGAAGAGTACCAGAACCAATCAGAGAAATCATTCAACATGTAGACACCTCCCACTCACCCTCCTGCTTTTGATTCAGCATACCTAGGGTGTGCCCAGAAAGCTGCAATTTTAACAAGCACCCCTGACCATTGTGATGAAGTAATCCACGGACCACATTTGGAAAATCCTGACCTAAACAGCCGACTTCTGTGCACCATTAATTCAATGCCTACCATGCAGAATTCTATGACATCTGGAGTGTCTCTGTTAATGTAACTACTCAAAAGTACACTGGTCCTTCATTCCCACCTAAGACCACAGATGGCTTTCCCACATGGAATCGTGCTTAAACTCCACAATATTCCTGGGCAGTTGGGAGGATAGGGTATTGCCATCACATTGTCTAGAAGAGGCTGGTGGAAGGGTAGTGACTTACCTAAAGTGTCCCAGTTACTCTCGCTGGGGTAACTGTCAAGCAGATCCAACATTATACTTGGTTCTTTTCTGTCAGCTCCTGTTTCTGAGCTCAGAATCCAACCCGTTAGCTGATGTTACACTAGGAGGGAGAGGAAGAGGATAAGAAAGCCCATGAAATAGAAAAGTAAGAGGAGGGAAAGCACATTAAATTGAAGGCAAAAGGGGTGATGACTGTCTTGGCCTGTCCTCACTCAGTGAACTGGAAACTGTGCAGGAGGCATTTCCTCTTCCCCAGCTCCATCAGACAACCCCCTCCAGCACACTGCAGTGACACTGAAGCTCACACACAATGAAATGTGGGTTTATCCCTGCTTGCTGGTACATTTCCAACTATGCCCTCTGCTAGCTCTGCTATTATGCTAACGTCAGAAGCATTGCTTCACAGAACGAAGGAGGCAAAGGTGGAATGGGGAACCAACATTTGCTGAGGCCCACAGATGCCACACGCTGTGGGGTTTTATTTTCAGGCTTCCTTTCTTCAAATCCTCAAAGCAATGCTCTGGCGAAGGCATCATTACTTCTCTTACAAATGGGGAAAGAGGCTCAGGGAGCAAACTATGTCCTCAAAGAACTCTAGGGAGATGTCAAATGGACACAGAGGCCAACTTGAAAGGGGCTCCACTGGCCACTTCGGGGACAAAATGAGCATCCAAATAATGATAGTAATAGATGGTAAACCTCTGAGCAAAATAGGAACCTGTAAGTCTTACTGATACAAATAAGTACATAGATAGACGCGAAGGGAAAGCTCTACCTTACAGTCGAATGCTGGTTAATAAATTTAGAAGGGATTAGAAAAGCATCACCTGACAACTATCATAGCAATAAGTGGTTCAGGCAAGAATCATAAACGGTGGCTCAGTCCGCACCGAATCCCACAGCAGTCACCGAGCCCCCATGGTACCCACGCTGGCCACGTAAACCCAGGAAAAACAAGCCTGACTTGGTTTCTAATATGGGCTGGAAACTCAATGCGACCGACATGATGCACATTAACTACCTCAAGTATTCCTCATAGTAAACACTCCCGGTAGCTGCAGCGACATACATACACACACACACACACACCCTCTCACCAGCAGCAGAGATACATGCACACATGCTCTCCTCCCCCTCTGTCTCCCTCCACACAAGACCCTCTCTCATTGCCCGTGCCTGTGGATGGAAAGCACCTCCAGGACACCCCTGGAGCAGGACACCACGCTCACTCGGGCGTGGCGGGACCACGACGGCCTGTCTCTCTCCTTGACGAGACAGCGGGGCACCGAGTCCCACAGCGGGAAACAGGCGACTTGGCTCTGGGACCCCCTGTCTCCTCACACCCAGGGCGGGAGGACCCACCCCTCCTCCCCTGAGTCCCAAACACCTGACGGCAGTAACCTACTCCTCCTCCCAGGTCATGTCCGTCTCTATTGAAAAGTCGTCACGGTCGCCATCTTGACGTCGATTTCTATGGCAACCGCGAAGCGCTGGCTGCTCTGGACGCCAGAAACGCCTCCGCTCAGCCTTCCCCCCACTTTCATCTTTCGCTGAAAGCAGAACACCTGTGCCCTTCAGACCCCCGCCTGACAGAGCGTTCTGATTAGAGCAACTAGACTAGGACCCAGGCGATTGGTGGAAGTCTGCGCAGTGTGGTGGAAGAAAGCATGTTCCTGTTGTCAAGAATTTTGTTTGCTTCTTAAAGAGACAGCAGAGGAATATTATCCGTTCGCAGTGAGGTGTTCCGGGGTTCCTGGAGACAAGCTAGTCCTCTGAAGGTGAGCATGTAAAAATCACACACCATGCAAAGCAGTGACCCATCTGTGGCAGAAACCTAAGAGACTGACTACAATCATGTGATTGAATGATGCAGACCAAAAGCCAAAAACCAAACCCACTGCCGTCGAGTCGATTCGGACTCATAGCGACCCTGCAGTGATCTAGGAACACATCCAAATGCCATGTAATAAATGTCAGAGTTATTTCAGGGAGGCAGGCCTAGAATATTAGAGTCATTCAGTAGGCAGAAACCTAGTCAATTGAACCATACAAAGGTTTGTCTAATTGTTCAGCTAATGGTCCCACGTTATGCCTTAGAAAATGCCCTGACATAGTATTGAGGTGTGAGAAGGAAGCCTGGTGAGTAAGCGTGTGTGTGTGTGTGTGTGTGTGTGTGTGTGTGCTGCATCCCATTTAAATGGGAAATGGGGGACCGCGAGTACTCCATACACTGTTGGGGGAGTACAAATTGGCACGCCCTGTTTGCAGAGCCATTTGGCAACATCTATTAGAGAAGAAAGTCAGGTGTTGCAGTCTTAGGTATGGAGTCTCGTGCATGTGTGCACTAGGACACATGTGCGAGGATGGTCATGATGGCATGGCTAGTAAGAGCACGAAAGCCCCAAAGTCACCTGATCACATAAATCTCAGAAACACTATTTTCACAGGGGAAAAGTTGCAAAAGGATGCTTACTTTATGATATCACTTATACGTTATAGCTAAAAATGTTCAAGCAATTTTGTATTTTGCATCATTCTCTCATGACCACTCTGTGAGGAAGCATCATTATTTCCATTTACAAATGAGAAACAGGCTCACTGATGGTTAATCAATTTTGCAGAGTCATCTAGCAAGGAGCAGGAATAAGATTCTACCTCATATCCTCCCCAAAGGATACCCTGCAGCCTCTTTTATACATGATGACCTTCTCGGGCTTAAAAAAAACTATAGTTTTACACATTTCTAGTTTAGTGCCCATGTGGGTACTCACTCAACAAATTCTTTTTTGATGAAGCTGGCAGTACAGATAAAATCTCACTGCAAGGTCCTGTAGGTGATAATTGGTCTAGAATCAGGGTTCAAGGGCTTGTGAGTCCAGCCTTCTGCCTAGCTGCACTCTCTCTTCATTTGGGGACTCAGTGAGAAACTGCTTTTCAATGTTAAACTAGAAGATAAAATAAAGGAACAGAAAATGATGATGATTTATAGGAAATGGTTTGATGATCTTCTTCCCTTAACACTAATCCCTTAGGAAAGTTATCCTGAAACATAGAAATGGCCCCAACGCTTCTATGTGTGTACTTTCTACTTCTTGCTGCTATATTTACAGATGGTCTCAATGGCAGTTATGCAGCTTGACTTAGGTCAAATCACCTCTCCTCTAGAAGGGAGGAGACAAGTGGGCCAGGACTAACATTTGTTGAAGTCCTACTACATGCCATATACTCTATATGGGATTTCTCATTTACCTCTCACAACAATTCTGTAAGGAAGACATTGTGAGTCCCTTTTACAGATGACCAGGGGCAGGCTAAGAGAGGCTAAGAAACTATTCCAGTATCACATATCAAGTGTTCTTGTTAGGTGCTGTTGATTCAATTCCGACTCATAGTGACCCCATGTGACGGGTGGAACTGCCCCATAGGGTTTTCAAGGTTATGATGTATAATGGAGCAGATTGTCACGTCTTTTTCCCATGGAGCCACTGGGTGGTTTGAACTGCCAACCATTCTGATAGCAGCCAAGCGCTTAACCATTTCACCATTTCACCACCAGGGCTCCTACACGTAAGTAAGGGGCAAGAATGGGGTTCCTATGCTTGCCCTCATTGCAATATACCATGCATTCTCAATGAAGGGGAAATTGTGCCTAAAGGACCAAAAATTAGTTCTTGGGGGTGGGTAGATCTCAGACATTACAATGGTTTGTAGCCCTCCAAAAGACCACAGTAAATCAACTGATATACACTAAATCTGTGGTATTAAAATGTCATGTTCTAATAGCCCACACAAACCATGGCCCCTTCTAACCTGAGAGCAGAGGAACTAGATGGTGCCCGGCTATCACTACCAACCGTTCTGATCAGGGACACAATAGAAGGTCCTGGATAGAATGGGAGAAAAATGTAGAATGAAATTAAAATGGCTAAAAAAGGCCAGACCCACTGGACCAAGAGAGACTAGAGGAACCCCCCAGACTACTGCCGTAAGATACCCTTTGAACTTGGGACTAAAGCTGTTTCTGGAGGTTACCTTTCAACCAAATAATACATTGGCTTATAAAATAAACAATGTCACCCATGAGTAATATTCTCCCTTAAACAATCAACTATTTGAAACCAAATGGTCAACAGTTACCCAAAAGCAAGGATGAGAAGGCAAGAAGGGGAAGGGAAGCTGTATCAATGGAAACAGAACAAACAGAATGGAAATATGAGAATGCTGACATGTTGTGAAATTGTAACCAATGTCATGGAATAATTTTTATAAAAATTGTTAAATTGGAACCCAATTTGCTATGTAAACTTTCACCACCTAAAATACAATAAAATATATTTTTTTAAAAGCCACATTCTTAGCAGGAAGGGGATAATTGGGTGGGGGAAGTCTAAAAGTCTCCTTAAGTAAGCGATAATGAAAGATGGTTGACAAACACTGCATATACCCAGTGACCTATTATGTAGATGATGGGCACCTGGACTTAGGGACTGGTCATTTTATCTCCCCGATGGGTACTCACTCAACAGTCCCTCTTGGTGATGATGATGACGGTAGAAATGAAAATTTACTTGTTGGGCCAAGAGACATGATTATGAGGACTAAATGAATTAACAGGTTTTTAAGGTGGTAGAAAGGGGCTCAGTCAGAATAACAGGTGAGAAAGATGATCTGGGGGTTAGGATATTAATGTTTACAAAAGCCAGAGGTATTCTAACTTGTATCTTCTTTAATCTTCACATCTTTCACATTACCTATTATTAAATCTATAGTTCAGATCAGGGTATAGAAAGTTAGGCAAAGTTAAGTGTATCAGGGAAACCACTTTGTGAATGTCTGCTCAGCAGTGAAACCTAGAATTACTGTAAAGCTTTTCTCATCATGTCCTGGACCTGCCAGGGCTCTGAATGCCCTGATCTCTCTGGGCACTGGCATTCGATGCTACCCAGGGTATTCCCTAATTTTGAGCTGTATTATCTTTAAATTATAATAGTGTTGAAATTTTTAAAATACCATGAATGCCAAATTTCTTATTTCCATTGGCTCTTGCCCCCCTTTGGGACTCTTGGGGCTATAAGGAGGAAGTGAATATCAGGATAGCACTAAACGGGTTTCCAAAATCATGAGAAATGTTGGAAAACCATAGCAAAATATAATATTGTCTGATGGAGATTTCAATGATTGTAGATAAAATATATAAGACAACTATAGCATAAAGGGAGGAGTTACATAAGGGGGCCTATAAGGTAGTGAGATTTCTACGTTATCAATTGAAGTGGTAATATATTGATTCCAAATAGACTGTGAAAAGATAATTAGGTAGTTTGTAATCCATAGAGCAACCAATAAAAATGTTATACAAAGAGATATATTCAAAATCACAACCAAAAACAACCAAACCCATTACCATCAAATCGATTCTAACTCATAGCAACCCTATAGAACAGAGTAGAACTACCCCATTGGGTTTCCAAGGCTGTAAATCTTTACGGAAGCAGATTGCCACATCTTTCTCTCATGGAACGGCTGGTAGGTTCAAACCACTTACCTTTCTGTCAGCAGCTGTGCACTTTAACTACTGTACCATCAGGGCTCCTTTTAAAATCACAACAAAAAAATTAAAATAGGGTATTAACAATGTTCAAATAAACCAAAAGAAGGCAAAAAGGTGAAATAGGAGATTGAAAAACAGAAGGGCCAAACAGATAATGAATAATAAAATGGTAGACCCAAATCCAAATGTCAATAATTGCATTAAATGTAAATGATATAAACATACAGACTAAATGACTGAATGGATTAAAAATACAACAAACAACAAAAATATATGCTGTCTAAAGAAACTCACTTCAAACGTAATGCTAGAGATACTTTACAAGTAAAAGGAGGGAAGAAGATATACCATGCAGACACCAATCAGGAGGAAGCTGAGGTGGCAATATTACCAGACAAAGTACGTTTCAGAGCAAACAAAATTACCAAGGATAAAGAAGGACTGTCAATTCACCAAGAAGCTATAACAATCATGCATGTTGTATATACCTAACAACACACCTCAAAGTACATGAAGCAAAAACTGACAGAACTGAAAGGGAATAAACAAATCCACAATTATACGTGGAGTCTTCAACACTTTGCTCTCAGTAATAAAATTAATAGACAAAAAATCAGCAAGGAAGTAGAAGAACTGAACATCATCATGAACAAACTGGATCTAACCGACAACTTTAAAACACTCCACCCAACAATAAAAGAACACACACTCTTTTCAAATGCACATGGAAGATTGAGCAAGATACAATACATCTTGGGTCATAAAGCAATCCTTAACAAATTCAAAGAATTGAAATCAGTGTCTCTCTGACAATAACGGTATAAAACCAGAAATCAAGAACAGAAACACAACAGGACAATCTCTAAGAACTTGGAAATTAAACAACAAACGTAATTAATTCATAGATCAAAGAGAAAGTCTCGAGGGAAATCAAAAGTACATAGACCTGAATTAAAATTAAAAAAATAAAATTAAAATTAAAATTAAAAAAAAAATGAAAACCTACAGCTATCAAACTTTGTGGGTCAGCAAACAAATGGATGGTTGTCAAGGCTGGGGTGAGGAGAAGAGGTTGACTGCAAAAGGGCACAGGGAATGATCTGGTGTGATGGAACACTTTGGAATATCTTGATGGTAGTGGTTCCACCACTGTGTGCATTTGTCAATACTCACCAAACTGTAAGCTAAAAAGAATGAACTTAACTGTATCTAAATTATACTTTAATTAAAATAATTTAAAAAGCACGCATCTTGTCACAAACAGAATTTCTAGCTGTTTCAGCTTGTCTCAAATCCAGACAAGGGAAGTGGGGTTGTGAGTCTCAGTGACCTTTGTCCTCCCTTCGCAGGGTCGATAGCATGACCTGGACCTCATGAAGTATCAGCTGCCCCCCAGTCATCTTCACCTAGTTCAACTACTCACTGGGATGGGGGAATCGGGAGAGTCCCAGACCCTGAATCATGGGTCCCCCTTCTCCCCACCACCCCTCCTGCCACGTGTCCCCATCACCTCCTCACCAGCCTTACCTCAGGTTTCCATGGGAACAAGGACATGCTCCTGTCACTTCAGCAGCAGAGGCTCTATCCACAAGGCTGCTCCTCATGACTGCTCTGTTCTGTTCCCAAGGAAGGGCAGAATTTTGACCCTCAGAGGCCAACAACTTCCCGGCTGGCAAAAGCAAGTGGGACCACACCTGTTTACCAGCTCTCCAGTGCTTTCCCAGAGCTGGGCAGGTAAAATGTAACTCCTGACCATGTCCTACAGGGCCCTGTGTCCTCTGGCCCCTGCCTTCCTCACTCCCCTCATCTGGGGAACCTTCTCTTCTTGCACTCACTCTGCTACACTGCCCTCCCTCCATCCCAAATGAGCCAAATTACTTCCCACCCCAGGGCCTTTGCACACACTGCTACCCCTTGGGACTGGGAGGCTCTCCCAGCCTAGCTCTCTCCTGTTCACATTTGAGGTTGCAATTTAAATGTAATTTTTCAGAGGGGTTTTCCGTGCTTCCACCAACACCATTGCCAACCAAATTAGATCTCCAATGCTATTCTCTCTCACAGGACGGCAGACTTTGCTCCATGAAGCCCACTTGAGCAAGCTGCTTGACAAAAAGGGGGAATTCAAGTCAAGCGGACAGCATCGTGCCTCGGACATGGTGGGTACTCAGTCCCGGTACCAAGTCCCCGTTGGCCTGGTTCATTTTTCTAAATGAAATGGACTATTCTACTATTTGTGCGATATTATCATATCTGGCAATTTAGATTCACGTTTATATGATCTCATTGCTTGGTCTACGTTCTTTCAAAAGAGCTTAAGAGCCCCATTGTCAAGATTCCTCACCAGGACCCGCCCAACCCATAAAAAAAGCCGCTGTGGTTTTTATTAAAATTCTTTGTTCGACCAACTTCTCAACAAGAGGAAAAGGACAAAAGGGCCCAGACAGGCAGACCGGTACGGGTTCAAGTAGAGTGGTGGCCAGCTGACAGGCTGGTGGGCGGGGCGGGGTGCCCCGCCCCCCGCCCCGAGCCGCGGGTGACGCGCGGCGATCACGTGACCTGCAGGCGCTGACGTGGGCACCAGTTCCCGAGCCCGCTGGTCCTCCCCGCGGTCCGTACCGGTGGCGTCTGCTCTGGTCCCTGAGCTCCTTATTGTTGCTCCACGTTCCTTCAGGTCAGTGTGAGGGCCCTCCTTGCTGTCTGCGGAACATTGGAATGAGGGAGGAGGAAACGGGTTGGGGATGGGGTTCAGGTCAAGGGAAGCTGGCCCGAGTGTAGATAGAGGTGGCGGTGGGAAACTGTCTAAGGTGGGCTGAGGGACAGCAAACAGCCATTGGGTGCAGGGTGCACACCTCAGGTATCAGGGGCTGCTTTCACAGCACCCCCTCCTGTCTGCCTTACGTCCATTTTGAAAACGGAAACGGTGGGATGGGGGGGGGCGTCCCAGCGGTGCGACAGTGAAAATAATCCACCTTTACCATTCAGGGCGTAGAGAAAAACGTTGACCTCAAGGGTAGGGAGGCGAGTTGCCTCCTGCGGAGGAGAACTCAGAGACCAAAATTAGTTTGAAAAACATCATGGTCTGGCACCCGAGGCCTGAAAAGAAATGGCGGCTGGGGAGCGGAGGATGTGGAGAAGGGAATCATTGGGAGGAGGCCGGGATTCAGGAAAGGACCCATGTCACTATGCGTCCACCGAGCGCCCTGCCCGTCTCCTGTTTGTCTGCAGGTCTGCGCATCTGTTGTTCCCGGCACTCTGCGAGGCTAGAAAAGGAGGAGGAGCCTGTCCAGAAGCCCTGCAGGTCTATGAGAGGGGGGCACTGGACCTGGACCCGGGGCTGGGGGGAGTGTGGAGGGCAAGGCTGGGCAGAATTTGGGGACACCACCCTCCAACTCTTACACACACAGCCTTCCACACTGGAAGTAGAGATGGTGACACGGCCTGCCGGGGAAAGGGTTGGCTCGTGTGTGGGAGGAATGGGGGGGGGGAGAGTAAGGTGTGGGCAGACTGCACACTTGGAGGCCCGGCCAGGTTAAGGGAACCCTGATGAAGGGGCAAGATACAAGTACTATAAGAACATGTGTTCCACTCCTAAGTCCTCAGTCTCCTTTGTCTCCTCCCATCTCCCCTGTCTCCCCCCACCCCCAGGGCAGGAAAAGAAGAATCTCAACATGGAAAAACTCTACAGTGAAAATGAAGGAAAGCCTGAAAACCAAGGAAAGATGGAAAACCAAGAACAGCCGCAGATTAAGGGAAAGCCAGAAGTAGCTGGTACTCTGGAAGACAAGGAAAAGTTAGGAAATGAGGGAAAGATAGAAAAGAAGGCAAAGACAGAAGATGAGGAAATGCTAAAAGATAAGGGAAAGCCAGAAGGTGAGGCAAAGCCAAAAGGAAAGTCAGAGAGCGAAACAAGGGCTGCAGGAAAGCGCCCAGCTCAGGATGATGTACCCAGAAAAGCAAAAAGAAAAACCAACAAAGGGCTGGCTGAGTACCTCAAGGAGTATAAGGAGGCCATACATGATATGCATTTGAGCAATGAGGAGATGATAAGAGAATTCGATGAGATGGCTAGGGTGGAGGATGAAGTGAAAAAATCCAAACAGAAATTGGGAGGGTTTATGTGGATGCAAAGAAGTTTACAGAATCCCTTCCACCCTAGGGGCCCAAGGGAACTTAGGGGTGGCTGCAGGGCCCAGCAAAGAGGCTTTGAAGACATTCCTTATGTGTAGTGCCTTTGAGCGTCATTCATGTTTTGACTGATTAGAACATGATCAACCTGCTTTCTTTTTCCTTGCATTTCCCTGGCAGGTATTTGCCAGGGTCTGTGCTTTAACCTTATGCTGATACTTACTTGTCTTTAGGCATCCCTCTAGTTACCAGTAGCCTTTTGACCCAACTACAGCGCTCTGTGTTTCAGTAGGGAATTTTCACCCATTGCATGGAAAAAAATGTTTTTGGTGCATTGTAAAATTAAAAAAAAAAAAAAACGGTTTGCAGAACCATATATACAGCATCAGTCCATTTTTTTAAGCTACAAAGATATTTACCTAGTAATCTATGCACAGAAGAACTGAAAGCTGTGTTTACTAAAAGATTAACAGTCGTCATCTGTGGGTGATTTTTTTTGTTGTTCTTTTTTTTTTTTTTTTTTTGCTCATCTGTCCATTTTTTTCTTAAAAACACATTACTTTTGTTATAAAGAAATAAAAGATTAAAAATAGGAAACCAATACATAGTAAGCAATCAAAGCAAAGTAAGCAATCAAAACATCTTTTCAGGGGACACACTTAGAATTCTTGTCAGAACTTCAAATGGTAGTAAAACTCACATTACTTCTGGGACTTGTAGCTGGAGGAATCCACCTGGCAGTTATTACAGATCTGTTGCTGTAAGGATCAGTCTCGTCATCTGTGAAATGAAGATAATGCTTGCCTCCCAGGGCTGCCAAGTGGATCATGTGAGGTACTGTGTATGTGAGCTGTGCTGGGCTGGCTCCTATCCCCTCCCTTGCACTAGCAGAACCAGGACTCCATCAGACATTTGGGGGAGAGCTGAGGGAGGTCTCACCTGTGTCTAGGAATAAGTCCAGGTAGCTGAGCGGTTGGGTGCCACCCTACCCTGCGTACTGCCGTGTCTGCTGGGCACTGTGCACCTCATGGATCCCGTTGTTGTGTGCTGTCAAGTTGATTGTGACTCATGGCGACCTCGCACCCTCCGTAGCAATCCTGCATCCTCCTAAAGCCTTCAATACTGCTGATGGGCTAGAGATTATGATGGACTGAAGCACCACCTTGTCCCAACAGAAGGGTGGAGAATTCCTCTACCTACAGTAAAGCTAAACTAACCCAGGTGGGTAGTACCCAATTGTCACTTGGGCCTTGATATTTTACAAAGTTCTTATAAAACATTCCTTTCCATGTTTTTTGTTCATCTGTGCGTGTATTTTGCACACAGCGATCTCTCCAGCAGATTCAGATACTAGAGATTGAGCCAGGAGAAAAATCTGAGTGATCAGATTCTGTGCTATTCCCACCTGTTAATTTCTTGTCCACTGACACTTTGGGGTTGTTTCCCAGGAAATTCTTGTTAGTCCCTCCCTTAACATTTCAACAGACCCATTTTTTCCCCCGGGCTTTTTATATGCCTTTTTTTGCTTACAGTGTGTGGTTTTTTTTTAATAAACTTGCATTTTAAAACAGTTTTAGATTTACAGAATTACTGCAAGGATGGTACAGAGATTGCTGTATATGCCATACCCAGTTATCCCCTGTTACTGGCATCTTAAATTAGTATGGTACATTTGTCACAATGAACCAATGTAGATATATCATTATTAACTAAAGTCTATATTCCTCAGTTTTTCCTAGTGTTCTTTTTCTGTTCCAGGATCCCATCCAGGTTACCACAGTATTAGTCATCATGTTTCCCTTGGCTTCTCTTGGCTGTGACAGTTTCTCAGACTTTCCTTGTTTTTGATGACCTTGACACTTTTGAGAAGTATTGGTCAGGTATTTTGTAGACTGTCCCTCAGTTTGGGTTGGTTGGTTTTTCTCGTGGTTAGACAGAAGTTTTGTATTTTGGGGAAGAAGACCACAGAGGTGAAGTGCCATTTTCATCATGTCGTCAAGGGTACATACTATCAATATGACTTATAAGTGTTAATGTTAACCTTGGTCACCCGGCTGAGGTAGTGTTTGTCGGGTTTCTCCATTGTAAAGTTATTCTTTTATTTCTCCTTTTCATATTGTACTGTACTTTTCATATTGGTTTATAATCCAATAAATACTGCTTTACATATTTTGCTGCTCAAATAGTTCCAGCTTTGGCCATTGGAAGTTCTTTCAGTTGGCTCCCGTATCCATTTGACATACCCCGTCATTGTGGGTTTTTTTTTTTTTTAAGCACTTTCTTTCTGGCACTCTAAGCTGTTCTAGCCTCATCTTGTATATTTCCTACCCCAGTCCTAGAACTAGCCATTTTTCCAAGGAGCTCTGGTACCATTTATTGGAGAATGATATTAAAAACCAAGATTTGGGTACAAGGTGTACTCGTTGCTACTGGGGTAACTTTGCTTACAGGCCATCTCAGCTAACAGTGCAAGGAGATACGTGTGTGTGTGTATACATATCTATAAATATTTCTATATGTAATCATCTATATATAAAGCTAAACATGAGTTCATATTGTCTCCAACTGTAATACCACATGGATCATTCTAGCCTCCTCCCCTTTCTTATCTGTAACCTTCCGCTCCAACAGTAAGAAACCTGTCTCCCACCATCTGCCATCCATTTATGTACTTAATTGTTCAATTACAGTATACAGGTATAGTGGTTAACCTGTATTCACTTGGGATACAACTTTATCAACTAGAGTATGTTGCTTATATACAATTCCTTTTGCCTTTAGTCTTACAGACTCCACTTAATACAGTGCTTATTTAACATCAGTACCTTAGCCATCCCCATGTCCTTCAGTGAGGTTTTTTTTTTTGTACGTTTGTAATACATTTAGATTCTTTTGACACATTCTGCATTTTTTGGAGTGCTATTGTAATTGGTGTTATTTATTTATTTATTTATTTTTTTGATTGATAGATAGCGGAGCTAAATTACAGCATATCATAAAATATAAAGCATAATATTACATAAATTTCAGATTTTGAACACTGAAAACAACAATCAAGTAGGCAAATCAAGCATAAGCTCAGCATGTCTAAATGAAGCTAAGAAGCATCCTTAATCTAAATGCTTGGATAAAACGTACTCAGATTTTAACCAACTTCTTTCTCCTTCCTTTAACTAACTCCTTTGCTTCTTCTTTATACCTCAGCTTTTATTTGTTTAGTAAACTGGGAAAATAAACACTGGGAAAGCAGACAAGAGTACAGCACATACGGCACACTGAATGAATTTTGGCTTTTCAGGTGAGATTAAACCCGTTGCCATTGAGCCAATTCTGAATCATAGCCACCCTACAGGACAGAGTAGAACTGCTCCATAGGGTTTCCAAGGCTGTAATTTTTACAGAAGCAGGCTGCCACATCTTTTTCCCGTGGAGCAGCTCGTGGATTCGAATTGCTGACCTTTCTTTTAGCAGCTGGATGCTGAAAACCACTGTGCCACCAGGGCTTCTCAGGTGAGGGTAAGGGATATTTAAGAGGAAACTTCCATTCCCACTTATAAATAAAACATTTCTTAGTAGGGTTTACCAATTTCATCAGCAACTTAAATGAGATTCCAATTTAGGAAAGAATTACGGATGTTTGTAGCAGCCATATGTTACTATTTTAGGGTATCCCATTCAAACTGCTTTCCTATGCTTGGGAAATTCCAAACTGAATGATGAAAGTGACATGTGTTTGCCTTCCCAGCATTCTCTACTCCCAGGCTATAGACACCTGACTAGGTACTGCTGAGCAAATGGTGTTATTTATTTTTAATTTCAAATTCCAATTGTTCATTGCTGGTATGTAGGAAAGCAATTGACTTTTGTATATTAACCTTATATTTTGCAATCTTATTTATACTTGCATATTAGTTCCAGGAGTTTGTCCATTCTTTAGGATTTTCTCCATGGACAATCATATTATCTTTGAATAGAGAGTTTCATTTATTCCTTTCCAATCCACAGGTTTTACTTCCTTTTCTTATTACACTAGCTAGAACTTGCAGTATGATGTTGAATAGGAGCAACGAGAGACATCCTTGCCTTGTTCCTGATTTTAGGATGAAAGCATCTAGTTTCTCACCATTAAGTATGATGTTAACTGTACGTTTTTTGCATACGTTCTTTATCAAATTGAGGAAGTACCCCCCACCCCCGTAATGCTAGTATGCTGAGAGCTTTTATCATGAATAGGTGTTGGATTTTGTCAAATTCTTTTCCTATATCAATTGATATGATCATATGATTTTTTTTCTTAATCTGTTGATGTGGTGTATTAACATGGATTGATTTCTGAACATTGAACCAGCCTTTCATACCTGGAATAAATCCCACTTTGTTGTGGTGTATGATTATTTTTATACATTGTTGGATATAATTTGCTAATATTTTGTTAAGGATTTTTATGTCTATATTCTCAGGTGATACCGGTCTATGATTTTCCTTTCTTGTAATGTCTTTATCTGGTTTTGGAATTAGGATAATGCTGGCCTCATAGAATGAATCAGGGAAGTGTTCCCTCAGCTTCTGTTTTATGGAAGAGATATGGAGAACTGGTATAATTTCTCCCTTAAATGTTTGGTGGAATTCGCTGGTGAAACCTTCTGGTCCTGGTGATTTATAATTATTATTAATTATTGATTCAGTTTCTTTAATAGATATAAGGCTGTTCAAGTTATTTCTCCTATGTGTTTTGTAGTTTGTGTCTATATTTAATAAAGGAATTGGTTCATTTCTTCTGAATTATCAAATTTATAAGCATAGAGCTATTCATTAAAAAAAAACCAGTTGCCATCAAGTCAATTCCAACTCATGATGACCGCATGTGTTACAGAGTAGAACTGTACTCCATAGGGTTTTCAAGGCTGTGACCTTTTGGAAGCAGATTGCCAGGCCTTTCTTCTGAGGTGCCTCTGGGTGGGTTCCAACCACCAACCTTTTAGTTAGTAGTTGAACACTTAACTGTTTGCACCACGCAGATACTCCTAGAGTTGTTCATAAACCAAAAGCAAACCAAACCTGTTGCCATCAAGTCAGTTCCATCTCATGGTGACTCCATGTGTTAGAGTAGAACTGAGCTCTGTAGGGCTTTCTTGGCTGGAATCTTTATGGAAGCAGATCACCAGACCTTTCTTCCATGGCACCACTGGGTGGGTTCGAACCGCCAACTTTCCAGTTACAGCTGAGTTCAAACTGTTTGCTCCACCCAGGGACCTTAGAGTTATTCGTAGTATTCCTTTGTTATCCTTTTAATGTCCATGGGATCGGTAGTGATAACCTCTTTTCCATTTTTTATATTGGTCATTTGTGTCTTATTTCTTTCTTGATTAAGTTGGCTACGAGTTTATCAATTTTATTGATTTTTTTCAAAAAATCAGCTTTTAGTTGTGTTGATTTTCTCTATTTTCCTGTTTTCGAGTTCATTGATTTCTGCTCTGATTTTTACTATTTTTTCTTCTGCTTGTTTAGGCTTAAATTGCTTTTCTTTTTCTGGTTTCCTAAGGTGGAAGATTAGGTTATTGACTTGAGCTATTTCTTCTTTTCTCATCGCTGTACTTAATGGCTATAAATTTTTCCCTCTAAGCACTTTTCACTGCATCCCACAAATTTTGATAAGTTGTGTTTTCATTTTCATTTAGTTCAAAATATTTTACGTAGTTATTTATAATTCTTTTTTGACCTATGTGTTATTTAGAAATGTATTGTTTAATTTCCAGATATTTGGGTTTTCCACCTATATTTGTTACTGATTTCTAGTTTAATTCCATTGAGAACATACTTTTTATCATTTCTGTTCGTTTACATTTGTTAAGGTGTGTTTTATGGCCCAGAATATGGTCTGTCTTAGGGATGTTTCATGCTAGCTTGAGAAGAATGTGTATTCTTTTGTTGTGGGATGGAGTATTCTGTAAATGTCAATTAGATCAAGTTGATTGGTAGTGCCGTTCAGGTCAACTCTATATCCTTATTGATTTTCTGCCTGCTTAATCTATCAATTATGAACAGGGGGCGTTGAAGTCTCCAAATATAATAGTGGATTTGTCTATTTCTCCTTTCTGTTCTGTCACTTTTTGTCTCACCTCTATTGGTGCTTGATTGTTAGTATTGTATCTTTTTGAAGAATTGGTCCCTTTATCATTATGTAGTATCCCTCTTTATCCCTGGTAATTTTCCTTGTTTTAAAGTGTGCATTGTCTGAAATTAATATAACTACCACAGCTTTCATTTGATTAGTGTTAGCATGATATATCTTTCTCCATCCTTTTACTTTTAACCTCTCAGATTCTTGATATTTCAAGTGGGCTTTTTGTAGACATCATGAAGTTGAGTCTTGTTTTTTATCCACTCTGACAATCTCTTTAATTAGTATATTTAGACTATTGACATTTAAATGATTATTGATATATTTGAGTTAATAGTAACCATGTTTATTATAACTTTTCTCCTTGTTGCCAGATGAGTCTTTTTCTGCCTTTGCTTTTTTATTTGAGCACGTTATATGACTCCATCTTATCCCTTTTCTTAGCATATCAATTATACTTCTTTTTTAAAAAAATTTTAGTGGCTGCCCTAGAGTTTACAAAATACATTTTTTACTAACCTAAGTCCACCTTCAAATAACACTCTTCTGCTTCGTGTGTAGTGTAGGTACCTTAATACAGAGTGTTTCCAATCAGTTCCTTCCTCCTGTCCCTTGTGATATTGCTGTCATTTTTTTCACTTATCCATATGCTATAATCACTCAATATATTTTTACCATTATTACTTTAGACGAACAGTCATCTTTTAGATCAATTCAGATTAAGAAAAAAAGATTTTATTTTTCCTTCACCTTTTAAAAATAATTTTATTGTGGTAGAATATGTATAACAAAAAAATCACTATTTTAACCATTTTTAAGCGTACAACTCATTGACGTTAAATAGATTACCATGTCATGCAACCATCCCCACCATCTATTTCCAAAAGTTTTCATCACCCCAAACAGAAACTCAATACCCTTTTTCCCATTCCCCCTCCCCACAGCCCTTGGTAACCACCAATAAACTTTTGTCTCTATGTATTTGCCTGTTTTAAATATTTTATGTAATAGAATCATACAGTGTTTGTCCTTTTGCATCTAACTTATTTCATGGTTCATCTGTGATGTGACATGTATCAGAACTTTATTTTTCTTTATGGCTGAGTAAATATTGTACAGCTTTATGACTGGATAATATTCCATTGTAAAATAAACATTTTATTTATCCATTCATCTATTGATGGACACTTGGGTTGTTTCCACCTTTTGGTTATCGTGAATAATGCTGCAATGAAGATTGGTGTACAAATATCTATTTGAGTCCCTGCTTTTCAAGTCTTTGAGTATATACCTAAGAGTGGGACTGCTGGGTCATATGGTAATTCTGTAACTTTTTGAGGAATTGCCAAACCCAAGTTTTACCCTGTGTTTTCTTCTAAGAGTTTTATGGTTTAATTCTTATATTTATGTTATTGATCTATTTTTTTAAATTTAATTGTCATATATGGTATGAGGTATGGGTCCAGCTTCATTCATTTGCACGTGAAGATCCAGTTGTCCCAGCACCATTTATTGAAGAGACAGTTTTTCTTCCACTGACTACACTTGGCACCCTTGTTAAAATTAATTGGCCATAGATGTTTCGGTTTATTTCTGTACTCCCAATCTATTCCATTGGTGTATATGTCTGTCCTTATACCAGTACCACACTTTTTGATTACTATAGCTTTATGGTGTGTTTTGAAATCAGAAAATGTGAGTCCTCCTTCTTTGTTCTTCTTTTTTCAAGATTGTTTTGGCTATTCAGGGCCCCTTGCAATTCCACGTGAATTTGAGGATCAACTTTCATTTCTGCAAAGAAGGCTGTTGGAATTTTGGTAGGGATTGTGTTGAATCTGTAGATAGCTTTGAGTAGTATTGACAACAATATTAAGTCTTCTGATCCATGGACACCGTGTGTCTTTCCATTTATTTAGGCCTTCTTTAATTTCTTTCAGCAGTTGTTTTATAGGTTTCACTGTAAAAGTCTTTTACCTCTCTGATTAACCTTATTTCTAGGTATTTCATTGTTCTAACTTCCTTTTCAGATTGTCCGTTGATAGTTCAGGTTTTCCCCGCTATCCGAAAGTAGAGCGTTCCTATGAAACCTTTCATAAGCCGAAGTGATGCAAAGCGAAGAAGGAATTACCATTAATTTTTATGAGAAAAAATTTTGAGCATTCCCAGACCAAAAATAACCTACCAAATCATACCAAATAACACATAAAATCTAAAATAACACTAACATATAGTAAAAGCAGAAATGATATGATAAATACATGGATGCACAAAATAAATCAAGATAAAGCACAGGTGATCACAGACATAGTTCAAAACTATGGCGGCTTGATACTGAGATGGTGAGTTTATTTCCAGGGGAAGGAGCTTGGTGATGCCATTCTCACTACTCAGCATGCGCTGCCTCTTTAACGGCTCACTGCAAAAAAACGATGAATGCTATTTCTGCTCCCCCCTCCCCCAATAAAAGCAAAAATCCTCTTCAGGTTTCTTTCGGTTAGCAAAAGCAGGTACTAATGTAGGTCTTTCGTAAAAAGTGAAGTGGCATAAAATGAACTTTCAGAAGGTGGGGTATACCTGTATATAGAAACACCACTGATTTTTGTGTGTTGACCTTGTACCCTACAAATTTGCTGAATTCATTTATTAGCTCTAGTAACCTTGTGGATTCTTTGGGATTTTCTATGTATAGGATCATGTCTTCTGCAAATAGAAATACTTCTTCCTTTCCAATTTGGGTACCTTTCATTTCTTTTTTTTGCCTAATTGCTCTGGATAGAATTTCTAGTACAGTGTTAAATAGCAGTGGTGAAACTGGGCATTCTTGTCTTGTTCCTGATCTTAAGGGGGAAAACTTTCCAGTTTTTTACCATTGAATATGATGTTAGCTATGAGTTTTTCATAAATGCTCTTTATCATGTTGAGGAATTTCCCCTCTTTTCCTAGTTTGCTGAATGTTTTTATCATGGAAGGGGTGTTAGATTTTATCAAATGTCTTCACTGCATCAGTCGAGATAGTCATGTGGTTCTTTTCCTTTGTTCTGTTCATGTGGTGTATTACGTTGATTGATTTTCTGTTGTTCAACCACCCTTGCATTCCTGGGATAAATCCCCCTTGGTCATGGTATATAATCCTTGTAACATGTTTCTTACATGGTGCTCCCTGCCCGTCCTCCCCCTACCTTCTTTCATGAATCTGAGATAATGCTTTGGTAAAACATTCCTCCTGGAAAGTAGGCCTTTGTTAAGAAGGTTCTGGGTGTGTTTCACAAGAAATACTACCCCCAGCCCCACTACCAGAGCCCGAAGGGGATATTTCTCTGATCTTCCTCGTAAGAACCTGGTGGTGGTCTTCGCTTCCAGTTTCTCACTCCTACGCTAGTTCATTCTCAGCTTCCAGCAATTTGTCAAAATTACCATTTAAGCATTCCTGTCAGTTTAAGCATTCCTGTCAGTTTATTACCATTTAAGCATTCCTGTCATCGGTTTATCTGTTCCAAGTAAGCAGATTTCAGCCTTGACTGTACAGATTCACCTGTCTGAAGATTTCAGGGTTGTGATTTGCCCTGCAAACTTAGTTCTTTGAGGGGTCCAAGAAAAGTCATTGATGTTTAGGTCGTCCAGCTTTTTCTTATTATAAGGATGGGAATGATAACTTTCAAGCTCTTTACATGTTGGAGCTGAAACAGGAAGTCCACATGAGTTTTAGAGAGAGACTCTCCTTAGGCTTCTCATACGCACATGAAATATGTGCCTGGTAGGATAAATACATGTGATCTGTATGTGAAACACATCACAGCTGATTAATTACCTACTAAAGACCGATGTCTTTTACACTGCAAGTCTTTCCTCCATTAGTGAGTTATAAAATCAGTGGGACAAGACCAGCTTTTTTTTTTTTTTTAATGATATAAGATAGAACAAAATAGAGTCAAATCAAGTGGAATAGAAAATATCAAGAGTGCATCACAGATAGTAAGGATGAGTACTGTTTTGTAAAACTTGTGTTTCAGGAGTATGATAATGTGTGTGCACCCTGAGTTGTGATTTAAAAATGTATTTCTGACTGTGGGCTGCAGCTTTAAAAAATTGAGAAACACTGCATTGGACTCTTCTGAGAGCACAGCCTGTCCTCATACTCGTACCTCCAAGTGCCCTGCACCAAAAAAAAAACCCTGTTGCCGTTGAGTCAATTCTGACTCATAGTGACCCTATGGGACAGAGTAGAACTGCCCTGTAGGGTTTGCAGGGAGCACCTGGTGGATTCGAACTGCCAACCTTTTGGCTAGCAGCCGAGTTCTTAACCACTGTGCCTCCAGGGCTCCACCTGACAAATAGTAGGCACTTAATAGAAGTAATTGATAGTGATTAAGAGCCCTGATTTCTTGTCATAGTTCAGTTCCTGTCTATATAATCTTGAACGAATAATGTAACTTTTCTATAAAAGGTTATCTGCAATTCCAAAAACATCCCATGGTAGAAATTGTAAACCTGAGCTCATTTTAATAGCATATTATTGGGGATGGGGATTATTCGTCCTCCCAGCCAAGCCACAGAGCCCCTGCATTAGCTCCCCCGGAGAAATCCACACCCCTGGAGACTGCTGTTATGGCAGCCACTGCCTTCCCCCTTTCCTGCTAGCTGCCCTGTCTGCCCTCTGATAGCTTTAGCCTCCGCCCTCAAGTCTTGTTCTGCCCACCCGGGCTGCATGTAAACGTGGCTAGAGCCCACTGCCCGGAAGCAGCCGTTACCTAGGGAAGACCACCCCACCACTACATATTCTGAAAAACTAGAAGGTGAGATGTGGGGAGCAAGACCCTCCTGAATTACACAGGCTCGTCCTGGAGTCTTCGGGAGAAAGATGCAGCAGTCTGCTTCTGTAAAGATGTATGGCCTTGGAAACCCTACGGGGCAGTTCTGCTCTTTCCTATAGGGTTAAGAGTCAGAGTCAACTTGACAGCAATGGGTTAGTCATGGAGTCCAGTGGAAATAGCTGGAAGTCCACAGGCATGGGTTCCAGGACCAACTGTGCCCTTTTCAAAATGAAGTCCATAGTGGCTGACTCCCAACCCCCTCCTACACATAAACACACACACACCCCTTACAGGATGCAGCCTAGCAGAATGTCTAAAAATATGGACACTTGAGACATTGCATTCCAGTCTCATCCCCACCGCTTATCAGGTGTTTGAGCTTGGAAACATTACTAGCTGTTTGAGTTGGGAAAATCTTTTGCACTCCCAAGATCTCAGTTATCCCATCTTTAAAGTGGAGTTGATAATTCTTTCACTTCAACTCCCACTAGTAATATTGAGCCAAGCAATATGCCCCTTATATGGCCTAAATTCTCTAATACCAAATCAAATTCCATCAGTACAGGCAGGAGGAATGATGTGAGAAAAGGGGGAAAAATGTTCCCAAACATGAGAATTCTCTAGTTTTCTTTTTGCTGTTGATGGTTTATTTCTATATAAATGTTTTGTGGCCAGAGAACATAATGTGTATGATTTCAGTCCTTTTTATTTGTTGAGACTTCTTTATGGCTTAATATATAGTCGATTTTTATAAAATGTTTTGTGTCTTCATTTACTGGGTGCTATGTCCTTTAGGGTAAGTTTGTTAGTCAAATCTTTCCAATCTTTATCATTTCTGATTTTTTATCAGCTTATTCTATCAATTACTAATAGAAATATATTAAAGTCTCGTTATGGTTGTGAATTTGTCTGTTTCTTCTTGTAGTTCTGTCAGTTTAATGTTTTTATCATGAAAGATGGCCCAGATACAGAGTCATACACACACAATATAGAGCTAAATTATTTATTACAAAGTGAAAACATGGGTAACCACTATTCATGTCAACAAATAGAATACACCTACTCCTCAGTTATTGACTGTCTCATTATCCGACATTCCGAATTTACAGCAATAGTGAAGAATCTACCATCCAACTAGTTTGCACATTAAGGAGGCAGTGGGCATGGCAACAATGGCTGGTGAGTGTCCCCTCCCTCAAGGAGGGCCTCCCACGGCCTCTGGGAAGCTGGGCTGCACTGCCCCATGCCCTCTGCTCCCTCCTGCTGTCAGGAGTGCCACATCCAGCTGCTGCATGGGGCCTGCCGCCTCTGTGGCCAGGGCCTCCTGGCGAATGTGCAGCTCCTATGTGGCCCGAGGCCCTGCAGCTCAAAATTGCTGTGGGGTGGAAAGGGAGGAATGAACGAGGCATCAGAGAGTGTGTTTGGAAGAAATGCCTGCGAGTTTAATGACATCCCAAAGTGAGCCAAACTGGACCTGAAGCCTCCGACTTGGTGGGGCTGAGTGCACAGCCAGGCTCCCAGCGCCTTCACAGGAAGCCCTGAGCCTCTGTGACTCGCTAGATCTGGAGGGCAGAGCAGGCTCCAAGATCATGAAAGCAGGGCTTGGCAGGGGTGGGAGTGGAGCCCTGGAGGTGGCTCTGCAAGGGAAACTCTGACCCAGCACAGGAGGAAGGTGAAGTGGTTAAGCCCTGGGCCCTCCAGTCACACAGCCCGGATTTATCCAGCTTTGTCTCCTCCAAGCCTCTTCTGCCGAGGAATAATCCATGACTGGACTCATCACAGTGATGAGCACATCAGTAAATCTCAGCTGTTATTTCTATGATGATAAAAATTGGATAAATGTATGGTCTGAAAACAGAAAAAAAAAATCCTCCATTTTCACATATGCCAATTTTTGCTTAATGACCTGGTCTTTGAAACCTACCCATGTCGATAAGTGAGGAGTGGGTGTATTGCTAACAGTCTTAAGATTACTTGCAGAATATTCTTTCTTTTATGATTTCTCTGGAAGAGTTTGTGTTAGATGGATATTATTTTCTTCCTTAAATGTATGTTTGGTAGGATTCACTGGATGGGAATCAGTGGACTTCAGCTCAAGTCATCTAGGCCTGAAGATTTTTCACTGGGAAAAAATCTTGGAAGATTTTAAATTACAGATTTTACTTCTTTTGTATTTAAAGAACAATTCAGAATTTCTAATTCTTTGTGTTTCAGTTTTGGTAAGATGAATTTTACTAGGAATTCATTTCTTTCATTTTAAGTTTGAAATTTATTAACATAAAGTTCTATCTAATGTATTTTTTAGTTTGTAGGATCTGAGGTAATGTCACCTTTCTTTCCCCTGTTATTGGTTATTTATGCATTGTCATGTTTTTTTTTTTTCTAGGCTAGTCTAACCATATATTTATTACTTACTTTTATTGCCATATACTAATAGCTAACATCTGGCTTTGTTGATGCATTTATTATATGTTTGCTTTCTAGTTCATTAATTTCTGTTAGATTCATATCTCTTTTCTTCTACTTTCAGGAGTCCCTGGGTAGCACAAATGATTAAGCACTTGACTACTAACCAAAAGGTTGGTAGTTCGAACCCACCCAGAGATGCCTCAGAAGAAAGGCCTGGCAATCTGCTTCCGAAAGTTCACAGCCTTGAAAACCCTATGGAGTACAGTTCTACTCTGCAAACATGGGGTGGCAATGAGTCAGAATTGATGACAGAAACTGTTTTTGTTTTTGTTTTTTTTCCCCATCGACTTTCATCGAGTTGTGTTTCTATATTCTTGAGCTGGATGTTTGGGTTTTCAATATTTGGTTTTCAGTATTTCTTCTCTTCTAATATGTACATTTCAAGTAATGTCTCTCTAAGCATGCTTCATCTACAGCCCACAAGCTTTTTCCTTCAGAAAATTTTGATATGTAATATTTTCATTATCCTTCAGGTGAAAACATTTTCTAATTTCCATTGTGATTGCTTCTTTGACCCATGACTTATTTGGAAGTTTATTACTTAAATTTTAAACAATGTGACATTTTCTAATTTTTTTATTATTGAATTCTTGCTTAATTGCATTGGACAGAGAAGGTACTCTATTATTTCAATTGTCTGAAATTTGTTAAGACATGTTTTATGACCCAAAATCTAGTCAGTTTTGGTAAATAATCTGCATTCACTTGAAAGGAGTGTGCATACTGCAGTCATTGAGTACAGTGTTATATCTGTGTCCATTAGGTCAAATTTACTGATTTGTTTTGTTCAGATAATTTATATCCTTACTGATATTTTGTCTGTTCTGTCAGTTACAGAGAGAAGAGTGTTAACAGTGTGATTGAGGATTTATTTACTTCTTGTAGTTCTGTCACATTTTGTTTTATTTATTTTGAGGTCAAGTTAATAAATGCGTACAAATGTTTAAATATCATAATAAATTGTCACTCCTTACCTCTTGCAATGCTTTTTGCTTTGAAGTCCACTTTGTTATTAATATAACTACAACAACTTTCTTTTTGTTACTCTTTGCATGTTATAATTTTTCTATACTTTTACTTTCAACATTGATGTACGCTTATATTTCAGGTGTGTCTTTTGTAAGCAGCATATAGTTGTTTTCTCCCTAGTCTGAAAATCTTTTCTTTTAATTGCTGCATTTAGATCATTTACATTAATATAATTACTGATATTATAGGTATAAATTTACCATCATACCAAGTTCCTTCTCTCTATCCCCTCCTCTTTCTTGACTTCAAGTTTTTTTTTTTTTTTTTTTTTTGCCCTTGTATTAGCTTGTAAGTTTTATGATCTTTTACTCTTCCTTAATGGTTACCTGGCAATTATAGCGTGTAGTCTTAACTTATCAAAAATGTTAATTTGTACTTTACACACTCTCCAGACATTGCAAAGATTTTAAATGCTTTTATTCCAGTTAGCTTCTCTTGACTCATATGTTATTTGTCAATATGAATCAACCAGATAATATTATTGTTTTATGGAGTCAGTATTGATTTAAATTTACATAGATATTTATATTTTTCATTGCTATTTATTCCTTCCTTTATCTCCAACCCTCCATCTGGGATTATTTTCCTTGTATCTGAAAGATGCCCTGTAGTATTTAGTATTTCCTTTTGTTCAGGCATGCTGCTGGCAAATTCTTTCAGTCTTTGTTATCTGTAAAGGTCTTTATTTCACCTTCATTCCTGAAAGGTGTTTTTACTAGTTACCAATTTCTAGGATGGCATTTATTTTCTTTGAAGATATTGAAGATATCATTCCACTGTCTTCATGCTTCCATTGTTCCTGTTGAGAAGCCAGTAATCAGCCTAACTGTTATTACTTTCAAGGCATATTCTGTATTTTTTTTCTGGCTACTTTTATGATGTTTTCTATGTCTTTGAGTCTCTGAAAGTTCACAATATGATTTATTTAAGTTTGATTTTCTTTTTTGTTGGACTTCTTGGATCTATGGATCAGTGTCTTTCATCAGTTCTAAAAAATCCTCAGCCATTATATCTTCAAATATTGCCTCTGAACAACTCCATCTCTCTTTTCCTTCTGGTATGCCAATTAAACATATGTTAGAGATTTTCACTATTTGTTCTATATCTCATATCCTCCCTTTTGTATTTTCCATCACCTTGACTCATGTGCTGCCTCATACTTTCTTATGAATATAATTTCTAGTTCTTTAATTCTCTCATCTAATCTGCTGTTAAAGTCATTCATTGAGTTACTAATTTCAGCTAAGTTTTTTTTTTTAATTTTAGAATTTCCATTTGTTTTTCACTTTTTCTGGTATCTAGTTCCCTGTTGAAATTTTCAGACTTGCACTTTGTTTATCTGAATGCACTAAGTTTGTTGTTTAATAGCCTGTATCTGATCATTCAAATAATTGAAATCTTACAGATCTGTTTGTGTTGCCTGCTGTTTCTACAGGTTCTTACTTACGATGCCTTTTTACTTGTGTGCCTGGTTATTTTTGACTCTGTGTGGAAATTGTAATTTAACAACTGTTTGTTAAAATAATTTTGAGGCCTAGGATGTTGATATCTTACTCAAGAGAAGATTTTGTTTGTGTTGGTCAGGACCATAGGGTGCTTCCTGTCTGGAACTACCATAATCTGTGTTCAAAGTGTTGAGTTTACTAATCCACCTAGATGATGCAAAACCAGGCTTTAAGACTTTGTGAGGGCTAGTTTATTTCCAGTTTAAAACTACATTGAAGGTATAAACTTTTGAGGTTCCCACCATAATGTGGGTGATGGTTTGTTTGGGAACACCCCCGCTCCTTTGACGGACCCTGGGCTTTTATTTTTGTTACTGTAGTTCCTTGAGTCTGCTGTAAGTTCAACTCCATTTGTCATGGGTTTATTCCTTAACCATAGATGCCTTCAGGACAAGTGCAGTTCTAAGATCTAAGCTTACCTCTCTGGATTTTGTCTTCTCTTATATTGTGGCCTAGTAATTCCTCACACTTGTATTAAGTTTGGAGCCTTTTAGAATATTTGAATTTTTAAATGGAGGGTTGCTCTGAATCACCTAGTGCACCATTACCAAAAGCAGAAGTCTATATATATAATTTCAAATAGGATCAAATTATCCATATTGTTCTGCCACTTGATATTTTAGTTAACAGCACATATTAAACATGGTTCCATGTCAATACAAATAGAACCACATTTTTTAATGGCAGCAAACCATTCCATAGTATCCATTTTCCTGTTGGTGGCCATTTAGGTTGTTTTCATCAACTGGATATTTGAATAGCCATGCAAGAGGATGCAAAAAAGAATAAGGCACAGTCTCTGTCTTTAAGGGCCTTAAAGGTTAGTGGGGGGTACAGCAATGAAAAGAGATGAATAATGAGCGTTAACAGATGGGAGGTAAGGGTGCTAAGGGAGAACAGAGGAGGGATCTAGATGTGTGGGTTCAGAGATTGTTCTTTAAGAATTTCTTTTTATAACAAAAGCCCACTAAACAGAAGAGGAATCGATGAAAACTCTGCTCCAGTCTTTGTGCATGCAGAAAGAAGGTTAAGCTGTTAGTCTTCTTAGACTTCTGAGAAAATCACTGTGTAAAGCAGCATAAGATCACATCTGACCCCCCCCCCATTCTGACCATCTGCCTGAGGTAACAACCCCCCCCCCCACACACACACAGGAAAGGAGAGAGATACAAGGCAACCTTTGCTAAAGACCGCGTGAGGGGTACAGACCCTATGTGCAGCAGCAACAGAGGAGGGAGAGATCACTTCCAGCTGGGTCACGAAAGTCTGGGCCTCTAAAGGATGAGTAGGACCAGGATCTAGGACAAAGAGGAGGGCAGACGGGAGAAAGAAAATGGCATGCAAGGACAAAGAGAGGGAAGAATAAAGCATATTTGGGGCACAGTGAGTGAGGCTTCCTTTTAGATGGGGCAGAGGAAAAGTGGATGATAAGGCTGGGAATGCATGCCGTAGGGCTCAATTCTGATGGATGCTGAATGTCAGAATGAGGAGTATAGGATTTACTCCGTAGGTGGAAGGTTTGCCATCTAGAGCCTTCTAGCAGGAGAATGACAAGTTGAAAGCAGGGAAGAGTGCAGTTTAGTTTGATGGTACTGTGCAAGGTGTATTGGAAGGAAAGGGGGCAGGGCTGGAAGCAGAGAGGGCAGAGATGATGAGGATTCTAAGGTAGTGACAGATTCAGGAGACACAGTGAAGCAAGAAGGAGGGATTGCTGGCTATGGGAGAGGGAGAAATCAAACAAGGCTTAAATTTCCAGCCAGGGTGACCTGACCATTTAATAAAGACAAACCACCCACCAAACCCATTGCCATCGAGTTGATTCCAACTCATAGTGACTCTATAGGACAGGGTAGAACTGCCCCATAGGGTTTCCAAGGAGCAACTGGTGGATTCAAACTGCCGGCCTTTTGGTTAGCAGCTGAGCTCTTAACCACTGCGTTACCAGGGCTCCAATAAAGAAAGGCCAGGGTAATTAATATAAAGGGCAGGACCTGGAGTCAATCAGCTGGTTTCCTCCCTTCCTTTCTACTAAGTTCTGCCCATCCTCTGAGGCCTGGGTCAGGTCCTTTTCCTCCTTGAGGCTTTCTCTACCTGTTTTGGACCAACCTGGTCATTGCCTTTTCTAAGCTTTTATTGGCCCACCAGTCTATTCCTCCCCTTTAGCCCTTTCTCTAAATGCATTCATGTGAAGGCGTATTCTGCCTACTCAGAGAGAGTATATCTCCCACCAGGGTAGTGCCCTCCTCTGAGACCTAGCCCTTATAATTCAGAGCATATAGGGCAATGCTGGGTGTCTGGAAGGCCCCAAGAAATAACTATGAACTCATCAGAGAACAAAAGAAAAGAGGATGAGTGGAGAAAATGGGAGCGAACATAGGGACATATTGAGATAGGCCTCATTCTAAGCCCAGACGTGGTTCTGCAGCTCAGCACCAACCAGCTATGTAACGTTGGACACCTTACTTAAACCTCTCTGAGCCTCAGGTTCCTGATCTATCAAAGAATCCCTACCTTGAAGGCTACTGAGAAGGCACGTGAGACAGCCCTCTGGCCTATCTAAAGCAGTTAGCCTCATGTTGGGCACATGGCAGGCACTCAATAATGGTGAGATTACCAGAGGTCTCAAGAGAACAGGTAACATTTCCTTGTGGTTGGCTTTGTGTCTCCCCCAACCCATCTACTCCCAACCTGAGATACCCCAATAAATCATTATGACTGCCTTACATTGAGTGCCCAAGATGTTGTTGTTAGGTGCCATCGAGTCAGTTCCAACTCATAGCGACCCTATGCACAACAGAATGAAGCACTACCTGGTCCTGCGCCACCCTCACAATCGTTGTTACGCTTGAGCCCATTGTTGCAGCCACTGTGTCAATCCATCTTGTTGAAGATCTTCCTCTTTTTCACTGACCTTCTACTTTACCAAGCATGATGGCCTTCTCCAGGGGCTGATCCCTCTGAGAACATGTCCAAAGTATGTGAGACGTAGTCTCGCCATCCTTGCTTCTAAGGAGCATTCTGGTGGTTCTTCCAAGACAGATTTGTTCATTCTTTTGGCAGTCCATGGTATATTCAATATTCTTTGCCAGTACAACAATTCAAAGGTGTCAAGATGTAAGGATCTATTATTCCTCCAATGTGTTTCAGAGGGAAGGTCAGCACATTGGGAGTGATTTACCCAAGGACACAGTCAGTAAGGATGGTTCCGTCCCAGAGAAGAAAGAAGCAACAGCATGAGGCCTTGTGTTTTCTGTGTCTTATATACCTGTGCTTCCCAGATATTCACCTATAAGGTAAAATAACTGAGCAGAAAAGCAACTGATGGAGCAATGTGTTTTATTCTCCTGCATCCTGATATCTTCTGATGTCACTGAAGGTCATACATAGTATGAGCTTGTGTACATTCCCTCTTATTACATTTGCAAATGATACTTCTGATAGCTATGCAAATTTTTATTGCAAAATCACATCTTTTACAGAGGATTGAAGTGAGACTGGAGGCTTCAAATAACATTTGTTGAGGACCTACTATACGCTGAATACTTTATATGTTGTTGTTAGGTGCTGGCAAGTCAGTTCCGACTCATAGCGAACCTGTGTACAACAGAACGAAACACTGCCTGGTTGCAGTGTAATGGATTGCTTTTGTGTGACCTTTCTCACCATGATCTTGTAACTCCCACCCAGGTGATTGGGCAGGACTGTGTGACAAAGTAATTGTAGCCCACCAAAGGGATTGGTGTGTTTTGCCATCCCGCTGGGCTTGAAATGGGTGATCCCAGAGGTGGGAGAGAGAAGAATCCCACCAAGGAAGAACAGCCAGAAGCCAGCACATCCTTTGGACTCGGGATCCCTGCGTGGAGAAGCTCCTGGAAGCAGGACACACAGAGAGAGAGAGAGAGAGAGAGAGAGAGAGAGAGAGAGCTGTAACCCTGAAGACGGTGAAAAGCGGTGGCAGGAGAGACCTGGCAGCAGAGACCTGGCAGCAGGAGACTACGTAGTGGGCCCCGGAGAGAGAAAGCTGAGTGCCTTTTTGGGCAGAGGCCTAGAGGCAGGGAGAGGCGTGTCTGCGAGCAAGGCTGGGAAGAGGTTGTCCTGATGAAAGAACTGTATCCTTCAGTGTTCCTGAGCCTGCATTGTAACCTGTTACTTCTCTAATAAACCCAGTAATGGTGAGTGTGGTCTATGAGTTCTGTGTTGTCATTGCAATAAATTATCGAGCCCAGCAGAGAAGTAGAGAGTGCTGTGAGAGGGATGGTTGGTGTCAGAATTGGTAGAGATGGCAGAGAAAGGAGGCTTGTCTGGCCTCTGCCTCATGGGAGACAGCCTTGTGCTGTTGATCTTGGTTCTCCTTCCCCCTTGTGGGTTTGGAAGAGGCCAGACACCGCCCCCATGCTGTTTTTACACTGGTCCTGTGCCATCCTCACAATCATTGTTTGCTTGTGACCATTGTTGCAGCCACTGTGTCAGTCCATCTCATTGAGGGTCTTCTTCTCTTTCACTGACCTTCTACTTTACCAAGCATGATGTCCTTTTCCAGGGACTGGTCCTTCCTGATAACATGTCCAAAGTATGTAAGACGAAGTCTTGCCATCCTTGCTTCTAAGGAGCATTCTGGCTGTACTTCTTCTAAGACATATTGTTCATTGTTCTGGCGGTCCATTGTATATTCAATATTCTTCATCGCACCATAATTCAAAGGTGTCAATTCTTCAGTCTTCCTTATTCATTATCCAGCTTTTGCATGCATATTAAGTGATTGAAAATACTGTGGCTTAGGGCAAGCACACCTTAGTCCTTAAAGTGACATCTATGCTTTTTAACACTTTAAGAGGGCTTTTGGAGCAGATTTGCTCAATGCAATACATCATTTGATTTTCTGACTAATGCTTTCATGGGCATTGATTGTGGATCCAAGTAAAATGAAATCCTTGACAACGTCAATATTTTCTCCATTTATCATGATGTTGCTTATTGGTCCAGTTGTGAGAATTTTTGTTTTCTTTATGTTGAGGAGCAATCCATACTGAAGGCTGTAGTCTTTGATCTTCATCAGTAAGTGCTTCAAGTCCTATTCACTTTCAGCAAGCAAGGTTTATCATCTGCATAACCTAGGTTGTGAATAAGTCTTCCTCCAGACCTGATGTCCTGTTCTTCTTTATAGAGTCCAGCTTCCTGGATTACTTGCTCAGCATACAGATTGACTAAGTATGGTGAAAGGGTACAATCCTGACGCACACCTCTTCTGACTTTAAACCACACACTATCCCTTGTTCTGTTCGAACGATTGCCTCTTGGCCTATGTACAGGTTCCTCATGAGCACAATTAACTGTTCTGGAATTCCCATTCTTCACAATGTTACCCATAATTTGTTATGATCCACACAGTCGAATGTCTTTGCATAGTCAATAAAACACAGGTAAACATCTTACGTGTATTCTCTGCTTTCAGCCAAGATCCATCTGACATCAGCAGTGATATCCCTCATTCCACATCCTTTTCTAAATCCGGTTTGAATTTCTGGCAGTTCCCTCTCAATGTACTGCTGCAACCACTTTTGAATGATCTTCAGCAAAATTTTACTTATGTGTGATATTAATGATATTTTTTGATAATTTCCACACTCTGTTGGATCACCTTTCTTTGGAATGGGCACAAATATGGATCTCTTCCAGTCGGTTGGCCGGGAAGCTGTCTTCCAAATTTCTTGACATAGACAAGTAAGCACCTCCAGCGCTGCATATGTTTGTTGAAACATCTCAATTGGTATTCCATTAATTCCTGGAGGCTTATTTTTTGCCAATGCCTTCAGTGGAGCTTCAGTGCCTTCTTCCTTCTGAACCATTGGTTCTTGATCATATGTTACTTCCTGAAATGGTTCTTTTTTGGTACAGTGACTTTGTGTATTCCTTCCATCTTCTTATGATGCTTCCTGCTTCCTTCAATATTTTGCCCATAGAATCCTTCAGTACTGCAACTTGAGGCTAGAATTTTTTTCTTCAGTTCTTTCAGCTTGAGAAATGTCGAGCGTGTTCTTCCCTTTTGGTTTTCTGAACTGCAGGTCTTTTAATACTTTACTTTGTATTTTCAAGCTGCCCTTTGAAATCTTCTGTTCAGCTCTTTTACTTCATCATTTCTTCTGTTGGCTTTAGCTACTCTATGTTCAAGAGCAAGTTTCAGAGTTTCTTGTGACATCCATTTTGGTCTTTTCTTTCTTTCCTGCCTTTTTAATGACCTTTTGCTTTCTCCAAATTCAAGTGGGATATACTCAAGTTCGTATATGGCTCTCATGGACTTGCTTTAATTTTCTTCAGCTTCAAGTTGAGCTTGCGTATGAGCAATTGATGGTTTCTTCCGAAGTTGGCCCTGGCCTTGTTCTGACTGATGAAACTGAGCTTCACCACCATCTGTTTCCACAGATGTAGTCTATTTGATTCCTGTGTTTTCCATCTGGAGAGGTCCACGTGTATAGTCACTGTTTTTGTTGGTTTGTAAATCTGAATAATAATCATATTATCTGGTCTTCCTTGTAGGGTTATGGATGTATCCTATCACTGACGGCATTGTACTTCAGGTTATATCTTGAAATGTTCTTTTTGACGATGAATGCAGTGCCGTTTCTCTTCAATTTGTCATTCCCGGCATAGTAGACCATATGATTGCTCAATTCAAAATGGCCAATACCAGTCCATTTCAGCTCACTAATGCCTAGGATATTGATCTTTATGTGGTCCATTTCATTTTTGACAACTTCTAATTTTCCTAGATTCAAACTTCATACATTCCATTTTCCGATTATTAATGGATGTTTGCAGCTGTTTCTTCTCATTTTCAGTCGTGCCACCTCAACGAATGAAGGTCCTGAAAGCTTGAATCCATCCATGTCATTAAGGTCAATTCTTCTTTGAGGAGGCAGCTCTTCCCCAGTCATATTTTGAGTGCCTTCCAACCCGAGGGCTCATCTTTTGGCACTGTACCAGTCAGTGTTCCGCTGCTATTCATAAGGTTTTCACTGGCTAATTTTTTTCAGAGGTAGACCACCAGGTCCTTCTTCCTAGTCTGTCTTAGGCTGGATTCTCTAGAGAGGCAAAACCAGTAAAGCATATATATATATATATATATATATATATATATATATATATAGAGAGAGAGAGAGAGAGAGAGAGAGATTTATATCAAGGAAATGGCTCACGCGGTTGTAGAGGCTGGAATGTCCCAAGTCCATGGGTCAGGAAAGAGGCTTCTTCTTATTCATGTGGCTGCAGGGGATGGTGAACCCAAGATCAGCAGGTCAGAGAGCAGGGCTCTTGCTCACAGGCTGCGAAGCTCGATGAATCCCAAGATCAGCAGTCAAGACCGCGAGTAAGTTGCTAGCTCACGTCCCAAGAACCACAGGTCAGATGAACAGGAGCCAGCTGCAGGATCTAGCACGAGCAAAAAGCCCCCAAGCCTTGCCAGAATTTCCAGTTATATTTCATGCAGGCCACACAACCAAGAAAACTCCCTTTCAACTGATTGGCTTCTCAAGAGGGAAGTGATCGCAACATTATACAACTGCCAAAACACAGAATCATGGTCCAGCCAAGTTGACACACAATTTAACCATCACAGTCTGGAATATCCACTGAAACCTGTCCACCATGGGTGACCCTGCTGGTATTTGAAATACCAGTGGCATAGCTTCCAGCATCACAGCAACACGTAAGCCACCATAGTATGACAAACTGACAGACGCATGTGGGAATACTTTATATAGCAAATTTTATTTAAAATTCACAATAATCCTGTAATACAAGTAACATTATTTCTACTTTCCAGATGAGGAAACTAAGTCTTACAGATTTTCAAGAACTTTTCTAAGTTCATACAACTAGTAAGTGGCAGATCTAGAGTTTTAGCTCTTGATCACCATGGTAAATAATGAGACTGGTTAATAATGTGTTGTTTGGTGACCTTGTGATGTCATGCACATATAAGAACTCAACAGCACCTATTGATGAGGATGATAATAGAAATGAAATACTTCCTCTTGGGTTTAGAGTCTTGGGTTGTGGAGTCACGTGAATTTGGTGCTACAGCAAAAATTCAATGTACTGACTAGGCCAGCTTTTTGGCATTTGGTTGAAATGCTACCTTATTCATATATTAGAAGCCCATTAAAATCTAGATGCATAGAAGAACATTTTTATCTTTTCTTCAGCTAAATTTCTATTTTTGGGCCAGTGCCACACTGTTTTGATTATTATTAGAAGCTCTCATCTATTGAAAAACTAGAACCTCTATCATTACTTTTCATTAATTCCTTGCCTATCCTTGCCCATCTGTTTTTTATCCCCCTAAGGTACTTTTGAAGGAAAATTCACTGAACTTCCATATTGGTGGCGTTGTTGTCGTCGTGTGCCGTCAAGTTGATTCCGACTCATAGCGACCCTATAGGACAGAGTAGAAGTACCGCATAGGGTTTCCTAGGCCGTAATCTTTACAGGAGCAGATCTCCAGGTATTTTGGAGGAATAGAATTTATAGCTTTGCAGCATGAGTCATCCCATAGAGGAATCTGGCCTAATGTCTAAACATCCAACAGGAATATTTCTTGTCAGTTATCAGATTCAACATTTCCATTAGGTCTTCAATAATGCTAAAAGTTGATTAAAGGTCTTTTTTATCCTGACTTAATGGAGTGCTTTCTCCAAAAGAGAGAATTTGTTTATGATCTATCTACTTAAAGGACTGTGATGAGGATGAAACTGCAGGGGATGGTATGATCATAAATAATGTTTAGGAAAGATCTATTAGAGGAGAGAAAGACTTGAGGAAGCGAAACCAGAAAGGGACCTGTCACATGCAAAACGAGTTGATTGAAAGAATAGAGATGGGAGAGAAGTGAAAGCATCCAGAGATATTTAGAAGAGGTCAAGATTACTTGGTGACCAAGAGGAAGAGGGAGTTAGAAAGGATTCCCAGATTTCTTACTTTGGCAACTGTGGATTCTGGAACCATCTATTAAAACAAGGGGGAAGTTTGGCATGTGGAGAAGAGAGAAGAAGGATGGTGAAATCACTTTGGGACCTATTGCATTTGAAGTCATTTAGGGGCATCTGAGTGGATATGTTCAATAGTTGGTTAAAGTTCGTATGAAAAAACAAACATGCAATAATATGCACGAAAATACTGAAAAAGAAAAACTATTAGGAGGACTAGCTTTACCAGATATTCAAACTTATTCTAAATCTTCTATAATTAATAGTGGTGCATTAATAGCAAATAGACCAATGGGATAGAGTAGGAAGCCCAGGAAGTTTCCCAAGTACATATGGAAAGTTAGTACATGATAAAGACGGCATCTCAAATCACTAGGGTAAAAATGGGCATTTTAATAAATGGTCCTGGAAAAACCGAGCAGCCACTTGGAAGAAGAAAAAAAAATTAGACCCATACTGCACACCATACAGAAGTATAAATTCTAAATGTAAACAAAAAACCATATGTGTACTGGAAGAAAACATGAGTGAATTCCTTTTTAACCTTAATGTAGGAAAACTATTTTATAACTATGAATCAAAATTTAGAGGCAATAAAAGTTTGATAAATTTGACTACATAATTTTTTTAATGCATGGAAAAAAAATCCCACACCATAAACAAAGTCAAAAGACAACTGACAAACTAGAAAATATTTGCAACATATACAACAGATAAAGGCCTAACGTAAGTAATGTACAGAACACTTGAAAAAAATCAGGGAACAAGGACCAACAACCCAATACAACAATGTGGAAAAGACATGAATAGACAATTTCTAAAGATATTAAAATTGTCCTTAAACATGACTAGAGAAATGCAAGATAAAATGCCACTGAGATACTACTTTTCATCTATCATATTAGTGAAATTTAAGTATATCACATGTTGGAAAGAATGTGGGGAAACCAGCATTCTCCTATATTGCTGGGAAGAATGCAAAAAAACGGGCCTGAGACTCGAGGGAGGGGAATAACCTGGATATGTAGATAGATGTGGGAGGCGTCAGTACTTAGAGGAAAGTGACCGAGATCACCTAGGGAGAGAGAACACGTGGATTGAAAAGAGAGGCGGCCCAGGACAGAACCCCGAGGAACACACTACTCAAGGTGGCAGCACAAGCTTCCTGGCAGGCACCACCACCAGGCTCTGGAGTCAGGCAGAGCTATTCTTGAAAGCTGGTTTGGGGACTCGGGAACTGAACACGCCTGGCTAAATAGGATCCCCTCCCTGTGTCTCAGGTGTCACACCTAACGATGAGGGGTGTCTGAGAGGGCTGTGGTGCTGAGGCTGAGATACGCCAGGTAAAGCACCTGGGGTCAGGGAGCCTCCCTCTCCTCCTTTTCTTCTTGGTGCTCCCCGCCCCCTCAGCTCCCCAGATCACTCAGGAGTAGGGGTGAGGGTGGGGGGAAGGGGGGCTGGGGGCCCAAGCTGAGGGTGACGCGCGGCGCCCACGTGACCGGCCGGGCGCCGACGTGGGTACCAGACCCCGCGCCCGCCCGCCCGCCCGCCGTTCAGCGCTCAGGTTCGGCGCTGGCGGAACCAGCTCCCTGAGCGGCCCGGGCGGCGGGCGAGCGGGCGAGCAGGCTGCGGCGAGCCGAGAAGGCGCCAGCCTGCCCGGTCCCGCAGGTCAGCGTGGTTGGGGCGCCGCTGGCGGACCCGGGCGGGGGTAGGGGGGTGGGAGCGGGCTCCGGAGCAGCGGTGGAGGGGTGGGAGAGGGGAACGGATGAGGAGCACTTTAGGGGGTCGGGAGGGATGGAGAGCAGCTTGGGGGACGGGAACGGAAGGGATGGGGACCATCTGGTGGGGGGCGGGAGGAGAAGGGATGGAGTGCACCTGGGGCGGAGGGGAAGGGATTGGGAGCACCTGGGGGGACCAGGAGCACCTAGGGGGACCGGAGGAGGCGTGGGAAGGTGTGGGGGAAGACCCCGCAGCGCCCGACCTGCCTTCTCGACCCCGCTCCTCTGCGCCCTCCATCCCTTTTACAGCTGGGAATGGGGGGAGCGCCCCCGCAGTGCGACAGTGAGACGTAGGCAGATTCTGGAAATGCCCCCCTACACCCAGCATTCTGCGCCTAGGAGGAAAGATTGACCTCCGGGAAAAGGGGGGTGGGGGTGGAGCAGGTTGTCTTCGGGGAAAGGGGACACCAAAACCCCCAAATTGGAAAACATCCTGGTCTGGTGTCCGAAGCCTGAAAAGATATGGCGGCTATGGGGCAGGGAGGTGGGGGAGGGAATCACTGGGTGAGGAGGCCCGGATTCAGGAAAGGACCCCGTGTCCACTGAGCGCCCTGTCCCTGTCTCCTGTCTGCAGGTCTGGGAGTCTGTTGTTCCCAGCACTCTGCGAGGCAAGAAAAGGAGGAGAAGCCTGTCCAGAAGCCCTGCAGGTCTGTGAGAGGGGACACTGGACGTGGACCCAGGGCTGGGGGGAAGGTGGAGGGCAAGGGCTGGGCAAAATTTAGGGACACCACGCTCCAACACATACGCAGGCACCCTCCCACGCTGGGAGTAGAGATGGTGACAGGGCCTGCCTGAGAAAGGGTTGGCTCATGTGTGTGGGAGTAGTGGGGGGGAGGGGTGGGCAGAAGGCACACTTGGAGATTCAGCCAGGTTAAAGGAACCCTGACGTGGGCCAAGATCCAAGTACTATCCGGACCTGAGCTTCACTCCTAAGTCCCAAGTCATCAGTCTCCTTTGTCTCCTCCTTGTCTCCTCCCATCTCCCTTCACCCCCCACTACCAGGACAGGAAAAGGAGGAGAATTTCAACATGGAAAAACTCTACAGTGAAAATGAAGGAAAGCTGGAAAAAGAGGGAAAACCAAAAAGTGAAGTAGAGCCAGAAGATGAAGCAGATACAGAAGAGGAAGGAAAGCCGGAAGTGGAGGGGAAGCCAGAAAACCAGGGGAAGCTAGAGGATGAGGGAGAGCCAGGTGATGAGCGACAGCCAGAGGGAAAGAAGGAAAAGCAGGGAAAGCCAGGAGATGAGGGGAAACCACAAGGTGAGGGCAAGCTGAAGTCTGAGCGAAAGCCAGAAAGCGAGCCCCGGGCCGCCGAAAAGCGCCCGGCTGAAGATTACGTGCCCCGGAAAGCGAAAAGAAAAACCGACAGGGGAACGGATGATTCCCCCAGGGACTATCAGGAGGATTTACACGAAAGGCACTTGAGCAGTGAAGAGATGATGAGAGAATGTGGTGATATGTCAAGGGCTCAGGAGGAGCTAAGGAAAAAACAGAAAATGGGTGGTTTTCATTGGTTGCAAAGAGATGTCCAGGATCCATTCCCCGCAAGGGGCCAGCGGGGAGTCAGAGGAGTCAGGGGCGGAGGTAGGGGCCAAAGAGGCTTACATGATGCCCCATACCTTTAATGCCTTCGGCTTTCAATTCTGATTCTCCGAGGAGAATATCGTGAGCCCCGCTTTCGCTGGCAGGCATTTGCCAGGCTCTGTGCTTTAACCCATGCTGATACTTTGCTTTAGGTGTCACTCTTGTTACCAGCAGCCTTTGACCCCACTGCAGCGCTCTGTGTTTCGGTGGGGGATTTTCACCCATGTGCATGGAAGAAATGTTCATGGTACCTTGTAAAATATTAATAAAAAACAGTTTGCAGAACCACATATACAGTATCAGCCTATTTTTATCAAAAAGTATATTTGCATAATACCACAGGGAAAACTATGAAAGTGTGTACACTAGAAAGTAGACAGTGGTCATTCCTGTGTGATGGCCAATTATAGGTCTCAACTGTACTCAAAAATGAGTCCAATCACCTGATATTTTTAGGTACCTCCATGCCATTCCTTTGCTAGTGTGCCCCATTCCCATGTCTTCCCCTGGGTCTAACCACGTCAGGTGGGCACTGCTTCCCCTTCTGGTTCCTCTACTGTTTTATGGCTCCCACCAAGTGATCTTTTTTCTTTGTTTGCTCATCTCCGTTTTTTTTCCTAAAGGATATGGATTATGTCTGTTATAAAAAATAATAAAAACTAAAACCAGAAAGCAATGCATGATAAGCAACTGAACTGTCCAGTAAGCTTATGAGGGCAATGGAGACACTTAAAAATCTTGTCAGAATGAAAAATGACAGGTAAAACTCACATCACCTCTGAGACTTGTAGCTGGAGGAATCCACGTGACAGTTACTACAGATCATTGCTGTAAGAGTCAGTCTCATCATCTGTGAAATGAGGGTAATCTTTGCCTCACAGGACTGTCGAGTGGATCAGATGAGGTACTGAGTATGTGAGCTGTGTTGGGCTGGCTCCCTTGCAGTAGCAGGACCTTGGACCCTATCAGACACTCAGGGGAGAGCTGAAGGTAGGTCTCATTTGTGCCTAGAGACAAGTCCAGGCAGCTAAGAAGAGGGTGCCACCCTTCTCTGGTACTACCATATCTGCTGGGCACTCCTGTTATGCTGTGCCCTGTACTCTGCTGACAGATACTGATATTATGGGGTCCTTATGGTAAGAAGCCCCGGTGGCATAGTGGTTAAGAGCTCGGCTGCTAACCAAAAGGTCAGCAGTTCCAATCCACCAGCCACTCCTTGAAAACCCTGAGGCAGTTCTATTCTGTCCAATAGGGTCACTAGGAGTTGGAATTGACTGGACGGCAATGGGTTTGGTATTTGGTTTTATGGTAACAAAGCCCCTTTGATGCTCTGGAGTCTCCAAATTGCCAAAGCTCCCATTTGGACCCTTTAAGAGTGTGGATAAATCTGCACTCCCAACTTCAGAGTTATACCTACCTAGGTGGGTACTGACTCAGGGCTGCTTGGGTCCCACTGCATTACATAGTTCTTAGCAAAGTAATCATTAATATTTTTAGTTCATTTTATATTTGCTTATAGTTTCCTTTCTCTTCATAGGCCTCAAACATTTTGGTTCCAAAGGGGGCTGTGTCCTGCGATTAATCTATGGATCAGACAGTAGATGGTGGTTTGAACTGAACTTTCCATCTCAGTAACCCAGAGAAACCATATTTCAATTTACATGGCTTTCTTAGTGTTAGTTTTCTCTCTAAAAAGGCTCCTGGCTGGCTTGCTGTACAAATCAAGGAAATTGTCCACACATAATCACAGAGAGTCACACATCTGAGTTTCAAGCCAAAAAACCCCCCTTTCTGCTACAAACCAATTTAAAAAGGTAATGGCGCTCCTTAAGATATTGAAGACTTTCCATGTTATTAGTCATTATTATTTAACCTGTGTGTTACCTTCTCAAAGACTCTTTCTTATTGCTCCTGGTATCCCTAGCACTGTACATGACACATACCAAAAAACAAAAACCAAACCCGTTGCTGTTGAGTTGATTCCAACTCATAGCAACCCTATAGGACAGAGTAGAACTGCCCCATAGAGTTTTCAAGGAGCACCTGGTGGATTCGAACTGCCAATCATTTTTGGTTAGCAGCCATAGCTCAACCACTACGCCACCAGGATTTCCACATGACACACAGTACTTAATAATTACTAATTATGACTGAGTGAGGAGCCCTGGGCTCTTGGCCCAGTGTAGCCTTGGGCAAATAACTTGACTTGTAAAAAATATAACTGGAAGTTTAAAAGTGAATACAGGAGAAGTGTTAATTTCCAAAATTCCACACATGAAACTATTTTAATTTTGTATAAAACAGATTTTTTTTTTGCAAAATGTATTAGACCACCTTGGAAGCTTGTTGAAAATGTGACATCCTGGTCCCAACCACAGACTCAGAATTTCTAGGAATATGGCCCTAGAATCTAATTTCCATTAACTTCTCAGGTGAGTCCGACGTACACCAAAATTTTATACACTGTATGATCTCAATTATGTTAAGTATAAGCCACAAAAAAACTAGGAGAAAATATACAAGCAACCAAAAAAATCAAACTGTGTAGGATTTGTACACTGATAACTACAAAAACATTAATGAGAAAAATTAAGACAAATAAATGGAGAGATAAACTATGTTCATGGATCAGAAGACTCTATTGTTAATATGGTAATTATCCCAAAATTTATGTATAAATTCAGTGCCATCTGTATTAGTTTCCTAGAGCTATCATAACAAATTACCACAAATGGGGTGACTTAGAATGACAGAAATTTATTGTTAAAATTCTGGAGGCTAGAAATATGAAATCAAGGTAATACTAGGACCATGTTCCCTCTGGTGTTCCTTGGCTCATAGCTGCATCACTCCAGTCTCTGCCTCTGTCATCAGGTGGCCTTCTTCCCTGTATGCCTATGTGTTTCCTTATAAGGACACCAGTTATTGGAGTTTAGAGCCCATCCTAATCCAGTATGACCTCATCTAATTACATCTGCAAAGACCCTATTTCCAAACAAGATCACATTCTGAAGTTCTGGGTGGACATGAATTTTTGAGGGACAATATTCAACCAATTATTCCATTATGTTACGTATAAACCATGAAAAACTAGGAAGAAATTTAGAGAAATGTTAATCTCAGTTCAGCAGACAGAAAGCATATACATACAAGCAACCAAAAAAGATATGTGCAGGATTTTTATGCTGACAACTATAAAACATCAATGAGAGAAATTAAGACGTATTTAAATGGAGAGATACACTGTGTTCATGGATCAGACGACTCAATATTGTTAATATGGCAATTATCCCAAAAGTGATCTATAAATTCAATATCATCCCAATCAAATTCTTAGCAGGCTGGGGTCCTGAAAGTTATATGGAAAAGCAAAAGACATATGATAGCCAAAATAATTTTCAAAAAGAAGAACAAAGTTGGATGACTCACACCACTTGATTTCAAGACTAACTATTGCCATTGAGTCAATTCCAACTCATAGTGACCCTATAGGACAGAGTAGAACTGCCCCATAGGGTTTCCAAAGAGTGGCTGGTGGATTTGAACTGCCAACCTTTTATTTAGCAGCCAAGCTCTTAACCATTGTACCACCAGGGCTCCAACTATAAAGCTACAGTAATCAAGACTGTGTAGTACTGGCATACGGATGGACATGTAGATCAATGGAATAAAATAGACAGTCTGGAAATAAGCCTATACATATATGATCAATTCTTTTTTTTTTTTTTTTGTTAAAGACCCCAAAGTAATTCAATGGAGAAATTACAGACTTTGCAACAAATGGTGCATTTGGAACAATTGGACATCCATATGCAAAAAAAAGAAAAGAAAAAAATGTACCTTGATACTTACCTCACACCATATACAAGGCATGAACTCCAAGTGGTTCATAGGTCAAACTGTAAAACCTAAAACTATAAACTTTCTCTTAAAATAGGAAAAATTGTGAAAGAGTTTGCAGTTGCAGAGTAAAATATTATTGCTTGTTAATTTTGAAGTAGTCTAAAGACTTTTAAAATTATTTTTATTCCACTATCTACTTAATAGTAAGTTTCAGAGATTTCACCTATTAAGAAATGCAAAAAGACAAATGCTAATGATAAAATATTTAAATGTAAACAATAAAATTTAAGATATTGTTATAAAAACAGAAAAAAATCTTGGGTTAGGCAAAGGTTTCTTAAAAAGATATAAAAAGCACTAACCGTAAAAAAGTTATAAATTGGACCACATCAATATTAAAATATTTAAAGATTTCTCTTCAAAAGTCACCCTTAAGAAAATGAAAAGACAAGCTTCTGCCTGGAAGAAAATATTTGATAAAGTACCTGTCTTCAGACTATAATAAAGAACTCTTGTTGTTGTCATTAGGTGCCGTCCAGTCAGTTCCTACTCTATAGTGACCTTATGTACAACAGAACGAAACACTGCCTAGTCCTGCGCAATCCTCACAATCATTGTTATACCTGAGCCCACTGTTGCAGCCACTGTGTCAATCCATCTTGTTGAGGGTCTTCCTCTTTTTTGCTGATCCTCTACCTTACCAAGCATGATTCCTTCTCCCAGGGACTGATCCCTCCTGTTAACATGGCCAAAGTATGTGAGATGAAGTCTCGCCATCCTCGCTTCTGGAGCATTCTGGCTGTACTTCTTCCAAGACAGATTTGTTCGTTCTTCTGTCAGTCCACAGTATATTCAATATTCTTCACCAACACCACAATTCAAAGGCATCAACTGGACAAATAACCCAATTTAAAAACAAGCAAAAGATCTGACCAGACACTTCACCTAAGGAGAGATGTGGATAGCAAATGAGCGCATGAAAAGATGATCAACATCAATAATTATCAGGGAAATGCAAATTCACACCACAATAAGATGCCACTACACACCTATTGGAGTGGCTAAACTTAAAAAAAAAAAAAAAACTACAAAGTCCTAGCAAGGATGCAGAGCAACTAGAACTTTTTATTGATGAGAACGCAAAATGGCACAGCCACTTTGGAAAAGTTTACCAGCATACACTTACCATACGACCTAGCAATCCCACTCATAGGTATTTACCCGAGAGAAATGAAAATTTTAGTAGCTATGTTCGTAATAGCCCCAAACTGGAAACAACTCAAATGTCACTCAAATGGTGAATGAATAAACATATTGTGTACATCCATACAATGGAATACTACCCAGCAATAAAAAAAGAAAAGAGTTACTGATACATGTAAAAACATGGGTGACACTTAAATTCATTGTGCTAAGTGACAGAAGCCAGACAATAAAACTACACTGTGTATGATCTCATTTATGTGACATTTACAAAAAGCAAAATTATAGGGACAGAACTGGATCAGTGGTTGCCAAGGTGGGGAGGAACTGAAAACAAAGGGGCATCAGGGACTTTTTGAGGTGATGGTTATATTCTATATTTCATTGGTGATGGTTGCATATATTTGTCAAACTATACATCTAAAGAGAGTTTTGCTCTATGTGGTTATACCTTAATAAACCTACCATTAAAAAAGGAACAAGGTATACATGAAAAATTGATAAATAGGAGTTAAAAAATTCCTGCAAAGCAGGAACCTAAAATAAAAATCAAGGGACAGAATGACATATTGTAGTGTGCTATCCTTTTCTCTGCCTTGAATTTAAACCCCCTTTCTCTAAGGAATTTCCCACTTACGAATCTTGTTAGGAAGCAGAAGCCACTCCACATTATAGAAGCAGAAATGCCAGATATTCTATTTCCCAACCTTGTTTGTAACTAGCATACAGGCATGTGACAAACCCATGCTATATAACCTAATTCAGAAGCCAGTGACACAAAGAATGGGAGTATTCTCAGTGAGGAATCCATTTCAGAGAGGGTGGCTGCAGTGGCAGTAGCTTCATCCAGTTTCCAAGAGAGCAATAGAAATGGTTCTGATATCAAGTGACCAAGTTGATAGTGTCGGTTGTGCCAGTAGTGACCACAATGATGTCTTTATGTGTTTGATTCTTGAGTGTAATTTTGGAAGTTGTTCCTAACTGTAGAAACTCCAAGCCTTATCCTCTGCCTCCGCTAGCCCCACCCCCACCCCAAGTCTACCTTATAACCTTCAATAAATTTCTTTTCAGCTTAAATTAGCCAAATTGGTTTCTGTGGCTTATAACTGAGCACTCTAACACGCATAAAACCAGTTGCCATTGATTCTGACTCATGGCGAACTCATGTGTGTCAGAGTAGAACTGTGCTCTATATGGTTTTTTTCGAAAGTAGATCACCAAACCTTTCTTCTGAGGTGCCTCTGAACCTCCAGCCTTTTGGTTCGCAGCCAAGCATGTTAACCGTTTGCACCACCCAGGGACTAATACAAATGGTAACATGTATTTTCTCTGACTGAACACTATGTAATGCCTTCTATTCTCTCCATCCAATTTTACTAAAATTTATCAGAAATAAATTCAAAGCTCTCTATGATCAGCTCAGAAAATAGTTGAGCCAGCCTTGTGCCCTTGGTCTTTTTCTTTTCTTTTTTTAATGTTTGCTCTGTGATTTTATTTTTGGGACTATTCATGTCTACTGACTATTCTTTAAGACTGGGCATCCTGATTGTTACTGGTTAGGCATAAATCTGGGATGATAGTGGGTCAGAATTGTTCAGAGCTTACTTCTCTGGGCCCCTTCCTGTCTGTACAGTAGTCTGGTTATCTCAAATAATTTTTCAAGGAGGGACTTGCCCATCCAACCACAGAGCAGAGAAGCTTTAGCGTCCAGGACCTGAGAGAGAGGGAGACAGAAAGAGACGAGAGATAGAGAAAGACATGGACAGAGAGACAGACAGAGTGTGTGTGTCCTCTGCTAAGCAGTTTTCCTAGACTCTTGGGAAAATATTGTTTGTTAGTTGTGGCTACTCTGCAGAGGCAGCATGAGAGAGATCAGGCTTAAGATCTCTACAGTGTTCAGTCACCAGCTTGAAGAAGGTATCTGAATGGCCACAAAGAAACAGGAGCGCAGGGCTCCCTCAAGTTGGATGCCCTTACCTAGGTTCTGCCTGTTTCTACCCACTGGAAGGGTCTAGAGATCCAAAGGCTAAACAGGTCACCTTCCCCTCTAAATACCCTATTTCTGTTTGTTCAGGTAGTCAGTGTACTCATTAGGGGCATCCAATGCAGAGGAAAGTTTTATCATTGGGAGGGCAAAATGACCATCTCTGTGGATATCATTCAGCCTTTTCTTCCAGTGACTCCAGTGTTTGCGCAATGGACTCATGTACAAACTGGCCATGGAAGAAGGGACAGAGCTATCCAAAGGCTCAACAACACTGACTTCCCCTTAGCAAAGCTGATCTGACTACTGTCACTGCTGAGTAACAAACCTGCCAACAGCAGAGGCCAATGCTCAGCCCCTAATATGGTATCATTTCCAGGGAGTACAAGCCAGTCTCTTGGGGAGGGTTGATTACAGTGAACCACAAACCACAGAGAGGCTGTATTTTGTCTTTAAGGGGAGAGAATTACATACATTTAAAAACAGCAGTTTAATGAGATATAATTCACATGCCATAAAATTCAACCCTTTAAAGTATACAATTCAGTGATACTTAGTATATTCATAGAGTTGTGCAAACATCACTACTATCTAGTTTTAGAACATCCTTGTCACCTCAAAAGGAAGACCATACACATTAGAAGACTGTACATATTACCCACCACCCCAGGCCCCACCCCCCAGGCCCTATCAACAACTAATCCACTTTCTGTCTCTATTATTTGCCTATTCATGACATTTTTGTATAAATGGGATCATACAATATGTGGCCCTTTGTCACTGTTTCTTTCACTAAGCATAATATTTTCAAGCTTCATCCATGTTCTAGCACGTATCAGAACTTCATCCTTTTTTATGGCTGAATAAAATTCTATTGTATGGATTGTTGTTGTTGTTGTTAGGTTCGGTTGAGTTGGTTCCGACTCATAGCGACCGTATGCGCAACAGAATGAAACACTGCCTGGTCCTGCACCATCCTCACAATCACTGTTATGCTTGAGCCCATTGTTGCAGCCACCATGTCAATACAGCTTGTTGAGGGTCTTCCTCTTTTTGGCTGACCCTTTACTTTACCAAGCATCATGTCCTCCATGGACTGATCCTTCCTGATAACACATCCAAAGTATGTGAGACGAAGTCTTGCCATCCTTGCTTCTAAGGAGCATTCTGGCTGTATTTCTTCCGAGAAGATTTGTTCATTCTTTTGGCAGTTCATGGTATATTCAGTATTTTTCACCAACATCATAATTCAAAGGAATCAATTCTTAGTCTTCCTTATACATTGCCCAGCTTTCATATGCATATGAGGTGATTGAAAACACCATGGCTTGGGTCAGGTGCACCCTAGTTTTCAAGGTGACATCTTTGCTTTTTAACACATTAAAGAAGTCTCTTGCAGCAGATTTGCCCAATAAAATGCATCGTTTGATTTCTTGACTGCTGCTTCCATGGGTGTTGATTGTGGATCCACATAAAATGAAGTCCTTGACAACTTCAATATTTTCTCCATTTACCATGATGTTGCTTATTGGTCCAGTTGTGAGGATTTTTGTTTCCTTTATGTTGAGGTGTAATCCATACTGAAGGCTGTAGTCTTTGATCTTCATCAGTAAATGCTTCAAGTCCTCTTCACTTTGAGAAAGCAAGGTGGTGTCATCTGCATAATGCAAGTTGCTAATAAGTCTTCCTCCAATTTTATGTCCCATTCTTCTTCATATGGTCCACCTTCTCAAATTATTTGCTCATCATACAGATTGAATAAGTATGGTGAAAGGCTACAACCCTAACGCACATCTTTCCTGACTTTAAAACATGCAGTATTCCCTTGTTCTGTTAGAAGGACTGCCTCAAGGTGGGGCCAAGATGGTGGAGTAGTCAGACGGCTTCCTATATCCCTCTTACAACAAAGATCTGGAAAAACAAGTGATTTGATTGTATATAAAAATCTAGGAGCCCTGAACAAGGCAAAGTTGAGGAATTGGACTGAGTGGCGGGGGGAGAGGGAGACAGTTCGGAAGAAGCGAGGAGTGAGGCAGTAGCGGGACTGCAGCTCTTCAGCCCTGCAGGGCTCCCCGTGCGCAGAGAAGCTGGCAAACAGCTCCGCGTGTGCTCGGGAGGCAGTTTCCACATCGAGAGACATCCGGCAGCAGAGATTCTGCTCGGACACTCTGAACCAGTGAAAAGCAGCTCCGAAGTGGCTAAAGATAAGTACATGCATGTGGCCTTTCGCAGGGATTTAAAAAAAAAAGCCTATTTGGGAAAAACCTCTCTCCCTTTTACCTCCTCCTTCCCTGCTCTGCACCGGTCCTGCCTTCTGAAGTCTCTGAGTCCTCTGGGATGGAAGTAGATCCCAAAAGGTGCCCTGACCCATTCTCTGGCCCTGGAGAGGGAACAAATAAGCTACTGGCTTCCTTAAGCCAGGAACTCAGGGTTGGCACAGCTCCTTTGCTAGGCAAAGGCATAATGGGTCCGCAGACTTTGAGTGCCTTCCACCCCTGTATAGACTTGTGTGGACCCATCTGAACAGGATAAGCCCTCACTACCACAGTACAACAGGGTATACACCTGAAGTCTAACTTCAACTGTTTCAGCTGTGAAGTGGCAGATCTGGGACTTGTGACACAGCCCTGCCCTTTAAGCAGGCACCTTTATGGGTCTGCACCAGGGGCTTGAGGACTGGTGGCTCCACCTACGTCACCTAGTCACCTGCTACAGGGGTTCAAGAATAAGTGGTGCCCCCGAGTCTTTACAGCCAACAGAGTACGGGGCTCATAGTCAGACCACAAAACTCACCTACCTACTAGCTCTAGGGAATAGGGACACACTTTCCTTTCAGACACTCAGGGGTAGCCATCAGACCCCTGCCGTGCTCAGTGCATGACCCTCTACTTCAGCCATATACCTGTGCCAACACCAATCACCCATGCCTCTCTAAGACTGTAGGTGAGAGCCTGCACCACACACTTGGTGACCGACTGCATGGACACCTGAGCTGAACCCATACAGCAAAATTTAAAGGACTCCTGTGTGCACATACTTAGTTACAGAACTACCTACCTGGTGACAGGACGTTAGAGCTTCAAAGGCGCCATAATCAAACTAGCACACATGAGAAGCCTATTTGGGCATATCAAAACAAAACAAGAAGCTAGGACACACTAAACAAATATAAAATAAACTTATAATAACTTATTGATGGCTCATAGACAACAGTCAATATCAAATCACATAAAGAGGCAGCCCATGATGGCTTCAGCAATCTGCCAAAATAGAGAATAAATAAATTCTCTGGAGGAAGAGAATTTCTTGGAATTACCAGAGGCAGAATACAAAAGATTAATATACAGAACTCTTCCAGAAATTAGAAAGAAAACTCTACAAAAGGCAGAAACTGCCAAAGAACATAGAGACAAAGTAGTAGCGGAACTTAAAAAAGTTATTCAAGAACATAATGACAAATTTAATAGGCTTCAAGAATCCACAGAGAGACAGCAATCAGAAATCCAAAAGATTAACAATAAACTTTCAGAATAAGACAACTCAATAGAAAGTCATAGAAGCAGAATTGAGGCAGTAGAAGTTAGAATTAATGACATTGAAGATAAAGCACTTGACACCAACTTTTTTGAGGAGAAATCAGATAAAAGAATTAAAAAGAATGAAGAAAAGCTAAGAGTTACGTGGGACTCTATCAAGAGAAATAACCTATGAGTGATTGGTGTAGCAGAATGGGGGGGATAACAGAAAATAAAGAGAAAATTGTTGAAGATTTGTTGACAGAAAATGTCCCTCATATCATGAAAGATAAGAAGATATCTATCCAAGATGCTCATCGAACCCCACGTAAGGTAGATCCCAAAAGAAAGTCACCAAGACATATTATAATCAAACTTACCAAAACCAAAGATAAAGAGAGAATTTTAAGAGCAGCTAGGGATAAAAGAAAAGCCATCTACAAAGGAGAGTCAATTAGAATAAGCTCGGACTACTTAGCAGAAACCATGCAGGCAAGAAGGCAATGGGATGACACATATAAAGCCTTGAAGGAAAACAACTGCCAGCCAAAAATTATATATCCAGCAAAACTGTCTCTCAAATATGATGGAGAAATTAGGGCATTTCTAGATAAACAGAAGTTTAGGGAATTTGCAAAACCAAACCAAGATTACAAGAAATACTAAAGGGAGTCCTCCGGTTAGATAATCAGTAACATCAGATAACAACGCAAGACTAGAACACAGGACAGAGCAACCAGATATTGACTCAGATAGGGAAGTCGAAAGTACATAAAAACTAAAACATTGAAAATAGGGAAACAGAGATATCAATATGTAAAAAAGGACAACATTAAAACAAAAAAGAGGGACTTAAAAAGTGCAGACATAAATTTTTCATATGGAGAGGAAGTCAAGGCGATATAAAGAAATAAAAGACTAATATAAACTTAGAAAATAGGGGTAAATATTAAGGTAACCACAAAGGAATTCTACAAATCAAAATTAAAAAGTAGAAAAATATAAAGACTCAGCAAACACAAAATCAACAACAATGGAAAAGATGGAAAAAAAATACATAAAGAAAAACGACTCAACACAGAAAATTAAGGGGAACAAAGAAACTGAACAACACACAAAAAGAGACATCAGGATGACAGCACTAAACTCCTACCTATCAATAATTATGCTGAATGTAAACAGACTTAATGCACCAATAAAGAGACAGAGAGTGGCAGATTGGATAAAAAAGCATGATCCGTCTATATGCTGCCTACAAGAGACGCACCTTAGACTTAAAGACACAAACAGGCTAAAGCTCAAAGGATGGAAAAAAATATACCAAGCAAACAACACTCAAAAAAGAGGAGGAGTGGCAATATTAATCTCTGACAAAATAGACTTTAAAGGAAAATCCACCACAAAGAATAATGAAGGGCACTATATAACAATTAAAGGGTCAGTACACCAGGAGGACATAACTATAATAAATATTTACGCACCCAACGACAGGGCTTCAAAATACATAAAACAAACTCTAACAGCACTGAAAAGAGAGATAGACAGCTCCACAATAGTAGTAGGAGACTTCAACACGCCACTTTCAGTGAAGGACAGAACATCCAGAAAGAAGCCCAAAAAAAAAAAAAAAATGGGATGAGCTAAATGCTACAATCAACCAAACTGATCTCATAGACATATACCGAACACTGCACCCAACAGCAGCTAAGTATACTTTCTTTTCCAAAGCACATGGAACATTCTCCAGTATAGACCACATATTAGGCCATAAAGCAAGCCTTAACAAAATCCAAAACATCGAAATATTACAAAGCATCTTTTCTGACCATAACGCCATAAAAGTGGAAATCAACAACACAAAAAGCAAGGGAAAAAAAATCAAACACATGGAAACTGAACAACACCTTGCTCAAAAACTACTCGGTTAGAGAAGATACTAATGATGGAATAAAGAAATCGATAGAATCAAACGAGAATGAAAACACATCCTACCAGAACCATTGGGACACAGCAAAAACAGTGCTCAGAGGTCAGTTTATAGCAATAAATGCACACATCCAAAAAGAAGAAGGGGCCATAATCAAAATATTAACCCTACAACTGGAACAAGTAGAAAGAGAGCGGCAAAAGAAGCTCACAGGTGCCAGAAGGAAGGAAATAATAAGAATTAGAGCAGAATTAAATGAAATAGAGAATAGAAAAACAATTGAAAGAGTTAACAAGTCCAAAAGTTGGTTCTTTGAAAAGATCAACAAAATTGATAAACCATTGGCCAAACTGACAAAAGATAAACAGGAGAGGAAGCAGATAACCCATATAAGAAATGAGATGTGTGATATCACAACAGACCCAACTGAAATTAAAAGAATCATAACAGATTACTATGAAAAATTGTACTCTAACAAATTTGAAACCCTAGAGGAAATGGACAAATTTCTAGAAACTCACTACCTACTTAAATTAACACAAACAGAGGTAGAACAACTAAATAAACCCATAACAAAAGAAGAGCTTGAAAAGGTAATTAAAAACACCCAGCAAAAAAAAAAAGCCCTGGCCCTGACGGTTTCACTGGAGAATTCTACCAAACTTTCAGAGAAGAGTTAACACCACTACTACTAAAGGTATTTCAGAGCATAGAAAAGGATGGAATACTACCAAACTCATTCTATGAAGCCAGCATATTCCTGATACCAAAACCAGGTAAAGACACCACAAAAAAAGAAAATTAGAGACCAGTATCCCTCATGAACATTGACACAAAAATCCTCAACAAAATTCTAGCCAATGGAATTCAGCAACACATCAAAACAATAATTCACCATGATCAAGTGGGATTTATACCAGGTATGCAGGGATGGTTCAACACTAGAAAAACAATCAATGTAATCCATCACATAAATAAAACAAAAGACAAGAACCACATGCTCTTATCAATCGATGCAGAAAAGGCATTTGACAAAGTCCAACACCCATTCATGATAAAAACTCTTCACAAAATAGGAATAGAAGGAAAATTCCTCAAGATAATTAAGGGCATTTATACAAAGCCAACAGCCAACATCATCCTAAATGGAGAGACGTTGAAAGCATTCCCCTTGAGAAAGGGAACCAGACAAGGATGCCCTCTATCACCACTCTTATTCAACATTGTGCTGGAGGTCCTAGACAGAGCAATTAGGCTAGAAAAAGAAATAAAGGGCATCCAAATTGGTAGGGAAGAAGTCAAGGTATCTCTATTTGCAGATGATACGATCTTATACACAGAAAAACCTAAAGAATCCACAAGAAAACTACTGGAAGTAATAGAAGATTTCAGCAAAGTTTCAGGATACAAAATAAACATACAAAAATCAGTTGGATTCCTTCACACCAAAAAAGAGAACCTCAAAGAGGAAATTATCAAATCAATACCATTTACAATAGCCCCAAAGAGGCTAAAATACTTAAGAATAAATCTAACCAGAGACGTAAAAGATCTATACACAGAAAACTGCAAGACACTACTGCAAGAAACTAAAAGAGACCTGCATAAGCAGAAAAACATGCCTTGCTCATGGATAGGTAGACTCAACATAGTGAAAATGTCAATGCTACCCAAAGCGATCTACAGATACAATGCAATCCTGATCCAAATTCCACCAGCATTTTTTAATGAGATGGAGAAACAAATCACCAGCTTCATATGGAAAGGGAATAGGCCCTGAATAAGTAAAGCATTACTCAAGAAGAAGAACAAAGTGGGAGGCCTGACACTACCTGATTTTAAAACCTATTATACTGCCACAGTAGTAAAAACAGCCTGGTATTGGTACAACCACAGATACATAGACCAATGGAACAGAGTTGAGAATCCAGATATAAGCTCATCCACCTACGAACAGCTGATTTTTGACAAAGGCCCAAAATCCATTAATTGGGGAAAAGGCAGTCTCTTTAACAAATGGTGCTGGCATAACTGGATATCCATCTGCAAAAAACTTAAACAAGACCCATACCTCACACCATGCACAAAAACTGACTGAAAATTGATCAAAAACTTAAATATAAAATCAAAAATGATAAAGATTGTGGAAGAAAAAATAGGGACAATGCTAGGGCCCTAATACATAGCATAAACACAGTACAGACCATAAGTAACAATGCGCAAGCACCAGAAGAGAGACTAGATAAATGGGAGCTCCTAAAAATCAAATACTTATACTCATCAGAAGACTTCACCAAAAGAGTAAAAAGACAGACTGGGGGAAAAAATTTGGCTATGACAAATCTGATCAGCGTCTAATCTCTAAAATCTACAAGATACTGCAAAACCCCAACAACAAAAAGACAAATAACTCAATTAAAAAATGGGCAAAGGATATGAGTAGGCACTTCACCGAAGAAGATATTCAGTCGGCTCACAGACACATGAAAAAATGTTCACGATCATTAGCCATTAGAGAAATGTAGATCAAAACTACAATGAGATATCATCTCACTCCAACAAGGCTAGCCTTAATCCAAAAAACACAAAATAATAAATGCTGGAGAGGTTGTGGAGAGACTATATACACTGTTGGTGGGAATGTAAAATGGTACAGTCACTTTGGAAATCGATTTGGCACTTTCTTTAAAAGCTAGAAATAGAAGTACAATACGATCCAGCTATCCAGCTCCTTGGAATATATCCTAGAGAAATAACAGCCGTCACATGAATAGATATATGCACACCCATGTTCACTGCAGCACTGTTCACAATAGCAAAAAGATGGAAACAACCTAGGTGCCCATCAACAGACGAATGGATAAACAAATTGTGGTATATCCACACAATGGAATACTACACAACGATAAAGAACAACAATGAAAGCATGAAACATCGTATAACATGGACGAAGCTGGAACTTACTATGCTGAGTGAATTTAGTCAGTCACAGAAAGACAAATACTGTATAAGACCACTATTATAAGATCTCAAGAAAAGGTTTAAACACAGAAGAAAACATTCTTTGATGGCTATGAGGGTGGGGAGGGAGGAGGACGGCTATTTACTAAGTAGATAGTAGATAAGAATCATCTTAGGCGAAGGGAAGGACAGCACACAGTACAGGGGAAGTCAGCACAACTGGAATAAACCAAAGCTAAGAAGTTTCCTGAATACAATCAAATACTTTGAGAGACAGAGTAGGAGGGGTAGGGGTCTGGAGACCATGCTTTCAGGGGACATCTAGGTCAACTGGCGTAGCAAAGCTTATTAAGAAAATGTTCTGCATCCTACATTGGTGAGTGGCGCCTGGGGTCTTAAAAGCTTGCAAGCGGCCATCTAAGATGCATCAGTTGGTCCCAACCACCTGGGGTAAAGGAGAATGAAGAACACCAAAGACACAAGAAAAGTATTAGCCCAGGAGACAGAAAGGGCCACGTAAAACAGAGACTTCATCAGCCTGAGACCAGAAGAACTAGATGGTGCCCGGCTACCACCAACGACTGCCCTGACAGGGAACACAACAGAGAGTCCCTGATGGACCAGCAGAAAGATGGGGTGCAGAACTCAAATTCCAGTAAGAAGACCAGACTTAATGGTCTGACTGAGACTGGAGGTACCCCAGAAAGCATGGCCCATGGATTCTCTATCAGTCCAGAACTAAAACAATTTCCGAGGCCAACTCTTCAGACAGGGATTGGGCTGGACTGTGGGACATAAAGTGATACTCGTGAGGAGTGTGCCTCTTAGCTCAAGTAGATACAAGAGACCAAAGGGGCAGCTTCTATCCAGAGGTGAGACGGGAAGGCAGAGAGGGTTAGGTGCTGGTTGATTGGACATGGGGAATCAGGGACGGAAAGCAGGAGTGTGCTGTCGCAGAGTGGGATGAGCAATTAGGGTCACATAACAATGTATGTATAAAATTTTGTATGGGGGACTAACTTGAAATGTAAACTTAATTTAGATTACAACAATAAAAAAAAGAAACTGTGACTTTCACACTGTAGGCAGTAAGGAACGATTAAGTTTCTTTTGGTATCAGGGAGTTGGGTGATCAGTGCTGTGCTTCAGGGCGACTAAAGGCAGCAACACGTCAAAGAAGGAAGACCCTTGGGGCTGGGAGCAGTGGTCATAAATGAGGCTCCTTGTTGAACTAGGGACAAAATGGGAGGACACAGGCAGAGTCTGAGCCATTGGGATGTGGTGACTGGTTAGGTACAGGATGGGGGTGGTAGTTGATGGAAGTCAGGGATGACCAAGAGGTTTCAGGTCTCGGTGACCATTATTCAACTATTCAACAGAATTCATTCCATTCATTTATTCAGTGAAAATGTGGTATAGGTCTGCTCTGTGCCTTGCTCGGCATCAGGACCTGGGAATTCAGAGATAAATGCTGTGGTAAGAAAATAATTATTATGCAGTAGATGGATAATGGGTATATTAGATAGATAGATAGCTACCATCGAGCTGACTCTGACTCATGGCAACCCTGTGTATACCAGAATGAAACATTGCCTGGTCCTGAGTTATCCTTATGATCTCCAGAATGTTTGAATCTATTGTTGTGGCTATTGTGCCAATCCACCTCACTGAGGGTCTCCCATGCCCTTGTTGGCCCTCTACTTCACCAGACATGATGTTCTCCTCTATCGACTGATCTCTTCTGATGATGTGTCCAAAGCAAGTGAGTCGAACAATGTTCTGTTGTGATCCATAAGGTTTTCATTGGCTAATTTTCTGAAGTAGGTCACCAGGCCTTTCTTCCTTGTCTGTCTTAGCCTGGAAGCTCTGCTGAAACTTCTCCATCATGGGTGACCCTGCTGGTATTTGAAATACCAGTGGCATAGCTTCCAGTATCACAGCAACATGCAGGCCACCACAGTACAAACAAACAGAGGTGGAATGGGTATATTAGACCATTTTATGCATCACTCCACATCCTCTCAGCCTTACTTGCCTCTTATTCCAGCTCTGTGTGGGTGAGGACCAAGTTCACTCAGGTGTAACCTGACTGCATCTGACCTCCACCCAGGGTTTCCCTACTGACATAGTGATAGAACACATCTCAGCACCTACGCTAGCGGATTAGCAACCTAAGTTGCTAACCTAAGAAGTGTGGGGTAATCAACACAGTGTAGGACAAATCCCTGATCAATGGGAGGAGCCCTTTCTCCTCCCACTCCCACTACCCTGGTGGTTTGGAAACGTGGCTTGTAAGACTCCCCAAGGTACAGTCCTTTTGATTGAACAACTTAGTCCTACTTAGCAGTGTCTGGCTTAATAACACATCCTCCTACCAGCTTTTTCCCTGCCTCTGTCCCTTTGTCACCTACTCCTGTCCCTGGAACTGTACACCCTAATAAAATGTTGGCACATCAAAAAAAAAAAAAAGAAGAAGAAGAAGAAGAAGGACTGCCTCTTGATTTACGTACAGATTCCTCTTGACCACAATTAAGTGTTTTGGAATTCTCATTCTTTGCAATGTTATCTGTAATTTGATATGATCCACACATTTGAATGCCTTTGCATAGTCAATAAAACACAGGTAAACATCTATCTGGTATGCTCTGCTTTCAGCCAAGATTCATCTGACATCAGCAATAATATCCTTGGTTCCACATCCTCTTCTAAATCCGGCCTGAATTTCTGGCAGTTCCCTCTGGATGTACTGCTGCAACCGCTTTTGAATGATCTTCAGCAAAATTTTCCTTGTGTGCGATATCAATGATATTGTTTGATAATTTCTGTATTCGGTTGGATCACCTGTCTTGGGAATAGGCATAAATATGGATCTCTTCCAATCAGTTCGCCAGGTAGCTGTCTTCCAAATTTCTTGGCATAGATGAGTGAGCATTTCCAGCACGGCATCCATTTTTTGAAACGTCTCAATCGGTGTTCCGTCAATTCCTGAAGGCTTGTTTTTTGCCATTCCCTTCAGTGCAGCTTGAACTTCTTCCTTCAGTACTATTGCTTCTTGGTCATATGATACCTCCTGAAATGGCTGAACGTCGACCAATTCTTTTTGGTACAGTGACTCTTTGTATTCCTTCCATCTTCTTTTGATGCTTCCTGCATCATTCAGTATTTTGCCCATAGAATCTTTCACTATTGCAACTCGAGGTTTGAATTTTTCTTCAGTTCTTTCAGCTTGATAAATGCTGAGCGTGTTCTTCCCTTTTGGTTTTCTAACTCCACATCTTTACACATGTCATTATAATACTTTACTTTGTAGTCTTCTCAAGCCACCCTTTGAAATCTTCTGTTCAGCTCTTTTATTTCATAATTTCTTCCATTTGCTTTAGCTGCTCAACGTTCAAGAGCAAGGTTCAGTCTCTTCTGACATCCATTTTGGTCTTTTCTTTCTTTCCTGTCTTTTTAATGACCTCTCGCTTTCTTCATGTATGATGTCCTTGATGTCATTCGAGAACTCATCTAGTCTTCGGTCATTAGTGTTCAGTGGGTCAATCTATTCTTGAGATGGTCTCTAAATTCAGGTGGGATATATTCAAGGTCATACTCTGGCTCTCAGACTTGTTCTAATTTTCTTCAGCTTCAACTTGAACTTGCATATGAGCAATTGATGGTCAGTTCTGCAGTCGGCCCCTGGCCTTGTTCTGACTGATACTGAGCGTTTCCATTGTCTCTTTACACAGATGTAGTTGATTTGATTCCTGTATATTCCATCTGGAGAGGTCCACATGTATAGTCACCATTTACGTTGTTGAAAACAGATATTTGCAATGAAGAAGTCGTTGGTCTTGCAAAAATCTATCATGCGATCTCCAGCATCATTTCTATCACCAAGGTCATATTTTCCAACTACCAATCCTTCTTGTTTCCAACTTTTGCATACCAGTCACCAGAAATTATCAGTGCATCTTGATTGCATGTTCAATCAATTTCACACTGCAGAAGTTGGTAAAAATCTTCTATTTCCTCATCTTTGGCCTTAGTGGTTGGTGCATAAGTTTGAATAATAGTTGTATTAACTGGTCTTCCTTGTAGGCGTATGGATATTATCCTATCACTGACAGCACTGTACTTCAGGATAGATCTTCAGATGTTCTTTGACGACAAATGCAATGTCATTCCTGTTCAATTTGTCATTCCCGGCATAGCAGCCCATATGATTGTCTGATTCAAAATGGCCAATACCAGTCAATTTCAGCCCACTAATGCATAGGATAGCGATCTTTCTCCATTCCATTTCATTTCTGACAACTTCCAATCTTCCTAGATTCATACTTCATACATACATACTTCTAGATTCTTAATACTTCATACATTCTTAATGGATGTTTGCAGCTATTCTCATTTTGAGTTGTGCCACATCAGCAAAAGAAGGTCCTGAAAGTTTGACCCCATCCACGTCATTAAGGTCAACTCTACTTTGAGGAGGCAGCTCTTCCCCAGTCGCCTTTTGAGTGCCTTCCAACCTGAAAGGCTCATCTTCCGGCACTATGTTCTGCTGCTGTTCATAAGGTTTTCACTGGCTAATTTTTTCGGAAGTAGACAGCCAGGTCTTTCTTCCTAGTCTCTCTTAGTCTGGAAGCTCAGCTGAAACCTGCCCACCATGGGTGACCCTGCTGGTATTTGAATACTGGTGGCATAGTTACCAGCAACACAGCAACACGCAAGCCCCCACAGTACAACAAACTGACAGATGCATGGGATTGTGTGTATACACCACATTTTATTTATCCATTCATCAGTTGGTGGATATTTAGGTTGTTTCTACTTTTGAGTTATTAAAATAGAATAATACTGTTGTGAACATGCGTGTAACAGTTTTTGTGTGGACATATGTTTTCGTTTCTCTTGGGTATATACCTGGGGTGGAATTGCTGAGTAAGAGGGTAACTCTATGTTTAACCTCTTGAGGAACTGCCAGGCTGTTTTCCTCAGCCCCTACACCACTTTACAGTCCTACCAGCAGTGTATAAGGGTTCCAGTTTTCCACAGCTTGCCAACACTTGTTATTGTCTACCTTTATTATTATAGCCAACATAGTCTGTATGAAGTGGTACCTCACTGTGTCTTAAACTTGCATTTCCATAATGACTGATTATGTTGAGCATCTTCTCAAGTTCTTACTGGCCATTTTTATACATTCATTGGAGAAATATGTACTGAAATCCTTTGTCCATTTTTAAATTTGTTCATTTGTGTTTTTATCGTTGAGTTGTAAGGGTTCTTTATATACTATGGATACAAGTCCTTTGTCAAATATATGATTTGCAAATATAATTCCGTGCATTGTCTTTTCACTTTCTTGATTATGTCCTTTGAAGCACAAAAGTTTTTCATTTTGATGAAGTCCAATTTATGTATTTTATCTTTTGTCATCTATATTTTTTATGCTATATCTAAGAAAACATCATCTAACTCAAGGTTACCAATATTTATTTCTATGTTTTCTTCTAAGAGTTTTCTATTTTTTGCTCTTACACTTAGGACTATGATCCATTTTGAGTTTTTATATCATGTGAGGTAGGGATCCAAATTCATTGTATGACATGTGGATATCCAGTTGTCCCAGCACCATTCCTTTTTTTTTTTAATTTTTTTATTGTGCTTTAGATGAAGGTTTACAAAGCAAATTAGTTTCTCATTAAATAATACATATATTGTTTTGTGATTATTGGTTGCCCACTCCATGACATGTTAACACTCTCCCCTTCTCGACCTTGGGTTCCCTGTTACCAGCTTTCCTGTCCCCTCATGCCTTCTCGTACTTGCCCCTGGGTTGGTGTGCCCATTTAGTCTCATTTTGTTTTATGGGCCTCTCTAATCTTTGGCTGAAGGGTGAACCCCAGGAGTGACTTCATTACTGAGCTAAAAGGGTGTCTGGGGGTCATATTCTTGGAGTTCGTTCAGTCTCTTTCAGACCAGGAAATCTGGTCTTTTTTTTTTTCTCAAATTCTTTTTTTTTTTAATTGTAGTTTCGATGAAGGTTTACTGAACAAATAGTTTCTCATTAAACAGTTAGTACACATATTGTTTTATGACAATGGTTAACAACCCCATGACATGCCAACACTGTCCCTTCTCAGCCTTGGGTTTCATATTACCAGCTTTCCTGTCCCCTCCTGCCTTCTAGTCTTTGTCCCTGGACTGTTGTGTCCCATTAGTCTTGTTTTGTTTTATGGGGCTGTCTAATCTTTGGCTGAACAGTGAACCTCGGGAGTGACTTCATTGCTGAGCTAAAAGGGTGTCTGGGGGCCATACTCTCAGGGTTTCTCCAGTCTCTGTCAGGCCAGTAAGTCTGGTCTTTTTTTATGAGTTAGAATTTTGTTCTACATTTTTCTCCTGCTCTGTCCAGGACCCTCTGTTGTGATCCTTGTCAGAGCAGTCAGTGGTGGTAGCCAGGCACCATCTAGTTGTACTGGACTCAGTCTGGTGGAGGCTGTGGTAGTTGTCGTCCATTATTCCTTTAGACTAATCTTTCCCTTGTATCTTGTTTTCTTCATTCTCCCTTGCTCCCGAAGGGGTGAGACCAGTGGTGTGTCTTTGATGGCTGCTCACAGGCTTTTAAGACCCGAGACGCTACTCACCAAGTGTAGAATGTAGAACATTTTCTTTATAAACAGTGTTATACCAGTTGAGCTAGATGTTCCCTGAGACCATGGTCCCCACAGCTCTCCGCCCAGCAATTCAGTCCCTCAGGGAGTTTGGATGTGACTATGGAGTTTCCATGACCTTTCCTTATACAAGTTGCCAGCACCATTTCTTGAAAAATCTCTTCATTTAACTACAAATTCTTAAAGACACACTAGGGAATGGATCTTGTTCATAACCCAGGGACTGTCTGTAATGCCACTGAATAAATAGTTAAAAAGGCAAATTTTACGTTATACATATTTTACCATAATGAAAAAAGATAAAAATAAATAAATATTACAAAAAATAATAATGTTAGACCTTTAACAAACAACATAAACAAACATTAACTCAAAACGGATCAAATATATAAAGGTAAGAGCTAAAACTACAAAACTCTTAGAAGAAAACATAAGGGTAAATCTGAATTACCTCAGATCTTGGCAATGAATTCTTAGATATGAAACCAAAAGCCTGGGCAACATGAGAAAATTGACTTTATCAAAATGAAAATTTTTTATGCTTCAAAGGATATCATCAACAAAGTAAAAAGAAATGGACCGCAGTTACCACAACCTCTACCAGACTGAGCCCAGAACAACTAGATAGTGCCTGGTTACCATCACTGACTTCTCTGGCAAGGATCACAATAGAGGGTCCTGGACAGAGTGGGAGAAAAATGTAGAACAAAATTCAAATTCACAAAAACAAAACAAAACCCCAGGCTTGCTGGTCTGACAGAGACTGCAGAAACCCTAAGAGTATGGTCCCTGGACACCCTTTTAACTCAGTTCTGAAGTCACTCCTGAGGTTCATCCTTTAGCCAAAGATTAGACAGGTCTATATAGCCAACAATAACACATGTGAGGAACTCACTTCATAGTTCAATCATGTATATGAGACTAATGGGCACACCAGCCCAAAAGCAAAGAGAGGGCAGGAAGGGACAGGAAAACTGGACAAATGGAAATAGGGAACCCAGGGTGGAGAACAGGGAATTACTGACACATCACAGAGTTGGCAACGAATGTCACAAAACAATTTATGTATTAACTGTTTAGTGAGAAACTAATTTGCTCTGTAAACTTTCATCTAAAGCACAATTAAAAAAAGGAAGAAAGAAAGAAGAGCCAGGAGTGGAGCACATCATTTGGATTCAGGATCCCTGCACTGAGAGGCTCCTGGAACCAGGAGACCAAGAGAGAGAGAGAGAGAGAGCGCTGTAACACTGAAGATGGAGAGAAGCAGTGGCAGAGAAATGGTGACAGCAGAGGCAGGATACCAGCAAGAGACAGGTAGGAGACAGTGCAGTGGGCTTCCTGGCCCACAGAGCGAGAAAGCTGAGCACCTTCGGTCAGGAGGCTGACTGGTGGAGTGGGGTGCCTCTGGGAACTTACTGAAAGAGCTAAAAGAGCTTTGTTAACATTTGCCTGAACAGGGCAGAGGCCAGGCTGAGGGCCAGAGGAGAGACCTGCCTTCAGGCATGGCTGAGACTGTCCTGATCAAGGAACTGTATCCTGAGTGTTCCTGAACCTGAATTGTAACCTGTTACTTCCCTAATAAACCCCACAATCCTGAGGAAAAAAAGAAAGTAAAAAGACAACCCACATAATGGAGTAAATATGAAATACAGGTCTGTTTAAAAGTAAAGACAAAGAGTTTAATCATGGCAAAAGGGTGTTTTGTAAAACGGAAAAACACAGTCAAGAAACCCTTGACAGAGTGCTCCTGGCAAGCTGTTCATTTACAGAAACTTATAAAGACAAGTAGAAGGGTACAGCTAAAATGTTTGTAATTGGTTGACATTCACAGAGCTTAGACGGGAATTAGAACAAGGTTATAGAAAAGTACAGGGCTTTGTAAGGACTCAGGTACAGGTTAGAAAAACATTTTTTAAGGGGGAGCAAGGTAGGCATTTTCTGAGAATTGGCTTAACCACTAGAGTCACATGTTTAACACCTGTACAAGCTGCTCTTAACATCAGTCATTTCTAATTATAACAAAACCACATTTTTATGTAAAACTTACTTGCTTCTAGGTAGGTAACAGGCTGCATTATATGACAGAAGCTGTCTTTAAAAACACAAAATGGAATCACTTAGGACAAGAAGGGATTTGGTCTAGACCCTAGCCAGAAGTCCCAGTCATGTCAAGAGCCTTAGTTTTTGGAATGCTCTTCCTCACTTCCCCCTTTTGATCAAGAATTCCTCTGGTAATTTGATGATCACACTTAAGAGCATTATAGATAGTTACTGGTTTACTTTGGCTTCACCTTGCTAGGCTAGGAGTCTCATCTTCAGAGTGTGTTGTTTTTCAGGTTCATTTTCTGATTGCCCACAAAGGAGTAACTCTTCTTCTGCAAGGACTTGGTTGTGTAAGGTTATAGATGGTTGCTTGTTACTTACAAGCCTTCTTTAAATGCTGTTTCAGTGATCTTTTGTGTTGGAGATATGAATAGAGCAAGGCAAAATTGAAAGGAACAACTTGACAGACTGGAAGCTCTTAACTAAGTGCAAGGTCAAACTCTTTTGGGTAGGTGGTCCCTTCAGAGCACTAATTCATTGCTTAGTAGGAGTCATGGTTTGAGTACAGAGTCTAGAAGTACAATTAATTATTATTAAGTACAATTAATTCCAAATATAATGAAAAAAATAAGAAGTAAAACTAATCCAGTCTGGACAATGGAGCGTAGCCAAGAGCTAATACTCTTTGGGAGTCAGTTACAAAATATCTAAGGAATCAAAGGAAGAAGTATGACACATCCAGTATTCAGTTAGATTACTGGCATTAGTTATTAATTGAGTAATTTAATAAATGCATTGTTTTTCTAAGTGTTAACAGGAATTATTGAAAGCAGAAATATAAAATTTAAAAAGAATTTTATAATGCAAAACTTGGTTACCAGGGAAAGAAATCTAACTGATATAATAAAACTGACTTAAAGGCAATAAGGGTTATGCAAAGAGCAATCATTTCAATAACATGTATTAAAAATGAGAGGTTTAGGTTTATAATAATAAAATGTTAAAGTAAAGAATAATACTAACTTGAGACAATATTGTAATTAAAGGAAAACGGCAAAAATATGAAGTAAATTGTAAAGATATTGATTGTATGGAAAATTCTTACTAACTAATAGCAGTAATATTGGCTTTTATGTTTATGTGAGACAATATAATGATTATTGCTAAAACAAAGTTATTTTAGAAAGCTACTAATATTTGTGTGGGAAAGCAGGAAACTATACGACAATAATATATCAGAGTAATTAATATTTAAACAGCTGTAATAATGAATAGAAAGGTAATGATGTGAAAGTAAGTAACTTTCATCTGAAAGAGAAAGACTAAAAGATTTTTAAAGAAAGGAATAAACATACATACATACATAAACATACATGGATTGAACTGTGTCCCCCCCAAAATACCTGTCAACTTGGCTGCGTCCTGATTCCCAGTATTGTATGATTGTGTACCATTTTTGTAATCTAATGTAATTTCCTTATGTGTTGTAAACTCTATCACTATGATGAGGTTATATGTGATTTCCTTATGTGTTGTAAATTCTATCACTGTAATGAGGTTATACTGATGACGTCTACAAGATTGGATAGTGTCTTAAGCCAATCTCTTTTTTTTTATTGCTGTAGTTTAGATGAAGTTTACATTTCAAGTTAGTCTCCCATACAAAAATTTACACATACATTGTATTGTTATGTGACCCTAATTGCTCTCCCCATACTGTGACCACACACTCTTCCTTTCCACCCGATTCCCCATATCCATTCAACCAGCTCCTAACCCTCTCTGCCTTCCCATCTCACCTCTGGACAGAAGCTGCCTGTTTAGTCTCCTGTATCTACTTGAGCTAAGAGGCACACTCCTCACGAGTATCACTTTATGTCCCACAGTCCAGCCCAATCCCTGTCTGAAGAGTTGGCCTCGGAAATTGTTTTAGTTCTGGGCTGATAGAGAATCCATGGGCCATGCTTTCTGGGGTACCTCCAGTCTCAGTCAGACCACTAAGTCTAGTCTTCTTACTAGAATTTGAGTTCTGCACCCCACCTTTCTCCTGCTCCATCCAGGACTCTCTGTTGTGTTCCCTGTCAGGGCGGTCATTGGTGATAGCTGGGCACCATCTAGTTCTTCTGGTCTCATTAAGCCAATCTCTTTTGAGATATAAAAGAGAGAAGCAAGCAGAGACCCATGGGAACCTCATACCATCAAGAAAGCAGTGCCGGAAGCAGAGCGTGTCCTTTGGACCTGAGGTTCCTGCACAGAGAAGCTCCAGACCAAGGGAAGTCTGATGCATCACAAGGACCTTCCTCCAGAGCCGACAGAAAGAAAGAAAGAAAACTTTTCCCTGGAGCTGATGCCCTGAATTTCAACTTGTAGCCAACTAGACTGTGAGAGAATAAATTTCTCTTTGTTAAAGCCATCCACTTGTGGTATTTCTGTTAGAGCAGCACTAGATGACCAAGACAATAAGATATCTGAATTACAATACAGCAATTCTAAAAGTTATCAGAGCGAGACAAAGTCCAATGATTTTAGAAGTGCATATTAGCAAAGATTAGATACAGGCCTGGTCCTGAGATCTTGGGAAAAGCTGTCTGCACCAGATGCCTCTGCTTCTGATCCTGGAGATATTTAAAGTTTAGTTTGAGTCCTTCCTGTTGGTTGGACAGTCCTGGAAGGAATCGCAGTTAATTTTGTGGCACAAGGGTTTGTAAGAAGGACTAAGTATGGTTTCTTCCACTGAGGTTTAAGAGAATCCTTCAATTGATCCTTTTTCCAATAAACACAGTCTCTAGACTGAATAGAAGGTATTTTAGATATGTCTGACTTTTGAGTATTAAATGTTTCTTTGACCTGTGAAGAATACTTTTTAAAGTAAAGTACGGCATATATAGCATTTTATAATAATAGAAGCAATGAGAAAGATTTTAAAGTAAAGTAGTGGCAATAAACTGTAAGAAGACAACTATTCATAAAATTAGTTAAGGAAGGAACAGGATTGTTAAGATTAAGCATCAACAATCAGCTTTAGTAATGGGATAGGTGCCTTTGTGTGCTGTAGTAAGGATGTTGAGGGCCATTTGGTTTTGAAGAAGTATTTCTCTCATTATAGTTATTTCAAGCATTTATTTCTTGGAGTCCATGGACAGAATCATTTAACGTATTTTGAATGTATTTAGTCAGAACTTTGATATGTGTCATAACATCTTCTAATCCATGGGATATTCTGTAGCTAATATAATGTTATTAGTTATTTAAATAACTGATTTTTACATTTAAAGAGGGAAAGGGAAATAAAAATGGTTTCTTACATCTGGAAATTAGAACATTGAATATGAGGAATATTCTCATAAAAATTTTATAGTAATTTTTTTTTTTGGTTTAATGAGTCCTATTTTAGTTCATGCAATTTCAGATCAGTAACAGTCTGAAAATTCCATTAGTTTATATGTAAGAATCCTGGAAGTCTTGATTTAGTCCAGTTGTATTCAGATTTCAAATACTATAGTCTTCTTCATGAGTCTAATACAGTTCATTTTTGTTGATATATTTTACTCAAGCTGCAGTGTAATTAATTACTTAATACGGCCCTTCTAGCCATAGTCTTTGTGACTCACACACAATGATTGAGTGGGACTATGCAAATAAGGTGTATGGAACTTGTGATGTTTGGGGTTATGTTTTGGCTTGGCTAGGCCATGATTCCCAGTATTGTGTGACTATCCTTCATTTTGTGATCTGATGTAATTATCCTAATTATCCTCCATTTTATGGGTTGTAAATCCTAACCTCTATACCTTAATGAGGGAAGATTAGTGTAGGGTGTATCTTGAGTCACAGCCTTGCAGAAGCGCATGACTCAAGTCTCACCCTTACTTATGTCACGCCCTTCCCTGGAGTGTGGTCTGCATCCAGAGTATACATGTGGATGCTCTGGTGAGGTTCTCTCTCTGCATCTGGAACCTGCATCTGGCTTGTCACTGTCTAACCTCTGGTTCTTAGTACTTGAGCCAGTGGCCTGCCATCTGGCCTCCCAATTCTGGGATTTGCTGGCTTCCACAGTCCCACGGGCCAGCGGCCTATTGTCTGACCTGATTCGCCAGTTTCTGCAGCCTGGTAAGCCAGCAGCCTGTCATCCGGCCTGCCAATTTGGGTTCATCAACTCCTGCTGCTGCATGAGTTGGGAGAAGCCTACAACTGATCCATGGATTTGGGACTTGCCAGCCTCCACAACCTTGTAAGCCATTTACTTGATATGGTTTGTGAATTCTGTGAGACGTTGCAGTGAATTATGGAACTCAAAGACGGGAGGGAGAGTACTGACAGGAGGAGGAGGAGTTGATGTTAGAGATGATGGCATGGTACAGCAATTTGGAAAAGCTGGACATTTGGGATATCGTTAACCTCCACCTCATAGGAACCAGCTTTGTGCTGGTCCTTATAAAAGAAATTATTCATTCACAAGCATTTTCAGTGAATCAGCAAAGTAGAATTTTTCTGCAAATGACAGAATTAAAGATAGCCATGGTTAACTTATAATAGTAATTGTTAAAAGTGAAGGACCTGATGGGAATTAATTATAAAAGTAATGCAAGACCAAGTAAAGTTAATTAAAAAAAAAAAAACTTTAGGCAAAATAATAATAATAATAATTAATTCAGATTAATCTATCAAATTAAATCAAATTCATTAAATTCAGTTCAAATCAAAATTCAAGGTAGGAAAAGAAAAACCTGAGACATAACTTATCATAAGAGTCTTGAAATATAATTTATGTAGTTGAGATATAGCAAAAACAAATTAAGATCATTAGGTGTCTATACATTTGACTAGTAATAAATGTTCCATGGGTAAATGATGTTAATTCCCCAGTTAAACTGTTGGACCAAATTAACAATTAAAAATTATGTAGCACGTTTCATACAACATATTAAACATTTTGTACTTATTTTCTTATAAAACAAATTTTCTGTGACTTTTTATGAAATTTAAAAGTTGTTAGGAGTTTATCATAGGTTACTGAGAAATAGTATTTGCTTAATAGTTAGAAACTCAATTTCTTTGCTAGTTGATAAAAAACTTTCAGAAATTTTTATAAATTAAAAAAAAATATTTTAGTGGCAGTAAATAAGATCTTTAACTATTTTAAATAAATTCTCTTAATTTTTTTATCTTTGACATTTTTTATCTTCAGTTGCTTATTTCTAGAAAAACAGAAGTTGCATTTTTTTTTGAAAATTTACAAGATGAAGTTTTAATCTAGCTTAAGTTATTCAAAGAGGTTTTGCTTTTAAAGTTTTTGCTTGCAAGGTTGACATAAAAACTTGTGTTAGGCTAGGGTTCAAATTAATTCTCTCATTTAATTTGTATAAACATTTATTATTAAACTAATTAGAATAATACCATCTGGAGGTAAGAAATTATTACCTTTTCATTCACACGCTTCATAGGATCCTGTGAAGAAGCAATAACTTAAAGGCCTTGTTGTACCAAATAAACAATTTATCCTTTGCAGTTCATTTTTAAAGTCTTTCAGTTGTTACCGAACACTTATCTTATGGCTATTCAAGACAGACAGAAACTTAAACACAACATGAGATAAAAATCACGTAAATTTGTTAGTCTACAACAATAAAAATTCTATAAATTCATTTGCCTATGGAACTAATTCACAATTTTTAGGCTTGTATTCAATATCACACAAGATAAACCTATGTGGAACTATGTGAAGCTGAGTTTTGAAAAAGCAGAACCAACGTCTGCATGCAGCAAACAACTTCTGTAATGTAATTCAGAGTTAATTCAAGGTTTGTCTGTTTATGAATGTCCAGTAAGTTTAATAAAATTTCTTTTGAATTTTAGACTAATTTCATTTAGATCATTTATTTCCTCCTTTCCATGGTGAGCCAAAGAATTTGGGCCACCCACGAAACTATTTTGAGGGATTATGGGAGCTTGGAGCGTAGAAGGAGCTGTTTTTGATTACTGGCCCTCCTTTTTAATTTAATGACCTGGTTTCTTACAAAAAAATAACAACAACAACAACAAATACTAGGTTTATTTTGGACAAATAGTTCAGAAGTTTCTTGAGGAAATTTACAGGCTTGTTTTGTTTTGCTTGTCATTTTTGTTCTAAGATTTGGGCTAATTTGAGAATAATATTGGCATATTTAATGATGGGGATAGTTTCCCAATCTGATTGTTGGTGCTTCACCCATTCACCTGATTTAGGGTTCAAACCATTTGTAAATATAAAATTAACGGGTATTTTAATATTTTCATCTGTAAGGTGGACGCCAAAATGTCCAGTAAATGTTCTGGTTAAGCAATCTTTAAGATTATTAATGTTCTTTGGCTTATAACAATCTTTTATCCAGTGCCTAGATTCCTTGTAATATTTGCAAGTATTGGGAAGGGAAAAAAGTAGGTCAAGGTGGAAACTCTTTTTTTTTTAAAGTGATTACTAAAGGTTTCCTAGAATAAAGGGAAGTTATATACAAAAAGGAGGTTCAGACAACATGAACAAGCTGCTACTGAAAGGGTAGAGGAAAGGGCTGCAGAGTTCTGACAAGTTTAGACAGAATAACTTTTTAAATTCTGTTTAGTTAATTTAGGAATAGTATACTATTTTGATATTTTGTTAAAAAATTTAAATCTTAATGTACCAGTTAAAATAGGTGTTAGGTAAACAAGTTCAGACAATTTAAAAGAACCCTAATACAGTTTTATTGAAGGTTCAAGCTTGTTTGACGTTTAGAACTTTTAGATTTAGTAAAATCTTAATGGGGAGTGCCACGGCGTTTGAATACTGTGAATGAAATGGAGAAAGAGATAGAGAAACAGTAGCTGGCAAAAGAACTGAAAGAGTAAGGGAAAAGTTCTGATTTTGCAGCTTCTTATTTTGTTTAACCTTAAAACTGCCTTCTGCATGGAAGCCTTTAAAATATAAAACAGTGAATTGGCACTTGCTATTGATTAAAATAATGCATACTAAACGAGCAACCTTGGGAATGTCTCCCGTAGTAAAATTCTTAAGGTGCTAAACTGAAGACTAACAAAACAAAACAGACAGAACAAATGAAATTCTTGAAAGACTTGAACGTAGAAATGCAAAGTTTGACCTGAGATGTTACTCACCCATCTGCTGTCCCTTGAGATCCATGGAGGTGGTTTTTGAGGTCTTCCAGGATAAAAAGGGAGCCCAGAAAGAAGGCTCTTGAGGGTGTTAAAACTTGCTTTGGAGACTGAAATTCACTTGAAGAGATTCTTGTGTACTTAAGAAAGTGAAAGTGATTACCAGCCACCCTGGAGTTCAGATTCTAATTCTGAAGCCCAAATTTTTGTTTGTTTTTTGTTTTTTTTTTCGAAATCAGATCCAGTCTCCAAAAACCTAGTATTGAGAATCCAACAAGATGTGTGGATAGCGAACCAAAAGTAAAAAGAGGAAGTTGGCAAGGGAACAGGAAGAGAAGTGACAGGCTCCTGAGATTTTAATCTTCCAGGGAGGTAGTTTTACTGTCCTGCTGTTGTTCTTATGGAGGAATCCTCATTTTCTAATTTACTTCATAGCCAGGTATTTTCTAAGTTGTTACACCATTGGCTTAATAAGGAACAAGTATCAGGACCATAATGCTTGCTCACAAATTCTGTGGGAGTCCCTAAAAGATATTCCCTGCTCTTGGATTTGTTTTTGCCCATTCTCCTGTTAGACCAAATGTGCGCACCAAAACCAGAATGGAGCGCTACCCTTGACCGTTGCCTCAGGATCAAAATCCAAAAACACTTGAAATTATACTCCAACCAAAATCTCAATTTTTAAGGACAATTTTCTCTAACAGTGTCCCAGTAGAGGGAGCTAGAGGCTCACAAACAACCAAATGGAGCACTACTTTTGGGTTTCTCAGGGTTACAATAAATCCAAATCACCCTGAGTTGTTTGAAAGTAGAATTACCTTCTGCGACTACCCTGAGATTCAAGCAGTAGAATTACCTCCACACAGAATTCAAAACTCTTAGAAAAGTGAAAACACATCCAAGCCAAATTAAGAATGAAAGTAAGTTAACAATAATGAAGCTAAGCCAATAACAAAACTTGATCGAACCTCAGACACAGCAAGGCAGAGTTTCAAGGATCTGAGAGGTACTCACCCAGGCAGGCCCCAAAGGTCCAAAGGTCCATGGAAAAAGGAGATCCAATTGACTCAGCTGGATCCGGGGGCTGCTGGAGGAAGTCACCCTAGATCCCGCTTCTGACACCAAATGTTGTGGAGAATGAAATACAGGTCTGTTTAAAAGTAAAGACAAAGAGTTTAATTATGGTAAAAGGGTGTTTTGCAAAACGGGAAAACACAAAGTCAAGAAACTCTTGACAAAGTGGTCCCAGATTGCTGTTCATTTACAGAGACTTATAAAGACAAGTAGAAGGGTACAGCTAAAATGTCTGTAATTGGTTGACATTTACAGAGCTTAGATGGGGATTAGAACAAGGTTATGGAAAAGTACAGGCCTTTGTAAGGTCTCAGGCACAGGGTAGAAAAAAACATTTTTAAGGGGGAGCAAGGTAGGCATTTTCTGAGAATTAGCTTACCCACTAGAGTCCCATGTTTAACACCTGTATAAGCTGCTCTTAACATCAGTCATTTCTAATTATAACAAAATCACATTTTTTCTGTAAAACTTACTTTCTTCTAGGTAGGTAACAGGCTGCATTATATGACAGAAGCTGTCTTTAAAAACACAAAATACAGTCACTTAGGAAAAGAAGGGATTTGGCCTAGACTCTAGCCAGATGTCTTGGTCATGTCAAGAGCCTTAGTTTTTGGAATGCTCTTCCTCAAATCCAATTAAAAAATGGGCAAAGATATGAATAGACATTTTCTATAGATGATATACAAATGAAAGATGCTTGAAATCATTAGTCATCAGGGAAATGCAAATCAAAACTGCAGTGCAATACCACTTCACATCCACTAGGATGCCTGGAATCAAAAAGTCAGATAATAACAAGCATTGAGGAAAATGCAGAGAAATTGGAACCCTCATACACTGATGGTGGGGATATAAAATGGCAATTCCTCAAAATTTTAAGCATAGAGTTACCATAACCCCCCCCCCCAAAAAAAATTGCTGTTGAGTCGACATCCACTCATAGCGACCCTATATGAGTTACCATATGACCCAGCAATTCCACTCCTAGGCATATGCCCAACAGAAATGAAAACATGTCCACACAAAAACTTGTAAGTGAACGTTTATAGCAGCATAATAGCCAAAAGGTGGAAACAAACCAAATGCCCATGAACTGAGGAATGGATAAGCTAAAAGTGGTATATCCATACAATGGAGTATCATTTCACTGTAAAAAGGAATGAAGTACTGATACATGCTACAATATGGATGAACTTTGAAAACATCGTACTAAGTGAAAGAAGCCAATAGAAAAGATACGTATTATATGATTCCATTTATATGAAATAGCTAGTACAGGCAAATTCATAGAGACCAAAAGTAGATTAGTTGTTTCCTAGGGTTAGGCAGGACAGCAGGATGAGTGGGCGATAGCTAAAGCATATGAGCTTTCTTTCTCAGGTGATGAAAATGTTCTAAAATTGACTGTAGTGATGGCTGCACATATCTGTGAATATACTAAACATCATTGAATTGAACACATTAAATGGGTGAATTGTATGGTATTTAATTGCTTTTTTTTGTTTTTGGGTTTTTTTTAGATGGAAAGAGGGATCATCATCATTACAGATCCTCCAGACATCTACACCAATAAACTCAATAATGTGAATAACCAAAACCAAAAAACCCATTGTTGTCTAGTCGATTCCGACTCATAGCCACCCTATAGGACAGAGTAGAACTGCCCCACAGAGTTTCCAAGGAGCACCTGGTGGATTCGAACTGCCAACCTTTTGGTTAGCAGCCATAGCTCTTAACCACTACACCACCAGAGTTTCCTTAATGTGGATAAAATGGTCAAATTTCTTTAAAGGCACAAATTATCAAGCTCACTCAAAAAGAAATAGAAAACCTGAATAGAAGAGCGATGTTTAATCACCAGCTCTCTGGAAGAAAAAAAATAAAATCTTGATTTGTAGCATTTTTCATTTTCTGTGGTATAAATACTCCGACATGGCCAATTTCAAGCTACCAAATATGACATCATTGAACATGGACTTGGGAGTATGCTCTCATTAGCCTGTATAAGCTGGTTCCAGCATACCTATACATATTAAAGAAAATTAATTTGCAATTAAAAACTTTCCAAGAAACTCTAGGCCAGGATGTCTTCCCTTGTGAATTCTATCAAACATTTAAGGACAAAATAATATAAGGACGACCATCTAAGATACAACCATTGCTCTCTACTCATCTGGAGCAAAAGAGAAAGCAGGAAACCAAAGACTCAAAGAAGAAACTAGTCTACAGGACAAATAGTCTACAAGAACAAGGGCCTCGTTTACACTGAGACCATAACTAGATGGTGCGTGGCTACCACTGCCGACAGTTCTAATCGGGACCACAATAGATGGACCCTGACAGAACGGGAGAAGAATGTGGAACAGAATCTCAAATTCCTAAAACAAAACAAAACAAAAAACCAGACCTACTGGAATGGTTGAAACTGGAGGACTTTCCAAGACTGAGACTATTGCCCTGAGATACTATTCAAACCTTGAACCAAAACTAACCCCAAATTGGCTAAAAAAAAATTAAAAAAATGAATATCATCCGTAAGTACTGGGCTCCTTAAAAAAATCACCTATATGAGACCAAACAGTCAACAATTACTTTAAAACAAAGATGAGAATGTAAGGGGGCAGGGAAACTAGATTAATGAAAATGGAACAACGAGAACAAAAATGAGAATGTTCATGCATTGTGAAGAATGTAACCAATGTCACCGAACAACTTGTGTCGAAACTGTTGAATGGGAACCTAAGCTGCTGTGTAAACTTTCACCAAAAGCACAATAAAATATTACTAAAAAATATATATATAAATATATATAATTTACAGATGAAATAATACCAATTTTACATAAAAGCTTTCAGAAAGTAGGGGAAGAGGCCTCCTCTATACATAATGAGGTCAGAATTACCCTGATATAAAAACAAAAAATATTACAAGAAAACTACAGACCAATATAACTCATGAACACAGACGCAAAAATTCCTAACAAAATGAGGAAATTAAATCCAGCAATATGTGAAAAGTATAATAAATACATTATGACCAAGCGAGGCTTACCCCAGGAATGTAAAGTTGATCAAACATTCGAAAATGAATGTAATTCAACATACTAACAGAATAAAGAAGAAAAAATATGACCATCTCAATAGATGCAGAAAAATCACTGGACAAAAGTCAATACCCACTTATGATAAAAAAACTCTCAGCAAACTAGGAATAGAAAGGAAACTACTCAACCTGAAAAAAAGCATCTATGATAAAACTACAGCTGATATACTTAATAGTGAGAGACTAATGCTTTCCTCCTATCATCAGAAACAACACAAGGATGTATGCTGTCATCACTGCTATTCAACAATGTACTGGAAATCCTAGTTAGTGCAATAAGGCAAAAAAATAAAACAAAAGGTATGCAGATGGGAAAGGGAGAAATAAGACTCTTTATTTGCAGGAAAATCATGAGCATATATATAGAATGCCCTATGAATCTACACGAAACACTGGTGGTGTAGTGGTTAAGAGCTACGGCTGCTAACCAAAAGGTTGGCAGTTTGAATCCACCAGGTGTTCCTTGGAAACCCTATGGGGCAGTTCTACTCTGTCCTATTGGGTTGCTATGAGTCGGAATTGACTCGATGGCAATGAGTTTGGTTTGGTTTGGAGGAATCTACAAAAAGTTATTTGAACTAATAAGTGAATTTAGCATGGTCTTAGGATAATAGTTAAATATACAAAAATGAATTATATTTTATATACTAGAAATAAACAACTAGAAAATGAATGTTTAAAAATACCATTTGCAATGGCATAAAAAAGCATGAAACATTCAGGGATAAACTTTATGAAATATCTGAATAATTGTACACTGAAAACTACAATACACTGCAAAGAGTAATTAAGGAAGACCTAAATAAAGAAGTATACTATGTTTATGTATCAGAAAAGTCAGTATTGTCAAAGTGGCAGTTCTCCCCCATATTGTTCTATGTAGTCAATGTAATTCCAGTTTAGATCCCAGCAGGCTTTTTGGTGGAAATCGACAAGCTGATTCTAAACCTTATAACGAAGCGCACACGACTTATAGCAGTCAAAACAATCTTGAAAAAGAATACTGGAGGACTGACAAAACCTGACTTGGAGCCTTCCTATAACAAAAAAACAAAAACAAAAAAACATTGCAACCCCATATGTGTAACAGAGTAGAACCGCTGCATAGGGTTTTCTTGACTGTAATCTTTTTGGAAGCAGATTGCCAGGCCTTTCTTCTGCAGCACTGCTGGATGGGTTTGAACTGCCAACCTTTTGGTTAGTATCTGAGAGCAAACCGTTTGCACCACCCAGGGACCTCATACCAAACCAGTTGCCATCTAGTCGATTTCGACTCATAGCAACCCCGTATGTATCAGAATAGAACTGTGCTCCACAGAGTCTTCAATGGCTGATTTTTTGGAAGTAGATCGCCAGGTCTTTCTTCCAAGACATCTCTAGGAGGACTCAAAGTGCCAGCCTTTCAGTTAGTAGCTGAGTGCTTAAGCATTTGTGCCATCCAGGGACTCCTGAGCCTTCCTATAATGCTGCAGTAATCAAGACATCGGCAAGAGGAGATATACGCAATGTGCGATGCCTCATGAGCACAGAATTCCAGTGGACCATATGATGTGTGGCAGTTCAGCAAGACTCAAAGCAAGTAAATGGTAAGCACGTTACTTCTACAACTGTGTAAGGGGAAGGGAATGGGCACTGAAAGTTCATAGAGGCCACCCTCTTGGTTCAAATCCAAAGTTACTTCCAATACAGAATCACATTCTAATAAACACAAATGACCACAAAACCCTATCATATACTTTCTTACATGTGTCACTTCCCTGTATTTGCCAACCATTTATACGGAAAACAATGACACAGAAGGAAAAGGGAAAGATAGAGCAACACATAGTTCTTTTCCTTTCAGTCCTTCAGCCCCCACTCTGATACCCCCTGCCACCTGCTACCTGAAAACGCCTGTGCTGCTCACCCTGGCTGTGTATAAACATGGCTGGAGCCCACTGCCTGGGGACAGTTTTACAAAGTGGTTAAAGGCAGGACCTCTCATGTCACACTAACCAAAAAAAAAAAAAAAAAAAAAAAAACAAAAAAAAACAACCCAAACTCACTGCTGTCAAATCGATTCTGACTCATAGCAACCCTATAGGACAGAGTAGACTGCCTAGGTTTAATAAATTCCATCTCCTCTACTTGGAGCCCTGGTGGCACTGTGGTTGAGAGTTCGGCTGCTAACCAAAAGGTCGGCAATTTGAATCTACCAGCTGCTCCTTGAAAACCCTATAGGGCAGTTCTACTCTGTCCTATAGGGCCGCAATGAGTCGGAATTGACTCAACAGCAATGGGTTCTCCTCTACTTACTATCATCTGTATATCCACGGGAACAACTGGTAACCTCCCAGAGCCTTAATTACCTCACCTTTAAAATGGGGTTCCTTAGACTTAAACACTCACTAGTGATAGTGAGCCAAGCAATATGCTCTCACAGGACCCTAAAAATCACCAGCATCAAATTAAATTCCATCAGAAGGATTGTTTCACCTCCCCAACTACACAAAGAAAAGTAGCAGACCACATATCTTTGCAACAAATGGTAGTCACCATGGAAGAACTACCTTCTTATTCTCTCTTGGGAGCCTGTTCTCTTACGGGAGCCAAGCAGAGACTTAGAGCCACTACAGAGACACTGTCTTCGTTGCCCCTATCCTGCTCCTAATACCTCACACCTCCCTTGTCTGCCTTCCTATTTACTAAGTTCTCATCAAAGGTTAGTTTCTATTGGTTTGGAAGGTCTCAGGGGCAATTTTGTCTCCTTTCAGCAGCACTAGATAACAATTTCCCCCTCCCCGTAAGAAGCCACACTGAAAGGGGAGAGGAGGGGGAACTGGCCTGGCAGAGCACAGCTCTGGCTGCCACCTCAACAGGGGAAAGGAATTATTTCACTCGGAGTCAGCACTCTCTGCTGTGATTCCCCCTGTCTTATTTATCTAGTGCTGCTGTAACACAAATACCACACGTGGATGGCTTTAACAAATAGAAGTTTATTCTCTCACAGTCTAGTAGGCTAGAAGTCCAAATTCAGGGCGTCAGCTCCAGGGTAAAGATTTCTCTGTTGGCTCTGGAGGACGGTCCTTTTCATCAATCTTACCCTGGACTAGGAGCTTCTCTGCGCAGGAACCCTGGGTCCAAAGGACATGCTCTGTTCCTGGCACTGCTTTCTTGGTGGTATAAGTTCCCCCCAAAATATCTGTCAACTTGGCTATGCCATGATTCCCAGTATTGTGTGATTGTCCACTATTTTGTCACCTGATGTGATTTTCCTATGTGTTGTAAATCCTATCACTATGATGTCAATGAGATGGATAAGTGGCAGTTATATTGATGAGATCTACAAGATTAGATTGTATCTTAAGCCAATCTCTTTTGAGATATAAAAGAGAGAAGTGAGCAGAGAGACATGGGGGACCTCATACTACCAAGAAAGCAGTGTCAGGAGCAGAGTGCATCCTTTGGACCTGAGGTTCCTGTGCGGAGAAGCTCCTAGTCTAAGGGAAGATTGATGACAAGGAGCTTCCTCCAGAACCGACAGAGAGAAGAGAAAGCCATCCCCTGGAGCTGGCACCCTGAATTTGGACTTCTAGCCTACTAGACTGAGAGAATAAATTTCTGTTTGTTAAAGCCATCCACTTGTGGTATTTCTGTTACAGCAGCACTAGATGACTAAGACATCCCCCTAGATCCTTCCTAAGCCTGCTGACTCTGTCATCCTATTTGGTATTAATGGCATGCTTTAAACTAATATTTTGTAGCTAATATGAATGACAGCATCTGAATTCACAGAATGAGGGAGTGAATCTAACAAGATTGACATTTAACTCAGAAAAATAGAAGCTTCTGTACTTGGGTTAAAATTAAGATGAATTAAAATGAATTACAGACATGCATTAACAGTTGGATGTATGAAACAAAGATTTGGGGTCTCAGCTGGCTGTAATTTAAACTGGATTCAACTGTGTGATATGGCATCCACAAAATCTACTATGCTCTATCTACTATGTCTATTCTAGAATGAACAGGCTGATAATATTCTACACTAGGCAGGATATTCAGTATTCTCAAAGCCATTTATAAATTCAGGAGCATGTAAGGTGGTAGGTAACCTGGAAAAAATGTATGAGTCAGAAATAGCTAAAATAACTGGGAAGGTTAAACCTCAAAAAAGTAAGTCTTGGTGAGAATATAACTGTTTAAGGATTACACGAGATAGCATATGGAAATTGCTTAGCAAAATGCCTGCCATGAGTGCTCAATTAATGTTAGTAATAAAAGAATGATAATTAGTAGTATTATTAGTTCTGTGTCATATTATTATTATTATAGTTAATGCTTACAGAGTGCTTTCTATGTACTGGGCACTATTCCAGATCCTTTACTATATGTATTGTCTCGTTTACTCCTTGGACCAATCCTATGAGGCAGGTACTATTATTGTCTTCAATTTTGTAGATGAGGAAACTGAGTCAGAGAAAGTAGATTTCCCAGTGTGTCTCACAGATGGGAAGGGGCCAGAACCAGGACATAAACCCTGGCAGTATCAGACTATCAAGGATAAAGGGCATTTTTGTTATTTTAAACTTGTTCTTTACCATTCTAGAGGGCAGAACCAGGACCAATGTATATAATCTACTGGGAGGCAGATTTCAGCTCAACAGAAGTGGGGGTGGGGAATTTTGAATGATTAGAATTGCCTGAAATTTCAATGGGATGTCTTATAAGGTAGTTAGTTCTCCATCACAGGATGTAAGGGAAAAAAAGGACAGAAATGAATAAATGAATAAAATGGGACTCCTCTTGGAAAGAAACCATAAAAGTGCGAAGCCAATCCTTGGTGAAAGAATAAAGAAGGCATAGTGAAACTTGGCTTTAAAGATACACATCACTGGAAAATTTAAAAGTAAAACAGTTATGGAAAAGATATAAAGGTGGACTAATTATCTGTCTAGCTGCTATCTCAACACAAAGTAAATAAGATGTCAGAGAAAAGCAACAAAATGTTATTATAATGGGAAATTTCACATATGAATTTGTTTGGAAACTTCCTAGACAGCCTGGGTTTGAAAAAAATAAAACAACCCCAGGATCCTCATAGAGAGGGGAGGAGAGGTAGTTTGCTCTCTGGAGGAAAAGACATCTGCATGAGAAAGTAGTATCCAGGCTGTTGTGAGTACTAGATGAGGTCAAAGATCATCAAACACTATTAGATCAAAAAATACATACTTGCAATGACAACTGAGTATGTTAGCATGATTTTAATCCTGCTACTCAGTGTATAGCAACCCTGGGTGGTGCAAACTGTTTACATGCTTGGCTGCTAACTCAAAGGTTGGCAGAGTTCACCCAAAGGTGGCTCATAAGAAAAGCCTGGAGATCTACGTCTGAAAAATCAGTCATTGAAAACCCTACAGAACACAGTTCCACGCTGACACACATGGGGTCACCATGAGTAGGAATCAACTCAACAGCAGCTGGTACTCAGTGTGTGGTCAACAGAATCATTATATAGTTTAATAGTGAATGTCTTCTGGGCTGCATTTATATTTTTGGGTCCTGGGACTGCTGAACCCAACAAATATTTGTTGATTTAATGAATTAATTTTATCTTTCTCAACCAGCAGCACCAAGAGGTGGCTAGTTAAGAATTGAGAGTCCTAGCAAAATTTCTCTTCAGTTATGAATAATAACTACTTAATAGTTTTTTTTTTTTTATAATAATGCTATACTCTCCACCAAGACTTCTCCCACTTCAGATAATAAATGGGTTTTCTGGACTCGTTGTACCTAGATGGACAAAAGTACAACTTGACTTATGAAAATTAAAGTATTCCGTCTTTATAGACTTACATACTTAACTCTGGGGTCTTTTTCATTACAGTATATTTTTAAACACAACAAATTGCTTCTGTATCTAAAATAGACTGGAGCTTCTATTTGTGATATAGGTCTGGGGGCTCATAAAACCAAAATATAGATGTCAAGGAAATGTGAAAGACTGTTCCCATGAAAGTGGCAAGAAAATGTGAAAACATTTTGATAGCGCCTACATGGATGAGGCAGGCAGGCAGCCTGAAAGCCTAACCCTTCTAAGAGACACCTGCTCTGGCTTATCCTCCTACACCAAGCAGAATAAGCTGCACTTTCTTCTGAAATTGTTCTTGACAAGATAACCACAGAAGGGGCCATAGATGGCCTCAACCCACTTCTGGGTGGAGACTTAATATCCTAATGAAGGAAAATCAACCTTTAAACCCTTGTCTAAAGAACATGCACAGTCATCGCCAAGCTCTGAGCACCTGCGTGAAGGTCAATCCTGAATATTCATGATGAGTTTGCATTTCCTTTTCTGCTCTCTGTAAAAGCCCACCTCCCCAAGCTGCCTGGGAGCAGTCTTGGAGGCAGTAACCCCGAATTGCTCCTTTCCTTGCAGAACAAAATAAAGGCGCCTTTCTGATCTCCCACCTCCGCCTCTTGTTAACTGGCTGTAACAAGTCACGCCGAGCAGAACCTGGGGTTTTCACCAGGCAACGTGGACATGATGTACTTATGGATGTGGATTAAAAGAGAGAAATGGGCTATGCTATTGATTCATTAAAGTGCAGCATCTGGACTGCAAGGGAAATAGTGGGCCTTGGTGGCTGAGAAAGGGAGTTGGCTGGCTGCTGCAGCACGGTCGCTGGTCAAAGTGGTAACTGGGGATCTGAGCTCGGGCAGTGACGCGCGACCCTCACGTGACCGGGAGCCTATGTCGGCTCAAGTCCCTCTTGTCCTGGTCCTTTCTGCCTGTCCAGACACCAATCTCCCTGTTGCCTTTTGGTCGAGAGGGAAAGCAGAAGGAAGTAAGTTCCCTTGATCCCCTTAAATCAGTGTGAGGGTCGTTGCTGCCTAGTAATAACCCCTGGGATCGGGATGACAGAGATTCCCGGCCTTTTCCCTACGCCTCAGTCCCGCCCTCTCGCGCCCACATTTCGGTGCAAAAAATTTCGCGGTGGGCGGGCAAGTGAGTGAGGCCCTGGGAAAGAGACACATCTAGAAAAAGTTTCTAAGTATTTCTCTGCTTCTTCCACTTTCCGCCTGGAAAGAAAAACAACGTTGTGCAGTCGGGTGAGGTGGGGCTAGGAGACGGAGGCTTGATACGGGCTTTATGTGAGGGGAGGAGACCTAGAAGGCGGAGACGGCGGCGTAGGGGCAGTGGAGTCGGCCCAGAAAAGGGGCGTGTCAGCCAGGCTGTCCCGCCTCCCCGCCCCCGCCCCTACCCTGTCTCGCGTCTCGGTCCGCAGGTCACAGCGGGGCGCCTCAAGGAGACGGCAACCAGGAGCAAACCGCTAGGAGAGATCCAGGTGGGGAAACGGTAGGCAGTGGACTGGGCCGGAGGTACCAGAGATGGCGCTGAACGGAACGCAGTCTGCAGGCCCCGCCGCCCCGCCCCTCTCACAGCGGCGGCCGCGGCCTGTGGCAATGCCTGCTGGGAAAATGGTGGGATTTCGGGAAGAAAGGGAGGAAGGGGTGACCCGGAGGGACTGGAAGAGATGCGGCGGGCTCAGGAGAGCCCGAGAGCCTCTCGGTAAGCATAGGTTGAAGGAGACCTGGGCCCCAAATCAGGAAAAGGCGGGTATTGGAACCCATGGCTGGGGTGTTGGCCCATCCACCAAGTATTCTGACTGTACTCTCCCTTTCTTCTCAGAATAACTGTGCTTAAAGAAGAACACTCTCAACATGGAAAAACCATGCAAAGAAAATGAAGAAGAGCCACAGAGCACGCCGAAGACCACTGAGAAACCGCCTCCGATAGAGCACCCTCCCGAAAAGCACTCTCCCAAGGAAGAAGAGGAGGAGGAGGAGGAGGAGGAGGAGGAGGAGGAGGAGGAGGAGGAGGAGGAGGAGGAGGAGGAGGAGGAGGAGGAGGAGGAGGAGGAGGAGGAGCTGTCTTCGGAAGAGCAGTCCTCGGAGGAGGAGGAGTTCTTTCCTGAGGAACTCCTTCCCGAGCTCCTTCCTGAGATGCTCCTTTCGGAGGAGCGCCCCCAGGAGCGACTTTCCAGGAAGTACCTTTTTGAGGAGCGTCCTCCCATGGAGCAGCCTCCTTGTGGAGTAGGAAAACATAAACTAGAAGAAGGAAGTTTTAAGGAGAGGCTGGCTCGTTCTCGCCCGCAATTTAGAGGGGAGATACATGGCAAGAATTTAAGCAATGAAGAGATGATAAAGGTAGCAGAGGAGATGGAAGAGATGAAAAGAGTAAGAAACAAACTGCTGATAATGCACTGGAAGGCAAAACGGAACCGTCCTTATCCTATTTAATGGGTTCTGCCATGAGTTCTGTTTTGCCTGGTGGTAATACTGCCACCTGAACTTTGCATTTCCTTGTATACCTTTGCCATCTTCTTAACTTTTTGTGTGGCTTTATTTTAGGTGTTTCTCTTGTGACTGGCATAAAATTGTTTTTTTTCCCTATAATCTGCCAGTCTCCCTCAGTCATGAATTTCACCCATTGGCATGAAGTTGCACGTTGTGTATTGTGAAGTGAAAAAAAGCAACTTTCAAAAAGTATATATAGTATCCCATTTTAAAAAATGTATATTTATATAGTAATATGCAAAGAAACTGAAAGTATATACATCAAAAGCTTAACAGTGGCTGTCTGTGATAATAGGTGATTTTTTGTTTTTTTAATTTTTGCTTTATCTGAATTTCTTATTTTTTAAAACTTTATTTATTTTGTTTCTCGTTTTTTCAAGATGAACACATCTTGTGTTGCAAAAAAAATTTAATATAATGAGAAAAATGTGAAGCAATTTTTAAAAACCTGTCAGCTTATGAAGACAATATGGCACTTAATAAATATTTGTCAAAACATAACAAAAGAAAAGTAAATCCCATGTTTCTTCTGAATCTCAGGTAAAAATATAAACCAGGTACCTATTACATTTGTTTAAGGGTCAGTCTTTTCCCAGTTAAATAGGAATAAAGCTTGCCCTGCAGGGCTTCTGTGGAACCAAATGAGGTAAAGATTGTGTGAGGTATGTCTCTTTTCCCCACCTGCACATTCAGGACCCCAGCTGCTATAGAGTCCCTTCAGACATAGGGGATAGTGCCCAAGGGAAGTCTCACTTGTGCTCACGAACAATTCCTGTGAGATTCCAGGTGAGTGCCACATTCTATTCCTTTGGTGTTATGTTCTTCCTTTGAATACTACGGTGTCTGCTAGGCATAGCAGCCCATTCTGTTGAGTCTTGCTCCTTCCACTGGCCCCGTCAGTGTGCTGGAGTCCTCAAGGTGCAAAGTCTCACTGTTTGTACTGGTGTCCCTTGTGATTGAACCATGTATCCTACAGAAACATGGAGAATGCGCCTCTTCCAGCTTTAATATGACACTTATTCAGGTGGATACCATTCCAGTGCTGTTTGGACATCAGTGTCTTAAACAAGTCTTAGCAAAATTGTCCTTTCCAATTTTTTTTCCTTCTTTTTCTCTATTGGACTCAAACATGAGTCCACTGGAACCTGGGCTAGGAGACAAATTTGTGTACCAGACACAACGCAGTGTACTGAGAATTAGAACCTCCCTCCCCAGAAATCTCCAGAGATACCTGGTTTTAATTGCCTAACTTGCCTTAGGGGGAATTCTCTCCAAGGGGCTTCTAACAGGCATGCCTTATGAATTCTGCTGGCATGTACAATGTGTATAAAGAGGAGAATAAAGCTTAGGCTCAACCTAGGACATTCCACTTCTACCCCACCCCGTATCAACCGGTAACATGCCAACATGCCAGTGTGCTTTGTAAGACATTAAAGTATTATATATGTACCAGAAATTATTTCCCCATTAAACTACTTTTGCAAAACCTAAGACTCTTTTATTGATCCTGCTAATTCTAGAAACACAGATGTGTGTTAATGTTTTTTTCAAATTATGATGCAGTCAGAAACCTTGATTGCTTGAATCATTTCTGTCCTTGATTGACTGTAAGCTTCAGTAAGTGTTTTCGATTCTCTAGAACGTATAATTCAATTCCAAAAGGAACACAGTGGAGGACGAATTGCTTCCCCATGTTCAACGTTAAAATTAACATTTTATATTATACCAGTGTTTCTCTTGTAAAAACTGCAGAATTCTGAACTTGACCTTAAAAACTGCAGAATCCTGGGCGATACCCCAGACCTACTAAATCTGCTTTTCTGTAAATTAGCACACTAAAGGTGGAGTGCCACTGTTCTATATACTCTTGATTTTCCTAAGAATATACTATGAAATAAATAGAAGAAAAAAATAGAAGTCTGCATCAGAATTAAAAGAGTGAAAGTCCTGTCCAAGCGTATTTTTAAGTAACAACCTCACCAATTGTACTACATGAATTTTAAAAGATTTCTTGCAGCAAAACAAGACCATGCACAAAAAGCTACAGGAGACAGTAGCAAGATGTATTTTCCCTGACTAAACATCATACATGCCTTGCATTGCTTCCTTCCAGTATGAGTAAAACTTATCAGAAAGAAATTCAAAGTTCTCTCTCTGTGATCAGCTCACAAAAAACAAGCTCTGTGCCCTTGGCTTTGTTTTCTGTTTTTATTGTTTTCACTCTGATGTGTCTCTTCATGTTTCCAGACCATTCTTCAAGGTTGTGGCAGCAGCCTGACGGATACTCTTGGGGCTGAAATTCCAGCTGGAGTGAGAAGGTTGCAGGGGTTCACTGTGCCCTCTTACAAAACAGGTTAAATCCATCCCGCTGGTATTCACAGGGTCACTATGAGTCAGAATTGACTCGATGGCAATGGGTTTGGTTTTTCTGGTAGATGTTCAGAGGAGCCCTGGTGGTACGGTGGTTAAGAGCTTGGCTGCAAACCAACAGGTTGGCAGTTCAAATCCACCAGCTGTTCCTTTGAAACCCTATGGGGCAGTTCTACTTCATCCTGTAGGGTTGCTATGAGTCAGAAAATTGACTCGATGGCAATGGGTTTGTTTTTTGTTTTTTTTTTTTTTTTGGTGTTCAGAGGGGTGGGACTTAGGCAGGATGTGGACAAGCTCCCTCAAGCTGTAAGCCTCTCCAGGGTGGGTCTGACCTTGGTGTTTCTGCTCCAGCCTGCAGCAGGCACCAAGCCCACCTAGGCCGATGGCCAGGCTGACCTGGACAGACATACCTGGAGAAGAAGGACTGCCCCCGCTGCAGGTAGGAGCCTTTCCCTCCTTTTCCCTTTCTCTTGGGGAACTTTCTGTAGGGGATGAGATGAAGCTCCAAAGCTTCCTAACTGGAAACATTGGTTGTGATAGTCCTTACCAAGCAGTTGTCTGAACTAGGTCTGACCAGCTAACTTGGGGTTGAAACAGAAGGGGCTGCCCCTTCTCTCAGAGTCCACTGAAGTCCCTCACCACCTCTCTGCTCAAGGATATCTGGTTTTAATTGCCTAACTTGCCTTAGGGTGAGTTCTCTCCCAGGGGCTTCTAACAGGGATGTCTTATGAATTCTGCTGGCATGTTCAGTGTGTATAAATTAAAGAGGAGACTATCTTTATCACATGTCCAGGCAGTAAACTTGCCTGGCCAGTTCCAGAACAGAAAGCATTGCGGGTCTAGGGCCCTGGAGAGAGAGTCCTCTGTTAACCATCATCCCCAGGCTCTTAGGAGACTGTGCTTAAGGCTGGAAGCCCTTCTAGAGAGGCAGTGTGGAAGGGATCAGGCTCAGAGGCCTTGTAAAACTTCCAGAGACTCCCCCCTCCCCATTCAAAAATACTAACCTAAACTAAGTTATTTTTACAAATGAGGAGTAAAATTATACAGATAATAAGAGGCAGATCCTGTGTTGTAACTCAGAATTATCAGTCAAACCCCATGTTCTCCCCTACTCTACCACACTGCCTCTAATTTAGATGGTAGCTTTCCTGGGCTTAGGAATAATTGGTTTAGGCTTGAGTATGGTATCTTATTGATTTGTGCAAACAGGAGTTTTCCCACTATTATCTTGCTCCAGGTGGGAATGCCCATTAGGCAGTTGGATATAAGTGTTGAATTCAAGAAAGAGATTGGGATGGAAAAATGGATTGTAGCTGATGGCACCTGGCACATAGTAGGTACCCTATGAATATATGCAAATTAAATGAATGAATGTAGAATCCAATTGTATATCCTTCTGTTCTTTTCTATGATTATGTATTTTTCAAACAGAATCGGGATTCTGATGAACTCACTGCTTCATAATCTGTGTATAGAAATTAACTTTATTTTTCACCTCCACTTTACCAAGACAATACCTGTTTTGGAGAATATTTATAAAATAGAGGCAAGTGCCACTTGGTGATCAGAGCTAGAATCGCAGGTTGAACATCTAAAAACCAAAACCGATTGCTGTCAAGTCGATTCTGACTCATAGCGATTCTATAGGACAGAGTAGAACTGCCCCATAGGTTTGCAAGGCTGTAATCTTTACAGAAGCAGATTGCCACATCTTTCTCCCGCAGAACAGCTGGTGGGTTCGAACTGCTGACCTTTCAGTTAGCAGCCAAGTGCTTAACTACTGTGTCACCAAGCTAACAAAAAAGAGGCAAAGAGAGAATTTGGTTGGGGGTGGGGGATGAAAAAAGGCTGGATTTGTGGGAGAGGAATACCTCAGTCCTGCCTCACACTGGACTGATACAAGTATCAGGCTCTTCCCAGGGATTGAAGTGACACAAGGAGCAAAATATGGTTAAGTGGTTTTTCCCTGTCTCAGGTAAAGATAAGTATGTTTAAACTGAATGGTCTCTGCTATTTTTACCTCTTCTCTGAAATTTCTACTAGAAAATATCTGGAAATGCAGAAAAGTGTAAGAAGATATAAATTACCTATAGTTCCTCTACCCAGAAAAAATAATTGTATTGAGGTACGTGTACTTACATTGTGTGTGTGTGTATCCTTTTATATATTATAACAACTTACTCAGTTATGTAGTATATATGCATATTACTTTATATATTTACATGCTATACATTTAAATTATTTATATATTTATAGTTATGGCTTATATGACGTGTTTTATTTATTCCTTTATTTTTATTGTTGTCAAAATATAAACAGCATCACACTTGCTAATTCAACATTTTTCTCATATACAATTCAGTGACATCAATTACATCAGTGATGTTGGGCAACCATCACCAGTATCCTTTGCCAGATATTCCATCCCCATAAACAAACTCATTAAATAATATTTCCCCTCATTCCCCTTCCATCCTGTCCCTAGTAACCACTATTAAACTGTGGTCTCTATATATTTGCCTATTTTATGTACTTCATTCATATTGGTAAGATCATACAATATTTGTCCTTTAGTAATTAAGTTATTTCACTTGGCATAATGAGAAACTAGGATAAAGTATTTAAAACATATGTTATAGATTGAGATAATATTCTAAAAATAATAGAAAATGAGCAAAGTACATGGAAAAGTAATTCACATTAGAAGAAACACAAATAACATATAAACACGCAAAAGATGATAAACCTCAGTTACTATTTAAGAAATACAATGGAAAACAAAAAATATATATATCCTTTTTTTGTCCTGCTAATTTGGCAAAGATTAAAAAGAATAATAACATCCTGTATTGGGAAAACGAGGATCCCTGGTGGCGCAGTGGTTAAGTGCTTGGCTACTAACCAAAAGGTCAGTGGTTCGAACCCACCAGCCACTCCATGGGACAAAGATGTGGCAGTCTGCTTCCGTAAAAATTACAGCCTTGAAAACTCTATGAGGCAGTTCCAGTCTGTCCTATAGGATTGCTATGAGTCAGAATCGACTCGACGGAAACGGGTTTTGTTTGTTGGGAAAATCAGTTGCAATCAAGTCAATTCCGACTCATGGCGACCCTGTCTGTGTCAGAGTAGAACTATGCTCCATAGAGTTTTCAGCAGCGGATTTTTTGGAAGTAGATTGCCAAGCCTTTCTTCCAAGGTGCCTCTGGGTGAACTCAAACCTCAACCTTTCAGTTAGCAGCCATGCCAATTAACAGTTCGCACCACCCAGGGACTCCTGTATTGTGAAGGAGGTGAGAAAAAGGCATTGTCATATATTGCTGGTAGCAGTAAAAAATTTGTGTATGAATGTTTATTGGAGTAATGCTGGAAATCTACCACTTATCTGTCAGTTCGTCATACTGTGGTGACTTTTGTGTTGTTGTGATGCTGAAAGCTATGCCACTAGTATTTCAAATACCAGCAGGGTCACCCATGGTGGACAGGTTTCGAGACCAAGACAGACTAGGAAGAAGGACCTAGCAGTCTACTTCTTAAAAACTTGGCCAGTAAAAACCTTATGAATAGCAGCGGAACATTGTCTGATCAGTGGCTGCAACAACAGGCTCAAACATAGCAGTGATTGTGAGGATGGTGCAGGACTGGGCACTGTTATGTTCTGTTGTACATAGGGTTGCTGAGAGTCAGAACCGATTTGACAGCACCTAATAACAACAACAACAATGCTGAAAATAGTGAAAGTTTGGGAACAGTCTAAATGTTCATCAGTGGAAGGCTGTTTAAATAAATTATGATAATCATAATCTCTACCTGTGGTTCTCAAGTGGGATGGAACTGCTCCCCTAGGGGGTGATTGGAAATGTGTTGAGGCATGTGATAGTTAAGGTTGTGTGTCAACTTGGCTGGGCCATGATTCTCAGTGATTTGGCAGTCATATGATGTAATCATTTCCATGATGAGATTTGATATAATGTGATCACCTCCATGATGGGATCTGCTGTGAGTAGCCAATCAGTTGAAAGGGAGTTTCCTTGGACGTGTGGCCTGCATTGAATATAAGTGGACATTCTGGCAAGGCTCATGGGCTTTTGCACACTGTGGATCCAACTCACTGGAAGAGATCCATATACTTGCCCATTCCAAAGTAAAGTGATCCAATGGAATGTGGTAATTATTAAACAATATTAATATCACATGCAAGTATTATGGTATTTTCAGTCACCTCATGTGCATGCAAAAGCTGGACAGTGAATAAGGAAGACCGAAGAAGAATCGATGCTTTTGAATCATGGTGTTGGCGAAGAATATTGAATATACCATGGACTGCCAGAAGAACAAACAAACCTGTCTTGGAAGAAGTACAGCCAGAATGCTCCTTAGGAGGGAAGATGGCGAGACTTCATCTCACATACTTTGAACATGTTATCAGGAGGGACCAGTCCCTGGAGAAGGACATCATTCATGGTAAAATAGAGGAAGAACCTCAACAAGATGGATTGCAATACTGGCTGCCTCGACTAAACTATCTGGTTCTCTCCAGAAGCAATGGTGTTATGAATTCTGTGCTATCATAGGGCTGGATACTAATGGCTCTTAGTCCCTGTGTTCTATTCCTCAAACATCCTAAGGAGCAAATCCCTTATGTGATGTAGATTTTTATAGTACTGGCCTGTGTGAAAAAAAATCAAATTTCACTTCTCTGACACCAAACTTTGTTGATTAATCCAAATGAATTTATTATTTCTGTTCTACTTCTGCTCTGACACCAGCTACACATGCAGCACTTCTTCCTGACGCTAATCACCTGGAGCCAGGTCAGAGCTCACAAGTTAAAGGACATAGTCTTCCAGACTGACAAGTCATCCCAAGACTTCAGATGCCAGCTGCAAGCTTGGGAGTTCCAGGGCTGTCTTAGTTATGTAGTGCTGCTGCAACAGAAATACCACAAGTGGATGGCTTTAACAAAGAGAAATTTATTCTATCACAGTCTAGTAGGCTAGAAGTCCAAATTTAGGGCAGCTCCAGGGGTAGGCTTTCTCTGTCAATTCTGGAGGAAGGTCCTTGTTGTCAATCTTCCCCTGGAGTAGGAGCTTCTCCACTAAGGAACCCCACGTCCAAAGGATGTGCTTTGCTCCTGGTGCTACTTTCTTGGTGGTATGAGGTCCCCCTGTCTCTCTGCTCACTTCTCTCTTTTATATCTCAAAAGAGATTGGCTTAAGACACTATCTGATCTTGTAGATCTCATCAATATAACTGCCGCTAATCCATCTTATTACATCATAGTGATAGGATTTACAACACATAAGGAAATAACATCAGATGACAAAGTGGTAGACAATCATACAATACCAGGAATGACGACCTAGTCAAGTTGATAGATATTTTTTGAGGACACAATTCAATCCACGACAAGGACCCCCCTCACTTCTGACCTGCTGGCTAGAAATTCAGAGGTTCCCTCCATCTCAGGACACCAGCCATAAACTCAGGAGTCCCCAGGCCCCTCAGTTCTGACCTGTTGATTCCCATTACTCCCTTAGGTTCAATAACTCGCTAGAATGACCCACAGAAATCATGGAAAGTGCTATAATTACAGGAAATTATCATAGGAAAAAGAGTACAATGAAGAGATGCATAGGGCAAGGTCTGGGAGGGTTCCCAGCGCAGAGCTTCCATGTCTCAAAAGGGGATCTGCTGCTGTCCCATGGGAGCCCTGGTGACGTAGTGGTTAAGAGCTCGGCTGCTAACCAAAAGGTCAGCAGTTCGAATCCACCAGCTGCTCCTTGGAAACCCTATGGGGCAGTTCTACTCTGTCCTATAGGGTCGCTGTGAGTTGGAACTGACTTGATGGCACCTAACAACAACAACCCTCCCATGTGCGTAGATGTTTTTCACCAACAAAGAAGCCCATGGAGCTTTCGTGTCTGTCCAGGGCCTTTAGTGGGGCTAAAATCAGTTGATATCATAAGGTGGTCTTTCTGACCTGGCCAGCCCCTACCTGAGTCACTTAATTAGCATAAACCCTCAGGTGTGGTCTGGAAGCTGTACGGTCACTATGAGTTGGAATCAACTCCACGACTCCATAGCAATTTCAATGGCTTTAGAGGTTATCTCTTAGGAAAGGAGGATAAAGTCCAAATTCTTTGGGTAAAGTTAAATTCTTTACCCTACACGACCCTGAGGGAATTACTCATTCAGGAAAAATGGCATAAAAAGGGCACAGACAGGGGAAGCATAAACCATGTTTAGGTCATACTGAGTGGGGGGTCTTTTGGGGATGGATCAGAGGAAAAACTGATTACAAAGCTCAGAATGTGTGACTCAGGCTGTATTTTGGAAAATGCCTGGATGGGAAGTCTAATATTATTCAGTAGGAGGTCATGGGTTTGCCATCCAGGGCCTTTGAGCAGGAGAATGACAAGATAAAATCAGGAAATAAGGTAGATTAATTTGATCATTTAATTTGTTCTTTGAACTTTTCTCTGATAACTTCAGTACACACTGGACATTCTCTGAATTCCTATAGTAATCAGATTTGATAATAATCCTTACCTCACAGACTGGTGAGGAAGTGCATGGGATAGCCCTCGGGCCTACCTAAAGCAACTAGTCCTGTGTTAGGCACCAGGCAGGTACTCAGTAATGGTGAGATTCCAAAGGTCTCAACAGGGTGAGTATCATTTCCTTGTGGCTGGCTTTTTGTCTCTCCCAACCCATCCACCCCCAACCTGATACACCCAAAGAAATCATTATAACTGACTTTCATTGCGTGCCCAAGGTGTGAGGATTCTTCCAGTGTGTTTCAAAGGTGAGGTCAGCACATTGGGAGTGGTTTACCCAGGGACACAGTCAGTGAGGATGGATCTGTCACTGGGGACCCAGAGAGGTCTCCTAAACCTGGAAGCAGCATCATGATGCCTTGTGTTTTCTATGTCTCATATACCTGTGCTTCCCAGGTGTTCACCTATAAGGTAAAATAACAGGGAAGAAAAGCAACTGATGGGGCAATGTGTTTTTATTCTCCTAAAAGGGAATTGATTACCATTGATTTCTTCATTCAGTCTCACAGCTTTCAGTTTCAAGTATTCTCTATGATAATTACGTTGTACAGAACCAAGGTCTCTCTCTCTGTCTTTTTAAATCCTGGAGAATTGAATGATTTCTGTAAAATACAGAGTTCTCTTAATTGTATATGTGTCATAGTTTGTTTTGTTTTTGAGGACGAAATTGGACAATTCAGGTGAGAATCATGTTTATATTAGCCTTTTTGGAATTATTAATATACTTTGGGGAGTGAAACAAATATGGAAGAACACTAAAGAAGCTATTAACAAACCAAGTGAAAAGTCACCGTGTCTTGAACTAGATTAGTAGCAGTGGAGATTAAGGTATGTAGAACTTTTCCAAAGATATTTTGGAGGTTGAGTCAGAGAATTGAACTGGGGTGGCAGGGGGGAGGAATTGGGGAATACAAAGGAATGGAGTCAAAAATAATGCTCAGACTTGGGCATCTGTATGGATGTTTGTGTCATTCTCTGAGAAAGTAAAGGCAGAAACAGAAGCAAGTTTGGGGTCAAGGGAGAAGAGATATGAAAAGGAAAGACTGTGAAATCAGTTTTAGATGTACTCAACTTAAGGCTTCTGTAGGGCATCCTGATGGCACAGTGGTTAAGAGCTCAGGCTGCTAACCAAAATGTCGGCAGTTCGAATCCACCAGCTGCTCCTTGGAAACCCTATGGGGCAGTTCTACTCTGTCCTGTAGGGTTGCTATGAGTTGGAATCGACTTGACGGCAATGGGTTTGGTTTGGTTATTTTGGTAGGGCATCCAGTTTAAAAAGCATCAGAGCTCAGCAGAAAGGCAGAGTCTCAAGATGTAGATGTAAGTCATTAGTGCTTAGATGAAGAGAACCAAGGACAAAACTCGGAGGAACTCTAACTTTAAGAAACGCATGTGTTTTAGTGGCTAAGATCACAGGCCTTGGAGTCACACAGAGCTGGGTTTGAATTCTGGCTTTTCCACTTAGGACTAACTACCTGCCCTTAGACAGGCCTGCCACTTACATTTTTGAGGCCAGAGGCAAGATTACAAAGCGGAAGCCCATATATCATGTGTCTAAATATTTAAACATTATAAATCAGGCTAATAAATTGTTAAATAACATGTTCTATCTGGGTTCAGATTAGAATTCTTAGACTTCTCAGCTTCCTACAGCACATACTTCCCCTCTCTTTATATCCTTAGCTCCATCCCACACTGAGGGGCTTCATGCACACCTAAGCAGACATAGCAAATTGCATGTTCAAATTCTAATCACATCGCCTGCCAACAGCCTCCTCTCAATCTAAGGGTATACCTGTAGGAAGACAGGTCTGGGGAAAAGGCCCATGCAAGCCCTGGAAGTGGGCGTAGGCGGTTTGGGCAGGATATTCTAGGGTTCCAGGTACATTGAGTGCAGTTTAGAAGAGGGGGTGGGATTCTGGAACCATTTTACTTCAAACTGGAGAACAACATGGTAACATTCAAATGTATTTCTCTTTCTAAGGTTAAGATATACAAACATTTTACAAATCTAAATAAAATTAAACAACAACCCCTCCCCTAAATAAAAACAATCTATCACTCACCCAATTTAGGTAAATATTAAAAATCTTAGCAGCAGAAACAGTGTTGACCAATCTGGCTTGTAACTTCTGTTAGATTTGTAAGCAGTAACTAATCCATGATTATGTATGGGTGAGGTTTGGGGGCTCATTAGCTGAATACAGATACATGTTGTTGTTGTTAGCTGCTGTCCAGTTGGCCCCTGACTTCTAACGACCCCAGGTTTGTCCCACAGTGGAGCAAAATATTACCCAGTCTGGTTGTAGATCAATCAGACCCTTGTGATCCATAGGGTCTTCATTGGCTGATTTTCAGAAGTAGATTGCCAGGCTTTTCTTCCTAGTCTATCCTAGTCTGGAAGCTCCGCTAAAACCTGTTCATCATAGTAGCAACACACAAGCATCCACTGACAGGCAGGATGGTAGCTGCACATGAGGTGCACTGGCAGAGAATTGAACCAGGTCTCCCGCATGGAAGGGAAGAATATTACCACTGAACTACCACTGCCCCCGTACAGATGTATAGGAGAAATGAAAACCCCTCAATGAGCAGAGGTGATAATGCAGAGGTGAATTCACCTTGAAGCTAATGAAGCTTAAGCTTCAGGGCCCTTTGATTTGCATGGGCACTATCTAATCCCCCTAGGAAGGGCTTGTTGTTGTTAGGTGCCAGTCGAGTCAATTTTTTGACTCATAGCAACCCCGTGTGACAGAGTAGAGGTGTTGCAGTGGTTCAAGTGCTCAACTGCTAACAAAATGTTAGTGGTTTGAACCCGCCAGCCGCTCAGCAGGAGAAAGACGTGGCAGTCTGCTTCTGTAAAGATTACGGCCTTGGAACCCCTAAGGGGCAGTTCGATTCTGTCCTTTAGGGTCGCTGTGAATCGGAATTGACTCGATGACGATGGGTAATCTTTACAGGAGCAGAACACCAGGTCCTTCTCCTGCAGAGCTGCTGGGTGGCTTCAAACTGCCAGCCTTTCAGTCAGCGGCTGAGTGCTTAACCGTTGTGCCACCAGGACTCCTTAGGAAGGACTATGGTAGGCAAAATTCTAAGATGATCTCCAGTGACCTTTACACTTGTATAATACTTTTCCTCCTCTTGATTACAGATGGGACCTATGAATATGATGAGTTAGCACTCCCATGATTATGTCAAGTTATATTGCAGAAGGGATTTTTCAGATGCAATCAAGTTCCAAATTTTTGAGTTAATCAAAATGGGAATTATTGGATGGGCCTGGCCTGATCAGGTGAGCCGTTAAAGGGACTGGGCCCGTTTTTAAGTAAGAGAGATTTGAAGCATAAAAGGGATCCAGTGATTTTGAAGATGGAGGGGGCCACATGGCAAGGAGTGCAGGCAACCTCTAGGAGCTGAGAATGGCCCCAGGTGATGGCCAGAAGGAAAGGAGGACTTCAGTCCTACAAGGACAAGAAACTGAATTCTGCCACAATCAGTTATCTTGGAAAAAGATCGTGAGCTTCAGATGAGAACAGAGCCTGATGCCTTGATTCCAGCCACACTGTGCCTGGACTTCTGACCTACAGAACTGTGATCTAATCAAACAGGTGTTGTTTTAAGCATTATGCTTGTGGTATTTTTGTTATATGGAAATATAAAACTAATACAGAGGCCATAACTATGTGTCATGTATTTTATAAAACAAGTAAAAGCAAGAATATTGACCACCATTTAAGACTACTATCTCTTTCCACTCTGATTTCCCCTCCTTTTGGTGATGGTGAGATGGATGTGTACATTTTTGGGGTTAAGCTAAGAGGACGTTGATTTGGGATTACATTTAGTTTGGGTTTTGCTGTTGTTGTTAGCTGTCATGGAGTCGGTCCCCAACTCATGGCACAATGGATCAAAACTGAAACACTGCCAGGTCTTGCATCATCCCCATCATCAGCTGGGGATCTGACCGTTGTGATCCATAGGGTTTTCATTGGCTGAGTTTAGTAAGTAGACCACTAGACCTTTCTTCCTAGTCCATCTTAGTCTGGAAGCTCTGTGGAAACTTGCTCAGCATCATAACAACACACAAGCCTCCACTGACAGACTGGTAGTGCCAGGGGCGGATTAACCAGTAAGCATGGTATGCACCTGCTTGCACTGAGCAAGGTATGCGCGGGCTTAATTGTATTTACTTGCTAATCTGTGGTGAGCAATTTCATTTGGGTTTCACCACATTGTTGCTGTAGTGAGGACAGGTGAAATTGTGCGCTGCAGATTGATGGTAAGTCACAGTCGAGCTCGTGTGTACCTTGCTTATTGGGTAATTGGCCTTGGGTAGTGGCTGCACATGAGGAACTAAACCCGGGTCTCCCTCATGGATGGTGAGAATTCTACCACTGAACCACCAATGCCTCAGTGTTGGTTTAGTTGGATATTTTATTCATGTATTTGTCAGTTCCTTCTGTGTATAGTTAAGTAATTACTAGTAAGGTTTTACAGGGTAGTAAATGGCAGCTCATAGCTCACTCATAGCTACCCTATAGGACAGAGTAGAACTGCCTCATAGGGTTTCCAAGGCTACAATCTTTATGGGGAGCCCTGGTATTGTAGTAGTTAAGAGCCTGGCTGCTAACCAAAAGGTTGACAGTTCAAATCCACCAGCTGTTCCTTGGAAACCCTATAGCATTGCCATGAGCCAGAATCGGATTGATGGCAATGGGTTTGGTGTGTTTTTTTTTTTTTTTTTTTTTTTGGTTTGAATCTTTATGGAAGCAGACTGCCACATCTTTCTCCCATGGCCAGCTGGTGGGTCTTTGAGTTGGAATCCACTCAATAGCAACAGGTTTAGTTTTTGGTAAGTGGTAGCTCTAGGATTCAAACTAGGGTTGTCTGATTCTAATGCTAATGACCTAACACCTCACTATATTGCCTTTCATGGGCTTACTGAACTATCAACAAACCTTATACCTCAGTTTAAAAGCATGATGATCTGTCAACTGCTGTTTGCCAGCATTTGATACTATTTACTCCTTTCCAGCCTGATTCTAAAATGCTTTTCTAGTCTTAGCTCCCACTGCTGCCCTGTAAGTACACTATGATTTAGCAGAAATGGACTCCTGGCCTTTGCTAAACCAGCCATGCCTGTCACGTTGCCCAATCACATCAACACAGTTTCATATTAATTTCTTGGTGATTTGGCATAAAATACTGACATTGACTTTTCTCATTCTAAATATTAACTTTTGTACCTAATTGCCTAACTGCAAAAAACAAAACAAAACAAAACAAAAAAAAAACAACCAAACCTATTGCTGTGGAGTCAATTCCAACTCATAGCAACCATATAAGACAGAGTAGAACTGCCCAGGAGTGGCTGGTGGATTTGAACTGCTGACCTTTTGGTTAACAGCCAAGCTCTTAACCACTGTGCCTCCAGGGCTGACATTGACTAAGATACCATAAAACTCAAAATACACTACTACAATGAGGACATTGACATCAAACTGGTTCATGAGTGTCATCAATTCAGAGTATTTAAGATTAGTCATCACACAAGAAAACTTGAAATGCTCCGATATCTTAACCCCATGTAAGAAAGAAATTTTTGACTGCTGACAAGCAATTTCCTCAAATTTGATAATGTTAAAATTTACCCATCACCAGTAATGAGTTGTGAAGCTAACATTTTTCTATTAATAATTAACTATGTAAAAGGAATGATTTAATTATATTTTATTCTCTCTAGAGAAAATGATAGCACAAAATTGTCATATGAAGAGAGGATCGAAGAGTTTATAGGCAAAAATTGTAGGAAAAAAGTTACTGTGGAGTGTGCCAGACAGTTAATTAATAAAAATATGCTATTTTTCTGGAATTTGGGGTGTTTGTTGTATATGTTCAAATCTTGTAATTTGTTGTGATTTCTTTTCTCATTCTAAATAAATACTAACTTTTGTACCTAATTGCCTGCATTGCCATATCCTTTTTATATTCTTTTCCTTCTAAGAGGGTCCTCCAAATTATAAATTGCAGGCCCCACAAAACCTGGTTCTGTCCTTGAGGTGGTGAGAAGGAGGTTTTTGGTTGCAATTGGAAGGGGTATTAATAGAGATGTAAGGAGCCCTGATGGCGCAGTGGTTAAGTGCTTGGCTGCTAACTGAAAGGTCAGTGGTTCAAACCCACCGCTGCTCTGCCGGAGACAAGACCTGGCCATCTGCTCCCATAAAGATTACAGCTTAGGAGACCCTATGGGGCAGTTCTACTCTGTTATATAGGGTCACTAGGAGTCAGAACTGATTCACGGCACACAACAACAGGGATGTAGGTGTGGTAAGGAACTGGGAAAGAGCAATTGAGAAGGTCGAATTAATAAAATTTTGTGGAGACCAGAACACTGTGACTAGCTTTTAAGATCTAAAAATCCAAGGTGTCCTTGGTGCTGTGGGATTATGTGACCTCAGTGGCTTACTTGATGGAAAGGCCTCACACACACAGGGGCCCCTCAGGAGGGCAGCCTCCAGCTGCCCTGTACATTTCAAACTTCCAAAGAAGTGGTGCCTAGAGGGTCTATATTTGTATTATCACTGAGGAGCAAAAACAGGTGGCTGGATTATTTATTCCCCCCCCCCCACCGTTGAATCCACCTTTCAACTCCCAAATGGAAATAGTTATTTTCTGTTTCCTAATCACAAACAGGATGCAGATTGATAGTAAGCCAAACCAACCCGTTGCCGTGGAGTCGATTCCGACTCATAGCGACCCTATAGCACAGAGCAGAACTGCCCCACAGGGTTTCCAAGGAGCGCCTGGTGGATTTGAACTGCCGACCTTTTGGGTAGCAGAAGTGGCTCTTAACCACTAGCCACCAGGGTTCCCGATAGTAATAATATAATAACCGTAAGAAACAACATACAAATATTAAAAGAACTAGTAAAAAATCTCTCACTCCCAGCCTCCTTTCCTGACCCCCATTTTAGTGCCTGGACAGAACTGCAGGGGAAACGGTAGACTTTAGGGTATTAGGGGAGGGGAAGTGGGGGTCTTGGGGCAGGAGGGAAAAAAAGGAGATATGGTCGATTTATCCCAAAGGGTGATCCTCTCTGATAATCTGAGAAAGGCAAATAGAAATTCCAGGAGTAATATACACTTTTAGTGTCTCTGGCAAAGACTGAAAATTTAGTGTCGATTTGGGTGGGGCATGGGCGTGACTGCTCTTTCTACAGCGCTGGTGGGAGGAGTAATCGGGGATTCCATTAATTTTACTGTTGGTTCGGGCTTCTGGTAATAAAGGACTGACGTGAATTCAAGTCACTACATAGTCTGAGTCCTGTCTGTCTCCTGGGCACCAGCTCCCGATTACCTTGGGAGTCGCGATTCTGGCCACTAGACAGAAAAGGAGGAGACTACTGCCTGCGCTGCATCTGAGGAGGTTTGAATGAGCCGAAGCTCTCTGGCGTGGGGTCGGCGAGTGCGAAGACTAAAGCGGGCCCAGGACTGCATTGCCTATCCCCCTTCCCTGCTTCTACTCCGATCCGTTTTGGAGCAAAAAATGATGGATTGTGGGGAGAGCTGTGGGAAGGGAACAGCGGTCAGGTTTGGGTACCAGCTCCCTGTTGCATTGAAAGCAGGTTTGCTTGCTCCTGGCCCAGAGAAGGAGGAGGAAAACGTCTGGGTCGGCTCCCTGCAAGTCAATGTGAGGGTGAGCGCCACATACAAAGCCCTGGGATAGAAAAGAGGGAGGAAGCGGACACCCGGTCCTGGCCTGCAGTTCCCGCAACACAGCCATGCCCTATGTCCATTTTGATTCAGAAAATGGTGGGCAATGGGGAATCCTGCGGCCGGGGGCGGGAACCGTGCGTGGATGCCAGCTTCCTATTGCAGAGGATGTGGGCGGGTCGAGCCGAAAGAGAGGTAAGCACCCCAATCCCTGAAGGTGGGTCTAAGGGTGGCTGCTGCCTCTAGCCCACTGAGGTGGGGGCGGACACCGGACTGCGTTGCCTATCCCTCACACCAGTACCCCTCCCCCACTCTTTTTGGTGACAAAAAATAATGGGCTCTGTACAGGTGAGGGTGTGTACGTGTGTGCAGTTTGGGGAGTTGAAGTGGTTCTCGGGAGGAATACTTTGGAAGGATTCTATTCTCCCTTTCTCTTCTTTAAGGAAAAGATGGTCTTCGCCAGGTGGGGAGAGAGAAATCATCAGGGGAAGCCTGGGGAAGGATCCAGAAGATGGGAAACCTCAACAGCCAAGGCTCACAATCTTGAAGGGAACCGGTGTCCCCTTTAAGTGCTGATTTGTTCATCAAATATTTGATCCCTTTTTCTCCATTTGTCTGTAGGTTTATCCATCCACTGGGAGTACCACAACCCTCCCAGGGAAAAGGAAAAAGATACACAGGGTCTCTATAGGTTGGTGTGAGAATGGGAGTGCTGGGGAATATCTGGGGGTGGGATGGCAGAGAACAGAGCCAGCTTGGGGTTCTCACAGCTTTCTTCGCTGCCCTCCTCGGGTTTCAGCGCAGAAGAGGCTTACAGTACTGTCTCCTATGTCTTTTCCTTATCTCCTAGGAGTAATTGTGTTCAAGGAGGAAAAAGTTCAACATGGAAAATAACCACCAAGAAAATGAAGGAAAGCCAGAGAGAGTGCCAAAGACTAACAAACAAACAGGGGCAGTTGTAACTTTCCCAGGGGCATAAGGAAGGCATTCTGAATAGGTGTATGGATAATGAAGTAATAAAAGATTTTCACGATGTGGAAAGTGTTCTGGAAGAGGTAAGGAATGTAAGAAGTAAATTTGGGGTAGTATATACTGTAAGGACAGGAGCCCTGGTGGTGCAATGGTTAAGCAGCTCGCCTGCTAACCTAAGAGGTCAGCCGTTTGAATCCACCAGCCCTGGCAATCTGTTCCCATAAAGATTTCAGCCTAGGAAACCCTATAGGGCAGTTCTACTCTGTCCTATAGGGTCGCTATGAGTTGAAATCAACTCAGTGGCAACAGGTTTGGATTGGTTTGGGTATGCGTGCATTGTGTGTGCGTGTGTCTGTGTGTGTATGTGTGTGTGTATAAAATCAATCACAGAAAAAATTCTGACATGATATATACACCACAAGGCTAACAGTAAGTATCTCTGCCACCAAAGTTTTACATACGTTTTTTTCATTTTTCCTTTTTTCTTGTGTTTTCTAGGTTTTCCAGATGGGTAACAAATATTATTACAAAGTTAAAAAAAATGTAAAAACCAAAAGGACTTGTCAGTCAGCTGATAACTGAGTACTTAGTTCTTTCCCATATCATAACCCATTTCTCTTGTCTGACCCCTGATATAATTTGTCACACAGTATGCATTTTAACAAGTTTCTCAGGTGACTCTATTTCACTCTAAACTTTGGGGAGCATTTCTGTTTTTGTCAGGCTATGTTAAGCTTATGCTGGGGTTGTTGTTGGTTGCGGTCGAGTTGATTATGACTCTGGCAACCCCAGGTGTGCAGAGTAGAATTGCACTCCATATGGTTTTCAAGGCTGTGACCTTTTGAAAGAAGATCACCAGGCCTGTCTTCTGAGGTACCTCTGGGTGGATTCAAACTGCCAACTTTTCAGCTTGTGTCTTAGTTATCCAGTGCTGCTATAATAGAAATACCATAAGTGGATGGCTTTAACAAAGAGAAATTTATTCTCTCACGTTTAGGAGGAGGCTAGAAGTCAGAATTCAGGGTGTCAGCTCCGGGGGAAGGCTTTCTCTTACTGTTGGCTCTGGGGAAGGTCCTTGTCATCAATCTTCCCCTGGTCTAGGAGCTTCTCAGTGCAGGGACCCTGGTTCCAAAGGATGTGCTCTGATCCTAACTGATCTTTCTTGGTGGTAGGAGGTCCCTCTCCTCTCCTCTTGGTTCTCTCTTTTATATCTCAAAAGAGGTTGACTCAACATACAACCTAATCCTGTAGATTAAGTCCTGCCTCATTAACATAACTGCCTCTAATCCTGCCTCATTAACATCGTAGAGATTAGGATTTACAACATGTAGGATAATCACATCAGATCTCAAAATGGTGGACAGCCACACAATACTGGGAATCATGGCTTAGCCAAGTTGATATACATTTTGGGGGAATACAATTCAATCCATAACAGCTAGTGATCAAGTGCTTAACCATTTGTACCACCCAGGGACTACAATCCCAAAACCTCAGTGGCTTAACACAGCAAAGGTTTATTTCTAGCTCACAATGTATGTCCAACATGTGTTGGTGAAGGTCAGGAGTGGGGGGGGGGGACACTGTTCTTCATAGCCTCTCAAGGAATCCACGCTGACAGGCTTCACAACCTGGAACGTCACTCATCCTGTGGTTGGGCGAGAAAGTCTTGGAGATCTCTCACCTACTCTTCTATACTTTAGTCTAGAGATAAAATAAGTCATTGTTGTTCTCAGCTCATTGGCTAAAGCTAGTCATGTGGCCTCACCTAACAGCAAGGGGGCTAGGAAGTAGAGTTCTCTGTGTGTCCAGAGGGAGAACAAAACTCAGTATTGGTGAACACTAGTATTCGTAATGTCTACTATAGTTGATTTCCACAATATGATCTTAAGTTTATTAAGTGTAAACTATAATGTGAGAAAAATAAGCCATAAGAAAATATAAGAATTCATTGGGGGAATGCCTTTCTCGGACGCTAAAATAAAACAAACAAAAGAAAAATTCATAAAGAAAAAGTAACAATATAAAAGAAATGTTAGCATCTCTGAAGCAATACAAGAATGAATACACACACATATACACACACACACACACACACACACGCACATCAGCACCAAGGGACATAATTCTATATTAAGATCTATCTCTTTTGAATTCAGTGAAATGGTGTTCATCCACTCCTTCCAATATGAGTAAAATGTATCATAAAGAAATTCAAAGTTCTCTTTCTGCGATCAGCTCACAAAAAAACAAGCTGTGTGCCCTTGGCTTTGTTTTGTTTTTATTGTTTTCCCTCTGTGATGTGTCTCTTCATGTCTCCATTCTTCAAGGTTGTGGCAGCCTGATGGAAGCTCTTGGGCTGGAATTACGGCTGGAGTGAGATAAGGTTGCAGGGGCTCACTGTGGCCTTTCACAAAACAGGGTAAATCCATCCCTCTGGTATTCAGATTGGTGGGGCTCAGGCTGGATGTGGACATGTCCCCCCAAGCCGCAAGCCTCTCCATGGTGGGTCTGACCTTGGTGTTTCTGCTCCAGCCTGCAGCAGGCATCAAGCCCACCTAGGCCGATGGCCAGGCTGACCTGGACAGACACCTGGAGAAGAAGGACTGTCTCCACTGCAGGTAGGAGCCTTTCCCTCCTTTTCCCTTTCTCTTTTGAGGGACTTTCTGTAGGGGACGAGATGAAGCTCCAAAGCTTCCTAACTGGAAACATTGGTTGTGATAGTCTTTACCAAGCAGTTGTCTGAATTGGGTCTGACCAGATAACTTGGGGTTGAAACAGAAGGGGCTGCCCCTTCTCTCAGAGTCCGGTGAAGTCCCTCACCACCTCTCTGCTCTATCTTTATCACATGTCCAAGCAGTGACTTGACTGGCCAATTCTAAAGCAGAAAGCATTGAGAGTCTAGGGTCCTGCAGAGAAAACCCTCTGTTACCCAGCATCTTCAGGTTCTTAGGGGACAGTGCTTAAAGGGGAGCCCCTCTGGAGAGGCAGTGTGGAAGCTCAGGGGCCTTGTAACATGCTCAGGCCCCAGGCAGCAGCAGGTATGTGGATGACTGCCAGGAAACAGTCACCATGTCTCTGGTGACCATGATGTCACATAGCTTAGTATCTCCTCAAAAGAAGCTTCGGATCTACCCTGACAGTCATGCTAAGGCCATACGTTTCCCAGACTACTCCCACACGTGGCTGAGCACAGCTCGGCCACTAGAGCTGGAACATTTCTAACTGATGGGGAACTCTTTTAATCTTTGTTTGGGGAGTCCCATTGGCCTGGTCCATACTTTCATTATTGCTCTGCAGTCTGAGGCTCTTCTTGCCCAATACTCCTTCCTTTCCTTTCTCCTTTCACAGGTGTCCGATGCACATCATGGACTGAAGGCTCTCATCATCTCCTCCTGCTCTCTCCCCTTTTATCTTTCATAGGTGTTTTTCCAATAAATCTCTTGCATGTCTAATCTTGTCTTGGGTGTCTGCTTTTAGGAGGACCTGAACTGAACAAAGGGCCAGGGTACTTTCCCAGATGGTATCTCAAGTTTAGCATTTCTCGATACCTGTACTGTTTTTTCAGATAGGATAGTACTGTAGTAAAGAGCTTGACTAACTGGGTTCAAATCCCAGGTCGGCCATCTTAGCTGTGTGTCCTTGGGCTCTGGGCCCCTTTTGCAAAATGGGAATAATCACATTACTTCCTCTTAGGGTTGTTGTGAGGTTTATGTAAATTATATAAACCACTTAGAATACTGTCTGACACACAGCAAATAATAAATATTAGCTATTTTTAGCAGCTTTGATAGATGAAGTTGGAAGAAAGGAAATGATCTTAGCAGGTCCCATAGCTATTGATGGTTGGCACTAGAATTCTCTATGTAAAGTTCTGGAGCTCTGAGTACATATGATTCATTGGTTTCTAACCTAGAAGCTAAAATCAAGGGACAGGAAAACACGTAAATAGTTAAGTGGTGTGGTTGTTTTCCCCTACCTTAAACTCCATTGGGTGGGTAACTCCAAAAATGAAAACGGTATATTATTGTTCCTTCCCCTGTACTCTATCCATCAGATAACTCATTCTAGATCACAGAAATGGCACTGAAGACCACAAATGTTTTTCCTTTTTGTCATATTTATGGTAGAGGATGTCAAAGGCATGTCTTTCACTGAAGGGAAGAAGCAGGGTGGGAAGGGAACTAACAATTGCTGAGAGCCCATTAGGGACCAGATGCAGTTTGGTGTTTATGTTGGTTCTCTCTTTAATTCCCATGGCAATCTTGTGGGGTAGGTAGCTGTATTTCCCTTAAATGAAGAAACAGAACTCAGAGAGGTAGAGTGTATTTTCCAAGATCTCTTATTCAAAGTTTTAATAACAAAGGAAGCAAACCTTACCTTCTTTTGGAGTGTTTCGTGAGTGTCATGTCACAACTGTCCCCTAAATGGACAGGAGTCCTTAAGAACTCATCTAGTTGGCCAGGCCCTAGATCCCAGAGGACACAAGGATGAGGGGTCTCCCAAAGCCTGCTGAACTGGTTGGTCACCCATCAATCACCGATGCAAAGCTTGAATCATTTAAGTCATCTGACACCAGGAATTCAGCTCCCTGAATAAAGTATTCACTAAGACATGAAGTCCAAGAATTACTGTATTCAGCGTATACACATTTATTGAGCAACTTCTATGTGCTCAGCACTAGAGTTCGAGATATCTGATAATTACGTAGTCATCAGTAAGGTATACGGAATTATCAAAACCCCTTTCTTCTTTCTTTCCACTGGTCCCTTTTCCTGCCACTCCTCCCTCCGCCCCGCCCCCCCAGCTGCCCCTTACCCAGAACAGGCCAGGATTCCAGGAGGAATGAGACACATGATGGGTTTAGTCACCACATGATGTATACTAGGGTCACAATGTGGCCAGCCTAGAGCCTAGGTTGGGTTCTACTACTCTGTCTGATAAACTGATTAGACATCTAAAAGCATGTTCAGGTGAATAATTTACTAGCATTCATTGCAAGGGGCGGGAGAAGAGAGATTAGTATTCTTTTTCCAATCTGGTTGTAGCAATGGTAGAAAATGTTTCATTAATTTTGTAGTATTTGTTGTCTAGGGTAAATGAACCTATTTTATGTTTACTTGCAATTTGCTTTTTAAAATGAGCCTGTTTTTATCTATGGCTCATTTTCCTAGTCTAACTTATTAAAAAAAACTTCACAAAAACAGACCTTACATTTTAAGGACATTGACCATTTTTTATATATGACTATTCTTTGTGTGTTGCTTGCCTAATAACTTTCATGTTTTATCATCATAAAGTTATTTTAAATATTTATGTATGCAAATGTTTTCAACTTTTCCCTTCAGTATTCTGCCAATAGTTTCACATTTAGGAAGGTCATCCCTGAGCCAAGATTATAAAATCTCCATTTTCTGCAAGCCAATTTTATGGATTCATTTATGAAATGTAAATCTTCAGTCTTTTTGGAGTATACTTTGAAGTAAGGTGTAATGTAAAAAAATCTTTTTTCCCCAAATATTTTCCTCAACACCATTTCTTGACGAATCCATTCTTTCACTACTAGTTTGAATTTTCCTTTTAATGTAAGTATTAAATACATAGATGGTTATTTCCATTCTGTTCATCTGATCTATTTTGATGCCAGTAATAAACTGTTTTTATAACAAATTTTACTATCTGGCAACTCCTCTTTAATCTTTTTCAAAATTTTTCTATTTTTATTAAGTCATTTAAAAATAAACCGGTTTTATTAGGCTTGAATTACCTATATTAATTTGGGGAGAAAAAGGCTTAGAGAACTGCATGTATTAATCTGATCCCAATTTTGTTAAAAAATATTATGTGGTCTTTATTACAAATATATGTGCATATGCATACTAATTATATGGTATACTATGGCTATTTCAAGTACTTGTGTGCTGGATGTCTTCTATCTGTCCCCCAATCCACTCTCCTTCCTGTTCTGTGTCCCTGACGCTTACCAATACGGACTACATCAAATGTCTTCCTTGACCTCTGGCTTCCAGTTTGGCCAAAGGGAAGTATCAGGCAGGAGATGTGAAGGAGAGAGAAGAAAGTGAGGTCAGGTTTTTTTCCCTCACCCTCTGTGAGCTGTAACCATTCCCTCCCCTTGCCCCACTCCCTTCTCCCTTCCCCTGGGCCCCATCTTCTTCCTCCCCTCACCCCACTCCCTTTTCCTCCTTTCCTACTCTCCTTTGCTTAGGGATAGTAACAACACAACCCTTCCCCTCTGATGACAACTTAGAGAAAAATTCTTTATTAAACTCTCTCTCCTTAAGTCATACATTTTGAGTACCATTTATTTCCTCTTGGGACTCTGAATGAACTGATCCAGTGGGATTTCCTGTGATTCTTATTTCTACATTCGTTCTTGCATTACATTCCAGAATTTCTACAATAACCATGGAACACTTTTTTCACAAAAGTGACCCTTGTCATGAAAAAAACTTCGTTTGACTGGGAAATTTCCATGTAAGAAGGATTTATAAGCATAGACATCTAACACCATCCTCCTCCACGGATCCCCTAGCCTAGGATTCCCAATGTTACGTCCAAGGGATTACAAAAGCAGAGAGAAAATGACACGAGTGAGCAACCTAGGGAAGGCTGCCATCCTTGGCCAGAAATCTACAGGTATTTCTGAGAGATGTAAATACCTAAGGTGGTTGCCCATGCTTCCTCTGGTGGGAAAAAGCAAAGCTCTGCCTAAGATTAAGGGACAGTTACAAAAAAAACCAAACCAAACCTGTTGCTGTCGAGTCGATTCCAACTCATAGCGACCCTATAGGGACAGTTACGGTACCCACATTATACCAACCAAACTCATAGGGGCAAGGGGTACCTGGGACAAATTTGGCTGTTACAAGCAGTACTAGGAAGCAATCCCACTGAGCAGCCACACTGAGAGGAGAGAGGAGGGGAACTGGCCTGGCAGGGCATAGCCCTGGCTGCCACACTCAACAGGGAAAAGGAATTTCTTCACTTGCAGTCAGCTCACTGCTGTGATTCCCCCCTAGATCTTCCCTGCTGACTTTATCAACCTTAGTAACATTAAAGGCACACTGCAAATGATTTGCTTTGAAATTTAGAAACAAATTTTATTTAAGATCTGAAATACAATTCCTAAAATATCAACTTTTCAGAAAACCGCGGCTACACAATAATGCATTGCCTCTATCATGTTAGAATGTGCATTAGACGCAAATACAAAAACCATGAAACGAACCACCATCCTTCAACAATCTGAGCAAAGATAGAATGCCTAAGGAACAACATAGATGACTTGCGGAGGATGGGCTGTTTTACTTCAAGCACCATAAAAAAAAAAAAAAGAGCACAAATGCATGGGCTTTCAGGTATATACATTAAGTTGAACCTTTGGCACTAGGAATCAGGGCATCTCGTCACGTAGCATTAACACATATTAGAAAATTGTGTAGTGTCAAAGGGATAGAACCACCAGCATTCAAGCAATGTTGTCAACTAGGCAATAAAATGTTCTACTGAATGTTTCTTCTTTGTCTAATTACTGCGTACACTGGTAGCAACTTTGAAATGAGAAGAGGAGCTTACCCTCCTTTTATTTTCTGTTTGAAACAAACAGAAAACAAACTTAAACATCAGCCCTGTGATACATTAACGATTTTAAGAGAACATCAATTATACAAGAAAAAGACTAAGAACAAAAAGAAAAGTGTTTACAGATATCCAGACATAACAGTGAGTGGTCAGTAGACCCTCACAGGGCTTTGCGATGGTACTCAGCTGAAGCCACTTTGTAATCACTGGCAGTAAACAGGGCTGCGGAATTCTTTGCCAGATACTTTAGGAAATCATGCAAATAGCCCAACAATAATGCAAGGCTCTTCTCATCAAGGGGCGTATAGGCCAACATTGCTCCGATTCTTACAAATAATCTCAGTAGGTGTGGCGCTCCATAAACCTGGGACATTGGCGCATCAGGGTGAGCCATGAGGATCTCGGCATACTGGGGCCTCTCAAATTTGTAGAGCAGCTGAGTGCCCAACATCACATTGAAATATTCTTTTATTCCTGCCACAACTTCATTAACTGCATATTCCTTATTGTCGACATTTCCTTGAGATCTCTTGCAATTTGCATACTCTTCCAGAATGGCATCTACATTCTTCTTAGCCGGGAGCTGAAACAGCTGCTTCTGCCTGGTAACTAAGTCCCAGTCCTCAACAAGCCATGGTTTTAATTCTTCAGGAATCTTCACCTTCACCTCCACTCTATTCTTAAATGCCTCCTCACTTTCAACAGTAGGATCCGCCCGGGCCCTTTTCTTCCGAGGTGGCTGAGGGGCTTCACTGGTACTGCCACCATCTCCGTTTCCAGGAGTCTTCTGTTTATTCTTTCTTGTCTTCCTCACGGATCCTGAAGGGGGGTTCTCTGCAGAGCGACCCCCCCATCTGCCTGGAAGAGCTGGCTCCAGATTCTTCTGCTGAGGACCAGCTGTCTTCTTTCCTGAGGCAGCCCCTCTCATCTTACTTCTCTGCATGTTGCTTCTAGTTGGCTTTTTGAAGTTGTCTTCTTCAGCAGATTGTTGTCCACGAGTTTGAGAACCCTGCTTTCTGGAACTCATTCAACCCTGTTTTTCTTCCAACCACTGTAACACATAAAGTATTTTACTTGGTTGTTTTCTACGACAACCTTTAACACACTATGCTTCATGCAGGCACATCAAAGCACAACACACGCTCTCTTGGAATCTGGATTTGTACAGGACCATTTGTAAGTGACTTTCTACCTCCTATCACATCCTCATTATCATCTATTACCCTTATCCCACCCACCCACTCATCAGACCTGCCCATAAATTAATTTTGTGATGTCCCTCAAACGATAGAAACATAATTTGAGAGAAAGACTGAATAAAATAAAAAACTATGAAATGCAGTGGGGTTGAAAGGCAAGGCTTTTGAACAGATGAAAGAAATAAGGAAAATTAATTTAGTTGATTGGAGGCAAAATGAGCAACGGTAAAGGTTCTTGTTTAAGTGCAAGTAGGTGATGATAAAGGCCTGAAATAGGGCTATGAGAGAGTCAAGAGAAACTGAAGAATATAGAACTTGGTAACTGAGGAGGGAGGAGTCAAAGGTGGCTCTGAAATCTCAAGCTTGAGTAACTAATAAAGAATAAAAGCACTGATTTTTTAAGTGTTAGCTTAGAACCAGCTATAAAATAATAAAACACAGGTAATTCAGCCATTCATTAATTCAGTCAGTCATCTGCTTCAGGACAGGTACTATGCTAGGTGCTGGGGATTCAAATGTCTCAAGTGACAATTATAAAACAAGGTTAGTACAATGATAGTTATAGGCACCGAGTATTATGGGAGAAAACAAGAGATGGTACATGACACCACCTTCAGTGATAGCTTGTTGGAGGAGGGGATAAATTGGTGAGAGAGAAGTCAATGATGATTCCCAGGTTTTGAGGATGGGTGACTAGGGTCTTAGTATTATCACCAAATGAAACTGCATCTAGGAGGAGAAGATGGATTAGAGGGAAAAGAAGATCTGCGTTGGAACTACTGAGTGTAAGATGTGCAGTTATACACGTGACTTTAAGATTCAGGTGAGAGGTCAGAGGCAGAAATGGACATCTGAGAGTAATCATTATATCGTTGGCAGTGGAAACCATGAGTTAAACAAATAATACAAGGAGAATACAGGAAAAAAAAAAGTGAGCCAAGTATAGAGTTCTGGAAAACCTAGGGCAGACTGATACTCAAGAGATGAGCAGAGAAAGAGATGAGAAAAATGAAACAAAAATGGTCAGAGCAGGCATAGGGGAATTAGAATGGCATTCTGGGAGCCAAAGAAGTTGAGAGTTTCAAGAAGGGAAAGGGGTAATCTACAGTGTAAAATGCAGCAAAAAGGGCTAGTAAGATAGGGATGGGAAAAAACTGTTCTAGTATTCTTATGGTGTGACAGATGAAACAATTTCTTTGACTTACATAATCTTCTTCCTTCTTCTCCTTCCAAGAACTCCTAGTGCTTTCTCAGATGGAATCTTATAGAGCTTCAGGGATGGTCTGGAAGGATGAGGTGGGTATCTACAATGAAGATTAACGTTCGTGAAATAATATAGAAAATAATAATAATATAGGATTTTATGTAGTTACATAGGAATGATATGTAATTTGATAAACAAGTGAAGTATCAGAGAAAATATATGAGTTCTGGTGTCACACAGACCTCTACTTCAATTAGGCTCCACCATTTTTAAGCTGTGGGGAAACCCTGGTGGTGTGGTGGTTAACAGCTACGGCTGCTAACCAAAAGGTCGGCAGTTCGAATCTCTGCCATAGGGTTGCTATGAGTCAAAATCAACTCGACAGCAGCAGGTTTGGTTTTTGAGGTTTTATTTTTAAGCTGTAAGACCTTTGGCATATATGTAAGCTTGCTTAGCCTGTTCTCTCCAGGGCTTCAAACTAGTTCATTCAGGATCAAACCACTGCTGAGAATTTGCTAATTCTGCTGGTTAGGGACAAATTTTGAGAAACACTAGTAGAGCAGTTGTTCTCAAAATTATACCTAAGAATCACCTGGGGATCTTGTTAAAATGTAGCTTCTGATTCAGTATTTCTGGGTGGAAATGCAAATTCTAAACAGGGTTTCGAAGCCTGGTTTTCTCATCCACAGAAAACCAAACCAAACCCGTTGCCGTCGATTCCAATTCACAGCGACCCTGAAGGACAGAGTATAACTTCCTTATAGGGTTTCCAAGGAGCTCTGGTGGATTCGAACTGCCGACCTTTTGGTTAGCAGCTGTAGCTCTTAACCACTATGCCACCAGGGTTTCCCTCAGCCACAGAATGTGGTTAACCATCCCTACCCTTCACAGTTTCTTCTAAGACTCAATGTGATATGGCTGAACAGCGAGCACAGTTCTTTGTAGGAATACCTCCACATGTGAACATGCACACAAAGATGTTCATCACAGCGGTGTTTATAATACTGAAAATTGGAAATACCTACATATTCAATAGGGAAACAGTAATACAAATTATTATATATGTACATTACGGAAGAATGTGCAGCCGTTAAAATGAATTAAGCAGAGATTTATGTACTGACACAGAAATATGTGCAATATATAACCAACCAAACAAAAAAAAACCAAACCCATTGCTGTCGAGTCAATTCCAACTCATAGTGACCCTGTAGGACAAAGCAGAATGGCCCCATAGGGTTTCCACTGCTATAATCTTTACAGAAGCAGACTGCCACATCTTTCTCCTCCAGTGCGGCTGGTGGGTTCAAACCAACCTTTTTGTTAGCAGTTCAGTGCTTACCCACTGTGCCACCAGGGCTCCTTTTGGGATACGTAACACAGGTGGAGAAATAAGGATTGGCCTCAAACAAAAAGAGAAACCTGTTCTTATGAACATGTGATCCAATTTGTGTTTTAAACTAGTGTGTACAAATGCGTAAGAGAATAACTAGACAGATAGATACCAGATTATGACAACAGGGGTCACCTTCTGGAAGGAGTACTTTGGTGGCACAAAGGTTAAGCACTCAACCAGCCAAAAGGTTGGCAGCTGAAACCCACCTGGAGCCACCCTGGAAGACAAGCTTGGCAGTCTGCCTTCTGAAAAGTCACAGCCTTGAAAACCCTATGAAGCAGTACTACTCTGCACACATGGGGTCACCATGAGTTGGAATTGACTAAACAGCAACCAACAACCTCTTCTCAGAAAGGGAGCAAAAAGGAGACGCTGCTGGACCAATCTTAAATCAGGTTTCTCTGACAACTTTCAACCACAAAAAAAGCTCTTCAGCCAATCTCTACCCCTTAAGACTATGTGGCCAGGTGTCAGGAAAGTCCTGAAGGGGGGAGTAAGAGATAAATATTTGAAGACTAGAGCCCTGAGTCAGGGACACCAGTTACTGGAAAGAGAGGCCTGGTGGTGGGTACTCTCACTAAGAAAACACCAGCCTTTAACTGAAAAGGGAACAAATCTCTGAGCAGGAACAAAAGGGCAAAGCCAATCTCCAGCATCACAATCTGTGAAGAAGGAGAATGACCCTGTGAGAATCAGAAACCTTCTGGCTGTCAGGAATACACAGATATATCCTTGATAAGAGCCTTGCATTAATGCTGGCCTATCTGCATGATTTCCTAGTATCTGTGAAGGACCAGACAGTGGTGACAGCGGGCAGTGTCATGGTATTACATTGTAAGCTATCATGCTTACAAAATAATTTTTAAAAAAGGAATTCACTGAGACCAGGACAGAATAGATAAACATCTGAGACGATCAGAGAATTTAGTCAATATGAATACAATTCAGAAAGTCCATTTTGTGGCTAATACAATGCAGAGATTCCATAGAAGAAGATGATAGTAAAATACCAACTAAAGAAAGCAAGATGACCCTATGCAGACTAACCCACTGCCGTTGAGTCGATTCCAACTCACAGTGACCCTTATAGGACAGAACTGCCCCATAGGGTTTCCAAGGAGTGCCTGGTGGATTTCAACTGCTGGCCTTTTGGTAAGCAGCCGCAGCTTTTTAAAATTTTTATTGTTGTAGTTTAAATGAAGTTTACATTTCAAGTTAGTCTCCCATACAAAATTTGTACATACACTGCTGTGTGACCCTAATTGCTCTCCCCATACTGTGACAGCACACTCCTCCTTTCCACCGACTCCCCCTGTCCACTCAACCAGCTCCTAACCCTCTCTGCCTTCCCATCTTACCTCTGGACAGAAGCTGCCCGTTTAGTCTCTTGTATCTACTTAAGCTGAGGCACACTCCTCACGAGTTATCACTTTATGTCCCACAGTCCAGTCCAATCCCTGTCTGAAGAGTTGGCCTTGGAAACTGTTTTAGTTCTGGGCTGATAAGAGAATCCGGGGGCCATGCTTTCCGGGGTTCCTCCAGTCTCAGTCAGACCATTACGTCTGGTCTTCTTACTAGAATTTGAGTTCTGCACCCCACTTTTCTCCTGCTCCATCAGGGACTTTCTGTTGTGTTCCCTTTCAGGGCGGTCGCTGGTGGTGCCATAGCTCTTAACCACTAAGCCACCACGGTTTCCGACTAGAATGAGTGAAAAACCTAGTACTACGGCCAGGCTGGACAGGAACTATTTTGGAAGCCACATTGGTTATTACCATTTCCTTAGTGAAGAGGAACCAGAGAATGATAAGTGAACCTGCTGCTTATCCTTGCTATTGACTGCATATATTCATACATAAAACCACAAAATAATTTTACCGGCCTCTCATTACAGAAGGTGAGTTCAATCATTCTCTACAAATTTTCCTATCATTCATATGAAGTCTAAAGTTGAATGAAACTTCTAACACAGTTTTATTAATACCTGCATCGTTGGTTACGGTTTGTGTGTCCAGAATGAATAAAGGCAGGGAAGCAGCCCTTCTAAAAAACTCTCAGTGACCTTTATTTCTGAGTGTCCCGCATATTAAGCACTCACTGTTAACCTGGGAATCAAGGATCAGACATCAAAAGGGAAGATCCATCCTTTAGAGATTTCTGGCTCCTACTTGAAATAACAAGTTTTTGGATAGCATTACTACTGTCACTAGACTGCACACTTCCTTTCCCAGAAGCTTCAACTGCTCCATGGATTGGTGGTAGATGTTCTGCACACATTCCTTATAAAAGCTGGTAGGAAGTCAGCATTAAATACTGCTTTTTCTGAGCTACTTTAAATTTTGAATCCACCAGTTTCAATCTTGAGTTTTCAGGTAGTTATTACATTGTTTACTCACTTGGGTATGTTCACTCTTTGCCCCAATTAGACTCCCTCATCTAAATTCCACGTCAGGTCCCATCTCTTTTTAAATCTTCCCTTACTCTAGCTCATGTTGCTCTCCCATCTCCAATACCATTTGAAGGTGACATCAGAAAAATGTTTCATGTTGTTTCATGTGCTAGTTTTGCTTAGGGAACTACATTAATTTCAATTTGCCACAGGTCTTGTTATACCTATCTTGCATTTTTCACAGTGCCTAGGTCCCCGGGGGTGGGTGTGGGGGTGTGTGTGTGTAAAACCAAACCCATTAGCTATCAAGTTGATTCCGACTCATAGCAGCCCTACACGACAGAGTAGAACTGCCTCATAGGGTTTCCAAGGAGTAGCTACTGGATTCGAACTGCTGACCTTTTGGTTAGCCTGAGTTCTTAACCACTGCACCACCAAGGTTCCTGGGTATATACAGGGAATAGTAAACTGCTGAATCAAAGAAGGGAGGTGATTTGGCACATGGAGAAAATAGGGGCAAAAACTGGGAACAGTTACCAAACATTTTTCCACTTCTTTCCCATAGGACAGTTCTGTTAGGCCAGAAACGGAGAAGACACATTTGTAATGTTTATCATAGTTTCCTGCCTTTAATTTGAATCTCTATGTAAATACACACTTACACAGAGGTGAGCTCATACTGGTTAGTAAATCTTAGATTTCCCTTTTCTTTTTAAATTTACTATTACAACTAATCATGGTCCCGTATTATGAACGTCGGAATTTGCACCCATTTTGAGAGCTGTATATTTAAAATCAAATCGACACACCTTACCTTAGTTAACACCCCTCCCCATTTTATCCCACAACTACCAATTATAGTATTTTGTATAAACACTTTTTGCCTTCATTTCATATTATTCCTTTGCAAGATTCCCAGGAGTCGATTTAAAGGGTCAAGAGGTCTGACACTTTTAAGGCCCTTAATAAATCACCTCCCAAATAGTGTAAAAATATCACTTATCACACCTCATACCCAGGGCAGCACTGGGTAGCCTCATGAAAATATTTGTGAATTTGATGAGGAAAAAGGGGTTGTTTTAGTTTAGCTTGTATTTATTAGTGAAGTTTTAACATTTTAAAAATGTGTACATTGGCCATTTGTATTTCAGCTCTTGTCCTTTACCCATTAATCTGGAGTTGGTTCTTGGTGATTTTACCTACTTACACCTTTAAATATTAAGAATTATGTCCTATTTTGGTAAATATTTCCTAGTATTTTCTTTTAGTGTCTGACCTTGTCTTTCCCCTCAAGTCTTATATGGTCAGATAGGTAGTTTTTCCTGCCACTGTTTTTAAGTCTAAAAATTAAGATATATTTTTATGGATTTATATTTAATTCTTCAATCCACCTAGAATTTATTTTGTGATGTATTAGCTAACCATCTAATTTTCTCCCAAGTAATTAAATTTTGTGGCACCATTTATTGTGTAATTTTCCCTTTATATACCCATAAATACCACGTACATAAAGAGGTGGGCATCTCCCTACCTCCCCTACTCTAATGTATGCCCTGAACAAACCTGTGTGCATTCATTCAATTTTTTTTTATGTGCATATCCACACACATAAATACACCTTTAAAATCAAATGTTACGTGTGTGAATATATCATGCATTTTAATAACTTGTTTTGAAAAAGATGAAATACATACTGCTCTGCACCTTGTTTTTCTCGTTAGGATATTATCATTAACATCTTTTCATGTCAGCACATACCTACCTCATTCTTTAACATCCACATTGTATTCTGTAATTTTTACGTTCCATAGTTTAACAAGTCCCTTATTAATGAGCATTCAGCTTGTTTCCAACATTTCATTATTTTAAAAAAATGCTGTTTAACAGTAGCTGTATTAGAGCATTAGGCTAAATATTTCTGAAGGATCTGTTCCCAGAAGTGAAACTGTTTGTTGAAAGGATTTACTTATTCACAATTTTTGATAAGATAAAGCCAAATTCACATCAAAAAGAACTGTTTCAATTTGTATTCCCAGCAAAAGTGCATGTCTTTTCACCAACCTCCTCAAGGACAGTGGATAAACAACATTTTTGGAAGAAAAAAAAAACAACTTTTTTTTTTGGCGTAACAGGTAATGAGGCATTTTATTTTCATTTGAATTTGTGTGATATTGAACATCTTTTCATATGCTTATTGTCAATTTATCTTTTTTTCTGTTCTACTGGGTTATTTGCTGCTTTTTATTGATTTCTAATAATTACCCTTTTTTATGTTGGGAATACTTTTTCCAAACTGCCATTTGTCTTTTAAGTGTGTTTATGGTATCTTACTTTAAGAATTTCTAAAAATGACTGCTATACTATTTCCTGGTATTTTTATAGTTTTTCCTCCTACATTTAAATCTCTAATCGTCTAGAATTCATCTTTGCATAAAATATAAGCTTTTTTCCAAATATACAACAAACTTTTCCTGATCTCGATTATTGAAGAGTCCACCCTTTCCCCAATAATTTGAAATGCTCTTTTATAACATTCTAAATTCTCCACAGTATATGGGTCTTTTGTGGTACTCTCTTCCCAGTGTTTTTTGATTATTCAGTTCTTAAAGGTATCACTATTTCTAGGCCATCTGTTCTGTCCCAGTGATATGTCTGATTATTCTCAAACCAGTATCACACTGGTTAATCATCATATCTTCAAAACATAAACGTTGCCCTAGAATAACACTTGTAAATGTGTACCAAGAGAACTATACAAGGATTTTTAATGCAGGATTATTTGAAGTAGCAAAACATCAGAGTCAATCTCCAGTTTGGCAAAATACAACGTACTATACCCATAATATGCAATATCATGCTAGTTAAAGGAGTGCCATTGTGAAAGGAATCAAATAGAACTGTATGAATGGACATGAAGACATTCGAGACAAACTGAACACAGATAGCTAGTTGCAAAACAATACTTATAGTGGGACACCATATTTGTGTAAAAAGAAAAACACAAAGCAACGTTTTATGTATCTCCATAGACTTTTTTTTAAAGAGGTACACAATTTAGATCTAGAAGGAAATAGACCAAACCGATATTAGTGGTTACCTCTAGGGAGGGTAAGAGAATTGAGAATGGTTAAAAAGGAAACCTAAGCCTACTGTTATATTTAAATTTTATAAGGAGAATGTATTCACATATCAATTATGTGATTAAAAACACATAATACTTTAAATTTATAATGATATTCTAAGCTACTCTTATCCATGGATTATACATAGAGCTGAACTATTCAGTTAGTTGTTACTGCTTATTGTACACTATGTAGGCACACCATTCAGACTGGTTTCCCTCCCTCCTTCTAGGTTCTGGCCATCCTCAGAGGCTGAAGTCAAGAACCATTTCCTCCTTAAGGCTTTCTCCATTTCACGCCACCCTGACTGATGCCTTCTCTGAGCTCCTACTGGCTCAACAGTCCACCCTGCTCCCTTTAGCCTTTAATCATTCTCCAAATGGCCTCACGTACAGGGTTTTCTGCCTACCCATCTAGTACATCTCTTCCACCAGGGCAGTGCCCTCCTCTGCAACCTAGCTTTTGGAAGGGAGAAAAATAAGGAAAATACAGTGACTCCATGAGAAATGGAGCTGTAAAGAGACTGAAAACCTTCCTTCATCTCCTCATGTATGCGACTGATCATTTGGGAATGCAGACTCCAATCGCTAACATCTTTGTATACAAGTGTGCCACAAATAAGTGTGAATAACACCTTCTAGTTTGATGGAATAAACTTTTAAATGCAAACACACCACGTCAGTTACATTTATATCAATTCTCTCTTCTGGATCTTGGAACATCTCCTTCATGTGTAACAGTTTGCTGTTGTTTTATTTTCCAGACTGAGGACAAAGGAGGAATGATATAAAAGCTACTAGCAAACCGAATATGATATGATCTGCTAGTTGCCACTTATGTTAAAGTTATAAGTCCTGGGAATTCCCTGATAAATAAATATGATCAATATACTTAAAACCTTTCTAGACTGTTAGGACAAGCCAGAAGTCAAAATTTCAGAAATTCAGTTCTAGTGGTAACGCTGCTTCTGGAAAATCAGGAGAAAAACCAACATTAATTTTTTTTTGCAATTCCAAAGAGAGGTATCTACTGCTTTTAGAAGCGTGTGTGTGTGTGTGTAAAACAGGATGTTATCAGAAGAACTAATCATTATTAAAGCACTTACATGTGCCAGGCACCGTCCTGGTACTTTACATTTAATTCTCACAACAATCCTATGAAGTAGGTACTATTATTACCTCTATTTTACATATGACGAAACTTAGTACAAAGCGAGTAAATATCTTGCCCAGGATCACAGAGTAAGTGGCAGAGCCAGTATTTAAATTTAGCAAGTCAGTATTTGCTCTCAACCACTAAACTATGCTGCATATGGGGTGCCCCAAAATAAGGAAAACAACATAACAAATATATGGACTTGTGGAACTAACTATAGGGCATGATTTGTAGAATCTTTTATCGAGAAATGCAAGATTATATAAGCCCTCTGTTGTTTAGGTCTCTATATCCACTTTCTACACTGGAAGCACCAAGGGGTTTAGCTCCATCCTTCCCTTATTAGAATTCAGAGTGCTTTCCCAGATAGGGGCTTATTAATGTTCAAAATATTCCTGGACGCTTAGGAAGACTATGTGGTATTATCTTGTTTGAGGACTGAGGCCAGGAGAAGGGAAGCACTTACCCAAGATTCTGTAATCAGGGATGGTTCCGTAATCAGGATCAGATCTTCTGATCCTTACTGTACAACAAACTTAGCTTTTCTGATGGTGACCTAGAAGGTCAAAGAAGGGAACAGGAAAGGACATAAAATAAAAAGATATGAGATGATGGTTTTCTTCTCCATCAATCAATGCATTTATCACACACAACGGACATCAAAGCTGATAATGTACAGTTTTTTTTTTCCTTTCTTGTCGTTATATTTTCAAATTATGTACATTTACCCTTTTTTGGACTTTTTTTCACCTTTTTATGAAGGAAAAAATCAAATGGATAAAAATGTAGATAGAATAGGATTACAAACCCACACAAATCTATCACCCAGCTTCAATTACCAACTGAAGGCCATCTTGTTTCTTCTATAACCCCACCCACTGCTCCCCCTCCCCCGATTTTTTAAGCACCGAATAGCTAATTTTTTATATTTTATCACGGAAAATTTCAAACATATACTAAGGTAGACAGGGTAATATCAGTCAGCTTAAACAACTTTTAACTTTAGGCCAGTTTTCTTTTATCTATAGCCCTCTCCACTCTCCCCTTCGCCGAGTTATTCTGAAGCAAATCCTAGTCGTTAAGGTATTTTGAAGCCAATCCCAGACATTATATTATTTAATGTGTAAATATTTTAGTCGACAATTTAAAAACATAACCAGAATACCATCATAACACCAAAAAAATGACATAAATTTCTTAAAAACCATAAAATATCGACTCGGTGTTCAAATTTTCCCGATGTATCTTAAACAATCTTTTACAGTTGCTGTGTTCAAATCAGGATCCAAACAAGGCCTACTCATCGCATGTGGTTGATCACCAGCTCGCTCTCGTTCTCAATCTCTTTTTCTTACTTTTCAATTTGGAAAATTCCAATCCCCACGATTTCGAAGCAAAAAAATCTCAGCATATAAATTTCACTGGTAAAGATTACGCCTTTTATAGCTCTAATTTCTTCTAGGGAAGTTGATGGGCAGGGAAGGCACTATAACGAGCGAATTTACATAATTAATACATATTTTTCTCATTCTATTATGTGAGGCTTTATCGCCATAGTAACAGTAATATCTACAGGAGCCAGACTTCGTATTAAGTGCCTTATACGCACTATTATACTTAACCCTCGTACACGTCTCTGAAGTAGATACTATTATTATCACCATTTTACAAACATGGAAACCGAGACACAGAACAGGAGCCTTGCCCGAGCTGGGCGTTGGCGAGCAGGAATTTGAACCAACTGTGCCCGACTGTAAAGCCACTAGCTGATTCTGTCTATATGTATATACATACATATATATGTGTGCGTGTGTGTATATATAAGATAAAACGAAATTATCAACCCTTCCTCCCCACCCCCACCCCGAAACCTGAAACGAGAATCCAGCTCTTCCCAGCAGCCGACGTGTGATCACTGCCGTTCCTCCAACCGCCATAGTAAAGCCAGGTTTCTCTGGCAACTGATATCCATAGGCAGACACGTCATCCTAAAGGCGGGCTTATGCCCGCCAGCCAATCATATTCGTCTTGTCTAAGTTTTAGAATGTTCTATAACCAAATGATTGGACGAGGACTACCACGTAATCAATGACACTTAGCCGCAGTAAAGGCGGGTGCTAGTAACCTGCTTCTTCATGGTTACGGCTCGGAGCAAACCAATCACCTTCCTTCTTTAGTGTGCGCTGCAGCCAATCACATTTACCCTCTTAGGTTCTTAGCCCACCCTCCAAAAGCGCGACAGCCTTTGGGTCATAAGTCTATAGAGCAGAGTGTTCACGTGGCCTATTTTCACGACCCAGAGTTCCCTTGACCAGAAGGTTTTTTTTTTTCCTGCGGAGAGGCATTATGGGTCCCCCCCCACTACTGGGAAAGGAAGTGTCTACGTGGCCTGCGGAAACAGGATGGGCGGAAATGAGCTAAAGTTCCCGCCGGTGAGGAAGCGCGAGGTCGAACGTGGGCCACGCCCCCGAACCTCTTGCGCAACTCTGGAGGTGTAGGGGAAGGCGGGGGTGTTTTTGACGTGCGTGTGAGTGGAGGTGGCGGGTGGCTCGGGCGTGTGGTGTTGGGGCCTGTGTGTGTGCGCAGGCAAGCTCGCGTGGCCTTGGAGTGTGTGCCATCCTGCGCCTCTGGCTTTGGGGCACGGTGTGTGTCCCGCAGTGGGGTTGGTGAGAGAGTGTGTGTGTATTTACCTATAGGTGAACTGCGCTGTGTTAAATTTAGGTAATGAGTGTGTGGGTGTTTATTACAGCGAATGTTCTCTACTTTTGTATGTTTGAAAATTGTTCTAATTAAAATGAAAATAAGTCAAGCGGATAATAACAAATAAAGGGCCTTTGTTATATGGAAGTATTTTGGTTTCCCCTATCGACTCAATTTTAGACTAAAAATACACCTTCTTCCACGCTTTGCTCAGTGCCAAAATCCTGCTCTAAACCACAGCTCTCCAGTGTGTAAGTACCAAGTCCTCCCATTCCTCTATTAGCAACTCCAAGGGGAAGCTTCTTTCATGTTCCCCTATATCCTCCCCCCATCTCCGCCCGCCCTTCCCCCTACCTCTCCACCCCCGCCTCCCGCCGTCGGTCGACCCTTCTCTCCCCCCAACTTTCCCCCTTCTCCAGTCAGTCCCCCGTCCCTTCCCCCCGCCCCCGTCCCTTTTCCTCCCCTCCCAGGACGGCTCCCGGCTCCCTGCTCCCTGCTCCCTGCTCCCTGCCTCCCACTCCCGCCCCTTTCTCCCTGCCCGCCCCCAGCCCCCGCTCCTCCCCAAAGTTGCACGCAATTCTCCTAGTGCAGGTATAATTTTCTGCTGCAATAATCTATATATGACAGCCTCTCCCTCCACGAAGGACTAAATTTCTGTGGAGGCAGAGCTCTCTTACCTTTTTGTCCTGACCACCAAGCACAGTGCCCTTCAGGCGAGTACACACTCGATTAATTTTCCAGAAAGTTCTCTGGATGAGGTTTATACCTCTCAAGTCTGTCACTAGATGTCGCCAAATCCAAGCAAAGGATTGGCTGTTTGGTCCCTGGAATTATGGGATTTTGTCCCCCGCCCCCTCGTTTCTGATTTTTTGAACTCTCCAATCTGTAGTGATTATGTGTATCCTTCATTTTTAGGGGGAAAATGAAGCCAACGTTTGTAAATGGCCCTACTAGGCGGGGGACCATGGCCCAAGATCCGAATGCTTTTCTCGTTTCTTTGCTTCTTACCGCAACACTTAAATTTTTTTCCTTCCTCATCCCTCTCCTTTCTTCCATGCTTTCTTTTATCAGGGAAGTGAGGAATGATACCAGGCACTGATGCTGATGAAGTTTCTACCCTTTCTGTTCACCTTCTTTTCAAATGTTAACAGCCCCCCAAAACAGTACACAGAGGCCTATTTAGTCAGTATAGATAGGTTAAGAACTCTGAGGTAAAACTTGGACCCTGGCGTTGAAAACTGATCTTCCTTTTCTCGTGACATTTTTATCGCACGTGTATGTGCAGTGGTACTGCTAAACTTTATTATGCCTTTGGAGTCAGAGAGCTTTTAAACCCTATGTCACCACGTTATAGCTCTGTGACTCTGGGCAAATGACTTATGTTCTGTGATCCTCAGTTTTTTTGCATGCTTTCTGTATTTTAGATGCTGTGTTGACTTCACATGGATATTCTCATTTATTCCTCATAAAATCCCTTTTAGGTGGGTACTACAAAATCAAAATCCAACAACAAAAATCATACCTCTTTCAGTTATCAATCATATATACATATGTGCGTGTGTGTAGGGGGCTGCTTAGAGCAGTGGTTCTCAAAATATGTTTCCTGGACCAGCAGCTTTAGCATCACCTGAGAAGTTAAAAATTCAGATTCTCAGGCCCCACTTCAACCCTATTATTGTTGTGTGTGGTTGAGTTGATTACAACTCATAATGAACCTATAAGACAGAACTGCCCCCCTATGGTTTACTAGGCTGAAATCTTTACAGGAGCAGATAGCCAGGTCTTTTCTACTGTGGAGCTGCTGGTGGGTTCAAACCACCGACTTTTTGGTTAGCAGCCAAACACTTAACCACTGCGCCACCAGGGCTCCTTACTTCAAGCCTACTGAATCAAAAATTCTTGGGGTGGGGTTTGGCAATCTGTTATTAGAAGCTGTCCAGGTGATTCATATGCAGACTAAAATTTGAGAACCGCTGCTTTGGAGGGCAGAAATGCAATGCTTATTTTTGTACACACCACTAGAGGGTGCTACAGAAAGTAAAGCAAAATAATAAACGATCCATATGCTTTATTGAGATACCCTGCGGATTAGGAACTAATGTGTAGGAGATGTCAAACTATTTCCCAAGTACACAAACAAGTATGGGAACCAGGATTTGAACTGTATCTGCCTCTCAATCCTAGCCCTTAACATTATTGTTCAACAGTTATAGTTTGTCTTTCTGGGCCTCAAAACACATTACAAATACACTCTTCCCTGCTTTGGCTAATGTTGACTAGAGGGTCAAGGAAAGGCAGGAAAGCAAATCAAGTAAATGGAGATATTTTGATGATTTTCATACCCTTCTTTATCTCCATTCTATAATTGGATATCGTGTAAAAGCTCATGCTTCCCTTCTTGCTTTTGTATTTTCCAAGTGCTCTCTCTACCCTGAAATTGTTTCTTTTTTAGTTTATGTCTGAATCTCTTCCATGCATGAGAGAGGAATCATAGTGCTGAGGGAACAAAAGTTGTTGAAAGCCTACTGTGGGCCCCACTATATAGATTTATACCCATTAATCTCAACAAGAGGTCTGTAAATTAGGTGACCTTTATCATCATTTTATAGATGATGACAGTGAGTTCCAGACATTGTGTTTTTCTTCAGTCATACAATTTGTAAGTAGTGGCACCTGGGTAATACTAGGTATATCTGACCTTATCACCCTACTAAGCTTTCTACTCCTGGGTTTTGAGTTTGGTTTAGTTACTCAATATGTAAGTGACTTTCAACAAGTTCTTTTAACTTTTCTGAGTTCCAGTTTTACCATATATTAAATGGGAAAACATATTTCTGCTTCATAATCTTTGTTGTTGTTGTTAAGTCAGTTCCAACTCATGGTGACCCCGTGTGTGCAGAGTAGAACTGTTCCATAGGGTTTTCAAGGCTGTGACCTTTTGGAAGCAGCCAGGCCTATCTTCCAAGGTGTCTTTACCTGAGTTTGAACAGCCAACCTTTTGGATAGTAGTCAAGTGCTTAAATGTTTGTATCCCCCAGGGAGCTGCATTATCCAATGCTGTCGCCACTAGCCATGTGTGGCTACTTAAATTTAAATTAATTAAAATTAACTGAAAACTTTAGTTCCTCAGTCGAACTAGCTAACAGCTACTTACGGCCTAGTGACTACCGTATTAGACAGTGCAGATATGCAACATTCCCACCATCACAGATTTAGAGGATATAAAGTATGTAAAAGGGCCTAAGAAGCCCTGGTGGTGCCACAGTTAAGTGCTCAGCTGCTAACCTACAGGTGGGCGGTTCGAAACCAGCCAGCAGCTCTGCTGGAGAAAAGACCTGGCCATCTACTCCCAAAAGATTTAAAAAAAAAAAAAAAAAAAACCTGTTGCCGTCGAGTCGATTCCAACTCATAGCGACACCTAGGAAGCATTATGGGGCAGTTCTGCTCTGTCACGTGGGGTCATTATGAGTTGAAAACGACTGGACAGGACCTAACAACAACAAAAGGGCCTAGCATAGGGCACTTCTCATGGCAGGTGCCCAAGAAAAGTGATTTCCTCTGCTTTTTCCTTTCAGAGGTGTTAGGGGTGTTCTGTTTTATTAAGGGGGTCAGTTGAGAGAGGTAACTTACCCAAAGTACTATAACAGAGTATGTGTCTGGCACCAGGACCTACATCTCCTGGCCCTCGCTTCAGTAGTCTGTCTAGCAGACCCATCTTTGTTTTGCTGTGTGAAGTTTCAAGGCCAAGAGTATGAATGACGTGAATTAACTTTGGAGTCAGGGTGGTAGCAGAGAAGGGCATGGGAACTGAATGCCTCCTATGTGCCCGGCAGTACTAGGCCCAGCTCTTTACATCTGTTATCTTAGTGAATCCTCACTGAAGCCCAGAGAAGTTAAATACTTACCCAAAGTTGCTCAGCTAGTAAATGGCAGAGTAAAGGTTTAGATTTCTCTTGACTCTAAACCTACCCACCCACTGCCGTAGAGTCGATTCAGACTCATAGCGACCGTATAGGACAGAGTAGAACTGCCCCATAGGGTTTCCAAGGGTGTAATCTTTACAGAAGCAGACTGCCACGTATTTCTTCCCGCGGAGCGGCTAGTGGGTTCGAACCACTGAGCTTTCAGTTAGCAGCTGAGTGCTTAACCACTGCACCACCAGAGCTCCTTCATCTGACTCCAAAGCCCATGCTTTTCCCATTATGCCATGCTACCCTCTCAAATGTGAATACAGTCCTGAACCCTCCACTTACTTGTAGGAAAAAGCAAGCTTGAGCAGATTCCTGATTCTTAGCAGATCCTCAGAAAATATGAGTTACTCTTCTTCCTTTCAAATTTACAGCTGAACAACTGTCTTCACAGTCCTTTTCAACTGGAAGGGAAAGATAGCTTTGGTAAATGTTTGGCTCAAAGGCCCAAGGCCAGAGAGAGCTATTTATGGTCTCAGGCTTCACAGGGCACTCAATGGCTCCAAGCACCCTGTGTTTATCTTCAAGGCCACCATTAGCTCATACAATACCTTTGTGCCGATTAGAACCATGTGCCTGCCCCCCGGGGCCAGATTCGTTGCAGAAAGTTGTCCACTCCAGTGGAATACTTTAAAAAATGCTTTTCTTTCTCTGCAATGTTGCAGTCTTCACCAGGACAGTCAAAGGATGAATTTAAGCCCCCACTTGTGCTTTCTCAGTTGGACACGCTTGTGCGGCATGCAGCCTGCCTGCCCATCAGTATCTGCTGGCCTTGCTTGTCTTGCCTAGTGGCTAAGAGAGCCTTCCAAGGTCTGGAAGACAGTGTTATCTGCTCTGGAGGGTGGGGAGGAAAACCAGTGTCCTGCTATGGATTGAATTGTGTCCCCCCAAAATATGTGTTGGAATTCTAACCCCTGTACTTGTGGATGTAATCCCATTTGGGAATAGGGTTTTCTTTGTTATGTTAATGGGCCATGTCAGTGTAGGGCTTGTCTTAAACCTAATGACTTTTGAGGTATAAAAAGAGCAGATTAGACACACAGAGAAGCAAGCAAGCATAAACTGGGGATGACAGAAACACATGTGAGACTCTCCAAGGAACCTAGGAACACGGGGGTTATGGACACTGAGACAAGTACCTTCCCCAGAGCCGACAGAGAGAGAGCCTTTCCTGAGAGCCGGTGCCCTGAATTCGGACTTCTAGCCTCCTAAACTGTGAAGAAATAAATTTCTGTTACAGCCGCACTAGATAACTAACACACTTCCCATCGCTCTGGGTAGGAGATAAAATTGGTCCATTCTAAAGGTTAATTCGATATATTTTTTTTCATTTGGTTCTGACTAGCTTATTAGATGATTTTAAAAAGAATGCTTGGCCAGTTTAAAGGTTAAAAACAAAACCTGATGTTTCAAGGCTAAGCCAAATGGTATTTCTTTACTAAGGATTTTTTTTTTGTTTATGTATTTATACCTGCCTCATTCCAAAGGGATTTCGTAAAACCAGTTCAGCAAATTCGTCTGTATCAGACTAGTGTACTAGCCCAGGACAGACAGAAGGAAAGATGAGAATAGTTACAGGGAAGCTTTGTCTTCGTAGGGCTATCTATTCTCTTCTAGCTCTTCTCTCCTCCTGTAGCAGAAACCCCTATGACTGGCTCATTCTTTTGACAGAAAGACGTTACTTCAAATGACAGAAAACACTGAGATCGCTACTTGAACATAATGAATGTAGTCCTTGATTGACCTTGGGATGCCAGACTTTCCCATACTCCCTTGGTTTTTCCCTTTTTGAATCAACAGTTTAGTGTGCATTTTACCTAAACTTGTGGTTTTGTGAACCACAGACTTCATTTGGAACGATCAGGTAAAGTCATCCGAGTTACACACCAACCAGCAGAGATAGGGACTGATTTCCATCAGTGTACACTGACTCCTACAATACAAACATTGCCTCAAGAAGATGCCTTGAGACATTTTTTCCAGTGAGATGTTTGTTTTTGCTTATAACCTCCAACCTACAGTCCCCATTCCGTTGGGAATGATAAAAGCTATGTCTTTTGCAAACATCAGCTGTCGTGATTAAAAGAGGACAAAACCAGTAATACTGAAAAGTGCTGCATCTAAATTGTTGAAGCGTAATGATGAGCACGTGGAGGTTCATTTTACTATTCTTCCTACTTTTGTGTGTTTTTGAAAGTTTCCATAATAAAACATTCTTAAAAAACAGAATTTTTGTAAAAAAAAAAAAAAAAAAGGTGCATCAGCAGTCTTGGGGAAGAGAACACACAAGGGTTACTCTTTAGAGGGGTACTTCTTAACCAAGGGGTTGGGTGACACACATACGTCTCTAGTAGGGATATACTATGTAAAAATCTGGGAAGGGGAGTATTTTAGTTTGAAAAAGTCTCTTCCCCAGGAATTCTGATAAGGTCTCTGAGAAGGGTGTGACCCTAATACCCCCCAGCAAGTTTTCTCCTTTTCAAAATGGACGATTGAGAGCTTGACATAACTAACGCCATGATGAACCTGTAAGTTCTTTTTTTCTTTGCCTTCTCCTTTTCACATACCTTTGTTAATGACTTTGTTTTGCTCTGTCCAGTTACCTGTGGCTTACAACCTCCTACAGGAAGATTAGAGCTCAGGGTGTCAGATATGTATATCTTTAGCCTGATAAGTAAATGTCCAGCATGTATCTCTTTAGTATGATAAAGAGTCTCTTGTAATTACCTTGTAATGAATGATGACACTTCTAACTTTTGTAAAAATCATATATAAGCTCTCATGCAAAAATGCCTCTTGGGACTCCATAGAGACAGCCTGCATTGCTGTCAGATCTCCTAAAATAAAACTTTCTCACTCTTTCTGACTTGGAGTATGTTTCATTGGCTCAACTGCTCCAGGGCACTGACACTATTCGGGTAACAAGGGGAATCTCCTCCCGTCTGTAGTTCTTCTCCACCAGACTCCTTAAGGAGCATTGTGGTAATGAGCCATTGTTAGTGAAAGAAGTGTATCATATCCGTTGGGCATTTGGGAGTGCAGGAAGGCTGAAAACCACAGAAAGAGGCCTGAGCTAATTGGTGAAAACTCTGACAGCCAGCAAGTAGGGAAGAGAACTAGGAGCATAGCAGGGCTTCATTCTCCAGTCAAGTGAGTGCTGGAGAGGGTAAAGCTGCCACAGAAGTAGGATAGCAGGGACAGAGTATATGGCAAAGAGGCCCTCACTCAGGACCTCAACGGGTATACTTTGGAGGTTCCTGGCCCCATCGGATTTTCAGGTGTTAAAATTGTGGGGAAGCTGTCCGAAGGCAAAGATTGTGTGCGCGGGCACATGCACACACACGTACAGGGACCTGGAACCAACTGCTCAGCTTGAGAAGGCAGGCTCCATAAGCTACACATTGAAAACTGTGATTTTGTTCTTTTCTATTGTGTTTTTACTGTGAAGGTAAGCAGATGAGGGTGTTCGTACACTACTGAGAGTTAGAAGACATGGTTGTAGAGGTGAGGCACTGTTTAGGGCAGGGGACCTAGAAGGACATGTTCTTTCAAGACCCTGAGGTTGAGGTAAAATGATTAGGAACTGGAGACAGAGAAGAGAGCAAGGGCAGTTCCTAAAAGGTACAAAGCCGAGATTCACCCCGCTACTGCCAGGCCAGAGTTGTGGGTGGGACGTCAGTGAGACCCAGGCGGGTGCAGCCAGCTTTCAATAGAGCTGGTCTGTGAAACTTGGCTGAGAGGACAGAGGAAGATTGATGTTTGCTTCAGAGGGGGCTGTCAGCTGTGCTCACCGCCTCACCATGGTCCCAGCTGTAAACAAAAGTCCTGGCCCTTCATGGCACTGCAGAGCAGTCCAGGCTGGCGTAAGTCTCTGAGGACAGCTAGACCATTTTCTAATCCTGGATGATGACCAGAAGACAGAAGAAACAATAGAAGGTGGTGGTGGTGGGTGGAGATGATTGGAAGGGGGTGAGAAGCAGTGACCAGTGGGAAGGAGCTGTCAGTTACAGATCTGAGGTCTTTGGATACAAGTAGATAAAATCTTTTTGGGAAAGCAGACCCCTTTCCTTGTCAGCTTTGTAGATAATACTGAATTACTAAAGGAGGCCTGCAGGGACTCTAGCGCCACATTCATTCATTCATCCATGCAGTCACTCATTCATTCAATGAGTACCTTTTATGTATCCATTACTGTGCTCTGTACCCTGGGTGATGCCAAAGTTATAGAAGATAGCTTGTAAATTCAAGAAGCTTATGAGTATGGGGATATGTGTAAAGTCAAGTAGCAATACTGAATAGCGTATCTTTAAATGCTAAGTGGCAAACATGCAATAGGAGTTCAGAGGCAAGAGAAGCCCAATCTGGCCATGATCTGAGAAGGTGGGATTTGAGAGTCTTAGAAAGATAGACGTGATATGGCTAAGAGGAAAAGGAACCAGATGTTCCAAGCTGGGGTGAAACCATTTGCAAAAATGTAGAAATGGGAATGATTGAGGCCTGCCTTGGCTAAAGCAGAAGGTTAGTGTGCCAGAGACTCCCCCTACCCAGGTTATATACCCCCCACCGTAGCTAACCCAGCCTTCAAGTCTCACTTTAAATGTCACTTCCTCAGGGAGGTCTTCCCTGATCTTCAGGACCAGGTTAAATACTATTGCTTTATGTTCCCCTGGTAGTCATTACTTTCCCCTTCCCGAGCCTCCATCTTTTTCGCTTGACAACTTACTCTCGTCCCCTTACAATTTGTTTTCTGCACCATAGTCAGAATAATCTTTGCAAAATACAAATCTGTTATATACCTTCTGGCTTTAAAACTCTCCTGGCCCTAACCCCTTTCTTCTCTTTTTTTTCCCTTGATGTCCTTCCCACGTCCCTTCCTCTTACTCTTTCTTCAGGTCACATCTTAAATGTCTTTGTCTCAGGGAAGCCTTCCATGACATCTTCCCCCTCCCTAACTTCTCCCGCAACTAGGTCAAGTCCCCCTGTCACATACTTCTGTAATGCTTCCAAATTTTCTACATCTTAACTGTTTCCCAGTAACTCATACTGTGTTTGTCTCCTCTGCTAGAATATAAGCCCTCTGAGGGCAGGGCCTATGTCTCTTTTTCATTTTGTATCCCCTGTATCTAGTATAGTGCCTGGCATATTGTGATAGGTACTCCACAAAGATTTCTTGAAAGAAATCATGAGAGAATAGTGGATTCCTGGGGAAACACACACACACACACACACACACACACACACACACACACACACACACACACCCACACACACACCCACACCCCAAACAAAACCCAGACAACTCCAGCTTCAGGTTATCCCAAATCCTAGCCTTCCATTAATCTTGTGGACTCATGTTCGCTCCCTCCCTGTTCCACCCTTCACTCCATCTTCCACAAACGCAAGAGGACTCAGTCATTGATCCTTCCAACTATAGAGATTTGGCAACAGGGTCAAATGCACTTATTTCCACACATGGAGTTGTTCATTCACCTGGCATTTATTGACCACTTCCATTGTTCCAAGTACTGTGCTCTTAGCTACTACAGATGACGGAGACCTTTTCCCTACCTTTGTGGAGCTCGTAATTGAGTGAGCCCCTCACAGGGATGGGTCGCTCACCTGATAGCTTCAAATTTCGGGAAAAGGATTTTGTCTTACCTGGGCTCAATGCGGGAGACTTTTCAGGAGAGTAGAGCCTACAAAGGGTTTCAGTTTCAGGACCCCTCTGTAAAACTGAGGACACAGTGGGACTCAGTGAATGAATGCTCATGCCACACTGGACTTTCACCCTTCCACAAAGAGGCTTAGTGGCAGACTGGAAAAATGTCTGAGAGTACATTCGGGCAGTAGCCATTCCTTAACATGGCCCTAATAAGGCAAATAAACTACCAAGATGCACCTCTTGAGTGAAGCAGGTGGAAGGATTCAAGGAATAATGGGAAAAGGAATGGATGTCCCAATAAAGATAGATGAATTGCCTTGCCCCCTGAGGGCGACTGAAATAAGAATGTAGCTCCAAGAAACCATCCAAAGACAAACAAGCAACACCCACCCTCACCTTGGGGTAGCTATTAATGCCAGGGGATGGTTTCTTTTCATCTTAGATTCAGTTCCCAGGTAGTTAGGAAGATAGCAAATGTGGCTGTCGGAAGAGCATTACCCTCCTCCTCCAAGGAAGGGTAGGGGGAAGAAAGGGATGTTGCTTTTGTAATTTTAGTCCTAATTGGGTATCTCATGGTGGAAGGATATCAGACCTGGTACCTGTGATGCTTGGAAGACATATTTAATAGTTTTGACCCTCTTTCTCCCTTTGAATCCTTTACCCTGAAAATGAGTCCACCACAAAGATCTTAGAGAGAGAGCGAGACTACGTAAGTAGCAGATAGCCATGAATGAAATTAATTCCCATGACTCATTGTTCTCCTCTTTGTTAGGTGGCCTTGGGTGATGAGAGTTCATTTTACCAGTTGCCATGGAGTCAGTTCTGACTCATGGAGACCCCGTGTGTGTCAGAGTAGAATTGTGCTCCAGAAAGTTTATACGGCTTGATTTTGAAACCCCTTATGAGATAGAACAGGAAGGGTGAACTCCGAAATCAGTGGAATACATTTTATAGCAGGATGACAATATACAATTGAGAAAACACATTAAAGAACTAATCTGAAGCTTAGGCCAATCAAATAGTGATAACAGGTTGTGTTTCTATTAGGGAGAGGCAAAAAGAAATATAAATATAAGAGATTCACAAATAAAATTCACAAAAAACCCTTGGAGAAGGAAACTCCAAATTTCTAGAATTTGGAGCTTGTCATGAAGCCCCCTGTGATTTTATCCTAACTGTTGCCGAGATTTGTGCTACCTCCTCCCTATGGGGACTGTGGGCATCTAATATGGTTATCTGCCAACGGGTGAACATGTTAGAGATTGGGCACCAAATGGTCAGCAGAGGAATGGTTTCCTCAGTAGTAGATTACCTTGAATCTGATGCAGTCCGAGTGTCAGGGCCGTCCTAGAAGTGAGCCTCTGGAGCTAATAAATGATGACACGCTCTAGTCCTTCACCGTCTAATCTATTCTTTCCTTTCACAACTTCAACTAAGTTGAGAAGGAAAAAGGGGATTATACTTTGGGCCTGGGCTTTGCCCGCTCAGGCCCTTGGTGTCCCCATGTTGTCTGATAAGTGGACCAGACCAAATGATCTGGGAAGGCCCTTCCAGCTCTGCTGTGCCAGGTTCTAGAATTATAAGACATTGTGATGTGTTAACCTGGTTGCTTTATGGAAAATCCCATGTGAGATTAGTTTTCTAAAAGAGCCAGTTGTTTGTCCCTCTCTGTGGGAATGGTGGTGAGATAGCATTTGTGTTGCTGTGACCAATGGTCCAAAACATTCTTGCCCTTCTGTTGGTCAGAGCTGTGTTTATAACAGTTGATTTCCACTGCCTGAAGTAGTTAGGGATTAGCATTCGATTGAGGACTGATAAGACCAAGATTAGTCAGCAAGGCATTGATAGTAAGTAATATTTCCATTGATAGCAACTATTCAGGACTTTGGTAGGCTGATAACTTGAAGAGGGTCAAAAAAAATGCTCAGCTGTTGGATTCGTTTGTCATGGCTGTCATTCACTTTGGCCTATTAATTCTCAAAAAACAAGGTTTTCCTATGACATTATCCAAATAACACAGTTGTAACATCCCTTGACTTTTTAAATGACTTACTTCTGAATGTTGTAGATGAATGCAGTTTTGTTTTTCAGATTGCTTAAAGTAGCAGTAAATTCTCACCCACCTCCCCTTACCCCAAATAAAATCTTATGGTGAAGGTAAATATATAAGCTGAAAGTGGAGTTGCTCTGATTCAAATGTGTGCCTGTGTGTATGTATGGGAAGGGTGGCTGACAGTTCTTCCTTCTCATTAAACCCTAGGACTCCTTGAAGGTGACTTTGAAAACCCCTTGCTAAGTACATAGGGCATAGAACTGAGAAATAGGAAACCTCGGTTTTGGTTTTGCCACTGCCACTAACTCATTGTGAGACTTAGGTATGTCACTTTACCTCTCTTTGCCTCATTTCCTCATCTGTTGCATGGATACATGATTATCTTACTGCAGAGGTTTCCTTTGAGGAAGAAAATGCCACTTAAGTGCTTTAGGAAAAAAAAAAAGATGTTTTTTATCTTGATAGTATAGTCCCCCATGACAAACCCTTGCAAAATAAGTATAGTTGGTAAGAATTAGTGCTGCCATTGGGTTGTTGAAAAAAAAATTGAAGAACCACAGTGCTCACCACTTTTTTTATTGTTGTTGAAAGTATACACAGCAAAACATACACCAGTTCAACAATCTCTACGTGTACAACTCAGTGACAGTGATTACATTCTTCAAGTTTTACAATCATTCTCATCCTCCTTTTCTGAATTGTTCATTCCCCATTGACATAAACTCGTTGTCCCCCGAGCTCCGTATCTGACCTTTCGAGTTGCTGTTGTCAATTTGATCCCATATAGATAGTTCTTCAAAAGGCGCTAACCACTTAAAAAAGTATTTAGCAAAAACTTATTGTATACTATGAGTTTGGTATGGAATGCAAAGATAAGTACATTGTAATCCCTGGTTTCAAACTCATATTTATGTATGAGGGAAACACAAAAGAACACTATATAATCTTAAAGTACAAGCACAGAAGTATATACAGCGAATTATCAGAGCACCCAACTCTGTCTGGAAGTTGGGGAGATAGAAGCTTGAGAATGCTTCACATAAGACATGATTCCTGTCTAGAATCTTGATGGATGAGTAGGGGTACCTCAGGTGGAAGAGGTCGAGCGAGGGCATTTAAAGGCTAGGGAATAGCATGTGCAAAGGCACAGAGCATTAGACAGGGAGGGTTGTTGGGTTCAGAGAACTGTGGGCAGATTAGCAGGGTGCATTTAAGAGAGTGAGGGGAGTGATGAGAGAAGAGGCTTGGAGGCATTGGCAGAAGCCAGAGCAGAAAATTCCTTATAGGCCAATTTAAGGAATCTGGACTTTTTCCTGAGGATAATGGGGAGTTGTTGAAGGGTTGGAAGCAAGGAAGTGTCATACATAGATTTGTGATTTAGAAAGGTCAAAGTGACAATAGTGTGGAGGACGGGAAACCATACTGGAGTCAGAAACTGAACCAACATGTACATAAGATCAGGGAGGATGCAAAAGGAAGGTGTAGTGGTTGAATGGTGTGCCCCACCCCCCACAAAGATATGTCCACCCTGAATTGTGAATGTGACCTTATTTGGAAAAGAGATCTTTGCAGATGTAATTAAGTTAAGGATATGGAGATGAGATCATCTTGGATTTAGGGTAGACCCTAAATTCAATGATGGGTGTCCTTATAAGAAAAAAACAGAGGGATATTTGTGACTCAGGAGAAGATGATGTGAAAATGGAGGAAGAGATTGGAGTGATCTGGTCACAAGTTAAGGAAGCCAAGGAATGCTCACAGGCACCAGAAACTGAAAGAAGCAAGGAAGGATTCTCCCCTAAAGCCTCCAGAGGGAGCACAGCCCTGCCAATACCTTGATTTCAGACTTCTGGCCTCCAGTACTGTGAGAGAATAACTCTCTGCTGTCGTAATCTACCCAGTTTGTGATAATTTGTTACGCAGCCATAGGAAACTAATGCAGAGGGAGAGATTTCAGAAATATTTGAAAGGTAGAATCTACAGGACTTGGTAACTGATTTGATCTTGTCAAGGAGTTGTCAAGGATGACTCCCAGTTTCTGGCTTGGGTGCCTGGGTAGGTGGAAGTGCCATTCATCAAGATGGGGAAGATTGGAGGAGGTGGAGAAGAAAGTTTAAGAAGAATATGGGTTGTTTTTTACTAGACATGTTGGGTTTGAGATACTTGTGGGATGTTGTTGTTGTGTGCCGTCGAGTTGATTCCAACTCATAGCGACCCTGTAGGACAGAGTAGAACTGCCCCATAGGGTTTCCTAGGCTGTAATCTTTACAGGAGCAGATGGCCAGGTCTTTTCTGTTGCAGCACGGCTGGTGAGTTTGAACCATTGACCTTTCAGTTGGCAGCCAAGTATTTAACCACTGTGCAACCCAGGTGAAAATGTTCAACAGAGAATTAGATGAATGGAACTAGAGCTCTGGAGAGTCTGAGCTGGAAATTAAGAAAAAAATGAGCATCATCATCATACAGGTTACCACAGCCATGGAAACAGTTGAGAACAGCCAAGCAGTAGGTGTACAATGAAGAGAGCTGAGAGCCAGAGATGAAATCGTGGAGAGTAAGAAGAAGACCAAGTAGCAGTGGCCAGAGAGGCAAGAGAAGAAAACGGAGAGTGAAAGTCAACAGAGAATTTCAAAGAAGGTGTGACAGCTCTGACTGTTAGAGAGGTCAGGAGAAATTAAGATGAAACTGTGTTGACTTGATTTAGCAATTAAAAAGGCAGTATGAGGAATGTGGAAAAAAGATTTTAGGGGGGTAAGGGGGAGAAGGCAGAAAATAGATTACAGTGTATTTAAAGAGTAAATGGTAGGGGTGAGGATGTGGAAATGACTAACATAGACATCTTTTTAAAGAAGCTTGATGGTGATTGGAAGGAGGGCCATAGGTCAGTAGCTAGGGAGAAATTGAAATGGAGTGTTTTTGTTGATGGGAGAGACTTCTCTTTCTCAAACTGATTAAAAATTTGAGACTCAGAAAGATTAACTGATTTTCCATGGTTATATGGCTTGTAAGCATGTTATATTCCAGCAGGAAGAAACTAAGGGACAGACTAAAAATAAAAAAAGAGAGGTGATTTTAGCTTGACCTTTTTTTTTTTTTTCTATGAATTTGGGCTCAGCAAGATGAAACCCACAACATGGAAATCTGAAGTTCCAAACAGGCTCATGTGCTAGAAATTTGGCAGGTGTAGAAGAGAAACTGTAACGATGTGGTTTGGTCCTGTAATAAAACAAACAAACAAAAACAAACCCACTGCTGTCGAGTCAAGTCTGACTCATAGCAACCTATAGGACAGAGTAGAACTGCCCCATAGTGTTTCCAAGGCTGTAAATCTTTATGGAAACAGACTGCCACATCTTTCTTCCGTAGAGTAGCTGGTGGGTTCAAACTGCTGACCTTTCGATTAGCAGCTGAGTGCTTAACCACTGCACTACCAGGGCTCCTTGGTCATGTAATAGCTAATATCTATTGAATACTTACTATGTGCCAGATACTGAGTTAAGCAGTTTACATACATTATCTCATTTAATTCCCACAATAACTCTGTGAGGTAGGCACTACTACTGTCTTCATTTAACAGACGTGAAAACTGAAGCAGAGAGAGGTCCAATGATTTGCTGAAGGTCACATAGTTCTTGTGTGCTGGATCTTTCAGAGTCTTCAAATGGCCCTTCAGAGGAGGAAGCTGAGGCTGAAGGAGATGAAGTCATTTGTCCAAGAACCCATATCTGCTAAGTGGTGGAATTGTAATCCAAACCCAGGCTCTGTCTGGTACCAAAGCCCACGCTCTTAATCACTACACTGTCATGAATGGAAGCTATTAAAATAGAGAGTATGTACAGTTTTCTACATCAAGCTCTGTAAGGCAAAGAGTTCTCTGAATTTAGCTGATGTTAAGAATTGCCCTAATTTCAGGGAGTTGATAGTGACAACATACACTTCCTTGGCAATGCATCACACAGTATAATGCAGCCAGAGTACTTGTAAGAAAAAGAAACAAAAGAAAACCGGTTGTCATTGAGTTGATTCCGACTCATGGCAACCCATGTGTGTCAGACTAGAACTGTGCTCCATAGGGTTTTCAAGTCTGTGATCTTTAGGAAGCAGATCACCAGGCCTTTATTCTGAGGCACCTCTGGATGGGTTTGAACCACCAACTTTTCAGTTAGTAATTGAGTACTTAATCATTTGCACCACCTAAGGACTCCTGTAGAAAGCCTCATGGTAAAAACATAGAAAAACAGAGCTGCTTGGGGCAGGGGGTGACAACAGCTGAATTCTCATGTGACTTCCACAGGTGCCGCCATGACTTTATTCTTTCATGGAGGGAATGAATGCTCTGGGAGCAAGAAAGCTCCTGGTTCAGACGTTATTTCATCTCCTGGCCTAAGATTCACTAACAAGTTGTTCTGATGCTACTGGCACAAGTCTGCAAACTGTGAACGTCATCCTAGTAGTGTAGTGTGATGTGGCAAGGACTGTGAGGCTGGAAAGAGCAGCCTAACTGCTAACCCTTCAGGGATGACTGGCTCTCCGGTGGGAACAGTGTGTGAAGCAGGGGGAAGCAGTTGGTTGTACTGCCAAAATCCTACTACTGTACTCGCTTGTCACTGCCAGGGTTTTCATTTCGTGATTGGTTTCTAAAGTATAGCTTGATAGTAGTCTTTGTATCTGTAGTATTATCAATGTCTAATCAGAACATTATCATTCTTTATTCAGTGATGCAGTTTACAAGGTTTTGCTGTCTTCTTAACTTTGGCTTTGCTACAGGGCTTGTGTGCTTGTGTGTGTGTGTGTGTGTGTGTGTGTGTGTGTGTGTGTGTCTGTGTGTGTATGTGTGAACTTTATCCGATTTTATAAGTTCCCTTCCAGGTCTATTTTTCTGTGATCAATAAAGTAATGGAAAGAGAATGAACAGAAATGTGGTATATAATAAACCAAGTGGGAAGTCATGGTTTCATTCTACATATATATATTGTATATTGCTGTGTACCAGGAGCTGTGTAGGCTACATAGTTGTAAAACACAGTCTTTGCCCTCAAAGAGCTTATTCTATATTTATTCCAATAAACAAATCATAGTACTACTTGGGTTCCTAATCTGTTGGTGGTTCCCATGCTTGGTTGATTTACCTTTCATCAGGAGAGCAGTCTAGAAAGCTCTTTAATCTAAACATAATGAATTTGAATTTGAGATTTTGGCGCCAGCCATCATGAAATAATAATAATAATTACAGCATTGATAATAGTAAACAGGGAGTGGAAAGAGGCAAGTGGGGACACATATAAAGATTTCCAGGAGGTGATACATTCTGGACAAGATTGAGGAATTTTCATGGCTCAGTAAAAAGAAAATACCTTCAAGAGTCAATTTAAAATTTCAATTAGACAAGAGTGTCACTTCTTTGGTGATAGGTGGGGAAAAAGGCTTATGGGAGAAAGTGAGAGGGGTAAATTTTATTCACTGCCTTTCTTCCAAATAGAAAGTTCTTTTTGATTTAACTGTGAGTTCTGGGAAAGCAAGAGGTCCTGTTGGTTGATTGAGGGGAAAGAGGAACACAGATCACTGTTTCTCCAAAGAGCAGAGCAAACTGGAGAGGAGATGGAGGCACTGATAGTCTTAACAACAACTGAATAAATAAAATCCTTTCTGTGGAAAAATATATGTATAAAATATTTAACTGACATTAAATATTAACAGTGAATTAATGAAAACACCCCAAAACACTTTTTTTTAATGTAGGAAACTTTTTCCCTTTAAAAAATTGTGTTGTTTTAAAACTCAAAATCACTTCAGATGTGATGCAGGCAGAAAGTAGTGTGGGTCTATGGAGGCGTGAGTGCTACAAGAACGAGGAGAGATGGAATGACCTCCATGTTAGCTTCTTATATCATTTCCTGCCAATTCACTATGGTAAGAAGGGTCCAAGTTCAAGAATTCTGTGATTGAATGGATTGCTAGGTGCCAGATGCCCCAGTGAAACCCAGCACCACCTCCCCCTCAGTACATGTGTGGAAAGGGTAAGGAAAATGCAAGCCATTTGCACCTGATTCTGACACCATGTGTCTCCCTTCTCTGCTTCTCTGCTTGGGGGCTCTTAATGGGGAAGGACAGTACCTTCCACCTGGCATTGCCTCTGAGTAGCTTTGTGAACTCCTTTGGACTATTATGTTGGTTGGTACTTTGGCTTCTTTGGCTCCCAGCACCAGCTGATGCCCTGAGCTGAGTCCCAGTTGGGCAGGCTCTATTGCTCAGTGCTGTAGCTGTCTCCAGGGCATTGTTCTTGAGACTTCCAACAGGGCAGATTTGTGCAGTTGGCCCATCTGGACAAGATCTATAACAAGTAGAGCTCTGTGCAATAAGCTCATCTCCATAGTCCACCCCAACCCCCACTACCCCCGCCTTTGTGCTGCAGTAGCCTGACACCCCAGCACCGCCATAGAGAGTATCAAAGAGATACTCTCTGCTCCGTTCAAAGGGGTATTGCTTGTGGCTTCTCATTGATTGGCACTACCTGGGCAGAAATGGGAAAACAGGGACCTTCTACCCTCTCTCAATTTAGTCTTCTCCCTGAAGCCAATTCTTTTGTGTTGAATCTCCTTGGCACCAGATTGATAGTTAACATTGCCAGTAAAATTGACCAGCTACCCTAGTCATCTGAATGCCCTCCCCAAAGCCAACAGACAGACAAGAGGAGTATATAGCAGCAAACAGTAAAGGCAGACAGACAAGCTCAATAGGAAAAGGGGCTGAGCTCTTGGTTTGACTGTAGGATTTGGTTTGATCATTAGATTTATTGACGTTCGATTTTGAACACCATGTTGAAGGATGGAGAAAGACAGAGAGAAGGAGAAAGGGAGGGATGGAGGGAGAGAGAGAGATTGGATTCATTGAAATCGTTCATTATTCTGGATCCAGAGAAAAGGACAAGATGTTTAAAATATAATTTGATCACCTCTTTGTTCCAGCTGTTAGCCCTATACTTTCTCTAATCTCTCCTGTTTCTGTTCTTCACAGTTAGGTCATTTCAAAGGACTCTGTGCACCAGGCCCATACTGCCCCATGTCCCAGTGGTATGTCAGGCCTGAAATGGGCTCTTCCACACCAACCCTCTCTACTCTGACATTTCTGGTAGCTTCAACCAACAGCTACCCCTCCTCACTGTGGAAGAAGAAAGGTAGCAAGAGAAAGCTGAAGAAAAAGAAAACTCCGATTTATGATTCTCTAACTCCCACAAATACTACCCTGAGGTAGGCCAAGCCAATGTTTGTCCAGGTTAGGGGTCCTCTATATGGCATCCCTCTCTAGGAACCTCAAAGCCTACTCTATGCCTGACAGTTTTGCATCACATCATTATTTGCTCTCCAAGAGGAGGCAAAGGAGCAGGTTGAAAATGAGGGGTCCTGGGAAATAAAGAGACTTTGGAGAAAAAACAAGAAACAAATGAAAACTCAGCCACCAAAATACTCTCTGAAGATAGTTTCTATATTCCATTCCTCCTGGGTCATACTACCTTGGATCTGCCTTTTCTTGAAAGTTTTCTAGTATTATCAAGTAAATTACTTAAAGAATAAGCATTTTTCTCTTTTTATACTCACCAGGAGCCTAACTGACCCTGTTGCCATGCTAGCTAGTTAGGGAGTAGAACAAATATTTGTGAGACCAGGAAGTTCAGGTGGATTTGGAAGCATATGCTATCTGAAAGTCCAAGGTTCCTGCCCCCATTTTAACACTGTTGGGCATCCTAGGAGGCTTGAAGACCTCTCTGTTGGGTTGTATAGCAATGCCCTACCCCAGGGCAGCCCACGACTATTCTAACCTTGCTGAGAGGTGGGGAACCTGTTATCCTGCCTTCCTTCAACCAGTCAAGGAAACCTGACTGGATCACACAAGGGCAGCACTTGTGGAAGGGAAAGACTGCCTACTTGAGCCTGTGACAGAAGAGTCAGAGAACACAGTAAAGGCCAGGCTCTGCATGGGGTGTGGTGGGAGAAGAGCAGTGAAGATTAAGATTGAAAAAAAAAAAAAAAAAAGCCAAAATCTAATAGCCCTGGTCTGAATACTCTTGACAATAGTATTACAAAACAGAGAGCCTCCAGTAAGGGCAGAACTTCACTCTGGCCCCAGGAACATGGCCAAACCTTAATCTCATGAGAAATGGGAGAGCATGGGGTAAATCTGGATTAGGGTAGATAAGCCATCTTTATAAGTACAGCCACCACTGGCACCATGCAGCGTAGGCTCACATAGCTTTGGGTTTGGTAGTTGAAATTCTGGGTGGGAGATCAGGAAGGAACTGTCCAATCCCTGATGGAGTCTAATGGAGGGGGAAAGCCCACCTAGAAGGAAGCAGAAAGCCAGCAGCTAGACTCTATAGCCCCCACCCTATTCACAGTGCCTGGTGGATATCTTCTGATCGAGCACTTCATAGACAACCCAGTAGAAGATGTTGAAAATGAGGAAAGTGAAAGGGAAGACAGCCCGGGAGATGGTGTCGATCCTTTTGGCTCGGTCCACGTAGAGTTTCTGCATGGTTTCTCCCTCCCTTGGAGGAGGTGCTGGAGGTTGGGGGCTATAAATGCCAGAACCTTCCATTGGGCCTCCATCCCTTGCCTGAAGGCAATGGCCAAGGCCATAGCCACGGAAATAGAAGAGACTTTCTCGGATGATATCTTCCTCCTGGAATTACAGGGAAGAAAAAGGCAGAATTTGAGGTCACAGCTCTAAGGCATAGGCATAGAGACCAGACCACACAAAAAATATCTCATAGGTGATGCTATGCAGACAAGGTGGCTGGGTGCACAGGTCCACTGTGTGCTTTATTATGGGCACAAAACTACTCAAGAGATGTTGTTGTTATTGTTGTTAGGTGCCGTCGAGTCGGTTCTGACTTATAGTGACCCTATGTACAACAAAACGAAACACTGCCTGTTCCTGCGCCATCCTCACAATTGTTGTTATGCTTGAGCCCATTGTTGCAGCCACAAGAGACAGATGTATGCTAAGCAGCTATATGTGGTATATGTTATGATTCCATTTGCAGATTGGCCCTGAGCTGCCTTTTAAAAGTGCATCACAACATTTAGAGCCATCTAAACCAGTGAAGTGCCAACCCACTGTGAGAGGGGGGCTAATAGGCATCTCAATGTCAAGTTATCTCTGACTGGTAATAAATAGAATAAACAGAATAAAGCCATTACACAGCAGAGCTGAGAGATTTAGACTTGGTGAACTTGACTTTAATGACTTTCAAAAGGTACAGAATTAGTTCTCCTTGTACACAGTATCTTTTAAAAACTGTTTATCTTGACTCAAAGCTAAAAATTCTAAAAGTTTTAAATGACCCTAAGGGGTTATCCAGATTAGGGTAAATCTGATCACTCTATTGCAGACACATGTACTTCTCCGCAAATCAGCAGATTTTAACATAAACACTGTTGCCATCGAGTCCAACTCATATTCATAGTGACCCTATAGGACAGAGTAGAACTGCCCCATAGGGTTTCCAAGCCTGTAAATCTTTATGGAAGCAGGCTGCCACATCTTTCTCCTGTGAAGCAGCTGGTCGGTTTGAACCACCAACCTTTCAGTTAGCAGCTGAGCACTTAACCACTGTGCTATCAGGGCTCCTTAGATTTTGACATAGAGGTCAGTATATCCAGGGTAACATTTATTAGCCAATGCACATTCTACTCATGTACATTCCATTATATGTCATATCCATACTATCCATACACATTGTTCTTTTATACTCTATAAGATTATGATGGACACATGCATTATGATGAACACATTAACACCAAAGAGGTAAATTTTAAGCCAGCACTAAGTAATGTAGCTGACTACAGAAAACTCATTTATCCAATAGTCTTGTTAGCTGACAACCTTAAGTAGCTATAACACAGTTTGGAGCCAGGAAGTAAAGAGAGAAAGATAGGAGAGGGAGAAGAAAAGGGAGAGGAAAAGGGAACCAAAAGTCCCTGGGGTGGCCAACAGAGAGAGCTTTACTCTTTTAAAAAGTCCTTAGGCCCCACCCAGGGCCTATTTACTCTTATTTTATATACAGCCCAAACAAGCACAATTTTAACTACATCCAAATGACACACTGCCATCAGAAGTGATGGTTCGCAGCCTGGAAATTAGACAGAAGACAGGGAAGTATATGCCAGAATCGAGACATGCTTCCATCAAAAGATGCCTACAATTTTTTTTTTTTTTTTAGGTATTGATGCTTAAAGGAGTAAAAGCTTCAGCTAGCTAAGAAATCACCTTGAAGTGGAATGCCTCCTTCCAGGATGACATCATCTACCATCCTGGTTTGCTCAGGACTGAGGAGGTTCCTGGGATGTGGGACATTCAGTGCTAAAACTGGGACAGTCCAAGGCAAACCAGGATGAGTTGTCACCCTACCACTACCTGAGCCATTTCCTACAGATTATAAGAACAGTGTGTCTGGATATTGTATGAATATGACATAGAAATATGTACAGCGTGGATAAAGTAGGTTTTAGGCACTATGTGCAGTTAGACAGACATCGTAGGGTCTTTATAATAGGTCCTCTGCAGCTATTATAAAAGAAAAACCAGCCACCATTGAGTCGATTACGACTCATAGTGACCCCATGTGTGTCAGAGTAGACCCGTGCTCCATAGGATTTTCAATGACTGCTTTTTTGGAAGTAGATTGCCAGGCATTTCTTCTGAGGTACCTCTGGGTGGACTCAAACCTCCAACATTTCAGTCAGCAGCCGAGTATGTTAACAGTTTGCACCACCCAGGGACTCTGCAGCTATGGTAACACACTGAAAAGTGTAGTTTGTAGATGTGACATTGGTGTGGCAGGGTCCCAGTTACCCTTGATTATTATGTTGCTAGAAGTTGATCTCTTAGCCTAAGGGCAGGCCCTTCATCAGGGCCAGACAAACTCAGACCAGAGATTCAGCATCATATTCCATCTCTTTTCTGTTGCCTGTGGGCCCATAGCACAAATTTGGGGAACTGCATCAGTACTGTTCACTGCTGTATACCCAGTGCCTAGCACAGTGCCTGGCACTTAGTCTGGTATGCAGTATGTAGTTGTTGAGTGAATGAACTGATGAGTCACATGCCTCAGAAACTAGGACAGGGAATGGCTTTGTGTTCTTGTGAAGCCAGAATCCTCTCAGGGTCTCTAACTGAAGAGTCTATTCAAAAGAGAATCTTACTAAGTTACAAAATGTTTGGCGGGAAAAACGTTTACTCCCTGCTCTACCCCGCACAATGGACTGACGTCCTTTCGCTTCCAAAAAGGGAGCAGCACCTTTGGTGTAAGAAAGCATCTCTCTAAGGCTGTCCGACAAAGGCTGCCCAACCCTTGATTTTGCCAGAGTCTTTGTGGAGAGAGTTGTACATGTGTACGCTGAAGGCAATCCACTATGGGTGTTGTGCTTGGGCCCTGTGTTGTTTTAGTGGGGCAGCCTTGTGCCCAAGGACGGCAAATGGGGCTGGCTTAGCTCTGCTCAAAGTTATTTCCATCCCCTCATTCACCAAAGGCCTGGGCTCACCTCACATGTGTTCTATAATTCATTTTCACACTACTCCTACAACGGAGGTTATACTGCAGATGAATAACCACAGGCAAATAAAATACCTCCCAAGTAATTGAAAAATGAGAGAGGTAAGGAAAATGATTTTCTTTTTTGCTTTCCAGTTCAGGGTACCTCAGACCACCCTGTTCTCTACTTCTCATCATGACCCCCTCAGCCTCTCAACTAAAGGAATACAAGCCTGGAATAGACCTGTTTGCAAAAAGCTCTGAAGGAGAAAATTGGATCCAACTACTGTTTCTGATTCTATAGATCCAGTTATTTTCCCTCTTCCAATCACTGTAAATCTAAGGGGAATTATTTGGAAATATTTCCCAGGCTTGAAAGAGCCATTTCATACAAGAGAGAAAATATGGCCAAATGGAGTATGCTGCCCTTCGCTCTTTCTGATTTTAACATAGTGTACCTCTTGTAGTTGGGGGAGCAAAGATGGGTGACCTGAAATCTAAGGGGTGGGGAGGCTGGACTTATCTATTTAGGCTAAATTCTGAGTTTGTGTTGTGTGTGTGTTGGGGAGGGACAATGGAGACTTAAATACCACTTGGTGGCTTCTGTGGATGTTGAAATAGAATATTTTTTGCAGTTATCTACAGGGGAAAGGACTGGAGGGCTAGAGAGAGGGAAGATAACCCAAAACCAATCTAGGTCTGGAATGCACAGTGTAGGAGATAAGGTGTGGAGGTGGGGAGGAGTGTGTTGAGGAATGGAGACAGGCAAGCAGGTCTCTGGGACTGAGGCTCTGAGAAGATTTGGCTGTACTTTGAAATTTGTTCCAGTTCTCAAGTTGTTCTATTTATATTGGCAAGACTTTCCCTGCCCAGTTTGAGACAGAGCCCTCTCCAACAAGCCTGCAAAGGTGAATTGGTGGGCTGGGTTGCATGGCTGCTGTGTCCAGAGCTAAGACCTGTTGAGATTATGAACAAGAGAGCCGGATTCTTCCCTGTGAAGTTTACAGATTCAGTGGGAAGACAAAGCAGTGGTTAGGCATTCAGCTACTAACCCGAAGGTCAGCGGTTCAAACCCACCAGCCACTCCATGGGAGAAAGATGTAGCAGTCTGCTTCCGTAAAGATTCACAGCCTTGGAAACCCTGTGGGGCAGCTCTACTCTGTCCTATAGGGTCCCTGTGAGTCAGAATCAATTCGACAGCAACAGGTTTGGTTTTTTGTTTGGTATACATGACATAAGGAGCCCTGGTGGTGCAGTGGATAAGAGCTTGGGTGCTAACCAAAAGGTCAGCAGTTTGAACCCACCAGCCCCTCCTTAGAAACCCCATGGAGCAGTTCTTCTTTGTCCTATAGGGTTGCTACGAGTTGGAATCAACTCGACAGCAACAGGTTTGGTTTTTGGTTTCGTAGTGCAGTGGTTTAGTGCTGGGCTGCTAACCAGAAGGTGGGCGATTGGAGCCCACCAGTTGCTCCACGGGAGAAAAGACCTGGTGATCTGCTCCCATAAAGATTACAGCCTAGGAAACTCTATAGGGCAGTTCTAGTCTGTCATATCAGGTCACTAGGAGTCCGAATCAACTTGACGGCACACAACAACAACAATACACGACATGGAAGGAGAACACTATGCAGTGGAGACGGGTGGTTGAGGAGAGATTAGAGAAGAGTAAGCTTAAGTCTGGAGCTGGATGAATGGCTGACTGGCTCCAGAATACCCCTAGCTTGCTCTTGGCTAAGGGCTCCCTGATAATCCTATGGATTCTTCCCCATCCCTCCTCTCAGACTGGGGACTTTTGCGTCTCCACCTGGAACAGTAGGGCCCAGACAGAGGCTCTAGACATGGATCAACTCTCCGTCAAAATTTCCAGCCTACTAAGTGACCTCCAGGCTTCCTGCTACAGTTCTACGGGGATGGCAGTGCCTTTAGGAGACTCACGAAGGGACATGACTAATGCATAGGCTCAGATTTTGAGGTTTTAGTCACATCAATAATAAGCCTCAGCCCACTTTCAGGCAGGCTCCAGGAGCCTAAGCAGGGCCCAGGCTACAGTCATAACATTGTAATAATGGAGCACTGGTAATGACAAACTCCATTATGAGCTCAGGATTGGCCTATATAAGAGCAGGAGGGGACAGGTGGTGGGCATTTGGGGGTTGGAGAGGTGCAGGGAAGGGGGTGGGACTAGTGTCAACCTGGGCTAGCTCTGCAGTAACTGAGGGAACACCCACACAGGCAACTTAGATGATAAAGGACTCTGGACTGGTTGGCAGCCTGCTCTTCATTTCTAAGGTAGGCATTGAGAAGCCATCAAGATCAAAACACCCTTAAAGAAAGGTTTTGGTACCTGCAGGTTTGACACTGCAGAAGAGAGGGTGGGGACAGCTAGCTTAGAAAAGAGTGGTCCTCTTTTCTTACCACTTTTCCAAGTCTACATTTCTTCTTTCTAGTCCTCTGTTTGGGATTTTGTTGTTAGTTGCCCTGGAGTTGATGACCGGAAAGTTTAAAGAGAGGATTTTAAGTCTCTTGAATGAGTACTACTCAATGAGCTGCAGTTGTGGATCAATCCACTAGAGGGCCAGCTGCCCAGGGCCCAACTAAAGGGCTAAAGTGAGGGAAGACTTGGTAAATTTGGACAAACCAGTAGATCAGACAGGAGCCCTACCCTCAATCGAAAGGGTATTTAGCAAGGGACATGAAACCCCAGAGGTAGTTTGTGAGATATTTTTAGTGTGGACATATGGTAGGGGTGCCCCAGGACAGTTTAGGCGGTGGGTGGGGTGTTATGAAGAGAGAAGTGTCCCCGATAGACCAGAGCCAGGACTTGAACAGTGGGCTCAGATTACTGTTTTCTAATCTTCCAAAGGTCATTGTATGCTTGCTTCTTTGGCTTTGGAGCCTCTAGAGTAGGCAGAAAACTAGGAGCCAGAGTTTGACAGACCAGAGCTCTGTGGCTCTGATAATTAAGCAACCGGTAAGGTTCAGTAAGGGCTTTCAGCTTTGCTCATAATTGGGCACTTGCTTCTGTAAGGGTGGCCCAGGCCACCCTCTGGTGTCATGACAACTTACCTGGCACCTATTGTCTGGGCAGTTGGGGGTAAACTGACTCTGTTGTCCTGACAATGAGATTCCTATTATATTTCCCCAGGTGATCACTTGGCTGTAGAAGAAATGGGGTTAACAAACAAGAGTAGGGGAGAAGAACAACTCAAGCCCAACAACTCTGAATCACTCAGTGAAGATCAAGCAGAAGAAACCCAACAGCCACAAGAGGCAAGTGATGGTTTTTCAATTCCAACTTAGTTATGGGAACCCTTTTATAATGCTCCCCTAGAAAAGCCGTTGAATTCTCAGCCATTAATCAGTGTATGACAACATGGGTGCCTTCCTCCTGGGTGGGAGGAGGGTCAGGGGAACCATTACTAATTTTCAATGCCCTTTCATATTAAGTAACTTCATAAAGTCCTAATACTGGTTAAAATTATTTTAGTGCATACTGTGTGCCAGGCACTGGGCAAATGTTATTAATCACTACACTATATTGCCCTATAGGGGTTATTGTCCCACCGGACAGATAAGAAGATAGAATCAAAGAGAATAAAGTACATAGCTTATCTGAGACCAGCCTGGGACTAGAATTCAGGGGTCCTGATTGTTCTGACTGCAGCCCTAGTTCGGGTCTTGGTTTGTGGGAGGAGCAGTAGAGAGGAAGGAGTCCAAAGGATAAAGAAAGTGGGCCCCTCCCAAGTTGTATTCGCCATGCGTTGGCGCCTCTGCCTTCTTCGAAGTCTCATGAATTCCTTATGCTGATGAGAGACAAAATTGACAGCAGCGTACTCCAGCAGGGCAGCGAACACGAAGAGCAGGCACACAGCCATCCAGATGTCGATTGCCTTCACGTAGGACACCTGCAACATCCACCAACAGAGCCATCAGCCTTCTTGGAGTCCTTCCATGGTCTAACCAGTGGATTGCCAGCCCATATCAATTGCCTGTTATTCTTCAGTTTTATCCTGAATTTTTTCTGATTTTTAAAGAAGCTGTCCACGATATGTCCCATTGTCTGAAGGCTAATGTCAAGGAGATCGGGCTACCCATCTTCCTTCACCTCTCTGCACTCTCCACCCTCTATTTCCATCTACCTGTCCTGCCTATACTTTACCTTTCTCTCTTTCTTCTTCTTGTCATTGTGTTTCTGCTTCTTATAATTCTTTTCATTCTTGTCTTCTTCTGATTGTTTTTTTCAATAAACCAGCAATGAACATGAACACTGGATTTGTTTGCCCTCTGTTATCTTCTAGGGTCCTCACAGCCACTGTGATAGTTCGGCAGGGCTCATTATTCCCGTGTGAGACACATGAGGACGCTTAAGGCCCAGAGAGGAAGGGTGGAGGAGACGATTGCCCAGTGAGAAGGTGGCACTAGAACTCGAGGGTTGTGGACTTTTATTTTAGTGGCATTGCCATTTACATAGGCCGTAGTCTCACTGACAGGCTAAGAGCTTCTTCCTTTCCCTCCTCCACCCCTGTTCTTCCCTTGACCTTGTGGTTTTCCCTTCTGCTCTCATTGAGAGCCCCTGCTGAGGAATTAAGCTCAGTGGTGAGCTGGGGCCTCATCTTACCCTGAAGATGAGACAAGGGTGGAGCTCTGAGGGAGCATCACCCACTCCCTGCTAAGGACACTTCTCTAATTGCAAGGCACTGTTGACATCCACCTGTCTAATCCCTAGTGCTCTTCTCTCACCTCCTGCCTTTGCAGCCTCTCTCTCCTACTCTCCTTGTGAAGGCTGAACACTCATCTCTCCTGGAATAGAGCTGTGACTGGGTGGAGCCAGGAGGGTGAACAGCACTCAGGTTTATGAGGCCCTTTCATCTCCTCAACCACATTGCCTTCCTACATAGTTTTGAGCTACTTGAGCTTACCCTATAGGGCTCCCTAGAAGAAGTGAGAGTCATGCCAGACAACCTCCTTCACCAGTCTCTGCTCTGTTGGCAGTGGGAGTGCTGCAGACCCCAGGTAAGAGCAGGTTTCACTGGGTACACTCTCTATCTCCGTGGTTCTTAACCAGGGGCAATTTTACCCCCACAGGGCATTTAGCAATGTCTGGAGACATTTTTGGTCTTCACAACTTCGGTGGGGGTGTGATTGGCATCTATAGGGTAGAGGACAGGGATGCTGCCAAACATACTACAATGCACAGGACACTCCCCTTTCCCCGCAACAGCAAAGAATTCTCTGGCCCAAAATGTCAATAGTGCTGAGGTTGAGAAACCCTGTTCTACCTCCTTTAGAGAAATTCCACTGAGGTAGTGGTGGTGGGTTGCTAGGCATCCCTGATTAGGCATCCTTTGGGGTCTCCACTTTGCCACCTGCTAAGATGGCATTCTATTTCATTCACCAGCCCTAGTCCCACTGTGCCCCCAGGGATGTTCAGTAACTGCTGTGAAGGTCAGTAATGGGTTAATGACAAGGGAGGTCATGGAGGGCTTTGGACCATTGCAGAGAAAACACCTTAAGCACCAGGAAGAAATTCTTTTAACAATAAGCGTGTTGATAATACCTCTTAAATATCTCTGGAATCCATACATTCACTATCCTAGTTCACCTGAAGGACTTCAGTAGTCTTCTAAATGGTCTTCCTGCATCTATTGTTGCCACCTCCAATCTATTCTCCAAGCAGTGGTCAGAATTTTGTTTTCAAAATGTAAATCTGATCATACCACTTCCCTGCTTATAACCCTTCAGTGGCTCTCCATTACTTTTATGATATAGTCTATACTCCCTTAGCATGACATCTAGCCAGTATCTACCTCTTCTGCCTCATCTATCCCCTTGCAATCTATGACCCTGCCATGATTAATTATTTCAGTAGTTCCCCAATGGGTCAAGCTCTCTCTCTGTTTCCTTCTCCTGGATAACTTTTATTTATCCTTCAGCTTTCATGTTAAGTACCACATCCTCTAGGAAGCCATCCCTGATCGTCCCAGTGTGGGCTGGCTGCCCCTGCTGTATGTGCTGAGGTTACCTACACCTTTTTAGCAACCAACACGTATACCTGGCTGTTTCCTCCACAAGAATGTGAGCTCTAAGATGGCAGGGATTGTTTCTATCCTGTTCACTGTTCTATCCCCAGTGCCTAGCTGAGTGCCTGGAACATAGTAAATATTTGTTGAATAAATTAGTGGATGGATGGATTGGTGATGTGCTTATCCCTGCTGGCTTCTGCTTGCTCTCTTTGCCTTCCTCACCACTACCTGCCCCAAATGTTATGGGCCATGTAGGTGACAGGATCTAGAGAGAATTGGGTCCCTCCTCCCTGTGCAATTTTAAGTCTTAATCTGCCAGTCTCTGGTAGAAACCTGTATTTAGTGCTTCCATCCTGCTCTGAGCCACCTGCAGTTGGGTAGATCAAGGGCCTGGTGGAGAGACAGTGAACCCCTATAGGGGCAGATAAGTAATGGTTATCTAGGAACATAGGGAATGATCATCCCAGCTGAATTTCCTTACAAAATCTTCTGCCTCTCTTCTGTTGGACACTGGAGTTGTATTGGGGGCGAAATAGGTGTAGCTTTCAGAAGCCCCTGACATGGCCCCATCTCTTTCCTTAGGGCTCCCACAAAACCCAAAATTCCACAAACTCAAGAGTGAGCAGAAGCTCCCTGGCTTACTCAGACCCTTGCTCTGTGGGACTGGCTAATGAGGCTACTTAGTTTGGAGTACATGCCTGGGTATTTTGCTTACTGGCCAGTGAGGCCATGAAAATGTCATTAAAATCTGATGAGAAAGCATCAGATGCTGCAAACAAACAACCTCCAACCAAATCCATTTTTTCCAAAAGAGGAAACTAAGTGATTCCTGGGAGCAGATGGATTGTGCTTGTTCATAGGAGGGAAACAGAAAAGGAAGTTCTTTTGGCAAGAATAAGACATACACTGCAGCACTTTCCTAAGTAAGAGAACAATTTCCTTCATGTGTGTCAGTGGCAGTAAACCAGGGCAGGGTTCTTAGGTCTGAACTGCTTTTCTGCCTCTTGATACAAGTCTACTAGCAGAACATAGTCATCACAGCCCAGCCCAGCCCTGCAGTCCTTGCCCAAGCTTAGCCTACCTCTCAGAGCCTCATCAATATCTTTGTACACCTTGGAAACACATTTACAAGAAATGACCCCTGACAACTTCTCCTGGAACCCTTGATCCTAATCTGAACTTTGTCACTACTTGTCCCTATGGGGCTTTGGACTACCTCAGAAGTTTCCCAGCAACTCAGAGACCACTGGGAGCAACACTAGTTGTTTTAGTCCCAAGTCTATCATTCAAGTCTTTCTACCCTGACACCTAGTAATAACAATAGATACCTAACATTTATCGAGCAGTTATTATGTGCCAAATACTGTTCTGTGTGTTAATATATTATCTCATTTATTTCTTACAACAACCCTATGGAAGAGGTAATGTTCCTATTCCCTAAGGTTACACCATTAGTAAATGATGAGGCTGGGACTTAAATTGAAATATGTCTGATTTCTAATCTCCTACTCCATACGTTTTACCACTATTCCTGCCATACGGAAAATTAATAAATTCACCATAGATGTCCCAGATTACCCCTGTCTAACTCCCCAGTAAAAGTTTGCTTAGGGAGCAAGCACTGGGAAATGGGAGATCACAGGGCCTGGTTCCCAATCAAGCAGAGCAAGGGGGAATTTGTTTACCGTAAGATCCATAGGAACTGTGTTGGGTTTGCTTCCCATTATTTCTCTATGGCCTAGTACAGTGCCTGGTACATGGAACATGCTCAATAAATGTTTATTGAAGGAATGAATGGCCCTGCTCCCTGATTTGCTCAGAGCCTTGCTGACTGTAAGGACTTTGAGGCGACCTCTAAATTCCCTACGTGAAGACATGAGGCAGGGAGAGCCTAGGCCCAATCCCATCAGCACAAATTTCTCTGAGTAATCAAAACATCACCAGGCCCCAGCAGATCAGAGTCCACTGACTTTAATTGCTATTTGCTACCTCAAAATTTTCTCACCCCAGAAAAATAGACACTGTCTCTAGAATTCTTTGTCATAGTATCTAATTTTGGATATAATAAGAGGGCAGAAGTCAGTTCAAAATCCTTGCATTTTTTTTCCTATTGTTTCTCATGGGGTATGACCTTAAGAAGGCCATTCTACCTCTTTGGGCTGTATTCTCCTCATCTGTACCAGGAGAGAGTGGGACTTTCTCCTCACTAAGGGTTCTTTGATCTTGGATCTGAAGGAAGGACTTCCTGAAGGAAGTCAAAAGTAAGTCAGGCACTGTCTCTATTTCTCTAGCCAGACAGCATCCCTAACTCCAGCCTCCACATGTTGGTGGGGGCAGAGAGAATGCAGGACACCTGCTGTTGCTCAGTAGCTCTTCTCACCCTTAAACTCAAGGTAAATGGGGAATATGAGGGAGCAGGGGATGAATGGGAAATGGGGAGCCCTATGGCAAGCAAGTTCCTTGCATGTCTCTTCACCTTGGGCAAAGAGGCCCGGGTGCCAGAGCTCTGGGTTGTCATGGTAAGCACAGTGGTAATGCCCAGACCCACACAGGCAGGGGTGGCATCCATGTTGACCCAGAAGGAGACCCAGGACAGGATGACGATGAGTAGGCTGGGGATGTACATCTGAATCAGATAGTAGCCCATCTGCTCCTCCAGATGAAACTTTACCTCAATGCAGATGAATTTCCCTGCAAGGAAAGGGGTGAGGTATCAGGTCCCAGGTTCCCAGCCTGCAGCTGAGCCTAAGGGGCCAGCACTAGAGAAGCCTTATCTCCGTTGTCGTACCTCTGGGCACTTCAACTGGGCCAATCAATGGCCCTTCTCAGACAGCCCCAGGTAGTACCAGATGTATGTACTGAGGAAGCTCTCCGAGCAACCACCAAGGACTTGACCTCTGGCTCTCATCACTTTCATTTTCAGCAGAAGGCCATCCATAGGACAGTACAGCAAGAGGATTAAGAGCAGGGGGCTCTGGAGCCAGATTACCTGGATATGAACCCTGAAACTTTCACTCACTAGCTCTGTAACTACAGGTAAAACACTCAAGCTTTCTGAGCTTCAGTTCCCTTGCCTGTAAAGCAGGGTAATAATAATATCATCTCCATCACTGGGCTATTGTAAGAATTAGATGAGATAGTATATTTGTGGTGCTGAGCACGTAGGTAACTGTTACTATTGTTATCGTTATTAACAAAGCATATCATATCTCAGCAGCTTTGCTTGCGCTTGCTGGTACCCCAGAAGCTCTTTACTAACAACAGTTTACTGGGATGAACGCTGCTTGTGTCTTGAGCAAGTGAGAACAGCCAGATAGCAAATATCTGGAAAACAATGCCTGACAGAGACCAGCTCTGGACAGTGGCAGTGAAATTCTCATAAAGTATCGGGCAGCAGCATTCTATTTCACCAACAAAAAGCGCGTTGCCCCCAGGCATATGTACCAATGCTCTGCCTCCCCTGCCAGCCATCTTCACTTTCCTGTGCTTCCCACAGCCCCAGGGCTACGAAAACACTTCCTCAGAGGCTCTCCCAGAAGCAGAGGCTTGGGATAACCAAAACAAAAAGGGAAGATGTATATATTGTTATTTTATTCTGGCCTAGGCCCTCTCTTATTAGGCCTACCTGATTCCTCAAGGCCAGTGATTCCACCAATGACTGACTGTGGCTTTGACATGTTGTATGATGCTGTGACCTCTTACTGTTCCTTGAGACCACTCCACTTCAACACCTTCCTGGGCTTCTTGCCATGACAAGCCTTTGCTAGGTACCCATATTTTCTTTCTTTCTGTTTTGTTTTTTTTTTTTTTGATAATAGTAATTTTGTTTTTACCTTGTGATGTGGTAACTGGAGAACTGATGGCACAGTAGTTAAGAACTATGGCTGCTAACCAAAAGGTTGGCAGTTTGAATCCACCAGCCACTCCTTGGAGACCCTATGGGGCAGTTCTACTCTGTCCTATAGAGTTGCAATAGACTGGATGGCAACTTTTTTTTTTTCGATGTGGTAACAATTGCTGTAGAGCCAACTCCGACTCATGGCGACCCGATGTGTGTCAGAATAGAAAAAAATGACTGATTTTTTTCCTGGAAGTGGATCGCCAGAACTTTCTTCCTGGGTGCCTCTAGGTGAACTCAAAACTCCAGCCTTTTGGTTAACAGCCAAGTGTGTGAACTGTTTGCACCACCCATGGACTGAGATTTTTTTTTTTAATCACAAAATTAACACTTGTTTAGTACAGATAGTCTCCAACTTACTACGTATTTGAGTTATGATGAACCACACAACCATCTGTTTTCTGGTTTTTGTACTATATACAACATTATAACCTGTAATTTGCAGATGTTATCATTCTAAGATGTTCAGTTGCAGATGTTTATGTGTAATGTTTCCAACCCTGAAAGACAAATAAAGATCAGATTTATAAAGATACTGATAATAAAAGGCAATAATAATGAAAAAAAAAGAGGCACCCACCCACTCCTCACTTATCGACATGGTTAGGTTCCTAAGACCAGGCTGTTATGCAGAAATCAATGTTATGTGAAAATGGAGGATGACCACATAATTACATAACTGCCGAATTACATCATTACTTAACTGCCAAATCACATCATTACATAACTGTCAAATTATGTCACTACATAACTGCCAAACCACTGAGAATCATGGCTAGCCAAGATGACACATAACCTCAACTATTACAGACAGTACTACTCTCGCCTCGCACCTCGGCATTCATTACTGTCAGATGTACATCGTTAATGCACAAAATAGTTGGATAGTAGATTTTTTTACTATGGTTGTAAATTGGAAATACCAGATGAGATAGTCGATAAGTGAGGAGTAGGTGTATTCAACTTACGTCAGAACCAACTTATGACAGAGTCGTCAGAATGGAGCCCCGTCGTAAGTCGGGGGCTACCTGTATAGAAGAAATGAATAATAAGGAATAATAATTTTCACAGTTCACGTTTCTCAATCCCTTATAACGTGCCATTTGCTTTATGTACGTTATCTCATTTAATCCCTCAACAACTCTTTGATAATAGTATCTCCCATTTTACAGAGAGGATACTGAGGCTCAAAGAGATTAAGCTATGTTTCTCAAGGTTACCCAACTAGTAAATGGCAGAGCCAAAATTCAAACTTAGCTTTATCTGACTCCCAAGTTCTTGCTCTTACCCATTGTAACACATTATTTTAGAAACATTTGGTGCTATTTCCTTTCAGGTTTTTTTAAACATTTTTTTTTTTGTTTCTTCTACCTCAGTATAATCATTCTGTGTATACAACTTTGAATTTTACCCTTTTTCACTCGAACTTTCCTGTGTTGATATTGACACCTCATAATCATCCTTTCTAATGTCTGCATAATAGTCTATCAGGCAGATACACTATGTAATTTACTTAACCTCTGCCCTGTTGGTGGGTATTGAGAACAATTCCAAGTTTTTTGCTAGTATGAACAGTGACCTAGGAGCCATCTTGGAGTCTAAAGTCAATCTGATTTTTTGGACTATTTCTTTATACTAAATTCCAAGGAGTGAGATTCCTGGATTAACAGGTCAGAAAAAATTTTAGCTTCTAGACTAAAGTTTCTTAAAGTATGTTCCCTGAAACACTTGCATCAGAATCCTCAAAATACTTGTTAAAATGCAGATTCCTGGGCATCACTCCAAGCATATGTAATCAGAATCTCTGAGAGGTAAGAATCAACATTTTAACAGGCTCCCCAGGGGGATATAATACACATTAAAGTTTGAAAACCACTGACCTGTATATAAATTGTCAATTTGTTCCCAAAAAGAGAATATCAATTTCCACTCCCACCTGAACTTTCTACATTCAGTGTCTCGTTTCTTTCCCCCCTCTCTGCACCCCCACGTACATGCATGCACGTATTCAGAGGGGAGCACCCAAAGGATGTCAGAGTACCATAGAAGGATCCCAGAATCTCCCCTCTTTTGCATGTTGCCTCCTCTGAGGGTCATAGATTCTCAAAGATGAATTGCCAGAGGAAACAAGGAACCAGCAGCTCTTAGGGAAGCTGTAGGGGGCAGATGATCAGGCTGGAAAAGCATCCCCTTCCCACTTCCTGGCCCATGTCTCCCTCCTGGGAAAATAAGCCAGTTCATGAGGGCTGGGCAGTGGTAGTGTCGGTAGGGGATGTGGACAGTAAACTGGCCAGAGCCCTGTGCTCTCTTCCCTCCCTGTTCAGTACAGCCATTGACTACTCCCAGATATGAATTCCCCAACTTCCACACTAAGTTGGCCCCAGGCAAGGTGGGACGCTTCCTGCCACTCACTGGCACAGACCCATTTGCTCTCTGCAGCATGTGCCAGGGAGTTAGACAGACCTGGAATGGAATTCTGAATCTACTATTTACTAGCTTTGTGACTTGGATGATTGATTTCACCTCTTAGAACCTCGATTTCCCCATTCTGAAAAAATGGAGCTGATAATCCCTACCTTACAGGGTTACAGTACCTATGAAGTGAGATAAGATATATGAAGCACTTAACACCATATCTGGCACAAATTGGACCTTCAATAGAGGCTGGCTGCTTTGCCCCCTTCCCTCCCATCTGGAGGCCAGTAATGATCTTGGATTTTTACCTGTGTTGTAGTGCTTGGTACAATAGCCTAGATCCTTCTCATCCCACAAGATGAACTGGGGCAGAGTCAGCCCCTCAGCTACTTGGCTAGCAGGAGCATCTTCTAGCCACTCAAACACGAGGTCATTCATGGTGTCGCCAGCTGAAAGTAGCAGAGATGGCAGAGGGCAGCAGAGTGTGGGTATTGGGTAGGGGTCGGGAGTAGGGTCAGAACTGGCAGGAAAGACCGGATAAGGAATACGGCTGGGCTTCAGGAGATTCATGCTCATCTTGGAAAGGGAGATTTGGCCAATTGGCCCATCCCTCACTGGGTAAATTAGGAAGATTCCAGACTCCTTTCCTACCCAGTTTTCAAGCTTTAGAGAAGTCTCAGAAGAAATTACTTTGGTGGACCTAGAAAGCAGGTCAAAAGGGTTGAAAAGATGCCAAGGAACCCAGCTGGGAAGCTTCTGCCATATCTCAAACCCAGGGGACTAAGCATATGTATCAACCACATGTCTTGAGCTGAACCAGCCTCAGAACCAGGGCTTCTGCCACTTTACCCCAGGAAGGGGAGAGCTATTTATATCCTGCTAGTCATGCATGAGAAGCCCTGGTTGCACAGTGGTTAGAGTACTCTGCTGCTAACCAAAAGGTTGGCGGTTCGAAATCACCAGCCGCACCGCACAAGAAAGATGTGTCAGTCTGCTTCCATAAAGATTACAGCCTTGGAAACCCTATGGGGCAGTTCTACTGTGTCCTACAGGGTCACTATGAGTCAGAATTGACTCGATGGCAGTGGGTTTGGTGGGAGTCATGCATGGGACAATGGACACACCACAGACTCCTAGCCAGGGCCCTGAATTGGGGCAAATTGAACATCTGAACATGCCAAGTTGCTCACAGATAGCTAACAGTCGTGAGGGCTCATGCCACATATATGACAGTATTCAGACATGTCAGGTAGAAATGGGAGCAGAGACACCAAGGCTCACAGATGTCCAGTGTAGGGCTGTGTGACTTTGGGCAAGTCACTTCCCATCTATAAAATAGGGATAATAGTGGCTGCTCTACCCACCTTTCAGAGTTGTTGTGAGGGGGTAATGAGAACCTGGATGTGAAAGTGGTTTATGAACTCAAAAGAGCTGACCACATAGGACACGTTCTGTTCATCATTATTATTGCATGCTGGAAACAGCCTTACAAGCCTTCTCTGAGGATCAAGTGGCTATCTCCTGATCTCACAGTCACAACACACCCAGGAGATGAAGGAGTGGAAATAAGTGACAGTCTAGCCTTTTCATCCCTTGCCTCCTCTGCACATTGGGCAACCCCTTCATGCTGGCGCCCCTGCCATAGAGTAACCCTTGGCTGACCTCTCTACCCTGAGCACTGTCCTATACCTAAAACTGTCTTCTCCCAATTCTCTACAAGGGTTATCTGTGTTCATGGATAAATCAAGGATCAAAGAGTCTCCCCCTCCTGCCAACACTGGCATTTTTATAGGCATCTTCAATGTCTTAATTCGGGGAGACTAAAGGTAGAACTACTTTAGGTACTGTGAGAGGGAACATATCTTTGGGCAGGGGAGGTGTCTTTTAAATTGTCCCACAACCAGTATAAACACGTGTGTATGTAAGTCTGGTACCTTCCCATTCCCTGGCCCCGTGGAACAGCCAGACCAGCAAATAGTGTGGAGATGGAAAAACACACTGTCCTGGGTGTGAGGGACCCCTGGCTTCCTCTATGCTAAGAACTGACTGCATGCCCTCAGGTAAGCCCCTCTTTATTCTGGGTTTTCCTTTTCCTGTCTAGAATATCATGAATGAGATTAACTAGCTGGTATTCCAGGCCATGCCCTGTGACTCTCTAGAGACACAGCTCTCCAGCTGCATCGTGCAGGTCTGGATGTCCATGGGGAAGTTCTTGAGGTCCATCTGGCAGTACAAAATGAGAGTCAGCCTGGTGGGGACAATAAGAAAGAAATGATATTGACTTACTGGGGCCAAACACATCACAGGAGACCCTCTTCCCACCTATCAGCCTCCAACTGGCTTCTTCCCCTTGCTCTACACGCTCCTGGCCATTCACCAGGTGCACCTGATGCTGTAGAGCACATTGCCATTCTTGAAGATGTGCAGTAATTTGTTTTCCGTGGTCACCTCATGGAAGTTGGCCCTTTTCTCATTGGCAAAGAACAAGTCTGGCTTCCAGATTGAGTCCAGCATGGAGGGATCAAGGTCCACCGAGTCGTCAGGATACTCTCAATAGGCCAGGCGTGGGTCATTCTACTGCTGCCGCAAGAAGACATTCACCCGGTAGTCCTGGGAAGGGGCAGAGATGGGCCCATCAGTGATAGTGCTGTTGTCAGGGGCCCAGCAAGCTTACATGGGCAGGAGGACCATGAGGAAGAAATGTTAGGAGCACATCTCAGGGCCAGTAGGCATTTTCCACTGAAGAAGGGGCCTGCTTGGGCTGGTGTGGCAGAGATGTGAGGGAACAAGACATTTATTGAATACTTACTGTGTGCTAGACTTTCTGCTAAGTGCTTTCTTTATATGATCATTTCATCTAAGTCTCACACCAATTCTATGAAGAGGGTACTGTTATGATCCTTATTTTGTGGATGAGGAAACTGAAACAAAGAGAAATTTAAATAACCTGCCTAAAGTCACACAATGATGATATGGTAGAGCCAGAATTTGAACTAGGATTCTCTGATTCCAAAGCCTGTGCTCTGCACCAAGTTACCTCACACATTTGACTCATACTTTCTGTTTTAGCTACGTAAGCCTGGGACTGTGGAAAGATGACTTCCCAGTGACCAACTTCAGACATTCCATGACTTTAGCTATGACCACAGAAGAGGAAGAGGGAAGTAGAAGGAGGAGCTTCTTGCTATCTGGTGGGCTTCTCCCATTCATACTAGAGTGGAAGCAGGGAACAGGGAGACCCCTTACCATAGTGGTCTCAGTGACAGAGCCGAAATTGTTGATGAAGATGTTGCAGGTCACGTTCGTGGGTGGGCCTAAGGGCAGCAAAGCACAGCCCATTGGCAGGGTATTCTAGGAGGCTGGGAGCAGATCCCGAGACTCCCTCCCAGAGCTTCAGGCCAGGGCATTGCCGGGAGGAGGCAGTGCCAGCTACATAGACCCCATGAGCAACGGAGAAGGGCGGCTCCTGAGCTATAAGAGCTAGGCTTGTACCTCTAGCCTCCTTTCCTTGGGGCAGGAGATAGGTGCTGGCTGGGTAGTATATCTCCAAAAGGGATGGGGAAGGAGACTGTTTTTTTTTTTTTTTTTTTTTGGTAGGATGAATGTTTCTTACCTTTAAAATTGGGCTGAATCCTGGCATCGTATCCAGATGTTTGTCCCATAAGCTTGTCCAGGAAATCAGAGGGGTACATGGGCTGAGTAACCCCCTTGGTCCCAGATTTGACTTCCTCTTTTGCCAAGGCCACTCTGGACAGAAGAGGTAAAGATATCTGAGACCAGTTGTATTCTACATTTGTCACAGAGCCCTCCACCTCTGCCCCCACCAACCTCTGGCTGGTCTCCCAGTCAGCCAGGAGGATAGGAAAGGATGGGTTTCTGGGTGTCCATTTCCAAAATGAGGAGAACAAAAATAGTCATAAACCAAGAGTGCAGCTCATCAGTTAGACCTAGAAAAGTGCTTTGACATATATTAGATATTTTTTACCCTCATAATTTTCAGTGTGATGGAGATGAGAGCTGGTATTTCCATTTTACAAATGAGGATATCGAGGCCTCCAAAGGAGGAGTGAATTGTCCAAAGTCTCAAAGCTAGTGAGTGGCAGGGTCAGGACTCAAATCACCCAGGGCTAAGGCCTCATCCAGTATTCTTCTTCTGAAGATGTTTTGAAAGCCCTCAAAAAAGAGTGACATCTCACTGGAAATAATGTGGCTACTGCAACGTTTTGCCCATTTGACCTAGCCAAGGATGAGAAGGGCTCAAGGACAGCCTGCATCCCTGAGAGTTGATTTCAGTTGTTTGGGCTTCATGCTGGGCTGTTCAGGATCTAGGAACCCACTTCTGGGGAAGGAAGCTTGGCTTCTGGCATCTGCTCCAGCAGGGAGCTACTGGACCTGAGTTCAGGGCTATGGTAGCTGCAGGTAAGTGAACTGGTTTTGTCAAGGAGGTAGGTGGAGAAGGAGGGCCCTAGGAGCATGGAAAGCCTCCCAGCAGGGTGACCATGCTGAAAAGCTCAGCTCCCATCTTCTTCCACTTAACAGCTTGATTTTGAGGAGGAGGCTAGCGTGCCTCAGCCTAACCTATAAACCAGCCTCCTCTCCCCTAACAAGTGTGTTCCCTTTCAGAGCAGCAAAGCCCCTTCCACATGCCTGCTTACGTGCTTACCACCCAACGGATAGACCACAGACCAGGGGCTCAGCCAAGCCTTGGGGACAGGTGCGGGGCTCAGGGCGGAGCTCAGGCTGGACTCCTGGCTGGGCCATGTGCCTCCTGCTCCATCCTGCCATCCTCGCTGTGGCAGGCACTAGAATCAGCTCCACCACTACCGCTGCTGCTGCTGCACTGTGGGGCTGGGAGGCAGGGTGACTGCTGTCCTTCTGGGTCCTAGTCTCCTCTGAGCCAGTGGGCCTCTCTTTCCCAGCAAGTCCAAGCACCAGCCAGTGACCCATCGTGTAATAAAAATAGCTAAGGCACCCTGCTAAATACTTTACGCACCTTATCGTGTTAGTTTTCACATCAATCCTCTCAGAAAAGTATCGTTATTATCTGCATTATATAGATGAGGAGACTGAGGATCAATGAGGTGAAGTCACTTGCTCAGGATCATACAGCTAGTAAGTGGCAAAGTCAAGATTCGAACCCAGGGCTATTGGACTTCAAAACTAAGTCTTTCACAACACCATGATGGCAGTAGCCCAGGATGGGCTGCCAACCCAGAGCGGGGGAAGGTCAGTGGCAGCCCCTCCCTGCCTAGAGTACTACTGCCTTGAATTGTCTAAACAGGAGGAAGCCCTTCCCCTGGGGACAGGCCACCTTGGCCGGAGGAGCGGCAGCAAGCCTGGGTTGCCAGAGCTGGTATCCTAAGCAGGCTCTGAAAATCCAAGGAGGCTGGTGATGATGCTGGAGCAAGCAGAAGTCCGTGGCTTCACCACAGGATGTCCACACTGGCCAGGTGGTGCTGCTGCTGCTGCTGCTAGCTGCCTGCCACCTGCCCACTGGGAGGCCACATGGCCCTGCACATGAAGCAGTTGGACAGACCCTCCTCACCATCCTCAGCCTCATGCTCAGGTCATTTCTCCCACTAGCCCCAGCCCCAGGACCCTGGGATACGTCGTGGGTCCAGCTCTCTTGGGCCCCCTGCCCTGTTGCAGCCCCTCTCTTCTGGGGCTGGGGACTGCCTTGTCTGAAGACCTGAGAGCAGAGTCACTGCAGCCACTCCTTCTTCCCTTTCATTCCTGGAAAGTCCCAAACACTGGCAGGACCTGGGAGGTTCCAGAGCTGAAAATCTTGCTTTTGCAAGGTCCTGGGGTGGGCTGGGGGGAGAACTCTGATTCTGTCACTGGGTACCCGAATGACCTTGGGCAGGTCACTCCCCTTCTCTAGGCCTCAGTTTCCATATGTACAATGAAGGACTCAGACTCAAGACTCTCTATGGGCCTTTCCTGCTCTGACCACCTTTGGCCCCCAAGCCCAAGTAGGAATGCTGCAGCGGAAGCTCCGACTGTGAGGCAGCCTCCCCTCCAGGAGGGCCAGAAAGCCCCAGCTGGGCGCCCCCTTCTCCCTGCTTCCTCCTGTCAACTCCAGCTGAGCTGCTTGTCACTCTTAAGAAGTTTCCTGCCCCACGCTGCATCCCTGCCTGCCTGCCAGCCAATGTAGCTGCGCAGAGGGGCAGAAGGCTCCTCAGAGGCAGGCAGCCCTGCTGTGCTCCTTGAATTCAGAGGAGGAGCAGGATGTTGCAATGGCACCCACCCCAGCCCCTCCTCTTATGACCAGGTCAGCCCAGGCCACAGCCATTTTTCCTGCTCAGTTCACCCCGTCAACCTGGACTGGCTCCTGATCTAATGAGAAAGTTGGAAGGGGTGGGACATTTAAAGGGGATCCCAAAACATGTATTGCCTCCAAGCCTAGAAAATGACCGCTACTTAGTGCCCCTCCAGGGCTACCTAGCAGCTGCGCATGCACAGGCAGGGTGATTGCAGAGGGCCAAGGCTTGGCCACCTCATCTCTATCCAGATATGGTCTTCAGGCAAACCCTGGCTTCTTGAAGCCTCCCAGGCAGGCAGCTGGCAGATGTTGCTGTCATTTTTAGGGAACAGAGCAGTGTGTGATCAAGCTAGTAGGGAGACAGGGTTGGGTGGCAGGACAGTTGGCATCCCTTTCTGGGCTCAGCTACCTGCCTACCCCCTACTCAGGCCCAAGAAACTGCCATCCATGCAGAAACCTTCTCACCAGCACCGGCCTTGACATGCCTAATGAAAAATTCCTGGGTCCTGATGGGGGGGGGGGGGGCGTGGTGCTGTTCTCTTCTGGAACACTCCAGAATGTGGGCTTTTTGCAAACTTAGGCGGAACTGCTAGATGCCCCGGCTGCTTCTGGCCAGGAGACTCTAGTGTTTGCATGCATCACCTTCTTACCCCCACTCAGCTCACCTGAGGAGGACCTGCCCTGGCAGGGTCCAGAGGAGAAGGAAAGAGAGGGTTGCAGGAGCAAGAGTTGTCATACCGCGGGGACCCTGGAGCCCTTCCTCAGCCTGGTTGCCAAGGTGAGGGGGGATATCCCAGCGGGAACACCAAAAGTATAGAGCCTTCCTCCAACTTGGGCTGCTTGCACGGAGCCTGCGGGGCCAGGCTGAGTCACGCTCTCTCCTCTTCTGTTCTCTTTTCCTCTGTCCTGTCTTTACCAGTCTGGGGCCAGAATTATTCCTCTGGAAATGATCCTGACACAGATAACCCTACAGGCTCCCGCTCGGACTTTCCTCAGGCTCCGGAGGGGGCCGAAACCGGCTGGGGAGCTGGAAGAGATTCTCTTTGGACAGCAATCACTCTCCAAACCCTGGAGAATCTTGGAGGGGAGGGAGAAGGGAGGCTAGTAGGAAAATGTTTCCCTCCCTCCCACCTCTCCCCAGATGCACCCTCCAAAAGCAGCAATTTAAAGGCACAGTTGCCAGCAGCTGGAGTGGGGTTCCAAGCGTGTCCGTGTGCCAGGGAGGAGCTTGGGCTGCTGCTACTGCTCGTGGAGGACCAGAGGTGCTCTGTACAGCGCGGAACTCTCCAGCGGGAAAAGTGCTTGTAGTCTGCCCTGCTCCCCCTTCCCCACCAGCTTTTCTTTTCCTAGAGCTCAGCTGGGGCGAAAGAGTCAAGCCCTAATAATTTTTACAAGGGGGAAAAAGACCTAAGGAGGGTTTAGGCAGAGAGCCACTGGGTATTCTCAAGCCGACCAGCTTCAGGTCTGAGAGGAGGAGGAGGAGGAGGAGGAGGAGAGAGGGAGAGGAGGAAGAGAAGGAAGAGGAGGAGGCCACAGGCTGGGGCAGCTTTCCCCCAACCCTCTGGATGGAGGCACAGCAATGGTACAGAGGAACTTCAGAGCCCTCCTCACATGTGGTCTGTCTGCTTGTCAGTCTGTCTGCCTGCCGTCATCCCCTTCATCCTTGTAGCTGTGCATTTGGTCCCGGGCCTGCTTCCTTCCCTCAGGTTGTCTCTGGGGAGGCTGGCCTGCCCTCTGTAGCTCTGGAAATCCTCCCTTCCCTAGCCCCCCTTCCCCACCCTGGCTCATGGGAAGGGAGAGCGGGCCTCCTCACTGCCTTCTGTCCATTTGCTTACAGCATCCAGGTGTGTCAGCTGCTCCCTTTTCCCCAGCCAGACCCTTCCCCAAACTTCCCTGTGCCTCGTCTAAACACCTCCGGGACTTCCCCAGTTTCACTCCCTCCCACCCCTCTTCCCTCTCTCTCTTTTTCAGCCCCCTTCCTCTCCCTCCCTCTCTCTCCCTGAAGCATTCCTGCATCTATCCTTCCTCCATCTCCCTCCTCATGCCTGCTAATCTGTCTCTCCTGGTTTCTTCTCTGTGTCTCACTTCCTGTGTAAGTCTCTCCCTTTTCTTCCCGCCTCACTTTCTCTCCATCCCCATTTTCTCTCTCTCACGCTCTCTTCCTAAACTCCAACAGTGAGAAGCCAAGAGTTTTCATTTCCTCGTCAGTGGAAACTCGAGCTAGCTCTGCTGAGGCCTGAGTTTGTGCTAGGGGAAGGGGGTCCGTGCCACTTAACATGGGTCAACCCCAGAGCCAGAGTGAACTGTAGCCCCCCAACTTTTCCAGGGACGGATCCGTGGGCATCAGAAGCTCTTGTAAAGGGCCCACCAGCAACTTAGAGGGATTAATTACAAGGCAACGATGGGTGGAATTTGTGCCGTGTCTCCCTTCTGACTGTGTTATTATTAAAGAGGAATTTACAAACCACAAATGAAAGGGAAAAAAGAGAATTCTAAAGAACACAAATTTAAATAATGATGGGGGAACTGGGCTTTTGGAATTAGGACTGGGATCATGACAAGCCTCAAATAACATCTATATGCCCAGTAAGTACAAAATGCTAATTATCTTAAAGACATCTTTAGCAGCCCTCTTACCTGCCCACCTCCCTTGTCGTTTCCCTTAAAAGTCCTAATCCCCACTCCATGAACAGGAGCAGAAGCACAAAGAGAGCCTTACAGAACCTCCAGGGCAGAGTTCCAGGTTGGGGAGCTAGGGGGTGGTTGGGGGGCACTTGCCTCCTCTCTTTAACTCATGTCATGTCCCCTGCCTCAACAGTTTCCTAATGCTCTCAGGCTGAAGCCTATGGCCCTGTGTGATCTGGTCACTCTGCTCCTCCCACGAATGCATCTAGAGTTGCCTGTTCTGTCTCTCCAGCTTGCAGATAATTTCACATATTGTTCCCACTGCCCAAAGCACTCTTCCCACACTCTTACTCTTCCTTCTGGACTAAGTTTTGTTGTCACTTTCTTAAGGAAGACTTCTTGAGGCCCCCCAGCCACCCATGAAGGTAGGGGTAAGGAGTCCCTCCAGTATGTTTCCACAGGACCCTTGCTTTCCCTCTTCACAACACTGGTCACACTCTGTTATGGTTGCTGGTTAACTTGTTTCTCTCCCCCACTATACCGTGAGCTCCCTGACAGCAGAGACACATCATCTACCAGATCCCCGTGGCCCAGCCCAGAGCATGGCACAATATAGGCAGTTAGTGAACGTTTGTTAAACGATGCATCCTGACCACCCAGAGACACTTTCTCAAGCTCAGTGCCCTTGTAGCATTTTCTCTGTCAAACAAGAATGATAAGCTTGACACACAGAGAGAGGGCCAGGGTGAGGTAATGGTAATAAAGAGAAATGAGGAAGCAGTTTTCATTCCCTCACCCCGTAGGCCTGTGGCCTCACAGTCAGTCTTCTGGAATTCTTGGCTAATGGAAGGCATAGGCCCCTGGGGGCTAGTCTGTTTGTCTCAGTCTTACCTCCTGTGTACCCCCATGGGACCCCTGAGTGCTGAGAGCATAGCAGGGTCAGCTTCCTGGAAGGAAAGATCCTTCTTACCAGAGGCTGCAGCAAAAATGTCTGGCTGACATAATGAAGAGCTACAACTTTCCGAGGGCACTGGGAGTCCAGACTTTTGAGGTGAAGAAGGGAGGAAAGGGAGGCAAAGAACTAGGGAAACTGATGCTGGGAATTGGCAAGCAAGAGGAGAGATGCCTATCCAAAGAATTCCCTGTACCAACTGGAAGCCACATCCTCTGACGAGGACCTCAGTATCTTTTAGTCTGAGAAGGGCACAACGTTGTGTCCAGCCTTGCCCTGTCTCCTTTTTCTGTTCTCTTTATGAAACTATGGTGTATACGAATCTCCAGGTTCCAAAATGTATTGTACCCTTTTCCTGTAGTGCGAATGGCTGCTACATGGGCCCAAGAACTGGTTGTATTTCAGGGCTGAAGTTGTGTAGAAGCTACAATACACCAAGTGTTTTTCAGGATGAAAGGCATTATTTTGTTATAAAAAACTACTGAGCTGTTAAAAATGGATTAAGCATATTTTCATTAATGTTTCATTTCAGGAAAGAGTCTGTCACATTTCAGCCCTGTGCAGGGAAAATTTCAATTGCACCCTCCTGACAAGCAGGTTTCCTGACACCTCAGTCTGAGGAGCAGGAGGTCTGTGTTGGAATGTTGTTGTTGTTGTTGTTGTTAGGTGCCATCAAGTCGATCTCTACTCATAGTGATCCCATGTGACAGAGTAAAACCGTCCCATAGGTTTTTCTAAGCTGTAAACTTCATGGGAGCCGATTACTAGGTCTTTCTCCCACGGTGCTGCTTGGTGGGTTTGAACTGCCAACCTTTTGTTTAGCAGCTGAGCACTTAACCATTACGCCACCAAGCCTCCTTGTATTGGAATGGGTATGGTTTAAATTCAATGACTTCTAGGGATTTTGAGGGCTAAGTCTGAGAATCATTTGATATACCATTCTAGACTCAACTGCAATTACCCAGGATGGTATGGACCCATATTGCGTATCCCACTTACTGAGGGCAGAAAGTGGGCTGAGGGTACCTCGAAAAGTAAGCTCTGTCCCCAAGCTGAAGAACTTTCCAGAGCTTTAGCTACTTTCAAGAGGCATTGGGGTAAGAAGTTGGGGGGAGTGTTGAAATAAAAGACAGTTGCCTTTTTAAAAATCTGCTGGTGAAGACTGGGGCGTTTCAGTTGGATCTCTAGGGAACAAGCCTGCATCTTTTTCCTGTATGTGAGTTTTTCTTTTCAGGGTCATTTTCAACTTCCACGGATGTGAAAATTTACTAGAAAGTGGGGGCTCAACTTGTGGTGCTAAGGGAGCATTGCTGGCAGAGGCAGGAAGCCTTTTAACCCCTCAGACTTAAGGAGATGGTGTACAACATGTGTGGGGGTGGTAGCGGTGGTGGGAGTTTCACAGCCATACACTCAGCTGGAGTAAGGAAGCAGAACAAAATGGCAGATGTGTTAGACATGTTCAGTGGTCTCCTAACTTTTGAAGAATAACTGGTTCCAGTCCAATGTTTTAAACATTTGACTTCTTTCTTTTTATGGAATATTTCAGGTGTAGGTTTTGCAGGCAAAACCTGGAGTGTCTAAACTTTGGGAAGGCCCATGGAGAGGTCCCCAAAGACAGACCACGTATCAACATCAGGAAAGCACCCATCAGCAATGGCCCTACCTCTGTTGCTGAGCTCTCTGTGCAGTACCCAGAGGGCAACAAAGAGGTGGGACTCCAGCTAGGGAAAATACAGTAATGACCAGCCAGATAGGCATTATTTCTCCCCTGCTGATACTCAGAACCCTTACTCATTCTACCAGCCACTGGAGAGCAATTCACAGGTGTGCAGAAGAGTTTCCTTAAGGTTCCCACATAGTTGGCAGTGACTCTCCTTGTCTCTTGGCTCTCGTAACTCTGAAACATTCTTGTTCAGGGATAATAGGACCATGTCACTCCTCTCCTCAAAGGTAAATTGGTTTTTGCTTGTGATCATGCTCCTGAATATCTTACTTCAGTCATTTGGGGATTGTGATAAGCTATCCTGTGTAGGCTGTGAGGCCCTTAGATAATATACAAGCAACAGGACTTGGAAAAATGAATCAATATTTATTGTGTGGAATGGATCTCATTACCACTAATTCATGCATGCATCAACAAAACTTTACTGAATGCAAATCATACGCCAGATGTTCTAGGCACTGGAGATGCAGCAGTGAACAAAGCAGACAAAGGCCTTGCCCTCATGTAGCTTAGATTCTACAGTGCTAATAATATAATTCCTTCCCAAAGATGGTTCCTGCATGGGGCATCAGCAGTGCCACAGGGCCTGAATACCTCTCACAGCATTGGAACAAGGCATTTATTACACAGTCTAGAAAAAAGAAGAGAGAGAGAGAGACTACTTTCCAGCAGGCAGGAATGAGCTTCATTTCCACCTGTCCCAGAATCTGTCTGCTAGTCACATCCCACAGGCCATAACCTGCTAGACGCCTTCCTAAGGAGCTTATCCTCCAATCATCCAACCCTAAGCAGAACACACCAGGTTTCATGATTCTCCTGGTGGTACATACATATTTGTCTGAAATTGCTAATAAGTACCTTCCTCACTAGCAGAGTTAGGTGGGAAGAACAGCACTCTTGTTGTGGTGCTTCTCTAAGTGGTCTCCAATTATTTAGGATGTCTCTCGCCTCTTCTCTCCCTCCTTCTCTCTACCCCTCCCTCCTTTATCCCTTCATCATTCTGTCCCCCTTCTTTCTGTTTTTTCTCTGTTCCTTCCTTCCTACTTCCCTTCCTTCCAACTTACCTACCTTCCTTCCTTCCCCCCCCTCCCTCTTTTATTTCCTTCTTTCTGTCTTCCTGTCCTCTTATCTTTTCTTCTGTCTGTGTTTTTGTTCTGGTTTTTACCAAGAATAAATTCAGTGCTGTAATAAGACACTGGACACTGAAGGCATGGTTGGCAAACTACATGGAATTACACAGAAAGCTGAATTTGCGTTAATGACACCAATCATATAGTTAAGTTAGCAAATGTTCTATGCTAAGAATTATAAATTTAACATTGTAAATGATGCACTAGCTTAGCCCTGCCCTTCTATAGTGTTTGTCCTCTGAGTATATACACATGTGTGTATCAGAGAAACACACATGCAAAGCTCTCCTTGATAACCCGAAGGTGATGCCCCTGCTGCCAGCAGTTATTGTCTGAGAGTGTGATTGTGGCTGAGGAAGTTGGAGTGTGATGAGTAGTCCTTTTCATCCTGACTACATGTGGACATTGTTCTTTGATTTTTGGCTCTAGCTTCTGCATATACTGTACTAATGAGGCCCTTCTTGCCACAGTCACTTACTTAAGAATAAGTGGAATCCCTAAGTAAGGTGCAAAATTGATCAGGCTGGGTTACTTCATTTTGCAAAGTTGTGCTGCACATGGCCCAAAATGACAGATTCTAATCAATGACAGGCACTCCTAAAGAATCACCAGAGATGCTAATCAGACAACAGGCTACTCCAGACCTCAGCAGGTCACACGCACCAGCTTTTGCTGCCACCCACTCCTGCTCTGTCAGCAACATCATCACCAGACACCGAGAGAGCATTGCTTTGAGAACTCTGACTTCTCTTTCCTGCCCATTGTCCGTTTTTTTCTGTAACCTTCACATTGCCTTTCTACCATGCATTACATCCCACGTGTTTGAGAATCCCCTCACTTTTACAGCAGTGTGCCCAATGCTGAGTCAAAGGCAGGTGCTCTTTCACAGCTGCAAACTCAGTACAACCAGCTTCAATTATGGTCCAGTTTCAGGAGAGACAAATAGGATGCTGCGGTCTTGACACTTTCAGAGCCAGGGCAGTCTGCTCAGTTGCATCACCTTAAGCAAAAGCACTTGGGAGACCAAATTCCTTTCCATGTATAAGACCAGGCCTACGAAAGGGTATAATGGAGCAGAAGAGGACTATTTAGAAGGTTTACCAGGTAAGGATGAACATTTTAGCATTTCAGAGAAGCACCAGGAGCAAACTGGAAGCAAGGACAGGGGCAGTTCTGCTCGTCCTCAGCTACTGGAGGGAGAAAATTGGAAGTGGCTGTTTTTTGATGGCTCAGATTCTGGCAGAAAGTTTGCTGAGATTCCATTCAAGATCAAATAGCAACCAGCAGTGGTTAGAAGATTCCGAGAGAAAGAGACCAAAGAGGCAAGCCTCTGATCAGAGACCAAATCCTGGAGAAACTGTTAATCAGTGCTAAGAAGGCCAGTGCCTGGGAAGTCTCAGTTCATGTTAATTGCATTGATTCAATCCTAGTGTGGAACTCAGTCTACCAAAGACTCTCATGACCCCAAAGGTCCCCTACTATCCCCTTCCTCCTAGAGGATTCTCACGCCCCTGTGGAGACTGGAAAGGCACTCTAATCACTATGGGATGGAAGTTTCTGGCGTTCAAGTGCTGACAATTTGTCAGAGGTAGAGAAGATCCTTTGTTCCAAGATGGTGGAATTCATAACAATTATTAGATACATTCCAATGTCTTTAACCCCCAGAGCCAATCTAATTTGCTATTATTGGTCCTTCCTAGATCCATTTTACAGATGGAAAAATGAAGGCTCATGACATCTCTGTCTTCTCTCCCTCATCCCTGTACTTCCACTCTCATCCCACTTCTACTTTCCTAAGTATAACTATATTATACTTACAAGTTGGTAAAAACCAAACCAATCAATAAGATAGATTGAAGTGGAGATGACACTGTAATTCTTTTGTAGTGACTGGCCAGGCAATGTTTAGGTGTCTGTCTCACATCCAATTTCATATTTAACCTCTGGCCTTTCCACTGCTCTGCACCTACTCAGACCTCTGCTTACTTGCATATTCAGAATGTCACCTGCCAGAAAGGAACTGAAGTCTTTTGATACTCAGCAAGGATTAGGGTCAGTCCCTTCATTGGAAGAACGGGGGAAGAGGAAGTACAGAATGATTGATTCATTATGGGACTTGATCCTGCCTTGTAGCTCCCCCTGGTCTCAGGAGGTGAGTGGAGAGTGGAGAAAAGACAAGTGTCCTGCTTTCCTAGGAATCAAAGGTCACTCTGGAGGCTTTTATAGAAAGAAACTGCACTTTCTCCACCTTGTGTTCCACAGAACATTAGCCATGGAATAGATCATTTTCCCAAAGGTCACACAAGTTGGCCATCAAGCCAGGAAACAGGAGCCAGGTAGGCCTATCTCCAACTGGCTGTGCTTGACAAACAAGAACAAACTGGGTCCTTACAATGTTAAGGGACAGTGGACAGTCAGTCCACGATCAATACTTCTTTTAAAATCAACCTTTGCTGTGGTTAGTGGTGAAGTTGTCTCCATCTTAGTGAGGGGATTCTTTCAGCCACCAGAAGAATCATGGATAAAATGAATACAGCAGAGATTTTTTTCCTAAAGAATTTGATTCTTCTCTGTTCCACTGCTCCCCGCCCCCACCACCAATCCTCTGCAACCTTGCTCTGTCCCTGAGCTAAGTTGGAAGGAAGATGCAATTGATTCTCAAGTTCCGTCAAAAGTCTTTGTGCAGTAACTTGGCCCAGCCCTACCATAAACAAGGAAGGCAGCAACCTTGACTGCCCTGTCAGATGGTTTAGAAGTGCCTCGTGGCTTCCATTTGTGCCTGAAACATATTGTTTTGGTGAGGAATTCTGGAAAAGACTAAAAGTCAGGAGGAGAGGCTTACCAGGGGTCAAAGGAAGACGAAGGGCTATAATTCCTCAGGCCACTCAAAATCTCATGCAAAACCACCAAGTCATAGAATGTTGGAGATGGCTAGAATGTTAGAGATCAAATCCAAGTCCCTCCTTCTGAAGGCAACAGAAGACCGGAAGGGTGAAATGACAGGCTCAAGGTGATTCAGTGATTTAATGCAGAGCTTGGATTAGAACTCAGAAACTTTAGCTCCCAAGCAAGCTACTCTCCCGTCACATTGCTGCCTTCTACCAAAAACCCAAACCAGTCCTCTGATTTGTGCTCTGTGACATTTCTTGAATGCCCTTCTCCACAAAACGCGCATGCACATACCTACACTCTCCAGTGTGCCTTGTAGCCATGAGCTCTGCCTGGAAGAGCACAGGTCCAAGCAATCTAGGCTTCCTAAGCTGCTCCTTTGCAGCAAAAGGTTCAGCAGTAGGGCCAAGGGAGTCCCTTTACATTAAGCTACAAGTCAGCTAAATTATGCACGCACAAGCTACTTCCTCCACTGTTTATTCAGTAACTCATTCTCTTCCAAAAAGAGAGCTGAGGAGAGTAGAGGAGAGAGGAGAGAGCAAGAGAGAGAAACAGAAATGACTGGATTTTCTTAGAATTTCTTGCTTCCCCTCTTCCTCAGATCATTTCTTTAATCCCTGCCCTTTGGGGCCTTTATTTTCTAGCTGAGCAGGGAACCCACCTTCCCTTGCAATTCTGGACACACGCTGTCCCACTATAATAATGATAATGATAATAATAATGTTGCTTCAGCAGTGCCTTTCTTTATCCAAAGGCTTTGTCAGCATAAAATACTGGTGTCTGAACCAAATTCTGTGTCCTATAGTGGGCTGGGTCTCTTCAACCACAAGAAGTAAGCAATTTGGAAAGAGGAAGCTGCTTGCTCCAAGAGGCAAATAGGGACATACTGTGGGTAGCTACAGGGTCCCCTGCATTGAGAGAGCTCACTCCTAAAAGAGTTTAGGAAGATCCGGCACCCCCAGACCCATCCTATGTCTGAGAGAATTCAGTACCACCTCCCTCTGTTTCAGGTGGACCTTTCCCATGTAGGAGTAATTCTGTCTCTACAAAGTTGACCCTCCCGTGTCAGGCACCATGTTAGGTACTTTCATAGCCCTGGCTTTCATCAACCCACAAGTACTGTTATCTCCAGAAACAGGCTCAGAGATGTCAAGTGGAGAGCTAGGCCTCATAAGCAGGGCCCCTGGAGCCAACACTCTCTCCACAATAACACAGCTGCTTATGGATGGGTTGAGCAGAGCCTGATTCAGGGGAAATACTTGCTCAATGTGTGTTAGATGAATAAAAGAATGAGTGAATGCAGGAACTAACTGAAAACAGAAGGGGTTCACAGTGAGTGAACCTCAACTCCCTCACTCCCCTTTCTGCTCCACTACTCCCATGGACCTAAGCAGAAAGACATGAGTTTGTTTTTCAGGATCTTTTATCGACCACACCCTGTTCCCCCCAACCCCCCAATAATATTGAGTAAAGGGTTTGCCTGAACTCATCTCAATGAGTCAGCACAGGATCTTCCCCCAAAACCTCTTCTGAAAGTAGTTGTGAAAGTAGCAGGCTTTGGTGCTCAATGGCCTGAGTTTAAATCCTTGCTCTATCACTTACTAGCTGTGTGACGTTTTATAAGTGACTTGACCAGTCTAGGCCTCTACTGACATCTATGATGACATCAAGGTTGTCGAGAAAAGTAAACGTGATCATACATATAAAATTCTAGCATAGGGCACATAATAAGCCCTCAGTAAATGATAACTATTATTATTCTCTACCCTGGAGCCTTTCTTTCCCTTCATCGGCTCTGTGAGCTAAAGTGCTTTTATTGTACTGTGTCCCACAGCTGAGGTGGGAGGACGTTCCAGAACAGTGGACATGACATGAGCTTTGGAGGGACATGAACTTTGGAGGGATACGAGCTTAGAGGGAGCTCACCCAGAACAAAGACCAACACTTACTAGGCCATCAGAACCGTAGTGGATAAAACATCCTGGATGAGGGCTTAGCTCTGGGAGATGAGAGCCGGATAGAAACATCGCTGGAGTGAAGCTGAGGCAGAAATAGTATGGGGCCAGACAGAGAGAACAGAGGAGATAGACAGAAGAGAAGAAAGGATGAGGAGACAGGGAAGAAAAGGTTTGGGAGAGACACGAAGGGGCCCAGAGAGCTGAGAAGCTAAATTGCTACTGGAACATTAAGCACCAATGAGGGGAAATAAAATTAACATCTTTACTGAAACGAAAAACAAGGAAGTAAGAAATATCCCTGTTTGGGAAAATCTTGTGTAGAATGGAGCAGGTGCTGGGGGCCTTTGGAGGCTGGTTGCCATGGCGATGCTATATGTCTTCTAGTCTGTTACCCTGTGATTCTGTCAGCTGATGGTTTCTTTCTGCTCTGGTTTCTAGGACCGGGGCACAGCCCTTGGTGCAGCTCTAGTGTTTCCATCTCCAGCATTTGAGTTATCCGGTGGGACCTGCTGGCTTTTTGTCGTGGCTCCTTTTTGATATGAAACCTGTCCAGAGAGAAGAAGAAGAGAGAGTGAATGCTTGGGAGCAGGGAGAAGAAGCCCTCTGTGTGCCTCTTTCCATATGGATGAGAAGGCTAGTTTAGCAGGTAGGGAGCACCTTGGCCATTAGGAGATGAAGGAGACCTTCAGGGACTCATCTCTTTTCAAGGTAGATCCAGGTGGGTGCTTCTCTAAGAAACTAGGGTGACCAATCATCCTGATTTTCCCAGGAATGACAGTCCCAGACAAACAGCATCACAGAGGGCTCTTGAGAGAAATTCATGATTTAACACAGTCTAGGAGTCCCTGAATGGCACAAACGGTTAACCCTTGGCTACTAACCAAAAGGTTGGTGACTCTACGCCACCCAAAGGCACTTCAGAAGAAAGGTCTGGTGATCTACTTCTGAAAAATCAGCCATCAAAAATCCTATGGAACACAGTTCTGCTCTGACACGCATGGGCTCGCCATGAGTCAGAATCAACTTGATGGCAACTGTCAACTTGATGGCAACTGTTGCCTTTTTTCTTTTCATAAATATGGGCAATAGTTTACTAACTTGGTTTTTGCCACCAACTCATCTTCTTCATGTTGTAGTATGTAACGAGATTCTCCAGCTTCTAAGAACATCAGAACCACCTCCAGGTCTTGTTAAAAATGCAAATTTTTGGGTCCTGGCCCCCGACCTGCTTACTCAAAATCTCTGGGGGGAGGTGCAGCCCAGGAATGTACATTTCATCACGTTTTCCTAGGTGACTCTGACGCCCATGGCCTGCGGGCTATGCACTGAAAAACCCTGGGTGGTGCAGAGTTTGTTAGACAAGTGGAAGCCACCAGCATCCAGATCTCAGAGGGCCTGACTCTGCCAGGCTAAACGTATGGAAACGGCCCTCCACCTGCACCAGTCCTCCCTCCACTTGCACCGGTCCTCCCTCCACCTGTACTAGTCCTCCCTCCACCTGCACAGGTCCTCTCTCCACCTGCATGAGTCCTCCCCCTACCTGCATGGGTCCTCCCTCCGCCTGTACAAGTCCTCCCTCTACCTGCACCAGTCCTCCCTCCTCCTGTACTAGTCCTCCCTCCACCTGCACAGATCCTCCCTCCACCTGCACAGGTCCTCCCTCCACCTGCACCAGTCCTCCCTCCTCCTGTACTAGTCCTCCCTCCACCTGCACAGATCCTCCCTCCACCTGCACAGGTCCTCCCTCCACCTGCATGGGTCCTCCCTCCACTCGTAGTGGTTCTCCCTCCACGCTGTGCCTAGTGGTGCCTGATCTTCCTTGGAGTCTAAGCTAAACATCACCTCCTCAGAGGCCTCCTACTCAACCTTACAGGTATTCACAACATCCTGTTCTTTGATCACATTTATCACAGTGTGTAACCTCATATTCACATGTGCAGTTCTCTTAATCAACCCCCACCCCACCCCACACACACACTGGAATGTAAGTTCCATGGGGTCAAGTCCTGTGCCCATCTCAGTCATTGCTGTGCACCCTATAGCACCTAGCACACTGCCAGGTGCATGGCAGGTGTCAGTTAAATATTTCTGAATGAACACATGACTGAGTTAACGAAAGCAAGGATGAGAGGCATTGGTGCCTACCCTAGCTAGGACAACAATGTTAAGCGGTAGTGCCTCCAGAGGGGCCAGTCCGAGCTGTTCTACTGGTAAGGTTGCTTGCAACGCCATCAGTGGACGACACCATTAGTGGGCATAAAGGTGACAAATGAAGGGCCAGGGACCCTTCTTTCTGGGTTCCAGTCTCTAGGCAGAATCCTGGGTCACTCCCAAGCCGTAAAGCAAACAGAGAAGCCAAGGCAGCCAGCTCTCAGGCAAGAGGCCAGGACAAGAGCCACATTCACACTGGCTGACTGGTTACCCAGAGGCCTGTGGGGAGGAGAGGCCCTGGGACTTGCTGTCCTCTCCCCCTGCCCCGGCTGACTGGAAGTCTGGCTCCCCAGCCTTCCTGGCCCTCAGTGTTTATTGTACACCTGCTGCTGCAGAGTCCATAGCTGAGGAGCACTGGTCTCCACGGCAGTGTTTCCAAGGGTGCCTAGAAAACAGGGAGGGCTACAGTGCATTCCCATGAAATTGCTGACGATTCACACTGGCCTGCATATATTCTAAAAGGAGCCCTAGTGGTGCAGTGGTTAAGCACTTGTCTGCTAACTGAAAGGTTGGTGGTTCAAACCCACCAGCCACCCTGCGGGAGAAAGATGTGGAGTAGGCTTCCATAAAGATTGCAGCTTGGAAACCCTGTGTAGCAGTTCTACTCTGTCCTATGACCTGTAGGGTCACTATGAGTCGGAATCGACTCAACGGCAACGGATTTTTTTTCCAACAGCATATATTCTGAAGGAGGGGGGTGCTCAGGTAACCTGCAAATCACATCTCTCATAGCCAGAATGCCATGGTCCCCCAGAATGAAAAGCCAGGTCCCGGTTGACAAACTACAGACGTGAAAGTTCACTGCTCAGCAGAGCCAACTGTGGGGAGCCAGGACATCCGATGAGAGGCAGATAGCTAACATTTAGTAAGTGTTCATTAAGGCAGTTTGTTAGTTGCTTCACGTGCGTCCTCAACAATCTTTGGAGGTAGGTGCTACTGTTGTCCCTATTTCGTAGATGAGGAGACTGAGGCTTTGTCAGGACAAATGAGTGTTGACAGTCACCTGCCTCGGGAGAGGCAGAGTCGGGATGTGAACCCAGGCAGTCTGGGCCCCAAGCCCAAGCTCTGAATCCCTGCCCTCTCTATGCTGCCTCACTTGCACCAGAGAAGAATCTCAGACAAAGGCAAGTGCAGCACTCTGCCCAGGGTCACACAGCCAGTGAATGCCAGAGCTAGAGCTAGAAATGGGGTCTCCTCTCCTCACTGAGGCTCTCTTCCCTACGTGGCCCCAGTCCCTCCAGGACAGTAGGGATCACGTGTTCTGCTTTGTCCTGCCAAGCAGAGTCCCTACGGTGCAGACAGAAGGCTGAGGTCTCTCCAGTTCTGTGACTGGGTTTTTCTGACTGCTCAGCACTCAGAAGGTCTAAGGTTGGGAGGTATGGTGGGAAGTAGGCCTTCTGTGCTTGACCAAAACTTCTGAGACGATGACAACCCAGACTAGAACCGTGGTCACCAGCAGTGATGAGCCTCCAGAAGGTCCATCCACCCTCCTGAGTCCCTGGGTCTCGGGCACTCCCTCTGACAGGTCCTTGAGGAAACCTCCCACCCCAGCCCCTGCATCTCCCCCACCTCCCGGGCTTTCTCTCTGGCTGGTTGTGGGGGTTGAGGTGGGTAGGTCACTCCCATCCAGGGCTTTTAATGAGAAGTTTTGTCATGCCCAGGCAGTGAAGATGAATGAAAGTCAGTGAAGAAAGCCCAGGAAATGTTATTTTTCCAGAGAAGGGTCCCTTGACGGTGGGGAGAGGCAGAGAATGGCTGCATCTTATTATGAGAGGAATAGGGGGTGAGGGTGACAGCCATAGAGGGAAGGTGGAGGAGGACAAAGAGGAAGAGGAAGGTTTCCCAGGAATCACTAACAGAATTATGAGGGATCCTTGTCAAAGTCTCTTTGCCCCTTGGGAGTTAAGCCTACTTAAGTCGGTGCAAAATCCCTAGTAAGCTGTTGGCTTTTGCCCCATCAAGCTGCGATCTCTTTATGAGCCTTGCCTACTTTCCCGAGAGCAGTGTTGTAACCTCTAGGGGGTGGTGGCCTGTTTTCCTTGTTCATTGGACTTCTAAAATGATTAAGAGCACTCAGAGGGGAAAGAGGACAGATGGGGGGAAGAAGTGACACACATTCCTGGGCCTTACTTAGGTGCCATAGGGAAGGAAACAAACTCTCAGAAACAACTTGCCAGTTGGTACCGCATCTGAGCACATCGTCTTCTGGAGGTGGGGGAGGGGCTGCGGGGGAGGCTAATTCTTTGACACCTCCTTTGAGGGGAAGACATCAAATGGTTTGCCTGCAAGGTGATGTGGTACTACTTCTGACAGCGCATGAAGTCTCTTCCCAATTGGCAGTTTGACATGCAGCACTGGGGCCCTGGGTCATCCTTGTCTGAATAGAAGACGGCAGGTCTTTGAGTGGGAATCGGCACGTGACACAAAGCAAGGTTTCCAATGCTTTATGTGCCAAGGGAGCCCAGTGGCATATGGTCTTGAGTTGTGGAATCAGAAAAAAGTGGATTTTGGTCCCAGCTCTACCACTCCTCGGCTGTGTGACCTTAGGCAATTTGCATAAACTCTCTGAGCCTCAGTGCCTTTATCTGTAAAGTGAGTAATAGTAACAAGATTGCTGTGATGGCTACGGGAGATACGAAAGTGTTCTGTGAACTGTAACACTTTGTAGTTGTGTGAGGGATATTATAAGTAGAAAGGTACGCTTAGTAAGCCACATTCTCTCACCTGAACTCCTTCTAACAAACTGGTTTGCTGAGGTTGGAAATGAAGCATGTGGCCAAGGGACTGTCTCTGTACAAAGCTAACTGGCATGTCAGAGAACCAATAGTGACCTTATTCTTAATGTCATTTCTCTCTCATCAGTGGTATAAGGAGGTGGGCTTTGGAGTCCAAGGCACCTGGGTTTTGTACTAGGCCCTCTCATTTACTAACCATGTGAGTTTGGGAAAATTACTTAATGTCCTTGAGTCTCAGTATCCTCATCTGTAAAATGGAATTGTTAATAGTCTCTACCCAGCAGGATTGTCATAAGATTTTAATGAGAGTGTGCAAGAAAAGCACTTAACACAGGCCCTGGCACATAGTAGTTGTTCAATAAATGGAAGGTTTAGATGCTGCCTTTATGTTGAGTGATCAGCAAACTCTGAGGTTATACCCATAGCAGCCTTCATTCAAAAAAATCTTCACGGAATACCTATTATGTGCCAAACACGCACTGTTAAATGAGTGAGTGAGTGTGTGAGTGAGTGAAAGCAAGACTGCACTCCAGCTCAATAATCAAGAACTCTAAGTTATTAAGGTCTTAAAGCCCTGGTGGCACAATGGTTAAGCACTCAGCTGCTAATGGATAGGTCGGCGGTTCGAACCCATCCAGTGGCTCTGCAGGAGAAAAGGCCTGGAGATCTGCTCCTGTAGAGATTACAGCCTAGGAAACCCTACGGGACACTTCTACTCTGTCGTATCGGGTCGCTATGGGTCCGAATTAACTTGATGGCACACAGCAACAACATTAAGGTCTTGGAGGTTGAGGCTGAAGAGGAGATAATTATTTTTCCAAAATCTCGGACTTAGCTACTCACTAAGCAGATGGGGAAGAGTATGCAGATGGTATCAGGCGCTAGGGGACATACAGAAGAAGGGAAAGTAGTGTACTGAAGGAGGGAGTGTCCAGTTCCCTTTGTAATAGGGGAAACCAAACCCACTAAGGAGACAAAATGAGCAAAGTAAACCTTCACTAGCAATGGATGTGAGCAAAACTAGGGACCTTCCTTGAGTTCTTTTTCCCTAACTCACTGCCTCCCCTTTCCTTGGCAAAGCAGACATTCAGGAAAGGCTGTAAGAATTCATCCACAACCACTGTGGTGTAGGGCCAATGTAAGCTTCCTGGGGACTAGCCTCAGATCTGATTTCTGAGTAAAGGCCCAGCTCATTGTGTGGGTCAGTGAATCAGGCCCCAGCCCAAGGTCCAGCTCCAACTTCCCTTTCTTAGGAAAAGTAGTTGCCAAAGCAGTAGCCAGTGGGAGTTATAAAGCCTCTGACAGGACTTGAAGGACCGCCCACATTGGCAGATGGCTGTCCATCCGTGTGGGTCACCACCCTTTGGAGGGAAGACAGAACCAAATGGGGACTGTGGCAACAGTGTTTGGGAGGCCTGGCAACGCAGCGTTGGAGGTCAGAGAAGCTGAGTGGCCAAGAATCTTTTCCTGAGGAGTGTTGCTTCTGTTTCTTTGCAGAGTTATACTGTCACCAATGAACAGCTACCTCCTGTTGAGGTGAAAGTGGGTACCCTGCTGACTGCTGCTTTCTGTCTCCTCCTCCAGCTTTTGGCCAAAGAAGGAACAAATTACTTTTGACTGCGAAGAACTGACTGGTATCCCCCCATACTAAAGAATCCCTCAACCTGCAGAGTCTTGCCAAAGGGGAATGGGGAAAGAGAGTGAGGAATGTTGGGCCTTCACCAAGACTTTTGAGGGTTAATACAAGTTGGCATTGGAGGCCCTCACCACCTTCCCAAGAGAGTTCCTGAGAGATGCTGCGTAATGGATGCTTACTATTCCCCACCTCAGTGTTCCCTTTCCTCTCTCTGCTTCCTCCCCCTCCTTCAACTTCCATATCTCCTCAGGACCAGTTTAATTTGGCCGGTATTGAAATTATCCCAGGCAAAGCAGCCAGCCTGCACTTCTCACTAACAACTGGATTGAGGCCTGAGGAGGCCTGGAGGCTTACTGGTTGCCATGGTGAGGAGTAGGCCCTGAGAGGATTAAGGAGCTGGGAGCTTGAGCTTTTTTGGTTGTTGGTTTTGATGAGTTCTGTTTGCTTTTCTCTCCCACCCTCCTTCCCCTCCATTCCCCTCCAGCCCACTCCTCCAGAGTCTCAAATCACTAATGCAAAAGGAGATTACTAGGAGCAAAATCAGCTACCAATGTGGGCTACACTAAATACAGGCTGCCCTGCTGAGGATAATTGGTGTGTACTTTACAATGCAGACTCTGGGGATGGCCAAGTTTGGAACACAAGATGTTACACCTTTGTGGCAGGGAGCAGCATCCTGAGGAAGAGGGGGACTGGTGGGGGAGGAAGATGCACTGAAGCTCTCAGAAGCTTCCATAGCTTTCTCCTTTCTGGCCACAGAATAGGAAAGGCATAGGTGAACTAAAAGCCAGGAGTTTGGGCTGAGGGAGGCCTTTAGGGAAAGGGAAGCAGCTCAGTCTTGGCAGCCAGGGAACACCTGTCCTGTGACTCCTGCACTCCAAGGTCCTTTTTGACTGGAGTCCAGGCACCTGGTCTACAAAATCTCTCTGAATCAGCTGCCTCCCTTCCCACTGTTGATCCAGGTAGAGTATATTTGTAGAGAAAATGTGGGTTCCAGAAGGGTGTGAGACAGGACTTGAAGGACTTTATTATCATTGTTATTGTTGTTATTTTCTAAATAACCAAAACCAGTTGCTGTCAAGTTGATTCTGATTCATGGCGACCCCATGTGTGTCAAGGTAGAACTGTGCTCCACAAGGTTTTCAGTGACTGATTTTTGGGAAATAAATTGCCAGGCCTTTCTTCAGAGGCACCTCTGGGTGGACTTGAACCTCCAAACTTTCAGTTAGCAGCCAAGAGCGCCATAACTATTTGCACCTAAATAGTTCATTTGAATCCATTGCCCTGAAAAGGGAGATAGCAGATTCAAAGAGATTTTGTGGACTCTGTACCTAGACTCCAGTCAAAACACCTTCTTAATTGATACTCTGGGGCTGAGGAGCAATAAGAAGGGGGGAGGGCATGGAAAGGTGTACCAGTAAGGCCAGCCCATGACAAATGATGGTGAAGCTTCAGTGTCTTCTTTTTTTTTTTTCATTCTTGGCAACTGCATAGAGCTAGCTTAATTGGATGAACATCTCAGAGTGAAGGAATCCAATGGTGTGTCCCTGTAACTCCAGTCCAATCCTTTTATCCATCCTAACCTGGGAATAGGCATCCTGCCCCCTTTATAACCTTCTAAACTGGTATTCTCAGCTTGCAAGGTCTTTAGTTATCCTCACCTAGGTGTTGTTTGTGTATACTCTCAAATCCTTCTCTGGCGTGCATGTTTTGTTTCCATGTGTTCCCTGAAGGCAGGTTTTGTGTCACAAACTCCACCGGAATCCCTCTTCAGGGCTTCAGATCATAATAGGAGCTCGGTAAATGGTTTTTAACTTACTGCTCAAGAACTAAGAACCACAGGAAAGGTCCATGCTATGTATCCAAACCTGTTGCCGTCGAGTCAATTCTGACTCATAGCGACCCAATAGGACGGAGTAGAACTGTCTCACAGGGGTTCCAAGGCTGAAATCTTTACGGAAGCAGATTGCCACCTCTTTCTCCTGCGGAGCAGCTGGTGGATTTGAACCACCGACCTTTCAGTTAGCAGCAAAGCACTTAACCACTGCACCACCAGGGCTCCTTATATTGTATATAACAGGCATAATATAGTGATACTGGGGAAACTAGCTTATTATATATAAAAAAGAATACTAAATGCTTATCTCACACCATATGTAAAATAAACTCTAGCGGTATTAAAGACTTCAGCATAAAAGGCAAAGTTATACAACTATACATAGAAAATGTAGGAGAATATCTTTGTAGCACTGGGGTAGGAAAGTTTTCTTAAGATGTGGAGAACACAAATCATAAAGGGAAAAGTGAATGATTTGATTATAGTGCACCAGATGTAAAGATTTCTGTTCTATAGAGGACACAATGGGAAAATTGAACAGACAGGTGACAGACTTAGAGAAAATATTTGTGATATATATCCAGATTAATATCCAGAATATATGAGGCAAGAAAGAGACCGGAAACCTGATAGAGGAAACAGAAAATGTATAAAACGGCAACTTACAGAAAGGGAGGCCCAAATAAGTGGATAACAATCATATGAAGAAATGCTCAACCTTGTCATCACAGCCAGGGAAAGGCAAATTAAAATAGCAGCCAGATAGTATTTCATACCCATCAGACTTAGCAAAATATTTAAAAAGAGTAAGCTAATAAGTTTTGGTAACGATATAAGGAGACAAGGATCCTCACACACTGCTAGGGATCACGTAAATGGATGCAACCATGCTGGAGAGGAATTTGGAAGCATTTAGAGTAAGCGAGTGTGTACATACCCTATGACAGAGCAATCTCACTTCTGGGTGTTTAACACCCAAACACTGCTCTCTCAGGTACACAAGGAGGCTTGTATGAGACTGTTAATTGCAATATTGTAATTTAGAGGAACTGGAAAAACCTAAATATCCATCAATAGGGGAATGGATAAATAAAATGCAAAATATGCAAATCATACAATACTAAACAGTAGTTAAAATGAACCCACTGGATCCCTTCACAAGTTCTCAATAAGTGTAATATTGCATGAAACAAAGAGGCGGAACAAGATGTACAGACTCATACCATTTATATAAATCAACACAAGAGTGGGTGACCATCAGGAAAGGAGAATGGGATTGGGAAAGCCATTAAAGAGAGGAAGGAATAAAGTAACATGAACAGAAAATAGAAAATAAAATCAAACAAAGTGGGCTATACGTTAACGAATGATGATAGTGTAATCCTAACAGAATTCCAATCAATGCAATTCTTTGCCCTTGAGGTACACTCTGCCTCCCCCCCTCAAAAAAAGGTAAAATGAAAGAAATGGGAGAAGGTACAGGAAAGTGCCCAAGACAGTATCTGGCGACCAATACTTGCTCAGCAACTGTGAGTTTCTTTTCACCTGCTTCACTCTTTTCTGCTCTGGGAGAGAAATGGCAGTGATTAGGGAGAACTAAGGGCCAGGGGCCAAACTCCTGGACATATAGATCTATTCCTGGGTGTCAACTGGTCCATCTGGAGGAGGTGACCCTACTGGAGGACACCAAAAATGAAACCTGAATGTATCTCACTGTCATGTGAGCTCTTTTTGCCCCTCATGTCTCCTGTCCCACCATCTTTGTACTGAGAACTTGACCCAAGGAACTCAATCAGTCAGGATTGCCAGGCTGGCAGTCCTGGATCTGGTGAGATTACCCTTACTGGCTATATCATCCTTTCAAGGGCGAGGAGTAGCTGTATCTCTTCTCCTGACTGAGCCAACACAGCACCTGCTTGGAGATTCCTCTGGCTGCTCTGAGGTATGGGTTACATAGCTCAATACTGGCCAGAACCCAAGGACCAAGACACCTGAAAGCTGGTTTAAGGAAACTGCCTTACCACTGTAGGGACATAGAAAATGAATCCAAAGGCAGGGAGAGTGTTTTCTTGAAGACACTTAGCCAAAACACGGAACTGAAGCGTCTCAAACAGGGAGTGCTCAGAAAGCCTGCTTCTCGCTTGTCTCAGCTTTGACTTCTGCTAGAAGCCGATCAGTCTAGCCCAGCCTGGCTCAGCCTAAATAGGGCCAGTTTGGGAGATAGCAGTCTTCAGGGACCTACTGCCAAAGAAGAGAAGTAAGAGAAGCAATGGGAAAAGCTTTGCTCCCCAGGGCCTGGTTTAAAGAAGAACAATATGTGAGATTTTGAGTCGTGACTATGGAGGTAACCAAACAGGAGTGCCTCAAGTCTCCAGTCTGGCTGTGACCCATTTTATAGCTGGGGTATAACATTCCCTCATAGAGGACCCCAAACAGAACCAGGCGAGTAGTCTAAAAACCAGGAGAATGGTATGGATGGGAAGGGAACAGACAAGGATACATGGGGGGCATAAAGGAGATCGGCTTTTCGAAAGAGCAGTTGCTTAGTATTTCTTCTCCTTTTCTTTTGAGACAAGTTTCTGCTGGCTAGGATGCTTATCGGGCCCATGTCAGGACTTGACATTGACCTTGGTTTTGGTGGTTCTAAGGGAGCTGGAGACCTGGTCCTACAGAGCCACAAAGCTGCTTGGCTGTCTGTCTGGGAGAAAAGGGACTCAGCCATGTGGTGAGCATCCATATTTGTGCACACTTATCTCCTTGCTTTCAGTTCCTCTTCACCTCCACCTCATTCCCCACCCCCAAGCTGTGAGGCCCTCAGTGCTCCTGGCTCATTCCTCTACATCTGTTGTCTATCTGTCCGTCTCTTTGCCAAGGTCAGGCAGTTGGGATTTGCTGATTTAATTATTTTTAAGTTTGTATTTAAAAATTTTGCAGGCTGCCTGCCCAGGAACCCAAATGGAATGGGGAGTGCCAGTCCACTCTGGGTACTCTTTTGTCCAATGTCCTTGGTGGGTTGAGGGAGGGAGGGAGGAGGGGCTAGGGCCAGGTGATAGGGGAAGAACACTACTGGTCATGTGTTCCTAAGCTCACTTTCTCAGCTTTTGTTATCAACTGCCCCTCCCCTTCCTCCCACTGGACTCCTTCTGAGGAGAGAGGTACTGAGGAAGGGGAAGGAGCAGAGTGAAGGAAAGAATTACTAAGACCTGTGGAGTTCCTGAGCGGTGCAAATGGTTAACATGCTAGGCTGCTAACCGAAAGGTTGGCAGTTCAAGTCCACCCAGAGGCACCTTGGAAGAAAGGCCTGGTGATCTACTTTTGAAAAATCAGCCATTGAAACCCCTACGGCACACAGCTCTACTCTGACACGCATGGGGTCACCATGAGTCAGAATCAACTTGATGGTAACAGGTTATGGAGCGCTTACTATGTGCCTTCAGCCGTGCCAGGAACTCTACATAGTTTGCTTCACTTAATGCTTAAAACAACGCAGTAAGTTCAGTACCGTTATCATTACTCGGTTTAGAGATGAGAAAACTGAGGCCCAAAGAGGATAGGTAACTTCCTCAAGGCCTCGCAGACAGTAAACTGTGGAGCTGAGACCCGAACTAAGGTCTGTCTGACTCCAACTGCGGTGCCCTTAACCACTCTGCAGCCCTGTCAGGAGCACTGGGTAATGCTCCTGGCCATGTCACCAATAGGTGTGGCTGTTAATGCAAAAATCTCTCTGGGCTTCAGTTTCCTCTGGTATAAAATGGGAATGACAATCCTTGTCCTGCCTGAGTCTTGGGATTGCCATGATGATCAAATCGGTTGTTGTTGGTAGGTGCCAATGATTCAGACTCATAGCGAGTCATACACGACAGAGTAGAACTGCCCCGTAGGGTTTCCTGGGCTGTAATCTTTACAGAAGTAGCTTGTCAGGTCTTTTCTCCCAAGGAACCTCTGGGTGGGTTCCAACAGTCAATCTTTTAGTTAGCAGCTTAACCACTGCGCCACCAGGGCTCCTTTCAAATTGGTTAGAGAATATGAAAGAGTAAAGAACCATACCCACTAGTGGGATGGTGGGTAACAGAATGAACACTGGTCTGTGAGTTGGGTTCCAGGCATGGCTGTGCCCTTCTCTGGCTCTATGATTTTGGCATCACCTGTAAAATGAAGTAGGTGGACTCGAAGGTCCCATTCAGTTCTAATGTTTTATGGTTCTGTTATCATTTATCCTCTCTTAAGTCATAGGTCATTTGCCTGCTGCTGGAATGAAATGGTCCCACTCAGCCTTCTTCCTTCACTATGCTAACATTGTCTCTGAAATGGGTTGGAAGGAACAAGAAGCCAGAGCCCAAACAGTCCCCAGTCCACCATGATGTCTCCTACTGTCCCCCTTTTACCCTCTGCCACTATTGTGTTGGTCCTAGGTATTGCCGTCACTTTCATCTCATTGTCGTTGATGAGGTGAGAGACTGTGGCCTTGACCCAATCTACTTAGGGCCCAGCAGTGCTCTACTTTACCAGGCCCCTCTGAAGGAAGATGAGTGATGTTGGCCTTGCTTGGTGTCACCTGATGCTGCTTTGGGAGACTGCAGGAAGGTCCTGGTCCAAGGCTTGGGCTGTGAAGCAGCTCACAGTGACAGAGACTTGACAGTCATGTGTAGTCTTAAAATGACTCCTAGTTGTATCTTGAATTCATGAAACATGATGTTATTAGGTATCTACTATGTGTAAAAGGAGCCATGGTGGCGCAGTGGTTAAAGCAATAGACTGCTAACCACAAGGTCAGTGGTTTGAAACCACCAGCTGCTCCTCGGGAGAAAGATGTGGCGGTCTGCTTCCGTAGAGATTTACAGTCTTGGAAACTCTATGGGGTCACTATGAGTTGAATCAACTTGATGGCAGTGGGTTTTGGTGGGACTATGTGTAAATTACTTTGCTGGCCATTAGGAAAGGAACAACCAGGTAAATGAGAAGCTCAGAGGCTAGTGGGTAAGACGGGTACTATCATATCCCAGCACATACAGCATTTTGGGTACTTTACAAGAACATTCAGAACTTTATCTCATCATATTCTCAAAACTTCTAGAAGATATGCATGCAGTATCATCTTTCATTTTACAGATGAATAAACCGGGTAGTGTAAGTACATGTGAGACCATATACCTGTAAAAGTAATAGAAGCATAAGACTAGAAGAGAAGGTGGCAATTGCAGAGATGTTGGATGATGTGAGTGGACAGATTCTAATGACACAAGATGGTGAGCCATTGGGAGAGAGGCATTATGAGAAGGCTTTGCTTTGATGTTTAGTCAGCTTATTCTCTAGGAAATGAGGGGGTCATAGGACTGTACTTGCATGCAGAGGAGTCAAAGCCTAAGTGGCCGACGGGGACTGAGCTCTCTCATCAGGCAGCCCACTAGTTGAGAACATGGAGGAGGGTGTCCAACATAAGCAGAAGTCAAGAGGGGTGAAGTATAATCCAATATATATAATTCATTATCTTCTATTTGGGGGGTGGGTGGAAGGAGGTTCTTTTTCAAAAGGCCAGCTTATGTCAGCTAGGTTGCTGTCTTTGTGGGAGTAGGAGCTTTCTAAGAAGAGGAGCAGAAACCGGACTGGTGACTATAGTGGCTGTGGGGGAAACAAAAGGATGGAAATCTAGATGGACCAAGTCATGTCCACTCTAACCCTCCAGGATAAAGCTTCCACAATGGATATTTCCAATGCTGCCACTCCCCTTCTATATCTATATTAATAAAGGCCAGCATGAACAAGGCACCGTACTAGGTGAGGACCTTGTGGAGAGAGGGAAGTAGGAGAGGTTAACTGGTCCTTAGAGCCCTTCCACATGGGCTGTGTCTTCACACACCTTGCCCTTGCCAGTGCCCTTGTGGGAGGCCCTGAGTATGGTCTTGGGCAGTCCATAACAGTCCTAGTTAATTCTCAGGAAGGAGCCACTGCATCCCAGATAATTTGGCCCCCCACCCCAGCTTTTTCTCAAGACTCCCCAGACCCTCCTCCTTGGCCCCATGTCTCTGGCTTCCTCTGTACCTGGCTGGCCTAGGAAAGGAGCCCACTCATCATACCTGAAAGCAGGAGTGTGGGGGGTGGGGGAGCAGCTTTAGCTCTACTTTTACTGCAGTAAATTGCCGCCTGCTCACCAATCCACCCCAAATGAAAGTATAATCCAAATAAAGTACCATTAAGCTAAGAGAGCCTCAAGGCAAACTCCCCTACTCCCCCAACACACGTTCCAGATCGCTGTCCCTATGCCTCTACCAAATGAAGTGCTGGAACTTCTTCCGACACTTCCCTTCCTTGCCCCCTCTTCGCCCCCTGAGATTTTCTTGCCTGGTAATTATCCTAGAGCAGACATGCCTAGGTCAATAAATGCTCACAGTTCTTCATATAAGGGCTCTCAAAGCTGTGCCCTATGCCCGCATTGGTCAGCAACTCCTCCTCAAATAGCGCCTCCTTTAGCACCTCAACACCTGGTACCAGATGGGAGGGCGAGAAGAGAGCGCAGGAGTCAGTCACATTGAGGGAGTCTAGGGTAAGCTCCCCAGGGCAGAAACCATACCTTCTAACCCCCCTGTCTTATCCCTTTGTGCCCAGCAGAGTGTGTGCTGGGAGGGTGGGAGGCTGACAGCGGTAAGAATGCACTTAATCCTTCTTGGGTGACCGACGGACTGATTCTCCACTGTCAGCACTAAATAGTCCGAAACTCCACAGTGGCGGCTCTGGCCCCTCCCTTCATGCTCTCTCTGGAATCCTTGCATTGAGCTGGCAGCCTCACTGTGGCTGGCTCAGCTCTATCAGCTGAAGGGGCCCAAAGGAAGAGATTTGCCTGGTGGTGTGTGCAGATACGGTTGGGTGATTCTAGTAACTAGGTACAGGCCCCAGGACAAATCACATGACATATCAAAAGACATTACAATCCACCCAACAACAACAGCACACACACATACATGCAGTTTAATGATCAACTACTGTGTACAAGGTTAATGAGAGCATTCAGAGTGGCTGAAGATAATCATGGAGGGGATGATCTGTCAATACATCAACTAAGGGTAAGATGTAGCCTATTTGAAAACGGAATTTTCTATAGCGGAATCGCCAGGAACCTAATAGAATCTCCTTTCTTAAGCACTATTTTAAAAGTAGTGTGGCATACTGCAAAGCGTAAGTTCTGGGTTTTTTGTGCTGGATTCTCCATTTCCTAGCTGAGTAGCCTTGGGAAAGTTATTTAAATTCTCAAAGTCTCAGGTTCATTATCTGTAAAATGGGGATGGTAATAATTTCTTACTTCTGTGATCAAAGTGAGATAATGTATGTAGCTATAAAAGCAAAAGGATCATGGGTCTAGGATGATTTGGTTTGAGGAGATTTTACCTTTCTGACTTCTGGCATGAGTGAGTATTTAGGTTGGGAAACAAGCCAGACCTCTCCTCACTCTTATCTCAGCGAACACGTCTCTGGAAAAGTTTGGCGGTTTAGAATTTATTTTAGTGATGGTGGATCAGATGTCAAATCCCTCCAGCCAAAGACCACCAGGAACACCTTGCGGTTGAACAAGTTGGGTTTGAACTCACTGAACTCATTGCAGTGGGGGAGAACGAATACCAAGAGGAACAATGGGATGCCTTAGTAAGAAGGTGTTGTTATCAGCTGTCATCGAGTCGGCCCCCAACTCATGGGAACCCCATGCACAACGAGATCGGACTGTTGTGATCTATAGGGTTTTCACTGGCCGATGTTTTTGGAAGTAGATCATCAAACCTTACTTCCTAGAGTGTGTTAGTCTGGAAGCTTGACTTGTGTTAACGATTTGGGGGAGAATCTAAGGAAGTGGGACTTTACTCGGGATTGGATGCCATCAGGAAATAGGAGCAATTCTATAACTGGGTATCTCAATAAATCTTATCTATAAGGAGAGAAGATTAGATCCAGGATAAAGCTGTAATGAAAGAAGCAGCAGTCAGTCATACTAGCCAGAATAGGGGGAAGCTTAGTCATTTCTATTTGTTCGGACAATGTTCATGTTTTTCTCTGTGTTCAGATTTGATTACACAGTGGTCTTGTTTTGTCTTGATCAGTCATGTTCACAGAGTGGCCTTGTCTGATGTTGATGTTCAGTGAAATTGTTTACGTTTAACAAGAAAATAGCAAGGCCCAGCTGCTAGTGCCAGGCCAGTTCCTAGATGTCACGGGCTGCTTGTCTCTTGCTCATTCCACCGCCCATTGTAGCCAAGAGAAGATGAAGTCAGGCTGCAGGAAATTAATCAATGACATCCAGATTTTCGCCATTGCCAAAATTTTGCAGATCAGGAGGTTGTTTAGCTAATGTAGTCCATAGTCAGACTAGGGTTAGTCTATCCTGCTGATTTTGTTGCAGAATAAGTTGTTGAATCATCTAATATGACAATGGTTGTACAGTAGCATTTGAGACTTTGGACAGGATACATTAGCCAGCTGTAATACTAACAGTGATCAGAAACAGAATAATAATTAGTCCATGAAACAAATGGATATTTTCCCCTTAGTTATGGGCTGTTTTACTTATCTCGTAGTGTATAGACATAGCAAGTATTTGCTATAGCAGATATTACTCCTTGGCTGTTGTTGTGTGCCTTTGAGTCAATTCTGACTCATAGCGACCCTATAGGACAGAGTAGAACTGCCCCATGGGGTTTCCAAGGCTGCAATTTTTACAGAAGCAGACTGCCACATTTTTCTCCCTTGGAGTGGCTGGTGGATTCGAAGCTCTGAATTTTCAGTCAGCAGCCAAGCACTTAACCACCACTGCACTATCAGGGTCCTCTTCCTTGGCTAGTTAAGAGGAAATCAGATACTATGTGGTTGCTCATAATAACACTAGCTACTGAATTTAGACTAATTTGTTGGGCTGTCAGGATATACGTTATGTTATTTGACTTTTACTAGGGTCAGAGACAAGTTTTGGACCATCTTTACCTGTTGTATTATTCCCAGTGTAGGAATCCCAGCTCACATAGTATGCATGAAGAGGCAACCAGTTATCCCCTCTGGGAGTTCTCCAAAGTAGTCTGTGTGTGCTTCATTTTGGAGGTTTCTAGGTTTTTTTATTTTTCTTTTGTTTTTTTGAGAAACATGATCCTCTGGGTGGAGGGTGGTAATTTAATATCTGAAAGTCTCTAAAAATTATCTTGAATACACAAGATAAGTTAGTGTGTGGCATTAATGTCTGATGTCCACATAAGAAATGTAACCCTAGTGGGACACAGACTGTATTGGGAGTAAAATATCATTTATTACAATAGGACTGAGCCAATTTTGTGTCCCTCTAAGTGGACAAAATTTTGGGTAGTGTTCAACAGTTTTTGCAAAGCAGGCTAAAGTGTCTCTGAAGGTCTGTGCAGGACACGGCGAGTTGCCCAGTAGAGGCAAGCAAATGTAGGTTTGTCCTTCTTCAAGTAAATCTAGGAGCATGCCTGGGTTTAGAGTGTCTCAGCAATGGGTGGTGTGAAAGGGAAAGTAATAATATTTCATAGAAGGTCAGGCAACAAGCTGAGAAGTGGTAAGCATTTTTTCTCATTCTATTTTTATTTACTTTTTATTTTTTCCCGTACAAAAATTTATACATACATTGTTATGTGACCCTAATTGCTCTCCCCATACTGTGACAGCACACTCTTCCTTTCCACCCCTGATTCCCCATGTCCATTCAACCAGCTCCTAACCCTCTCTGCCTTCCCATCTCACCTCTGGACAGAAGCTGCCAGTTTAGTCTTGTATCTACTTGAGCTAAGAGGCACACTCCTCACGAGTATCACTTTATGTCCCACAGTCCAATCCAATCCCTGTCGGAAGCGTTGGCTTTGGAAATTGTTTTAGTTCTGGGCTGATAGAGAATCCAGGGGCCATGCTTTCTGGGGTTCCTCCAATCTCAGTCAGACCATTAAGTCTGGTCTTCTTACTAGAATTTGAGTTCTGCACCCCACCTTTCTCCTGCTCCATCTGGGACTCTCTGTTGTGTTCCCTGTCAGGGCGGTCATTGGTGGTAGCCCGGCACCATCTAGTTCTTCTGGTCTCAGGCTGATGAAGTCTCTAGTTTATGTGGCCCTTTCTGTCTCTTGGGCTAATCCTTTCCTTGTGTCTTTGGTGTTCTTCATTCTCCTTTACTCCAGGTGGTTGGGACCAATTGATGCATCTTAGATGGCAGCTTGCAAGCTTTTAAGACCCCAGATGCCACTCACCAAAGTAGAATGCAGAAGATTTTCTTAATAAGCTTTGTTATGTCAATTGACCTAGATTTCCCCAGAAAGCATGGTCCCCAGACTCCTACCCCTGCCACTCTGTCCCTCAAAGTGTTTGATTGTATTCAGGAAACTTCTTAGCTTTGTTTTAGTCCAGTTGTGCTGATACCCTCTGTAGTGTTTGCTGTCTTTCCCTTCACCTAAGATAATTCTTATCTACTATCTAGTTAGTAAATAACCCTCCCCACCCTCATAACCATCCTTTCTCCCCACCCTCATAACCATCCTTTCTCCCCACCCTCATAACCATCAAAGAATGTTTTCTTCTGTGTTTAAACCTTTTTTTGAGTTCTTATAATAGTGATCTTATACAATATTTGTCCTTCTGTGACTGACTAAATTCACTCAGCATAATGACCTCCAGCTTCCTCCATGTTATGTTTCACAGTTTCATCGCTGTTCTTTATTGTTGCGTAGTATTCCATTGTGTGGATATACCATAATTTGTTTATCCATTCGTCCATTGATGGGCACCTATGTTGTTTCCATCTTTTTGCTATTGTAAACAGTGCTGCAATAAACATGGGTGTGCATACATCTATTCGTGTGATGGCTCTTATTTCTCTAGGACATATTCCAAGGAGCTGGATAGCTGGATTGTATGGTACTTCTATTTCTAGCCTTTTAAGGAAGTGCCAAATCGATTTCCAAAGTGGTTGTACCATTTTACATTCCCACCAACAGTGTATAAGTGTTCCAGTCTCTCCACAACCTCTCCAGCATTTATTATTTTGTGTTTTTTGGATTAATGCTAGCCTTGTTGGGGAGAGATGATATCTCATTGCAGTTTTGATCTGCATTTTTCTAATGGCTGAAGATCATGAGCATTTCTTCATGTGTCTGTTAGCCGCCTGAATATCTTCTTTGGCAAAGTGCCTGTTCATAGCCTTCATCCACTTTTTAATTGGGTTATTCGTATTTTTGTTGTTGAGGTTCTGCAGTATCTTGTAGATTTTAGAGATTAGACGCTGATCGGATTTGTCGTAGCCAAAAATTTTTTCCCACTCTGTAGGTTGTCTTTTGACTCTTTTGGTGAAGTATTTTGATGAGTGTAAGTGTTTGATTTTTAGGAGCTTCCATTTATCTAGTCTCTCTTCTGGTGCTTGTGCGTTGTTACTTACGGTTTGTATTGTATTTATGCCATGTGTTAGGGCTCCTAGCGTTGTCCCTATTTTCTTTCCATGATCTTTATCGTTTTCAATTTTATATTTAAGTCTTTGATCCATTTTGAGTTAGTTTTTGTGCATGGTGTGAGGTATGGGTCTTGTTTCAGTTTTTTGCAGATGGATATCCAGTTATGTCAGCACCATTTGTTAAAGAGACTGTCTTTTCCCCAATTAACAGACTTTGGGTATTTGTCAAGTATCAGGTACTCATAGGTGGATGAATTTATGTCTGGATTCTCAATTCTGTTCCATTGGTCCATCTGTTGTTGTACCAGTACCAGGCTGTTTTGACTACTGTGGCAGTATAATAGCTTCTAAAATCAGGTAGTGTGAGGCCTCCCACTTTGTTCTTCTTCTTGAGTAATGCTTTACTTATTTGAGGCCTCTTCCCTTTCCATATGAAGTTGGTGATTTGTTTCTCCATCTCATTAAATAATGCTGGTGGAATTTGGATCCGGATTGCATTGCATCTGTAGATCTATTTGGGTAAAGTTGAAATTTTCACGATGTTGAGTGTACATAGCCATGAGCAAGGTATATTTTTCCACTCATGCAGGTCTCTTTTGGTTTCTTACAGTAGTGTCTTGTAGTTTTCATTGTATAGGTATTTTACATCTCTGGTTAGATTTATTCCTAAGTATTTTTTCTTCTTGGGGGCTATTGTAAATAGTATTGATTTGGTGATTTCCTCTTCGAGGTTCTCTTTGTTGGTGTAAAGGAATCCAACTGATTTTTGTATGTTTATCTTGTATCCTGATACTTGGCTGAAATCTTCTATTAGTTCCAGTAGTTTTCTTGTGGATTCTTCAGGGTTTTCTGTGTATAAGATGATATCATCTGCAAACAGAGATACTTTGACTTCTTCCCTACCAATCTGGATGGCCTGTATTTCTTTTTCTAGCCTAATTGCTCTGGTAGGACCTACAGCACAATGTTGAATAAGAGTGGTGATAAAGGGCAATCCTTGTCTGGTTCCTGTTCTCAAGGTGAATGCTTTCAAAGTCTCTCCATTTAGGATGATGTTGGCTCTTGGCTTTGTATAAGTGTCCTTAATTATACGGAGGAATTTCCCTTCTACTCCTATTTTGTTGAGAGTTTTTATTATGAATGGGTTTTTGACTTTGTCAAATGCCTTTTCTGTATCCATTGATAAGATCATGTGGCTCTTGTCTTTTGTTTTATTTATGTGATGGATTACATTGATTGTTTTTCTAATGTTGAACCATCCCTGCATACCTGGTATAAATCCCACTTGATCATGGTGAATTAGTTTTTGATATGTTGCTGAATTCTGTTGGCTAGAATTTTGTTGAGGATTTTTGCGTCAATGTTCATGAGGGATATTGGTCTCTAATTTTCTTTTTTTGTGGTGTCTTTACCTAGTTTTGGTATCAGAGTTATGCTGGGTTCACAGAATGAGTTTTGGAGTATTCCAACCTTTTCTATGCTCTGAAATACCTGTAGTAGTAGTGGTGTTAACTCTTCTCTGAAATTTTGGTAGACTTCTCCAGTGAAGCTATCTGGGCCGGGGCTTTTTTTGTTGGGAGTTTTTTAATTACCTTTTCAATCTCTTCTTTTATTATGGGTTCATTTAGTTGTTCTACCTCTGCTTGTGTCAGTTTAGGTAGGTAGTGAGTTTCTAGAAATTTGTCCATTTCCTCTAGGTTTTCAAATTTGTTAGAGTACAATTTTTCATAGTAATCTGTTATGATTCTTTTAATTTCAGTTGGGTCTGTAGTGATATCATCCATCTCATTTCTTATATAGGCTATCTGCTTCCTCTCCTGTTTTTCTTTTGTCAGTTTGGTCAGTGGTTTATCACTTTGGTTGATCTTTTCAAAGAACCAGCTTTTGGTCTTGTTAACTCTTTTAATTGTTTTTCTATTCTCTATTTCATTTAATTCTGCTCGAATTCTTATTATTTCCTTTCTTCTGGCACCTGAGGGCTTCTTTTGCTGGCTACTTGTTCCAGTTGTAGGGTTAATGTTTTGATTATGGCCCTTTCTTCTTTTTGGATGTGTGCATTTATTGCTATAAACGGACCTCTGAGCACTGCTTTTGCTGTGTCCCAAAGGTTCTTGTAGGATGTTTTTTCATTCTCATTTGATTCTATGAATTTCTTTACTTCATCCTTAATTACTTCTATAACCCAGTAGTTTTTGAGCAAGGTGTAGTTCAGTTTCCATGTGCTTGATTTTTTTCCCTTGCTTTTTCTGTTGTTGATGTCTACTTTTATGGCTTTATGTTCAGAAAAGAAGCTTTGTAAAATTTCTATGCTTTGGATTCTGTTAAGGCTTGCTTTATGGCCTAATATGTGGTCTATTCTGGAGAATGTTCCATGTGCATTGGAAAAGAAAGTATACTTGGCTGTTGTTGGGTGGAGTGTCCGGTATATGTCTGTGAGATCCAGTTGGTTGATTGTAGCATTTAGCTCTTCCGTGTCTTTGTTGAGCTTCTTTCTGGATGTTCTGTCCTTCACTGAAAGTGGTGTGTTGAAGTCTCCTACTACTATTGTGGAGCTATCTCTTTTTTCAGTGCTGTTAGAATTTATTTTATGTATTTTGGAGCCCTGTCATTGGGTGCATAAATATTTATTATACTTATGTCCTCCTGGTGTACTGACCCTTTAATCATTATATAGTGTCCTTCCTTATCCTTTGTGGTGGATTTTACTTGAAAGTCTATTTGTCAGAGATTAATATCGCCACTCCTGCTCTTTTTTGAGTGTTGTTTGCTTGATATATTTTTTTTCCATCCTTTGAGTTTTAGTTTGTTTGTGTCTTTAAGTCTAAGGTGTGTCTCTGGTAGGCAGCATATAGACGGATCGTGTTTTTTTTTAATCCAATGTGCCACTCTCTGTCTCTTTATTGGTGAATTTAGTCTATTTACATTCAGTGTAATTATTGATAGGTATGAGTTTAGTGTTGTCATTTTGATGTCTTTTTTTGTGTGTTGTTGACAGTTTCTTTGTTCCACTTAATTTTCTGTGCTGAGTCATTTTTCTTTATGTATTTTCTTTTCATCTTTTTCATTGTTGTTGATTTTGTATTTGCTGAGTCTTTATATTTTTCTACTTTTTTATTTGGATTTGTAGAATTCCTTTGTGGTTACCTTAATATTTACCCCTATTTTTCTAAGTTTATACCAGTCTTTTATTTCTTTATATCGCCTTGACTTCCTCCCCACATGAAAAATCTATGTCTACGTTTTTTAAGCCCCTCTTTTTTGTTTTAGTGTTGTCATCTTTTACATGTTGACATCTGTTTCCCTATTTTCAGTGTTTTAGCTTTGAATTACTTTTGTGACTTCCCTATCTGGGTTGATATCTGGTTGCTCTGTCCTGTGTTCTAGTCTTGGGTTGTTATCTGATGTTACTGATTTTCTAACCAGAGGACTCCCTTTAGTATTTCTTGTAATTTTGGTTTCGTTTTTGCAAATTCCCTAAACTTCTGTTTATCTGGAAATGTCCTAATTTCACCATATTAGTTGAGAGAGCATTTTGCTGGATACATAGTTCTTGGCTGGTAATTTTTTTCTTTCAAGGCTTTATATATGTCATCCCATTGCCTTCTTGCCTGCATGGTTTCTGCTGAGTAGTCTGAGCTTATTCTTACTGACTCTCCTTTGCAGAGGACTTCTCGTTTATCCCTAGCTGTTCTTAAATTTCTCTCTTTATCTTTGGTTTTGGCAAGTTTGATTATAATATGTCTTGGTGACTTTCTTTTGGGATCTACCTTATGTGGGGTTCGATGAGCATCTTGGATAGATATCTTGTCATCTTTCACGAGATCAGGGAAGTTTTCTGCCAACAAATCTTCAACAATTCTCTCTGTATTTTCTGTTATCCTCACCCCCCACCCCCCCATTCTGGTACTCCAATCACTCGTAGGTTATTCCTTTTGATACAGTACCACATAATTCTTAGGGTTTCTTTATTTTTCTAAATCCTTTTATCTGATTTTTCCTCAAGTAATTTGGTGTCAAGTGCTTTATCTTCAATCTCACTAATTCTGACTTCCATTGTCTCTGTTCTGCTCCTATGTCTTTCTATTGAGTTGTCTAATTCTGAAAGGTTATTGTTAATCTTCTAGATTTCTGATTGCTGTCTGTCTATGGATTCTTGCAGCCTGTTAAATTTGTTATTATGCTCTTCTCTAGTCTTTATAATTTTGTCTATTGTGTGTTCTGTGTTTTGCTTAATTTTCTTCCTAATTTCTTGAAGAGTTCTGTATATATTAGTCTTTTGTATTCTGCCTCTGGAAAATTTCTAGATTCTTCATCTGGGGAGCTTGCTGAAGCCATCATGGATTGCCTCGTTATGTGATGTGATATTGACTTTCGTCTCTGAGCCATCAATTAGTTATTATATTTATTTATTTTATGTTTGCTGTGTCCTAGCTTCTTGTTTTGTTTCGATATGCCCAAATAGGCTGCTCATATTGGCTAGCTTGATTATTGGCACCTTTGAAGCTGAAATGTCCTGTCACCAGGTGGTTATATCTGTTACTAGGTATGTGAGCTCAGGAGTCTTCCCACTCCTCCTGTATGGGTTCAGCTTAGGTGCCCAGGTAGATAGCCACCAAGTGTGTGGTGTAGGCTCTCACTTACAGTCCTAGACAGGCATGGCTGATTGGAGTAGGCACAGGCATCTGGCTGTAGCAGGGGGACACACTCTGAGCAAGGCAGGGGGCTGACGGCCGCCCCTGAGTGTCCAGGACAAAGGCATATTCGTGTTCCCTAGAGTGTGTAGGTGCGTGGATTTTGCAGCTGGACTATGAGCACCTAATGCTGTTGGCTGAAAGGACGGGGGGGCACCTTATTCATGGGCCCCTATTGCAGGTGGCTAGGTGGCATGGGTGGAGCCACCAGTCCTCAGGCCCCTGATGTGGGTAGGTGAAGACCCTGCTTAATGGGCAGAGCAGTGTCAAATGTCAAGAACCTACCACTTCACAGCTGAAACAGTTGAAGTTAGACTTCTGGTATATACCCTGTTGTACTGTGGTAATGAGGGTGTATGCTGTTGAGATGGGCCCACACAAGTCTATGTGGGGGGAAAGGCACTCAGAGTCCGTGGATCCCTTATGCCTGTGCCTAGGCAAAGAAGCTGTGTCTACCCTGGGTTCCCGAATTAGGGGAGCCGGCAGTTTATTTTTTCCCTCTGTTTGTTAATTTGTTCACTCTCCAAGACAGGGAGAATGGCTTGGGGTGTGTGACGGATCCTACTTCCGGCCCAGGGGACTCAACAATTGCTGAAGCCGGTTTGGGAACCAGTGCAGATCAGGGAGCGGGGAGGTAAATGGGAGAGAGGTTTTTCCCTAAGGGGGGTGTTTTTGATCCATGCAGTAGGCCGTATGCAATTAACTTATCTTTCGCTGTTTCAGGGCTGCTTCTCACTGGTTCTGGGTGGCCATGAAGACACTCTGGTGCTGGGTCTCTTCCAGTGTGGAAAACGCACCTCCTGAGCACCGCCACTTGCCTGCCTCACTGCTCACCCCCCAGCTGATCAGGCCTGAAGGGCTCAGGCTCTTGCCGGGTCAAGTCTGGCAACTTCTCTCTGCTTCCTAACTGTCTCTCCCTCCCCTTGCCACTCAGTCCGGCTCCTCAACTCTGCCTTTGATGTTCAGGGCTCCCAGATTGCCATATATAATCTAGTCACTTGTTTTTTGGGGTCTTTGTTGTAAGAGGGTCCACTGGAAGCGTCTGACTACTCTGCCATCTTGGCCCCGCCTCCGGTAAGCATTTTTTTTTTTGTCAATAGAAGAGTTTGTACAGCATAGAGAGCATTAGATTTAGTGGAGATCTGGAACTAAGCTAACTGAAGTTTTTACATGTTTTGCTATTGCTATTGGATCTAATGAAAAAGTGAAATAAGCAATAAGCCTCTGGCCATTTTCATGTTATTAAGTTAGTACTCCTAGTGTTTATCCAGAAACTTTATGAACAAAAAATGAAATAGGGTTTGTGAATCTAGACTCCTGGAAAAATTTTTGACAGACAGTTATTCTCTCAGTTTTTGTGCTTAAATGTGAGTATATTTCTTTTAACTTGGCAAGTATTCAAGCACTGAAAGATATTTATATTAGCATATGTTACTTATATGTAATTAACCTAGAAAGAGAAACTCTCTTTTTAATTTGTCAAGTTATTTTAATACTAAATTTGGTAGACAAAAGCACTATACCAGTTTTACTTAATTAAAAGTTGGAGAAATTTAGACAAACCAGTTATTCTTATTGTCCTTTCTTTTATAAAGTGAAAGAACAAATCTTTGCATTATCTAATGGTCATTTTAGGACACACAGAGATAGTTAGGCATAAAAGACATCTTAATAGTTTATTAATTTATAAATTTTGGAAAGGCAAAATGAAGAATAGTTGTTAGAGGGGACACCGTATAAATCATAAGTATCTACAGCAAGAAAGATTTACAGTCAACATTGTAAAATCACTCAGCAATAAACCACAATGTCTATTAGGAAATTGACCTTTTTAAAAAAGTAAGGACTTAAAAAAATGATTTAAGAGTATGTCTTAAAGTATTGAAAGTTAACAGGATAATCTGGTGACAAAAAGGAACCTCTACTAATTTGGACATAAAATAACTTCATCATTCTACATTAAAAAAATACCCAAATTATAATTTTACTCCTTTGGTACATTATTCATGTAACAACTTGTAGTAAAGTGTTTATTCATATACCTTTATATGTATGCATTTATGCATATACATATATAAATATAAAAATATATAATACACCCACTCCTCACTTATTGATGTGGTTAAGTTCCGAAGACTAGGTCATTAAGTGAAAACTGGTGTTATGCAAAAATGGAGGATGACTACATCGTTACATAGCTGCCAAATTGCAGCATTATATAACTGCCAAATTACATCATTACATAACTGCCAAACCACTGAGAATCATGGCCCAGCCAAGTTGACACGTAACCTTAACTATTACAGTCAGCGTTACTCTTGCCTTGCACCTCGGCGTTCATTAATGCCAGACGTACATTGTTAATGTAAAAAATAGTCAGATTTGTTAGTATTGTTGTAAATGCGAAATGTTGGATAATGAGATAGCAGATAAGTGAGGAGTAAGTGTAATCTCAAGCCTTTAACAATAGCTTTCAAATGTATTTATCAGTATATTAAATCAAACAATGTATATTACATTGAATTTATCATACGAATGAACTGTGAACTTTCTTAATAGCAAACCAAAAATAATATCCATTATCTTATATACATATTTCTATTTCTCTGTAATTATTGTACCTAGTATAATTAAACATTTACATTAATTCTTATGTTTAGCTGAAGTACCCAACTTGTCTTTCTTCAGACACAAGAGAAAACTAGAGAACAGAAAATCAAGAATTGTTTAGCTATTCTTTTCTCCATGAGTGGTTATTTAATATCATTTTAACAGTTTCAGGAGACAAAAATAAACATATAGATATATATCATACAAAGGCTTTTGCATATTTTGTTAGTTGATTGCCATTTTAAGAAATATGGATAAAACAATGATTGTACCTGGTTTCCTTTTCTTTTTTTTAATTAACTGTCCAGATATCCGAGGTTTAGTAATTAACTTAGGTTTAAGGTCTTAAATTAGATAAGAATCTGGAAATTACAATTTAGCTAACACATTAAATTTTTATGATTTATAACATTGTAAGAATTTTGTAAAATTAAACGCTTTGAAAAGATATTCATTATTATTGTTCTATCTAGTTGAATAAAATTTTACACATATAATTTTAAATTTTAAACAAGTTATGGAAACAATGATAACTAGTTAATTCATAAAACCCATGTAGGAAACTTAGGAAGTTTGAATCATGAGAAATTTAATCCTGGTCCTTAACAAACCAAAATAATGTGCTAAAGACTCTGAATCAGACCAAAATTCTTTTATCTTGAAACTCAAGATTTTTCTTATTTTCTTATAGCTGTGTAAGGGTACCTTAAAACTGATGCATCTGGCATGACTAAGTGACTGACAGGTCTGAATCAAACTCCCTTTTGCCCTAAATCCCTTGTTCTGCTTTCAAAATATGTACAACCCCCTTGAATGAGCAAGTATGTGGCTGTGCTTACTTAAGATTATGATAAAAAATGTTCTGTTCTCAGAAAGGATGCTTGTATACAAAGTTATAGTTTATGGTTACACAAATGATAAGAATGTTCCGTAAAGAGAATGACAAGAACGTCTCCCCAAAAGATGTTTGTATAATGTTGTTTTCAGGAAATTGCTTATACAATTTGCCCCTAGAAAGTCTATGATTAACTGACATTGTAAAAAGTTTACTTGTGACTCGTGTGTAACCCTCAGTCCTCCTATATAAAAATTCCTCTCTCATTTTGGACTTTGGAGCACTTGTTAGTTTACCAAGTGTTACCCCAGCTTCCACTGTAACAAATCCTCAATAAAACTCTATCATTTCTCTCCTTACAGAGTTCTTGCTATTTTTACACTTTGATATAACTTAGCTATGGTAGCAATGGCTATTATGTAAATATACTTTTCAGTGGTCACAAAAAGAAACAAGATTTTTGGAGGGAGGCTTTTTCTGTACATTAAAAATTTTTTTTATTGTGTTTTAGGTGAAAGTTTACAGTACAAGTTAGTTTTTCATTCAAAAATTTTATACACAAATTGTTTTGTGACATTAGTTGCAATCCCTACAATGTGTCAGCACTCTCTCCCTTTCCCTTTCCACCCTGGTTCTCAGTGTCCATTCATCCAGTTGTCCTGTCCCTTCCTGCCTTCTCATCTTTGCTTTTGGGCAGGTGTTTCCCATTTAGTCTCAAATTCTTGGTTGAACTAAGAAGCATGTTCCTCATGTGTGTTAGTGTTTGTTTTATAGGTCCATATAATCTTTGACTGAAAGGTGGACTTTGAGAGTGGCTTCGGTTCTGAGTTAGCAGGGTGTCTGGGGGTCATGGTCTCGGGGGTTCCTCTGGTCAACGTTAGATCAGTAAGTCTGGTCATTTTTTGTGAATTTGGATTTTGTTCTACATTTTTCTCCCACTCTGCCCAGAACCCTCTACTGTGATCCCTGTCAGAGCGGTTAGTGGTGGTAGCCGAGCACCATCTAGCTGTTCTGGGCTCAGGCTGGTGGAGGTTGTGGTTCATGTGGTCCATTAGTCCTCTGGACTATTATTTTCCTTGTGTCTTTGGTTTTCTTCATTCTCCTTTGCTCTGAACATGCTGGGACAATAGAAGTATCTTAGATGGATGCTTGCAAACTTTTCAGACCCCTGACGCTACTCACCAAAATTGGATATAGAATACTTTCTTTATGAACTATGTTATGCCAATTAACCTAGGTGTACCCCAAGACCATGGTCCCCAGCCCTCAGCGCTAGTAACTCAGTCCCTCAAGATGTTTGTATGTGTCTAGGAAGCTCCTATGACTTTACCTTGAACAAGTTTTGCTGACTTTCCCTATATTGTGTGTTGTCTTTCCCTTCACCAGTGTTAACACTTGTCTACTATCTAGTTAGTGATTTCCCCACCCCCCCCCCAACCCACCTCTCCCTCATAATCCTCTGTTATGGATTGAATTGTGTCCCCTGAAAATGTACGTCAACTTGGCTAGGCCATTATTCCCAGTATTGTGTGGTTGTCTACCATTTTGTGAACTGATGTGATTGTCCTATATGTTGTAAATCCTAACCTCTATGATGTTACTGAGGCAGGATTAGAGGCAGTTACGCTAATAAGGCAGGACTCAATCTACAGGATTAGGTTGTATCTTGAGTCAATCTTTTCTGAGATATAAGAGAATAGAGCAGAGAGGAAGGGGACCTCCTACCACCAAGAATGAAGAACCAGGAAGGGAGAGTATCCTTTGGACCTGGGGTCCCTGCACTAAGAAGCTCCTAGACCAGGGGAAGATTGATGACAAGGGCCTTCCTCCAGAGCTGACAGAGAGGGAAAACCTTCCCCTGGACCTGGCACCCTGAATTCAGACTTCTAGCTTCCTAGACTGTGAGAGACTAAATTTCTCTTTGTTAAAGCCATCCACTTGTGGTATTTCTGTTATAGCAGCACCAGATAACTAAGACACCCTCAAAGATTGGTTTTTTTTCTGTGTGAACCTTTTCTTGGGTTTTTATAGTAGTGATCTCATACAATATTTGTCCTTTTGGGACTGACTAAATGCACTCAGCATAATGCCCTCCAGATTTATCCATGTTGTGAGATGTTTCACGGATTCATCATTGTTCTCTACTGTTGTGTAGTATTCCATTGTGTGTATGTACCATAATTTATCCATTCATCTGTTGATGGGCACTTGGGTTGTTTCCATCTTTTTGCTATTGCAAATAGCTGTAATGAGCATGGGTGTGCAGATGTCTATTCGTGTGGTGGCTCTTATTTCTCTAGGATATATTCCTAGGAATGGGATTGCTGGATTGTATGGTATTTCTATTTCTACCTTTTTAAGGAGGTGCCATATCATTTTCCATAGTGGCTGTACCATTTTACATTCCCACCAGAAGTGCATAAGAGTTCCAATCTCCCCACAACCTCTCCAACATTTGTTATTTTCTGGGTTTTTTTTTTTTTTTTTTTGATTAGTGCCAGTAATGTTGGGGTGAGATGGTATCTCATTGTAGTTTTGATTTGCATTTCTCTAATGGCTACTGGTCGCAAGTATTTCCTCATTTCTTTGTTAGCCACATGAATGTCTTCTTTGGTGAAGTGTCTGTTCATATCCTTTGCCCATTTTTTAATGGAGTTATTTGTCTTTTTTGTTGCTGAGGTATTGAGGTATTCTGTAGATTTTAGATATTAGACCCTTGTTGGATATGTTGTAGCCAAAGATTTTTCCCAGTCTGTAGGTTCTCTTTTTACTCTTTTGGTGAAGTTTTTTGATGAGCATAAGTGTTTAATTTTTAGGAGCTCCCAGTTATCTAGCTTATCTTCTGGTGTTTGTGCATTGTTAGTTATGGTTTGTATTGTATTTATGCCATGTATTAGGGTACCTAGTGTAGTCCCTATTTTTTTCTTCCATGATCTTTATCATTTTAGGTTTTATATTTAGGTCTTTGATCCATTTTGAGTTAGTTTTTGTGTATGGTATGAGGTATGGGTCCTGATACATTTTTTTTTTTTAACAGATGGACATCAGTTTTGCCAACACCGACTGTTCCTGCCCCATTTAATGGACTTTGGCCCTTTGTCAGAGATCAGTTGACCATAAACCAAAAGACCATCCCATTGCTGTTGAGTCGATTCTGACTCATAGCGACCCTATAGGACAGAGTAGAACTGCCCCATAGGGTTTCCAAGGAGTGGCTGGTGGATTCAAACTGCCAACCTTTAGGTTAGCAGTCAGTCTATTAATCACTGTGCCACCAGGTCTCCAGCTGACCATACCCATAACCATTGCTGTAGAGTCAATTCTGACTCATAGCAACCCTATAGGACAGAGTAGAACTGCCCCATAGTGTTTCCAAGGAGTGGTTGGTGGATTCAAACTGCTGAAGTTTTGGTTAGCAGCCATAGCTCTTAACCACTGCACCAGCTGACCATAGGTGGATAGATTTACATCTGGGTTCTCAATTCTGTTCCGTTGGTTTATGTGTCTGTCATTGTACCAGTACCAGGCTGCTTTGCCTACCATGGCTGTGCAGCAGGTTCTGAGATCAGGTAGTGTGAGGCCTCCTACTGTGTTCTTTTTCTTCAATAATGCCTTGCTTATCTGAGGTCTTTTTCCTTTCCACATAAAGGTGATGATTAGTTTTTCCATCTTGTTAAAGAATGTTGTTGGTGTTTGGATCATGATTGCAGCATATTTGTAGATCACTTTTGGTAGGATTGAGACTTTCATAAAGTTGAGTCTTCCTATTCATGAACATGGTATGTAGGTCTCTTTTGGTTTCTTGCAATAGTGTTTTGTAGTTTTCTTTGTATAGGTCTTTTATGTCCCTGGTTAGATTTTTTCCTATGTATTTTATCTTTTTAGGGGCTATTATAAATGGTATTGTTTTCCTGATTTCTTTTTTGAAGTTCTCTTTGTTGGTGTATAGGAATTCAACTGATTTTTGTATATTGAACGTGTATCCTGCCTACTCTGCTGAATCTTTCTATTAGTTCTTGTAGTTTTCTTGTGCAATCTTTGGTCTTCTCTATGTATAGGATCATGTAACCTGTGAGTAGGAATAGTTTTACTTCTTCTTTTCCAATTTGGATGCACTTTATTTCTTTTTCTTGCCTTAGTGCTCTAGCTAGGATTTCCAGAACAATGTTAAATTGGAGTGGTGATAAAGGGCATCCTTGTCTTATTCCCGTTCTCAGGGGGAATGCTTTCAGCCTCTCTCCATTTAGAATGATTTTGGTTGTTGGTTTTGTATAGATGCCCTTTATCATGCTGAGGAATTTAACTTCTATTTCTACTTTATTGAGAGTTTTTGTCAGGAATGGGTGTTGGACTTTATCAAATGCGTTTTCTGCATAGATTGAGATGATCATGTGATTCTTTTGTTCTATTTATGTGGTGGATTACATTGATTGATTTTCTAGTGTTGAACCATCCTTGCATACCTTGTATGAATCCCACTTGGTCCTGGTGTATTATTTTTTTGATATAATGCTGAATTCTGTTGGATAGAATTTTGTTGAGAATTTTTGCATCTATATTCATGAGAGATGTTGGTCTGTAATTTTCTTTTTTTGCGGTGTCTTTGCCTGGCTTTGGTATCAGGGTTATGCTGGCTTCTTAGAGTGAATTTGGGAATATTCCTTCCTTTTTTTATGCTCTGAAATAGTTTGAGTTGTACTGGTATAAGCTCTTCTCTGCATGTTTGGTAGAATTCTCCAGTGAAGCCTTCTGGTCCAGGGTTTTTTTTTTTTGTTGTTGTTGTTGGGGGGAGTGTTTTTATTACCTCTTCAAGTTCTTCTCTTGTTATGGGTCTGTTCAGATCTTCTATCTCAGCTTGTGTTAGTTTAGGTAGGTAGTGTGTTTCTAGAAATTTGTCCATTTCCTCTAGTCCCTTAAATTTGTTGGAGTACAATTTTTCATAATATTCTGTTGATCCTTTTTATTCCAGTTGGATCTGTTGTTAATGTCTCCCATCTCATTTCTCGTTTGAGTTATTTCCTTCCTCTCCTGTCTTTCTTTTGTCAGTTTGGCCAATGGTTTGTCTATTTTGTTGATCTTTTCAAAGAATCAGTTTTTAGTCTTGATTCTTTCTATTGTTTTTCTGTTCTCTATTTCATTTATTTCTGCTCTAACCTTTATTATTTCCATTCTTCTGGTGGCTGTGGGCTTTTTTTATTGTGCTTTAAATGCAAGTTTACAGATCAAGTTAGTTTCTCATACAAAAATTTATACACACACTGCTATGTGACCCAGTTGCTCTCCCCATACCGTGACAGCACTCTCCTCCTTTGCACCCTGGATTTCCCGTGTCCATTCAACTAGCTCCTGTCCCTTTATGCCTTCTCATCTTGCTTCTGGACAGGAGCTGCCCATTTAGACTCATGTATCTACTTTAGCTAAGAAGCACACTCTTCACAGGTATCATCTTATGTGTTATAATCCAGTCTAATCTTTGTCTGAAGAATTGGCTTCGGGAATGGTTTTAGTTTTGGGATAACAGAGAGTACGGGGGCCATGTCTTTTGGGGTTACTCTAGTCTCAGTCAGACCATGAAGTCTGGTCTTTTTACTAGAATTTGAGTTCTGCACCCCACTTTTCTCCTGCTCCATCAGGGACTCTCTGTTGTGTTCCCTGTCAGGGTGGTCATTGGTGGTAGCCGGACACCATCTAGTTCTTCTGGTCTCAGGATCATGGAGTTTCTGGTTTATGTGGCCCTTTTGTCTCTTGAGCTAATATTTTCCTTGTGTCTTTGGTGTTCTTCATTCTCCTTTACTCCGGGTGGGTTGGGACCAATTGATGCATCTTAGATGACCGCTTGCTAGCTTTTAAGACCCCAGATGGGCTGTGGGCGTCTTTTGCTGTTCTCTTTCTTTTTGTTTGAGTTGTAAGGCTAATGTTTTGATTTTTGCCTGCTCTTCTTTTTTGATGTGCACGTTTATTGCCATCAATTGGCCTCTGAGCACTGCCTTTGATGTGTCCCAAAGGTTTTGGTATGATGTATTTTCATTCTAATTTAATCCTGAGAATTTTTTAAATTCCCCTTTGATTTCTTCTATTACGCAGTTGTTTTTAAGGAAGTGTTATTCAGTTTCCATGTATTTAATTTTTTCCTTGCTCTTCCTGTTATTGATTTCTACTTTTATGGCATTGTGATCAAAGAGAATGCTTTGTATTATTTCGATGTTTTGGATTTTACTGAGGGTTGCTTTACAGCCTAAAGTGTGGTCTGTTCTGGAGATTGTTCCATGTGCATTGGAAAATAGTATATACTTTACTGCTGTTGGGTGGAATGTTATCTATATGTCTGTAAGGTCTATTTGGTTGGTTTTGGCCTTTAGATTTTCTGTAGCTTTATTGAGTTTCTTTATAGATGTTCTATCCTTTACCAAGAATGATGTGTTGAAGTCTCCTACTATTATTGTGGAACCTTTTCATTCTCTTTTCAGTGCTGTTAAACTTTGTTTTATGTATGCCAGCTCTGTCACTGGTTGTGTAGATATTTATTAAGGTTATGTCTTCTTGGTGCTTTGTCTGTTTAATCATTATATAATGTCCTTCCTTGTCTTTTATGGTTGATTTTGCCTTAAAGTCTATTTTATCTGAGATTGGTATTGCCACTCCTGCCCTTTTTTGGTTACTGTTTGCTTGATATATATTTTCCATCCTTTTATTTTCAATATATCTATGTCTTTGTGTCTAATGTGTGTGTCTCTTGTAGACAGTATATTGATGAGTCGTGCTTTTTTATCCATTCTGCCATAGGTGCATTTACATCATTTACATTCAGTGTGATTACTGATAGGTATAAGTTTATTGTGCTGTCATATTATTGTGCTTTTTTTTTGCATTGCTGATGTTTTCTTTATTCCTCTTATTTTCCTTTGCTGAGTTCCTTTTGTTTGTGGCTTTTCTTTCATTATTATAGATTTTGTGTTTACTGAGACTTTATGTTTTCCTTCTTTTTCATTCTGATGAGTAGGTTTGTTTACTTTCTTTGTTGTGACCTTGAAATTTAACCTTATCGTTCCAAGTTTGAACCAGTCTTTTATTACCTGATATTGCCTTGACTTCCTCTCCATTTGAAAGTTCTATACCTACATTGTTTATTCCCCTTTTTATTGTTTTGATGTTGTTGTCTTACTGATTGATGTCTCTGTTTCCCTGTTTTAAGTCTTTTACCTTTGTTTTATTATTGAGAGTTCTTTAGCTATGTTGGTGTCTGGCTGATGCTGTCCTGTGTCCTAGACTCTGGCTGTTGCCTGATTTTTTTTGGTTCTCTAACAGAAGGACTACCTTTAGTATTTCTTGTAAGTTTGGTTTGGTTTTTACAAATTCCCTTAACTTCTGTTTATCTGGAAATGTCCTTATTTCACCATCGTATTTGAGAGAGAGTTTTGCAGGATGTATTATTCTTGGTTGGTCGTTTTTTTCTTTCAAGGTTTTATATATGTTATCCCATTGCCTTCTTACCTGCATAGTTTCTGCTGAGTAATCAGAGCTTAGTCTTGTTTCCCCTTTGTAAGTGACTTTTTTTTTTTCTTGAACTGCTCTCAGGATTCTTTCTTTGTGTTTGGTTTTGTCAAGTGAGATTATGATATGTCTTGGTGACTTTCTTTTCGGGTCTACCCTATATGGGGTTCATTGAGCTTCTTGGATGGTCAGCTTTTTGTCTTTCATGATATTTGGGAAGTTTTCTGTCAGCAAATCTTCAACAATCTTTTCTGTGTTTTCCATTTTCTCCCCCGGTTCTGCAACTCTGATTGCACACAAATTTTTGCTCTTGATTGTGTCTCACATAATTCTTAGGTTTTCTTCACTCTTTTCTCTGATTTTTCCTCAAAGTGGAATCCATGGATTTGTCTTCAATCTTGCTGATTCTGTCTTCTATTGTTTCAAGTTTGCTCCTAAAACCCTCTATTGAGTTGTCCATTTCTGAAATTTTGTTGTTTATCTTTTGTATTTCTAATCGCTGTTTTTGTATGATTTCTAATTCTTTATTTATTTTGATGTTTTGTTCTTGTATTATTTTCCTGAATTCTTCTATTGTTTTGTCTGTTTTTTCCTTGATTTTTTGGTATGTTTTTGTTGGTTTTGTATGTGTGTGATCATTAAGGTTGGTGTCAACTTGGCTAGGCCATGATTCTCAGTGGTTTGGCAGTTATGATGTAGTTTGGCAGTCCTATGATGATGTGATCACTTCCATGATGAGATTTGTTATAATGTGATCACCTCCATGATGGAATCTGCTGTGAGTAGCCAATCAGTTGAAAGGGAGTTTCCTTGGAGATGAGGCCTGCATCCAGTATAGGTGGAGTTTCTGGCAAGGCTTTTGCTTGCTCTGAATCCTTCAGCTGGCTCCTGTTTGTCTGACCTCTGGTTCTTGGGACTTACCTCCCATCTTACCTGCCGATCTTGGGATTCGTCGGTCATCGCAGCCTGTGATCAAGAGCTGTGTTGTCTGACCTGCCAATCTTGAGTTCATCAGCCCCTGTGGAAATGTGAATCAGGAGAAGCCTCCAGCCTGACCCACATACTTTGGGCATTCCAGCCTCTACAACATTTCCTTGATATAAATGTCTCTCTATATATATTTATATGCTATACTGGTTTTGCTTCTATGGAGAACTCAGCCTAAGACACTGTGTTTGCCATGATTTTGTCTATTTTTTCCCTTTGTTTTTTCTGTGTTTTCCTTGATTTCTTTCCTAATCTCTTGGAGATCCCTTAATATTAGCCTTTTGAATCCATGTCAGGTAGTACCACTGCCTTTTCTTCTACCAGAAGGTCATCTGATTCTTTATTTTGTTCACTTGCTGGAGCCATCTTGTCCTGCTTTTTTTTATATGTTTTGATATTGTCCGCTGTCTCTGAGACATTAAGATGTTATTTTCTTTATTTATTGATTGTTCATTTGTTTCATACTGCTTCTTTGTTTTGTTTTGATATGCCAGGGTGGGTGGGCCAGTCATGCTTTGCTGCTTGCTAGTCTGTGTGGCATGATAGCTCTCACTATCTTGTCTGGGTGGGCAGGGGAGCAGAAGGCAAGGTGAGCCCACTTCGGTGTACACTGGTTTGGCAAAGTGGCTGAGAGCTGACTGGGCAGGGACTGTCTGCCTCCTGATGTTGATCCAGCAGTGTGGGAGCATTCACAGACCCTCACCAGATAGGTGGGGGTATTGGACGGGGAGTGGTAAAGGCTCACTTCCCTCCATTCAGCAGCTAGTGGAGTGGTGGGAGCTGAGGGACAATGTGGGCCCAATACAGCAGCGGGCCTGAGCCAGGGATGTTGTAGCCATGATGGCAGGATGAGGGCCAGCAGGAAGGGGGGTGAGGTACAGGGTTAGTTGGGGGGAACAAAGAAAAGAAAAGATATAGGAAAAAAGAGGGGTAGCTGGTTGGTGGATGCAGGGCAGACCTGGGGGCCACGGGAAGGGGGGAGAGGTGGCCTATGGGGCTAGGTGGGAGGTAAAAAGTGGGTGTGCTGTGGCTCTCTAGCTGCAGTAGTGTGGTATGGCCCAGCGGGAAAGGGGAGAGGTGGCTTATGGGGCTAGGTGAGAGGGAAAGAAACATAAAATAAAATAAAAAATGGCGTGGTGAGGGCTGGCAGGTGGGGGCTTGTGGGGGTGGGTGGGGGCAAGTGAGACCCAGGGCAGTGGCAGGCTAGTCGCTCTCTACCTGCGGTGGTGTGGTGAGGCTCAGCAGGAAGGGGTAGAGATGGTGTGTCGGGCTAGTTGGGAGGGAGAAAGAAAAGGTAGAAAGAGGAAAAAGAAAGAAAAATATGGTGCAGTAGGAGCTGCTGGGTGAGGGCAGAGTGGACCCAGGGTGATGGTGGGCTGGTGCCTCTCTAGCCAAGGCAGCACAGCGTGGCCCAGTGGGAATGGGTGGTGGTGGGGTATGAGGCTAGGTGGAGGGAGAAAGCAAAGGTGGAAAGGGAAAAAATAAAATAATAATTAAAAATATAAAATGTGAAGGCGGGAGCTGGCGGGTGAGGGAAGGGGGATCCTGGGCTGGAGGTTTGCTGGTAGCTCTCTATCTGCAGTGGGCCTGGCTGGAAGGGGTAGAGGTGGCATACAAGGCTAGGTGGGAGAGAGAAAGAAAAGGAAAAAAGAAAAAATGGCACGGCAAGAGCCAGTGGGTAGAGGTGAGGCTGACCTTGGCTGACAGTGGGTCCGTTTCTCTCTACTCTTGGTGGTGCAGCGTAGCCTGGTGGGAAGAGGTAGAGGTGGCATATGGGGCTAGGTTGGAGGGAGAAAGAAAAGGAAGAAAGGGATAAAATGGCACAGCAGGAGCCAGTGGGTGAGGGCAGGGTGGACCTGGGCTGGCAGGGGACTGGTGTCTCTCTAGCCAAGGCAGTGTGACATGCCCCAGCAAGGAGTAGAGGTGAGGTATGGGTTAGATGGGAGGGAGAATGAAAAGGAGGAAGGGGGGAAAAATGACATGGCCGGAGCTGGCAGGTGGGGTCAAGACAGACTGGGTCTGGTGCTGGGCCAGTGTCTCTTTAGCCTTGTCTAGCCAAGGTGGTACGGCATGCCCTGGTGGGAAGGGGTAGAGGTGAGTCACAGGTTAGGTGGGAGGGAGGAAGAAAAAGAGGAAAGGGAAAAATGGCACGGCAGATGGGGGTGGGGCAGACCCAGGCTGGTGGCTTGGCATGGCCCATTGGGGGATGTGGAGGTGGTATACAGGGCAGAAGGGTGAAGGGTGGAAAAGCATGTTTCTCTGGTTACTGGGTGCTCTGTCTCCTCTTGGGTCCCTGTCCAGGGTCGTTGATGGCTGTGCTCCAATATGGTGATGCTGTGCCATGTTAGTTGGCAGGGGACCTCCACTCTGTACCTCTCCTCATTCTCTGTTTTCCTTCAGTTTCTTCTTGGTATTTAATCTATTTCTTTATTCCTTCATTTGATGCTTAGGGTTCAAGGACTGACGTACGTACCTGTTTTACTTAGTTTTTTGGGTCTTTGTTACAGAGGGATGGCATAATGTGTCTGTCTAGGGCACCATGTTGGCGCTGCCTCCCAAGAAACAAGATTTTTAATAACTTTTAAAATTTTCTTTTAGACAAATTTTAATGTTCCTGGACTAGATATTCCTAGAGTGTATACAAAACAAGTAAATGATTTTTTGATCAATTAATCTTTTAAAGTTTTGCAAGAGAGGGAGTGAAGCAGACGAGAGAGAGAGAGAGAGAGAGAGCCAACTTCCATCAAATATGCAACTATCACTTTAAAAGTCTAGTTAGGTTTCCTCTACAAGGAGAGGGAAGAAAGTTAGGATGCAGAAGAACAGATTTTGAGATACACACACGCAAAAGAGAGTGGTATGTGTCGCTGGTTTTGACATCACATGGGCTCTTGACAATTTTTATCAAGATGTACAATTAAAAATCCAGCATTTATTAATGCCCCAAATATGGAAACAAGGGAGGGGTATCTTCTACATAAAACTAAATAGTCTCTCTTTTAGACAAATAAGAAAAACGATCTCCTAATGAGGGGAGATCTTCTTAGCTTTTTGTTCTAAGGTACCTCTCAAGCGAACAATCTTGATTATGCCAGAAGGTCTCCAAAGTGGCCAGTGGAATTTTAAATTGTTCCTGGTGAAATTGTGCCAGTTAGAGAGCTAAGCATATCTCTCAGTTTGCTAGTTCTGCTATAACAGAACTACCACAAGTGGGTGACTTTAATGAACAGACATTTATTTTCTCACAGTTTGTTGTTGTTGTTGTTAGGTGCCATTGAGTCTGTTCTGACTCATAGCAACCCTGTGTACAACAGAAGGAAACATTGCCCGGTCCTGCACCATCCTCACAATCGTTGTTATGTCTGAGCCCGTTGTTGCAGCCATTGTGTCAATCCATCTTGTTGGGGGTCTTCCTCTTTTTCGCTGGCCCTCTTCTTTACCAAGCATGATGTCTTTCTTCAGGGACTGATCCCTCCTGATAACATGTCCAAAGTATGTGAGATGTAGTCTCGCCATCTTTGCTTCCAAGGAGCATTCTGGTTGTACTTTTTCCAAGACAGATTTATTTGTTCTTCTGGCAGTCGATGGTATATTCGATATTCTTCACCAGCACCACAATTCAAAGGTGTCAATTCTTTGTTCTTCTTTATTCATCGTTCAGCTTTCGCATGCATATGAGGCAATTGAAAACACCATGGCTTAGGTCAGGCCCATCTTAGTCTTCAAGGTGACATCTTTGCTTTTCAACACTTTAAAGAGGTCTTTTGCAGCAGATTTGCCCAATGCAATGCATCTTTTGATTTCTTGACTGCTGCTTCCATGGGCGTTGATTGTGGATCCGAGTAAAATGAAATCCTTGATAACTTCAATCTTTTCTCACAGTTTAGGAGGCTAGACGTCCGAATTCAGGGCACTGGCTCTAGGGGAAGGCTTTCTTTCTGTGTTGGCTCTGGGGGAAGGTCCTCGTATCTTTTCAGCTTCTGTACCTCAGTTCCTTGGTGATCCTCATATGGCGTGGTATTCATCTTTCCCCATCTGTGCTTGCTTGCTTCTGTGCCTAATCTGTTCTTTTTATATCTCAAAGACGATTGATTTTGGACACCCTACACTGATATGGTCTTATTAACATAACAAAGAAAGTCCCGTTTCCAAATGAGATTACATCCACATGTATAGGGGTTTAGGATATACAACACATATTTTTGGGGGACACAATTCAATCCATAACAGCATACAAGTTAGCATTATAATGAGAAAACATGAAGTAAGCAGATGCTTAGCCTAGAAGAGGCACAGTTTTAGACTGAGAAGACCCCATGAGAACTGAACAATCTGTATAGATGGTGTTTGTGAACTTCGTGTCTCTAGAGTTTGGCCAAAAGCCAATCGTCACCAGTCAGGGGCCAGACAAAACCTGATTCTGGTTTGTTGTTGTTGGGTGCAGTCAAGTCGATTCCAATTCATAGTGAGTCCATGTGACAGAGTAGAACTGCCCCATAGGATTTTCTAGGCTGTAATCTTTATGGAGGGAGCCCTAGTGGTGCAGTGGCTAAGTGCTCAGCTGCTAACCGAGAGGTCAGCGGTTTAAGCCCATCAGCCACTCTGCTGGAGAACAGCCTGCTTCTGTAAAGATTACCGCCTTGAAAACCCTGTGGGGCAGTTCTATTCTATTGGAATTGACTTAATGGCAATGGGTTTGGTTTCGCTTTTGGTAATCTTTACAGGATCAGGTCTCCAGGTCTTTCTCTTGTGGAGTTGCTGGGTGGGTTCAAACCACCAACCTTTCGGTTAGTAGCCAAGCGCTTAACTGTTGTGCCACCAGGGATCCTGATTCTGGGTAGATGAAACTAAACAAAGTAGTTCTCAGGGGCACAAAGACAAGACTGAGAAATCTTTATAAGGTTTTGAAATGATCACTTGAGACAAAGTCAAAAGGACACTAGTCTGAGGAGACCTTCTGAACACCTCAGTCACTAGATCCAGCTCAAGGACAAACTTATGGGACCTATGCCCATCCTTTCCCTAAGGACTTTTCCTCTTATAGACAAACAACATTAAGAATAGTAGACAAGCACACAAACCATAGGAATACATGTTAGAAGGCTTGAAAATAATTTCACTAAGGAACAATACAAATCCAACCAGATGATCAAAAAACTTCCAAGGGACATCATTCCTAGGAAAACAAAATAAGCTCAACTCTGAAGGGCTTCAGTGACATATCAGAGAGCAATTCATCATGAACTCAATGCCCAGAAATAGGCAGGGTGGCACCTCAAATAGGCAGAGACACAAGAGATCTCAGGTGTGCCCTCTATTACTAAGTGGAAATCTGGTCCAAGGCAGTAAGGGCTTCAGCTGAATCTCAGTGAACCTTCATTTCTGTCAATTTCCTCCAGTTAAAAACCCTCAGAAACCCACCTGGCATTGAACAAGTTGGGTTTATTACTTGCTGCAGCCAGGGAGAATGCACACCATGGGGAACACTGAGGTGTCTCCCTTTGCTGCAATGAGCAAAAAACCCAACTTGTTCAACCACAAGTGTGTTCCTGGTGGTCTTCGGCTGAAGGCTATTGACAGCACAGGAAGTCAGAGAGCCTGCATTCTGGCTTCTGCCACTTACTAGCTGTGCGGGCTTGGGCAAGTCACTTGATGTCTCTGATACTCAGCTGCTCATTTGTAAGTCGGACACAAACAAATATCCACTTGTTTGAGATGATGTAAGATCTATAAGTAAAATTTGTTTAAAAACTAAGACAAAACAAAAGTGTGATGGGTAGTTCATATCTGAAGGAGCCCCTGGACTAAACAACTCAGGAATCTGGTGGCCTAGGAAATCTTGGGGTCTGTGGTTTTTACTGTAGACAGAGGGATCTGCTCTACTGGCTCTGGAAGGACCTAAGGGAGGGGCTTGTAGCCTGCAGCAGGCCCTTTTTCCCAGTCAGGGAACCCTCCACCTGAGAGCAATTTCTTCAACCCCCGTCCCTAGTGTATTTGTTCTCTAATTGTCTATACTACACAACTTCGCACTTTCTGATATATTCTTTCTGCAACAACAGCCTTGGGTAGTTAGATGAACACTAAGCTTAGACTTTGGAAAACAGAGTTTGAATCCTAGCTTTTCCAATGCTAACTGTGGGTTCCAGAAGCCTCAGTTTGCTCATGTGTAAAATGAGTATAAGAACCCTAATTCACGTGTTGTGGGATTAACAGGGATTATGTTTGTACAAGAATAGTGGGGTGATAAAATGATTATTTCATTATTTGGCATCAAACTTTCTCTAAAGAAGGGGACAATTTTGGTACTTTTAAGGAAAATACCCTGATAAGCCAATTGGGAGAAAGACGGAGAAGCTCTGATGGAAAGGATTGGAAGATAGCACAAACATAGCTAAACTGTTTTTCATAAGAAATAAACATGAATTTTGGGTGGGGCAGAGTAGAAATAAGAGGAAATGGAAGAGGAGAGAGAGGAGCAAGAAGGGGTTCATAGCAGAGAAGTTCCCAGTGGCAATATAGCCAAAGGACAAAAAACAAAAACAAAAAAAAAAAAAAAAAACCAAACCTGTTGCCATCGAGTTGATTCTGACTCCTAGTAACCCTATAGGACAGAGTAGAACTGCCCCATAGGGTTTCCAAGAAGTGGCTGCTGGATTGGAATTGCCAACCTTTTGGTTAGCAGCCGAGCTCTTAACCACTGTGCCACTAGGGATCCAAAGGACCAAAGGAATGTCTAATAATCAATTTTTAATTGTTTGAGTTGCCATAACATGTGTCTCCTCCATCTACCCAAACCTTGATAGATTCTGTTGCTTGCACAAATCCTTTATGTGAGTGGTCTTTACAGAAACCCAGGAATAAGAGCAGTGTTTACAATCTGGTGTGACGCAAAATAGAAGAAGGGAGTAGCCATGAAAGATGAACTGTGTATGATAGTGGGAGTTCATTAGAAGTCCAAATTCAGAACCAGAATTGGTCATGGGATCATGAGCTCCCTCAGAATTCTCAGAAATCTTGGGGAAGACCCTGGACATCCTTGACAAGGGGTGGGATGGAGGCTTGAGCCAATTTTTTCTGAATTTGAAAGGCTGACCCTTTGCTGACATCTGACTTGCATATGCACTTAGGGCAGGGCCAAGCTCAGGGGAGGTGCTCACTGTTAGTTGTGTCTGAAGGTCCATTAGGCTAATGATTCTAATGTGCCTTCTAGACAAGGCTGTAAGTTTCCTCAGGCAGGGGCTGTGTCCAGAAATCCTCCCATTTCTCTGTATTCCCCTCAGTGTCTGGCAAAGTGCTAGATACAGGATAAGAATGAAGGGGAGAGAAAAGATAAACTGAGGGAAGGCTAAACTCTAGGTATTAGCAATTGCCATTTATGATGCTGTGTCCTGGGCTGAGGTGGAATACGAACTCAATTTGGCTGGCTACAAAGCCCAAACCCCCAACCATTGCATTATGCTGCCTGTCTAAGGGCCCATCTCATCTTCCTGTGCTCAAAACCATCTAGAGCAAGGTGTGGCCAGGGGAGGGCCTTAGGCCTACAATAGGTAGTAACTGGGGGCTGAAGTGGAGAGCAGATGTGTCCCATAGGGAATCTTTCTTTCTTGCTTGGAATTTCCCTAGCAACTCTCCTGGCTCCCTCCCCAGAAGGCAGCTTGGCTTGTCACAGCTGATAGCCCTCACCTGTAGGGTTTCCAGAATTAGCAAATAAAAATACAGGACCCCCCAATTAAATTTGCCTTTCAGATAAACAGCAAGTGATTTTTAGCATAAGTATATCCCACGCAGTATTGGGGATATACTAAAAATTATTCGCTGTTTATCTGAAAGGCAAATTTAACAGGGTTCATTTATTTTATCTGGCAACCCTACTCTTCCTGGGCAAGTTATTTTGGAGAGTGGAGGAATGGGGGGCTTTTGGAGTTTCCCATTCAGAGTCTTCAGTACGGGGAGCTTAACACCTACTGTTATTGGCAGCTCTTGCAGGAACTGCTCCAAGCACAAATGCTTACTGAAGTGCTCAAGTGCTGGTGTAGGGTGACCAACTCACCCCGGTTTTACCTGTACTTACCTGGTTTTAGCACTGAAAGTACAACATCTCAGAAAACTCTTAGTTACTGGCAAACTTGGATCGTCGGTCACCCTAGTGCTGGGCACAACTAGAGGAGCTGGGGATGCTGGAAAATAACAAATACGTGGCTAAGCTTCTACACGGGGTCTCAGATAGTCTCCGTATTTCTTACAAGCACATTTCCTGGGTTCCATTTTAAAGATAGGCAAACTGAGGTTCTAGGGAAGTCTAGGATTCTGGATCTGAAAGATATTGGTTCTAGACATCACAAAGTTAAAAAAACAAAACAAAAACTCATTGCCATCTAGTCATAGTCAACTCATAGCAACCCTATAGAACTGCCCCACAGGGTTTCCAAGGCTGTAATCTTTATGGAAGCAGACTACCACATCTTTCTCCCGCAGAGCGGCTTGTGGGTTCAAACCATCAGGCTTTTGGTTAGCAGCCAAGCACTTTAACCATTGCACCACCAGGGCCCCTTTTATCACTAAGTTTAGCCTCTGTTAAATGCTTATTGTGTAATTTTACTTTATTGTGTAATTTTACTTATTGTGTAATTTTACTGCTTTCTGTTGGATCACCTTACTTTGGATTGGGTACGTATATGGATCTCTTCCAGTCAGCTGGCCAGGTAGCTCTCTTCCAAATTTCTTGGCGTGGATGGGTGAGCGCTTCCAGCGTTGCATCCATTTGTTGAAACATCTCAATTGGTATCCATCAATTCCTTGTTTTTTGCTAGTGCCTTCAATGCAGCTTCAGTGCCTTCTTTCTTCAGTACCATTGGTTCTTGACCATATGCTACCTCCTGAAATGGCTGAATATCCACCTGTTCTTTTTGGTACAGTGACTCTGTGTATTCCATCTTCTTTTGATGCTTCCTGCGTCTTCACTTTTGCCCATAGATTCCTTCAAAATTGCAACTCAAGGCTAGAATTTTTTCTTCAGTTCTTTGAGCTTGAGAAATGCCGAGTGTGTTTTTCTCTTTTGGTTTTCTAACTCCAGGTTTTTGCACATTTCATTATAATACTTTACTTTGTCTTCTCAAGCCATTTGAAATCTTTTGTTCAGCTCTATTACTTCATCATTTCTTCCATCTGCTTTAGCTATTCTACATTCAAGAGCAACCTTCAGCGTCTCTTCTGACATCCATTTTGCTCCGTTTATTCTTTTCTGTCTTTAAATTAAAATGACCTTTTGTTTTCTTCATTTATGATGCCCTTGATGTCATCCCACAACTCATCTGGTCTTCAGTCTTTAGTGTTCAATGTGTCAAATCCATTCTTGAGATGGTCTCTAAATTCAGGTGGGACACTGAAGGTGTGGTACTGAAGGAAGAAGTCCAAACTGCACTGAAGGCACTGGCAAAAAACAAGCCTCCAGGAATTGATGAAATACCAACTGAGATGTTTCAACAAATGGATGCAATGCTGGAAACTCTCACTTGTCTATGCCCAAGAAATGTGGACAACAGCTACCTGGCCAACTGACTAGAAGAGATCCATATTCATGCCCATTCCAAAGAAAGGCTATCTAACGGAATGCAGAAATTATCAAACAATGTCATTAATATCACATGCAAGTAAAATGATGCTAAAGATAATTCAAAAACGGCTGCAGCAGTACATTGTCAGGGAACTGCCAGAAATTCAAGCTGGATTCAGAAGAGGACATGGAAAAAGGGATATCATTGCTAACGTCAGATGGATCCTGGCTGAAAGCAGAAGATACCAGAAAGATGTTTACCTGTGTTTTATTGACTATGCAAAGGCATTTGACTGTGTGGATCATAACAAATTATGGATAACATTACGAAGAATGGGAATTCTAGGACACTTAATTGTGCTCATATGGAACCTGTACATAGAAAAAGAGGCAGTCGTTCGAAATGAACAATGGGATTCTGCGTGGTTTAAAATCAGTAAAGATGTGTGTCAGGGTTGTATCCTTTCACTATACTTGTTCAGTCTGTATGCTGAGCAAATAATCCGAGAAGCTAGACTATGTGAATAAGAACGGGGTATCAGTATTGGAGGAAGACTCATTAACAACGTGTGTTATGCAGATGACACAACCTTGCTTGCTGAAAGTGAAGAGGACTTGAAGCACTTATTGGTGAAGATCAAAGACCACAGCCTTCACTATGGATTATGCAACATAAAGAAAACAAAAATCCTCACAACTGGACCAAGAAGCTACATCATGATAAATGGAGAAAAGATTGAAGTTGTCAAGGATTTCATTTGACTTGGATCCACAATCTACACCCATGGAAGCAACAGTCAAGAAATCAAAAGACGCATTGCATTGGGCAAATCTGCTGCAAAAGACCTCTTTAAAGTGTTAAAATGCAAAGATGTTACCTTGAGGACTAAGGTGCACCTGACCCAAGCCATGGTGTTTTCAGTCACCACATATGCATACAATAGCTGGATAATGAATAAGGAAGATTGAAGAATTGATGCCATTGAATGGCAGTGTTGAGGAAGAATTTTGAATATATGGACTGCCAGACTGCCAGAAGAACGAACAAATCTGTCTTGGAAGAAGTACAGCCAGAATGCTCCTTAGAGGCAAGGATAGCGAGATTTCGTCCCATGTATTTTGGGCATGTTATCAGGAGGGACCAGTCCCTGGAGAAGGACATTATGCTTGGTAAACTAGAGGGTCAGTGAAAAAGAGCAAGACCCTCAACAAGATTGATTGAGAGGACCAGGCAGTGTTTCATTCTGTTGTACATAGGGTTGCTATGAGTCGGAACCGACAACAACAACAAATGTTTATTAAACATTTTCAGAGAGAGACCCCCATCACCTCACCTGGTTATTATTATTTTTGTTGCTGTACCTTAGCACAGGCATTATGCTAAGGATTTTATGTTGTGTAATTATCTTAATAACCCTGTGAAGTCATTACTATTATTATTCCTTTTTTAGGGATTAAAAAAAGGAGACTTAGAGTGGTTAAATAATCATCCAAAGTAACACAGCTGATATTGGTAGAGCTTGCATTCCAGCCCAGGTGTGTCTGACTTTAGAGTTGATGTTCTTAATCACTATGCTCCACTGTTCATACAAAGCCCTGATCATCTGGAAGGCCCACTTGATGTCTATCTAAAGTCCTTCATGCTGCAATACCTTCCCTCTTGCTCAGTTATCAGTGGAGAGAGGGTGACTACTCCCAGGAAACCCAGGATAGCCATTCTCCCCAAACCCAGCTTTAACTGGGAGAGCCAGCCTAGACTTCTCCAACCCCAGCACCCCCCAGCCACCTCCATGTCCCTCTTTTTGAGGGAGTTTGAGGACAGCTCTGCCCCAGAATGAAGAACCCTATTGACTCTTCAAACTCCCTGAGTGGCACAAGCAGTTAAGAGCTTGAGTACTAACCGTAAAGGCTGGTGGTTCAAACCCACCCAGAGGTGCCTTGGAAGAAAGTCCTGGTGATAAGCTTCTGAAAGTTCTACTCTACAACACAGGGTGTTGCCATGAGTTGGAATCAACTCAATGGCAACTGGTTTGGTTTTTTGGTATTGGCTCTTTAGGCTTACAGCTCTCTCTAGGGCCAGATGCTTAGAGGGGGTCCCCTGGGCAGAGGACTGAATGAGACCCCTATGGCTGGGCAGCAGTGGTAGAGCCAGAGTAGAGGGGACAGCTCAGTGAGTTTGCTTCTTTTCTCAGAGGTTTCTGCTATGGGGAGGGAGGACAGGCTAAGGGGAGCTGCTGCCGCTCTACCCTTCGAAACCTTTCTAAGAACTGCGGGATTCAGCCTGTGGGAATAATTGCAGTGCTTTAGAAATTTTGAAGGATTTTTAAGGATAACCTAAGGAATACATAAAATCCTCTTTGGAGGAGGGTCCTCCGGGGGACTCTCTTCTTAGACTTCATGGTTTTGGACTAATTGTGCTTAAAAAAAAAAAAAGAAAGCATTTTTCCCTGAGGGCCAGGGTGTCCACAGCATAGGAAGGGGCAGGCCAGGATGGCTGAGTGTATTACCTCTCCCTGCCATGGGGACTAGAGGTAGACAACAGCTCCACCAAGTCTGCTGACAGCCTCTGCTCCAGGGTCTAGTCCCCTAATACCCTCCTGCCTTCCACAGAGAAAATCCCATATTGATGGAGTTCCTAGGAAAACAATGTTAGAGGGTGGGGGCTCCCCATGGCCCAGAGCCTGCCCCATCATACTTGGTGGCAGGAGGAGGCAGCAGGGCTCTTCCCTCCGTGTGCCAGGATATAGGCCATCACTTGAGCCCATGCTGGTGGGGAGAACAGCTGCCCAGGCCTCCTTCAGGGCTTGGCCAGGTGGGGCACGGGGTGGGGAGGGAAGGAAGCAAACCTCAGCTGAGAGGCCTGAGCCAAGGCAGGTCTCCCTGTGTTGGGTATTTGCCCCAAGCTCTGGCTCCATGACCTGTGTTTACCTGGAGAACTAAGGCTCCCCTTCTTCTCCCTCCTGGCTGCCAGCATGGCTTTCCAAGGAAAGTATCCCAGGCTCAGAGTTAGACAATCTTCTTCATAGGAGCCCAGCTTGGTTTGAGATGAGGTGTCATCCACAGCCCAGAGTGACTCCTTTCACCCAGCTAAGCAGCCAGAGCTAAGGGCTTGGCCTAGCTTCTCTGAAAGGGACAGCAAACTTTATTATTATTATTATCATTTTCATTTTGGAGGAGGCAGAATCCCACCTCTGAAAAGATAGCCCTAGGCAGTAGCTTTGAAGGGAGGAGGCAGTTGTTAGCGGCAGACATAGCTCTCAGTGTTGCTGGTGGGGCCAGCAGAGAGGCAAGGAGGGGCCTTGTTACCTCTGGGAGGCAGTGGGAGCAGCCCCTTGGGCTGAGGACCTTCCTTGCTTTCAAGGGCTCGTCTCTTCTCCTCTGGTGTGGAGCAAGGCCAGAGCAGCAACCCTTCTTCCCCCTCCAGCTGTGCCTCAGGAAGGATTCCTGGGAATCCTTTCCTGTGGCTGGGAGCAGCTTGTGTTTCTAAATAGGACAGTGTTTCAGACACACAGGCAGGGAAAGAATGTGGGCAGTGTGGGTGTGTGTGAAGGGTGTGGAGGCTGGCCAACTTGCCGCAGCAGCGATGGCTTCACTCTCATGATCCACCTGCCGCGGTGGAGCTGGCTGAAGTGGCCTGCATCCTGCCGGCTCTCAGTCCAACTTGAAGGACTTTTCCAGTGAGATTTTTCTATCGAAAAAGTAAGGAGCCCTGGTGGCACAACGGTTAAGTGCTCAGCTGCTAACTAAAAGGTTGGCAGTTCAAACGTACCCACCAGCTCTGTGGGAGAAAGACCTGGCCATCTACTTCCGTAAAGATTACAGCTTAGAAAACCCTGTGGGGCAGTTCTATTGTGTCACATGGGGTCACAATGAGTCAAAACTGACTTGACGGCACCCAACAACATAGAAAAAGTAATACATGTACCTAATTCACAAATTCTAACCATACTAAAGGGCAGACAGTGAAAAGTCTCCCTCCCATTCCAAACCCCCAGTCCCCGTTCCCAGAAGCTGCCACTCTTATCAGTCCATATGCATCCTCCCAGAAATATCATAGATTGTGCTCAGAAAAGTTTTCTTTCTTTCTTTTTTAATTCTGGGTTGGTTTAAGTCTTAACTTTAATGGCTCCTCTTTTCCTGACCTCAAGTTCAACGGTACATAAAATAGAGAAAACAGTATAATGAACCTCCATGTATTCATTATCCAGCTTCAGTAATTATCAACATTTGACCAATGTTATTTCATCTAACCCTGTTAGTAAGAAGTTTTTGAGAGAGGAAATCCCAAACATCATAACATTTCACTTATACATATTTTCTGTGTACAGCTCTAACTGATAAAGACCTTAACAACAACAACATAGTCTTCATGCTATTATCGCACCTAACAATTATAACAACAACAAAAACATCCTTAATATCATCTAATCTCCACTGGGAGTTCCTGGGTGGTGTAAACATTTAACACACTCAGCTGCTAACCGAAAGGTTGGAGGTTCAAGTATACCCAGCGGCACTTCGGAAGAAAGGCCTGGTGATCTACTGAAAAATCAGCCATTGAACACTCTATGGAGCACAATTCTACTATGACACACATGGGATTGCCATGAGTTGGAATCAACCCAATGGCAACTGGCTTAAACTGGCTGAATGATTTTATAGCTCACTGTTGCTACAAACTGCATGAAACTTGCCCCTGCCCTGGATTTCAAACATGGGCCTCCTACTTAGCCTGAGAATTATAGAGGATTGGAAACTCAGGCCTCAGCAGCCCTGAAACCCGTCCATCCTCTCCCAGGCTGTTCATGTCCGTGGCAGAGGCTTTCCATTCATATTTTGGGACAGAACAATCTTCCAAGCAACTGCAATAAGAATCAGGAGAGAGGCATTCTCTAGAGGTGGCTCTGTCCTTTGCCTGCTGGCTGGCATTGGGAAAGCTGCCTCTGTATCCCAGCAGCAAAATGGAACAAATGACTTTGGTCCCCAGGAGTTTGGTGAGTATTCAGCAGCCAAGGATGTTGTTGTAGTTAAGTGCTGTCGAGTCAGTTCTGACTCGTAGCGACCCTTTGTACTACAGAACAAAACAGTGCCCGGTCCTGCACCATGCTCACAATCATTGTTATGCTTGAGCCCATTGTTGCAGCCACTGTGTCAGTCCATCCCGTTGAGGGTCTTCCTCTTTTTCGTTGACCCTGTACTTTACCAAGCATGTCATTCTCCAGGGACTGATCCCTCCTGACATGTTCAAAGTATGTAAGATGTAGTCTTGCCGTCCTTGCTTCTAAGGAGCACTCTGGTTAAACTTTTTCCAAGACAGATTTGTTTGTTCTTTTGGCAGTCCTTGCTATATTCAATATTCTTCACCAACACCACAATTCAAAGGCATCAATTCTTGTTTGGTCTTCCTTATTCATTGCCCAGCTTTTGCATGCATATGAGGAGATTGAAAATACTATGGCTTGGGTCAGGAGCACCTTAGTCTTCAAGGTGACATCTTTGCTTTTCGACACTTTAAAGAGGTCTTTTGCAGCAGATTTGCCCAGTGCAATGTGACTTTTGATTTCTTGACTGCTGCTTCCATGGGTGTAGATTGTGGATCCAAGTCAAATGAAATCCTTGACAACTTCAATCTTTTCTCCATTTATCATGATGTAGCTTCTTGGTCCAGTTGTGAGGATTTTTGTTTTCTTTATGTTGAGGTGTAATCCATACTGAAGGCTGTGGTCTTTGATCTTCATCAGTAAGTGCTCCAAGTCCTCTTCACTTTCAGCAAGCAAGGTTGTGTCATCTGCATAACACACGTTGTTAATGAGGCTCCCTCCAATTCTGATGCCCCGTTCTTCTTCATACAGTCCAGCTTTTCGGATTATTTGCTCAGCAAGCAGATTGAATAGGTATGGTGAAAGGAAACAACCCCGACACACACCTTTCCTGACTTTAAACCACACAGTATCCCCTTGTTCTTTTTGAATAACTGCCTCTTGATCTATGTACAGGTTCCTCATGAGCACAATTAAGTGTTCTGGAATTCCCGTTCTTCACAATGCTATCCATAATTTGTTATGATCCACACAGTCAAATGCCTTTGCATAGTCAATAAAACACAGGTAAACATCTTTCTGGTATCTTCTGCTTTCAGCCAGGATCCATCTGACGTTAGCAATGATATCCCTTTTTCCATGTCCTCTTCTGAATCCAGCTTGAATTTCTGGCAGTTCCCTGACAATGTACTGCTGCAGCCATTTTTGAATTATCTTTAGCATCAGTTTACTTGCATGTGATATTAATGACATTGTTTGATAATTTCTGCATTCCGTTAGATCGCCTTTGTTTGGAATGGGCATGAATATGGATCTCTTCTAGTCAGTTGGTCAGGTAGCTGTCTTCCACATTTCTTGGCATAGACAAGTGAGAGCTTCCAGCATTGCATCCATTTGTTGAAACATCTCAATTGGTATTCCATCAATTCCTGGAGCCTTGTTTTTCGTCAATGCCTTCAGTGCAGCTTGCACCTCTTCCTTCAGTACCATCAGTTCTGATCATATGCTGCCTCTTGAAATGGTTGAATGTTGACCGATTCTTTTTGGCATAATGACTCTGTATATTCTTTCCATCTTCTTTTGATGCTTCCTGCATTGTTTAATATTTTCCCCATAGAATCCTTCACTATTGCAACTCAAAGCTTGAAGTTTTTCCTCAGTTCTTTCAGCTTGAGAAATGCCGAGCGTGTGCTTCTCTTTTGGTTTTCTGTCTCCAGCTCTTCGCACATGTCATTATAAGACTTAACTTTGTCTTCTCGAGCCACCCTTTGAAATCTCTGTCCAGCTTCTTTTTTTTTTATATATTTTATTGTACTTCAGGTGAATGCTTACAGAACAAATAGTTTCTCATGAAACAGTAGTATACATGTTGTTTTATGACATTGGTTAACAACCCCACAACCTATTAACCCTCTAACTTCTCAACCTTTTTTTTTTTTTTTTGGCGAAACTACACATAGCCAAAGATACACCGTTTCAAAAATTTCTACATGCACAGTTCAGTGACATTGACTACGCTCTTCCAATTGTGCTGTTATTCTCACTTAAGATGAAGGCTTACAGAACAAAATAGTTTCTCATTTAACAGTTACTACAAATGTTGCCCTTTGACAATGGTTAACAATCTCACAACACATCAACAATATCCTTACTCAACCTTGGGTTCCCTATCACCAGCTTCCTTGTCCCCTTCTGCCTTCTGGCCCTTGTCACTGGACTCCTGTACCTCGTTAGTCTTATTTGGTTTTACGGTGCTGTCCACTCCCAGACTGAACAGTGAACCTCGGAGGTAGCTTCACCACTGAGCTAAAAGGGTGTCTGGGGGCCATACTCTCGAGGTTTCTCCAGTCTCCTTTAGGCCAGTAAATCTGGTCTTTTTTTTTGTGGGTTAGAATAATGCTCTACATCCTTCTCCAGCTCTGTCCAGAACCCTCTGTTGTGATCCTGTCTGTCCAGCTTTTTTATGTATTTATTTTATTTTAATTTAAAAAAATTTTATTGTACTTTAGGTGAAGGCTTACAGAACAAATAGTTTCTCATGAAACAGTCAGTACACATATTGTTTTATGACATTGGTTAAGAACCCCACGACGTGTCAACACTCTACCTTCTCGACCTTGAGGGGACTTTTTTTTTTAATGAAAATATACCTAGCCAAAGATACACCATTTCAAAAATTTCCACATGTACAATTCAGTGACATCACTTACATTCTTCCAGTTGTGCTGCTATTCTCGCTATCCTTTTCCAAAGTCTTCCATCACCATTGTCTTCAACTCACTGTCCCCTAGGCTTCCCATCAAAACTTTTGAGTTGCTGTTCTCAATTTGATCTCACATAGATAATTCTTTTTTTTTTTTTTGTACTTTAGATGAAGGTTTACAGAACAAAATAGTTTCTCATTAAACAGTTAGTACATATATTGCCCTATGACAATGGTTAACAACCCCACGACATGTCGACACTGTCCTTACTCAACTTTGGGTTCCCTATCACCAGCTTTCCTGTCCCCTTCTGCCTTCTAGTCCTTGTCCCTGGACTGCTGTGCCTCATTAGTCCCATTTTATTTTATGGGGCTGTCCAATCCCCGGCTGAACGGTGAACCTCGGGAGTGACTTCACCACTGAGCTAAAAGGGTGTCTGGGGGCCATACTCTCGGGGTTTCTCCAGTCTCTGTCAGGCTCTATCCAGCTCTTTTACTTTATCATTTCCTCTGTTTGCTTTAGCTACTCAATGTTCAAGAGCATGTTTTCAGAGTCTCTTCTGACATCCATTTTCATCCTTTCTTTCTTTCCTGTCTTTTCAATGACCTCTTGCTTTTTTCATGTACGATGTCCTTGATGTCATTCCACAACTCGTCTGATCTTCAGTCACTGGTGTTCAATACATCAAATCTATTCTTGAGATGGTCTCTAAATTCAGGTGGGATATACTCAAGGTCATACTTTGGCTCTCAGGCTTGTTCTAATTTTCTTCAGCTTCAACTTGAACTTGCATATGAGCAATTGATGGTCTGTTCTGCAGTCGGCCCCTGGCCTTGTTCTGACTGATGATATTGAGCTTTTCCATCATCTCTTTCTACAGCTAATTGATTTGATTCCTGTGTATTCCGTCTGGCGAGGTTCACGTGTATATTCGCTGTTTATGTTGGTGAAAAAAGGTATTTGCGATGAAGAAGTCGTTGGTCTTGCAAAATTCTATCATGCGATCTCCAGCATCATTTCTATCCTATCGATCCTTCTTCTTTGTTTCCAACTTTTGCATTCCAATCACCAGTAATCATCAATGCATCCTGATTGCATGTTTGATCAATTTCAGACTGCAGAAGCTATTCAAATTTACGCACCAACCACTAAGGCCAAAGATGAAGAAATTGAAGATTTTTACCAGCAGTGAAGGATAGTAGTTTTGTTTCTGTTGTGCTCAGAGATCACCTCAAACGTACAGTCTCTCGGCAGGGGCCACCCTGCCAAAGCTGACCAAGTTTTTATGGTGATGGAGGTAGGTTATGTAGATAGCTTGTTTTTCTACATTTCCAGTAGCTGCTTGGTGCTCCTCAGGCACTCCTTTCATCTGATTATTTTGGCTTCCAGGCTACCCTTCACTCTATCCCTAAGCCATGGGAATCTCCCCATCATAAACACACATCCAACTCATCACCTGCCCTTATCTTCAGGAGAGGCAGAAGGGCACCTTATTACAGATCAATGTATCTTTCCTCCACCTTATTACAGATCAGTGTATCTGGCATTTGTGGCCCTCAGCTCTCAGTTCTCTTGCCAGAAAGGCATGGCCAAGCCAATCAGCATGAAGTTGGTTGTGGAAAGTTATGGCCCCAAACACAGGATATAATATACTGCCAGCTATCCAGTTAACCTTCTATGTCAGGGCTTGAAAAGCTGTAGGAAAAAGCCACATGCCTTCCCAAAGTTGCTCCGGGAGGACATTATCTCGGGGAGGAAAAGCAAAGCCTCAGGTCTAGAAGCCCAAATGCTAGTCAGTGATCCAGGCTCTCACTGGTACTCTGGCTTTTCTGGTCCCCTTTATGTAGATATGGAGGAGTGGGCCACCAGGTTGGGCACTTGGATCCTTAATTAGTTTCCACTGGACTTCCCTGAGTTTCAGAGTTGAGTCTACACAATGGAGCAAAGAGAATCCACTTGCCCAGTAGCCTTCAAGAATCTGGTGCTGTGGGATTACAGAGCAAAAAGTGGAGGTGATGGCCAAGTGTTTTGGAGTTATTTGCAAAAAAGTTGGACAACCAAACTAAGCTGTGATCCAGGGGGCCCAGATCCTCTGAGGTCCCAACAGAATTGCATGAAGCAAACTGTTTACTAGTTTCTTACAATCCTGCATTGTTCCCACAGGCACCCAATTCAGGCAGTAGGCTGCCACCAAGAAGACTGGCAGTGCCCTCTTGAGGAATCCCTGGGCACTGCCAGGAGCCCAGCTGGAGTCTGGGGAAGATTTTGCCAAGGGCACCCAGCAGGACCAATGGAAGCAGAATCACAGAAATTGGTGGGAGTTGGTGGGTAGAAAAGGCAGCTGGGAACCTGGAAAGAAACCATATGAAGGCTATGGGAGGGGCTAAGGAGAGAAGTTGTGAGTGGGTGCTGAGGCAGAGTGTCAGGAAGTGCAAAGTGACTTTGACACACTAGATCCTGGGGAGTTGGAAATCTTAAAGCACTGGGGACAGTGAGCATGGCACAATTACCTGGCCAAGCCCCTTTCCAAGCCCTGGGTTTCCAACCCTCTGTACTTCTCAGAAGGAGCCCTGGTGGTGCTATGGTTAAAGCACTTGGCTGTTTTAACCATAAGAATAGGGTGAAGACAGGAAGACATGCTCAATCAAGGAATGTGGAGAAATAGAAAGAAACAGAGAGAGAGACAGACACACAGAGACAAAGGTGGAGAGACAGAGACACAGAGATTGAGATTTACAGAGAAGACAACATGAAGAATAAGGCAATAGAGATGGAGCAAAGGAGAAGGGAAATGTGTGTTGGGAGAATGTGGTTGATAAATCGGGATCCGTGATTTTATTGGGAACATATCTTTTCTTGAGTAGCCTAGCAGTCCCCAGGGCTGCTGCTGTGGATCCAGAGGAAGATTTGTGAGAGGCCTCAGCTTGGGCCAGTTCCCCTGTGTGCAGAGCTGTCTCATCTGTTTGAGCTGTAAAGAACCATCTCTTTCATCCCCTAAATCAGAACTCCCAAAGTCTGGACTCAGCTTCTTTTGCCTTCTGGTGAGCTATGGGCCAAATCTGGTGACTCTTGCTCTTGGTCATCCCCCTCCTCCAGGGCCATTCTGACAACAATCATCCAGAAGCTAACTGTTGGCACGAACCTATAATTTAGTTTCCACAACAGGCAGAGTCTATGGCTGGAATGCGGTACTGGGGAGGGCAGGGTTCCTGGGAGCCTCTACTGTCAGTCATTTGACTTAGGGTACTGGGCTGCTCTGGAAAGCTACTGCTACACTTATCTGCACTTGCAAGGATCCTTTCTCCCGGGGGCTGGTATAAGAGGAAATGAACTAGAGTTCTAGAACTCTGGGAATGTCTCAAAGAATTCAGAATTCAGGATCATGGTAGACCCCTAGAGACATCTTCAGAAGATTCACTCATTTCCTAACAGCCAGGACAGATTAACCAGTAAGCACGGTATGCACCGGCTTGCACTGAGCAGGGTACTCACAGATTAATTATATTTACTTGCTAATCTGTGGTGAGCAATTTCACATGAGTTTCACCACATCTTTGACGTGGTGGGGGGCAGGTGAAATTGTGCACCGTAGGTTGGTGGGAAGGCACAATTGGGCCCGTGCGTACCTTGCTTATTGGGTAATCTGGCCCTGCTAACAGAACAGCCCAAGCCAGAAACATGCCTAAAGCCATGGTCTGAAGAGAAAACTATAAGACACAATCTTGCCTCTCTTCCACGCACAGGAAGATTCTAGGCTCTGCTCAGCACCTCCCTCCTCTCCTCTCCTACCCCAAGACAAAGCCCCAGGAAAAATTTTGGGAGACCATACCTTCCTTCCCTGGAATCTTCTAAGAGGTAACCCTCGAGTTATATGTCAACCAGTTTCCTTATACGCCATCCATGGGAGGTTGCTGGCCTCAACGTCAAGAGAACTGTGCCTCCCTTGAAACTCCTGAAGGGAGAGAGAACATCAACAAAGATCTCAGATAGACACTTGTTAAGATTCACCTCTTCTAGAAAGCCTTCCCAAGCTAATCCCACCTAGCACTGGGCACTCAAATACCTCCAACATCCTTCATAGTCTTCAGAAATAACTATTATTGGTAAGACAAGTTTCATATATTATGCCCTGTTTTTGGCCACCTGGCCATTTTTTTCTTTGTGTTTCTTTCTCTGAGGCAAGGACTGTATTTCCTTTCTCCTTCTCTCCACTTTCTCTACCACTTGCTGCTTTACCCCAACCCACCCTTTGCCTCTTGCCAGCCATGCCTAAGCTCTCTGATGAAGACACTACCTTCTTAGGATGGGGTATTGACTACTTGAATCCCAGATTGTGTTCTTGACCTGTCTCAAAGTCGATTATCCTCTTTGGAAACCAACCACATCCTCAACTTTGGTTTTCTCTTTAGCTCATTCTGTGAACAAGCACAGGGCTTGTCCCCTCTCTGGTCTCTATTACCCTATCTATACAATTATTACGATTCTAGCCTCCCCCTGCTTGGTCACAATCTGTTCTTGGAATCAATAGCTTACATTTTGTCCTTCTACAGGTGAAACCGAGAAGGACTTGAAGGAAAGTATTTTAAAAGAGGAAGTTTTCTTCTATATTTCTAGAGCTGGGTTGGGGGAGGGGATGTTTATTTGCCAGGAAGAAAAGGGAGGGGAAAGGTGGATAAGGCGAGGCAGCTAGGAGTGAGGGGTGGGGTTGGGGCAGAGTTGGAAGGACTCTGGGAGACAGCACCTAGTTTTTTGACCCTAAACCCTTGGTCAGTGCTACCCCTTCCATGGCTTCTAACTCTTGTGCTGCCACATCCACACCAAATAGACCCGAGGATTAGTTGGAGGCTTCCAGAATCTCTTCTTTTTATTTCCACCCCCAATCCAATCCGCATTTCCAGATGTCTCTGCAGCAAAGTGAAATTCCACACAGGCAAGCCTTAGGAAAAAATTAGAAAAAGAAAGAAAATGAAACAATTGGCAGTGAAAGGCAGAAAGAGAAGATGGAGCCCTTAGAAAAGGGAGTATCCCTGAGAAGGTGGGGACAAGGGGAGGAGAAGGGGAGGAGGAGAGGAGGAGGAAAGCGGGCCTGTCCCTTTAAGGGGGTTGGCTGTCAATCAGAAAGCCCTTTTCATTGCAGGAGAAGAGGACAAAGATACTCAGAGAGAAAAAGTAAAGGACCGAAGAAGGAGACTGGAGAGACCAGGATCCTTCCAGCTGAACAAACAAAATCAGCTGCAAAGCAGACTAGCCAGCCGGCTACAATTGGAGTCAGAGTCCCAAAGACATGGGTGAGTTTCCAAAACTTTAGCTTGGAAGTTTCAGGCAGGCATAGGAATTCTCAAGCTAATTTCCAACTTTGGGGCTCATGGTTTACAATGGTTTAAATGAGTTGTGTTTTGGCACTTGTCTACTTTTTAATTCCTTAGCATGCAACTAGATTAACTGGGAATGATGCTTTCTCGCCAAAGAATTGAGAATGATGCTTTCTTGCTAAAGAATTCCAGCAGCACATAGAGTGTCCCACAGATCCCTGGAGAGAGTGCCCAGCGGGATGGATGTGATCATGGGTCCTCTTACCCCCTCACTTCCCTCTACCTTCTCTTTTTGCCTGTCCAAGGCCCTGTTAATGGCTGGGTCAGCTGGTACCCCTGGTTCTGCTGGAGGCAACTGAGTGTTGGCTAGCCCTCAAGTGTAAGAAATAACTGCTTGCTTGATACAAAACTTGGACCCTGTTTGGCATCAGTAGGAAGCTGAGGAAGCAGGCAAGCTGGACTCAGTCTTGGTCATGGCTGAGGAGGCCAATCTCAGATTCAGGAAATTTAAATAAAGTCTTCAATGGCTTTACCATGGGTAACAGATATGTGTAGGGGTGTACGTGTGTATGTGTATGTATGGGTAACAACTGATAGCACATATCACAGACTTAGCCTTCCTGAGGGCATGGCTCAGGCTCTGAATCTCCGCTTGTGACAGGGAGGCTGCTGGGACCTTAGTCTCTTGCTGAGTTGGTTGAGAACTGAGGGCTTCTCCAGGTTCTATGAACAAAGAAAGAAGCTATGAGGTTCTGGTCTCTGGTAGTGTCTTCTCAGAGCCCAAGGGTCTTTGTCTGTACGGGATGCCACAGAGACATGTTGACCCTTCTCATATTTGGTAAAACAAGGGTAGCAGCTTGAATTGTCCTAAATGAAATGAGATTCAATTGCCCCATGTATTCACCATCAAATATAGTACCCAGTAGACTCCGACAATAACCATGGAGAGAAGGTTTTCAGTTGTATGGGCCTGGTGTCAGCCTTAGGTTGTTTTATCCTAAAACACTTAGAGAGCTCTTTGAAACAAGTATTTGGGTAGGATAGTTAAGAGGGCAGAGCACTGGACAAGGAGTCAAAACAACCAGGTTTGAATCCCAGACCTACCATTTATGAACTGTGTGACCTTGGGTAGGTCACTGTGAATAACCATTTTATCATCTGGAAAATGGGGATAAAAATAACTGGTCTGTCTATTTTCAGGGTTGTGAGAATCAAAAATGATGTGGGAGTTCTTTGAAATTGGGCAAGCACTGTAAGAACTGTAAATTATGATAAAACCAATTATTATACAATCAGCTCATGTACAGGCTGATTTTTCCTCTTTCCAGGGTCGTTTGAGTTTTCTTTATGTGCACTTTGTGTGCTTGGGTAACAATCCTTGGGCCAGTTAAGTGTGGCTGGGTGAGAGGTGAACACTGGAGGAACTCAGTTCCTGCCCTGGGTAACATCAGGAACCCTATCTAATGTCATGGCAGCTGATTGGGTTGGTTGTGAATTAACAACAAAGGAGGGGTAAAGAAGGATGTTGAATATTAATTCCTCAGGGGATGAAAGCCCTAAGACAGAGGCAGGAACAAATAAGGAGACCATAGGGACAGTTTCCTGTTATGGAGGCTGGATGATGGTCATGGATGGGGGCACCATTTAGGACATGGATCGAATCCCAGATCCTGGGAGTAGGCAGTACGTGGGCCAGGTACACATGATGGAGTAGCTACTGAGTGTTCAGTTATTCAGTAACGGGTATCTCATACCGTTTGTGAATTATAGACCATCTCTGACAAGGTATTGAACTACTACTACTTCTGAGGTGAAATGTGTTGTTGTTTAACAATTTACAGTAAACAGATTTTATCATGGAATCTGGGATTGGAAGAAATTTTAGAAGTTGTCTGAGCCAACTGTCTGTGTAGGATTGCCTTGTACAACAGCCAATTAAATGTTCATACAGCCTCTGCTTAATCACCTCCAGGAACAGGGAGCTCACAACCTCAACCATGTAGAATCCCTTAGGATTGGAATGAAGAGGAGCACTGAATTCAGTAGTATCTGCCCAAAAGGTTTATGGGGAAATGATGGTTCATTACGCTTTGTCCTAATTTGGGAGGGGGGTGTTCCAAACAAGTCTTTGGGATAACAATGGAATCGGAAAAGAGCCAAAGAGCAGTGGCTGATTTTTCTCTGCTCAGTAACACAATGCCATTACTGAACAGCAAAACGTTGGCTCCTGCAAGCCTGTTGTCTGAGAACAGTGGCTGTTACCCTGGTAACCAGACTATGATACTTCCCTCCAATGGTGCTGTTTGCTGAGCAGTATAGTTTTGGCTGGCTCAGAGTAAGTGGATGTAACCCAGGCAAAGAGTGTCGAGGTAGAGTAGGGGCCCAGTTTTACAAAATGACTGGGGACTAACTGAATCCCACCAAGATTGCAAGAATGCCAGGAGCTAAAAGGAAACCAGATCCAAACCAGCACTTTCACTTACTCATCCTAGAGTCACTGACTAAAATGACGACGTGCAGCCTCCCTCTCCCTTGACTCTTCCTTCACCTTGGCCCTGCGGAGCCAGAGGAGCTCTTGGAGAACCAAGCAGATTGAAAAGCCTGCTCTGCTTTGGGGTGTTTTCCTCCTGGCTGTAGGCTAGGAAACAAGAAGCTTACTCAACAGCCTCACAGTAAAACTGCTCTCTTGGAGCTATTTGAGTAGCACCAAGACTCAAGAAACCCTTGGGAGATAGGCGGGAGGGGAAATACAGTCTCCAAACCCATCAAGGCAGAGCCTCAGACAGTGGCATCTTTTTCTCCCGTTGCCTTTTTATGCATCATCTTCAAGTCCTAAAATCCATCTCTGTGGTTTAGCTCTTGGTCTTGAAAGAAAGCAACAGTGGAAATGTCCTCCCTGTCCAAGAACTTCAGGTGCAGAGAAGACCATGTGAGGGCACTGACATGATTGGGATGGGTCGTATCAGCTGGGGCAGATGAGCAGAGCAGCTTTCCCTTCCTTTCCCACTGCCAGATCCACCCAGTGCCAAACTTACGTCAAAAGCTCAGCAAACACTGATGGTTTAATCCCTCATTGGCTATTGCAAAATGGTCCTAAGGGCCATCTCTCAGCTGTGTGCTGGCCTCTGAGCTGTCTGCCAGGCAGGTCTCTGGAGAGCAGCTAGTGACATCCCAAAGGAAAGAACAAAGCTTCCCAGATCAGCTTCACACAGCAACCAAGGAAAGCGGAAGAATCACTGGGAGATTGACCTAAGCCATAAAGTATGACAACTGTTGTCTCTTAGTTCAGTGCTAAGTATTTCTCTTTCATCCACCCATAAGTGGGCAAGGTGGGGACCATGTGTCAGGGCTCGGTTTCAACAATCAAGCTCCTAACTCTGCCTCCCAAATATGTAGTTTGAACATAAACTGGCATCCACGTGTGTGTGCATATGCACACGTATGCGTGTGTGTCTTGAGGAGGAGTGGGGAGCACAGGAAACAAGGTGGCCCAATGCCATTGCCATAGTAATAGTACTAATAGTACTACCTGTCCAAAAATGAGGCTGAGTTTCTTCTTTATTTAACCCTGTCCACATGACTTGACTATGCAGCAGGGCTTGGATTCCCAGGACCCAGTGACTGCACAGCCCCTTTTTAGTACTTGAATGTGGTATGTGTTGATATCATGGAGGAAAGGCAAGATCATAGGCAGGGCTTTGTCTGACCAGGATAAAGCCAGAAGCAAAAGTCTTTGTTTGTCTCTGGCACCTCCCGATGATTGTTATTTTACTTCTAGAACCCACCCACTGATCCCCATCCATCCCCAGTACCAGTCACGGCTGCTCTAGCATCTTGGCCCTGTCAACTGCTATAGGCCCTGATCAAGAAGGCCTCTGTTCATGGGGTGAGGTTAAGGGGTGGGTTCTGGGAGGAGGGTAAGACTGTAGTGCAGATTAGAGACTTAGGGAGATGGGGCCAGTTTCTCACTCAATGAGCCCGCCTGTTGTTTAGCTCTATTGTGTAGGGTTCTTCTATCTCTCCCTTTGTCAGCTGGATTCAAGGGACAGGCTGGGAATTGTACAGGGCACAATTGGTCTCTTTCTGCCATCCTTTTCTATGAAAGCCCTTCCTTTCCTTCCTTTGATGAGCTCCCAGATTCACACTGAATTTCCATCATGGAGCTGGTCCTTTAGGCGTGCCTAGGGCATGGGAAAGAAGGGAGGGCTTGGGAGCTCTTGGTTCCTGCTTAAAGAGACAGCTTCAGAATCAGCACAGTCCCTTGGATGGACATGGATCTGGATAAAAGCCACACAGTTAGGCTTGTTTGGGGAGTTTGGAAATACATCCAGTCAACACTGAACTAATAGTTCCCCTTTCCTTACTTTTTGCCCACAGAACTTGATTAGATCCATTTTAACACTTGAGTATGGGTAGTTTTGGTCTTGATTCACAGGCATGTGTGTTCTCCCCAACAAGATTGCAAGTTCTCTAGAGAGAGCAGCCCTTATAATTCCCTTCTGTTTTCCATAGTGTCTAGGTTACTGCTAAGGTGCTAACTACTTGGACTGAATCCACATAAAGAGAAACGAAAACACTGGGGAGGGTCATTATCCTTCTCTATGACCATCAAAGTCAGGCAATTTAACCCAATTGAGTTGCATTGGGAAATATGATTACTATATAATTCTTTTGTGTCAACTCTGCCATGGTGCAGTCTCTACTTAGCCTGGGAATGTGAGACTATCTTTTGAGAGAGTCAAGTAAGTTCTCTTCTAGAATCCCTCACAGGCTTCCTGAATCAAACAAACACGCTTTCAACCATGAGGGGTTCTGAAATGGAGAGCCTGTGGCTTTAGGCTATTGTTCACACAGTACAAGGACATTTCTTGGGCTGTGGAAAGTCACAGTGAACCCAGTGGACCTTACTCAGAATGCTTTGATTGTCAACTACTTGGATGAACAGACATTTTCTTGCATGTTCTGAGTTTTCCTCATTTGGAATCCAAAATTTGATTTCTGCTTGGAAAGACTGACTGAGATTCCTCACTCGTGCTGAACTTAAATGCCGTCGGAGCAAACATTTCATTTCAATTGTGACAGAGATGGACAGCTGATGCTTAGATTGTTTGTAGCTCAAGAGTGATAGATTTATTTAAGGACATTTATTTCAGACTCCATATTAGAGATTCATTAAAGCCTATTTCCTTCTTGTCCCTTGCTTTGAGTGACAGTGGAGCAGAAAAGGGAGTGCTAAGTTATTTGGCTCTAGGAAAATAGAGGAAAAATGAATGTAAGAAGAAAGAGTATCAGTTGGTGACTCAAGAGTTGCCGCCAAGCCTAGCCCTTCATTACCCAGTGAGAACACTATATATGATATTCTTTGGTTATTTGGAAGATGATCGAGGGATCAAATATACTAAAGATACATATTTTTTATCTTTACAACTATGGAAGGGGCATCAGCTAAAGCTTAGGGTGGAATTCTGTGTTTCGTTCACTAGAGTTCAAGTTGCTCCATCCTGATCACACCTGTACCACTCTTTAACCCTTCCCAGGGTGAAAAAGCTGGGGTGAGTGAGTGGGTCCAGAAGGGCCACTTGCTGGGGTGGATGACTCTCCTTACCCTGGGCTAAACAAACAGTCCTGCCATTGTTCCCTGGGTCTGACCCCCTCCCCACCCCCAGGCCTGCAGGCCCCTGCAGAATACCAATGAGGCTCCTGAGACCTCAGGGGAAAACAAGGCTCCTTTGTCTGGGAGAGCTATGGAGGGCTGTGTCCAAGCCCTGACCCTGTGCTCCAGAGAGAGGGAACAGTGGGGTCACTGACCTTCCCCTCTCCCCACCCGCAGGCTTCGGAGCCCTTCTTTACAAGAAGAGTGTAAGAGTTTAGGGGTGGGGAGGAGTTGTATAGGCAGAGAAGGAAAATGGCATCACTGTTTACTTCCAAGCACCTTTTCTTGACTAACAGGATGTATCTAGTATCTTAACCTGTTAAGAAAGAGGAAGATCAATTTCTGAAATCGTTTGCTGAAAGCAAAAATCAGTTTCAGTAATTGTGTTTTTATCTCTGGTTTACACATATGTGTACATGCGTATTTGTGAGCATGAACACGCACGTGCATACACACACACACACACACACACACACACATTATGGGCCAGTTCTGATGAGAGTCTCTTGCAAAGTTCATGCTGAGTAAACTCAGCCTCCACTTACAGCAGCACAGCAACAAATGGATTACTTCCCACAGAGGCCAAGTTTTCTGACAGCAGCGCTTCAATTCTTGGAAGAAGAAAGGTATTCAGTGCTGCTGTAAATGTTAGCTACTTTCTTTGCTTCACTTGGGCTTCTGCACCTCATCTCTGGTGTGACATATAAGCATCTTCGAAGAAAAAACTTTTTGAGGTCCAGGGAAGGGCTGTCATTATGGGGGATGGTGGATAATAGGACTCACTCATTTTATGACTCGGAACAGAGCCAAATGCCTCTACCTCAGCTTTCCCATGATAGAGATAATTTTGTCCTCAAAACTGTTCACATTGATACAATTCAGTCATGCAAGTCACCAGGTGTGCAAGTCAAAAAACTAAAACCAAACCCCTTGCTGTTGAGTCAATTCCTACTTGTAGCGACCCTACAGGACAGAGTAGAACTGCCCCATAGGGTTTCCAAGGACTGGCTGGTAGATTCGAACTGCCAACCTTTTAATTAACAGCCGAGCTCTTAACCACTGTGCCACCAGGGCTCCAGGTGCTCATGTACTCAGGGCTAAAAAGAAACTGTTCTAGAATTAACAGGGTCAGGCAAAGGACTCTACAAGGAGTCACAACATGCTTATTCCAAGGTTGCAGATCCCCAGCACATTTACTGATGAAAAACCCGTAAACCAAACCAGTTGCCGTCGAGTCAATTCCGACTCATAGCGACCCTATAGGACAGAGTAGAACTGGCCCATAGGGTTTCCAAGGAGCGGCTGGTGGATTCGAACTGCTGACTTTTTGGTTAGGAGCCGAGCTGTTAACCACTATGCTACCAGGGCTCCATTTACTGATTATATACATATGTGTGTGTGTGTATACTATGCATATAAACCAAACCAAACCCGTTGCCGTCAATTCCAACTCATAGTGACCATATAGGACAGAGTATACGTACATACATACATATATATAAAGAGCTTAACGTTTTCATTCCTTCCGCCTTCTAGGCATCTGTCCAAGAGGCAGGAGGGAGCCATCCTTTTTCCCATCTCGTCAGTCATCTACCTGACATTTGCTAAGTTTCATTCCATGTGACACTTCAGAGTATAAGGGCTAGTATGTGGGGCAGAGCTGCTTTCAGAGCCTGTGACTTTGTATGTCCCTTTCCTGTTTCTCAGCAACACTGGCATGGAGCCTTGGGTACCAGATTTGGGGTTCTCAAAGATCTTAGCAATTTAAGACACCTGTGTTCCCAGGCCCTGGTGTGTTTTCCTCATGCCAGAAAGACGTTTCATGCTTTGCCGACTTTGTATAAAGTCTCTTTGTACCTCTTTTGACAGAACCTCAGTGTGGGACTGAGGGTGGGGATATTGGCTAAGCTACAAAATAGGGGGACAAAGCAGCCATGCAAAGTGTCCAAAAAATCATTAAGCCTGCATTTTTATTATTGTGAATAATAGTAATCTTTCCCATTAGCGTCTCCTGCCCTCTGCCAGTGCCCTCTTCTCTTTGCACTGCTCTCCACATTTCTAGACTCAGAAGAATCTAGCATTCCTTGAGAAAATACACAAAATGTTCAGGAATATTCAGAAGGACATAATTTCCAAAGTTTTCCTCACCTGGAATGCCCCTCAAGACTCAGATCCTGTCTGACAATACCAACGTCTCTAGCCTACACTCATCCCTTTCTGGAGCTCCAAATGCATTTTACCTTCTGTAACCACTTCCTTGGCTGCCTGGGAATGTTAGTTGAAAATATTAAGGCTACATAGCTAATTCTTCCCCAGTAAACAGAAAAACTCTCATATAGCAGAGTCTATGTCTTTTACGTCTTCATATCCCACATAACGTCTGGCACAATGCTAGGCACATAGTAAGTACTCCACAAGTAGTTGCTGAATGACCAAAACAAACAAACTGAGCAAGCAAGCAAGCAAACAAAGCAGAGGGATAGGAAAGGAGGGACTGATTGGATAATCTCTCTAACTTGCTACTTGAATTACTGAATTATAAACAACAAATTCTGGGAATTAAAGTAAGGATTTATCTTCAAGAATGGAATATGGTAAGGATTCTGGGTCAATCCCAGATTCAGAAAGCCTAACCCTCTAGACCTGCCTGAGTTTAGACCCTGGGGTAAGCACTCTACCCATGCTTATGAGCACAGCAGCTGACTGGTGCAGCAGAGTGGCATGAGCTACCTATTGTACCTCCCTGACTGTTTCCCCTCCTTCTTCTCTAGGCTTGTTAGAGTGCTGTGCAAGATGTCTGGTAGGGGCCCCCTTTGCTTCCCTGGTGGCCACTGGATTGTGTTTCTTTGGAGTGGCACTGTTCTGTGGCTGTGGACATGAAGCACTCACTGGCACAGAAAAGCTAATTGAGACCTACTTCTCCAAAAATTACCAGGATTATGAGTATCTCATCAATGTGTAAGTACCTGTCCTCCCACACAAACCCACCTCTTCTTCCCTCTCTCCTTCTTGGAGATACAGAACTCATCAGTATCTTAGTGTCTACTAGGAGATTGATGTAGAGCCAGACAGGATTCAGAATCTTCCCACCTTTGCCACATCTGACTCCCCAAATGAAGAGGAAGTGCCAGATTCAGAAAGGGGGACTCTGCCTGCTTGCCAGCCCACTCCCGACCGCCTCCTTGTTTTCTCACACGTTTCCGTCTAACTTGTGCTAGGTGTGGTTAATATTGATTGAATTGGAGCTTCCACAATGGTAGATACGGAGAATTCAGGGAGGCACAATGACTGGACAGAGTGGGATTGCTGCTCTTGATTTGTCACTGCTTGAGCCTTCTCAGGCCCAGTACTAAGTCTCTCCTGTTCCTAGGGCAAGTTATACTCCTGCTCCCTGGGCCCTCTTCCTTCTTGTCTACCTCCTCTCTCCTCTCACCTCTGAGGTAGCATCTCTGAAGGGTCGGGTAAGGAGAGTAGGACCCTGGTTCTTCAGGTCACAGAGTAAGCAAGATGTGGATGGAGGAGCATGTGCTGCTGGCCACACGCTCCCTGTCTTCCTTTACTTTAGTACAGATAAGGCGAAAGCATGGTGGAAGGAACCCTAGATATTCTTCTAAAGAATCCCTAGCCTTATTAAGGTGCTCACTCAGGTGTCTACCTCACTTATGCAGAAAAGGAAACTGGATCCTAAATTAATAAGATTCTCTGGTCTTTTTTGTGTCTGTCTGTCGATGCAGGATCCATGCCTTCCAGTATGTCATCTATGGAACTGCCTCTTTCTTCTTCCTTTATGGGGCCCTCCTGCTGGCTGAGGGCTTCTACACCACCGGTGCAGTCAGGCAGATCTTTGGCGACTACAAGACTACCATCTGCGGCAAGGGCTTGAGCGCAACGGTAACAGGGGGCCAGAAGGGGAGGGGTTCCAGAGGCCAACATCAAGCTCATTCTTTGGAGCGGGTGTGTCATTGTTTGGGAAAATGGCTAGGACATCCCGACAAGGTGATCATCCTCAGGATTTTGTGGCAATAACAAGGGGTGGGGGATGAATGGGCGTGAGTCTGTGGCCTAACTCTCACCCAAGGCTGGGTCCTCTCTAGGGGCCTGGCTTTTGAGTGAGGAAGTGATGGTTACAGCCGAACGAGAGGGTCAGGAAGAACGTGGTGCCCAGCCGGCTTAGCCTCACCTTTCAAAGATTCCCTAGAAAATTCCATCTCAAAATGAAAAGAGTTTTGTGGTATGCTATGCACAGTGAGACCATTTCTAAGCCATCTGTTGGTATCCTGTTACTCTCCTTCTAGCAAGGACCACAAGAGTGGACCTGACTGTACAAGGGTCTAAAATGCTACCTATGGGACTGAGATTTAGGTATCTGACCTGATTTAATGTAAATTAAATAATTGACTCCAAGGTGAAATTCACAGTATTCTGGGATCATACACTGTTGGAGGTCCCAGAGGGAACTAGAGGAAATCTGCATATTTAATTTCACCCAAGGGCTAGTCATGCTTCTAGCAAGGCACATTGTTTTTCAATGTCTAGAGTTATAGATCCTTTGGGGGCTGAACATGTGTAGGTTGTGGTGATGTCTTTTATTCTGTGGCCAGCAGGTGGCTTAGAAAGGTCTTTGGAGCTGAAGTTTAAATCTCCGATTGGCTTTGTTCAATGACTATGCACCAAAAGTCCTATGACAAGGAACATTTTCTAAGCTCAGCCTAAGGCATGAAATGGCACGACTTTCTTCAAGATCTGTTTTGTTTTCTTTACACCTTATCTGCCCAGAAAATTCCCTGCAGCCTCTCTAACCCAGGGATCCATCTCACTCCAACCCCCACCCACTCCCCCCACCCTCTGTCACACTTGGGGCCAATTCTGTAGTAGATACTGCCAATGACACTTGGCAGAGTTGCCCTGTTCATTACTTTTAGTTGGTGGAGATCCCTGGAATCTGGTTTCATGTCTGGCACATGCCACTCCAGGATCTCCCAATTTGTGTCCCAACATCTGCGGGCTGATGCTGATCTCTAACCACCGATGTCAATCGTTTTAGTTTGTGGGCATCACCTATGCCCTGACCATTGTGTGGCTCCTGGTGTTTGCCTGCTCTGCTGTGCCTGTGTACATTTACTTCAACACCTGGACTACCTGCCAGTCTATTGCCTCCCCCAGCAAGACTTCTGCCAGCATAGGCAGTCTCTGTGCTGATGCCAGAATGTATGGTGAGTTAGGGAATGGGTGCCTTGGCTCCCCCATGCCCTACGGAAGCATTATATATTTGGTTCTTTTCGTAGGGTAAAGAGGGTGGTGGTTATAGAGAAAAAAGAGTAGAGGTGCCTGGGTCTTAGTTTGTTGCTCCTTCTCCACTGAAACTGGAGAGGTTTCTTCCCTGGTAAGGGAACTTGTTGGAAGTGGCAGGAGTTTTCTTGGCTGAATAACTGATCTACTCTAATTGACTGCTGTTCCCAACCCAGAAACAGCACATTTTAATAACAAATATAAGAGTTTACAACTTTCCAATAACACTTCCTCATTTTTGTAAATCTCCTTTAGAGAATAGGATCCTGATTATTGGTGGGATCCAACTTTTCAACCAACATGATTAAAGATGGAAGAAGGGCTCTGGGGGAAAGTCTCCATGTAGCCCCATGACTCCATCAAGGCTGCCCTGGTGAATTTGTGTATCTTGCTTAGGTGTTCTCCCATGGAATGCTTTCCCTGGAAAGGTGTGTGGCTCCAACCTTCTGTCCATCTGCAAAACAGCTGAGGTGAGTGGGCTATTTGAGTTATTTTACAATAGAATGGTTAGTACCATAAAAATTCCTACCTATGACCTTCAGTTTTAAAGACTACAGTTACTCTTTGCCGGGTTTTGAGTTAGCGGATTGTCTTCTACAAAATATTGGCTGACTACGCTTGAGCCAATGAACAAAGATAGTAAAATATCTGCTTTTCCTAAAGCTGCATAGAAAGACTTCCCTTCCGAAACTTCCCCACTTAAAAAAGAAATTGGTTGCCTTAGGCAAAGATAGAGTTTAATAGAAAAATTCCCCAAATGAAAAATTTCATTCTTCTAGTTAAATAAAAGCCTTATCAAGAAAGTGGGCTGTACACAGAGACATTCTTAGGTTTTACAAAATACTTTCCAGTTTGGAATTGCTTAATCTCTAATGAGAGATTTTTTTAAAAAAAAATACGCTTGAAAAAGGAAAATTCTATCTTAAAAACAGATGTTATACACAAATAAGGTCAGGGGATAAAAGTAAATCCTGGGGAGGAAGGTAGTAAACTATTTCTTGAAAGCAAAATGTTGACTTTAAAAATGGGACCCTGGGCAAGACTGTAAGGAAGTAGTTGATTATTCGGGAGGACTACACTATTTTACGAGTGTTCTGCGTTGATGCTATGATGTACCTTGAGGAATGGTAGACATACACAGGAAAGATATCAACACATTTAGAAAGCTGCATTCATGATTTATAGCAGAGCATATCTTTGCTGTTGCGACAGTTTTCCCTCTTGCATTTTCTTGCAGTTCCAAATGACCTTCCACCTGTTCATTGCTGCATTTGTGGGGGCTGCAGCCACACTGGTTTCCCTGGTGAGTTGTCTTTGAATGACCTTGGCAAATAAGCGGCCCTGAGATATCTTGGGTGCAGCTATGCTGAAAGGCAAGAAGATAGATTCCTTCCAACCTTGGAATGCTAGAGAGAAGCTATTTTGGGGAGACAGCAAAAAGTGTAGAAACTGTATGCTTCTCTGTGGGTTTTGAGTTGTAAAGGCAGAAAAACTGCAGCAGTTAGATAGGAACAAGGAAAAAAATGGTGTGAGGAAAGAGGAGATAGATTCATAGTCATGAATCAGAATATTTAGCGTTTACGAGCATGTAATATTGCCAAGTGCTTTGCAGTCATAAATTACAGTTAATTCTGAACATATCCTGGTCAGATCAGACAAGAACACTGAAACAGCACTAAACATGATTTGCTATAACTTCGAATGCGATACATTGTAAATATGGGTCTATCTTGGACCCTCTCCAAGGGACTTAGTTACTCTCATGAAAATACTGGAAGGACTTCCTAGCATTATTAGAATTGTTATTACCTATAATGCAATCATAAGTCCCAGATCCTACTGATGATGTTACAACACAGTGTCAGTGTAGTGCACTCACTGTGCAGATTAAACACCTCAGGTACTGAAAGGTGAAGCAGCTTATCTGAAATCATTCAATAAGCCGAAGACAGGACAAGGCTAGGCTTGAAGAACTCCTAGTCCTTACTGCTGGGGCTTTTATACAGAACTGTGTTGCTTCTCACCTTATAAAATAAATTGATGCATTAAGCAGAAGAGGGCTGTGCTGTACGGTGTGGCTGTGTGTCAACAACAAGTACCCAGTGACTCCAGGTCACTCAGACCTATGGACGTGATGATGGCAGAGCCCATGTATTGTTCAGTTCCCTAAGGAAAACTCGGTGCTAGACTGAGCAATGTATGGAATAGGTCCTTGTTGAGTTGATTCTCTGGGCCTGAGCAATGGGAAGGCAATGTCTCAGAGAGGACTTCTAGTCAAGCGTATGGGGAGAAAGCCCAGGAAATGCTACTCTTTGCAGAGCACTCATTTTTCCTTTATTTGGGCATGATTTTATAGCTATCCTTCCTTGCTTCCAAAATGATTTGAGGAGGCAGAGCATCCTTTTTCGACTCTCACTCATATTCTCTCTTCTGTTCCCTACAGCTCACCTTCATGATTGCTGCCACTTACAACTTTGCCGTCCTCAAACTCATGGGCCGAGGCACCAAGTTCTGATCTCCTGTAGAAACCTCCCTTTCTCTAACAGCGAGGCTCTAACCACACAGCCTACAATGCTGCATCTCCCATCTTAACTCTTTGCCTTTGCCACTGATTGGCCCTCTTCTTACCTGACGAGTGTAACAAGAAAGGAGAGTCTTGCGGTGACTAATGTCTCTCTGTGGACTCTCCCCTCTTACGTACCTCTTTTAGTCATTTTGCTTCACAGCCGGTTCCTGCTGGAAATGGGAAATGCCTAAGAAGATGACTCCCCAACTGCAAGTCATGAAGAAATGGAGGCTTTAATTGAATTTTCAAGCATCTCCCGAGGATCGGGAAGTGCTTTCTTCTCACAGGGCACTTCCGCTGATGGAAAACTAAGTGAAAAGAAAGATGCTCAGGTAGAGAGAAGGAAATCACTTGGTCCCCTTGCCATCTGTAGGGGCCAAATATATTCTCCTCCGTGTACAAAACAAAGAACTCACTTCTGTCTCCCTATTGCCACCGAAGATAGAAGAAAAAAGAATGGCGGCAAAACACTAAGAGCATGTGCCCAAATCTGCCTATTGCAGCTGGGAGAAAGGGGTCAAAGCAAGGATCTTTCACCCACAGAAAGAGAGCACTGACCCCTATGGTGACGAAGTATTTAAGCCCTAACTCAGCCAACCCTACTTACAGCGTAAGAAAGCCTAGTATTTGTGTAGACAAAGGGGGCACCTGGCCTTACACCTTGTTAGGGAAGAAACAGGGTGTTGTCAGCATCTTCTCACTCCCTTTTCCTTTATAACAGCTACCATGACAACCTTTTGGTTTCCAAGGAGCTGAGAATAGAGGGAAACTAGCAGTTGCTGGTGGCTAACAGCATAACCTAAGAAGGCTGTCTGGTAGACACAGGATAGATAACTCTTTGGATAGTGTGTCATTTTTTTCTTTAATTAGTTGTGTACTCTAGCCTCTGTTATATCTTCACAATGGTGCTCTTTTTATGGGGGTATTGTCAATTCTGTCATAGTAGGTGATTTGCAGATCTTGATTTGTTTCAGAATGGTGCACATTTCACGTTTCCCAATTTGTCACTTGTAACAAGTTTGGAGTTGTACCAGAAAGGTCTGGAGAATTATTCCTTGATTATGATTCTTTAACAAATGAAAATTAGACGTTAAACATCACGAAGGATATTTAAAATTGGCTAGTTCTATGTATCTTTTGGGATTTTCTACAAATTATTCTTCCTTCTACAGAAATGGATTTGGTGAACCACAGTTTGAATAACCTATTCCATCGTTCTAGCTAGTGGGAGATGATTTGATTTAGCCGTCAGCTATTCACAGTTGGTAAGCTTCCACGGAAAAAGATAGGCAGAAAGAGTTTGAAACCTGAATAGCTCCCAGATTTCAGTCTTCTCTTCCTGTTTCTGTTAATTTTGGGTTTAAAAAAGTCTGCTTAGTCTTTATTTAAGGAAAGGCTTTAAAGGTATGAATGTAGCTCTTTTGTTATAAAAAGTTGTTTTGTCCCCCCCCCACCCCGCCCAAAGTGGTTTCAGCAATGTTTAAGGAGATGTAAGATCTTTACAAAAAGACACTTAGTAGTTTTTTTCAGACTAGTATACATGATAAGCTTCCAAACTGCATAGAGGGAGAAGAGGGAAAAGATTCTGTAAGAAACCAATCAAGATCAAGGAAAGTGAAGTAATCCATGCCTTGTGTTTTGTTTTGATTTAATAACATAACGAATAACCAACCCTTCCCTGAAAACCTCACATACATACATACACACATATACACACACAAAGAGAGTTAATAAACTGAAAGTGTTTCCTTCATTTCTGATATAGAATTTCAATTTTAACACCCGTAAATATAAACTTTTAGAAACTTATCTTACAAAATGTATTTTATAAAATTAAAGAAAATAAAATTAAGAATGTTCTCAATCAAACATTGTGTCCTTTGAGTGAATTGTTCTCTTTGACCCCCACAATAACCAAAAAAATAAAAACCAAACCCATTGCTGCCCAGTCGAGTCTGACTCATAGCAACCCTATGTATGGGACAGAGTAGAACTGCCCTGCAGGGTTTTCAAGGCTATAATCTTTACGGAAGCAGACTGCCACATCTTTCTCCCGAGGAACGTCTGGTGGGTTTGAATCACTGACCTTCTGACTAGCAGCCAAGCCCTTAACCACTGTGCCACCAGGGCTCCTTTGACCCTACAATAGAAACTCTAATGATTGGACCTTTTATTGTGCCTTATTCAAAGAGCTTCTTTATTTTCCCCATCGTTAAAGTTATTCACACAACAATTTTCCAAAATAAAGAGTAGGTAAATAGATCACATCTATTTTACAGCTGGAAACACTAAGAAATAGAAATAAATTATTCAAAGAAACCCGATAAGTACGTGTATGAACTTGGACTAGAATTCAGGTCTTTTGACATCAATTCATTGACTGTTTTAAGGTTTGTTTTCCCTTAGAAGTTGGGTTCCAGGGTGTTCTGCTAATTCTGGGTCAAATATGGTTACTTCTTCAATATAATAATGGTGCCCCAGCCCCTGGTGTGTATAGGATTGGGTTATTGTTACCTTATCGTTGAATTGTTTGGATATTCTAATAATGAGCCCTTAGTGCATCATACTTGAATAATACTTAGTTTTATCTGGAAAATACTGAATGAGAGACTTAATATAAGAGCAGAGCAGAGCAGTGATAAACCAAAAAAAAACCAAACCCGTTGCCGTCGAGTTTTCAACTCATAACGACCCTATAGGACATGGTAGAACTGCCCCATAGGGTTTCCAAGGAGTGGCTGGTAGATTTAAACTGCCAACCTTTTGGTTAGCAGCCTGAGCCACTGCACCACCAGAGCTCCAGAGCAGTGACGGGGCAATATAAATTTAAACAGGCTATGGCAGGGTAGAATTAAAATCAATCAGAGACACAGACACCCACTGCCCTGTATGGCCAGCCCACTAGTACACCTGGGACATAGCGTCAAATCCCTGTCACAACCCTAAGCTAGAATTTGGCACTCTTGGGCAGCACTCTAATGACCAGCCTAAAGAAAGCTGACTTAAAATTAGCTGTAGCTTCCTCGTCCTGTTGCAGCTGGCAAGGAACATGATTAGAGAGAAAGGAGACTAACTGGGAGGGGAGGGATTGGGGGGAGTTATGCAATTCAGACATCAGTTAAGGAGCTCCATTCTAAAGTAGTTTCAATTTAATCTGATTTCTGCTTCACCACAATTAATATTCTGTAAGCAAGTCTGGTTGGATGACTTTAAGACAAAAAGAAGAAAAATATGACAAAGACTTATTTTTAGACACTGGCAAATAAGGACACAGCACCATATTTTGGAGAATTGATTCAGGGGGCTATAGAGTGAATGTATTTTTGCCTCAGAGGAGCCAAAAGCCAGTTCCCAAAAAAGCTGTGTTCTCCATCTGCCCTTATTTGGCTCTGCCCTCTGGGACAGATCTATAGATGGAGTTTCCAGGCTCTCAGAAGCTGAGAGCATCTCCAGTCTATCAATTGAGCTCATTGTTCTTAGCTCTCCCACACACTATAAACCTCCTTTCTCTGAACTGAAAGAGCTCTCTTTGTGCTTAGATCAGCCAAAGATCAAGATGCAGCAGTGTAAACAAGAAACATTTGCTTACAGCGTCAGTTGTATTGCTTTTCCTATCTTCAGGGTCAGAACTGAGTGTAGTCATGCAGTGGGTGGGAGCCTAAGCTTTGTCCAGAGCAACATTTGTTCATTCATTAATTCATTTCACAAACATTTCTTGAGCATCTACTAAGCTTTGCGCTAAGCCCGAGTTTCAAGTTTAGGAGTGGGTTGGGTAGAAAGGTGATGAAAACCTGATCTTACGCTCAAGGATCTCACTTGGAATCAGCTAAGGCAGACAGGTCTCCCAGGGCGGACCTGAGTGGAGGCAGGGAGCATGCAAGAAGCAATGTGACATGCTGACTGCAATGGGCATCTGAATTCTCCCCTCAGTATGTGGGAGAGGTCGTGGTTAAGGGCCATGACTTCACATGGCTCGAGTTTTCTAGAGCCCTGATAAAAACAAAACTTCAATTTAGAGTCCTGACAGCTTGTGACTTGCTTTCCCTATGTCACCCTGCCTCTTGTCTTACATGTGACACCATTTATGCACACACTGGCACAATGCATGTGCGTGCTTCTACCCACTCAGTCATTTGAGGAGTCAGAGGGCATATGGATAAGGATTTAAATAAACACAGGCTATTCAGCTTGGCTTGTCCTTTTCATCCAGGCTAAATCTGAGAAGCCAGGAAGTGTAATTTAAGGTACAAGTTTCTTTTCTCTTGAATATCCTTACTGTGAGCACAGTGTGTCTATTTTGACATTAACCGTTAGCTTAATGAAAATTAGGCCTAATGAAAATTAACTAACAAATGGAAGAAATATTCATTCTCATATTTTAAAAAATAATCAACACCAGGCCTTTTTCTACATCAATAAACAAGCAAGGAAGTCAACTCAATATCTACAATTTAGGAAAGAAAACTTCCCTAATATCGTGAAAGATGACAAGATATCCATCCAAGATGCTCATCAAACCCCACATAAGGTAGATCCCAAAAGAAAGTCACCAAGACATATTATAATCAACGTTGCCAAAACCAAAGACAGAGAATTTTTTTTTTATTGTACTTCAGGTGAAGGTTTACAGAACAAATCATTTCTCATTAAACAGTAGTACACATATTGTTTTCTGACACTGGTTAACAACCCCACCACATGTCAACCCTCTCCCTTCTCGACCTTTTCCTTTTTTTTTTTTTTTTTTTGGTGAAAATATACGTAGCCAAAGATACAGCATTTCAAAAATTTCTACATGGACAGTTCAGTGACATCGACTACGCTCTTTCAGTTGTGCTGCTATTCTCACTTTAGACAAAGGTTTACAGAACAAAATAGTTTCTCATTAAACAGTTAGTACACATGTTGCCCTATGACAATTGTTAACAACCCCACTACACGTCAACACTGTCCTTACTCAACCTTCGGTTCCCTATCACTAGCTTTCCTGTCCCCTTCTGCCTTCTAGTCCTTGTCGCTGGACTGCTGTGCCTCATTAGCCCGTTTTGTTTTATGGGGTTGTCCAATCCCCGGCTGAAAGGTGAACCTTGGAAGTGACTTCACCACTGAGCTAAAAGGGTGTCTGGGGACCATGCTCTCAGGGTTTCTCCAGTCTCTTTTAAGCCAGTAAATCTGGTCTTTTTAAAAAAGTGTGCGTTAGAATTTTGTTCTACATCCTTCTCCAGCTCTGTCCAGAACCCTCTGTTGTGATCCTGGTCAGTGCAGTCAGTGGTGGTAGCCGGGCACCATCTAGCTGTACTGGACTCAGTCTGGTGGAGGCCTTGGTAGCTGTGGTCCGTTAGTCCTTTGGATCATGTTCTCTTCATTCTCCCTTGCTCCGGAAGGGGTGAGAGCAGTGGAGTAACTCAGATGGCTGCTCACAGGCTTTTAAGACCCCAGACGCTGCTCACTAAGGTAGAATGTAGAACATTGTCTTTATAAACTGTGTTATGCCAATTGAGCTAGATGTTCCCAGAGACCATGGTCCCCACAGCCCTCTGCCCAGCAATTCAGTTGCTCAAGGTGTTTGGATGTGTCCATTAAAGACAGAATTTTAAGAGTGGCTAGGGATAAACAAAAAGTCATCTACAAAGGCGAGTCAATAAGAATAACCTTGGACTACTAAGCAGAAACCATGCAGGCAAGAAGGCAATGGGATGACATATATAAAGCCTTGAAGGAAAAAAACTGCTAGTCAAGAATTATATATCCAGCAAAACTGTCTCAAATATGATGATGAAATTAGGGCATTTCCAGATAAACAGAAGCGTAGGGAATTTGCAAAAACCAAACCAAAATTACAAGAAATACTAAACAGAGTCTTCCGGTTAGAAAATCAGTAACTTCAGATAACAACCCAAGACTAGAACACAGGACAGAGCAACCAGATATCAACCCAGATAGGGAAGTCACAAAAGTAAATCAAAGCTAAAACACTGAAAATAGGGAAACAGATGTCAATATGTAAAAGATGACAACACTAAAACAAAAAAAGAGGGGCTTAAAAAATGTAGACATAGATTTTTCATATGGAGAGGAAGTCAAGGCGATATAAAGAAATAAAAGACTAGTATAAACTTAGAAAAATAGGGGTAAATATTAAGGTAACCACAAAGGAAACTAACAATCTTATAAGTCAAAATAAAGAACTAGACAAATATAAAGACTCAGCAAACACAAAATCAACAACAATGAAAAAGATGAAAATACATAAAGAAAAAATGACTCACCACAGAAAATTAAGTGAAACAAAGAAACTGTCAACAACACACAAAAAAAGACATCAAAATGACAGCACTAAACACATATCTATCAATAATTACGCTGAATGTAAATGGACTAAATGCACCAATAAAGAGACAGAGAGTGGCACATTGGATAGAAAACAATTATCCATCTATATGCTGCCTACAAGAGACACACCTTAGACTTAAAGACACAAGCAAACTAAAACTCAAAGGATGGAAAAATATATATCAAGGAAACAACACTCAAAAAAGAGCAGGAGTGGCAATATTAATCTCTGACAAAATAGACTTTCAAGTAAAATCCACCACAAAGGATAAGGAAGGACACTATATAATGATTAAAGGGTCAGTACACCAGGACGACGTAAATATAATAAATATTTATGCACCCAATGACAGGTCTCCAAAATACATAAAACAAACTCTAACAGCACTGAAAAGAGAGATAGTCAGCTCCACAATAGTAGTAGGAGACTTCAACACACAACTTTCGGTAAAGGACAGAACATCCAGAAAGAAGCTCAACAAAGACACAGAAGAGCTAAATGCTACAGTCAACCAACTTGATCTCATAGACATATACCGAACACTGCACCCAATAACAGCCAAGTATACTTTCTTTTCCAACGCACATGGAACATTCTCCAGAATAGACCACATATTAGGCCATAAAGCAAGCCTTAACAGAATCCAAAGCATCGAAATTTTACAAAGCATCTTTTGAACATAAAGCCGTAAAAGTAGAAATCAACAACAGAAAAAGCAAGGAAAAAAAAACAAACACATGGAAACTGAACAACACCTTGCTCAAAAACTACTGGGTTATAGAAGAAATTAAGGATGGAATAAAGAAATTCATAGAATCAAATGATAATGAAAACACATCCTACCAGAACCTTTGGAACACGGCAAAAGCAGTGCTCAGAGGTCAGTTTACAGCAATAAATGCACACATCCAAAAAGAAGAAAGGGCCGTAATCAAAACATTAACCCTACAACTGGAACAAGAAGAAAGAGAGCAACAAAAGAAGCCCTCAGGCACCAGAAGGAAGGAAATAACAGGAATTAGAGAAGAATTAAATGAAATAGAGATTAGACAAACAATTGAAAGAGTTAACAAGACCAAAAGCTGGTTCTTTGAAAAGATCAACAAAATCAATAAACCATTGGCCAAACTGACAAAAGAAAAACAGGAGAGGAAGCAGATAACCTGTATAAGAAATGAGATGTGTGATATCACAACACACCCAACTGAAATTAAAAGAATCATAGCAGAATACTGTGAAAAATTGTACTCTAACAAATTTGAAAACCTAGAGGAAATAGACAAATTTCTAGAAACTCACTACCTACCTAAACTAGCACAAACAGAAGTAGAACAGCTAAATGAACCCATAACAAAAGAAGAGATTGAAACGGTAATTAAAAAACTCCCAACAACAAAAAGCCCTGGCCCGTAAGGCTTCACTGGAGAATTCTACCAAACTTTCAGAGAAGAGTTAACACGACTACTACTACAGGTATTTCAGAGCATAGAAAAGGATGGAATACTCCCAAACTCGTTCTATGAAGCCAGCATAATCCTCATACCAAAACCAGGTAAAGACACCACAAAAAAAAGAAAATTACAGACCAATATCCCTCATGCACATTGACACAAAATTCCTCAACAAAATTCTAGCCAATAGAATTCAGCAACATATCAAAAAAATAATCACCATGATCAAGTGGGATTTATACCAGGTATGCAGGGATGGTTCAACATTAGGAAAACAATCAATGTAATCCATCACATAAATAAAACAAAAGACAAGAACAACATGATCTTATCAATCGATGCAGAAAAGGCATTTGACAAAGTCAAAAACCCATTCATGATAAAAACTCTCAACAAAACAGGAATAGAAGGGAAATTCCTCAACATAATTCAGGGCATTTATACGAAGCCAACAGCCAACATCATCCTAAATGGAGAGACTTTGAAAGCATCCCCCCTTGAGAATGGGAACCAGACAAGGATGCCCTTTATCAGCAATCTTACTCAACATTGTGCTGGAGGTCCTAGCCAGAGCAATTAGGCTAGAAAAAGAAATAAAGGGCATCCAAATTGGTAGGGAAGAAGTCAAAGTATCTCTATTTGCAGATGATCCTATACACAGAAAACCCCAAAGAATCCACAAGAAAACTACTGGAACTAATAGAAGATTTCAGTAAACTTTCACGATACAAGGTAAACATAAAAAAATCAGTTGGATTCCTTTCCACCAAAAAAGAGACCCTCGAAGAGGAAATCACCAAATCAATACCATTTACAATAGCCTCCAAGAAGATAAAATACTTAGGAGTAAATCTAACCAGAGATGTAAAAGAGCTATACAATGAAAACTACAAGACACTGCTGCAAGAAACCAAAAGAGACCTGCGTAAGTGGAAAAACATAGCTTGCTCATGGATAGGTAGACTCAACATTGTGAAAATGTCAATTCTACCCAAATAGATCTACAGATACAATGCAATCCTGATCCAAATTCCAACGGCCTTTTTTAATGAGATGGAGAAACAAATCACCAACTTCGTATGGAAAAGGAAGAGGCCCTGAATAAGGAAAACATCACTTAAGAAAAAGAACAAAGTGGGAGGTCTCACACTACCTGGTTTTAGAACCCATTATACCACCGCGGTAGTCAAAACAGCCTGGTACTGGTACAACAATAGATACATAGACCAATGGAACAGAATTGAGAATCCAGACATAAATCCATCCATCTATGAGCAGCTGATATTTGACAAAGACCCAAAGTCCGCCAACTGGGGAAAAGACAGTCTCTTTAACAAATGGTGCTGGCATAACTGGATAACCACCTGCAAAAAACTGAAACAAGACCCGTACCTCACACCATGCACAAAAACTAACTCAAAATGGATCAAAGACTTAAATATAAAATTGAAAACGATAAAGATCATGGAAGAAAAAATAGGGACAACTCTAGGAGCCCTAATACATGGCATAAACACAATACGAACCATAAGTAACAATGCACAAGCACCAGAAGAGAGACTAGATAAATGGGAGCTCCTAAAAATCAAACACTTATGCTCATCAAAAGACTTCACCAAAAGAGTCAAAAGACAACCTACAGAGTGGGAAAAAATTTTTGGCTAAGACAAATCCAATCAGCCTCTAATGTCTAAAATCTACAAGAGACTACAAAACCTCAACAACAAAAAGACAAATAACCCAATTAAAAAACAGGAAAGGATATGAACAGGCACTTTGCCAAAGAAGATATTCAGGCGGCTAACAGACACATGAAGAAATGCTCATGATCTTTAGCCATTAGAGAAATGCAGATCAGAACTACAATGAGATATCATCTCACCCCAACAAGGCTAGCATTAATCCAAAAAACACAAAATAATAAATGCTGGAGAGGTTGTAGAGAGACTGGAACACTTATACACTGTTGGTGAGAATGTAAAATGGTACAACCACTTGGGAAATTGATTTGGTGCTTCCTTAAAAAGCTAGAAACAGAAGTACCATACGATCCAGCTATCCCACTCCTTGGAATATATCCTAGAGAAATAAGAGCCGTCACACGAATAGATATACGCCCACCCATGTTCACTGCAGCACTGTTCACAATAGCAAAAACGTGGAAACAACCTAGGTGCCCATCGATAGATGAATGGATAAACAAATTATGGTATATATGCACACAATGGAATACTACACAATGATAAAGAACAACGATGAAGCCATGAAACATAACACAAAGGAAGCTGGAGGTCATTATGCTGAGTGAATTTAGTCAGTCACAGAAGGGCAAATATTGTATAAGGCCACTATTATAAGAACTCAAGAAAAGGTTTAAACACAGAAGAAAACATTCTTTGATGGTTATGAGGGTGGGGAGGGTTATTTACTAACTAGACAATAGATAAGAATTATCTTAGGTGAAGGGAAAGACAGCACACACTACAGAGGGCATCAGCACAACTGGACTAAACCAAAGCTAAGAAGTTTCCTGAATACAATCAAACACTTTGATGGACAGAGTAGCAGGGGTAGGAGTCCGGGTACCACGCTTTCAGGGGAACTCTAGGTCAATTGACATAACAAAGCTTATTAAGAAAATCTTCTGCATTCTACTTTGGTGAGTGGCATCTGGGGTCTTAAAAGCTTGCAAGCTACCATCTAAGATGCATCAATTGGTCCCAACCATCTGGAGTAAAGGAGAATAAAGAACACCAAAGACACAAGGAAAGGATTAGCCCAAGAGACAGAAAGGGCCACATAAACTAGAGACTTCATCAGCCTGAGACCAGAAGAACTAGATGGTGCCCGGCTACCACCAATGACTGCCCTGACAGGGAACACAACAGAGAGTCCCAGATGGAGCAGGAGAAAGGTGGGGTGCAGAACTCAAATTCTAGTAAGAAGACCAGACATAATGGTCTGACTGAGACTGGAGGAACCCCGGAAAGCTGGCCCCTGGATTCTCTATCAGCCCAGAGCTAAAACAATTTGCGAGGCCAACTCTTCAGACAGGGACTGGACTGGACTGTGGGACATAAAGTGATACTCGTGAGGAGTTTGTCTCTTAGCTCAGGTAGATACAAAAGACTAAACAGTCAGCTTCTGTCTGGAGGTGAGATGGGAAGGCAGAGAGGGTTAGGAGCTGCTTGAATGGACATGGGGAATCAGGGGTGGTAAGGAGGAGTGTGCTGTCACAGTATAAGGAGAGCAATTATAGTCACATAACAATGTATGTATAAATTTTTGTTTGGGAAAAAATAAAAATAAATTAAATTATTGCCATCCTAGCGGATGTGAAATAGTATCTCACTGTAGTTTTGATTTGCATTACACTAATGACTAGTGATGTTGAGCAATTTTCACGTGCCTATTAGCCTTTTGTATATCTTTGTTGGAGAAATAGCTATTCAAATCTTCTGCCCATTTTTAACCGAGTTATTTTTCTCCGTTGAATTGTAAGAGTTCTTTGTATATTGAAGATACTAGACCCTTAGGAGAGATATGATTTGCAAATATTTTCTCCCATTCTGTGAGTTATCTTTTCACTTTCTTGATAGTGTCCTTTGTATCACAAAGCTCTTTGATGAAGTTCCACTCATCTATTTTTTTTTAATGCTTATGCATTTGGTGTCATATCTAAGAAACCATTGCCTAATTCAAGACCTGGAGATTTACTACTATGCTTTCTTGTAAGAGTTTTATCATTTTAGCTTTTATATTTGGATCTATGATCTATTTTGAGTTAAATTTTATATATGGTGTGAGATGGAGGCCCAACTTCATTTTTTTTGCATGTGGATATCCAGTTGTGTTAGCACCATTTTTTGAAAAGATCACTATTTTCCCCATTGAATTGTCCTGGCACACTTGTTGAAAATCTGTTAACCATAAATGTAAGGGTTTATTTCTGGACAAATTCTATTCCATAGACATACATGTCTATCTTTATGCCAGTACCACACTGTATTGATTGTCTTAGCTTTGTGGTAAGTTTTGAAATCAGGAAGTGTGAGTGTTCTAACTTTGTTATTCTTTTTCAAGAATGCTTTGGCTATTATGGGCCCCTTGTAATTCCATATGAATTCTAGAATCAGCATGTCAATTTCTATAAAAAGGCACCTGGGATTCTGATAGGGATTGTGTTCGATCTGTAGATCAATTTGGGGAGTATTACCATATAACAACAGAATTGCAATCCATGAACATGGGATATCTTTACATTTACTTAGGTCTTCTTTAATTTCTTTTAATGATGTTTTGTAATTTTCAGTGTAAAAGTTGTACACCTTCTTAGATTTATTTCTAATATTTTTATTATTTTTGATGCTATTATAAATGGAATTGTTTTCTTAATTTGCTTTTCAAATAGTTCTTTGTTAGTGTATAGAAATTCCATTCATTCTGTGTGTTGATCTTGTATCCTGCAGCTTTGATGAGTTCGTTTATTAGCTCTAATCATTTTTTTTTGCGGCTTCTTAAGGATTTTCGGTATATAAGATCATGTCATCTGCAAAAGGAAATAGTTTTACTTCCTCCTTCCTGATTTGTACATCTTTTATTTCTTTTTCTTGTCTAATTGCTCTGGCTAGGACTTCCAGTGCTATGTTGAATAGAAGTGTTGAGTGGACAGCCTATTTTGTTCCGAATCTTAGGGGGAAAGCTTTCAGCATGATGTTCTTTGTGGTTTTTTTCACAGATACCCTCTATTCAGTTGAGAAAGTTCTCTTTCACTCCTAGTTTGTTGAATGTTTTTATTATGAAAAGGTGTTGGATTTTGTCAAATTCTTCTTCTCCATTTGTTGAAACAATCATGTATTTTTTTTTCTATTCTTTCTATTAATGTGGTGTATTACACTGACTAATTTTCATATGTCAAACTACCCTTGCATTCCTGGGATAAATCCCACTTGGTCATGGTGTATAAGCCTTATAATATGCTTCTGGATTTGATTTGCTAGTATTTTTGGAGGATTTTTACATCTATATTCTTAGGATTATTTGTCTGTAGTTTCAAGGGTAAATGCTGGCCTTATAGAATATTTTGGAAAGTGTTTCCTCTTCTGTTTTTTGGAAGATTTTGAGAAGATTAGTATTAATTCTTCTTTACATGTTTGGTAGAATTCACCAGTGAAGCCATCTGGTTCTTGACTTTTTTGTTGTTGTTGGGAGGTTTTTGATTGCTGATTCAATCTCTTTACTTATAGGTTTATTCAGATTTTTTTTCTCTTTCTTGAGTCAGTTTTGGTAGTTTATGTGTTTCTAAGAAGTTGTCCATTTCATCTAGGTTATCTAGTTTGTTGACATACAATTGTTCATAGTATTGTCTTATGATCCGTATTATTTCTCTAAGGTCAGTAGTAATGTACCCACTTTAATTCTTGATTCTAGTAATTTAAGTCTTCTCTCTTTTCTTTCTTGGTCAGTCTAGCTAAAGATTTGTCAATTTCATTGATCCTTTCAAGGAATCAATTTTTTGTTTCATTGATTCTCTCTATTATTTTTTTATTCTCTATTTCCTTTATTTCCGCTCTAGTCTTTACTTCACTCTTTCTGCTTGCTTTGGGTTTTATCTGCTCTTCCTAAGTTTCTTAAGGTGGAAGGTAGGACATTGATTTGATATTTTTCTTCTTTTTTAATATAGGCATTTACAGCTATAAATTTCTCTCTAAGCACTGTTTTCACTGCATCCCATAAGTTTTGGCATATTGTACTTATGTTTTCATTCATCTCAAAGTATTTTATAATTTTCCTTGTGATTTCTTCTTTTATCCATTAGTTATTTAGGTGAGTGTTGTTTAATTTCTACATATTTTTGAATTTCCCAAATGTCCTTCTGTTATTGATTTCTAGTTTTTTTCAGTTGTGTTTGGAGAAGATACTTTGTATGATTTCAATCTTTTTATATTTATTGAGACTTGTTTCATTGCTTAACATGGGATCTATCCTGAAGACTGTTCCATGTGTACTTGTATTCTGCTGTGGCTGAGTGGAGTGTTCTATAGATATTTCTTAGGTCAAGTAATTTTACAATGTTGTTCCAATATTCTATTTCCTTGTTGATCATCAGTCTAGTTTTTCTATCCACTATTGAAAGTGGGGTATTGACGTTTCCAACTATTATTGGTGAATTGTCAGTTTCTCCCTTCAATTCTGTCAGTGTTTGCTTCACATATTTTGGGACTCTGTTGTTAGGTTCATATATGGGATAGATTACTGAAGGTTGCTCAGCCCTTATCTGTGCCAAAGTGATAAGACAATGTATCTGGACCTCAGAAGAGATTTAACACAGTTCTTCATGAATACCTTGAGGACAAGATGGGGAAAAAAAGCAATGGCTATTACATGATATAGTAAGGTGGGTTTGTAATAAATTAAACGATTGTACCCTAATAGCACTAATTAGTGGGTTTATGTTAATCTGAAGAATTCTGTTCTTGAGCATGTCCTATTCAAATTTTAATCAATGACTTAGGGAAAGATATAAAAGACTTGCATGTTAAATCTGTGTGGATGACCAGAGCTGAGAGTGATAACAAATATAGTGACTGCCAGAATTAGGATAAGTAACTATCTTAACAGGTTGTGACCATGGGCTAATTTTAACAAGACTCAATCTGTGCTAAATGTATCCGCATAGCACTAAGTGCTATACATTGGACATAGTAGTAGCCTCCTACCCCTATCTCCTCCAAATTAATTGGTTCAAGGTTTAGCAGTAGGACGTGAGAAAACTACCTAGTGGGGGTTAATTAATAATGAGCTCCTTGTGCCTATCCCAGTGCCTGGCAGCTGGTAAGTGCTCAACAACTATTTGAAGTAGGGTCAAAGGAAGGGATAAGAGAAGGGAGAAAGGGAAGTAAAGAAAGTTTGCTGTGGCTGCTAAGAAAGTTAAAGCAGTTTTAGACTGCATTAACAGGGATTGAGTATCTTGAGAAGATCCACAGCAATGAAACTCCTGGAGGAGGAATAGTTGGAGGGGGAGGGGCTTCCCATGGCCCCAAGCCTGCCTCATCCTCCCTCTATGTATCAGGACAGAGGCTGTCATTAGAGCCCATGCTGGTGAGGAGAGCAACTAGTGGTCTCATTTTACCCTGCAAATGGTTAACACATTCAGTTGTGGGAGAAAGATGTGGCAGTCTGCTTCCATAAAGATTATAGCCTTGGAAACCCTGTGGGGCATTTCTACTCTCACTATGAGTCGGAATCCACTCGATGGCAGTGGGTTTGGTTTGCTAACTGAAAGATGGGCTGTTTGAGTCCATTCAGAGGTGACACAGAAACAAGGCCTGGAGATCTACTTCCAAAAAATCAGCCATTGAAAACCCTACTCTGACATACATAGGGTTGCCATGAGTCAGAATGGACTCCACGGCAAATGGTTTGTTTGTTTGTTTTTGTTTTGAAATACCCAAGTAGAGATGCTATGCCAAGTAGGTAATTGGATGTAAATGTTTGGAACTCAGAGGGGAGGTCTGGGCTGAAGAAATACATTTGAGAGTTATTTGTATGTAAGTAGTAATTGTAGTAGTGGTCCTAGATGGATTGATTCTCTCAAGGAGTGAGTATAGATTGAGAAGAAGTCCCTGGGTGGTGCAAACGGTTAATGAAATGTTGGCAGTTCAAGTCCACCCAGCGGTGCTTCAGAAGAAAAGCCTGGTGATCTACTTCTGAAAGATCACAGCCATTGAAAACCCTATGGAGCACAGTTCTATTCTGACACACATGGGGTCGCCATGAGTCGGAGTGACTCAAATGGCAATTAGTTGAAGGTTGTTTTGTTGTTGCTCTAAACACAACTAAAATGCTACATTTTAAGAGAGAAATCAAAAAATTAAAGTTTACTCAGGGGACAGTGCTCAGAAACCAAAGAATCATCCTAGACTTCTCCTTCATGACCCACATCTTCTGTTGTTGGGTGCCATCAAGTCGATTCCGACTCATAGGGACCCTGTATGACAGAGTAGAACTGTCCCATTGAGTTTTTTAGGCTGTAATCTGTATGGGAGCAAACTATCAGGTCTTTTCTTCCATGGAGCCGGTGATGGGTTAGAACTACTCACCTTTTGGTTAGCAGCCAAGTGCTTAACCACTGCCCCCAGGGCTCCTTGACTCACATCTACTGTGGAAAATTCTACCTTTTCCTTTTCATTACAACTGAAACCTGGATTATTACAATAGCATCCTCTCTGCTCTTCCTGACTCCATTCTAGCCCCAAATCAGAAACATCCTCCTCACTAAAGCCAGAGTGCTCTTAAACAAAAGGCAAGTTTGCTCTCAAGTCAGTTTTCTGTTCAAAACTACTTACCGAAAGCTTGCACTGTGAGTAATTCCTGTGAAACATTCCTCTTTCTCCTCCTCTTCCTCATCCTCCTCCACCTCCCCTCTATGGCTGTCACCCCCACCACCTATTCCTCTCACAATAAGATGCAGCCATTCTCTGCCTCTCCCCACCGTCAAGGGACCCTTCTCTGGAAAAATAACATTTCCTGGGCTTTCTTCACTGACTTTCATTCATCTTCGCTGCCTGGGCATGACAAAACTTCTCATTAAAAGCCCTGGATGGGAGTGACCTACCCACCTCAACCCCCACAACCAGCCAGAGAGAAAGCCCGGGAGGTGGGGGAGATGCAGGGGCTGGGGTGAGAGGTTTCCTCAAGGACCTGTCAGAGGGAGCGCCCGAGACCCAGGGACTCAGGAGGGTGGATGGACCTTCTGGAGGCTCATCACTGCTGGTGACCACGGTTCTAGTCTGGGTTGTCATCGTCTCAGAAGTTTTGGTCAAGCACAGAAGGCCTACTTCCCACCATACCTCCCAACCTTAGACCTTCTGAGTGCTGAGCAGTCAGAAAAACCCAGTCACAGAACTGGAGAGACCTCAGCCTTCTGTCTGCACCGTAGGGACTCTGCTTGGCAGGACAAAGCAGAACACGTGATCCCTACTGTCCTGGAGGGACTGGGGCCACGTAGGGAAGAGAGCCTCAGTGAGGAGAGGAGACCCCATTTCTAGCTCTAGCTCTGGCATTCACTGGCTGTGTGACCCTGGGCAGAGTGCTGCACTTGCCTTTGTCTGAGATTCTTCTCTGGTGCAAGTGAGGCAGCATAGAGAGGGCAGGGATTCAGAGCTTGGGCTTGGGGCCCAGACTGCCTGGGTTCACATCCCGACTCTGCCTCTCCCGAGGCAGGTGACTGTCAACACTCATTTGTCCTGACAAAGCCTCAGTCTCCTCATCTACGAAATAGGGACAACAGTAGCACCTACCTCCAAAGATTGTTGAGGACGCACGTGAAGCAGCTAACAAACTGCCTTAATGAACACTTACTAAATGTTAGCTATCTGCCTCTCATCGGAAGTCCTGGCTCCCCACAGTTGGCTCTGCTGAGCAGTGAACTTTCACGTCTGTAGTTTGTCAACCGGGACCTGGCTTTTCATTCTGGGGGACCATGGCATTCTGGCTATGAGAGATGTGATTTGCAGGTTACCTGAGCACCCCCCTCCTTCAGAATATATGCTGTTGGAAAAAAAATCCGTTGCCGTTGAGTCGATTCCGACTCATAGTGACCCTACAGGTCATAGGACAGAGTAGAACTGCTACACAGGGTTTCCAAGCTGCAATCTTTATGGACGCCTACTCCACATCTTTCTCCCGCAGGGTGGCTGGTGGGTTTGAACCACCAACCTTTCAGTTAGCAGACAAGTGCTTAACCACTGCACCACTAGGGCTCCTTTTAGAATATATGCAGGCCAGTGTGAATCGTCAGCAATTTCATGGGAATGCACTGTAGCCCTCCCTGTTTTCTAGGCACCCTTGGAAACACTGCCGTGGAGACCAGTGCTCCTCAGCTATGGACTCTGCAGCAGCAGGTGTACAATAAACACTGAGGGCCAGGAAGGCTGGGGAGCCAGACTTCCAGTCAGCCGGGGCAGGGGGAGAGGACAGCAAGTCCCAGGGCCTCTCCTCCCCACAGGCCTCTGGGTAACCAGTCAGCCAGTGTGAATGTGGCTCTTGTCCTGGCCTCTTGCCTGAGAGCTGGCTGCCTTGGCTTCTCTGTTTGCTTTACGGCTTGGGAGTGACCCAGGATTCTGCCTAGAGACTGGAACCCAGAAAGAAGGGTCCCTGGCCCTTCATTTGTCACCTTTATGCCCACTAATGGTGTCGTCCACTGATGGCGTTGCAAGCAACCTTACCAGTAGAACAGCTCGGACTGGCCCCTCTGGAGGCACTACCGCTTAACATTGTTGTCCTAGCTAGGGTAGGCACCAGTGCCTCTCATCCTTGCTTTCGTTAACTCAGTCATGTGTTCATTCAGAAATATTTAGCTGACACCTGCCATGCACCTGGCAGTGTGCTAGGTGCTATTGGGTGCACAGCAATGACTGAGATGGGCACAGGACTTGACCCCATGGAACTTACATTCCAGTGTGTGTGTGGGGTGGGGTGGGGGTTGATTAAGAGAACTGCACATGTGAATATGAGGTTACACGCTGTGATAAATGTGATCAAAGAACAGGATGTTGTGAATACCTGTAAGGTTGAGTAGGAGGCCTCTGAGGAGGTGATGTTTAGCTTAGACTCCAAGGAAGATCAGGCACCACTAGGCACAGCGTGGAGGGAGAACCACTACGAGTGGAGGGAGGACCCATGCAGATGGAGGGAGGACCAGCACAGGTGGAAGGAGGACTGGTGCAGGTGGAGGGAGCACTGGTGCAGGTGGAGGGAGGACCAGTGCAGGTAGAGGGATGTTTCCACACCCTTTAGCCTGGCACAGTAAGGCCCTCTGAGATATGGATGCTGGTGGCTTCCACTTGTTTAATGAACTCTGACTGCACCACCCAGGTTTTTCAGTGTGTAGCACTCAGGCCACAGATGTCAGAGTCACCTAGGAAAACGTGATGGAATGTACATTCCTGGGCTGCACCTCCCCCCAGAGATTTTTATTTAAGCAGGTCAGGGGCCAGGACTCTAGAATTTGCATTTTTAATGAGCCTCCCACGTGATTCTGATATGAGTGGTCCGCTGCTCTGTGGACCATCTTGGAAAGCATTGGCAGAATAAAGTCTAAAAGTCACAGCATAACTTGCATGGCACTCATCTTTTCCTGCCTATTGTTACAGCCTTCTAACTGGTCACTTGCCTCTAGGCTTCTTACCGTTACTCCCACCACAATTGCATCCTCCACATCACTGACAGAATATTCATTTCATAACATAAATCTGAACATCCCACTCCTTTGCTTAAAATCCCTTCTTCCTTTATTCCTTATTACTTTCCAAATAAAGTCCATATTCCTTAATAAGCATTTTGTGCTTCTGCTTAAAACTGCTACTACTCCTTCCCACCTCCCAGTTACCGTTTTCATCCTTGTACCTAGCATAGTGCCTGGTGCAGGGTAAACAATCGACAAATGTTCAATGACTAGGATAATGAAAGGCTTAAATATGTCATATGAAGAATCACTGCAGGACCTGGGGATATTTCAAGTCATGAAAATAGTATCTATTGAAATTAAGCTATCTTCAGCTATTGGAAGGGCTGTGTCATGTAGAAGAATGATTAAACCTGTTTTGAGTGGCTCTAGGGTCAATCAGTTGATGTCACAAGAAGTCAGAATTTGACTCAATATAAGGAAGCATGTTCTACCAGTTAGAGCTTTTCAAGGACAGAATAACCTGTACTGGAAAATGGTAAGTTCCCCATCGCCTGAGGTATTCTAGCAGTGGGTCTATGACTACTGTCAGGCATTTTAGTAACAGTACTCAAGCGTAGGGTAGAATTTGGAAGAAACAACCTACCATTTTTTAAATCGTAGGATTCTGTGGGGGAAATAAAGATGAAGGGGGATAGGACTTCTCAAAACGGCCGAGGTCACCAAAACAAGGCAAGTCTGAGAAACTGTCACAGCCAAGAGGAGCTTAACTCCTTAACACGACAACGAAATCTAATACGGTCGACATGTCATGAGGTTGGTAACCAATGTCACAAAACAACAGGTGTACTAATCACTTATTGAGAAGCTAGTTTGTTCTGTAAACCTTCATCTAAAGTACAATTAAAAAAAGAAAAAAAAATCTAATATGGTGTCCAGGATGGGGTCCTGGAACAGAAAAAGAACATTAGGTAAAATCTGAATAAAGTATGGACTATAGTTAATAATAATAATAAGGTGAATGGGGAAGGAAAGAAAATGAACTCTCCATTACCTAGGGAAAAAGAGTATTGTGGTTAATCGTTACCATACACACCACACATGGAATGACTATTTTCCATACTATAGAATACACCAAATAGCAGTACCCTTATTCTTTCTCTGATGATACAGAAAGTGATGCGGGCTCTTGCAATGTCTATGGGTCATCATTACAAACATTAATTCTCATTGTAATACTGAAGTGTGGAAATGCCAGTTAAGAAAGACCTCTGCCAGAATATCAGATAAACCAGCTTTTACTGCTGGAACTAAAGAATTATTCTAGAAAAAAAAATGTAACAATAAAGAAGTGCATTATGGAGAGGGACAGTGACTCTCCCGCTCAATTAGTTGTTTGCATGGGGACAAATAGCCATGGCAATCTAAAGAATAATACTATAGATCAGAGGGCTAATAACAAAAGCTAACAGCTGCTACATAGTCATCAACTAAACAGCAGTTTCCACAACTGATGGCCAATAAGTTATTTGTCTTACTCATCTCTAAATAAAAGAAACAAGGAGAATGTGGCACTGAGAAACAGGATCGTGGTGAGCCTTCCTGTCAGGTATCTGCTATTTCTTTCCTCGTTTTGTTTAGTGGGGACACGGAGATTCTAGTCATTTGTATAATTTTAAATCAGACTTTTAAAGAGTTGTGATACTAAAAGTAAGCAACAGTTTTGATATCAACAACAATTTCCAGTAGTTTTACTTATTCAATAAGGCAAAGGCTATTGGGGAGGCATACCTTCTCAGTAGTTCCTAGGGTTATTTCCTTAAGAGGAATAATAAGGACATGACTGGCTCTGAGGAAATTCCTCCCGGACAAGAGCTGCTTACTAGTCTTTGCTTCTGCCCCTTCCACTATCTGAAGGCTAAACCCTGTTTCGATTAGAACCTTACCCTTCCTTTCTTCGCCTCTCCGGTTTCATTTCCTCCCCATCCCTATCTCTTCTGCATCTCTCCAATTACATTGGCTCCAGACAGTGAGTGAGCTGAAAACTGTACTGGATTTGGAAGCAGAAGATGAGGGTTCTAAGGCCTGGTCTGTCACTGACTGGTTATATGGTCTTCAGGAATTTGCTTAACTTCTCAGTTCCTCAGTTTTCTTAATCTATAAAGAGGGGGGATTGGACTATATTACCTTAGAGCCTATTCCAACATTTGACCTAACGTGGGACACACATCACCACACTTTGTGCGACTCATTTCTAAACTGGAATCATCTTCTCTTTTTTCAAAATTCCCCTCAGACTTGTTTTTTTTTTTTTAATAGAGGACTTTGCATCTATTAAACACTACAATCCTTTGCCAACTATGTCACAAGAGCTTATGTTTGTGAAGTTCTTTTTTAATAATTTTAACCTCTGAGCACACTTAAAACTCAACATGAATAATACAGTAAGAGTCAAGAGGATGGAAAAACATCTACTCCGGAATCTATTAAGTTTTATTCTTAATGTGCAATAAATATACAAATACTAGACGGGGAGTAACAGATCAAAATCTTAAAGGAAAGAAAGGATGTATTTCTTATTTACTCTGCCAAGCACGTTGCTAGGCACTTATGCACATTATTTCTGGTAATTCTCACAACAACCCTAAAAGGAAGAAATCATTGTCTCACTTATACAAGCTGAAGAAACTGAGGCTCAGAAAGGTTACACAACTAGCCTATGGTAACAACACATCCATTTTGCAGAGAGACTGGGATCTGAATCCAGGAGATGAAAATACATGTGTTTACAACCCTATGAATATACTAAATATCACTGAACTGTACATTTAAAAATGGCTAATTTTATGTTATATGAATTTTACCTGAATAAAAAAGGCAAAAGAAATTTTTAATTAAAAAAATGTATGTTTCATTGTTTGCGTCAATTTAACTAAATCTCAATATGGCAAACTGGAAATGACCTAGAAGACAGCTTTCTAACAGCTAGCTCTGTGACCTTGAACAAGTTGCTTAGCACCTGCAGACTTCAGGTTTCCCATATACAAAATAAGGGAAGAGTGGAGCAGATGGATGGTTTCCAGCCCCCTCCCCTCCCACCTCCCCTACTTCGCTTCTAACAGTCTGTAGTCTGAGTTTGGTCTATGGCAGAACACTAACTGGTCTTCATTTCCCCCTTGTGGGTGAAAGCTGAACTGTTAGTATGACTTCAAAATAATGTTACTGTGACTTCAGAATAGTCTATTCAATTAAAAAAAAAAAATTACCAAAAACAACAGCAACAACAATAAAAAACCCAAATCAAACCATCCATTTGACATCATGCAGATAAAATAAAATAAAATGAATAAATGAATACTTTGCTTTCTACCAATTCTTCTATGATATTGACACAAACTTAAACTCATAACCTTTCTAAACAAAAATAACTACATATGGTCTTAAATGTGATCAAAAACAAAGGACAGATCAAACAGACATTTCTCTCTCCCCGACTCACTCTAGTTTTCTATTTTTTCAGAACTGACCCTTTCAAGAATCTGTCAGTATGTTAAAAAAATACCATAAACAAAATTAAAAGGCAAGAGATGTGGGGTGGGAGGGAGGAGAAAACCAGCAATATGGATAAAATCAAAAGTTAGTATCTATAATATAAAAAAGAGTTCCTAGATATCAATAAGATATCAACGTTCCCCACCCCAAATGGGCTAAGGATCAGAATGGGCTATTTGCACAGAAAGAAATAAAAATGGTCAATAAATATATGAATTATTTACTCTCAATTAAAAAATTAAAGAAAAGCAATCAAAACACGAGATCATTTTTCATCTATCAAATTGGGCAAATGTGGTTAAAAAGGAAGATAATATTCCATATGGATGACTGTTTGGAAAAATTGGCCTCCTCTTAATCTACTGGTGTTGATGTAATTTGGGACAACTTTCTAGGGGACAGTTTCCCAAGATATATTAAAAGCCATAAAAATATTCTTACTTTTCAGCCCAGAAATTTCACTTATAGAAAATAAATAGAGACCTGAATTAAGATTAATATTAGGGACCTTCACTGCTGCTTTATTTTGTAGAAGGAGACAGTTGGAAAAAATATGTCTCGCAGTAAGAGTTTGATGGTGAATCCTTGAATGGAATGTTTTACAAGTATTAAATGTGATCTTAGTAAAAAAAAAAAATATATATATATATATATATATATAAATTAGAAAAACGTTCACTGTATAGGGTCACTATGAGTTGGCATCGACTCGATGGCAATAGTTGTTTTTTTTGGTTTATGTCTTAAGTGAAAAAAGAAGATTGCAATCCGTGTGTGCAGTATGACATCACTTTTCTTTATACATAAACACATTGAAAAACACACTAAAAAGTTAAAATCTGGTTATCTCAGGACACTAGGATAACAGATGACTTTTATTTTCTTCATCTTGCTTTTCTGTTTCTTTTGTTCCCTAGTTTCCTACCATCTTTTTTATCATTACTTTTGTAATCATAGAAAAAACAAGACAAATTTTTAGTGTTTACTGGTGATTCTAAATTCTCTAGCTGGGAACAAATGGAAAAAGAAAAGATTCAAAGGCTATCAACACCTGTTCATCTATCAGCAGAGTCTATGTTGAGCAATATATTACAGGACACATCTTTGGGTATGTTGTTTCTAAGGCAACAAAGAGTAATGTAAGGGAAAAGAGAAAATAGGAGCCTGCCTCTTGCTTCCTCAAGAATGCACCACAGGAAGGCATGATTTGTATTTTTACTTTAATCAGTACAGCTCATGCTGAATTAAGAGCTATTTCTCTCATTAAGGCAGCGTTTTCTAATTCCTTTGTATCAATCAGACCATCAGTCGAGTAGAAGAAGCGCAGCTTGGCATGTCTGGTTAAAATTCAGGAGTGCTGGTGACACTCATTACACATTTACCTGTAATTTATAGAGCATGACAGGAACTGATGGATTACTCATGTGCTTGCACACACAAAACCCACCGTTTAAAAAGACACTTATATGGCTGAACGATAAGTCTCTATGTTATCTTGGAGAAGACAAAGTGATTTATAAAGACACAGAGAGGACCGCAGCAGTTCCTATATGTCTAAAGGTGACACCTCCTTCACATCTTGAGCTGTAAAGACTCTTATTCTCACTGGGAAAACATTAAGTAACCCCCACGCCCTAAAAAACCCATATGCACTGCCGCCAGAAAAATGGCAGATCCTTCCTCACCAGTTTTTGCAAGCATAACAATAAGGGGACATTTAACAGCCTTGTTTTCATTCTGTAAACACGTCTAGCTTCTATTACCTCTCTTAAAGAAAAAGGAGTAAAGAATGAGGACTCTATTGGTAATGGTAACTTGAGGAAATTAAAGAGGCCAGTTTGGACAAAGGGAGCATTAGTGAATACCCTAAATCGTACACATACATTAGCATTTTATTAAAAGGTGTGTCACGGTTTACCTGCCTTAAAATTAAGTGTAAGAAAAGCACTCCACCGTCAGGAATCCCTACTCTTCATAGCAAAGGGAGGAAAAAGTGTAGTGATTATCTGCATCACTAAGGTAAAAAAAAAAAAAAAGCTACAGTTAGAACTACTTCAGCTAATTCAAATGAAAGCAGAGATGTCCACCCCAACTCTCTCCTGAAATTACTCAAATCAGTGCCTCTATTTTCCAGTATGTTTTAAAAATTCAACTACAGAATTGAACAGAAACCATCTAGGCCACACCCTCCATTTTCTGGAACGACCACAGCCGAACTGTTTTCAAAAAATGAGAATCTGAACTATTGCTTAAGACATCAAGAGAAGGAGATTTCCTGGTGGGAGATGAATTAGACAGAACAACAGCAAAGGCAGAAAGCTGGTTTTCTGCTGTTAAAATATCAGTTCGGGATAAGGAAATTCTTTTTAAGAGGCTTATAAATCTATGACCTCCTACAGCCTAAGAGTTGCATAAGTATAGCCTAATCAGAAGGACTTGGGGCCCTGTATTTGAAATATAGTCTGATAATTTGTTAAATGATAATCTTCAGAGATAGAAATGTTACACGTAACAAAAATCTGGGTTGTCTTCCTGCGATTTCAAGTGCCCAAAGTTCCAAGAGGGGAAAATAGAGGGAGGGGAGAAGAGGGCTCAATCTGTGGCAGATGGAATCAATGTAATGAACTTAGGTTCTGTGGAGAGACTTGTGGCCACAGTTTAAAAGTTACCATTATGTATATCCAAGTCATTCTAGGATAATGCAAGTATCTTTAAAATCCAATGTGTGAGGAGCAAGAGAACAGACTATTTAACAAAATTATCCTACGTTTTCTGATTTGTTTCACCCATATTTTCATGTTTTCCTAAGATATGAACAATTCACTAGTCAAGAAAATAAAAGGAATATGTATATTCTTTTTATTTTTTTGTGGTGGTTTAATATTTTGTTTTAAATTATAGTAAAGAAATAGTGTGGAGAGTCAAAATCCCAATACTCTTCATGCATAAAATAAAAGGATCCTTCCCACCCTGATCTTTTGAGTTTGCTTTCCAATCAGTAGTTTCTGTCTTGATTCCTAGGTAGTGGCTGCCTGGAGTGCCACTCGAAAAATAATCCCAAGGCCACATCCAGCACAGCTAGAAACAGTACCTGATCGATTAAGTATTGTCTCTCACACCCAATAGCTGCTCAAAAGGTGAAAAGGAGGAAAAGATGCACAGACATTGTATACCAGTTATTCAAAATGCACTTTTTATTCACTTTAACACAGATGATTTTTAACAGTTGAAACAAAATATCTGATACACAAGTTTGAGATTTTTAGCAGCACCTGCAACAAGAGGATTGTGGTATACCTCAGAATAAAGAAGAGATGGCTGAGGCAGGCACAAATTAACCTGAAATTCATCAATCCACTGAAGACATGTGGAATCAGAGGCCCCTGAATGTTAGCCCAATGCATGAAAATAAATCTTCTGTATGATGTTTAAATGGACCATTGAAAAACAGAATACAGTTCTAATTAGAAATATCTCATTCAAAAAAATCTAGTGTCCCTTTAAAAAAAAACACCCACTGAAAACATTGCAGTGCACATTCTAGGGTATGCAGTCAATTCTAAACCTATATGCACAGTTCCTGGTGCTCACAGATTTCAGCCTTTGGTGTTTTGTAACCTAACCCAAACTATACGTCAGCACCCCACTGGAGGGCTACTCACCAAAATGCCACTGTTTTTGTCACTTAATGTTCAGTGCTTTCATTAAGATATTGTGGAGTGATTTGGCAGACAAAAAATTTGGTATGGCTAAGGGGAAAGGGGCTTCAGTTGACCTGCCAATAAAATTAACACTTGTCTTGGATGGACAGAAGGCCTATGAATGGGACACGCATGTGATGTTTTACTCTAATGACCACATGCTACTCTAATAGAGACAAGTACTTTTGTGAGTTGATGGAGGTCTTTATGAAGGCCTGAGATCTACAAATAGAAACTATCGTAAGCAGAGTGCAAGTAGAAAGAGAAGGCCTCAGGTCTCATGCACTTAAAAACAACTAGCATTTAACAGTCCTGACTACAGCAATGTACAGATTTTCACTGTAACATGCTTGTAGCAAGATGATCATACAACCTGGAAACCAGTGTGGCTGGCTACAGGCATAGGCAGGATGGGGACCTCTACTTAAGAGCTGTGGGGTCCCAGTTCTGGCTTTGACTTCTGGCATCAAAGTTAATTGGACAATGGGGTCAGGACTATATCTTAATTGGAAATAACTGGGTATTACTGGGTTGAAATACCTTCCTCCACTTGACTATGTGGCCAAAAAGTCCCTAGCTCTTAAAGCACATACGGTCCCACATGTAAGGCTGATTCCATATGTGGCTACAACGGAGAGTTCTAGGCTGTATTCCTGTGAAGAGCCCCACCCCCTCCCTGGCCTAGGTCTCTTTTGGGGGTCATTTATAAATGTCCCTCACCACCTTGGGGTACTATTTTTATCATAGATGTTATAAAGTATAGATTAAAAGCTATGCAGGACAAACATCCACCAACAGGAACTAGACTGGCAGTCGTGGTAATCAAAAACTGACAAAACGTTTTTGCATTTTAACATGTTTTCTTTAGGATGTTTATATCGGGGCACATAAGAGTTACTCAGAGCTCGAGAATTTTTCCTGCCACAATACTAAGATCCCTTCCAGCTCTAAGTTGAAGGCTAATCACAGAATAGAGTGAGAATTTTTAAAGTCTCTCTCCATCGTCTTAGTTGTTATCTTAAGACAGATCAAACTATAACATGGCACTGAAACATAGTTTATAGATTCATAGAACTTAGAGCTGGAAGGGATCTTAGACCAAACATCTAGCCAGTACAGAAATTCTTTTTATGGCATTTTAACAGATGGTCATCCAGCTTTTTCTTGAATATTTCCAACGGAGGTGAGCTCACCATTAAGGCAGTCCATTCTACTGTTGGACAACTGTAATTAGGAGAAAGTTCATTCTAACACTGGGTGAAAGTCTGCTCTCTTGCCACTTTTATTGTCCTAATTTGGCTGGCTGAACATACAGTGCAACATACAAGAAAGCTGTTCCTTCTTCTACAATAAATATTCATGTTAAGGAACCGTGTAAAAAAAGTCCATTATTCCCCAATCTTTTCTGAAGCCTCCTCTGTGAGCCCAGCCCGGTAGTCCAAAGGACCATCTAAATTATGAGCAGAGAGCACTGCACCCAAAGCCATACATATACTAAGCATCATTGCTAAATTGATGAGGTTGTCAGAGAAGCAACATCTCTACGCAGCAAAAGTAGATTTATGAAGTAAAAGCAGACCAACCATTTATTTGCAAGAGTGGTTGGCAAATTTAAGCTTAATTCATTCACTAGTACCCTGTCACTTCAAACACAAGGAGTATAATGAATTTCCAGTGTCATTAGTGTGTCTATTATTGAGGTGGTATTTTTTGAAAAGCTCCAAGAGGGAGCAAACAATACATAAGGATTTAAACAAGGCAGTGTACATTATTAAACTTTTGCATTCCTAATCATTACAGCCTCTTTATAATTCAAGCTTCAGATGTCCTTGTTTGCATTTGTATTTTTTATTGTCATACAGCCCAGAGTCTTATTTTTTTTCCTTTTGGCAGAAATGTCAGAAACTGCTTGGCAATAGTCTGATGGTGACATTTGTTAGTCGGTTAATGGAACGCTTTAAGAGATGGCCGTAGCTCTTTAACTCCTTCATGCGGCTGGGTTCTGGGTTTACATTGTGATTTGAAAAATATTTAAATCTCTCAGGACTAAAGCTTTCTGAAATGTCCTGATGCACACAGAAGGGGAAATAGCAGAAATCACACAAAATGCACTTGGCTTGGTAAAGCTTTTTTTTTTTTTTTAATCGTTCTACAACTTCTATTCGAAAGGCCCTGATTCACAATCACAACCTTGTCTCTTACCCTTTTGTGTGTGTGTGCACTCTTTGAGGGGCACGGTTATTCTTACACTACCAACTGACCGATTTAGGGCACACTTTTAAAAGGCTCCCTACTTTTAACAACATGAAGATCCTGCTTTGGAGCCACTGTTCAAGTCTATAGTATGACCTAACATGCAATGCTCCAGCTGTTCCTCTACAGCCAACACCTGCCTGACAGCTTCTTCAAAGGCCACTGTCACATTAGTATCATCTTTGGCACTTGTTTCTAGATAAGGGTAATCCCCATTCTCCATGCACCAGGCTTGCGCCTCCTCAGTAGTCACTTGCCTATCCTCTTTGTCTACCTTGTTACCCAGAACTACAAAGGGGAAGTGCTCAGGGTCCTTCACATCTGCATAGTAGATGAACTCTTTCTGCCAGTTGCCGAGGTTCTCGAAGCTCTGCCGGTCATCCACACTGAAGGTCAAGAGGCAGCAGTCTGCTCCCCTGTAGAAGGGCGTCCTAAGGCTCTTGAAACGTTCCTGCCCTGCAGTGTCCCAGATCTGGAGGGTTACAAAGCGTCCATCTACTTCCAGATCGCGGTTTAAAAACTCTACCCCTATGGTGTGAAAAGCTTGGGAGTCAAATTTATTGGTTACATAACGGTTCATAAGGGAGCTTTTCCCAACTCCACCGTCACCCAAGAGAATGACCTTTAAGAGCAGGGATTTCCCACTCATTGTTGCAGTACCAGACGGGGAGGAGTTTGTAACCAAGAGAACCTGAAAATAAAAGAAAAAGTAGGAGGGAAAACGGTTAAACCTAAAACTGAAATCAACTTCATAGCAAATTTCTCTGAATTATAAGAGGGCTTCTAATTTAACTTCTCTTGATTCATGCCCACTGATTGATACAGTACAGCAGAAGGAATAAAACTTTTTGCACAAGGGATAAAAAGGTTTTGCTTTTTTGAGGTCTCTTGCCTGTGCCAGGAAAATGGCTGAATGCCATAGGTAAAAGGATTAGCAGATGGTGCTGTAATTTGGTTCAGTTCTGACCCTATTCTAGGGGTGAAAGCCTGGAACGGGAATGCCACTTGAATGGGTATCCATATTAGCTTCTGATTTGAACAGTTCCAAATAAGAGGCAAATTGTATGGAAATGATTTGGGGTTTCAAGTCCTCTCCTAAATGGACCCAGGAATTACTGAGGACAGAAAACTGCATGAGCTGGATTCTTGATTCTGTCAGTAGAGACCAAGACCACAATTAGGCTGGATTCCAGAATCTGGAGGGATAAAAAGGTCAAGTTTCTCTAGGCATTTGACCCATTATACTTTCATTGATATAGGACAGCCTTATAAGTAAAGAATCTTCCATCATCTTTTCTTCATGGAATAATGGCACTTAAGTTGATGACAGTTAACTGCTACCAATGTAACAGCTATTATTAAGGAAGAAAATCTTGAATAATTTATTAATTTTGAGATTTAGGTTCTAATTCCATAATAGCAATATATGAAAACATACTGCAAACTCTAAAGTGCTAATAATTATACAGCACCCTTCTTGCTACCTCCATAGCATGTCTACACATGGAATGCCTAGAGTGTATCTTAAAATAAAAAGATCAAATGTTTACCGAGCAACTACCTTGTGTGAGATTTCTGTTAAGTACTTTCACACTAGGTCCACTGTGGGAACTCAACAATGATTATTTATGCAAGAGACCCAGAGGGATGAAAAGGTAATCATTAATGAAAGGAGCCCATGACAAAGTGCTTCTGAGGCACACATACTTGTAAAAGAATTTTTTAAAACCCAGTAGGACTTAAAGTAAGGAGCCCTGGTAGTGCAATGGTTAAGCGCTCGGCCGCTAACCAAAAGGTTGGCAGTTTGAACCCTCTCAGTGGCTCCCCAGGAGAAAAACCTGGTGATCTGCTTCCATAAAGATTACAACCTAGGAAACCCTATGGGGCAGTTCTACTCTACCTGAGGTCGCTATGAGTTGCTTTAGACTTGATGGCACCTAACAACCACAGGCCTTAAAATAATTCTGGTGTGTATATGTACTTAGTATAATTTTTTTCTACTTATTAATTTTTAAGAGGGTAAATGAAAAAATATATATAAAAATTTATAGTTTGTCTCCATGAAATACCTACCTAGTTAGGTCTTTACCACAATTTTAGTCTTTTCTTTTTCCTGTTGTTTTATTCTTTCTTTTTAGGGTTCTAAAAGACAGATTGTGAAACGTTATTTTAAAATATAGGTAATAAAACAAAGCTAAGGCTACATATGTATATATATAGATACAGATACACACAAATACACTCAAGTCAGAAAAGAAAACAGAGGAACCTCAACTTACATACAGAGGATACTTCTCACAAACATACTTAAGAGTTCAAAATGCTACAAATGCCTAACATGGGCAAAAGAATTCTACTGCAAGAACTTTAACTTATCCTAACTTGAGTGTACCTTATACAGTTTTTAAATTTTATATTGTCTCTCCATTGAAAAAATCAAAGTAAATAGTTGATAATAAATCAAAGAAAATAGTTGATATTCTCAACAGATGAGATTCACGAAAGGGAAAGCATAGAGGAATCTAAGATATGTTGAAGTCCTAAACCAGAGATGAAACTCCTTCCTTTTATACCTATCCAAGTTCCTGTCTCCAAGAAAGGGATTAGGGCACTCATCAGTCTGCCTCAAGGCTGTCTCTGCAATTGATTCCACAAGATCAGAGAAGAAAAATTATGATTGGGGACTCATTGTTTACACATATATTCTCTCTGCTAGTTATTTTACTTATTAATTTAGGTCATCTGTCTTTAATGCAGGCTTTAGTGTTCAGCTGGATTTATTAAATTTACTAAATTTAGACACATCTTCATTTAATATTAGACTTAATTATGGCAAGGGTCTTATTGAAGAAGCATCAAGAGTACTAAAAGGAAAAATAGTTTCTAGATCTGTCGAGTGTTCTTTCCAGTTAAAGAATAAAGAAACTTAAAAAAAAATCTCTGCTGCATAACAATCTCATGTTAAATTTTGTCAGATATAAAGCATATAATAAGAGACTCATTCGGGAGCTAAATCAGTAATTATGACTTTAAATATATTGATAGGTTTTATCCTCCTTCTTGGTCTATATCTACTCCACAGAATTTTCAAGTTTCCTATTACTCCAGCTTTTTGTTCTCTTTTTTTGTCAAATTGCTGTCTTTGGAAATAGCTCAAGTAAACAAACATTTCTTTAGATGGAGATGAAACAAGTGTTAGCACACTTCTTTATTTTTTTTTTTATACTGGTGTGTGGGATAATTTTACAGAGCCGAACTCTTGAACTCTCCCTTAAAAAAGTAACAAAAGGAAGTACAAACTTGGGCACAGTACTGATGGTTAGTATTAAGGGCCCATGCCAAATGAGCTTCCTTAAGTTTCCAGCAAACAGGTGTTTGCATCATTAAACGACTCACTAACCCTATTTTCCCAGCTGTGGATCAACTCAAGAGACGGGTCAAGGACTGAGTGAATATGGAAACCAAATGCTCAGCTCCAGGAATAATGATGTAGTATTAATAACTAACTGAGATAATGCTGCAGTTGCTCGTGCATTCCTTATTTGGTCATGTGCACGCATAACTTCTGGATACATAGGCTCTATACCAGGGAAAAGGGAGGAAGAGCAATGTCCGTTAGCGTCAAGAGCTCTGGGCTGGCAGCAATCAGGACCCCAGGGTCTTCATCCCTGCGACACCATTCATTTATTTTATGAACTTGGGCAGGTCATTTAATCTTTTTGTATTTCAATATCTTCCAATATAAAAATACAGCTGATAATACCTATTCTATTTAACTCCCAGGATTTAGAGGAAGATGAATAATTTAAGAAGTTTGCAAAGATTTGTAAGCATTTCTTGAAAAACCTGGTTTGAGATTTTTCCTCCTCTCGTTCTTACACGTCCTTTCATTCATGGGTGCAGGCCTTGTGACCCTGTATTAACCCTGCTCAGAAAGGGCCTGCCAGTGAGAGGATAACAATTCTTCCGTTTCTTTCTTCAATATCTGAGAATGCCTTGCTCCCCAACAATCTTGAGCCTCTGCATATGGCACAGAATCTCAGTGTTGGAGGGACCTTAAGGGTTGTCTGGTCCAATCCTGTTACTGATGCTTGAGCATACATGTGAGTGCCTACTGTGTGCTGTGTCCTCACTGAGAAGACCCTCCACTCTCCTCTGCTGTCTCTAACTCCCATTTGTTTGCTAGAGGTAGAAATGAATACAGTCTAGGCTTGTCTCCTTGCCTCCAGTCACTAAATCCTGCTGATTTTTGCTCTGCATATCCTTTTCTAGTCCTCTGCTATCATCCTCATCTTGGCCCACATCTCCTCACATCTAGTCTATTGTGAAAGCTTCCTAGCTGTTCTCTCTCAGCCTCTGGTCTCTCTCCACCCAATCTAATTTGCAAAACTTCACTACTTGAACACTCACTGGGTGTAGACACTGTTGGAAATACATAAGTGTTTAAGACAAGGTCTTTCCTTTAAGTAGTTTAGAGACCAACATATAAGCTTAAGCTCTCATGGTTTACGGTTGAAATAGTATCATTATACTGTCTTATTTTGTTAGCAATCTTTTTCTAAGTCTGTCTTTCCTACACAACCGCATTTTAAATTCCTGGATAGTAAGGTCCCTGTTTGTATACGTCTTTGAAGCCCCGTGGCATGCAGCACCAGGGTCCTCCATAGAGACAATCAATAAATATTTGTTGATGAATTGACTGATTAGGTAGGTGCCTGGAATTAATGCCTTCGAATTGGTGCCAAGGTACAATAGATCCACAGTTCTGTAATATGTCCAAATACTATTATTTATAAGGTGACTAAAGAGCAAAAGGTTATGGACTTATCTGGTTCATTTTCCAGATGGTACCTAACAGGAATGCCACCTGTTGAAAGTTAGTGGAGATACTGCGGTTTCACTCCTCTTACCTTTAATTTTTTAAAAAAATATACATTTTTCCATTAGCACTAAAAAACAAGAGCAGACTAATTATCTGCACTTTGTTTTCAGTAGGTGCTGGCATCCCCACTATCATTCATCATCTTTGAAAATGAGTATGATGTCCTTTAGGACATACTTAAATTAAAAAGAACTAGCAAAGGATAAAAGCAAATAAAACTATTTTTTTCCTTTCCCAGAATATGCTAAATTTAAGCCAAACCTTATACAAGGTAGCATGAAGCAGGCAAAGGAATTCTTAATAACCCTAAATACACTTAATAGGAAAGTCAAATCCTTTATGCATATTGTATGGGTCCTATATCAAGTTAAGATTTGGACCGAGATGCTTATTCTGATTTTGGTCCTATTCAGAGGAAGTGATGGCTTTAACTGACTCAAATACCCTAGAGATGCCTTTTCTCGTTCCTATCTCTCTCCCAAATAGATTAACAAACATTTTCTAGGGATCGTTTATTCACTTTTCTTTTTTCCAATTAGGGTTCTCAGTCTTGGTCAGTAAAGTGAATTAAGAATTCACATAACCAATGCTCCCCATCTTTCTTTGTTCTTCAACGCATATGAAACCTTCTGAATCTGCTCTGCCTGCACCCACATAAGCTGATTAAAATCATTGTATTTGGTTAGAGGATGCTGGGAGTGGAGGTGCGGAAAGAGGCAGTACCATGAAAAGAAAGAGGTTGAGTCTTTGAAAATAGTACATTTTAGTGTGATGATGGAAAGAAGAGAGACAGAAAAGAAAATTGGTAACATCAGTTTGGTTGCTATGGGTGGAATGATGCTCAAAATCAGTAGTACAGGTTGAGAGCAAGTCTTGAGAGGGAAGAGTACTGCAGGAGTGGATGGGAGAAGAGCAGTAGGGCTAGTCAGTGGATGAGAGTGGCCCTGGTGGCAGTCCGCACAGAGGAGGAACCACTGGTGGAGCTGTTGGGAAAGCCCATCTTGTGGTGACACACTGGTCGGGCTCATTCAACTCACTGCTGAATGCTGGCACAATATTTGGAAACACTACCCTGGAGAACTGGGTGGGGCTTTCTTCAGTCTATTTAAAAATTAACACAAATAAGAAATGACTGTACCTTTGAGATGCTCTAACTTAAGTGGTGTAGGTTGTTTCCAGTACAACCTGATGTTTGATGGGAGGGAGGGTTAGTGTCAGGGAAGCCCTCTGACGCACTGGATTCTAACAAGTTAATAGCTACATCCATGCTATGAGTCCAAATCCCACAGCTGTCATGCCACTGGAACGATATACCCACATCTATGCCCACCTTTATATACTATATGCAACTTGAAGGGTCCAATGTGGAATTTCACTTCTAACCCTTCACTCCTCAGAACAACAGCTCTAAGCCTATGAGCCCAATGGCACGCTAGACAGCAAATTGACACTGCTCCCAGGCCACTTCTTCCTTGGGAGACTACCTGAAGACAAATAGGTAGATAAGGTTTGGATGACATTAGGCTAGGAGGGCACAGGAAAGAGAAGCTTTCTGAGGAGACCAGGAATGCTGGCATCTCTGTGACAGGGGCACTGTTACCACAGGGGACCTAGAAAGTGAGATGCTAGACACATTCCCAACTACCTCGGACCCACTGCACCCCCAGCTCTTAGAGCGAGTCGCTGTCGCGCATGCGCACTGAGCCACACCCGCTCCCCACGGAGCCCTGCGCCTCTCTGTCTGGCTTTGGCAGCTGCTCTGGATTACTCAGCAACGCCCCCCTTTACCATCACCTACCCCCACAACCCCAGATCCAACCTCGGCAGAGCCTAGGCCCGTTCAAGGTGCAAGTGGCCCCGGGGGCCACCTAGAGCTCCCTTTCTCCCTCTTCCCACAGGCCCCCCCACCGCTCGGCCTCCTGGGTCCGCCGGCCCCTTGCCCCTCTCCCTGCCCGCGCACAGGCACCTTACCCAATAGAATGGGAAAGAGACAGGAAAGGGCTGCGGGTGCCAGGTAGGTCGGCTCTGCGTACCTGGGGTCCGGTTCCTCTGCGACACCGTCACAGCTCCCGCTGCCGCCTCGTCCTCAACGGGGCAGCAAGTGCAGCTTGGACCTCGGTGGCCTGACAGCTGCCGCTCGCGCCCGCCGCTGCCGCTGCCGCCGCGCAGCGTCTCGCGCCCGCGCCCGCCAGAGGAGGGGGCGGGGCCCGCACCGCCTCCTCGTGCCCCTTTCTTGGGGCCGGGGACCCCGTGTCGCCGCCTCCTGCCCTTCCACGTCGAGGGCGCTCCCTGGCTCCCTCACTCTTCTTTCGTTCTGCGTGTCCAACCCTGGTCTCCCTTGTCCTCCTCCCATCTCCTAGTCGATTAGGAGGCACAGTGACAATGGAGCGTCAAATATTTTTCTCCCACGTAGCTCCTCTGCAGTCTGGGGCCTGAGCCCTCAGCCAGGGCTGGCCACAGCTCTCTTTACTGCAATTATCCTCCGACCTGCCTCTTTCACCCTACCTCTAGACCCTATACTTTTGCCAAGGGGGATAGCACACGCACCCTCTTGTTTTGAATAACTCAGGAAAATACATGATCACAACACATTACCAGGCCTTCTAGAAGACTACTGCTCATAATGTTCTCATGGCAATTCAAATGGAAATGTTCACATCTGTAGCTCAGGCATGGAAGACATACTGCCCTTTACCCTTACCGGTTACTGTTCTAGAGGGCTACCCGTAAAAAAAAAAAACCGTTGCCATCCAGTCAATTCCAACTCACAGCAACCCAATAGGACAGAGTAGAACTGCCCCCATAGGGTTTCCAAGGAGCAACGACCTTTTGGTTAGCAGCTGTAGCTCTTAACAACTGCGCCACCAGGACTCCTACAGGGAGCGTTATCCGAGCTTCCTGGAATTGTTGCTGGAGTAGAATTCAGGATTTTCCAATTGTGCCTACACAAGAAAACACAAGAAAACATTGGGCCCATACCATCACCACAGCACTAATATTGTCCTTCTCAGAATCAGTAATAGCCTGACCCTAATGGCTGCAAAAAGGGCTGTACTCTGTCCCCAGTCATTAATTCCCAGAAAAAGGACTGCGCTGAACTCATTGCTGCTTTAAAACACTCATCAAATGAAATGTACAAGTTAACCTCCACAGAGGAAGGCAGTAATCTGAGAATATGAATCCAGCCTCCACTATCCCCACCCCCAGTCCCTTCTTGTTGCCTCCTGTGGCTCTCTGGTACCTACACTAGTTTGTGATTCTTTCCTGGAATCAGAGGAAGAGGAGGCTCCTGGGGTCGTTTGGCCTGCACTTCATCTCTCTTTCAGGCAGATTCATCTCTGAAGCTTCTCCCAGGTCTGGAAACCTGTGCCTGTGTAGTACTGCCCTCACTCATCATGTGCTCCCTAGGGGCCCTCACACCTGCCCTCCCTTCTTCTAGGCCACTCTCCCTCTCTCTTCGCAAGTCAGCTACTCAATCACACCCTCATGCCCCAGCTTAAATGTCACTTCCTCGGGGTAACCTTTCCCCATACCCCCAGAATAGAGAATGTGCCCCAACTTATTCTCTCGTAGCTTCCTATTGCCTGTTGTACTTTTCTTTTATAACACTTATCCATTTATGATTATATATTTAAATGTATGATTATCGTGCTTGGTAAAGTAGAGGGTCAGCAAAAAAGAGGAAAACCCTCAACAGGATGGATTGACACAGTAGCTTCAACAATGATTGTGAGGATGGCACAGGATCGGGCAGTGTTTCATTCTGTTGTTCACAGGGTCGCTATGAGTCGGAGCTGACTCAACGGCACCTAACAACAACAACATGATTATTTGCTTGACAGCTGTCTTCCCCACTAAACTATATCGCACTATCACATCAAGGACTGTGACGGTTTTGGATCGCCATTATATTCTCAGAGCCTAGGGCAATGCCTGGAACATAGGACATGCTCAGAAAATATTTGTCGAATATGAATGAATGTTGTACCATCAATAATAATTGTTATTTTTAAATGAAATGAAAGGACCTAACTGAATTCCTTGTGCTCCTATTTAAACCCACCCCATATCTCAGCCCCTACACTAAAACTCTCTTTCCTTATGGAGAAGAGATGCATACAATCCTCTAAATCAATTTTTAACTTGCACATCCTTATCTGTAAGAAAAAGAAAACCTTTGAGCATGCACCTCATTATATGTATATGAGGAGCCTGTGTGGAACAAGTGGTTTGCGATAGGCTGCTAACCTAAAGGTTGGCAGTTTAAACCCGCCCAGTGGTTCCATGGAAGATTACAGCCCAGAAAACCCTATGGAGCAGTTCTACTCTGTAACACATGGGGTCACCATACGTATTTATAGATTACATAAATGTACTAATGTGTTTATATATGCTATCCACCATAAAAACACTCCAACATGGAAATTGAAAAAGAATGAGAAAACATCGGTATGTTGATGTTCCAATATTTTCTTTCTGCATCCCAATAAATTGTCTTGTGGACTGCTCTAAATAACAGTCCTTCATGTTAGAGTCTCTCATCTCTAGGTGTAATAATCTAGATGCTTTTTTCTTGGTCCTTTCTTCATAGATACAATTTTCCAACACTTTGATCATCTCTGAAAATCCTCCAAACTTATTTGCAAGTTTTAAGGGCCTTTGAATTTCTAGACTTGGATGCTCAGTTCTGTAGTCAGGATCTTATAACTGCTGAAGGTATCACACATTTGAAGAACGTTGGAATCCTTGGGGATAAGCAAAATCCTTTGTTAGCCCAAAGACTCCTAACTGCAAATTCTATATTAAAAGTCTCTAGAGGCCACTTGAAAAACAACGTCTGCCCAGAATAGCAGCAACATAACTACAACTAGTTGTGAGAGAACAGCACAACGTTTCAAAGTTGTGGCTCTCAAATGGGACTATTCAAAAAAAATCCATTACTGAGGTCTGTCAAAGCACAACATGGTTCGTGAATAATGAAATAATAAAATATATTTGCAACACAGTTACACACACACATACACAGTTTTCTAATGAAAATAGAATCATAGTGTGGTCAGTAGATAGGAGGTTATAACTACACCAAGATTACCTTAAGATACTAGCGATAAGGTTACCTTCTGAGAATGACACAACACACAAATCAACATTCAATGAATGAGATTAATTATCTCCAAAAATCCCCAATCCTGAGTCAGTTTCCAATACATTGACCTGGGCTTCAAGAAGACATAAATAAAATGTGATTTAATATTAAAAAAAAAAAAAGCCTTATTCACGTTAGCAGGATACTTATGAACAGAAGCGTTCCAGGGTCAAATAAATTAATAAACATGGCATACTATTTCCCTTCCTGGAGAGTCACAATGTATACAGCACATTAAAAGGCTCTTGGAGTCCTTCAGAAAAGGAAACCATTGTTTGTTTGTTTTTGTAAAACCCAACTTTTCCCAAACTTTTGTGACCTATTAATAGGACTATTGTACCTCAGAACCCAGTTTGGCAACTGCTGTCCTAATCAGTTATACAAGGTCATAAAGTGGTAACAGAAAGACATTGGTTTGGCTTGAACAAGGGTGGCAGTAGATGTCAACCTGCATGGTGATGCAGACTGATTTGTAGTGGCTTCCTGGAGAACTGTACTGTGAAGGATATCAAGGCGAATGTCTGCCATAGACGAGGCAGTGTGTTTGCTATTCTTGGCCTAGAGTATTTATGTGACAACTGTACAGTCCATATTTTCTGGGTAGTTCTGATTTCAAATATTTTGTTCTGTTGCCCCATATGTATAATGATACTTATCAGATACTTACCATCTGATTTTTGATTAAGAAAACATGGTAGATACAGGTATATGAAAAGTAAACTGGGCAGTAAGAATTTGTCAATATTTATCCATCATTGTCCAAAAGCAAGTCACTGTTTCTAGTGACACAACTATTTTACTTGAGATATGGATAGTCTTGTGGAATAGGGATACTTTTCAGGTTTTTCCATAGCCTGAAGGAAATATCCCTTAAGATCATCCAATTATTGAAAGTATCAGTATGGACTCAATTTTATTATGTTTAAAACAAATGTATTTTCTAGCTCCATCCATTGAAAACGCCTAGAAACAATGAAAAACCCAGTGCCAAAGGGAACTTCTAGTGCCCAGATTGAGGTTCTAAATACAATTTCCCAATAAAAGGAATCAGGGTTCCTTAGAAAAATGGCTGATGCCACATTGATAACAGGAAATGTCCAAGATGAACCTGGAATATCTTGTCACACCAGATAGGAAGGAAGCTAACAAATACTACTAGGGTTGTGTCAGAAGGACTTCAGAACCAACTTGAAGGGGCTCTCATTGGCAAAAGATGGGACAATTTGAGAATCAATAAAGGTAATAACTACAATGGATTGAAATGTTTCAAATATGTTGAACTATTTGAGTTGATAATGATACCTAAAAATCTAATCGGTCAACGTTGGAGAATGCTAGGAAACTAGCTCATTATTTTGAAACTAGTAAATAAAGGGAATGAGTCAAACATCTATCCGGACTTTCCTATACAAATCGTTCCTCAGTGTAGCAAAATAGTTGGTGAGGAAAACGTTGTTTTATAGACGATTTCCAGCTAATAAATTAAGAAGGAAAGACAGAATTTTGCAACATCTAATGAATTAATGGATCTAGGCAATAATCATCAATGTCTGCAAACATTACAAAAGAATGATAACCATTTTAATTGACGGAAAAACTCAGCAGCACCTGTGAAGACCTTTTTCCAAAAAATGGAACTTGAATTTGATCAAGCCTCTAGATACAATTACTCTTTCTTTTTTTTTTTTTTTTAAGGAAAGTACAGGGGACAGCAATGTTAAATAATATTACAGGGATGAAGCAACAAATCCAGACTTGGGGTCAGGGTGTGTGTGTGTGTGTGTGTGTGTGTGTGTGTGTGTGTGTGTGAAAAACTACAGAAAAACAACCTGGTTTCTTCAAAAAATAAATTGCAATGAGGAATCTGAAAATGAAATTAAAAAATTTCATTTACCATAGTATTAAAAAGGATAAAATACTTAGGAATAAATTTACCAAATGAAGTGCAAACTTACTCTCGAAAAACTATAAAACATTGTTGAAATTAAAGACGATCTAAATAATGAAAAGACATTCTATGTTCATGGATAATAAAAAGTCATATTATTAAGATAGCAATAATTCCCAAATCAATCTACATATTCAATGCAATTCTGATCAGAATCCCAGCTGTCTTCTTTGTAGAAACTGACAAGCTGATGCTACAATTCATATGAAAACTTAAGGAACCCGGTATAACCAAAGCAATTTTAAAAAAAGAAGGTCAAAGTTGGAGGACTTATACTTCCTAATTTCAAAACTTACTATAAAACAACAGTAATCAAGACCCTGTGGTACTGGCATAAGCATAGACATATAGACCAATGGAATAGGCTTATGAGTCCAGAATTAAACCTATATATCTATGGCCAGTTGATTTTTAACAAGTCCATCTAATGGGGAAAGAAGAGTCTCTTCAACAAATGATGTTTGGACAACTTTATTTCCATATGCAAAAGAATGAAGTTGGACCCCTGTCTCTCACCAAATACAAAAATTAACTCAAAACGGATCAGTGACCTAAACATAAGAACTAAAACCATAAAACCGTTAGAAGAAGATATAAGGGTAAAGCTTCAAGACCTTGTTTTTAACAATGGATTCAAAGCTGTGACACCAAAAATATGAGCAACAAAAGAAAAAAAATACATAAATTGGATTTAATCAAAACTAAAAACCTTTGTGCATCAAAGGACACCATCAAGAAAGTGAAAAGACAGCATACAGAATGGGAGGAAATATTTGGTAACCATATATCTGATAAAGGAGGCCTGGTGGTGCAGTGGTTAAAGCTCTTGGCTGCTAACCAAAAGGTCAGCAGTTGGAACCTACCAGCCACTCTGAGGGAGAGAGATGTGGCAGTCTGATTCCATAAAGATTTACAGCCTTGGAAACCCTATGGAGCAGTTCTACTCTGTCCTATAGGGTTGTTATGAGTTGGAATCAACTTGATGGCAGTGGGTTTGGATATATCTTAATAAGGGTTTAGTATCGAAAATATATAAAGATCTCTTTACAACTCAACAACAAAAAGACAAGCAACCATATTTAAAAAGGCAAAGGATTTGAATAGGCATTTCTCCAAAGAAGACATACAAGTGACTAATAAGCACATGAAAAGATGCTCAAAGTCATTAGTCGTTAGGGAAATGCAAATCAAAGCTACAATGAGATACCACATCACCCCTACTGTTGTTGTTAGTTGCTGTCGGAGTTGATTCATACTCACGAAGACCCCATGTGTGCAGAGTAGAACTGCTCCATAGGGCTTTCAAAGGTGCGACCTTTCTGAAGCAGATCGCCAGGCCTCCGAGGTGCCTCTGGGTGAGTTCGAACAACTAACCTTTCGACTGTTAATCAAGCACTTAACCATTTGCACCACCCAGGGACACCTAGGATTGCTATTATCAGAAAAATGAAAACAGCAAGTGTTGGCGAGGATGTGGAGAAATTGGAACCCTTACGAATTGCTGGTAGGAATTGTAAAATGGTGCAGCCACTGTGGAAAACTAGTTCGGTGGTTCTGCAAAAAGTTAAACATAGAGTTACTGTATGACCCAGCAATTCCACTTTCGGGTATACACTCGGCCCTCTGTATCCACAGGTTAAGCATCCTCGGATTCAACCAACCGCGGATAGAAAATATTGGGGAGAGGAAAAAAGTTCCAAAAACCTAAACTTGAACTTGCCACAAATCAAGCACTACGCTGAATCCACACAAACTAAATACCCTGCTGTAGCCTCCTGCCATTTCACAGATCCTCAGTCTCTCTCCAGCACTGGTTGTTTGAGCTTGAAAAGAGTGTGAAAGAGTTAAGTGTAAGCATTAACAACTATTTACATAGCATTTACATTGTATTAGGTATTATAAGTAACCTAGAGATGATTTAAAGTATATGAGAGGATGTGCGCAGGTTATAAGCAAATACTATGTCATTTTATATAAGGAACTTGAGCACCCACGGATTTTGGTATCCATGAGGGTCCTGAAACCAATCCCTGTGGATATTGAGGGAGGACTGTATACCCAAAATACTTAAAAGCAGAGACCCAAACAAACAGATACTTGTACACCAATGTTCACTGTAGTATTAGTCACAATAGCCAAAAGGTGGAATGCCCATCAATGGATGAATGGATAAACAAAATGTGGTACATACATACAATGGAATATTATTCAGTCATAAGAGAAATGAAATTCTGATACATGCTACAACATGAGCAAATCTTGAAAGCATTCCGTTGAGTGAAAGAAGTCAGACACTAAAAGACAAATATTGTACGATCCCACTTACATGAAATATCTAGAATAGGTAAACACATAGAGACAAAAGTTTATTATTGGTTACTAGGGGCAGATGTCATCCATCAGAACAAGGCCAGGGCCGACTGTGGAACAGACCATCAATTGCTCATATGCAAGTTCAAGTTGAAGCTGAAGAAAATTAGAACAAGTCCACGAACGCCAAGTACAACCTTGTGTATATCCCACCTGAATTTAGAGACCATCTCAAGAATAGATTTGATGCATTGAACACTAATGACAGAAGACCAGACAAATTGTGGAATGACATCAAGGACATCATATATTGAAGAAATCATGAGGTCATTAAAAGAAAGAAAAGATCAAAACTGATGTCAGAAGAGACTCTGAAACTTGCTCTTCAACGTCGAGTAGCTAAAGCAAAAGAAAGAAATGATGAAGTAAAAGAGCTGAACAGAAGATTCAAAGGACAATTTGAGAAGACAAAGTAAAGGATTACAATGACATGCGCAATGACCTGGAGTTAGACAACCAAAAGGAAAGAACACGCTCCGCATTTCTCAAGCTGAAAGAACTGAAGAAAAACTTCAAGCCTCGAGTTGCAGTATTGAAGGATGCTATGGGCAAAATACTGAATGACGCAGGAAGCATAAAAAGAAGATGGAAGGAATACACAGAGTTACTGTACCGAAAAGAACTGGTTGACATTCAGCCATTTCAGGAGGTAGTATATGACCAAGAACCAATGGTACTGAGGGAAGAAGTCCATGCTACATTGAGGACATTGGCGAAAAACAAGGCTCCAGAAATTGATGGAACACCAATTGAGATGTTTCAACAAACGGATGCAGCTCTGGAAGTGCTCACTCCTCTATGCCAAGAAATTTTGGAAGACAGCTACCTGGCCAACTGACTAGAAGAGGTCCAACAACAATTGATGGTCATCTCCACCTTGTTGGTCCCGGGAAGGTATATACAATCATATAAAGGACGGAGGACACTTTCCCATTTTCACTAAATAATGATTATTTTTGTCTTATTACTTATATGATGCATATATCTCTTAACAAATTAGAAAACATATTATGAAAAAAATTATCTGTAACCCCACCACCTGGAGGTAACCACTAGTAATATTTTGGTATGTAGATAAACACACACGCTTAAACCAAAATCTCCTTTCTCATTCATTTTGCATCTAGGTCCCCCTTCAGCTACTGTCCTGATTCTCTGATTCCCTTTACAATGAAACTTCCCAATAAAGTTGTGTGTAGATGTTGTTCACATCCTCATCTCTCTATTTCTTCTCAGCCCACTCTTTTCTGGCTCCCATCTTCGTCACTCTACAGAGGCTACTCTTGTCAAGATCAATAATTACCTCAGACCATTACTGAACATTTTGATCAAAGATTCTATAGAAGAACACTGATCAAAAGGGGGAAAATGCAGAAAAGAATTTCCAATTCTAATGAAATCCAAACTTTCTGGAGCCATGGAGACTGGATGAACCCCCGAAACTATTGCCCTGAGATAATGTTTAAACCAAACCAAAATATCCCCTGAAGTCTTCTTAAAACCAAACAATAGTGTGATGTAATGGATTGCTTTTTGTGTGGCCTTTCTAGCCATGGTCTTGTAACTCCCACCTAGGTGATTGGGTGGGACTGTGCAGGTAGGGTAATTGTGGCCCACCAAGGGGATTGGTCAGTTTTGCCATCCCACTGGTCTTGAAATGAGCCACGCCAGAGGTGGGAAAGAGAAGAGCCCACCACCACCAAGGAAGGAGAGACCGGCAGGAGACACCAGCAGGACAGACCAGCAGAAGATGGTGCAGAGAGCTTCCCTGGCCCATAGAGGGAGAAAGCTCAGTGCCTTTGGGCAGAGACTGAGCACAAGGGAGAAGCTTACACATGACCCATAAATTTGGGACTTGCCAGCATCCGCAACCTCATGAGTCATTTCCTTTATACGGTTCATGAGTTCTGTGAAACGTTGCAGCAAATTAGGGGACCCAGAGACGGGAGGGAGAATACTGAGGAGAGAGGGAGTAGCTGATGTTAGAGATGATGGAGTGGTACAGCAGCTTGGAAAAGTTGAACGTTTGGGACTTCTTTAACCTCCGCCTCATAGGAACCAGCTTTGTGCTGATCCTTTTTTTTTTTTAATTTTTTTATTGTACTTTAGATGAAGGTTTACAGAACAAATAGTTTCTCATTAAACAGTCAGTACACATATTGTTTTATGACATTGGTTAACAGCCCCACGACATGTCAACACTTTCTCTTCTTGACTTTTGAGAACCTTTTTTTGTTGTTGTTGGTGAAAATATACATAGCCAAATTTACACCATTTCAAAAGTTTTTACATGTACAATTCAGTGACATCGATTACATTCTTCCAGTGCTGCCATTCTCACTATCGTTTCCCAAATTATTCTATCACCATTATCTTCAACTCACTGTCCACTAGGCTTCCCATCAAACTTTTTGAGTTGCTGTTGTCAATTTGATCTCACATAGATAAATTTTTTTTGTACCTTAGATGAAGGTTGACAGAACAAATAGTTTCTCATTAAACAGTTAGTACACATATTGCCCTATGACAATGGTTAACAATCCCACGATATGTCGACACTGTCCCTTCTCAACCTTGTATTCCCTATCACCAGCTTTCCTGTCCCCTCCTGTCTTCTAGTCCTTGTCACTGGACTGCTGTGCCTCATTAGTCCCGTTTTGTCTTTTTTTTTTTTTTTATTGTACTTCAGGTGAAGGCTTACAGAACAAATAGTTTCTCATGAAACAGTAGTACACATATTGTTTTATGACACTGGTTAACAACCCCACAACGTATCAACCCTCTAACTTCTCAACCTTTTTTTTTTTTTTGGTGAAAATACACATGGCCAAAGATACACCATTTCAAAAATTTCTACATACACAGTTCAGTGACATTGACTACGCTCTTCCAATTGTGCTGTTATTCTCACTTAAGAGGAAGGCTTACAGAACAAAATAGTTTCTCATTTAACAGTTACTACAAATGTTGCCCTATGACAATGGTTAACAATCCCACGACATGTCGACACTGTCCCTTCTCAACCTTGGGTTCCCTATCACCAGCTTGCCTGTCCCCTCCTGTCTTCTAGTCCTTGTCACTGGACTGCTGTGCCTCATTAGTCCCATTTTGTTTTGTTTTTTTTAATTGTTGTAATTAAATGAAGTTTACATTTCTGTGCTGATCCTTATAAAAAGTATTACTCGTTGGTGTCAGAATGGTGGGTTTTGCTGCAACAGCCCAAACTCACTGGAATATGTGGTTTTGGAAAAAAGGGGATAAACGGGATAATAAGAAACCTTTGGTTTCCGGATGGCAAAAGGTATTCATGAGATTTAGGAGGGGTGGATCTAACTCCTGATAAATTGGCTAATTGTATGCATATGGAAATACAGAGTCATAAGGAAGGGCTAGACATAAAATTCCCTGGTTTCTGTTATCCGTAATAGCTGCGATGGCAGGGAAAAAGAATGTAGGGGCTGATTTTAGCACAGAACCAAGCCCAGATCCAGTCCAGTCAGAGCTATGACCTCTAGTCTCAGGGCTGACTCAGAGAGGAAAAATCGAGTCAGAACAACACAAAGTTCCTCTACGACCATTGGTCACCAAGAAGGTAGTCTGGGACAGAAACGGGCAAAACCAAGAAACTACTGAAACCAGGGAGCATAGCGTAAAGGAGTTGCTTCAATTTGTAGATTGGTATCGTCAGCTTACTGAGGAACCATTACTAAAATGTATTATGAAAGCGACTAATTTAGGGGCAGTGGCTTTAGTTTTCAATGCTGTAGAATGGAAGAGTATGTTTGGGTTGATGCAAGACCCACAACTCACTATGGAACAGTCACAAATGATGATATTAGATCCAGTTACACAGCAGGTTAACCCAGATAGGACAGTCAGTCCAGTGGACTGAATAAAATTTACAGTGAGATTTGTTTACCCTGAGAAGGGAAACTGCCCCTTTCCCCCTCTAAATACCCAATAGAACACTCCAGAGGAAGCAGCTAATGTGTTGCTTATGCAAGCCATGCTGGAATGGCTTTACGGTGATCAAGATATTCATCCAATGAGTATGCCCCTTACACAGGTCACAGTACCTAGGGTAATCAAGGGAGCCCTTCTGCATGGGCACTCCATGTAACCTTGCTACTGCAAAACAAAGCAACAATCCGAGAAGCCTTGTTAGATCTATTGGCACAGCTGCCCTGTATGGGTCTTACAGATGCAAGAAACATAAGGATGATTCATAGGAGAATGGGAAGAGGCAACGGGGAAAGAAATTACCTCAGCAGGATAGATTTTTAGATGATTACTAAGGAATGGGATGAATATAGTGGACATTGAGGGAGTTGAGACAAAGGTTGTAAGGCAGCACTACAGGAGGTTGGGTGGACCAATGGAGATTCCAGCTGGTCCCTCAACGTTAAAGAGGCCTAAAGAAGTCTGTCCTATTCACCCCAACTTGGAGGTATTTAATGATGGTAATTCCCACCTGGGAACGTTTGAAGCAGATGCTCAGCTAGTTGATCAAGATAAGGATTGATGAGGGGGCCAGGGTGTACTGGTACCACCCAGCCAGGGGCCCAAGGCCATATGCATATGAATGGGAAGATAGTTAAGGTGTAGAAAAGAATAAACTGGAATGTTTTAAAAAGGCTTATGTGTTTAGGATTATGTGTCTTTCTGAACGTATTATGGATATTGAATGTTTCTCGTACCTAGTGCTGTAAAGCAGACCTAAATGTATGATAGAAATGAATATTGGGTGTTACAGATTACAGAGAGCATGTAACTTCGCCTTCAGCCAATCCTCGGTTGGATATGCTAAAATGGGAACTAGGATTTGCCCAAGGGAAACACAGGCTGTTGGTTTGGAGGCAGTAGCCCTGTGTATAGAATGGGGGCTGCAGTTGAAAATCTGAGCCCTGCCCAGATTTGCATTTGAAAAGACATGCAGAACCACCCAGAATTGCTGAGAGAACTGGAGGTTTGCATTTGAAGGCAGGACCTGCAGAGAAAGAAAAAAAGGATTTTGCTTTTTGGATTTCAAGCAAGTGATTTGCTGTTGGATGCACAGAGGCAGGAAAAGTCAGTGTCCATCAGAAGGAGCTTCCTTCCAAGACTGGAAGTTAATTAAAGGGAGCCAGCGAGTAGACAGCTTGGTCTGCTCGCTTGTGGTGACCACCTGGGTCCACTCAATGAGTGGAAGTGGAGGAAGTACAGCAATAAAGAGACAGGCTGAGTTTGGACATCTTCCATTGGTACCCATTGACCTAGCCCACGGGGTTAGGGATGAGAGAGTGAGAGGAGGTGCTAGCTGGTCAGAAGTAAACAGAGTTGTGTGTGGACTCCTACATTTATGGGTGGAACCTGTTGACCTAGCCCAAGGCGGGCTAGGGATAAGAGTGTGAAGGGGCTGTCTGAAATGCTGGGAGGCATGTGTGAACTCTAGCCTATGGCTGCTACTCATTGTGACCTAGCTTGGATGGCTAGGGATGAACTGACCAGAACCTGACCGAATGAAGAGAAAGATATTTGACACCATGAACTAGTGTAGATTGCTGCAATTTGATGGCTTGCTCTGGACTGGACTTTGCTTATGGATGCAGATGCTCAAAGTTCCAACTGGAACAGAAGATTCTTCAAGACCAAGGAACATGCTTGTGTCCTCAGAGTACTGGTTTGATAGGGATGGACAATTTAAACATTGGCTATCTAAAATGAGGTAAGATAAAGGCATGAAGTCGTTGGCTTACACGCTTTCATAGGTGTGCTTACACTCAAAACAAAGGGGACAAGGGAGGATCCCCACTGAAATAGTTTCCTCTTTTCCTGATGGGTCTGGGGAAGAGAGGGTGGGGGAAGATGCTGATAGGATTATATGATTCAGTTGTGAGTGTTGATTGTTAACAAGGTTAACTGTGATTGTAAAAACTATAATTGTAGAAGCTGTAAGTGTGAAAGAGTGGACTAAGCAGGAGGCACAGCTAGACTGGAGTACAGTGGCTGAACCTAAAGTCCCTTAAAGGTTTTACTATGCTGATACCCCGTGAGGCTCAGAGCAAGAGAATAATCTTCTCTCAGTTAAATTTTATCAGAGGCCAGTAAGGATGAAGACGAGACGAACTATTGGAGAACCTGACCAGATCAGATGGATACCTGCAGCAGACCTGAACGGCTGGTACCTGAGTAACCTCATCCTGTGGACTCTTTGCCCTATTGAGGGACTAATTGTTAATGACTGTTTTGGACTGGTAAAATGATTGGGAGGGGGGAAGTTATCCTCCAAATATGAAAGAACCATGGCTAGAAAAGCCAGGGGGTGGCCTGCAGTGTAATGGATTGCTTTTTGTGTGGCCTTTCTAGCCATGGTCTTGTAACTCCCACCCAGGTGACTGGGTGGGACTGTGCAGGTAGGGTAATTGTAGCCCACCAAGGGGATTGGTCAGTTTTTCCCAGAGGCAGGAAAGAAAAGAACCCACCACTGCCAAGGAAGGAGAGACCGATAGGAGAGACCAGCAAGAGATGGTGCAGAGGGCTTACCGGCCCATGGAGTGAGAAAGCTGAGTGCCTTTGGGCAGAGACTGAGGGCCAGGGAGAAGTCTATGCCTGATCCACGAATTTGGGACTTGCCAGCCTCCACAACTGAGTGAGCCATTTCCTTTATACAGTTTGTGAGTTCTGTGAGACGTTGCAGCAAATTAGGGACCCAAAGATAGGAGGGCGAGTACTGAAGGGAGAGGGAGTAGCTGATGTTAGAGATGATGGAGTGTGGTACAGCAGCTTGGAAAAGTTGGACATTTGGGACATCTTTAACCTCCTCCTCATAGGAACCAGCTTTGTGCTGATCCTTATAAAAGAAATTATTTGTTTAAATAATTTAGCGTAACTAGTAAAAACTGACTGCCTTGAGCATTACGCTCTTTTAAGATCTATCTATATGGGATCCAACTGACAACAGCAACTCAAAAGATTAGACAGGAAAGACTGGAGAAGCGCCAAGAGTGTGGCCCCCAGACACCCTTTCAGCTCAGTGGTGAAGTTACCTCCAAGGTTCACTGTTCAGCTTGGGAGTGGACAGCCCCATAAAACCAAATGAGACTAACGAGGTACAGGAGTCCAGTGACAAGGGCCAGAAAGCAGAAGGGGACAAGAAAGCTGGTGATAGGGAACCCAACGTTGAGTAAGGATAGTGTTGATGTGTTGTGAGATTGTTAACCATTGTCACAGGGCAACATTTGTAGTAACTGTTAAATGAGAAACTATGTCCTTCTGTACACCCTCATCTTAAGTGAGAATAACAGCACAATTGGAAGAGCGTAGTCAATGCCACTGAACTGTGCATGTAGAAATTTTTGAAATGGTGTATCTTTGACTATGTGTATTTTCACCAAAAAAAAAAAAAAAAAAAGGTTGAGAAGTTAGAGGGTTGATATGTTCTGGGGTTGTTAAACAATGTCATAAAAAAACATGTGTACTTCTGTTTCATGAGAAACTATTTGTTCTGTAAGCCTTCACCTGAAGTATAATAAATAAAGAAAGAAAGATTAGATAGGAAGCTTAAGAGGCAGTGGGTTAATGTTATGAGAGAGGAACAACTCAGAAAAGAAGGGTGAGAATACTTGCACAACTCAAAGAATGTAATCAATGTCACTGAATTGAACATTTAGAAACTGTTGGATTGGTGTGTCGGGGATTGAATTGTGCCCCCCCCCCAAAATATCTGCCAACTTGGCTAGGTCATGATTCCCAGTGTTATATGATTGTCTGCCATTTTGTAATCTGATGTGATTTCCCTATGTGTTGTATATTCTATCACTATGATGTAATAAAATGGATTAGTAGCAGTGATATTGATGAAGTGTCTTAAGCCAATCTCTTTTGAGATATAAAAGAGAGAAGCGAACAGAGACACATGGGAACCTCATACCACCAAGAAAGCAGTGCCGGGAGAAGAGCACGTCCTTTGGACCTGAGGTTCCTGTGCAGAGAAGCTCCCAGACCAAAGGAAGATTGATGACATGGACCTTCCTCCAGAGCCAATGGAGAAAGCGTTCCCCTGGAGCTGATGCCCTGAATTTGGACTTGTAGCCTACTGGACTGTGAGAGAATAAATTTCTCTTTGTTAAAAGCCATCCACTTGTGGTATTTCTGTTATAGCAGCACTAGATGACTAAGACATGGTGTATGTTTTGCTGTATATATTCTCAACAACAACAAAATAAAATAAATTATTTTTAAAAATTACCTCAATCTTACCAAGTTCAATAGTCACTGTTTTGTTTTTGTTTTTGTTTTTCCCCATTTTACTTGACTCCTTAAGAGCACCCCTTTCTTCTTGAAATATTCTACTCTCTTGTCTTCTGTAACACTAATCTCTAGTGGTTTTGTTCCTACCTCAGCTGGTTGCTTCACCTCTGCCTCCTTTACTGGCTTCCCCTCCTGTAAAAAACAAACAAACAAACAAACAAACAAAAAAAAAAAAAACGGTTGCTGACGAAGTCAGTTCCAACTCATGGTGACCTCTATGTGACAGAGTAGAACTCTGCTCTATAATGTTTTCAATGGCTGTTTTTTTGGGAGTATATTGCTAGGCCTTTCTTCTGGGGCATCTCTGGGTGGACTTGAACCTCCAACCTTTTGGAGCATGTTAACAGTTTGCATGACCCAGGGACTCCTCTCCTCCTGAACTGACTCTAAATATTGTAGTTCTTCCATACTCTTGCAGGGCCCTCTTCTCGCTCTAGATTCTCTCCCTAGCAATGCTCATCAGTTCTCATGGATTTAAATGCTGTGTTTATGCTGATGATTTCCAAATTTGTATCTCCAGATTTGCATATCAAGCTGTCTACTCTACACCCCTATAATATCTCATAGTAATCCCAAAGGACATATTGAAAATTGAACTATCGATTATTTATTTTTTTCTGCCAAACTTGCTTCCCATCCACAATCTTCCCCATCCCGGTAAATGGCATCACTATCCATCCACACAGTTTTTCTGGTCAGAAACCTATAAATTATCCATGATTTCTTGCTTTTCCTCTCGACTGCCTTACTTCTCCCCCAAACAGATACACTAGCAATTGTGCCAATTATACTGCCAAAATATATCTGGAATCCACACTTTTTGTCATTGTCCTGATCATTTACTCTACTCCAGGCACACTGATATTTTTAAAATCGTTTTTCACTTTCTCAAACAAAGCAACCTCCTTCCTATTTTCAGGCCTTTGCATATGCTGTCCTTTCCATGTAGAATGTTCTTTTACTGATTTTTCTCAAGGCCAACTCCTTAGATCTCAGCATAAGTGTCTCTTTTTCAGAAGGCTCTTTCTCTCTGTATTATTTTTAAAAAATTTTTTTCTCCATTCTTGCCTCCTCTAACTATCTCAGCTCTTTGATTGTTTCTTTCTTTCTTTCTTTCTTTTTACTTTTTAAAATTTATTTTGGATGTTGTTATGGATTGAATTGTGTCCCCCAAAAAAATGTGTGTCAACTTGGCTAATACATGTTTCCCAGTATTGTATGATTGTCCACCATTTTGTCATCTGATGTGATTTTCCTATGTGTTGTAAATCCTACCTCTATGATGTTAATGAGGTGGGATTATTGGCAGTTAGGTTAATGAGGCAGGACTCAGTCTACAAGATTAGGTTGTATCTTAAGCCAATCTCTTTTGAGATATAAAAGAGAGACGCGAGCAGAGAGACAGAGGGACCTCATACCACCAAGAAAGAAGCAACGGGAGCGTAGCAGATCCTTTAGACTTAGGGTCCCTGCACTGAGAAGCTCCTCAACCAGGGGAAGATTGATGACAAGGACCTTCCCCCAGAGCCAACAGGGAGAGAAAGCCTGCCCCTGGAGCTGGCACCCTGAGTTCGGACTTCTAGCCTCCTAGACTGTGAGAGAATAAATTTCTCTTTGTTGAAGCCATCCACTTGGCGTATTTCTGTTATCGCAGCACCAGATGACTAAGACAGATGTCAGTATACATAACCAGGCATACATCCATTCACAATTTCTACATGAACAGTTCAATGACATTGGTTACATACTTCACATTGTGTCACCATTCTCACTATCTCTGTCTATATTGTTTCACCACCATTAATTTAGACTCTGCACCTTAAATTTCTCATTTGTGCTCTCAGTTGTCAGTTTAAACTTATACAGATAATTCTCTATACCAGTGCTATACTCTAGGGAAACATTCTTTCTTAATTGGGCTAAACTGTTGTTTAGTTTATCCTTGATTGTTTTTTCTATTAACATTTACAACTGCAATACTTCTAGTAATGTCTTTTTCTTTTTTTAATGTCAGTGTTACCACTGGACCACATGCTCCACATTTGTCTTGCTTGCTCACTGATGATTCCCCAGGTCCTAGCTTTGTACCTGACATGCTCTAAGCTCTCAATAAAGAACACTTGCTGAAGAAAAATTAGAAAAATACCAGGCATGAGGACTTCCTTTAATGGATTTTGGGAGTCTAGCCCAACAGAATCCATCTGGGAGAGAGGACAGGGAAGACACAGGAAACTCCAATGCTAAATTCAGCCTTTTGAGCTAGGAGGATTTCTCCCCTGACACACCATGCCCCTAAATAGAGCATTGCCACACTTTGCCAAGGTCCTTTAAGGTCTGTGGTAGATGTTCTCAGCCTGGGGTATCTGAATAGGATAAGGTGGTTTATGAAATTGTATGTAATAATCAGTGAGGATGTTAAAATGGATTTCAGAAGACACTCTGAAGCTTGCTCTTGAACATTGAGTAGCTAAAGTGAGTGGAAGAAATGATGAAGTAAAAGAGCTAAACAGAAGATTTCAAATGGTGGCTCAAGAAGACAAAGTAAAATATTAAAATGACACGTGCAAAGACTTGGAATTAGAAAACCAAAAGGGAATAACACTCTCGGCATTTCTCAAGCTGAAAGAACTGAAGGAAAAACTCAAGCCTCGAGCTGCACTTTTGAATGATTCTACGGGGAAAATATTTAACGATGCAGGAAGCATCAAAAGAAAATGGAGAGAATACACAAAGTCACTATACCGAAAAGAACTGGTCAACGTTCAACCATTTCAAGAGGTAACATATGATCAAGAAAAGGTGGTATTGAAGGAAGAAGTCCAAGCTGCACTGAAGGCGTTGGTGAAAAACAAGGCTCAAGGAACTGACAGAATACCAACTGAGGTGTTTCAACAAACAAATACAATGCTGGAAGTGCTTACTTATCTGTGCCAAGAAATATGGAAGACAGCTACCTGGCCAACTGACTGGAAGAGATCCGTATTTGTGCCCATTCCAAAGAAAGGTGATCCAACCGAATGTGGAAATTATCGAACAATATCGTTAATATCACACACTAATAAAGTTTCGCTGAAGATCACTCAAAAGCGGTTGCAGCAATACATTGCCAGGGAACTGCCAGAAATTCAAGCCAGATTCAAAGGAGGATGTGGAACGAAGGATATCATTGCTGATGTCGGATGGCTCTTGGCTGAAAGCAGAGAATACCAGAAAGATGTTTACCTGTGTTTTACTGACTATGCAAAGGCATTTGACTATGTGGATCATAATAAATTATGGATAACATTGTGAAGAATGAGAATTCCAAAACACTTAATTGTGCTCATGAGGAACCTGTACATAGATCGAGAGGCAGTCATTCAAACAGAACAAGGGAATATTATATAATTTAAAATTAGAAAAGGTATATGTCAGGGTTGTATCCTTTCACCATACTTATTCAATCTGTATGCTGAGCAAATAATCCCAGAAACTGGACTATATGAAGAAGAATGTGGCATCAGGATTGAAGGAAGACTCATTAACAACCTGCGATATGCAGATGACACAACCTTGTTTGCTGAAAGTGAAGAGGATTTGAAGCACTTGCTGATGAAGGTCAAAGACTAGAGCCTTCAGTACGTATTACACCTCAACATAAAGAAAACAAAAAACCTCACAACTGGACCAATAAGCAACATCATGATAAATGGAGAAAAAAAATATTGAGGTTGTCAAGGATTTCATTTTAGTTGGCTCCACAATCAACACTTATGGAAGCAGCACTCAAGAAGTCAAACGATGTATTGCATTGGGTCAGACTGAACCTTCAGAAAACCCCAGTTAAAGGACTAGAGGGGGAAAAGGATTACCTGAAAAAGATCAAGAAAAACTTACATAGGTGAGATTCTAAAGAGGGAGACACTACAATAAACATTGGAGAGGTGGGACAACTCGGTCTATTGGCATAACATAGTTTATAAAGTTTATGTTCTGCATCCTAATTTGGTGAGTAGCATCTGGGGTCTTAAAAGTTTGTGAGCAGCCAACTCAGATACAACTATTGAACTCTACTCATCTGGAGCAAAAGAGAAAGAAGGAAACCAAAGTCTCAAAGAAGAAACCACTCTACAGCCCACACGAACCATGCCCTCATCTATCCTGAGACCAGAAGAACTAGATGGTGCCCGGTTACTATTACTGACTGTTCTGACCAGGGACACAATAGATAATCCCAGAAAGAATGGGAGAAGAATGCAGAACTAAACTGAAATTCTTTAAAAAGCCCAGATTTACTGGACAGGTAGAGACTAGAGGAATACCCAAGACTGTTACCCTGAAATACCCTTTAACTTGGAGCTGAAACCACTCCTGGAGGTCACCTTTCAGCTAAATAACAGATTGGCTCATAACATAAATAATATTACTGGTGAGTACTACGCTCTTTTTTTAAAAAAATATTTTATTGTACTTCAGGTGAAGGCTTACAGAACAAACAGTTTCTCATGTAACAGTAGTACACATGCTGTTTTATGACTTTGGTTAACAACCCCACAACATTTTAACCCTCTGAATTCTCAGCTTTTTTTTTTCTTCTTTTTTTTTTTTGGTGAAAATACACATAGCCAAAGATACACCATTTCAAAACTTTTTACGTACACATTTAAGTGACATTGACTATGCTCTTCCAATTGTGCTGCCATTCTCACCCAAGATGAAGGCTTACAGGACAAAATAGCCTCCCATTTAACAGTTACTACAAATGTTGCCCTATAACAATGGTTAACAATCTCACAACACATCAACAGTAACCTTACTCAACTTGTGTTCTTATCATCAGCTTCCTACTCCCCCTCTGCCTTCTGGCCCTTGTCACTGGACTCCTGTACCTCGTTAGTCTCATTTAGTTTTACTGGGCTGTCCACTCCCAGGCTGAACAGTGAACCTCGAAGGTAACTTCACCTCTGAGCTGAAAGGGTGTCTGGGGGCCATACTCTTGAGGTTTCTCCAGTCTCCTTTAGGCCAGTAGATCTGGTCTTTTTTTTTTTTTTTTTGTGAGTTAGAATTATGCTCTACATCCTTCTCCAGCTCTGTCCAGAACCGTCTGTTGTGATCCTGGTCAGAGCAGTCAGCGGTACACCATCTAGCTGTACTGGACTCAATCCGGTGGAGGTCTTGGTAGCTGTGGACAATTAGTCCTTTGGACTAATCTTTTCATTGTATCCTGTTCTCTTCATTCTCCCTTGCTCCCGAAGGGATGAGACCAGTGTAATATCTTAGATGGCCGCTCACAGGCTTTTAAGACCCCAGACACTACTCACCAAGGTAGAATGTAGAGCATTATCTTTATAAGTAGTGTCATGCCAATTGAGCTAGATGTTCCCCGAGACCATGGTCCCCAGAGCCCTCCGTCCAACAACTCAGTCCCTCTGGGAGTTTGGATGTGTCCATGGGGCCTCCATGACCTTTCCTTGTGCAGCTTGTGTTAGTTTCCCTTGTACTGTGTACTGTCTCACCTCTCACCCAAGATACCACTTATCTATTGCCTATTTAGTATTTCCCCCCCCTCCCATCCCTGGTAAACAACAAGGATTGTTACATTTTGCATGTGAATTTTTTCATGGGTTTTTACAATAGAGGTCTCATACAATATTTGTCCTTTTGTGATTGACTTATTTCACTCAGCATAATGTCCTCCAGTTTCATCCATGTTATGAGATGGTTCACAGATTCACTGTTGTTCTTTCTCGTTGCATAGTACTCCAATGTGTGTATCTACCATAGTTTGTTTATCCATTCATCTGTTGATGGGCACCTACGTTGTTTCCATCGTTTTGCTATTGTGAACAATGCTGCCATGAACATAGGTGTGCATATGTCTATTCGAGTGACGACTCTTATTTCTCTAGGATATATTCCTAGGAGTGGGATTGCTGGACCAAATGGTATGTCTATTTCTAGCTTTCTGAGGAAACGCCATATCATTTTCCAAAATGGTTGTATCATTTTGCATTCCCACCAGCAGTGTATAAGAGTTCCCATCTCCCCGCAGCCCCTCCAACATTTGTTATTTCCAGTATTTTTGATTCGTGCCAGTAATGCCAGGGTGAAATGGTATCTCATTGTGGTTTTAATTTGCATTTCTCTAATGGCTAGTGATCGCGAGCATTTCCTCATGTGTCTGTTGGCCATTTGCACGTCTTCTTTGGTGAAGTGTCTGTTCATTTCCTTTGCCCATTTTTTGATAGGATTGTTTGTCTTTTTGTTGTAGAGGTGTTGGATTTTCTTGTAGATTATGGAGATTAGACCTTTGTCTGACTTGTACTGTCCAAAAATTTTTTCCCAGTCTGTAGGTTCTCTTTTGACTCTTTTGGTGAAATCTTTTGAAGAGCATAGGTTTTTGATTTTTAGAAGATCCCAGTTATCTAGTTTATCTGTTGGGTTTTGTGTGTTGATGTTTATGGTTTGTATCCTGTTAATGCCATGTATTAAGGCCTGAAGTGTTGGTCCTATTTTTTCTTCTATGAACTTTATCGTTTTAGGCTTTATATTCAGGTCTTTGATCCATTTTGAAGTAGTTTTTGTATACGGTGTGAGGTATGGGTCCTGTTTCATTTTTCTGCAAATGGATATCCAGTTTTGCCAGCACCATTTGTTAAAAAGACTGTCTTTTCCCCATTTGATGGACTTTGGGCCCTTGTCGAAAATCAGGTTACCGTAGGTGGATGAATTTACATCTGGGTTCTCAATTCTGTTCCATTGGTCAATGTCTCTGTTGTTGTACCAGTACCAGGCTGTTTTGACTACTGTAGCTGTATAGTAGGTTCTCAAGTCAGGTAGTGTGAGTCCTCCAGCTTTATTCTTCTTCTTCAGGAGTGCTCTACTTACTGGGGGCTTCTTCCCTTTCCATATAAAGTTAATAATTATTTTTTCCATCTCTTTGAAGAATGTTGTTGGTATTTGGATCGAGATTGCATTGTATTTGTAAATTGCTTTAGGTAGAATTGCCATTTTCACAATGTTGAGTCTGCCTATCCATGAGCATGGTATGTTTTTCCATTTATGTAAATCCCTTTGGGTTTCATGCAGCAGTGTTTTGTAGTTTTCTTTGTATAGGTCTTTTACATTCCTGGTCAGATTTATTCCTAAGTATTTTATTTTTTTAGGGGCTATTGAAAATGGTATTGATTTCCTGATCTCCTTTTCATCGTTCTCTTTACTGGTGTATAGGAATGCAACTGATTTTTGAATGTTTATCTTGTATCCTGCTACTCTGCTGAATCTTTCTATTAGTTCCAGTCTATTTCTTGTGGAGTCTTTAGGGTTTTCTATGCATAGTATCATATCATCTGCAAACAGGGAGAGTTTAACTTCTTCATTACCAATTTGGATGCACTTTATTTCTTTTTCTTGCCTTATTGCTCTAGCGAGAACTTCCAGCACAATGTTAAATAGGAGTGGTGATAAAGGGCATCCTTGTCTTGTTACGGTTTTCAAGGGGAATGTTTTCAGCTTCTCTCCATTAAGAATGATGTTGGCTGTTGGTTTTGCATAGATGCCCTTTATTATGTTGAGAAATTTCCCTTCTATACCTATTTTATTGAGAGCTTTTATCAGGAATGGGTGTTGGACTTTGTCAAATGCCTTTTCTGCATCAATTGAGATAATCATGTGATTCTTTTCTTTCCTTTTATTTATGTGGTGAATTACGTTGATGGATTTTCTAATGTTAAACCATCCTTGCATACGTGGTATGAATCCTACTTGGTCGTGGTGTATTATTTTTTTTGATATGATACTGAATTCTATTGGCTAGAATTTGGTTAAGAATTTTTGCATCTATATTCATGAGAGATATTGGTCTGTAATATTCTTTTTTTATGATGTCTTTGCCTGGTTTTGGTATCAGCGTTATGCTGGCTTCATAGAATGAATTTGGAAGTGTTGCTTCCTCTTCTATGCTCTGAAATAGCTTGAGTAGAACTGGTACAAGCTCTTCTGTAAATGTTTTGTAGAATTCTCCAGTGAAGCCATCTGGGCCAGGGCTTTTTTTGGTTGGGAGTTTTTTTATTACCTTTTCAATCTCTTCTCCTGTTATGGGCCTGTTCAGATTTTCAACATCACTTTGTGGTAGTTTGGGTAGGCCGTGTGTTTCTAGAAATTTATCCATTTCCTCTAGGTTTTCAAATTTGTTGGAATATAGTTTTTCATAATATTCTGTTATAATCCTTTTTATTTCGGTTGGGTCTGTTGTAATGTCCCCCATTTCATTTCTTATTTGGGTTATTTGTGCCCTCTGCTGTTTTTTTTTTTTTGTCAGTCTGGCCAGTGGTTTGTCGATTTTGTTGATTCTTTCAAAGAACCAACTTTTGGTTTTGTTGATTCTTTGTATTGTTTTTCTGTTCTCTATTTCATTTATTTCTGCTCTGATCTTTACTATCTCCTTTCTTCTGGTGGTTGTAGGCTTTTTTTGCTGTTCTCTTTCTATTTGTTTGAGTTCTGTAGTTAATGTTTTGATTTTGTCCCTTTCTTCTTTTTTGATATGTGCATCTATTGCTATAAGTTGTCCTCTGAGGACTGCCTTTGCTGTGTCCCAAAGGTTTTGGTATGATGTGTTTTCATTTTCATTTGATTCTAGGAATTTTTTAATTCCATCTCTGATTTCTTCTATTACCCATTGATGTGTAAGCAGAGTATTATTCAGTTTCCATGTGTTTGATTTTTTTCCTTGCTCTTTCTAGTGTTAATTTCTACCTTGATGGCATTGTGGTCAGAGAAGATACTGTGAATTATCTCAACGTTTTGGATCTTGTTGAGGATTGCTCTGTGGCCTAAGATGTGGTCTATTCTGGAGAACGTTCCATGTGCATTGGAAAAGAATGTGTACTTTGCAGCGGTTGGATGGATTGTTCTATATATGTCTGTGAGGTCCAGCTGGCTGATTGTGTCCTTTAGGTCTTCTGAATCTTTGCTGAGTTTCTTCTTAGTTGTTCTGTCCTTTACTGAGAGTGGTGTGTTGAAGTCTCCTACTATTATTGTGGAACTGTCAATTTCTCTTTTCAGTGCTGTTAGAGTTTTTTTTATGTATTTTGGAGCCCTGTCATTGGGTGCATAGATGTTTATTATGGTTATGTCTTCATGATGGATCGTCCCCTTAATCATTATATAGTGTCCTTCTTTGTCTTTTATGGTAGATTTTGTTTTAAAGTCTATTTTATCTGAGATTAGAATTGCCACTCCTGCTCTTTTTTGGTAGTTGTTAGCTTGATATATTTTTTTCCAACCTTTGATTTTTTAGTAAATTCACATCTTTGTTTCTAAAGTGTGTCTCTTGTAGACAGCATATTGATGGATCCTGTTTTCTTATCCATTCTGCCACTCTCCGTGTCTTTATGGGTGCATTGAGTCCATTTACATTCAGTGTAATTATTGATAGATGGAAGTTTGTTGCTGTCATTTTGTAGTGCTTTTTTTTTGTGGTGCTGAAGTTTTCTTTGTTCTTCTTACTCTCTTGTGCTGAGTTACTTTTGTTTGTGGATTTTGTGTTCATTTCTTTTGTTTTTGTAGGTTTTGTTTTTGCTGAGACTTTATGTTTTTTGTCTTTATTTTTATGAGTTGGTTTGTTAACTTTCTTTGTGGTTACCATGAATTTTACCCTTATCTTTATAAGTTTGAAGCGTCTACCCTTACTTGGTATCGCCTTGCCTTCCTCTCCGTTAGAAGGTTCTATACCTATGCCGTTTGTTCCCTCTTTCATTGTTTTGATGTTGTTGTCATCCTTTGATTGATTGCTCTGATTCCCTGTTGTATTTCTTTTGGTTTTGGATAGTCCTCGATAGTTCATTTCCTAGAATGGTATCTGGTTCGTATGAACCTGCGTCCTAGGTCCTGCCTAAGGGCTGAAGCTGTTTGTCCTCAGATCGAAGAACTCCCTTTAATAATTCTTGTAAGTTTGGTTTGACTTTTGCATATTCCCTTAGTTTCTGTTTATCTGGAAATGACCTAATTTCACCATCAAATTTGAACGAGAGTTTTGCAGGATATATTATTCTTGGCTGACAATTTTTTTCTTTCAAGATTTTATATATGTCATCCCACTGCCTTCTTGCCTGCATGGTTTCTGCTGAATAATCTGAGCTTAGTCTTATTGTTTCTCCTCTGTATGTGACTTCTTGTTTTTCACCAGCTGCTCTCAGGATTCTTTGTTTTTCTTTAGTTTTGGCGAGTGTGAATATGATATGTCTTGGTGATTTTCTTTTGGGGTCTCTTCTATATGGGGTTCGTTGAGCTTTGGATGGCCACCTTTTCATCTTTCATGATATTGGGAAAGTTTTCTGTCAGTAGTTCCTCAATGATCTTCTCTGTGTTTTCTGTTCTCTCCCCCTGTTCTGGGATGCCAATCAGTCGTAATTTTTTGCTTTTAATTGTGTCCCACATAACTCTCAGGGTCTCTTCATTTTTCTTTGTTCTTTTTTCTGAGTTTTCCTGAAACAGAGTTGTATCCAAGTGTTTGTCTTCAGTTCCACTGATCCTGTCCTCCATGGTTTCAAATCTACTTCTCAGCCCTTCTATGATACCGTCTATTTCTGAAATCTTGTTTTTTATCTTTTGGATTTCTAATTGTTGTTTTTGTATAATTTTGAGTTGTGAATTTATTTTGGCATTTTTTCCTGCATCATCTTCCTGAATTCTTCCAATTTTTTGTCTGCATTTTCCATAAATTTGTATATTTTTTCCTCCTGTTTGTCAGCTTTTTGCCTCAGTTCTTGGAAAATTCCGAGTATTAGTGATTTGAGTTCCCTGTCAGGTACTTCTAGTGCATTTTCTTCCACAGGAGAGTTATCTGGTGTTTTAATTTGGACGCCTATTGGAGCCATCTTGTCTTGTTTTTGTAAATGTTTTGATATTGTTTGCTGTTTTGGGGGCATTCAGTAGATATTTCTCGCGTTTATTGATTGTAGATTTTTTTTTGTTTTGTCCTTGTGGTACAGCTGGGCAGGTCTAGCTGAAGAGGAGCCACTGGGACGGGTTGTTTGTGGCACTCACCGCAGCCACCAGGACGATCGGTAGTCAGTGCTGGGCAGGTTCCAATAGGGCATGCCTGCACAGCTTGGTGGTGTGATGTCAAGTGTATGGTGCAGGTAGGCAGGATGCAGCGGGGAGATGGTTATGTGTGAGGCTAAGCTGGATATGGGAGAGAGGAGAGAGGAGCAGGAGCGAAAAACATACAAATGTAGAAGAATGCTGGGGAGCTTGCCGTTGGAATGGACAGATGAGAGACTATGGGATGGAGAAAACCAGAAGGGGGAAGAGAAAGAAAAGGAAAGAATGAACAAATAAAAATCAGAAAAGTTAAAGAACTGCAAAGTTCCCAGGGATCCCCCCGATGCAGCTATGAGGTCTGGGGGAGTCGGTCTCAGGTTTCACAGCACAGCCTGGCCGGAAAGTGCAGAGGCATACAATGCCTGGTATTCAGGGATCAGAAAGAGAAGGAAGAGATAGAGAGACAAGAAATTGAGCAATGAAGAAAGACAAAAGGGAAAAAGAGGGAAAAGAAAACAAAACTAACCAAAAAAGAAAAAAAATAAAATTAAAAAAAAAAAAGCAACACCAGCAGTCAATGAATGGCACTCAGAGAGCCAGCCAGCGCGGGCTGGTGTTTCTGGACAAGAGACTGTGTCCGTGGGAAACAGAGGAGGCCGAGTGTGCGTGAAGAAGGGTGGAGAGTGTAAAGAGTATATCACAAATTGCCTGCACTCTGGGGACCCTCAGAAAGGAGCTAAGAGGGTGCAAGGAGCAAGGCACCCTAATCAAAGGAGGAGGAGGCGGCGAGAGGCAAGCGAGAAACCAAAAGAAGCAGGAGGAAAAAAAAGAAAAAAAAAAAGGCAGCACCAGCAGCCAACAAATGGCACCCAGAGAGCTGCCCGCCCGGGCGCACGGAATCCAAGCAGCTGGTGGACCTCGGTGAAGAGACTGCAGACACGGGAAGCAGAGGAGCAAAAGAACAAAAGCCCCAGGATCTCACCAGCACGGCAGCCCAGACCCGGAAGCAGCCACACACCCGAACGCAGCCCCACAGCCCCGCAGGAAAGAGCAAAGATGGTGCTCGGAGCCAGGCACCCAAGCAAAAGGAGGGTGAGGCAGCGAGAGGCAAGCGAGAAACCAAAAGAAGCAGAAAAAGCAACACCAGCAGCCAACAAATGGCACCAAGAGAACCTCCCGCACAGGTGCGTGGAATCCAAGCAGCCAGTGGTCCCGGGTCAAGAGACCATGGCCACGGGAAGCAGAGGGGCGAACGAACAAAGGTCCCGGGATCTCACCAGCATGGCAGCCCAGACCTGGAAGCAGCCACATGCCCGGATGCAGCCCCACAGCCCTGCAGGAAAGAGCAAAGACGGTGCTTGGAGCCAGGCACCCAAGCAAAAGGAGGGGGAAGCAGCGAGAGGCAAGCGAGAAACCAGAAGAAGCAGAAAAAGCCACACCAGCAGCCAACAAACGGCAACCAGAGAGCCCCCGCTCAGGCGCGCAGATTCCAAGCAGCCGACAGTCCCGGGTCAAGAGACCGTGGCCACGGGAAGCAGAGGGGTGAACGAACAAAGGCCCCCGGATCTCACCAGCACGGCAGCCCAGACCTGGAAGCAGCCACACGCCTGAACGCAGCCCCACAGCCCCGCAGGAGAGAGCAAAGACGGCGCTCAGAACCAGGCACCCGAGCAAAAGGAGGGGGAGGCGGCAGAAAAAACAACACCAGCAGCCAACAAACGGCTCCCAGAGAGCCACAGGCCTGGGCGCGCGGAATCCAAGCACTGGCGCCCCCCGGCCCAGGGACCCTGGCCACGGGAAGCAGGGGAGCCCCAGCCAAGCCGGAGAGGGGTGGGGGGTGGGAAAGTGCACACCACAAATTACCGGTCGTTCCGTCTCCCACCGGACGCTCCGCGAGGCTGCTCTCCCGTTCTCCCATTTGCTGGTCTCCGATAGGAGTCCAAGATGGTGGATCCGTGCTGCGTTAGCTGGTAAGGGATCTCTGCATGAGTCTCTCCTCGCTCTCCATTCTCTTTCAGTATTCTCACTCCGTTTGGTGTTTGGCTGAGTTCTTTGTCTCTTCATTTGATGTTCTTGGGTTTCAAGATTGTTGATTCTCTGTTTGGCTTAGTTTTTCGGATCTTTGCTGTGGAGGGTGCTTCTGCCTAGAGTGCCATCTTGCCGGGCTCTGTACTAAGCTCTTTTAAAAAATCATCTATATGAGACCAAACAGTCAACATTTACCCTAAAGCAAAGATGAAAAGGTAAGGGGGGTGTCTTAGTTATCTAGTGCTACTATAACAGAAATACCACAAATGGATGGCTATAATAAACAGAAATTTATTTTCTCACAGTTTAGGAGGTTAGAAGTCCGAATTCAGAGCGCCGCTTGAGGGGAAGGCTTTCTCTCTCTGTCGACTCTGGAGGACGTGCTTGTCCCTTCAGACTCTGCTTCCTGGTTCCTTGGAGAGCTCCATGTGTCTTGGCATCTATCTCACCCCATCTCTGCTTCCTTACCTACTTGTTTAATCTCTTTCATAGCTTAAAAGAGATTGACTGCAGACACACCCTACACCAATCCTGCTTCATTAACATAACAAAGACAACCCATTCCTAAATGGGATTATAACCACAGGCATAGAGGTTAGGGTGTACAACACATATTTTGGGGGAACACAATTCAACCCATAACATTTCACCCCTTAGCCCCCCAAAATTCGTGTCCTTATCACATGCAAAACGCATTCACCCCATCACGTCATCCCAAAAGTCTTAAATCCACTCCAAGTCCAAAATCTCATCTTCTGAATCATTTAAATCAAATATGGGTGAGACTTTAGGTGTGTTCCTTTTCATCTGTGAACCTGTGAAATCTAGACTACAAGTAATCTGTTTCCAAAGTACAGTAGTGGAACAGGCACAAGATAGACATTTCCATTACAAATGGGAGAAACTGGTGGGAAAGAAGGGATAACTTGCACCAAGCAAGTCCAAAACCCAGCAGAACAATTTACATTAGCTCTGAAAGTTTGAAAATAATCCTCTGTTCTTTTGGAACACCTGGGCAATGGCTCTGTCCTCCAGACTCTGGGTGTTGTCATGCTCTCTGGATTCTGGGTGGAGGCCCCTTGGCTCTGGGCTTTAGTTCCATCTTCCAGACCCACTGGGTTGGCAACTCTGCTCCCTCAGCTTTCGGCGGCCCCATTCTCCTACTTCACCTTAGAGGCACCTCACCCCCTCGGCCCCAGCAGGCCCCGTTTTTCTGCCCCTTGGGCATGGCAGCTCACACTCCAGAACTGAGTTGGTGAAGATCTGACTCTTTGAAACATAGGAGGCTGTAGCACCACCCTTTGAAATTCAGGAGACTGTGGCCTCACCCTTTGAAAACGAGAGGGCCTTGCTTCCCATGCTCCTTTCAACAGTTCTGCTGATCCCCAAGCTGCTTCAGGGATGGTCATTTTCTTTTCCTGGAGGACAACAGATGTAGCTCCTTTGGCCTGTTTTCTCCTAATAGAATTCCAAGAGGCAGACAGTGTTCTTTTTCTGTCCCTTTCAATCTAAGCTGATGGGTTTTCTGCTGGGGTAGTTTGTTAGATACATCAGTCACAGGCTTAATCTCCTTAACAAAAGATTGTGCAGACACACCCTTGGTGAAAATTCTAAAACACATGTCCTTAGTTTGTACAACAGAATTTTCCAACTCTTCAAGTTTTGTTTGCATTTTGCACAGTTCATTTTTAAGTCCATCTCTTTCCTCTCACATTTTATTACAAGCAGCAAGGAGAAACCACACAGCCCCTTTAAGATCTTGCTTAGAAGTCTCCTCAGCCAGATATCCAAGTTCATCACCTACAAGTTCTACCTTCCACCAAACATTTGACCATAATTCAGACAAGCTCTTTGCCATTGCATAAAAAGCATCACCCTTCATCCATTGTCCAATCACAGGTTCGTCATTTTCTTTTAAAGCCTCACCAGCAGCACATTTAAAATCCACATTTCTAGTGACTTCTTTTACTGGCACTATATGTATTCTCTAAGATGACAGAGGTTTTCTCTATAGGTCTCCTCACTTCCTTCTGAGTCCTCACCAGAATTGCCTTTGACGTCCATAATTCTATCAACAGTCTCTTCAAGACAATCTAAGCTCTTACTATTAGGCTCCTTAAAACTCTTCCAGCTTCCACCCACTACCCAATTCCAAAAGTGCATCTACATTTTAGGGATCTGTTAGAGCAGCATCCCACTCCTGGTACCAAATTCTGTGTTAGTTATCTAGTGCTGCTGTAACAGAAATACCACAAGTAAATGGCTTTAACAAACAGAAGTTTATTTTCTCACAGCATAGGAGGCTAGAAATCTGAATTCATAGCGCCAGTTCTAGGGGAAGGCTTCCTCTCTCTGTCAGCTCTGGAGGAAGGTTCTTGTCTCTTCAGCTTCTGCTTCCTGGTTCCTTGGAGAGCTCCATGTGTCTTGGCATCTATCTTACCCCATCTCTGCTTCCTCACCTGCTTGATTAATCTCTTTTATATCACACTGAAGTAAAATTTTGATGAAGATATTTCAAAAACAGTTGCAGCAGTACATTGACAGGGAACTGCCAGAAATTCAAGCCAGATTCAGAAGAAGATGTGGAACAGTGGATATTATTGCTGATGTCAGATGGATCTTGGCTGAAAGCAGAGAATACCAGAAAGTTGTTTACCCGTGTTTTATTGACTATACAATGGCGTTCAACTATGTGGATCATAACAAATTATAGGTAACACTGTGAAGAATGGGAATTCCAGAACACTTAATTGTGCTCATGAGGAACCTGTACATAGATCGAGAGGCAGTCATTCAAACAGAACAAGGGAATATTATATAATTTAAAATTAGAAAAGGTATGTGTCAGGGTTGTATCATTTCACCATACTTATTCAATCTGTATGCTGAGCAAATAATCCCAGAAACTGGACTATGTGAAGAAGAATGTGGCATCAGGATTGAAGGAAGACTCATTAACAACCCGCGATATGCAGATGACACAACCTTGTTTGCTGAAAGTGAAGAGGATTTGAAGCACTTACTGATGAAGACCAAAGACTACAGCCTTCGGTATGTATTAAACCTCAGCATAAAGAAAACAAAAAGCCTCACAAGTGGACCAATAAGCAAAATCATGATAAATGGAGAAAAGTTTGAAGTTGTCAAGGATTTCATTTTACTTGGATCCACAATCAAGGCCCATGGAAGCAGCAGTCAAGAAATCAAACGATGTACTGCTTTGGGCCAATCTGCTGCAAAACACCTCTTTAAAGTGTTCAAGAACAAAGATGTCACTTTGAGGACTAAGGTGTGCCTGACCCAAGCCATGGTAATTTCAATCACCTCATATCCATGTGAAAGTTGGACAATGAGTAAGGAAGACTGAAGAAGAATTGATGCCTTTGAATTATGGTTTTGGGGAAGAATATTGAATATATCATGGACTGCCAGAAGAACGAACAAATCTGTCTTGGAAGAAGTACAGCCAGAGTACTCCTTGGAAGCGAGGACAGCGAGACTTTGTCTCACCTATTTTGGACATGTAATCAGGAGGGACCAGTCCCTGGAGAAGAACATCATGCTTAGTAAAGTAGGGGGTCAGCGAAAGAGAGGAAGATCCTCAAGGAGATGCATTGGCACAGTGGCTGTAACGATGGTCTCAAGCATAGCAATGATTGTGAAGATGGCCCAGGACCAGGCAGTGTTTCGTTCTGTTGTACATAGAGTTGCTATGAGTGAGAACCAACTCAAGGTCACCTAACAACAGCATATCTAAAAGGGATTGACTCAAGACACACCTCACACTAATCTTGCCTCATTAACATAACAAAGGAAATCCATTCCCAAATTGGATTATAGCCACAAGCATAAAGGTTAAGATTTACAACACACATTTTTGGGGGCAACACAGTTCAATCCATAATGGGGGTGGTTAGGGAAGCTAGATTAATGGAAATGGAGCAACCAGAATGGAAATAATGAGAATGTTGACACACTGTGAAAAATGTAACCAATGTCACTGAAATTTATGTATAGAAATTGTTAAATGGGAACCTAATTTTCTGTGTAAACTTTCAACAAAAACACAATAAAGTATTATTTTTAAAAAATGGAGAAGGGTCCTAGAGGAGGCATAAGTAATGGGGATAAGAGTATAAATGGAACATTAGCCTAGGATAAGAGGAAAGAAGTCCCCAGGATATAATTAGAGACAGAGACTCTCAGAGTTTGAAAGAGGCCCAGGCCACCACCATTATTTTTGAGGCTCCTGATATAATAAGAAGAATTAAAAAAAATGAAGACGTGTCGAAACAGGATTAAAACATTCTGAGATGTTTTAAATGTTTATATTTAAAATATTGACACTTTATCCCAAAATAGGGTGTAAACATTCTGAGATGTTTCAAATGTTGTATCTAAAACATTGACACTTTATCCTGAAGTTCACCCTTCATCCAAAGATTAGACAGGTCTATAAAACAAACAATAACACATGTGAGAACCGTGCTTCTTAGTCCAATCATGAATACAAGACCAAAAGGGCAACACCTGCCCAAAAGCAATGACGAGAAGGCAGGAAGGGACAGGAAAAATGGATGAATGGAAACGAGGAACTGGGGCATGGAAGGGAGAATGTTGACACATCGAGGGGATTGCAACCAATGTCACAAAACAATTTGTGTATAAATTGTTAAATGAGAAACTAATTTGCTCTGTAAAGCTTCACCTAAAACACAATAAAAAATAAAATAAAATATTGACACTTTAATAGCACCAAAACCCCATCTACTGTAATAAAATATATTTACAAAATTAAAAAATGTATTTAATCAAAATGTACTTGATGTCCTATGTTCAAGGAATAGGGCACAGTTTAAAGTTATCTGATAAATTTCATTTTCTTCAGTCTTGTCTGTTTCTGTCTGGAACTGAATGTTCAATCTTATCTGAAGAAAACATTAAAAGTCTAAATAGAGCCCTTTAAGAAGGTAAGAGCTGGTCAAAATGGTTCTTTCTTTTTAGAGATGTGGGAATTCTGAGATAACCGCAATAAAAGAGGTGGGAGGAATTGATATACTAATCTTTTTTCAGATACAGATTATGTGAAAATAGTATAGATTTTTATATCAGAAAGAGAGCTTAAAAATCTGGTAATGAAAAATAAATCTGGTAGAATCCTGAATTGTTCACTTTAAAGTGGTTAATTTTATGCTATGTAAATTTCATCTCAGGAAATTATTTTTTAAGAAAATCTGGTAGGATAGGTAAATCCACAGAGGCATAAAGCAGACTGGTGGTTTCAAGAGTCTGGGAGTGAAGAGGCAATTGGGGAGTGGCTACTTACTACGTATGAGGTTTCCTTTTGGGGGAGATGAACATGTTTTGGAACTACATAGAGGTGGTGGTTGTACTAAATGCTACTGAATTGTACACTTTAAATGGTTAACTTTATGTTCTATGAATTTTACCTTAATAAAACAAATAAATAAGGCTGTTAATGTAGCGTCTTCTTTTATTATAGGTGAGGAAACTCAGAGAGTCAGTGACATCTCCCAATTTATGTTGCTAGAAGTCTCTTAGAACCCAAGTCCTCTTCAGAGTTTCCCAAACTTGTTTCATCATACAAGTCACCTGGGGCCCTTGTGAAATACAGATAAAGCAGATTCCAACTCCCCTTTCCCCTAGACCTACTGAATCACTATCTTGAGGAATGAAGCCTGGGAATCTGTATTTTAACAAACCCCTCCCTCCCCCGCCCTCAAGTGCCCCCTTCAGGTGAGTGCTACGATAAGATAATTTGGGGGAAACATTCCATATAACATGCAACTTACTAGTCTTTCTATCTCAACGTTTGACCCTCCTAACCACTACAGTTTATGATATTTTAAATATTGGAAATGTTCATATTTCATAAAATTAATTAGGTAGAGGGTATAGTCAATAAAACATAAGTGATTTTCAACCACCTCATATGAATGCGAAAGCCGGACATTGAATAAGGAAGACCATCCAGTGTTGATGAGCACCTACTCCATCCAGGGCAATGTACTCATGGATGTAGATACAAAAATAGGAAAGACTTGGTCCCTACCCAGGTCTTCAGATTCCAAAATAAGTTAGACAGCCTGAAGGTACTGGGACCACCACTTATGTCACTTGAACCTCTCAGCTGAGAAAATTGCCTTTTTTTTTAGTGACATTATGTTTATCAGGTAACAATGAGCTCAAACAGAGCAACAACAGTGAGGATGTTGCAAGACCGGACAATGTTTTGTTCTGCCATACATAGGGTTGCTATGAGTACCCACTCGACGGCGCCTAACACCAACAATGTTTATCATTTGTTCAACCATCACCATTATCTGTTTCCAAATTTTTCCATCATGAGCAAATTGTTTTTAATTTTGACTCCTGTACCTATCAAAACCGTCCTTGGGACTATTGCAGGAGGCAGAGAGGTAGATAGCAAACCATTAACCTAGAAACATGTTTTGTTTGATCTACATGGCACTTAATTTTTTTAATGGTCAGTTAAAAATTGGGAAGTGCACATTAAAAAATCTGTATTTCTGTATTATCTTGGGGGAAAAAAATGAAAAGATCTGACCTTACTGAACCAGTGTTCCCTCATGGTGATAATTCTTTGGAAATGAAGAGCTGCTGCCTTCTTTATATGGGCTACTGCTAGCCAGGGAGAATGAAGAGAACAGGATACAAGGAAATGATTAGTCCAAAGGACTAATGGACCACAGCCACCAAGGCCTCCACCAGACTGAGTCCAGTACAGCTAGATGGTGCCCAGCTACCACCACTGACTGCTCTGACCAAGATCACAACAGAGGGTCCTGGGCGGAGCTGGAGAAGGATGTAGAACAAAATTCTAATAAACAACAACAACAAAAAAGACCAGATTTACTGGCCTGAAAGAGACTGGAGAAACCCCGAGAGTATGGCCCCCAGACACCCATTTAGCTCAGTGGTGAAGTCACTTGCGAGGTTCACCGTTCAGCAGGGGATTGGACAGCCCCACAATACAAAACGGGAGTAATGAGGCACAGCAGACCAGGGACAAGGACTAGAAGGCAGAAGGGGGCAGGAAAGCTGGTGATAGGGAACCCAAGGCTGAGTAAGGACAGTGTTGACATATCGTGGGGTTAACCATTGTCTTAGGGCAACATGTGTACTGTTCAATGAGAAACTATTTTGTTCTGTAAACCTTCATCTAAAGTGAGAATAGCAGCACCACTGGAAGAATGTAATCAATGTCACTGAATTATGCATGCAGAAATTTTTGAAATGGTATATCTTTGGCTGTGTATATTTTCACCAAAAAAAAAAAAAAAAAGAAAGTTTGAGAAGGGAGAGGGTTGACATGTCGTGGGGTTGTTAACCAATGTCATAAAACAATATGTGTACTGACTGTTTCATGAGAAACTATTTGTTCTGTAAACCTTCACCTAAAGTACAACTGAAAAAAAAAGTCTGTATTTCTGTTTTATCTTGGGGGGGAATAAAATCAAGAGATCTGACCTTAGTGAACCAGTGTTCCCTCATGGTGATAATTCTTTGGAAATGAAGAGATACTGCTTTCTTTATATGGGCTACTGCTAGCCAGTTTAAAATAGCTCCCGACCAGTAATTTTCACTCACTCTCAATCCCCAAAGTGTTTAAATTTGAGAACCCTGATAACTAAATTCTGAGGCTACCTACCAACTGTTGTCTGCCTGAACTGAGCCTGACAGCAGGGGGCAGCAGTAAGCTTTGTAATTACCATTTCTTCTCCAAGGAAAAAAAAATACTGCAGGGCTTTTCTTTTTTACCTCTGAAAAAAACTAAGGTCACCAGATTTAAATTGAGCCATATTTTGACCAAGAAAGTGGTGAGGAATAGATTTGTGCCGATAGTGAGAAGCAACCCACTGTGTGCAATGAGAATCTGATAGGAATGAATGGAATAGCTGGCTACCAGAAAAATCCTGAAGCAGAAAGGTACAGCAAGCTATCTTTTTTTTGTAAATGATTTATCTTATCTTTGTTGCTGTTATTGAGAATATACACAGCAGAACATACACAAATTAAATAATTTCTACGTGTACAATTTAGTGATGTTGATTACATTCTTCAAGTTGTGCAACCTTTTTCATTCTTCTTTTCAGAGTTGTTCCTCCTCCATTAACATAAACTCATTGCCCCCTAAGTTTTCTATCTAATCTTTCAAGTTTCTGTTGTCAATTTGATCCCATATACATCGATCTGAAAAGAGCATAATGTGATATATGAGACTAAGTGGCCAGCTCCTGTCCGGAGGCGAGATGAGAAGGCAAAAAGGGACAGAAGCTGGTTGAATGGACACGGGAAATCCGAGGTGGAAAGGAGGGGTGTGCTATCACATTATAGAGAGAGAGCAACTAGGGTCACATAACAATGTGTGTATACATTTTTGTATAAGAAACTAACTTGAACTGTAAACTTTCCCTTAAGCACACACATACACACAAAAGAGCATAATGCTTAAGGCAGGCATTCTTTACTAACTAAGCTAAACTGTTGTTTGGTTTTGAGAAGACTTCAGGGGATATTTTTGGTTTAAGATTTAAATATTATCCCAGTGCAATAGTTTCAGGGGTTCATCCAGCCTCCATGGCTCCAGAAAACCTGGATTCCATGAGAATTTGAATTCTCTTCTGCATTTTCCCTGTTTTGATGAAGATTCTTCTATAAAATCTTTGATCAAAATGTTCAGTAATGGTAGCCAGGCACCATCCAGTTCTTCTGGTCTCATGGCAAAGGAGGACAGTAGTTCACGGAGGCAGTTATCCTCACATTCCATTTCCTCCTCCTATTCTTGACTTTCCTTCTTTATCGGATGCTCAGGCAAATAGAGAAAAATTATTGTACCTTGGATAGCTGCTTAAAGCAAGCTGTCTTGTAGTCACTAGCTGGGTAACACTGAAGGGGTTCAGTTGGACCCCTTCCTCACAACATACGCAATAATTAACTAAAAATGAGCATAGACCTAAATGTAAGAGCTAAAATTATAAAATTCTTAGAAGAAAACATAGGAGTGAATCCTTGTGACGTTGGATTAGGCAATGGCTTCTTAGATATGACACTCAAAACACAAGTGACTGTGGTGCAGTGAATTACTCAATATAGCCCTTCTAGCCATGCATGGTCTTGTGACTCCTACAAAATGATTGGGTGGGACTATGCACATAAGGTGCTTGTGACCCACCAGGGGAATTGGACAGCATAGCTAATAATGCAAATAAGGTCCATGGTACCCTTGTGGGAGCGGGACCATACAAATAAGGTGTATGGAACCCTAACGAAGGGATTGGTAAGTTTTGCCATCCACTAGGCTTAAAATGAGCCATCCCAGAGATGGAAAGAGGGGACCTCACTACCCTCAAGAAAGATCTGGGAATGGAGTCTGTCCTTTGGACCCAGAGTGCCTGCTCTGAGAACCTCCTAGACCCAAGACACAGAGAATGAAAGCTGTAACACTGGAGAAGAATGGCAAGAAGAAGCATCAGAGAAACAGCAGCAGCAGAGCAAGGAGACTGGCGCAAGACAGCTCGGTAGGCTTCTTGGCCCATGGAGCAAGGCGGTTACAGTGGGCATGCCGACACATAGAGCTAGAGAGTTGAGAGCCTTTGGACAGGAGGCTTCCTGGCGGAGTGTGGTGCCTCTGGGTACCTATCAGCTGAGCTAAAGAACTTTGTAACACCTGACCAAGTACAGAAGAAGCCAGGCCAAGGGGCCCAGGAGCCAAGGGAGAGTTCTGCCTGAGGGCACAGCCAAAAAGTAGTCCTTCCTAAAGACCTGTATCTTGAGTCGTACCTGATCCTGAATTGTAACCTGTTACTTCCCTAATAAACCCCATGATCGTGGGTATTGTCTGTGAGTTCTGTGTGGCCATTGCAACGAATTATCAAATACAGCAGAGAAGTAGAGAGTGCCGTGGGAGGGATGACTGGGATCAGAATTGGGAAAAAGGTTGGATGGTGGAGGTATGTTTGACCTCCACCTCATAGGAATCAGCCTTGGGCTAATGCTGATGGTGATTCTCTCTCCCCCACCTTGTGAAGTTAGAGGACTCTGATGCCACCATGCCATTTTTACGGTGACCAAAGAAAAAACAGGTAAACAGGACCTTATCAAAATTCAAAAATTTTGGCTGCAATGGACACCATCAAGAAAGTGAAAAGACATCCCAGAGAATGGGAGAAAATATTTGCAAATCATATATCTGATAAGGGACTTGTATATACAGCGTATAAAGAATGCTTACAACTCAACAGTAAAAAGACAAACAACCCAATTAAACAATGGTCAAAAGATCTGAATAAACATTTCTTCAAAGAAGATGTACAAATGGCCAATAAGCACATGAAAAGATGTTCGACATAAGGAAAACGCAAAGCAAAACCACAATGAGATACCACTTCACCCTCCACAGAATGACTAAAATTTAAACGATAATAACAAGTGTTGGTGACAATGTGGAGAAATTGGAACCTTCATACATTGCTGGTGAGATTGTAAATAGTGCAGCTGCTTTGGAAAAGTTTGGTGGTTCCTCAAAAATTTAAACACAGAGTTTCCATATGCGGTGCAAAGGATCACTTTTATATGGCCTTTCTTGCCATGATCTTGTAACTCCCACTAAGTGACTGGGTGAGATTATGCAAATAAGGTGTTTGTGGCCCAACAAGGAGATTGGGTAGCTTGCAAATATTGCAAATAAGGTGCATGGCACCCTTATGGGGGTGAGACCATGCAAATAAGGTATATGGAACCTTAACGAGGGGATTGGTCATTGTGATGGTTAAGGTTGTGTGTCAACTTGCCTGGGTCATGATTCTCAGTGATTTGGCAGTTATGGAATGATGTAGTTTGGCAATTATGTAATGATGTAATTATCCTCCATTTTGTGATATAATGTAATTGCCTCCATGATGTGATCTGATGTGATCAGGAGTTAGCTATAGGGTGTGGCCTACAGCTAATGTACATGGATGTTCTGGCAAACCTTGCTGGGTTTTGCTCACTCTAGATCCTGCATCTGGCCCATCATCATCTGACCTCCAGTTCTTAGGACTTGAGCCAGTGACCTGTCATATTGCCTGCCGATCTTGGGATTTGTTGGCCTCCGCAGCCTGTGAGCCAGCAGCCTGCCACCTGACCTGCCTACCTTGGGTTCATCAGCCCCTGCAGCTACGTGAGTTAGGAGAAGCCTCCAGCCTGACACCTGACCCATGGACTTGGGACTTGCCAGCCTCTGCAACTGCGTGAGCCATTTCTTTGATATAAATCTCTCTCTTTCTGTCTCTCTCTCTCTCACTCTCTCTCTCTATATATATATACATTTCACTGGTTTTGCTTCTCTAGAGAACTCAGCCTAAGACGTTTGGTACTGAGAGTAGTTCCAGAGAAACAAAATAGTAAGGAATTTTCTAAATTGGTTCTCAAGTCTGGTTAGTTTTAAAGATGTTGATGGCTCTGCTTCCAGTAGTAAAGAGGGCACTGGTAATCCATGGCATGAGGTGGCAATAGAAATATGCAAAATATCACCAACAATAGATCAAGCATTAGTGAGAGGCAAAGCTCTGGGTGATCAAATGTTTGATACTTTTCTACAATTTTATCAGAATAAGAAGTATAAGTAATCTGGTTGGTTAGTCCTACTTTTGCTAGACAAAGTGGTGAAAGAAAGAGATGATCTCAAGGCTTCAGAGTCGCAGCTCAAGTGCTGCATAAACGCTGTCAAACTTGTCACTTGTGCCCTGAAAGAAAGCTTTATTTCTTGTAGTAAAAGAGCTGATATTGCTGAAAACCTAACCCAGAATCTTATCGTATAGTGGCTGAATTACAACACCAATTGAATTCCCAACATGAAATGGTGTCTGAAGTTAAAGTGAGGGCATCGATTGGGAAGAAATGGGGTCCTGAAATTTGGGATGGGGGCATACGGGCAGATAATCAGGAAGCTGGAAACGCTGAGCCCCTAAATTCCGTTGAATCACTCCTGCCAACAGAACCAGCCTTCTCACTCCCATCTGAAGAGATTACTCCATCTTTGCCTGCTAAGGCACCCTCCCCAGTAAAACCACTAGCCCCCCACCCCGTCTGATCGATGAGATTAACCTAGCTGTGTCTGAAGAGCCTTTGTCTGAGATATTGCTGGGGTGGGATCTGAGTCATCACTAGGGGAGGCATCTGAGTCATTGCCTGAGGCATCTGCCTTATAAGACATTGCTGAATGTTCTCAGAACACAACCCCACCACCCATTTTTGCTTCTAGACCTATAACTAGACTTAAGTCTCAGCAAGCCCCAAAAGATGAAGTACAAAGTATGACCCAGGAGAAGGTACACTACACTCCAAAAGAATTGTTTGACTTTTCTAATATGTACAAACCAAAACCTGGGGAATATGCATGGGAATGGCTATTAAGGGTATAGGATAGTGGTGCAAGGAACATAAAGTTGGATCAGTCTGGGTTTATTGATATTGGCCCACTAAGCACAGATTCTCCATTGAATGTTTCAACTTGAGAGGTTAGGAAAGAATCTAATAGTTTATTTGGTTGGGTCGCTAAAGCATGGATTATGCTATGGCCTACACTAAATCAAGTTGATGTACCAGACTTGCTTTGGTATACTATAGAAGAAGGAATCCAAAGGCTTAGGGAAATTGACATTTTAGAGTGGATTTATCAGGTTAGACCCACAGACTCACACATGGAGTGTCCGGAAGACACACCTTTTACGACAACGGTGAGGAACAAATTTGTGAAGGAAGCCCCAGCATCCTTGAAGGCTGCTGTGATTGCTATTTTATGTAAGTCAAATTTGACAGTGGGAGCTGCCCTATTTGAATTAAGACACCTAACTACAATGGGGCCGATTGGACCCCATGGTGGTAAGGGCCAAGTGGTGGGACTCAATCGACAAAGACAAGGTGGACGTGGTTACTATAATCTACAGTGGAGTCAAAGCAGTTATCAGAATAATCTGACTCGTATGGACTTATGTTTTGGCTACTTAGTCATGGTGTTCCTAAGAGTGAAATAGATGGGAAATCTACTTAATATTTACTTGATCTGCACAAGCAGAAGAATTCTAGGTCAAGTGAACAGCAGTCTAATTCAAATCACCAAGGAGAGTCATGGCCCTTCAATCAATTCCCAGACTTGAGCCAGTTTACAGACCCACAACCCCTTGAATGAAGAAGAGGCCGGGTTTCCTTGAGGAAGGACCCCACTACACTGCCAAAAATTTATACTGTTGATCTGTCTCCCAGACTTACCCAAAGGGAACTATAGCCTTTCAAGAAAGTGACTACTCCTGGAGGGAATGCAGAAATTACTGCCACCGTCAAGGACTTGCGGGATGCAAGGGTGGTGACTCCCACCACAACCCCATTCAACTCACCTATTTAGCCTGTGCAAAAACCAGATAGATCTTGGAGAATGACAGTTAATTATCATAAACTTAACCAGGTGGTGACTCCTACTGCAACTGCTGTTCCAGATGTGGTTTAATTGCTTGAGCAAATTAATACATTTCCTAGTACCATGTATGCAGCTATTGATCTGGCCAATGCCTTTTTCTTGATTCTGGTTTCAAAGGACCACCAGAGGCGGTTTGCCTTAAGCTGGAAAGACCAACAATAACACCTTCACTGTCCTACCTCAGGAGTATGTCAACTCTCCAGCCTTATGTTATAATTTAATCTGCAGAGACCTTGATCACCTTTGCTTTCCACAAAATGCCACGCTGGTCCATTACATTGATGGCATTATTCTGATTGGACCTAGTAAGGAAGAATTACTCTGGACTTATTGGTAAAACATTTGCTAGAGGGTAAGACATTAATCTGACAAAAATTCAGGTACCTTCCACCTCAATTAAATTTCTCGGGGTCCAGTGGTGTGAGGCATGTCGAGATATTCCTTCTAAAGTTAAGGATAAGTTATTGCATCTGGCCCTTCCCATGACTAAAAAGGAGGCACGATACCTGGTGGGCCTCTTTGGATTTCGGAGTCAACATATCCTGCATTTGGATGTGCTATTCCGGCCTATTTATCAAGTGACTCAAAAAGCTGCTAGCTTTGAGTGGGGCCCAGAACAAGAGAAGGCTCTGCAACAGGTTGAGGCTGCTGTGCAAGCTGCTCTGCCACTTTGACCATATGATCTAGTTGATTCAATGGTGCTTGAAGTGTCAGTGGCAGATAGAGATGCTGTTTGGAGTCTTTGGTAGGCCCCTATTGGTGAATCTTAGTGCATACCATTAGGATTTTGGAGCCATCCTCTGCAGATAACTACTCTCCTTTTGAGAAACAGATTTTGGCTTGTTTTTGGGCCTTAGTAGACACTGAACGCTTAACCATGGGCCACCAAGTGACCATGCAGCCTGAGCTACCCATCATGATCTAGGTGTTTTCTGACCCACAGAACCATAAAGTCAGATGTGCACAGAGGCATTCCATCATTAAATGGAAGTGGTATATACAAGATTGGGCCCTAGCAGGATGTGAAGGCACAAGTAAGATGCATGAGGAAGTGGCCCAAATGCCCATAGTCTCCACTCCTGTCACATTACCTACCCTCTCCCAGTCTGTACCTATGGCCTCATGGGGAGTTTTTTATGATTAGCTGACTGAGGAAGAGAAGACTCATCCCAGGCTTACAGATGGTTCTGCGCAATATGCTGGCACCACTTAAAAGTGGACAACTTCAGCATTGCTGCTCCTTTCTGGGACCTCCCTGAAGGACAGTGGTGAAGGGGAATCCTCCAAATGAGCAGAACTTGCAGTGCTGCACCTGACTGTTCACTTTGCTTGGAAGGAGAAATGGTCAGATGTACGATTGTGTACAGATTCATGGGCTGTGGCCCATAGTTTGGCTGGATGATCAGGGACTTGAAAGGAACATGACTGGTAAATTGGAGACAAGGAGGTATGGGGAAGAAGTATGTGGACAGGCCTCTCTGAATGAGCCAAAGAAGTGAAGATATTCCTGTCTTGTGTGAATGCTCACAAAAGGTGACCTCGACAGAGGAGGACTGTAACAATCAAGTGGCTAGGATGATGTGTTCTGTGGAAACCAGTCATCCTCTTTCCCTAGCCACTCTTATCATTACCCAATGGGCCCATGAACAAAGTGGCCATGATGGCAGGGATGGAAGTTATGCATAGACTCAGCAACATGGACTTCCACTCACCAAGGCCGACTTGGCTATACCCACTGCTGAGTGCCACATCTGCCAGCAGTAGAGACCAACAGTGAGTCCCTGATATGGCACCATTCCTCGAGGTGATCATCCAGCAACCTGGTGGCAGGTTGAGTACATTGGAATGCTTCCATCATGGAAAGGGCAGCATGTTTTTCTTACTGGAACAGACACACATTCTGGATACAGATTTGCCTTCCCTGTACACAATGATTCTGCCAAAATTAGCATTTGCGGACTTACAGAATGCCTTATCCACTTTCATGGTATCCTGCAAAGCATCACCTGGGATCAAGGGACTCACTTCACAGCAAATGAAGTGTGGCAATGGGCCCATGCTCACAGAATTCACTGGTCTTACCATGTTCCCTGTCATCCTGAAGCAACTGGCTTAATAGAACAATGTAATGGCCTTCTAAAGACATAACTGTGGTGCCAGCTAGGTGGTAATACCTTGCAGGGTTGGGGCAATGTTCTCCAGGAGGCTGTATACCCTCTAAACCAGCATCCAGTATATGATGCTGTTTCCCCCATAGCCAGGATTCATGGGTCCAGGAATCAAGGAATGGATGTGGGAGTGGCACTACTCACTATTACCCCTAGTGACCCACTCAAAAAAGTTTTGCTTTCTGTCCCCATGATCCTATTCTCTGCAGGTCTAGATGTCTTAGTTTCAAAGGGAGGAATGCTGATTCCATTGAACTGGAATCACAACACTGATTCCATTGAACTGGAATCACAACATTGATTCCACTGAACTGGAAGTTAAGAATGTCACCCGGCCACTTTAGTCTCTTCATGCCTCTGTATCAACAAAGAAAGGAGTTACTGTATTGGCTGATGTGATTGATCTTGATTACCAAGGAAAATATGATTGATATTACATAATGGAGGTAAAGAAGATTATGTCTGGAGTACAGGAGATCCCTTAGGATGTCTCTTAGAACTATCAAGCCCTGTGATTAAAGTCAATGGAAAACTACAGCACCCCAATTCCAACATGACTACTAATGGCCCAGAACCTTCAGGAATGAAGGTTTGGGTCACCTTGCCAGGCAAAGAACCACGACCAGCCGAGGTGCTTGCTGAGAGCAAAGGGAATATAGAATGGGTGGTGGAAGAAGATAGTTTTAAATTCCAGTTACAACCATGTGACCAGTTACAGAAAGGAGGACTGTAATTGTTACAAGTATTCCTTCCTTGTTTTGGTTATTTTTTCCTTGTATGTGTGCATCAGATATATTTTTTTTCTTCACTTAAAATATAAGATGTAAACGAGGCTAGTGCGTTTTTGGTTATACGCATGTTAGTTGTATCATGTTTGGCACAAGTATGACTTTATAATTGCCTTTATTTAGAGACTGTGCATGATTTAAGGAGATGTGTACAGATGCCAAGTTGACAACGGGCAGACTGTGATGATTAAAGTTGTGTATCAACTTGGCTGGGTCATGATTCTCAGTGGTTTGGCAGTTATGGAATGATGTAGTTTGACAGTTATGTAATGATGTAATTTGGCAGTTATGTAATGATGTAGTTATCCTCCATTTTGTGATATAATGTAATCACCTCTATTATGTGATCTGATGTGATCAGCCAATCAGTGTAAGGGGAGTTTCCTCGGAGTGCGGCCTGCACCCAATGTATATGGATGTTCTAGCAAAGCTGGCTGGGTTTTGCTCCCTCTGAATCCTGCATCTGACTTGTCATCATCTGACCTCCGATTCTTGGGACTTGAGCCAGTAGCCTGCCGTCTTACCTGCCAATCTTGTGTTCCTCAGCCACTGCGGCTATGTGAGTCAGGAGAAGCCTCCAGCCTGATGCCTGACCCACAAACTTGGGACTTTTCAGCCTCTACCACCATGTGAGCCATTTCCTTCACTTGTTTACTTCTCTTGTTTTGCTTCTCTAGAGAACCCAACCTTCACTTGTTTTGCTTCTCTAGAGAACCCAGCCTAAGACAGTCAGTTTTGCCATCCTGCTAGTCTTAAAATGAGCCATCCAAGAGGTGGAAGGGGGGCTGACTACCACCAGGAAGAAGAAATGGAAGAGGAGCATGTTCTTTGGTCCCGCGTCCCTGCACTAAGACCATCCTAGACCCAGGAGACAGAGAAGGAGAGCTGTAACACTGGAGACAGCAAGATGGCAAGAAGCAATAGCAGAGAAACGGTGGCAGCAGAGGCAGCAGAACCAGGAGACTGGCAGGAGACAGTGCAGTGAGCTTCTTGTGAGCTTCCCAGCCCACAGAGTGAGAAAGCTGAGCACCTCCTGGCAGGAGGCTAGCTGGTGGAGTGGGGTGCCCCCGGGCATTTATTGACAGAGATAAAGAGATGTGTAACACTTGCCCAAGCAGGGCAGAGGCTGTGTCAAGAGGCCGAGGGCCAGAGAGAGAGGTCTGCCTACCTGCATGGCTGAGAAGAGGCTGTCTTGATCGAAGAACTGTATCCTGATTCGTTTCTGATCCTGACTTGTAACCTTCTACTTCCCTAATAAACCCCATGTCTTAGGCTGGGTTATCTAAAGAAGCAAAACCAGTGAAGCATATGAACATATATATACAGAGAGAGATTTATAGCAAGGAAATGACTCATTTGGTTGTAGAGGCTGGAAAGTCCCAAGTCCATGGGTCAGGCTGGAGGCTTTTCCTCACTCACGTAGCTGCAGGTCTGGCGAACCCAAGATCAGCAGGTCAGACAGCAGGCCTTTGGCTCACAGGCTTTGGAGGCTTACGAATCCCAAGTTTGGCAGGTAAGCTGCTAGCTCAAGTCCCAAGAACCAGCAGTCATATTAATTAGTGCCAGCTGCAGGATCCAGAGCAAGCAAAAGCCAGTGAACTTTGCCAGAAAGTCCACCTATATTGGATGCAGGCCACACCCCCAAAGAAACTCCCTTTCAACTGACTAGCTGCTCATAACAGATCTCATCATGGAGTTGACTACATTATATCATATCTCATTATGGAGGTGGTTAATCATTACATAGCTGCCAAACTACATCATAACTGCCAAACCACTAAGAATCATGGCCCAGCCAAGTTGACACACAACCTCAACCATCATACCTCATAATCATGAGTATTGTCTGTGAGTTCTTTGTGGCCATTGCAACAAATTATCAAACCAACAGAGAAGTAGAGAGTGCTGTGGGAGGGATGGCTGGTGTCAGACTGCTAAAAAGGTTGGAGAGAGTTATTATGTTTGACTGCCTCATAGGAATCAGCATTGGGCTGTTGATGTTGATAATGATTCACTCTCCCCCTTGTGAAGTTACAAGAGGTCAGACGCCTCCGCCATGCCATTCTTACACCATATGACCAAGCAATTCCACTCCTAGTTATATACTCAAAATAATTGAAAGCAGGTACTTCAACAGATACTTGTACAACAATGCTCATTGCAGCATTAATCACAATAGCCCAAAGGTAAAAGCAACCTAAATGTCCATCCACAAATGAATGGCTAAACAAAATGTAGTATATACATACAATGAAATATTTTTCAGGCATAAAAAGAAATGAAGTTCTGATACATGCTACAACATGGATTACCCCTGATAATAAACGTCATGCTAAGTGAAAGAAACCAGACACAAAAGGTCATATGTTTGTATGATTCCGTTTCTATGAAATGTCCAGAATAAGGCAAATCCATAGAGACAGAAAGTGAGAGGGATCTGGAGTGACTGTTGATGGATATGGGGTTTCTGTTTGGAGTGATGAAATGTTCTGAAATGAGATAGTGGTGGTGGTTACACAATTCAGTGAATATATTAAAAACCGCTGAATTATACACTTTCAAAAGTAAATTTTATGTTATGTGAATTATTTCTCAATAAAGCTGTTATTTTTTTTAAGGCATGTTAATCATTTGCAGTGCTACAAGGTCAACTATAAGAAAATCAGTGTCTGTCACACTGAGGGACTGTGGTTTAGGGTGGGTGGTTTATGGGTTATGAGATATTGGCTAAAGCAGCTGTGACTATGACCCAGGCCCCCTTCCCTGGCTTCTGGAGGACAGTAAGCTGGAGGAAAGGACAGCTGGCAAGAATGAAAAGTGGGAGGCTGGAGAGAAGGAAACCAAAGAGAAGAGGCCTAGCCTGGAATAAGAAATACCTTAACCTCAACAGATAGAAAAGGTGAGATCATGGAGCTTCCCATCTATCTTCCTGAGAGATCAGAAGTCAGCCTGATGGTAATCTCCTTCCAACTGGAATAGAACATGAACAAATTACAAGTTTCAGCAAAGTTTTGCTGTTAGGGCTTGCCTGACCAGAATTTCTTAAATTCATGCTAAATCCACTGTATTCACACACACACACACACACACACACACACACACACACACACACACACACACACACAGAAGCTGCTCTGTTGTCTCACTCATTCTAGCTGAGGGTCTCAGGCAGATGGGGAAAGAGTAAAAAGCATTGGCTTTGGATTTGGCAGCTTATTCTCCACAACCACCTTCTGATTGGCCTCTTTGATCCCTTAGCTTTAGATACGTGGTAAAACCCAAAGTTCTCAGTGGCCAAATTAATTCTTAGCTTGAGAAGCTGATGGCAAGGCACTCAGCATGCTGCAGCAAAGCTGACTCTAAAGCAACAAAAGTCTCCATCACTCATGCTATAAACCCTGTTGTTGGATGGCCCCCTTCTCTCTCCTGGGCCCTCACCCATATCTAGTTAGTCATCATGGCCTGTTGATTTATTTTTCTCATCTAATGTACCTCACATCTGTCCCTATATTTTCAATCCTCTTACCACTGTATCAGACCAGGTGCTTATCAACTCATGCCTGAAAAATAAAACTAACTAATGTAATGGGGAGAAAATAAAAGTGTCAGTTTAAGAGCTAACTAATGACAAATTTCCTCTTAGGGGAAGAGATCTGTGTTTGTTTTAGCCAAACACCTTGATGGGTGGTTTTCATTGCTCAATGATTACCCTTGGGGCATGGTTGGAATAGACAAGGAGCTAAATGGCTCTGCCTGAGAAATTAGCAATAATGTCATGGTTTAGGAATTAGTGATCTAAGGGAAGTAAGAAGATTGAAGGAGAGAGAGATATAACTGAGCAACATGGAGAAACTCAAGCCCTAGTGGAATGACTAAGGACCTTTTAAGGCCAGAGACATGTAATATTTAAGGATGCAATTACTCCATCCTTCAATAAATCTTGCTCACATACAACTGTGAGCGGTTAGTACATGGGGAAGTGGAGGAATCAAGGAGTGAGTGACCAGGGAGGCAACACAGTGCAGGAAAGGAACCGCATACCCAGGAAGCACAAGAAGAGAATGAGAACATAGTTAAAGCAGAAACACACAGAGGTGACCAGAAGAAACATAAATATTAAACTTGAGGGAAAACCTGGGATGGGTGTATTATTTAATTTTTAGTTAAATCTTAAAGGGCACCATGACCCCAGCAAGCCAGACGACTTGGGGCCATGCAGGGCCTGGAATCTAAATCACACTACCATTTGTTATTGAGCACTTACTGCTCTTCCATTTTCTCTCTTTGCCTTTCCATACTGCTTTGTGTCCTGAAAGACTGATCTGTATTGACATTATTAATGGGCTTTCCTATATTCTGGTTTCCTGTTAGGTTCCAACAATGGGAAGCCTTGGAAGGAGATCTGAGAGAGAGAAGAGAGTGAGGTCAGGGGGTTTATTCACCGTGCTCCCTCCCTGCAGGATTGCTGTGGGATGGCTAAATTCAAAGTACCTGCAAGATGGCCCTCTCAACATCTCTCTCTCTCTCACTCTGAGCAAGTAACTTCTCCCTCCTTTAGGACTCCAAAAACCAGTTGAAGTTGAGTAGATTACTACTCAGGGTGACCACATGTGCTCCATAGGGTTTTCAGTGGCTTATTTTCCAAAAGTAGATCACCAGGCGTTTCTTCTAAGGCACCTCTGGGTGGACTCGAACCTCCGACCTTTAGGTTAGGAGCCAAGCGCATTAACTGTTTGTGCCAGCCAGAGTCTCCCCTTCAGGACTAGGGGTGGATATAACCCCACTGTTGTTAGTCCTGAGGTACTACTCCTTGTGATTTGCCTACGCCCTGCTCACATCTTTGTTAAAAAACTCTAGTAAATTCTCTTAAATTACCTAATTTGAGGGTGTCATTTGTCTTTTGCTAGCACTTTAATTAATAGACTCACTAGGCCTTTGCATTCATTATCGCAGTTAATTCTCACAACAACCCTATAACGTAGATAATATTATTATTCCTATCTTAGAGATGTGGAAATATGAGGCAAAGAGAGATTAAGTAACTTGCCCGAGGACCTTCTCTGACTTCAGAGCTTTGGCTTCTATATGCTATGTTTTTCTTTGTTTGTTTGGTTTTTGCTATTCTAGAGGTATCCCTGCCTCCAGGCTCCAAACCATCTAATACACTATGGTCAGACTATTCTTCCTAAGACATTCATCCAAGGCCCATTAAAATCTGGCTTCTGTCTACCTTTTATCTCCAACTTCTCTCCTATACATGCCTTTCAATCAAGCCAAACTGACTTTTCCCCAAACAGACGTTATAAGCCCTACCTCATGCTTCTGCTCATAAGCCTGAACTTGCCTCCCCATCTTGATCTCATCTCCTTCTTTGCTAGTTTGAATTTTCCCTTTCCTTCAAGGTCCTACTGAAATCTTCCCTCTTCCATTAAAAAAAAAAAAAAAAAGCCTAACCCATTGCCATCAAGTAGATCCCAACTCACAGTAACCCTATAGGACAGAGTAGAACTGCCCTACAGGGTTTCCAAGAATTAGCTGGTGGATTCGAACTGCCAATCTTTTGCTTAGCAGCTGAGCTCTTAACCACTGTGCCACCAGGGCTCCACAGAGCCAGGCTAATCTTAGTCCTGCCACTTTCTAGTTAGGTGACTTTGTCAAGTCATGTTAACAATTTTGAGCCTCAGTATCTTCAACTAAAATTCATGTCAGTTGCCAATTACCGATCTCAAATTGCTTACTGAAGACTTATTGATCTCAAAATGGCTCAGCAATGAGACCAGCCAGTCTAGGAACACTTCCTCTCTTCAACAACTTGATCAGGACTTCACAAATGGTGTCTTGTGGTGAATATTTGCCCATCTTTTGATGGCTGCACACAGGGACGGATTACCCAATAAGCAAGGTAAGCACATGCTTCCGGCATCAATAAAACAGGTGCACCAGTTGTCCAAAGTAAAGACTCATAAATGACAAACGGACAGGACACAAGGAAAAGCAAGTGTCACAGTGGAAGGGAACTGGCAGGGCACTAAATGAAATTGATACCAGCTCCAGTGTGGAGAATGTGCTGGCCTGAAATAGAGTTGACACAGGGTCAGGAGGGCGCCCGTGCACAAGACTGTTTAAGCTATGATGCCTCTACCAACTTCAACACCTTCTTGACATCTGTCTCCTATGGTCCCCTCCCTTGTAATTGAAACTCCTTATCTCGGCTGGTCTCTTGGGAGTATACTATTTCTTTCTAATAAATAAGAGGTGGGGGTCGAGTCTAACTCTTGCTACATTCACCCATTAAAAATTGTACAATCCAGTTCATCTCATTCTGCTAAAATGGCATATGCCACTTTTGCATTCAGTCATTAATATTATAGTCACATTTTAAAAGAACTTACATTATGGATAACTAAGACACACACACACATACATATACAGGTGTATATATAACTCACATATCCCATTCAAATGCATGAGTAAGCAGAGGAGGGGGCCCCACAGATTATCCGTGTTTAGGTCCCCCACATGCCTTAATTCAGCCCTGACTGCACAGCATCTGAACCCCCTTCCTATTTGGAAGAAGTTGTCTACGTGTGCATCTTGGGAGAAAGGGCTCTGTCTCTCACTACAGAGCCCACCCATTGCTGTTGAGTTGGTTGTGACTCATAGCACCCCTATAGGAAGAGTAGAACTGCCCCATAGAGTTTCCAAGGAGTGACTGGTGAATTCGAACTGGTTAGCAGTTGAACGCTTAACCACTGCGCCAATAAGCCTCGGCCAAATATTCCTACTCCCTGCTCTCAACAGCTAGGATAGAGGCACATGATCTAGGCTCAGCCACAAGACCTAGCTTCAGTCAATAGAAAGCTCCTTCCTGGAACTTTGAACATGGAGAAGATAGACACAGGGGCAATTGGATTTTTCATTAGCCATAATTTTACCATCCTCCCCAGGCTTTAGTGTGCATCAGAAAATCTTTTGTGTCATGTATGTGTGGGGGTGGGGCAGGGAGGTGTTCTTGTTAAAATGCAGTTTCCTGGGCCTTACATGTTGTTGTTAACTTCTTTTGAGTCAACTCCCAACTCATGGTGACTCCATGAACAACAGAATGAAGCACTGCCCCATCCTGAGCCACCCTCATGATGGAGAGTGAACCATTGTGGTCCATAGGGTTTTCATTGGCTGATTTTCAAAAGTAGATCTCCAGGCCTTTCTTCCTAGTCTGTCTTCATCTGGAAGCTCCACTGAAACTTGTCCAGCATCACGGCAGCACACAAGCCTCCACTGATAGATGGGTGGTGGCCGCACTTGAGGTGCATTGACCAGGAATCAAACTTGGGTCTCCTGCCTGGAAAGTGAGAATTCTACCAGTGAAACTGCTACATCAGTATCCCTGGGAAAGGGACACAGTAATCTTCATTTTCTTCAACTCCTTAGGGCCTTGGTGATTCTGACCCATACTAAAGTTTGAAAATCAAAGCTCTAGGAGATCTGTCCCACTGCCTTCGAGTTGATTCTGACTTACAGTGAACCTACAGGGCAGAGTAGAACTGCGCCATAGAGTTTCCAAAGAGCAGCTGGTGGGTTCAAATCACCAACCTTTTGATTAGCAGCTAAGCCCTTAACCACTGCCCAGAGCTCCAGGAGATCTGTAGATAGTACATTATTCTTGCCTTACTAATTCTTCCATTCCTTTACCCCTCATTATTTGCTTCTACAGAAGTGAAGGTATATTTTCTACCTAAAGACTTTGGCTTTACTCCTGAGAATAAGCTTTACATTAACCACCCCTAAACACACATTAAATACACATTCATACACACACACACACAACTTTGATATCTTGAATAAAGGGGTACAGTGGGTAAATCCCACCTTTATTGCTAATTGCATGGTGAAGATTAGCATGAATCCAATTCCCACCTGGAAACAGATCCATTCCTCACCTTCCCACATCTTCCTCATCACCAGCCACCTGAGTGGCACATTCTCCAACCTTCAGCCATCCAGAGCTAAGTCAGAGTTCACAAGTTAGAAGGATTCAGTCCTTCCATCTTTCCAACTGCCAAATAGGCAGGGAGACTACCTATACTTACAGTTACCCATTTGTCATAATCAGAAAGGATATAAATGAAGAGATCTATCAGGAAGACCCACAAACTTCCATGTTCAAAGCCTTTTATTGGCTTCATTGCACAGTCATGATCAATTGAGTCAATGAACATACATGATTGCATCATGCCCCCTGTCCCCTTTTCCTGAGGTTAAATGACCAGGTTTGGTCTTTGGGACCCTGCCCACGGCTGCCAACCACCCTCCCCCCCCCGCCCCCGCCACACACACACACTCATTTGAACGTGTCCTAAAGTGTTGCCTGGCTGTTTTAGAAAACAGAGGCACCTTGATTGCTGGCAAATTCTAAGGGCTATCTTACAAGAATCAAAGACAAAGGCCTGTACTAGCAAGTCTCTAAGACTGAGGCACTTGGCTTAACAAAATGGTTTATAAAAGGTCTGAATCAAAACTCCATTTTGTTACAAGCCCCTGCTTCTGCATTCCTGAAATGGAACTGTGACTTCTTCCCATTAGTATGCATATAACCTTGGGCCTCTGGCTGAATCGAACCAGGAGACCCTGGCCCCTATCAATCATCTTGTTTAACCGACCTAGCTCTTGCCCCAAGCCACTCTTAGCAAGTAAGTGGGGGTCAGGAATGAGGTTTAGCTACTCTTAGTAAGTGAGGGTGGGGGTCAGAAATGTGACTGTAGGAGAATGAGTTTACTCAAGATGTTCCAGGAAGAAAGTAGTTGGAAATAGCATTGCTGATGACTTTGCGGATGATGTACTCACCTTGTGGCTATAATCATCCAACCATCACGCACTCCCGTTCCCCATTTTTACTGTAAAAGCACACCTCTCCCTCCGTACTTGGGAGTAACTTTGTATTCTCTACAGGGTTGTTGCCCAATTTGCAAATTGTTTTATTCCTCAACAAATCTCTTTACTTTTATTTTAACAGAGTACACTTTCTCACTCTTTGACAGATCAAATCAAGTTCTTTGTCTCACATATGCCATCAATCATTCTGCTTATCATATTTCTAATTCCTCTAATAGAAGGAATTTGTTTAGCCTCCATAAACCTCTTCCAAGTTTCCAATCGTTTAGGAAATTAATTTAGGTTCTTGCCACAGCATGATCAGAAATGATGGTATCTTTCACTTCATTTTATTTCTCTTCTATTGTTTATTTCACATAAATACTATCAATTTTATTGGCATCTTTCATTTTTTTGTTAAGTGTGGACTGGATTCATGGTATGAGTTTTTCTCAATCCTTTATCATACTAATGTTAACTGTTTGGCTGAATAGTTCATTTTGATTACTTTTCTTTCCCAAGACATTTCAAAATCCCTCCCCAGCCCCTAACCCTGTTTATACTGGAGGAAGATACTACTTACCCTGTCATAGATCTTTATGCATTCATATATTGGATCTTTTTATCCTTTTGAATACATATCCATAATTAGATACATTTTGCCATATCTAATGTTTTTTTGACTTGGACAAGTTAAAAACCAACTTGGGTCTCCATTCCCTACTCTGTAAAAAGATAAGACTGAAATAATGTCTCTCTAAAGGACCTTCTAGATAGTCTATGTCCACAGAAGACTGGGTAGTTAGACAGCAGAGCTGGGCACTAGGGAGCTGTCAAAGAGAAAATTAATAACGGCACCTTATTTTGGTTTTAAGGTTTTTCTTACCCACAAAACCAAATATTAACCATAAAAAAATTTCTGACCCAAAATTAGTCTTTCCAGCAGCATTTTTTTTCACCCAAGATTGCTAATCTTTTCCTTCCCCTTTGAAGCCAGGCTTACTTAATTTAAATTTCAAAAGATATCATGGCTGCAGGTGGGTGGAGGGCCAGAGACCACCCTGATATCAGTTGATCTCAGTAAAAGGGGGAGGGCAGGGTTCAATCAATCATGTTAAGATTAGCCAATGGTTGATCTTCTATTCTTCTCCCTCCTCTTCTCTTTGTAAACTTCATTGTAACTAGCATACTTCAAGCCATTTGCTTTTTTTAAATCAGAATGATCTCCCTATGTGCATATAGAATAACTGTTCAGAATAAACATTATGTTTCAATTTCTTCGAGTTTTGATCCTTTTTAACAGAGCAAGTGAGAAAGCTTCAGTCAAACAAAACAATCCTAAACGCCAAAGCATAAAGTTTCTGAAACTTGTCACATACCAAGAATATCCTTAGAAATGAAATTTTGATACATGCTACAATATGGATAAATCTCAAAAACATTATGCTAAGTGAAAGAAGCCAGACAAAAAACATCGTATATTGTATGGCTCCATTTATATGAAATGTCCAGAATAGGTAAATCCATAGATACAGAAAGCGGATTGGTTGTTGCCGGGTGCTGGGGTAAGGCGGGCAATGAGGGAATGACTGCTTAATGAGTATGTCTGAATGACAATTGGTCATTCTTATTGCTATTCTAATATGTGAATATACTACAATTTATTTTTCTACTATTGAGTTGTTTCCAGTTTAGAGCTATCATGAAAAGTGTGGCTATAAATTTTATTACGCATGTCTTTTGATGCATATATGCACTCATTTCTGTTAGGTATATACTCGGGGGTGGAATTGCTGGGTCAATGGGTGTGTGTATGCTTAGCTTTAATGGATACTGCCAAAGAGTTTTCCAAAGTGATTGTTTCAATTTACGCTCCCACCTGCTATGTATGAGAGCTACAGTTTTTCCACATTCTTGTCAACACATGTTTGTTGTCAGTCTTTTTCATTTTAGGCATTTTGGTGAGGTGTGTAGTGGTGCAAACAGTTAAGCACTTGACTACTAGCCGAGAAGTTGGCGCTTTGAATCCACCCAGAGGTGCCTCAGAAGACAGGCCTGGCAATCTGCTTCTGAAAGGTCACAACCTGGAAAACCCTATGAAGCACAATTCTACTCTACACATATGGGGTTGCCATGAGTCAAAATTGACTCAGTGATAACTAACAACAACAGTGGTATCTAATTGTGGATTTATTTTGTGTTTCCCTGGTGACTAATAAAGTTGTTGCAGGGTGTTAAGGCCTGAAGAAACTGGCTAGGGTGACGGCTTGATAAGCATGCCATTAATCAGACTTTGTTTTCTTGACAGTTCCTGACAGTATAAACCCCAAAAAACCCAAATGCATTGCCATCAAGTCGATTCTGACTCGAGTGGTTAAGCGTTTGGCCGCTAACCAAAAGGTCGGCAGTTCTAATCCACCAGCCACTCCTTGGAAACCCTATGGGGCAGTTCTACTCTGTACTATAGGGTCTCTGTGAGTGGCAGAGTATATGAGGTGTTAAATAAGTGTTTGTTGTATACATGAACAAATGAATGAAAATAAATGGAATAATGCTTCACCACTGTTTATAACTGTTCACTTGCCTTCATCAAGCCTTCAGAAAAGCTTTGTTGAGGGAAACAGTTGTGGGAAACCACTCTTTAAAGATGTCACAGCTCTTCAGTAAGTCAGAATTACTGACATGGAGGAGTCCAGTAGGCTTCAAGGTGAGTTATCAATAATTAAAAAGCCAGATAAAGTGGTAAAGGATCAGTTGAGGATTAATGACTAGGTATTACAAAACGAAGCCTTCTTGTTTACATTTCTTTAAATTGTTCTATATGTTGTGTATATTTAATATGTATAATTAGAGGTTAGGAGATGCTGGTGCTTTGGTCACTCATTCAACAAAAGGTTATTGAGCACCTATTAGATGCCAGGCATTGTTTTAATTCATGGTATAATGGAAAGAGCATGGGCTTTGGACATCGATACACCTGAGTTTGAATCTCTCATCATCTGCAAGTTATTTAGCCTCTCTGATTCTCAACTTCCTCATTCATAAAATGGAATTGTAATGCTTATCTTGAAGATTATTGTGAGGATCAACGAAGGAATGCATGTAAAGTGCCTGATACATGGAAGGCATGCAACATCTTAGTTATCTGTAGCACTTATCACGTTGTTGTTGCTATTAGGTGACGTCAGGTCAGGTCGGTTCTGACTTAAAGTGACCCTGTGAACAACAGAACAATACACTGCCAGGTCCTGCGCCATCCTCACAATCATTGTTATGCTTGAGCCCATTGTTCCAGCCACGGTGTCAATCCATTTCTTTGAAGGTCTTCCTCTTTTTTGCTGACCCTCTACTTTACCAAGCATGATGTCCTTCTCCAGGGACTGATCCCTCCTGATGACATGTCCAAACTATGTGAGACCAAGCCTCGCCATCCTTGCTTCCAAGGGGCATTCTGGCTGTACTTCTTCCAAGACAGACTTGTTCGTTCTTCTGGCAGTCCACAGTATATTCAATATTCTCCGCCAACACCATAATTCACACTTATCATAGTGTGATTTATATCATAATTATGTGCATTCTATCTCCCCCTTTAGACAGTGAGTTCCTTAAGAGCAGGAAGAATCCCATTCATCCTTGTAACATCGAATCTCTAGCAGAGTGCCTGGCATGTACTGGGCATTAAATCAATGTTTGTTGAATTAAAGATCCACTCCCTCCCTTCTGGGAACTTACTAGCCAATAGTGGAGCTATGTAGTAGTCAAAGGCAAAATATAATGACAAGCATATGAAAGGTCCAAGCAAGGTGCTTTGGGGTTCAGAAGAAGGAAATTAGCACTTGTGACTGTGGAGATCAAATAAGACTTCCTGGAAGTGGGACCCTAGGGGTTGGATCTTGAAAGCTGAATAGGATTTTTAGTAGGCAAATATAACAGTACAGTCATTTCAGACAGTGGGATTATTATTAGCAACGGTTTAGGGAGTGTGTGAGAATGAAATATAGGTTAACTTCTTTAAAATAAATTTTTTATATTAAAAGTTTTGTAGATTTACAGAAAAATTGCAAAGATAGTACAGAGTTCCCGTATACTCTGCACCCAGTGTCCCCTAGTATTAACATCTTACATCAGTTGGTATATTTGTCACAATTAATGAGCCAGTATTGATACATTATTATTAAATGAAGTCCACACTTTATTCAGATTTCCTTAGTTTTTACCTAATGCCCTCTTCCTGCCCAAGGATCCTATCCATGATACCACATTACATTTCCTCTTCTTGTCTCCTTAAGTTCCTCTTAGATGTGACAGTTTCTCAGGCTTTCCTTGTTTTGGATGACCTTAATAGTTGTGAGGAGTACTGGTCAGGTGTTTTGTAAAATATTCCTCAACTGGGTTTTTTTTTTCTTTAACAGTTTTATTGAGGTATAATTGTCAATAGTAAACTGCATGTATTTAAAATGGACAATTTGATGTGTTTTGACAATTTGATATGCAAAATCATCACCTCAGTCAAGATAGTGAAGGTATCCATTAGCTCCAGAAGTTTCCTCCGCTTCCATCACCGTAGATTAGTTTGGATTTTCTAGAAATTTTTGCAAATGGAATTATATAGTGTGTACTTTTTTTTTTGCAATTGCTTCTTTCGCTGTAATTATTTTGAGATTCATCCATGTTTTCCCATGTATCAGTGGTTCGTCCCTTTTTATTGACGAGTAGTAGTCCATTGATGGAAATACCACAATTTATTTTTCCATTCACTATTGATAGAAATTCAGGTTGTTTCCATTTTGGGGGCTACTCTTGACTAAATATCTAAGAGTAGAATGGCTGGGTCATATGATAGGTGCATGTTGAACGTTTTAAGAAGCTGCCAAAGTTCTTCCAAAGTAGTTGTACCATATCCTCACCAGCAGTGAATGAGATTTCCTTTTCCTCTACATCCTCGTCAACACTTGCTATGGTAAACCTTTTTAATTTTAGCTATGTAGCGAGTGTGTAGGTGTATCTCATTGTAGTTTTTTTTTATTATGATAAATATATATGTTGTTGTTATTGATAGTTGCCATCGAGTTGATTCCAAATCCTGGCGACCTCACACGTGCAAAGTAGAACTACTCTATAGAGTTTTCTAGACTGTGACTTTTTGGAAGCAGATTGCGAGGCCTTACTTCTGAGGTGGCTGAGTGGGTTTGACCCACCAACCTTTTGGTTAGTAGTAGTCCAGCGCTTAATCATTTACACCACCCAAGGAGTCAAATATATACACAAAACATTTGCCATCTCAATATTTTTACATGTACAATTCAGTGACGTTAATTACATTAATCATGCTGTGTAACCATCACCACTGTTTCCAAATTTTTCTATCACCCTTAACAGAAATGCTGTGCCCCCTAAGCAATGACTCCCTCTATGCCCCTCCCTGCTGCCCCTGGTAACCACTAATAAACTTTGGTGTCTATATATTTACCAAATTTTAGATAGTTCATTTAAGTGAAATCATAAAATATTGCTCCTTTTGTAACTGATTTATTTCTCTTAGTATAATGTTTTCAAGGTTCATCAATATTGTAGCATGTATCAGGACTTCATGTTTTTCTTTGCTTCTGAATAATACCTCAGTTGGAATTTGTCTGATATTTTTCCCATTATTAGACTTCGATTATGGGTTTGGGGAAGGAAGACCACAGAGAAAAAGTGCCATTTCTATCACATCATATCAAGGCTACATACTATCAACATGACTTATAACTATTGAAGTTGACATTGATCACCTGACTGAGGTAATGTTTGTCAGTTCTCTCTACTGTAAAGTTACTTTATTTCTCCTCTTCCATACTGTGCTTTTAGAAGGAGGTCACTATGCACAGCCCACACTAAAGGAGAGGGGAGTTATGCTTCAGCTCCTTAACGGCAGACTACCCACAGAAATATTTACAATTGTTTTGCAGGGGAGATTTGTCTCTTGTCTGTCATTAGTTATTTTTTCAATCTATTTAGATCAAGATGAACTCATGGATATTTATTTCATATGTTGGGTTATAATCTAATACTACTTTATTTATTTATTTAGTTTTTGCTCAAATTTCTCCAGCTTTGGCTATTGGGAGCTCTTTAAGTTGGCTCCTGTATCCCTTTAACATACTCCCATCACTGTGGGTTGTTGTTGTTGTTGTTTTTTTAGCATTTTGTTCCTTTCTGGAACTATAATACAAGATGCTCCAGGCTCATTTTGCTATTTCCTGCCCCAGTCCTAGAATTAGCCATTTCTTCAAGGAGCCCTGGTTTCTTTCATTGGAGAATGGTATTAGAAACTTAGATTTGGATGCTAGGTGTGCTTGTTGCTACTGGGGTGTTAGGTTAACTTTTAAATAATTTAATAGTAGCAGAAGAGCCTTCTACTTCCTCTTCCCATCAGGTTAAGTTTCCCTATAATATATCTTCATTATTTTGTTACTCCATGATTTCTGACGCCACTCTCCCCTTCCCTAGGCAAAAAGCCTCATGAACTAGACTTAGTGATTTCACTGTAGCAGGGGAAGAATTGATAATGATAACCTCTACCTACTCCCGTGCATGCATGCATGTTGCATGTATCTCACCCTTATTTATCATTTTTCCAATCAGATAAGAGGGGTTTTCCTGGGGAGCCAAAAGCTGTCATTCAACTCCCCCTCCCAATAGACAGGCACCAAAACACCGTTTTATTTAATACTTTGCAGTTTTATAACCTGTCCCATAACACAGAGGGCAGTGGTGGTTCAGTGACAGAATTCTCACCTTCCATGCAGGAGACCCAACTTTGATTCCCAGACAATGTACCTCATGTGCAGCCACCACCCATCTGTCGGTGGGGCCTTGCATGTTGCAGTGATGCTAAGCAGGTTTCAGTGGAGCCTCCAGACTAAGACGGACTAGAAGAAAGGTCTGGCAATCTACCTCCGAAAATCAGCCAATGAAAATCTTATGGATCACAACAGTCAGACCTGCAACCAATCATGAGGATGGCGCAGGACAGGGCAGCACTTCTTTCTTTTGTGCATAAGGTGGCCATGAGTTGGGAGCCGACTCAACAGCACTCAGCAACAACAATAACATCCCTTAACACAGACCTCTTAAAAACCTATTTTACAAAGACTACAATCATTTCTTTCTTTCTTTTTTTAATTGTGCTTTAGATGAAGCTTTACAGAGCAAATTGGTTTCTCACTAAACAACTAATACACATACTGTTTTGTGACACTGGTTGCCAACCCCATGACGTGTCAACACTCTCCTCTTCTCAACCTTGAGCTCCCCCTTTCCATTTGTCCAGCTTTCCTGTCCCCTATTGCCTTCTCATCCTCGCCCCTGGGCTGGTGTGCCGATCTAATCTCGTATACATGGTTGAGCTACATGTATTATTGTTTCTTTTATGGGCCTGTCTAATATTTGGCTGAAGGGTGACTTCAGTACTGAGTTTAAAGGATGTCTGGGGGCCATACTTTCGAGGTTTCTCCAGTCTCTGTCAGACCAGTAACTCTGGTCCTTTTCTGTGAGTTAGAATTTTGTTCTACATTTTTCTCCAGCTCTCTCCCGGACTCTCTATTGTGATCCCTGTCAGAGCAGTGAGTGGTGGTAGCCGGGCACCATCTAGTTGTGCTGGACACAAGACCACAATTATTTGTTCAACTTGATTGTTCAACTTGTCTTTTTTCAGCTTCTGTTCCTCGGTTCCTTGGCAATCTTCATGTGATGTGGCATCTATCATCCTCCCATCTTTTAGAAACGCGTCTTAACTGACTATATCAGAATACAATGGATTTTCTATAGATTCAAAATAACTCCTCTTTACCTCAAGTCCATTTTAAACATTTGTACATGCAAATGGGTCTAAAGCTTCAAAATGTTGTGTATCAAACAATTACAACATGTATATAGCATTTACAGTTTACATTTTCTTGTTTGACCCTGAAAACACAATGTTGGGAGACAGTTCTCCATGGGTCACTCACGTTTCTGCATTTCTTGCAAGAGTGATACTGACTATTTTTTCTAGACTGTCTTTTCAGATATTTGTATAGGGAACAGTCTTGGAAGTTAGAGACAGTGTCTATCACAGGAGCAAAGAGCAGTTTGCTTACAGACTTGGAAGACGTAGTGCTACCCTCTAGAACAAAGGGCAGGCATACTTATTATTTAGTATAATAAAGATGTCTCCCTCTGCAGCACAAGGCAGGCATGTTTACTGCCCATTATAAAATTTGTGTTCCCTAAGCTCAGGTTTCCTCTCTTGTAATGTAACTTACTGCATGTGAAGGTATCATCTTGCTCTCTTTTTGTGACCCATAGGAACTGAGGCTCAGGAAACTGGCACAAAGTACTGATATTCTGGTTTCTGCTATTGCTGTGAGTAATAAACAGTCCTTTTCCTCTGACCCAGGAGTCCCATGTCCCAGGCCAAATGCAAAGGTCAATACAGAAACTTAAAGACAAAGCCAGCCTGCTTTCTAAAGCAGACCTTGGTTATTTACAGGATTTGTTTACCTGCTTGGGTTTGGGATCCTAAGGGCCATGGTTGAGGTCTAACCTGCAGGTTGCCCTCACCCTGCTGCTTGGAGTCTTGTTGGTAGTAACCTTAATTTAAACACTGTATGAGACAAATTGAACCGATTTGGTCCCAGCCTCTGTCAGTCAGATCAATCAAAGTGCCTGTTGGAGTCGTGCACTCACGAGAAAATCTGCCAGAGGCCAAGACGATGTAGAAACAAAGGGTGGAGATTGTTGGCAGACAATGCTCCATGAGTCTCTTGAGTTTCTGCATGCCTTTAGAGAAAGCTACTGACTGCCTTTTGTTCTGGACCATTTTTTTCAAGGATGTTTGTACAGCAAACAGTCTTGCAAGATAGTTTCTCCCTCAGAAGCAAAGGGCAGACATGCTTACTTCTCATTATAAAATATTCTTGTCTCCTGTAATGCAAGCCACCATGCTTGCAGGTATCAGCTGACCTTCTTCATGTTGCCCTTTGGTAACTGAGGCTCAGGGAACCAGCACAGAAATGCTGATACACTGGCTACTTCCATAGCTGTGAATAATAAATGGTCTTTTCTCATTGATTTAGGCGTCTTCTACCAGCATTCATCAAACTGTCATCAGCTAACACGTTAGCTTTCATGTAGGGTAAAATCTCAGGCCCTTCACAGTTCCTGATACACTCCTTGTGTGGTGGGCAGGGCTGATATTTTTGTTCCCATTTTACAGATAAGAAAACAGGCTCTTTTCAGCATGGCTGCTCCTAGCATACGCAATTTTTCTTTTGATATCTCCAAGCATTTACAATACGGCCAGTAGGAAAAATCTACCAGCCATTACCAGGAAACTGAGACACAGAGCAGTTCAATGACTTGCTCAGTGACCGGCCCAGTAAGTGTCAGGACTAGGATTTAAATTAGGCTGTCTGGCTCCAGAGACCAGGCACAGGAACACTTGCATTTATTGCCTCTCTAAGTATTTTGATTAAATTGCATTTATTCAGTACCCAAGAAACAAAAAAAATACCTTTCAATTACAAATAAATATAAACAAGATTAGTTGTTACTAGGTTTAAAGAGAGTATATCCTAAGCATACACACAAAGTCATTTAAATCCTTCTATACAGAATGTCACTTTGATGACAACGGTGGTCTAACCTAAGCCATGATCTTTTCAATCCCCTCATATGTGTACGAAATTTGGATAATGGAAAAGGAAGACAGAAGAAGAATTGATGCATTTGAACTGTGGTGTTGTTGAAGAATATTGAATATACCTTGAATTGCCAAAAGAACAAACACATCAGTCTTAGAAGAAATATAACTAGAATGTTCCTTACAAACTGTAAAATGGTAGTAATAGTAGTAGCATCAGAACCTGTCTAACTTCAGGGGTGATAGTTCAAATCAAGATCAGCCCAAGGCTGATCCCTATAAAGTGGAGATCAGAAATACCTCCACTCTCCAAACTTTTTACACCAGCCATCCCTCTCACAGCACTCTCTACTTCTCTGCTGGGTTTGATAATCCATTGTAATGGCCACACAGAACTCACAGACCATACTTACAATTAAGTGGTTTATTAAGAAAGTAACAGGGTACAACTCAGGATCAGGATCAACAGGCTACAACTCAGGATCAAGATCAGGAAGCATGTAGGCAAAGTCTCCCTTCTTCAGTGCAGGACAGCTCTCTTAGCTCCTCTTGGCTGTGCAAGCAAACAGGCCCTTTTCTCTGCTGTGCATGCCCCCTGAGGACAAGCTTCCTCTCAGCCCCCTGAGGATAGGCTCCTCTTGACCCCCTGAGGACAGGCTCCTCTCAACCCTGGCCTCTGCTCTGCATGGGCAAGTGTTACAAAGCTGTTTAGCTCTACTGATAAGTGCTCAGAGCTACCCCACCCCACCAGGAAGCCTCCTGCCTGAAAGCACTCAGCTCTCTCCCTCCATGGGCCAGAAAATCCACCATGCCATCTCGCACCAGTCTCCTGGTTCCTGCTGCCTCGTACTGCTGCCTCCTACAGTGTTACTGCTCTCTCTCTCCTGGGTCTAGGAGGTTCTCAGCTCAGGGACCCTAGGTCCAAAGGACGTGGTCCACTTTTGGCTCTTCTTCTTGATTGTAGTGAGGTACCCTCTCAGCCTCTGGGATCGGCTGCCTTTAAGCCTAATGGGATGGCAAAACTGACCAATTCCCTACAAGGTTTCCACAAATACCTAATCTGGATAGTCTCACCCCTACAGGGGCTTCATGCACCTTATTTGCATTATTAGCAGGCTGTCCTATCCCTTTGTGGGCCATGAGTACCTTGTTTGCATAGTCCTATCTAATCATTTTGTGACAGTCACAAGACCCTGGCTAGAAGTAAAGTAATTCACTGCCCCACAATAGTCTATTGACCAATCTCTGGAAGGTGCGTACCAATCACAGGGCAGGCTGCAACCCAGGGCCAGACAAAAAGTATCAAACCACAAATTGTTTACAGTTTACCCAGGAAATGTCAACCAACCTGGACAAAAGTAACAAACTCTGTGGTGTAGAAAACTAGGGCAAAGGTAACTCCTCAGGGATTAGGGGTAAAAATCTCTCAAGCTGTTTTTCCAAAGAACCAAGGCAAAAGGCCACATAAAGGAACTCATTTCACCATAGTCCACTCTCTGGCCTTTCTGCCATGGGTTCTTTCACATATTTAACATTTGGAGGGTTATTTCCCCCTCCCCATAAACCCCTCTCAAGGTGAGGTCATTCAGATAACAGTCACTCAGGTCTACTGCAGGTGTCCCTATGATCTGGTCAGGTTCTCCAAAAGCCACCTCAGCTTCACTCTTCCTGGCCTCTGATAAAATTTAACTGAGAGAATATTATTACCTTGCTCTGAGCCTCTCAAGGTATCAGCATAGCAAAACTTTTAAGGGACTTTAGTTTGGGCCACTGTACTCCAGTCCAGCAATGCCTCCCCCTTAGTTGCACTCTTCCACACCTACAGCCTCTGCAATTACAATTTTTACAATCACCGTTAACCCTGTTAACAGTCAACACTCACAACTGAATCATATAATTGTGTTAGCATCTTCCCCAACCCTCTCTTTCCCTGCAGGCCAGAAAGCCCATCAGGAAAAGAGGAATCTATCCATTGGGGATCCTCCCTTGTCCTCCTCATTTTGAGTGTAAGCACGCTCCTAAAAACGTGTAAGGCAGCAACTTCATGCCTTTATCTCCTCCTGTTTTAGACAGCCAGTGTTTAAATTCCCCTTCCCTATCAAACTGGTACTCTGAGGAGATAAGCATGTTCCTTGGTCTAAAGTATCTCTTCTGTTCTGGTTGGAACTTTGAGCATCTGCATCTACAAGCAAAGCCCAGTCCAGGGAAAGCCATCAAATTGCAGCAATTTACACCAACTCTCAGTTCAAATCCACCCAGAGGCACTTCAGAAGAAAGGCCTGGTGATCTACTTCTGAAAGATCAGCCATTGAAAACCCTATGGAGCACAGTTCTATTCTGCAACACAGGAGGTTGCCATGAGTCAGAATTGACTCAAAAACAACTGGCATCCTATGGATAGTAAAATGATCCCTATGTTTCCTCTAATCTAACATATTAAGTCTGTAACAGCACATAGAGGTAAAAACTAGGTGCTTAAAAGGAGATTCTTTAATTAACAAATTACTTTAATTCTTCAAAAAAAAAAAGGGAAGAAAGAAAACAGGCTCAAAGAGATTCACTAGCTTGTTTTTGATGAACATCACCTAATTGTTCTCCAGAAGAATTGTGCCAATTTAATTTCCAGCAGAACACAATGTATGGAAGTTTCCATTCTCTTGCATCCACACTAATAATGAACGTTATGTTTTAAAAAACATTTTCCATCTAATGGATAAAAAATGGTCATTCATAATTGTTAACGTTCATTTTTTTATTACTACTGAAGGGGAACATCTTTTCACCACTTGATGCCACATGGCCAAGAGTTCTCCTCCACTGGCCCTTCTTCCTGGATGAAAATTCCACCCCTTTGGTGAGCAGGTGACACAAAGTTAAATTATTCATTTGACACTGTTAGAAAGGACTTTTGTCATCTGGTAGTGAAAGAGTTTCCTAAGGAAAACAACAACAACAAAAAACCTTGGTTATCAGCACTGGGAAAATGAGGCTAAGGTTTGGAAATGATAATAGTTATACATTAAACAATGGATGAATATATTATTATGTACCTTGGCACCGTGTCAGAAACATAATAAGTAAAATACATAGAAACATAATAAATAAAGTACACAGAAGTGAATTGATATACAGTATCTCACTGAAATTGCATAATTATTTTGTAGGATAGGTGTTATTGTCTCTATTTTCCAGATAAGCAAATTGAGGCTTAGAATTGCTCAGTAAATTGTCTAAGACCACACAGCTGTAAGTACTAACTTTCTTCTAGTGCCTCATCAATAATCAAAGAGATTCATAATACAGTATCAGTTAGATACCATTTTTTAATCTACCACATTGGGGAAAAAATTAAATCCTGATATTATCAGCTCTGGCCAGACAGAAGAAAACCGTTTGCTGTGTAGGGGATTGGCTCTGTGCTGGTACCCTAGCAACCTTGTATGCACCACCTAGACCACATAGGCAAGGCTGAAATGGCAGCTAATCTGAGTCTTGGTAGAAAGCCTTATGATCCTCCAGAACATGATAGGATGAGAGACTTGTGAGAAGCTGCTACAAGGTCATCTCCCCCTTGCCTCCCTATTTACCAAGGAGGCTGTCATGAGTTTCTCATCCCCTCCCAAGTTCTTGTAAGTATGAGGCTTTCTGCCTCTCCCCCTTGGAATACAACTGCAGGCGATAAAACTGTGTAGCTGCTGCATAGCATTGGCTCCTCATCAATAGTGTCCCACAACACAAGTTACATTGTCATTTTGGCCCCTTTTGTTTTGGCGTCATCCTTTTTTGGTGCTTGGGAGTAGGACCACGGGGAGCTGGTACTCGCTCTTTCACTGTCTGTGTAAGTCTTAAACAGCCTAAGTCTGAGAAAGGCTTGTTGTATACTTACTGGCCAAATCTGTCAGGCCTTGACCTTGCCTTGCTTGTGTGCTCAACACTCTGTAGGTAGAAGGGTCTATTGTTTCAACCTCTCTTGAGAGCCTTGGACAAATACGATTACAGTCTTTAAGCAAATAGTTTCATTTACAGTTTATTGGATCTTCATAATCACCCTGAAAAGAAAGCATTTTACAGACAAGGAAACTGAAAGTGAGAGAAGTTAATCAATTTTCTCAAAGTCACAGTAAGCAGTTGACCTCGGACTAAACTCAGATGTGATCCTCAGTTCCAGGCTCACTGCACTTGCTGTTGTGCATTTACAGCATGTGTTACTAATGTCAATAATAAAAAAAAAACTTAAGGATTGCCCCACTAGGACAGATGTATGTCTCTGGTGTGGCAGCAAGGAGTGTTATGTGTTAATATAATAATGCTCTGCAGTCTGGCTCACAATTCCCTAAATACATTACCTTACACTCTCCCACACTGAGATCCGTCTTCCACTTTCCTGCCCTCTCATTAGATGTTTCTGCAGTTTCTCACTGCTGACTTGGCATTTTCTGCTTGAAAAAATGAATTGCAAAATTGGCATGTGCATGCTCTCTTCCAAACATTTTATAAAAGCATGAACTAAGATGGATCCTAGTACTGACTCCCAGAGTTTTCTATTCTGAAAAACAAAACAAAACCTCCATAATAAAATGTCTCCATCCATTATATATCATGAATCTCTTTTAAAAGTTGGTAAGAATGTATACTGCAGTATTGTTTGTGATACTAAAAAATGACAAACAACCTAAATAGTCATCAATAAGGAAATGAATTAGTAAAGTGTGAAATAACCACATAATGGAATACTACATAGCTATTAAAAATAATGATGGTGGTGTATATTTACTAATGAGGGTAAATAGTCATTACGCAACTTTAAAATTTGAAAAACTACATATACAGTATTATCCCAATGGATAGAAAAATAACAAGGAAGTCCATTAAAAGGTTAAAAGCAGTTTCTTGGGGTAATGTGAATATAAGTGAGTTTTACAATTAGCATATGTTTTTATAATCAGAAAAAAAGAAAAGTTGTTTCCAATGTGGAAAATTTTAAATGATACAATTGCCTTTGAGGGGAAAATATGTCAGTGGCTTTTCAAAAATCTCAGTAATTTCAAGATTACAAAATGTTGGCCAGATTTTTTTTTTTTTTAAATTGAATTCATTGCCAGCATTTTAAAATTTGGGGGATAAAACATGAATATAATTCCAGATTCTCTTGAGTAATCAGAAGATCTAGTCAGTCTGCTGCAGGCAATCATTGGCAGGAGCTGAGAGATGGCTGTTCCTTTATTTGGGATAGATTCTCTCCTGACAGCAATAACCTCCACTCAGTAGCCAGCTCTCATATGTGATATCTGCCTACCCCAATAAATATTGATTGTATCATTTTTCACAAGTCCTTTTACCTTCTCCATCTTATCTGTTGTCTAAACCCAGAGAAGGCACCTCATCCTCAACTGTGTGTGTATGAAGACAGCATCTATGAGTCCTGTCTAAGAAAGAGTGCCAAGGGATATGGAGAAAGCACGTCCAAACACGTCACATTCCAAAATAAGGAGAGGCTGAGGCCAGTGTCAGTAGATGAGGTACAGAGCCAGGGAAGATGAGAACAAGCTAAAGCAGGTCAAAATAGTCAAGGGGGAGGTTAGCGTTAACAAATGCCGGAGGAAAGGGCTATTACTTCCTCTCAGTAGCGTGCTGCATGGGTGGATTGATCCATTGAAAGGGCTCAGGATGAACTAGATACAAGCAGATCTGTAAGAAGTAAGTTTCCACTTCAAATATATTTTCCCCCCCGTATGGAATGTTTGCTTAAGTATTAATGATATCGTTTTAATCAAAATCTTGAATAGATAATACATTTACATGACCCAAAGGCAAAGTTATACAAAGAAATTGAGAGAGAGAAGTTTTGCTGTCACCCCTGTCCCCTCTATACCATCTCCTCCTGTGGTGCTATCATATACTTTTGTGTGTGGCCTTTCTAGCCAAGGTCTTGTAAACTCCCACTCAGGTGATTGTGTGATAGGGTAATTGTGGCCTACCAAGGAGATTGGTCAGTTTTGCCTTAAAAGAGAGCCAATTCCAGAGCAGGCAGAGACCCAGCAGCAGAGACCCGGCAACAGGAGATGGCGTGATGGGCTTCCCAGCCCATGGAGAGAGAAAGCTGAGTGCCTTCGGGCAGAGACTGAGGGCCAGGGAGAGGCGTGCCTGCGGGCACGGCTGGGGAGAGGCTGTCATGATGGAAGAACTGTATCTTGAGTGTTCCTGAGCCTGAATTTTAACTTATTTTCCTAATAAAGCCCATAATTGTGAGTATGGTGTGAGTTCTGTGTGGCCATTGCAATGAATTATCGAACCCAGTAGAGAGAGAGTGCTGTGGGAGGTACAGTTGGTGTCAGAATTAGTAAAGATGGCGGAGAGAGGAGGCTTATCTGACCTCCACCTCATAGGAATCAGCCTTGGGCTGTTGATCTTGGTTCTCCTTCCCACTTGTGGGGTTGGAGGAGGTCAGACACCTTCCCCAAGCCGTTTTTACACCTTCTGCCCTCTTTAACCAGCACTGTCCAGTAGAAATGTCTGTAATGATGAAAATGTTTTATATCTGTGCTGTCCAATATGATAGCTACTAGCCACATCAGCTATTTAAATTTAAATTAATTAAAATATTTTAAAAATTAGTAAGTCAGTTCCTCAGTTGCACTAGCTACATTTTAAGTGCTCAAGAGCCACATGTGGCTAGCGGCTACCATATTGGACAGTATAGATCTATTGTTTCTTGTTTATCCTGTCAGGGTTTCTTTCTACAAATACAAATAAATAAATATTGGTTTTTATTCCAGATTTCATCCACTCTCCCATAACGGAAATCACTCGTCTTTGATTTCCTGTTTCTTTCAAAAATAAGTCTTATGAATGTAGGTACACCTGGCAATCTGACAGTTTACCAGCACAGTGGTTGTAGGCGATAATAAGTCACCCACTTTTTTGGTCAAAAGTGATCATCTTTGAGCTGTGTGACTTTGAACAAGTTACTTAACCTCTCTGAGTCTCATTTTCCTCCTCTGTAAAATGGAAATAATTTAGAACAGTACCTAGTACATAGTAAGTGATATATAAATTTTATTTGTGGTAGGCAGAACAATGGCTCCCCAAAGATGTCCACGTCTTAATCTCCAGAATTTGCGAATATATTATGTTACATAATAAAGGGGATTAAGTTTGCTAATCATCTGGCTTTAAAACAGGGAGATTCTCCTGGATTATCTGGGTAGGTCCAATGTAATCAGAAGGGTCCTTAAAAGTGGAAGTGGGAGGCAGGAAAAGAGTCAAAGTCAGAGTGAGTGGATGTGAGGCAGCTTTCCAGGACCTTGGAGGAAGAGAATGGATGCAGGTGACAGGGGTCAGCAAATTTATAGGCTCTGTATTCACTGCCATCATAGGTACACCCAATAGCCTATTGGATAAATGCAATTCAGGGAAGACTGTCAATAAGCAACACCGTGTTAAATGTGATTGGACAGGCCTCCTCCTTGGCATTACATTAACCAATCAGAGCGCAAAGGGTTTTTTGCCGGCCTAGAAGTGTCCAGTTGCCTTTACCAAAAAAACAAAACAAACAAAAAAACTTTAAAAAGATGCCACATAGAACACCTAAATGGTGGAATTTCAGCTTCAGCCCCTTGAGAGAGCCTGACCTTCATAACCCAGGTACATAATGCCTGAGGAGGGACGCTGGCCACGTTTGAGCCGTGTGTCCACCAACCCCGACCCTACTGCTGCCCGGGGTTATGACGTCTTGGCTTGAGCAGGAACTCACCGACCTGGGGGAGCACAGTGCTCCTGGAAATCAAGGGACCTGTCTGACCAGACACTGTCTCCGGTTCTGATCACAAATCTCAGTTAATCAAAAAAAGGAGAAGTGGCATAACCGCAGTCTCCAGACACACAACACAAATAGTAATCGACAGTATTTATAAAAATATAAAATATCCTTAAATATTTACCAAGTTTGAAATTGTTTTCTTAACAGTTCTTGGGTTCTAAAAGAAATAATAATCTAAATACTAAAATTCGTGAATGAATACAAGAGCTGTTGGTGGAAAAAAATAACTAACCTAATTATGTAAGAAGCCTCCTTAGGGAGAGAAAAGGAATCAATGAAATGGGAAATATTGTAAAATCAAAGACATCCTTTTCAAGAATCTATAGTAGTGTATTAAAAACATTGCTTAAATATATGAATGTGAAAAAAATAAATTACAAAAACTGAGCCAAAACAGGATTTAAGGATTTTTATTTAAGAATTAAAGAAATTGAAGTCATCTATGTCCAACTTTCCAAGGGTGTTTCCTACCAGACCTTTAAGTAACAGCTAAATCTGTTGCTAATAAAATGCTTCTAGATTATGAAGGGGGGAAAACCTCATTTTTATTTAAAGAACATATAATACAATGATAAAACCTATTGAAGAAAGCATGCTGAAAAGAATTCTGAGAAGTCTGTTTATAAATGGGTATATAAAATCCCACTTGAAATATTAGCAATCAAATCTGGTGTTACATTACAGAAAAGACAAAATACGGGAAATGCTTTTAGTGCTCTAAATAACAAATTATAGAATAAACTCGGGTAAAACAGCATTAATAGAACAAGCATACCCCAATAAAACTATTTCAATATGACCTAAATTAAGGAATTCATTTAAATACATGACCCAGGACCTAAATATAAAGTAGAAATAAGTAAATCAAAAATTTCAAAAACAATACCCATTTTAAGCTCCCTGGACTCTGAAATTACTATTCCAGTTCATTCGGATTTATCTGATTCTATTTTTGTCTAAGAGCCCTGGTTGCGCAGTGGTTAAGAGCTGTGGCTGCTAACCAAAAAGGTTTGCAGACTGAATCCACCAGCAGCTCCTTGGAAACCCTATGGGGCAGTTCTACTCTGTCCTATAGGGTCACTATGAGTCAGAATAGACTCGAAAGCAAAGAGTTTATTCTTTTCTAAAGCCGTGGTGGTGCAGTGGTTAAGAGCTCAGCTGCTAACCAGTGGGCGGTTGGAACCCACCAATCGTCCGGCAGAAGAAAGATGTAGCAATCTCCTTCCATAAAAGATTTACAGCCTTGAAATAACAAAGTTTATTAAGAAAATGTTCTGCATCCTACTTTGGTGAGTGGCATCTGGGGTCTTAAAAGCTAGTAAGCGGCCATCTAAGATGCATCAATTGGTCCCAATTACCTGGAGTAAAGAAGAATGAAGAACACCAAAGACATAAGGAAAGTATTAGCCCAAGAGACAGAAAGAGCTACATAGGCCAGAGACTTCATCAGCCTGAGACCAGAAGAACTGGATGGTGCCCAGCTACCACCAATGACCGCCCTGACAGGGAACACAACAGAGAGTCCCTGAGGGAGCGGGAAAGGGTGGGATGCAGAACTCAAATTCGAGTAAAAAGACCAGACTTAATGGTCTGACTGAGACTGGAGGAACCCCAGAAAGCATGGCCCCCTGACTGTCAACCCAGAACTAAAACAATTCCCGAGGCCAACTCTTCAGACAAAGACTGGACTGGACTGTGGGACATAAAATGATACTTGTGAAGAGTGTGCTTCTTAGCTCAATTTGATACATGAGACTAAATGGGCAGCTTCTGTCCAGAGGTGATATGAGAAGGCAGAGAGGGTTAGGAGTTGGTTGAACGGACACGGGAAATCAGGGGTGGAATGGAGGAGTGTGCTGTCACAGTACAGGGAGAGCAATTAGGTCACATAACAATGTATATATAAATTTTAGTATGGGAAACTAACTTGAACTGTAAACTTTCACTTAAACCACAACAATAAAAAAAAAAAAAGATTTACAGCCTTGGAAACCCTAAAGGACGGTTCTACTCTGCCCTATATAGGGTCGCAATAGGGTCACTATGTGTCGGATTTCGCTCAACAGCAGCATTGGGCTTTATTCTTTCATAGGCTGTAATCTTGGCTTTTTAAAACACAAACCTTCATGGCCTGTGATTGTTCAATGAAAGCAGCTCACCCCACTCTCCACTGGCTCAGCCAGTGAAGGCCCTGCAGCCTCGGAGCCACAGCCATCGGCCCAAAGTGTGGAAAGGTGACCTGGGCTGAACCAACGAGAGTTTCCTAGGAAATTCAGCCAAGGGGATTGCGGAGAAACGGGCTATGTTTCTTTGCCTGCTGTTTGTTTGTTTGTTTTTAATCACAGAGATTTCAAAATATGAATCCAGAGCTGGGAGAAGACATGTCTCCTGCCTTTAGGATCAAAATAAGAAAAGAATGGTGACCAATTAAATGAATTAAGATGACGTTCTCTTTTTTAACTCAAGCTATTTGAAGGTTAATAGTAATGTTAATGTTAGTATTTCCAATGTCCACTCTGTTTTCTTCTGCGACCAATAGTTTTCTGTTCGTTTGTTTTTATGTATTGCTAAATTTTCAAACATTTGCGAATATTCCAGTTGCTTTTTTAAAAATTGATTTCCGGGTTCCTACCTCTGTGGAGAGAGGGTATACACTGTGATTTCAATCTTCTGAAAATTATTGAGAATTGATTTAAAGCTCAGTTTCGTTAGGTGTTCTATCTGTACTTTTAAAATAATTTGGAAGTTCCCCCTTTTGATTAGAATGTAGAAACCTGTAAAGAATGTCAAGAACTCCCAACTAACGATGAGAAAAAAAGCTGTATATGCTACAAAAATCATAACTTTCCTTAAGCCCATCAGAAGAGGTATAAGACCTTCCTAGAAGAGACTGGACACACAGTATAACCTTTAGCAGAGCACCAGGTACACAAGAGGAAGAATGGGGCTAGGACAGGATACTAGAGAGAGCTTCCCTGAGTAGAGCAGGCATGAAGGCATGAGGGTAATAACTGACTGAGTAGGGGCTATAAAGCTCTGGCTGTGTTCAGTTCAATGTGAAATAACTCTGATGGGCCATTTTATCTCCAGAGTTTCTCATGAGAACATTAAAGTCAGGATTTATGACAAATGAGGATCCTCATCAGGATTATTACTTCTTATTATTCTAGAATATTTAAAAAAATCTTATAAGAGGACTTGAAAAATAGCATATTGTTGCCAAAGGACACCAAGAAAAACTACTATGAAATCAATTGCAAGTAAATGCCCAGGTGGGTGTCACATGATTTTCTCCCACATTTGAGAACAAATTTTTTGGAAGCCAAAGGCACTTTTCAGAGACATGCATCTGTTCAGAGAAAGAATTGTGGGTCAGTTACAGGGAAAACAAACAAACCAGGTTTAACTGTCACTTAATCTTTATCATGCTAATTGTTGCTACTTCAAAATGCCAGTGTTTATCAATATGCGGTACAAGCATTTTACCAAAGTAATTCTAGCACATTGGCCTCTTGCGTTATTGTATTACGGGAGAAGGCATTATGACATATTGAATCGATTAGGGGAGTTGTAGCGCATTCTGAGTGCTTTGTATTTGTAAATTCAAAAAGCAAATAGAAGCATTAGTAAAACAACATTAAAAATGCCCCAGAATTGGGCTGTGGAATGCAGACTGGGAGTGCAGAGGTGATTGAGACAGATGAAATCAGGGAAGGACAGAGAGAAAATGGGGCTTTGTACTGAAGAATGGAAGGGGAAGGGAAGGCGTATGCCTGATTATTCACTCAGGGGGTGACTGAGGATAAACGGGACTAGGTGACCTATGATGCTCTAATGGTACGTTTTACGGAAAAGACGGAATAAGGGAAACGCTTTTAGTGCTCTAAGAAACAAATTAGGAGCATAAACCAGGGAAACAAACATGACAACAAGCATACCCCAATCAAAATTCTTCCAACATGACTCATATTAAGAAATTCATTTAAATACACGAGAACTCAAATACAGTGCAGAAATCACTACATCAAAAATTTCAAGAAATCTCAAGCACCCTGAACTCTGAAATTACTATTCCAATCCATTCAGATTTATTATACTATTCTTTTCCTGGCTGTATTCTGTCGTTTTTTTTAAAAAAAAATACAAATCTTCATGACCTGCAATTATGCATAACACGAGTGTATGGTGGGAGCGTCCAATGAGAGCAGCCCAAGTTCCACTCTCCACTGGCTCAGCCAATGAAGGCCCTGAAGCCTCTGAACCACAGCCATTGGCCCAAAGTGTGGGAAGGTGGGGCGGGCTGAACCAATTAGAGCCTTCCTGGGATATAGAGCATTGGAGATTGAGGGGAATGTGGTGTGTTTCTTTCCTGTTTGTTTACTTCTAATACTAGAGATTTCAAACTATGAATCCAGAGCTGGGAGTGGACAAGTCTCCTGCCTCTGTAAGCAAATTAAGAGAATGATGATGAGCAATTAAGAGAAATAAGGTGACCTCCCCTTCTTTTCCTCAAGCTATTGAAATGTTGAATCATTTTATCTTTTTCACATTCAAACACATGTGCCTGACAAAGTAAAATGCACCACGTTAACTTGGTATGATGAAAACCCTGCCCCCAGTACAATAGCCAATAAAATGGGATTGGTCCTGATTCCTGCCTGACCCATCAGCACACATCTCTTCTTTGATCATGGCCCGTGACTAGAGAATAAAGAATGAGTGTGTGTAGAGGTGGGGGGAGAGCAAGCCAGGAAGGGTGGCTATTTGCTCTTTCTTCTTATTATAAGGGATTTTACAAGCAAATCTGTGATCACAGAGAGGACTTGGCTGCCCCTTGAGGAGGACATTAGTGGAGCACAAGAGCATCCAGACTCCCCTCCACAGGGTCGTCAATCCAGTCCTTGCCTCTGCTGATAAGCATGCGTCTGAAGGTTATGACAGGGGCAGTCCTGCCACTCATGGACTCCGCTGTTCTTCTGAAATACTGAATCTTCTCCATAACTTAACTAAGTCCTCTTTCAAAGTTGTCCTACACAGAGGTAATTTGCAAACAACGTTAGCCCTTGTAAGTGAAGCTAGTCAGGGACCATAGCTTTCGGGTGGAACTTATGCTTAACCAGGTATTTTGTCATGCCCACTGGGAATTTTAAGAATTAATAGTACGCATGCTTATGATGTTTATTAAAACAATTGGACTGGCACAGTTAATTCTATGCCTTCTAGGAGATGAGGGTCCTTTCCCAGATGGAATCTTCCAAGAGAGGTGAAGGGTGTCACCCAAGGTCACGTAGTTACTAGATGAGATCTCACACCAAGACCTTGGTAGATCTCCTGAATCTTACTCCAGTGTCTGCTCCATCAGATGTGGTTTTAGCCTTTGAGTGTTTGTGCCCAGCAGTGGCTCAAAGAGGCCATGTTTCTCTGCATTAACGTGCTGGACAGGACACACTTGAAAAGAAAGGAAATGCGGCATTATTGATTTGCTTCACCTCCCTCAATTCACCTACCCACTACCACTGGGTCATTAATTCAAATGAAAATACACAAGCAGGTTTTTTCTTAACCAAACTCAAATAGTTTGGGACAGCAGATATCAGGGGTGGGTGATGCTGCTTCTGCTCTTCCCACTCTAACTTCTTTCTGTGGCCTCAAACCTGCCCCATTTATGATGATGTGGGTGTGTGCTTTTGGAGCCACAAGGAAGAGGAGGGGTTACAATTGAGGTGTCAAGTGTAAAGGGATCCCTGAAAGAAGAGGGCCAGAGACTATGGGAAGACTCAGTGGCCCTAAACCAGAAGAATCAGATATGGTAGCTGGTATTGACCCAGTTGTTTCACCAAGTACTCCAAGTACCCACTCCCACATGCACCTGTCTATCTGCATGTCTCTTTGTCTATGTCCAGTGTCTCATGAGTGGGACAGGATGTCTGTGTGGATAGACATATCATGACAACACAAGGTGATGACTCTGAAATAGGATATGGGGATCAAATAAAGGGGTGGGTCATCCTCCTAGGGATAAGACAAATAGTACCACTCCAGAAGACTACAACTCTGGCCTAGTAAAAAATTGGCTTTCTGGCATGGATATATACCCTGTGTCTGGCACCAGCAGGCTCTCAAGAAGAGATTGTTGCAATGCCCTGTGTGGCAGATTAAGGAAGACAGCTCATTCTTGGACAATCCTCCATTGAGAGGTCATGTTAGCTTCCGCCTCCTCTAGAATCGGGGCTGGCCTGTGACTGCTTTGACCAATGGAGGATGGTGGAAGTGAAGTTATGCCAATGCCGCATATAATCTTGAAGAGACTCATGGTTTCAGTGTTGCTTTGTGAGAGGTCTGAGTCATCATGTCAGAAGTCGGCCTATCCTGGTGGACACATGGAGAGGCTCTGAGATGCTATGGGGTTGGGGGAGGATCAGGCTCAGCTGAGCCAAGCCCTCCAACCAGCAGCTGAAAAGCACCAGGTATGGCAATGGAATTTGTCCTGGACCCTCCAGAGTAGCCAGTCATCACGAGAGTACCACTGAGTGACCTTAGACTGGTTTATACTTTTAAAGGTTGCTTACACTTTGTATTTGGACCCTACTTAGAATTGTTGTTGTTATTACGTACTGTTGAGTCATTTCCAACTCATAGCGAGCATATGTGCAACAGAATGAAACACTGCCCTGTTCTGCATCATGCTTACTATGTTTGAGCCCATTGTTGCAGCCACTGTGACAATCCATCTCATTGAGCGTCTTTCTCTTTTTCGGTGACCCTCTACCTTACCAAGCATGATGTCCTTCTCCAGGGGCTGGTTCCTCCTGATAACATGTCCAAAGTAAGTGAGATAAAGTCTAGCCTTGCACGCTTCAAAGGAGCATTCTGGCTGTACTTCTTCCAATACAGATTTGTTCATTCTTCTGGCAGTCCATGATATATTCAATACTCTTCACCAACACCATAATTCAAAGGAATCAATTCTTCTTCGGTCTTCTTTATTCATTGTTCAGCTTTCACATGCATATGACGAGATGGAGAATACCATGGCTTGGGTCAGGTGCACCTTAGTCTTCAAGGTGACATCTTTGCTTTTGAACACTTTAAAGAGGTCTTTTGCAGCAGATTTGCCCAACGCAATACGTCCTTTGATTTCTTGACTGCTGCTTCCATGGGTGTTAATTGTGGATCCAAGTAAAATGAAATCCTTGACAAATTCGATATTATCACCTTTTATCGTGATGTTGCTTATTGGTCCAGTTGTGAGGATTTTTGTTTTCTTTATGTGGATGTGTAATCCGTACTGAAGGCTGTGGTCTTTGATCTTCCTCAGTAAGTGCTTCAAGTCCTCCTTGCTTTCAGCAAGCATGGTTGTGTCATCTACATATTGCAGGTTGTTAATGAGTCATCCTCCAATCCTAATGCTGCGTTCTTCTTCTTATAGTCCAGATTCTCAGATTATTAGCTCAGCATACAGATAAATAAGTATGGTGAAAGGATACAACCCTGACGCACACATTTTCTGATTGTAAACCATGCGGTATCCCCTTGTTCTGTTCGAATGGCTGCCTCTTGGTCTGTGCACAGGTTCCACATGCGCACAATTAAGTGTTCTGGAATTCCCACTCTTCACAATGTTATCCATAGTTTGTTATGATTCATACAGTCAAAAGCCTTGTCACAGTCAATAAAACACAGGTAAACATCTTTCTGGTATTCTCTATTTTCAGCCAAGATCCATCTGACATCAGCAGTGATATTCCTCATTCCACGTCCTCTATTGAATCCAGCTTGAGTTTCTGGCACTTTCCTGCCAATGTCCTGCTGCAACCATTTTTGAATTATCTTCAGAAATTTTACTTCTGTGTGATATTAATGAAATTGTTCAACAATTTCCACATTTCGTTGGATCACCTTTCTTTGGAATGGGCACAAATATGGATCTCTTCCAGTCAGTTGGCAAGGTAGCTGTCTTTCAAATTTCTTGGCATAAGCGAGTGAGCACTTCCAATTTTGCATGTTTGCTGAAAAATCTCAATTGGTATTCCATCAGTTCCCCAAGCCTTGTTTTTCACTGAATGCCTTCAGAGCAACTTGGATTTCTTCCTTAAGTACAATTGGGTCTTGATCATATGCTAGTTCCTGAAATTACTGAGTGTCTAGCAACTCTTTTCGGTAGAGTGACTCTGTGTATTCCTTCCATTTACTTTTGATGCTTCCTGCATCATTTAATATTTTCCCCATAGAATTCCTCGATATTGCAACTCCAGGTTTGAGTTATTTCTTCAGTTTTTTCAGCTTGAGAGATGCCAAGCATGTTCTTCCCTTGTGGAGTTCTAACTCTAGGTCTTTTCACTTTTGTAGTGCTGGTTCCTGGAAGATGAGGAAGAATAAGATGAGGCCCTCACCCTCTGTGACTTAACCATTGAACTGGAGCGTCAGCAAAGGCATACTCCCAACGACTGTCACTAGAAGGCAGCATGCATCTGATCAAGGCCACATGCTTGTATCTCGGGGTTCACAGTGTAGTGAGAGAAGAAGCAGGGAACTCCCTGTAGGCCCAACGGTGCACCTAGCATGCTATGCCTGTTCTCTCACTCAGCCCTAATCACAACCCTTCCACAGAGGTCTCATCAATAGGATACCCCTTTTACAGTTGAAGATCGTGAGGCTCAAGGAGGGAGCAGTAACTGTGGGCCGGGAGGGTCAGGACATCTTCACAGAGGAGGTAGGATTCGAGCCAAGACTTGAAAGGTGCATAGGATTCAGATAGGGAGAGAGTGAGGGGGTGAGGATTTCACTATGGTGAGGAGGAGCAGCTTGCCACAAAGCCCTGAGTCGGCAATGCCCAAAGGCAGCGAGGGAACAAGACTCTTTCCCTTTGCTCCCTAGCAACTCCCCAATCACAACTGAGAGCAGCGTTATCTCTGCAACTTCACAAACGTGGGGCTTAGCAGGGAAAAGTCATCGTCCTCCCTTATCTCACTGTCAACACTAAGCAAACAGATGGGGCCAAGGGAGCCAGGAGAGAGTGTCCATACAGGTGTCTGGCACCCAATCTCACCCCCACCCGCTCCGAGAGCCTGAGGGCATGGCTTTCACTGAATGCTTAATATGCATCCAGCACTCTCTGCATTTGCCCACAGAATCCTCATGCCAATCCTGTACAACCCCTTCTAGAGAGGAGGAAACTGAGGCTCAGAGAGGGCAGGTGACTCACCCTCGGCAACACAGGTAGTCAGAGGCAGAGCTGGGGTTTGAACCCAGGTCACATGTGGCTGCAAAACCTGTGCCCCTAATCGCTCTTGCTGTGCAGTCGAGTCCATCAGCTCACATCAGCTGGAGGTCCCAAACAGACACTCTCACCACCTTGTGCCTCCTCTTGTCCCTGTTAATGCAGCCCAGCAACACCAATAGTCTCCAGAAAACATTGTCAAAGGGAACAAATCACGAGAACAGATGTTAGAAGCAAAGCACTCTGCTTCTCCCATCAACCAACCCTTGGGCTCTGCAAATCCCCAAGCCCCAAGAGGTGCCCTCATGCCATCCCCAGACCTTTTCCCTAGAAGGGGGGCCACTCATCCTGTTGTCCCAGCACAATTTTATTCGTAGCACTCAATTCACTCTCAAACGTGTTTCTATTTATTGGCCAAGAAGCTATGCGGTCACCTGACCTACGAAAGGGCACAGATGCCTCACACCTCAGGTTTTTGCAGCCATGACACACCTATCTCCCCCCTGAGTGAGGGTGGGGTCCCGCCCTTTGGGAAGAGTAGCCAACCTTTCTTTGAGCGGGGAATAAGGAAGGGAGGAGCCAGGGATGTGATCTGGAGGGGATTTCCAGCACAATCCAGCTTGTTGGAGCTGGAGTGGTTGTGGAACAGGGCTGGAAGAACGCCTGGAATGCACAGCTTGCCCTAGCTGGGGCCAGGCAGGGGTGAGCACAGCCTGCCCTCTCAGCCCAGCTGTACCTCACCTACAAGGCAGGTAGAGAGTTGAAGAATAGACTCCACTACAGGTAAATTCGGTTTGACAATGTTTAATTCACATTAAAATTGTTTTCAAAATAGGCAGAATGCCACAAGCCCCCAAACAAAAGTATCCGAAACTTTAGTGGGCTACAGTTCTTTTAATGAAAACGTGGGCAGCTCTGAAAAGAGCCTTTGGTTTGATGCCCAGGATCCTCTCGAGGCAGCTCATTTGCGGCTTTTGTACCTAGTAACGACCTTGGTGGCCTCGGACACTGCGAGCTTGCCAATCTCCCCGGGCAGCATCAGGCGCACGGCGGTCTGGAGCGTTCTGGATGTGATGGTCGAGTGACTGGTGTAACGGGCCAGGTGGGTGGCCTCTTCTGCGATGCGCTCAAAGATGTCGTTAAGTAAACAATTGATGACGCCCATGGCCCTCCGTGAAATGCCAAGTTCAGCGTGAACCTTCTTCAGGGTCCTGTAAACAAAGAGGCAGAAACAGTTGTGGCGGCAACGGCTTCGCTTTCGCGTCTTCTGCTTCTTAGTCTTAGAGCCAGCTTTCTTGGACTTCTTGCTGCTAAGGCAAACGCCAGAAGGCTCAGCCATGACAGCGGCAACTTGCCAGTACCTTGGAGGCAAAGAGAATAGCGGCTGGTTACCAGGGATAGACCCTTCGTTCACTGACCACAGCCTAAACTCGATATCCTATTGGATAAAAGTGCAAGGAATGGAAGCCTGTCATTAAGCGACACCGTCTTAAATGTGATTGGATAGTCCCATCAACCAATCAGAAATCAAGGGTTCTTAGAATGCCTAAAAGCTTCCTATATTTTAACTACCTGAAACAGCATATATATTCTATCCTCAGACCACGTGTTCTGATTTTGCCCGTTGTCCCAGCATAATTATTCTTAACACCCCATTCATTCTCAAAAGGGTCCACATTTGTTGGTCAAGAAACTAACTATAGGGTCACCCTACCTACGAAGGGACACAGATGCCTCACACCTCAAGGTTTTTGCAGCCATCACACACGTGTTGGGCAATGACCTACAGCTCCCATGAGTGAGGGTAGGCTCCCACCCTTGAGAAGAGTAGCCAACCTTTCTTTGAGGGAGGAATAAGGAAGAGAGAAGCCAGGGATGTGACGTGGAGGATATTCCCTGTATAATCCAGCTTGTTGGAACTGGAGTGGTCGTGAAACAGGGCTGGTAGAACGCCTGGAATGCACAGCCTGCCCTAGTTGGGGCATGTAGGGGTGAGCATAGCCTGCCCTCTCAGCCCAGCTGTACCTCAATTGTAAGGCGGGTGGAAAGTTGGAGATTCAGTCAAAAACAGGTGAAGGAAGGACTGATTGCAGGGTTAGCCCACGCCCTGAGCCCATGATCTGCCTTACACCCCAGTCCAGATTCTTGCTATAGAAAGAGCCCAACTAAGTCATGATTCCTGGCTGCTTCTTAAAAATTGAAGCTCACAGGACACGGTGGGACTTCCAGGACTTTCGAAGGAAGCCAGTGGCCGAGGGTGCAGAAATCTTAAGAAATCTTTGCTCTATCCTATCGATTATCATGCACAGGGCACAATCACCATGAGTAAACATAGCAAAGGTCTCAAGTAATGCCCAGGAAAGGCACCCAGGATGAAGAGAGGTTAATTTTGCTTTCACGTGATTTGTTTCAAGAGATTAGACACACTGCCATTAGTAAGACCAATAATGGAAAGGGAGCCAAACAGAGGTGAAATTTTCTGTTTTTATTGGAGAATTTTTCAAAGAGGTACCTGGACTGCACCTCAGCCATTCCTAAGTGGTCTCCAAACCTGCGACTGTGCTTTTAAGCCCCAAAGACAGAGTCAATAATAACGATTGAAGTTAGTGTGGGAAGACAACGGGCCTAGCTTTCCGAAAACTGTGAATTGGGCCTGGCAATTCTTAATTCCCTTGTGCTCCATTGCTGTCAATCTCCTTTACCTACCCTAGCCTCTGGCAACCACTGATCTTCTTTCTATCGTTATAATTTTGATTTTCCTACAATTTTATATAAGTGGAATCATACAGCATATATTGTGTCTGGCTTCTTTCACTTAGCTTAGTGCTTTTCAGATACATACATGTCGAAGCAGGTTTCAGTAGTTCATTCTTTTTTATTGTATAGCAGTATTGCATTGTGTGGATAAACCACAATTTGTTTACCAATGCACCAGTTAATGGACATTTAGGTTTTTTACAGTTTTCAGCTGTTATGAATAAAGCTGCTTTAAACATTCACATATGATTCTTTATATGGATATATGTTTAATGTCTCTTGGATAAATACCTAGGGTGGTAAAAAGATGTGGCAGTTTGCTTCAGTAAGGATTTACAGCCTTGGAAACCCTATGGGGCAATTCTATTTTGTCCTATAGGGTTGCTATGAGTTGGAGTATGAGTAATGAAGAAAGACAAAAAGGGACAGAGAGGGAAAACAAAACAAAACAAACAAATTAAAAAAAAGAACAAGAAAACCCCCCAAAGAATAACAGAAAAAAAGCACCCCCCAGAAAAAAACAAGAAAAAAGAAATGCCCTTGGGGATCCCTCTGTGCTTCTGCACAAACTGAGGGGGTAGGTCCCAAGCTGTGCAGTACTGCCTGGCTAGAACAGACTCCCAGTTCGAGAAAAGAAAAGGAAAACAAACAAACAAAAAGCCCCAGGATCCCACCAGTGCGGCAGCATGGGCGGGGAAGCAGTTTCACATTCGAGTGGCGTTTCACAGCCTTTCAGGAAGAAGCAAAGATGCCTCACGGAGCCAGGTATTTGAGAGAAAGGAGGGGGAGGTGGTGAGAGGTAAGGAAGAAATCTAAAGAAGTGGAAAAGAGCAACACCACAGCCAATTAATAGCACTTAGGGAGCCAGCCAGTGCAGTTGGGTGAATCCAAGCAACACCAGAGTGAAGCTTGTGCTTCCCGGCCAAGAGACTGTGGCCGCAGGAAGCACAGCAGGCCAAGTGGGGGTGAAGAAGGGTGGGGAGTGGGAAAGTGTATATCGCTGGTTACCAGTTGTTCTGTCTCCTGCTGGAAGCTCTGTGAAGCTGCTTTCCTGTACCCTCTGTTTGCTGATCTCTCTGATAGGAGTCCAAGATGGTGGATCTGTGCTGCATTAGCTGATAGGGGACCTCTGCATGTATCTCTCCTCGATCTCTGTTCTCTGTCAGTTTCTTTTTCTATTCGGTGCTTGGCTGAGTTCTTTCTCTCTTCATTTGATGCTTAGGGTTTCAGGTTTGCTGTTTTCTCTGTTTGGCTTAGTTTTTCAGATCTTTGCTGTGGAGGAACGGCTTGGTGCTTCTGCCTACAGCACCATGTTGCCCAGAAGTCCTTACTTCTTAATTTGAATCTAGCATCTTCTAGACCAAATGGCCTTCCATAGAGTATGCACATCCGACAAACCTATAGAGTTTTATTAAAATACTGATGTTTAGGACTTACTGCAGCTTTCCTGAAACTCATTTCTTGAAATTCTTGATAACTCTTGGTATATATTCTTGGAGTATATATGTATAATCCATTGCCATCGAGTTGATTCCAATTCATACCAGCCCTAAAGAAGAGAGTAGAACTGCACAATAGAGTTTCCAAGGCTGTCAATGTTTACAGAAGCAGACTGCCACACCTTCTCCTGCAGAGCAGCTGGTGGGTTCGAACTGCTGACCTTTCTGTTAGCAGCCAAGCACTTAACCACTGAGCAACCAAGGCTCTCTCTCACTATATATATATATAGCCTATAAAAAGTTATCTATTATATCTCAATTAGTGAATATAGGAGGCTTTTAGGCATTCTAAGAACCCTTGATTTCTGATTGGTTGATGGGACTATCCAATCACATTTAAGACGGTGTCGCTTAATGACAGGCTTCCATTCCTTGCACTTTTATCCAATAGGATATCGAGTTTAGGCTGTGGTCAGTGAACGAAGGGTCTATCCCTGGTAACCAGCCGCTATTCTCTTTGCCTCCAAGGTACTGGCAAGTTGCCGCTGTCATGGCTGAGCCTTCTGGCGTTTGCCTTAGCAGCAAGAAGTCCAAGAAAGCTGGCTCTAAGACTAAGAAGCAGAAGACGCGAAAGCGAAGCCGTTGCCGCCACAACTGTTTCTGCCTCTTTGTTTACAGGACCCTGAAGAAGGTTCACGCTGAACTTGGCATTTCACGGAGGGCCATGGGCGTCATCAATTGTTTACTTAACGACATCTTTGAGCGCATCGCAGAAGAGGCCACCCACCTGGCCCGTTACACCAGTCACTCGACCATCACATCCAGAACGCTCCAGACCGCCGTGCGCCTGATGCTGCCCGGGGAGATTGGCAAGCTCGCAGTGTCCGAGGCCACCAAGGTCGTTACTAGGTACAAAAGCCGCAAATGAGCTGCCTCGAGAGGATCCTGGGCATCAAACCAAAGGCTCTTTTCAGAGCCGCCCACGTTTTCATTAAAAGAACTGTAGCCCACTAAAGTTTCAGATACTTTTGTTTGGGGGCTTGTGGCATTCTGCCTATTTTGAAAACAATTTTAATGTGAATTAAACATTGTCAAACCGAATTTACCTGTAGTGGAGTCTATTCTTCAACTCTCTACCTGCCTTGTAGGTGAGGTACAGCTGGGCTGAGAGGGCAGGCTGTGCTCACCCCTGCCTGGCCCCAGCTAGGGCAAGCTGTGCATTCCAGGCGTTCTTCCAGCCCTGTTCCACAACCACTCCAGCTCCAACAAGCTGGATTGTGCTGGAAATCCCCTCCAGATCACATCCCTGGCTCCTCCCTTCCTTATTCCCCGCTCAAAGAAAGGTTGGCTACTCTTCCCAAAGGGCGGGACCCCACCCTCACTCAGGGGGGAGATAGGTGTGTCATGGCTGCAAAAACCTGAGGTGTGAGGCATCTGTGCCCTTTCGTAGGTCAGGTGACCGCATAGCTTCTTGGCCAATAAATAGAAACACGTTTGAGAGTGAATTGAGTGCTACGAATAAAATTGTGCTGGGACAACAGGATGAGTGGCCCCCCTTCTAGGGAAAAGGTCTGGGGATGGCATGAGGGCACCTCTTGGGGCTTGGGGATTTGCAGAGCCCAAGGGTTGGTTGATGGGAGAAGCAGAGTGCTTTGCTTCTAACATCTGTTCTCGTGATTTGTTCCCTTTGACAATGTTTTCTGGAGACTATTGGTGTTGCTGGGCTGCATTAACAGGGACAAGAGGAGGCACAAGGTGGTGAGAGTGTCTGTTTGGGACCTCCAGCTGATGTGAGCTGATGGACTCGACTGCACAGCAAGAGCGATTAGGGGCACAGGTTTTGCAGCCACATGTGACCTGGGTTCAAACCCCAGCTCTGCCTCTGACTACCTGTGTTGCCGAGGGTGAGTCACCTGCCCTCTCTGAGCCTCAGTTTCCTCCTCTCTAGAAGGGGTTGTACAGGATTGGCATGAGGATTCTGTGGGCAAATGCAGAGAGTGCTGGATGCATATTAAGCATTCAGTGAAAGCCATGCCCTCAGGCTCTCGGAGCGGGTGGGGGTGAGATTGGGTGCCAGACACCTGTATGGACACTCTCTCCTGGCTCCCTTGGCCCCATCTGTTTGCTTAGTGTTGACAGTGAGATAAGGGAGGACGATGACTTTTCCCTGCTAAGCCCCACGTTTGTGAAGTTGCAGAGATAACGCTGCTCTCAGTTGTGATTGGGGAGTTGCTAGGGAGCAAAGGGAAAGAGTCTTGTTCCCTCGCTGCCTTTGGGCATTGCCGACTCAGGGCTTTGTGGCAAGCTGCTCCTCCTCACCATAGTGAAATCCTCACCCCCTCACTCTCTCCCTATCTGAATCCTATGCACCTTTCAAGTCTTGGCTCGAATCCTACCTCCTCTGTGAAGATGTCCTGACCCTCCCGGCCCACAGTTACTGCTCCCTCCTTGAGCCTCACGATCTTCAACTGTAAAAGGGGTATCCTATTGATGAGACCTCTGTGGAAGGGTTGTGATTAGGGCTGAGTGAGAGAACAGGCATAGCATGCTAGGTGCACCGTTGGGCCTACAGGGAGTTCCCTGCTTCTTCTCTCACTACACTGTGAACCCCGAGATACAAGCATGTGGCCTTGATCAGATGCATGCTGCCTTCTAGTGACAGTCGTTGGGAGTATGCCTTTGCTGACGCTCCAGTTCAATGGTTAAGTCACAGAGGGTGAGGGCCTCATCTTATTCTTCCTCATCTTCCAGGAACCAGCACTACAAAAGTCTCCATAAACCAGTTGCCGAGGAGTCAGTTCTGACACATGGCAACCCCAGTGTGTGTCAGAGTAGAACTGTGCTCCAGAGGGTTTTCAGTGGCTCTGACCTTTCAGAAGTAGATTGCCTGTCCTTCAGGCAGCTCCCAAGCAGGTTAGTACTGATATACACAATAATTTGCATTGGGCAAATCTGCTGCAAAAGACCTCTTTAAAGTATTCAAAAGCAAAGATGTCACCTTGCAGACTAAGGTGCTCCTGACCCAAGCCATGGTCTTTCCTTTCTGTCCTGTCTTTTTAATGACATTTTGCTTTCTTCTTGTGTGATGTCCCAATATCATCCCACAACTGGTCTCGTCTTTAGTGTTCAGTGTGTCAAATCTATTCTTGAAATGGTCTCTAAATTCAGGTGGTATATATTAAAGGTCGTACTTTGGCTGTCATGGACTTGTTCCAATTTTTTCAGCTTCCACTTGAATTCGCATATGAGCAATTGATGGTCTGTTCCACAGTCGGCCTATGGCCTTGTTCTGACTGATGTTATTGAGCTTCTCCATCATTCTTTTCACAGATGTAGTCGGTTTGATTCCTATGTATTCCATCTGGTGAGGTCCACGTGTATAGTTGCCATTTATGTTCTTTAAAAAAGGTATTTTCAATGAATAGGTTGTTGGTCTTGCAAAGTTCTATCATGCAATCTCCGGCATCGTTTCTATCACCAAGGCCATACTTTCCAACTACTGATCCTTCTTCTTTGTTTCCAACTTTTTGCATTCTAATCACCAGAAATTATCAATGCATCTTGATTGTATGTTTGATCAATTTCAGACTGCAGAAGTTGGTAAAAATCTTCAATTTCTTCATCTTTGGCATTAGTGTTTGGTGCATAAATTTGAATAATAGTCACATTAACTGGTCTTCCTTGTAGGCATATGGATACTATTCTATCACTGACAGCGTTGTACTTCAGGATAGATCTTGAAATGTTCTTTTTGGCAATGAATATGATGCCGTTCCTCTTCAATTTGTCATTCCCTGCGTTGTAGACCATGTGATTGTCTGATTCAAAATGGCCAATACCTGTCCATTTCAGCTCACTAATGTCTAGGGTATCTATCTTCAAATGTTCCATTTCATTTTTGACGACTTCCAATTTTCCTAGATTCATACTTTGTACTTTCCATGTTCCGATTATTAATGGATTTTTGCAGCTGTTTTTTCTCAGCTTGAGTCATGCAACATCAGCAAATGAAGGGCCCGAAAGCTTGACTCCTCCTCGTCATTAAGGTCAACTCTACTTTGAGGAGGCAGCTCTTCCCCAGTTGTAGTTTGAGTGCCTTCCAACCTGAGGGACTCATCTTCCAGCACTATATCAGACAATGCTTTGCAGCTGTTCATAACGTTTTCACTGGCCAATTTTTTAGAAGTAGATCGCCAGTTCCTTCTTCCTAGTCTGTCTTAGTCTGGAAGCTTTGCTGAAACCTGTTCACCAAGGGTGACTCTGCTGGTATTTGAAATACCGGTGGCATAGTTTGCAGCATCATAGCAACACGCAAGCCATGACTATAACAAACTGATAGACGAGTGGCGGAAAGAAGGGATACTGATCAGCAGGTAGGAAAGAGCAATGTGATATCGCACGAGGGTTTTTTTTTTTTTTTTTTTTTTTAGGATCAGAGAGATCTGAGAATGTTTAGAGTTACTCAATAATAGTGGTAAAATCTCAACAAATGGTATTGTTGTTATATTAATGTCATCATCACCATACTGCTAGCACACTCTTTCCCATAAAATACCCTTTCATCACTTCTCTTCACTGGATCAATTCTGTATTCCTCAGCTTAAGATATAAAGTACTCCAAAGTAGCATGCCATTTGGCTTATACTTTATAGCCTGTGTGGCATTAGGCAACTTGCTTAGTTTCTCTGAAACTTAATCTTCTCGTATGCAAATCGAAGTGATCCACATTTATTTGAACAGGAAAGAGAAAGGAAGTATGGGATCTCTCCCACTCCACCCTTGGCAGTCCATCAAGAAGGCCCAAATTGCATGCAGCCTGTGTTTTGATTTCGAATGCTGGTAAGTGCTGAGCTCTGTTGATGCTCCATGTGTGCTGATCTATCAAACACTACTTCATAATCAAACACTGATTGTGGACTTAATCTGTTCCAGGCACTGGGAATACAAAGTAATCTCAATGAGTCATGTTACATGAAGGAGTCCTGGTGGCACAATGGTTAAGAATTTGGCTGCTAACCGAAAGGTCAGTGGTTCGAACCCACCAGCCACTCCACTGGAGAAAAGACCTGGCAATCTGCTCTCATAAAGATTTACAGCCTAGGAAACACTATAGGGCTGTTCTACATATAGGGTTGCTGTAAGTCAGAAGTGACTTGAGGGCACACAAAAACAACAATATTCCACTGTATGTATATGCCACATTTGGTTTATCCATTCATCGTTTGATGGGCACTTGGGTTGTGTCCACCTTTTTGGCTATTGTGACTAATGCTGCAATGAACATGATTGTACAAGTATCTGTTTGATGCCCTGCTTTCAAGTCTTTTGGGTTAGGATTGCTGGATTATATAGTAATTCTATGTTCAGCTTTTTGAGGAACTGCAAAACTGTTTTCCACAGAAGCTGCACCATTTTGCATCCCCACCAGTTGAGGATTTTTGTAGCTATATTCATGAGGGATATTGGCCTGTAGTTTTATTATCTGGCTTTGGTATCAAAGTAATCATGGTCTCACAAAATGAGTTAGAAAGTGTTCCCTCCTCTTCCATTTTTTGAGAGAGTTTGAGAAGGATGGGTGTTAATCCTTCTTTAAATGTTTGATAGAATTTCCCGGTCTTGTATTTTCTTTGTTGGGAAGTTTTTGATTACTTATTCAGTCTCTTCACCTGTTATAGGTCTGTTGAGATTTTCCGTTTCTTCTTGAGGCAATTTAAGTGTTTTATGTGTTTCTAGGAGTTTTTCCATTTCTTCTAGGCTATCTAATTTGTTGGCGTACAATTGTTCATAGTATTCTCTTACAATCCTTTTTATGTCTGTAAGGTCAATAGTAATGTTTTTACTCTTATTTCTGATTTTAGCGATTTTTTGTCTTCTCTCTTTTTTCCTTGTCAGTCTAGCTAAAGTTTTGTTCATCTTATTGATTTTTCCAAAGAACCAACTTTGGGTTTCATTGAGTCTGTATTGTTTTTCTATTCTCTATTTCATTTATCTGTTCTCTAATCTTTATTATTTTCTTCCTTATGGTGGCTTTTGGCTTAGCTTGCCGCTTTTTCTAGTTTCTCAATGTGTAAAGTTAGGTTATTGGTTTGAGATCTTTCTTTTCTAATGTAGGCATGTATGGCTTTAAATTTCCCTCTGAGCTCTGCCTTCACTGTCACCCATAAATTTTGTTATGTTGTGCTTGACCCATTGGTTGTTTAATAGTGTGGTGTTTAAGTTTCACATGTTTGTGAAATTTCCAGTTTTCTTCTGTTATTGATTTCTAGTTCCCAAGTCTTTGCAAACTGGTTCTGTGCAGGACCCTCCTTCAACACTTAGCCAGGCTTGCATGGAACCTAGGGATCACCCTGAGGCAAAAGTGTAGGGTCTTCTTAGGTAATTTCTGAGCATGTGTCTTTTCTTGGGCATACACTTGGCTTCCTCAAGTCCTCCGTATACACGGTGCTTTTGGAAGCCTTAATTTCCAAAAGAAACTCTCTCCCAGTCTTTCAGCACCTATATTATGCCTTAATGGCATTCTTTAGCTCCAGCTGGCTATAGGTGGTTTCAGCCTTACAGGTCATTTTCTACTGCCCCTCAGCCCTGCAGGAACTCCGAGACAGGACAAACAGAGACAAGTGCCTTGCTTCAGTTCTTCAGGCAGCTCCCAAGCAGGTTAGTACTGATATAGAAAATAATTTGGGATTAAAGGCAGCTCTGCTTCCTCTAGAGCCAGAGACCAGTCTCCCTCTCTGGGAAATTGGGCTGTTGCCTCTTTAAGATGACCATACCAACCCGAGGTGTGGGTGGGGCACAGTCAAGTAGAAAACCAAAGCCTTCCTTCCATTTAGCAGTTACCTTTTTCTTGATTCAGTGTTTGCTTACTTGTTGTAACCCTTTGACTAGTTTCTAGCATTCTGACGGGGGAAATAAATTCATCTCATTATTAATTTAGTGGGTGAATGAGGAGCAAAAGCACTAAGCGAGCAATCATATAATGCTGTGTTTTACAGAAAAAAAAAAGAAATAAGGGAAATGGCTTTACTGCTATGAACAACAAATTATACGCATGAATATAGGGAAAAGTTTTAATAGAATGAAAATACCCCTATCAAACTTTTTTTAACATGACTCATATTAAGGAATTTATTTTAATATCTAATCAAAGCAGGGGAAACAGAACAAAAAAATCAACACTTTGAAGGAAAAAAATACCCTTTTAAGCTCCCTGGACTGAAATTATTATTCTAGTGCATTCAGATTTACGTAATTCTATTCTTTTCCAGGCTATACTCTTTCGCTTTTTAAAAACACAAACCTTCATGACCTACAATTATTGCATAACGTGGTTGATGAGAGTGTCCAAAGAAAAAGCGCAGCCCAAGCATCACGCTCCACTGGCTCAGCCAATGAAAGCCCTGCATCCTCTGAGCCGCAGCCACTGGTTTAAATTGTGGGGCGGTGACCTGGGCTGAGCCAATAAGAGTATTTCTGGGGTGTCTAGCCATGGAGATTGAGGAGGAAATTGATGTGGTTCTTTGCCCGTTGTTCATTTGTCTGCTTTTGATCTTGGAGATTTAAGAATATGAATCCAGAGCTGGTAATGGACATGCCTCGTACCTCTTGCATCAAATTATGAGAAAAATGGTGTCTGATTCAGAGAATTAAGTTGGCTCCCCCCTTCTTTTTCCTCAAGCTATTTGAATGTTGAACTATTTTATATTTTTTTTTCACGTTTAAACACATGTTCTGACAAAATTAAGCCCACTACGTTAACTTGGGAGGATGAAAACACTTCCCCCAGTACAATGCCCCTCCCTAAATGGGATTGGTCCTGATTCTTGACTCATTATCACACTCCACCTCTTTAATCATGGACTGTCATTTGGGGGTAAGAGGAGAATAAGTGTGCATGGGAGGGGAGTGGTTCAGAGGAAGCTTGAAAAAAAGGCTATTTATTCTTTGTCCTATTCTCAAACCTTTTTCCTAGCAAGGTGACCATATGTCCTGACTTTGCCCGTTGTCCCTGTAATTCTTAGTAACATCCCTTTCACTCTCAAACACATCCCGATTTTCCACTCTGTACTTCCGAAAGTGTCCAGATCAGGTAAACTGTTGTGGGCATAGTAGCTCTAAGATCTTTGTTGAATGGACAGATAAATTAATGTATAAATGAATGAACATGTGTTAGACAGGAGAGTGACCCCCCCTGACAACTGGTAAGACTGTTGGTGCATTGCATGGTTGGTCCGGTCGACCTTCTTGAATGTATGTGAGACAGGCAGCCTCAGAGCTCAGCACTTCTAGAGACACCTGCTCTGGCTTATCCTCCTACACTGAGTAGAATAGGCTGCACATTCTTTTGAAACTGTCCTTGACAAGATAACTACAGAACAACCATAGTGGGCCTCAACCGGTTTTTAGCAGGTTTTCTACACCATCTTAACACTTCAAGTGACCTATCAGCTCATTAAGTGCAAAATACATATAAGCGCCTCTGGGTGGAGACTTAACATGCTAATGAAGGAAAATCAATCTCTTCCTCCATCCCAGGGAATCGAACCCTTGTCTACAGAAAATGCATAGTCATCCCCAAGCCCTGACCGCCTGCATGAAGGTCAATCCTGAATATTCATGATAAATTTACATTTCCTTGTGTGCTGTCTGTAAAAGCCTGCCTCCCCCAGCTGCCCGCCGAGCAGTCTTGGAGGCAGTAGCCCCAACTGCGTCCCTTCGTTGGCCAAGAAATAAAGGCGCCTTTCTGATCTCTCACCTTGGCCTGTTGTTTATTGGCGGTAACGAGTTGCGCCGAGCAGAACCTGGGGTTTCCACCCGGCAGCATATGTACCTGCCCCACCGTCCCACCCCACCCTCACCCCGCACTGAACTTTTCTTTCCTATCTGTCTACTCAAAGCAGGGCTTCGAACTGGTTTGATCCAGTTCAAACCCCTGCTGAGAATTTGCATTTCTAACAAGTTCCCAGGCTATGCTAATACTCCGGTTAGGGACCAGTTCTGAGAACCACTAGTAGAGCAGCGGGTCTCAACATTTATTATACATAAGAATCCCCTGGGGATCTTGTTAAATTTTAGATTCTGATTCAGTATTTTTGGGGTGGAAATGCAAATTCTCAGCAGGGGTTCGAACTGGAACAAACCGGTTTGAAGCTCTGCTAGAAAACTGTCTGATTCACAGCATTAACCCCATGAGAATGGGAGCGAGTGTTTCCTGTAGTCTGCTTATCTCACTGACTCTTCCCAGTAATCGTTTGTGGTGTAGACTCTTTTATCCTCATTTTTTTTTGGAGGGGGAGGGGGAAGAGAAAGCAGACAAGGCACAGAGAGTCTAAGTAACTTGTCCAAAGATCCCATAAACGGTAAAAGGAAAAGCAAAGATACAAATCCAGGTCCATTTGAGTCCAGAACCCGGGCACTTGAACATCTTCCCTCATCTCAGACTCATCTCGGACTGTGGAGATGGTGCCTTTAAGGTGTGGATACCCAGGCAGTCTGAGGTGGGCCTCCCTCTCCAGCAAGCCTTTTCAGAGATTGATCTTTTTCTTGAAGGCTTTGTGATCAGCTCAGAGGTATAAAAGCAAAAGCATCAAGTCAGCCTTCCTGCAAAGCTATACAATGAACCTGATTTGTTTGTGCAACCACAGGAGAAGTTCTTCAAGCAGCACTTAGTTCAACACTTCCTGTGGTTAATTCTGAGTTGCAATAGCTGTCTTAAGCATCTGTAAAAGCATTCCCCTGTCCATAACTGTGGCCAATATACTATGTTGCAAATTGGTGGGGGAAAGGGTGGAAAGCAGGGAGTAAGAAAATATTTCAGGTTGGGATAAAACAGCAATTACTTGATGACCCACATTCAGCTCTCTACACCCCAACATTGCTGCAGAAACATGAATGTTGTTTCCACGTGAATAATATCCAGTTGTACATCAGATGTGTTGGTGATCCCTTCAATCAATGCTCTTGCCTTTAATTAGTGGCCACACAGTTATGTCATTGTCCTTACCTGGCTTTTTGTTTTTTTAATTTTATTGTGCTTTAGGTGAAAGTTTACAGCGCAAATTAGTTTGTCATTCAAAACTTTATACACAAATTGTTTTGTGGCATTGGTTGCAATCCCCACATTGTGTCAGCACTCTCTCTCTTTCCCTTTTCACCCCAGGTTCCCCGTGTCCATTTGTCCAGTTTTCCTGTCCCTTCCTGCCTTCTCATCTTTTCTTTTGGGCAGGTGTTGCCCATTTGGTCTCGTATACTTGATTGAACTAAGAAGCACATTCCTCATGTGTATTATTGCTTGTTTTATAGGCCTGTCTAATCTTTGGCTGAAAGGTGGACTTCGGGAGTAGCTTCAAATCCGAGCTAGGAGGGTGTCCAGGGGCCATAGTCTCGAGGGTTCCTCCACTCTCTGTCAGACAAGTAAGTCTGGTCTCTTTTTTGTGTGTGTGTGAATTTGAATTTTGTTCTACATTTTTCTCCCACTCTGTCTGGAACTGTCTATTATGATCCCTGTCAGAGCGGTTGATGGTGGTAGCCGGGCACCATCTATTTCTTCTGGGCTCAGGCTGGTGGAGGCTGTGGTTCACATGGTCCATTAGTCCTTTGGACTAATATTTTCTTGTGTCTTTGGTTTTGTTCATTCTCCTTTGCTCCGGATGAGATGGAACCAGTAGGTGTATTTTAGATGGCCTCTCGCAAGCTTTTAAGTCCCCAGACACTACTCACCAAAGAACATTTTCTTTATGAACTATGTTATGCCAGTTGACCTAGATGTCCCCTGAGACCATGGTCCCCATTCCTCAGCCCCAGTAACTCGGTCCCTCAAGGTGTTTGGACGTGTCTAGGAAGCTTCTATGACTTTGCCTTGGTCAAGTTGTGCTGACTTACCCTGCATTGTGTGTTGTCTTTCCCTTCACCAAAGTTAACACTTGTGTACTGTCTGATTTCCCTTACCTGGCTATTTAGAGATGATTCCTTGCTATTTGATATACCTGGGGAAAACAAAATATGCAGTACAATAGTAAAGTCAAGGGCTTAAGTATAGTTATTATTATTAAAAACAATAATTCCTAGCACCTATTATCCAGAATGTTGAGTGAAGCAGAACTTATGCTTCCTCTGGCCTTACCAGTTTACTGCACTCTCTTTCCTTATCACCCTTATAGCCAGCACTCCTATGTTGGTTTGTGTTGTTTAGACCAGACATTGCTATAGTACTAAGAAGAGTCACCACTGATTGAACAGCAATGGTTCCAAACTCTGTACTAAGCACTTTACATAGAATACCTCAGTTACCTTTCATGACATCTCCATGAAGTAAATAGTGTTATATCTCCATTTTTATGGATGGAGAAACTGAGACATAAAAGATTAAGTCATTTTCCCAAGATCATACAGGTAGGAAGTTGCTGAGCCAAGAATAAAACATTTTTCAATGCATTTAAGAGACCAGTGCAACGTATTCTTATTAGATGTGAATATGCATTAGTTTAAGTTCTAGGGTATTTAAAAAACTCATTTGGCTGTGCCTTCTCATAAAGATTTTAAGTCATGATACTAAATTAGATTTTTGATCTTTTGAAAAGATGAAGCGGACATGAAATTCTATTTGGCTGTTTCTTTTAATTAATTTTCAGCATATTATTCCTTTCTGATATTTTGCTGTTTTCTGTTCTTGGTAACTAAAGTCATGTCTCCCTGTGTACAGTGATGAGATAAACGCGTAAAATAATTGCCCAGGTAATTCAGCTACGTTGCAGAAGATTGTGGATGAGAATACAACCGTTGGCAGAAGTTGCTATTCATTACAAAGGCAGACCACAGAAACAGGTGAGCTGAGCCAAAACCTGGCTAACTTGCCATGCACAGATACAGTCTGAGCTGGGGCCAAGGGAAGAAGACAGCTCCAATAATTGCTCCAATGAGTCTCTAGGACCATAGAAAGCTAGACCTAAACTGTCATGTGTGCACATGGTGGCTACTGAATTAGAGTGAAGTAGGTTCAGGCCACTGGGACAGCCAAGTGGCAAGAAAAAGCCTTCACCTCCACGGGCAGTCCTCTTCTAAAAAAACTTATTTGAAGGTGGGGAATGTGGTACTCGGAAGCACGTGGAAAAGCTCAGGGCTTGATTCCAAAGACAGGACTACGTCATTTTTCCTGATGCAAAGCAAAGAGACCAGAGGAAGGACCTTTCATATTCTCTATGTGGTGACAACAATAATAATAAAAACCAAACCTGTTGCCATAGAGTCGATTCCAACTCATAGCGACCCTATAGACCAGGGTAGAACTGCCCCATAGGGTTTCCAAGAAGCACCTGCTGGATTCGAACTGCCGACCTTTATGGTTAACAGCTGTAGCGCTTAACCACTATCCACCAGGGTTTCCATGCATAATATAGTCCCTTCTTATTCTACCCCACTCGTCTATCCCTGCCCTCACTAGGCCTCTGCTTACTAATTGCTCGTCCCCTTATAATTCAGGTCCAGCCTCTGTGAAAGTACATCTGAGCTCCAAAACCTAGCTGCATAGAAATATGTGATGGCTGGAGCGTGTGTGCAATACACATTTTCCCTTCCTAAACAGTTTATTACTTTTTGACTTGATTTCCCGCCTCTAACAATGCTACTCTGTTCTTGGATCATAGTAGGTCAGTATACCTTGAAGAAGCAGGAGACTGTTACAAGAACCTGCCAAGGCTTAATACACACCCCCATTTTACCTAGGACTCTCCACATACTCTGTTTGGACACAGAGTCAGTGATCTGCATTTCTTACCTTATTCCTTCTATGAGACTGTAAGTCCCTGTAAGATAAGAACTCTCTCTTACTTATCTCTGTATTCCCTATACAACCCTTTAGACAAAACAGGCTCTTGACAAATGCCTGCTGAATTGCAGAAATGTCTTTCTCCTTCCGTGTCTATCCTGGCTAGCTATTATAGCCCAGGCCTAAAAACGCATTTAGTCGCGCACTATTTATCTACAGCAGTGGTTCTTAAACTTGAACGTGCATTAAAATCACCTGAAGGGTGTGTTAAACCACAGATTGCTAGGTCCCTCCTTCAGTTTCTGATTCAGTGGCTCTGGAGTGGATCTGAGAATTTGCATTTCTAACAAGCTCCCAGGTGATGCTGATGTTGCCGGTCCAGGGACCGCATTTGGAGAACCAATGATCTAAAGTAAAAGTCCTGTGGTCTAATTACCCTGTTTCCTGTCACGACGTCAATAATACAGCGAAACCTGTGAGAACCGGAACTTGATGGGACTGCCTTGTTTTTCTGGGTCTTGCACGTTTTCTGACTTTGACAGGGTACAGCCTTACCACTTTTCTATCGCTCCTATTAGTGGAAAACATTTCAGTTTTCCTTCTCTGACAGGTTTCTGCCTTATACAGCTCTGGCATTCACAGGTTTTTACTGTACTAAGTTTCAGGAAAGAAACACTCTACATGAGAGAGACCCAGAAGACAGATGCTGGAAACAAAACATTAAGTTATACATCATAAAAGGAGAAGTATGTATATATACACCATCATTTTGTAAGACTATGACAAGACAACATTCCTTTTCCTCACTGAATCTGAATCTCTGGGGGTGGGTCCCAGGAATACCCACTAATCATCAAGGGTGATTCTGATGCTCACAGCCCAGGGATCACCCTTCGAGAAGTTCTGCTGCATATATTTACAAATAATCATCAGACACCTGAGGGAAGTCCTGTACATTGTCCTAAGTTACCTCATTTACTTACTGAGTGGCAACTTCTCCCATGTGACCTCAAAAACATCTCTTTCCCTCTCTGGGCCTCAGTTTTTTCACTTTACCAAATGCAGCTCTGATACACAGCATGCTGTAGTTCTGCTCTAGGCTCTGCCATCAAATTACCTTTTTCATTTCCCCATAAATGTAGCTGCTACAACAGGGCCTTAATAAATGGGGTTGGGACCCTAAATCTCAAATCACATTCCTGCTTATAATGGGCTTATTGGGGGAAAAATAATCTCCCCCTCAGAAAGGGAGGGAGGCCTTGGTGGCACAATGGTTAAACATTTGACTGCTAACCAAAACGTTGACAGTTCAAATCCACCAACCGCTCCTTGGAAACCCTATGGGGCAGTTCTACTCTGTCCTATAGGGTCGCTGTAAGTCAGAATCGACTCGACAGCAATAGGTTTGGTTTGGTTTTGGTTTGGTCAAAAAGGCTAATGACTAGAAGAGTAGCTTCACACTATATATTTAAGAAATGCAGGGCAAAACTACTCCAGGTAAGAAATTATTTTTCCCACTCACATTTATATGAGTATTCACTCAGCAGCTACATGTCTTTCACCTCCCAACACCTACCTCTCATCTGCTCCCACTCATTTTAACACTTACACTGACCAGGGTGGAGTCAAGACTTTAATGAAAAGGATGGTTACCAGACGCAACTGAACATTTGGAGTTATTGTCCAGCCCCAGCTCAAGGGACAATGTTCATGCATTTTTTAAGCCCTTTTAAATGGGCCTAAGCTTGTGCTGGACTAATATGCTAATGCAGAGGTTGCTGAATCTATCATGGATGTATAGCATCTTTATCAAATTTGCAGATGGCAACACTGAAATGTGTTGGATGACAGAATCAGAACCCAAAGAGATTTGATAATGGGCTAATTGAATGTATCTACAGTGCAACCAGGATGCTTCCCCATCTGTGTAACCTGGGTCCAAAAGACCTGAGAAGTTTCACGTGGACAAAACGTGGAGTTATGGTGGGCAGGCACACAACAGCTGGAGGAGGGATTAACTACACTGTGTGGGGTTCCAATCCTAGAACTATCAGATAGAAGCTACAAGGAGACAGGTTTGAGCAGTGTGTAAGCAACATGTCTCTGGAAGGGGCTGAGTGACTATTGGACAATGGTTTCAGGCAGGAGATAAGGTATTGGTGACCAACATGGTCACTTCCAAAGCTCAAATCCTCTGGCCAGAATAAGCCCTGTGATTGTGCCACCTCATTGATACTTGGTTAGTTGATCACCTACTGTTTTGCTTGTGGAAGTTTATGGTATAGCAGAGAGAACATCTTCTACTTCCTGTAGCTCCAGTGGTTATTGAAGGATGTAAGCCTTTAGAAGGGGGTGGTTAGATAATACTCGAGGTTACAAATAGTATGGAGAGCATATCCTTTTTTTTTTATGGTAGAAAAAGATATATGTATTAATAGACCACAGTCCGGAAGGTTATATACCCAAATGCTAACACTTCTTATTGGTGGGATTATGGGTAATTTTTAAAAAATAAATTTGAAGTGATAAAAGTATTGTTTAAGGGCAAGGATTGGGACACGTCTATTTATGTGTACTCCTTATGCTCACCATGAACACCAAAAAATGCTTGGTTCATAAGACTGTAAACTCTGTTCAGTATAAGAACCAGGCCATTAGTAGGTATTAGATACCTGAGTTTATGCTCAATATATGTGAGGTGTTTAGTACAGTGCATGTCAACAAGGGCCTCTTGCCCCTTTCCCCATCCACCCCTACAGTTTCAGGTGTCCCCTTCCATTAAGTTGAAAAATACATTCAGGAGGCAAGAGAACCCAGCTTGGATTACAGCTCTTATTTACCCTGAGCATATCACTTCAGACCCTGAGTTTTCATTTCTTCATCTCTGGAAGGAGTTTGGTCCTCCTCCAAGGTTCTCTAACACTATGATTCCAACTCTAGGGAAAAAGCACCTAGGATCCCCAAGGCAGAACCTACTAGACTGGACAGAGGAGAGCATTTCTCATGTAAATAATCTGCTAAAGCAGCTTTCTCTCAACCATTTTGTTTGGCTGAAAAGAGTACCCTTATGTGCTTTCATTCCTTAGAAGACCACCAAGAATGAACCACAGGAGTCTCAAGATACTGATTTTATTATTTTATTGCTACATGAGAAATGAAAACAAACTGTGAGAAGCAGAAAAAACATGCAACTTCATGAAGATTATTGAATAATGGAGGTACCTACTGGAGAAGGTTAAAAGTGGCTTATCCTGTAGGGAGGGCAAGGACTACACACACAAAGATCTTCATTGGTGAGATCATTGATAGCATCTGCCATGTGGAATTTACGTACCAATGGGAAGTTTAAAAACAAAGGTAGTGGAGCATTGGCTACTTCTGACCTCTTAGCCAGAGAGTGGATGAGAAGACACCAGAAGATGCCTAAAATCTCTACAAACACATAGGTTTACAAAACTCAAGCCTATAAAACAAGACACTCAGGCAATGTTGAAATTTTCTCTTGGGAGGACATTCCCATTTTATGATGTTTGAACACATTCTTTCTCCTGCTGGATAGCTGGAAAAAAAAAAAGTTCATTAAGATAGTGTTTTCCTAAGATTAACTCTAGTTTCTTTCAAAAGTCCTCTTTGCCAAGCCATAGAAGGCTGCCATACATGCTCTAAAGTTAGAATGACAGGGCACTTGACCACAAATCTTCACAGTAGGTGTGCATGCATGTATGTGCTTGCATGTGTGTGTCATAACCACCTGACATTCGTTAGAATCTAGATCAACCGTTTTTTTTTTTCTTTTTCCATTTGAAAGGTAGATTTATGCTATTGCCATTTTTTTCCCACAGATTACTCTGAGATTGAGGAGCAACTGAAGCATTTGCTTCAGATTTCTCTATCACTATATATTTAGGAAAATATACCCTTTCAGACAATTTTAACTAACTTCAGAACTCTCAAAATAATGGTGAAAGGACAAAAAGTGCTCCTCATCTTTTGTGGATACACTTAAGAGTTTCATCAACAGGCTGTAACTCCAGAGAGCAAAACCGATCCTTTGGGTTTGGGAGCTTTGAGTGTCTCCAAGATCTAAACTTGTTCTTCTGCCTTATGTTCCCATCAAATAGAAGAGACCAAAACCTCAGTTTTTCTAGTTCTTTAGGAATGAGATCAAGGACCCAACTTGCTAGACATAGAAAAATGCCAAGTAATCATAGAGTGGACAAAGCTAAGATTTTCTGAGTGTATGTTCACTATTTCAAGATTGGTTTTAATGTAGGTTTTAGTAATTTTCCAACAAGAAACTAGTTTTTTTATTTCCCCCATTACTAGCAAGGGCTATCAAGTGAGAACCACTTACATAACCCAAGTAAGAAGACAACTATTTGGTATTTTTAACTGTTGTGATAAATACAACAGGACTCTATTGCTAACTTTGTGGTAAATTTTACTTAGAAGAGTTTATTTACTGAACCTATCAACTTTTACCATTGTTTATCCCCACTAGAAACCCCCCATGACTTACTTTCCTTGGAGGGAAGAGTATTTTTTTCTTCAGTAGTAGTTTTCTTCAGTTTTGACCTGTCAAACTTCTCCACTTCGGACAAGTCTGGCTTATCACCCATCTTGCCTAGAACAACAACAACAACCAAAAAAAAAAAAAAATTTAAAAAAAAAAAAAAAACTGGCAGAACTATTATTAGAGACAAATTATTATCAGAGCCAACTATTACTACAGCCACTTAGTATCAATGTGTATTTTACCTGAAGATTTCCAATAGGAAAACAGCAACAAGTCTTAGAAAAACCATGTTTTTATTAGAATATTTTCAATTCCATATCACTACTCCACTTCTGATAGGCAATACCCTATTTTTATGCAAACAACGGGCACCTTCTACCTTTGCTTGTCAACCTCGCCCTCCCCCATGAGGCATTCTCACAAGTGCTGCTATGTCAATTCTTCTCTACATGCTGCTGTAAAAAAATTAGCATACCACGCAGCATTATTTTAATTGTGTAAAAATACAGTAAATGTCTTTTGGATCAAGATGTACTAGAAACCAGGAGCCAATATGTCTGACTCTTTTAAAATCATAGCAAAGATAAAATGGAGGTGATAGAAGCACAAGAACAGAGAGGGACAGAAGAAAAACTAAGGACTGGGTTTAACCAGTAAACAATTTTGTAACGAGATAGCAGTATTTGAGCACCTTTACTCTCTATTCAATTTTTTTGATGTTTTTACTTGGGGGTAGAGAATAGCACACAAAAAGTGTGGCATAAGTTGTACTAGTTTCTTTCCATTTTACCTGCTCAAAGATAGTAGATTAAGGAGCTACAATAAAACAGTAAGAGAAGGAGGGGATTTAATCTGGTCATAACTAATTACATGTCCCACAACATCTCCTGGTGGCATTGGTTTGTAAACGCTGTAAGAAAGGGGCAGCTAATTAGATCCAGGGCTTGAGCAGAATAGGATAAACCAAAAAAGAGCTGAATCTTACTTCACTATTTTTTCTCCGCAAAGAAAGAGACGAGGAGATTGGGCTGTGGGTAGATGGAACGCCTGGTGCCCTGGGAACATTCGAGTTTGTCCAGAAGAGACAATAGGAGACTCCAGGAACTGGAAAGCAGCGCTCTCACGCGCGTGCCTGGCCCCACCCTGGTGGGGTAAGACTTGTCTAGTGCCCAGAGCAGAATGCAGAGGCCCCCAATCAACCAGAAGTCCCGAATATGCCTCCATCCAGTCAAGGTCACCCTAAAACCTCCTTTTCCCAGCGATTAGACGTCAATCTCCAGAACTGGGGAAACCAAGACTAATACATAAATAATGAGAGAGCTGGGTGCCTAGCCACTCAGGAGCGGCCCTGCTAGTAGCCTCGGACCGGCCTCTATCGCGGAGTCCCACCCCTCCCATCCCCGGGGGGCGGGGGGGGGGGACTCGGCAACGCGAGCAGAAGGCGCCGCCTCAGAAGACAAAGGCACTGACTCGCCCAGCAGCGCAGACACTAAACGCCAACCCCAACCCCGGCCCCTCCAACTTCCTAAGGCCCCACACGCCCCGCTCCGAGGCCCCAAAGCCCTCCGGTCTCCTACGTCCTCTGGCTCCCAGCGGGCCGCACGTCCCCACCTGAAGGCTTGAAGATCCGTTAAAGGCCAACCGCTGGGATGATACTGTCTTCTCACTCAGGGCGAGGTTAGCGTTCCCGCGCAGAACCCTGCAATTATAAGCGGGAAGCAGGCCCCGCCCCACGTCCGCCCCAATCTTCTCTGATTGGTCGAGGGATCTTTGGCTCGTCTCCCCGCCCCTCCCTCGGCTTTAGATTTGCAGACCTCCGCCCACTGTCTTCCCTATACTTAGGACCTCACCCCCCACCCCGCAACAGTGTCTTCTTGAGTCACATCAGACCCTGCCTTTCCAGCTACCACTGCAGCCCTCTGGCTGGTCAAGAGATAGCTGGCGCGCCTCTCCCACCCTCCCTGTTTTAGTCTTGAGGGTCCGCTTTGCCTTCATCGTAAGTATACTAACTCATCCATGATAATAGTAGCCTCTACGATAAACAAGAGACATCTTGTCCAGTTAACTGGGAACTTCTGCGAACTCCGAGATCCAAGCTGAATCAGCCTAAATCAGGCTCTCTGGATTTTTATAGGCATAGGAGTACTAGTAGGCAGCGATGACCAAACAGTGGTTTGGAAGCCGTGCTCAGTGTTGCCTGTTCTGATGTTTGTCAAGGTCGTGGAGGAGGCGTGCTCATGGTGAGGGTGGGTGGTGCAGGGTCATTCATTTCCACAGCTGGACATTTCTATGACAGTTGTCCTCTCGTATGTAAAAGTCACATTTCCGATTTTCTCAGCCAGTGAACATGAGAGCAGTCAGTCAGAGGACAATCTAACTGAGGCTCTTCATCTTTATATCCCCAATCCCTAGCACTTTGCTTGGATCACAGTAGACACTAGAAAAATACATGTCTGCCGATTGAGGCAGGAGCCCTGGCGGTGGTTTAACCTGGCGCAGTGGTTAAAGTGCTCGGCTGCTAACGAAAGGTCAGCAGCTGAAACCCACCAACTGCTCTGCAGCAGAAAAATGTGACAGTCTGCTTCTAAAAGATTACAGCCTTGGAAACCCTATGGGACAGTTTTACTCTGTCCTGTAGGGTGGGCAGTTCGAATCCACTAGCCGCTCCTTGGAAACCCTATGGGGGCAATTCTACTCTGTCCTACAGGGTCACTATGAGTAGAAATCCACTCGATGGCAATGGGTGTGGTTTGGGTTGACTGGGGTAACAAAGCCACGATAGAGCAGAATTTTGGAGCAGCAGCACCACCCAGTGTCTACTAGTGGGGGAAAAAAACTGAGAATCCAGTAGTAAATTGAAAGGACTAGATAGATGTTCAAGGTCGTCTTCTGATTACTCGCCCAGAACCTCAGATCTTAAGATAAAATGGAAGTAAGACTATGTCTTAAGCTTGCACCCTATGTTTTCCATATGGTTTATGTATGGTAGTATAAATCTACATAGATCAAGGATTTCTCAAACCTTCCTCACAATTCACCCCACCTCACTCCATTCCTTTTTCTAAGCTCCTGTAGCATTTTGTGTTGATTTGAGAGTTTTGTATATTTGTTGGAGAAACTTTTAAAATACAAAGGGACACTCATTCCACAGATAATATTCATTGAGTACCTACAATGATGCCCCAGGCATTAAATATCACGAACAGCAATGTTTCTGCCTCTTAGATTTGAAGGTTGTTAACATTTAGTTATATTTGTCTTTTTCCCACCTAAGAAATGAAAACATTACAGAAAAATTAAGGTTTTGTTTGACCCTCGCCCCATTTTCATTCACCTTCCTACTTCCCCAGGGGGTAGTTCTTTCTTGAATATAATGTATAGCCTTCCAGCTCATTCTCCTATCATTACACGTACAGATATTACAGATCTCTCTTTCCAGAAGCAATATGAAGCATTGTTTGAACCAGTGTTCGGGGGTCTAAGATTGCACTGCCCTTATCACCTGGGGTTGACAGCAAGCCCCAGACACCCACCTCTCCCTACACCAATACTCAGAAACTCTGCCACCCCTATCCTACTCAAATCCATCAGAACTCATCTAATGATGGCATTTATCCCCACCTCAACTACTCACTCACATGGTTATACCCTAGAACTTGTCATTGCAGTCATGGTAACTCCTCCATAATCTCAGTTTCCAACATCCCTCTGAATGACCATTATCTCCTTTCTTCCCAACTCACTGTCTTTGGTACTCTAACTTCACTATCCTTCAACTTCACCATCCTTCAACTTCACCAGTATCTCCAAACCATTGAGCCTACCAGATTTTCACCATCTCTTGTTCCCTTACTGTCCTCTCTCCCCTCCTCCCCTAGCTCAAATATCATGCTCAGTCTTTATAATCCCCCTTTACATATACCTTCCACTACCCTCCCCCCTTCACTTCGTATTACTTCCTTGGCAAAATCACAACCCTGGTCAAATCCAATTACACCTTAAAGGAGCCTGCACTGACACAGCTAAACATGGTTGGAGGAAAACACACAACCGCATGTCTATTATCAGTTTAATTCATGACCATACACCTCAATTGGGAGCTTAATCCTGCCAAGCAATCATCCTATAGGCCTCCTGTCCCTTAACTTTCTAACTATTCTAAGTTACTATTTCACAACTTCTCTCCTCAAACTCCCAACACCATCTACCCATTCCAATTCTTAGCTTGCTTCCTGTTTTACTAGAATATTGAAACCACCAGAAGAGAACTTCCACAGACTCTGACCACGACATAGTTTCACCTACCTGCACCTGCATTTGTATACAAGGCCTTCCTGTTGATATCATACATGAAATTTCCAGACTCCCCTCTAAAGCCAGCCCCTCTGCTTGCCCACTAGATCTCATTCTCTCATACTGACTCAATGATATTGCTACTGTCTTTCTGCCCTCTATCTCCCACATCGTCAGTATTATGCTGTCTACTGGATCATTTCTGTCAGGATAAAATAGTGCTGTTATTTTTCATCTTCATACATACACATTCTAATCATTATATATGCATTATCTTTGTACATATATTCTCTTGATCCCACTTTCCCTCACCTGCTATTACTTCATATCTTTGCTCTCTGTTATGGATTGAGTTTTATCCCACCGCCCCACCACTCAAATATGTGTTGGAATCCTAACTGCTATGTCTATGGATCTAATCTAATCTAATCACCTTCCATAATACAATTTAGGATAATGGAATAAATCAGATGAGATCATATCAGTGTAGGGTGTGTCCTGAACCTAATCACTTCTGAGTTATATAAAGAGCAGCATAGACACAGACATACACATATACTGGGGAAGACAGGTGCCATGTAAGGATCGCCAAGAGCCAAGGAAGGCCCGGGGCTATCAACAAGGAACGAATCCACACAGCAGAGACCCTGATTTGGACTTTTAGCCTCCAGAATTGTGAGAAAATAAATTTCTGTTCTTTAAAGCCACCCACTTTGTGGTATTCATGTTACAGAAGCACTAGCTAAGACACTACCCTTTGATAAATATTTCTTTCATAGATATACATGATACTTATTTTGTTTTTTAAATAGTACTTCAGGTGAAGGTTTACAGAACAAATAGTTTCTCATTAAACAGTCAGTACACATAATGTTTTATGACATTGGTTAACAACCCCATGACATGTCAACCCTTTCCCTTCTCAAATGTTTTTTTTTTTTTTTTTGGTGAAAATATACATAGCGAAAGATATACCATTTCCAAAATTTCTACATGCACAGTTCAGTGACATTGATTACGTTCTTCAAGTTGTGCTGCTATTCTCACTTTAGATGAAGGTTTACAGAACAAAATAGTTTCTCATTAAACAGTTAGTACACATATTGCCCTATGACAATGGTTAACAATCCCATTACACGTCAACACTGTCCTTACTCAACCCTGGGTTCCCTATCACCAGCTTTCCTGTCCCCTTCTGCCTTCTAGCCCTTGTCGCTGGACTGCTGTGCCTCATTAGTCCCATTTTATTTTATGAGGCTGTCCAATCCCCGGCTGAAAGGTGGACTTCAGGAGTGACTTCACCACTGAGCTAAAAGGGTGTCCGGGGGCCATACTCTCGGGGTTTCTCCAGTCTCCTTTAGGCCAGTAAATCTGTCATTTTTTTGTGAGTTAGAATTTTGTTCTACATCCTTCTCCAGCTCTGTCCAGAACCCTCTGTTGTGATCTCGGTCAGAGTAGTCAGTGGTGGTAGCCGGGCACCATCTAGCTGTACTGGACTCAGTCTGGTCAGGCCTTGGTAGCTGTGGTTCATTAGTCCTTTGGACCAATCTTTTCTTTGTATCCTGTTCTCTTCATTCTCCCTTGCTCCCGAAGGGATGAGACCAGTGGAGTATCTTAGATGGCTGCTCACAGGCTTTTAAGACCCCAGACACTACTCACCAAGGTAGAATGTAGAACACTGTCTTTATAAACTGTGTTATGCCAAATGAGCTAGATGTTCCCTGAGACTATGGTCCCCACAGCCCTCCGCCCAGCAATTCAGTCCCTCAGGGAGTTTGGATGTGTCTGTGGAGCTTCCATGACCTTTCCTTGTACAAGTTGTGCTGGTTTCCCCAGTATTGTGTACTGTCTCGATCTTGAGCTTTTTTATACTCTGTCCCACAGTTCCTCTCCATTAAAATAATAATTTATTTAAGGTTTGCTATTTACTTTTTGAAAATCTAATGATTTACTGGCATCTTTATAGATAACAGCATATTATATTGATCAATAAATAATATATTATATTGACATATTAATAATATGTCAACATGAGGGACTAAAACATATAAACTGATTTCTTAACAAAAGATATATTTTTTCTCATAAAACAAAACCGAAAAGCATTACCTGTAAGAAAGGCACTATAATCCCATTCCTGAGAATTCTCTTTATTGTTACAAATTTTTAAAAAGTAACTAATAAAAATCTAACAAAAATATATTAGACACTATGAAGAATATTATGAAATTTTATTGTGAAACATTAAAATTAGAGTTTCAACCATTATTTTTGTTTGCATTGAAACTCAAAAGTCGCTTTTGTGGAAATAAATATCTCAACAGTACTTTTTGTAGAAAATAAAATCTCAGCATTTATTTTTGTAGGTATTGATAAGAAGAGTTAATAAACTCCTGTGGAAAAAAGAACGAGGTAGGAAGAATTTCCCTATCAGATAGCAAGGCTTATTACAAAGCTATAGAACGAGGTAGGAAGAATTTCCCTATCAGATATCAAGGCTTATTACAAAGCTATAGTAATTAAGGCAATGCCATATTGGCACCAGGTTAGAGAAACAGACAATTGGAACAGAACAGAGAGGCCCAAAACAGGCTCAAGCATATATGAATACTTGATATTTAACAGAATTGGCATTGTAAATGAGTGGAGAAAGGACAGACTTTTCAATAAATGATACTTGAGCAATTGGGTTATTTATAACGACCGAAGTGAAATTGTAATTTTGTTGTCACATTTGTTGAAAATAATCAAAACACAATGAAATTTGTACGTAAGGTTTTTTTTCTGATCAGTTGTTCTACATGCATATAGGGAGACTATTTTAATTCTAGAGAAAGCGAATGGCTTGGAGAAGCTAGGTACAATGGGGCTTACAAAGAGAAGAGGAGGGAGAAATACAGAAGACTAATCATTGGTTAAGCTTAACAAGATTGCTTGAACCCTGCCCTCCCTTCTTGACTGAGATCAAAGTGATATCAGGTCGTAAGATGGCCTCTGGCTCTCCACCAGCCACATCTTTTGAAATTCAAATTTAGTAAGCCTGGCTTCAAACAGGAAAGAAACGATTTGCAACTTTGGGCCAAAGAAAAGCCTCTGGCAGGATTAATTTTGGTCAGGAATTTGTTTACAGTGAATATTCGGTTTTGTGGGCTAGAAAACCCCAGAATCAAAGTAAGATGTCTGTTATCCATTTTTCTCGTTGACACATTCTACACAAACATTAATTCCAGGTATATTAAAGGCCTAAATGTGAAAGTCAAAACTATATAAATTTAAAGTGAATATAGGGGAATGTCTTAATGATGCTGTGGTAGCGAAGGATTCCTTTAAAAAGAGACAAAAAGCACTAGCCATGAAGAAAAAAGCTTGATAACTTTGACTATATTAAAATTAAAAATTTCTGTTTATCAAAAGAAACCATTAAGGAATCCAGATTTTCTGGAGCCATGGAGGCTGGATGAATCCCTGAAACTATTGTCCTGAGATATTCTTTAAACCTAAAACCAAAACTATCCCCTGTAGTCAAATTAAAACTGAACAGCAGTTTAGCTTAGGTAGTAAAGAATGTCTGCCTTGAGCATTGTGCTCTTTTAAGATCCATCTATACGGTATCAAACTGACTGTAGCAACTTGAAAGATTGGATAGGAATTTAGGGGGCAGTGAGCTTATGTTAATTGAGGGGGTACAACTCGGAAAAGGAGGGTGAGAGTGGTTGCACAACTTGAAGAATGTAAGCAATGTCACTGAATTGTACATGTAGAAATGGTTGAATTGGTGTATGTTCTGCTGTGTCTGTTCTCCACAACAACAAAAATAAATAAATTCTATAAAAAAGAAACTATTAAGAGAATGGGAAAAGAACACAGATAAAAGATGAAGGACTAGAAGTTCAAATGTATATAAATAACTCCTTAAAGTAACTTGAAAAAGTCACTTAACCCAACATAAAAATGGGCAAACATGTTGAACAGGTGCTTCACAAAAAAGGAAATCCTAATGTCCCATGTTGTTGTAAATTGCCATCAAGTCGATTCCGATTCATGGCAATCCCGTGTGTGCAGAGTATAACTGTGACCTTTCGGAACCAGATTACCAGTCCTGGCTTCAAAGGCATCTCTAGGTGGGTTTGAACTGCCAACCTTTCAGCTAGTACCAAAAAACCAAACCCACTGCCACCCAGTCAATTTCAACTCATAGTGACCCCATAGGGTTTCCAAGGCTATAAATCTCTGTGGAAGCAGACTGCCACAACTTTCTCCTGTGGAGCCACTAGTGGTTTTGAACCCCCGACGTTTCAGTTAACAGTCGCTTGCTTTAACCACTGAGCCACTAGTAGTCACATGCTTAACCGGTTGCACCACCCAGGGTCTCTAACCGTTGCCATCGAGTCGATTCTGACTCATGGGGCCCCTATAGGATAGAGAACTGCCCCATAGGGTTTCCAAAGAGCAGCTGGTGAATTCAAACTGCCAACTTTTTGGTTAGCAACTGAGCTCTTAAGCACTGCACCACCAGAGCTCCCCAGAATCTCTAGGTACATTAAAAGATGTTCAACATCATTTAAAAAAACAAAAAACAAACCCCTTGTCATGGAGTTGATTCTGACTCATAGCGACCCTATAGGACAGAGTAGAACTGCCCCATAGGGTTTCCAAGGAGCGGCTGGTGGATTAGAACTGCCGACCTTTTGGTTAGCAGCCGAATGCTTAACAACTGCGCCACCAGTGGGTGTGAAATGACCTCTTATAGTTTGATTTCCCGATTACTGACAACGAGGAAACGCTGGTGGTGTAGTGGTTAAGTGCTAGAGCTGCTAACCACAAGGTCAGCACTTTGAATCTACCAGGCGCTCCTTGGAAACTCGATAGGGCAGTTCCACCCTGTCCTATAGGGGTCACTAGGAGTCTAAACCAACTCGACAGCAAGGGGTTTGGCTTTTGTTTTGTTTTGGTTTAGATTAGCGGTACTGTGGAAGAAAAGGCCTGGCGATCTGCTTCTGTTAAAATCACAGCCAAGAAAACCCTGTGGAGCGCTTCTACCCTGTAACACATGGGGGTCACCACGAGTTGGAATCTACTCTGCTGCAGCTAACAGGTTTACAAAAATTTAAAAACCTGGTAATACCAAGCATTGGCCAGCAGGTGGAGCAATGGGAACTGGCCAGCACTGCCAGTAAAGATGTAAATTGGTGCACGCATTTAGGAAAAGTCAAGCATCACCTAGCAAAGTTGAAGGTCCCCATACCCTAAAAATCAGCAATTCCACTCTTAGATAAATATCCTAGAGACACTTGTGCTTATGTACACTACTAAGGATATTTGTGACAGCACTGTTGTGTAACAGTCAAAACCTGAAAACAGTCAGAATGTCTCTCCAAGTTAGAATGGATAAATTGTGGCCAATTCATACAACAGTATACAGTACAGAAACAAAATGAACCAACTACAGCTACCTGAAACAACACAGATGAATCTCACAATGTGGAGTGAATATTAAGATAGTTAGAAAACAGTACATACAGATATTTGCAAATATATGATGTTTGTTGTTGTTGTATGCCATCCAGTAGATTCCAACTCATGGAGACCCCATGTGATAGAGTAGAACTGCCCTATAGGGTTTCCTTGGCTGTAACCTTTACAGAAGCAGATTGCCAGGTCTATCTACCTAGAAGCTGCTGGGTGGGTTCAAATAACCAACCTTTCTATTAGCAGCTGAGCACTTTAACCATTGTGCCACCAGGGCTCACGTCTGTAAAACAAAACTGTGTTGCTTCAGAATGCTTACAGAGAAGATAAACCTATAAAGAAATCAATGGAATGATTATTACAAAAGTCAGGATAGAGGTTACCTAAGTCATGACGAGGGAGTGTGGGAGGAGCAGGAGGTGGGCATTATGGAGGTGTTTCTTGTCCTTAGTGGTCATTACATGGAAAATAGCTTTATAAATGTTCCTTTAACTGGCATCTCTCTTTTGAATGCTCCTCCTAATGAAATAGAAAGCAAGGGCACCAGCTGGGAATGAGGATGGGAAAGGAGGTGTTGAAGATCTGAGGAGAAAGAAGACGGTATGAAAGAAACAGAGATGTTGGAGAGTGGAGATGTTCCTTATCCTGTGATAGGGAAAGATCATATTTTTATCTTATTCTTTTATGAAAACTTTGTTCTTGATTTATTATGCTTTTTCTCTCATATATAACATTATTTTATTAATTTTAATATACTGCACTATATGTAGTTATCCCAAACATTTCAATTATAATGCCATTTACGGTTTAAAAATAAAATTTTAAAGCGTAATTAAGTCTTAATAAACTATATAATTAAAGATAATAGTCATAATACATTAGTTATTTATTATTTCACCTTCAGCTTTAGAAAAGCCAATGTAGTTTATATTTAGACAAAAATACGGAGCTCATACAGGGATTATGTGACCTTTTATCCTTATTTCAACTTTTTATACCAAGTTGCTTTAGTGGTAAATTCTACATAAGTCTTCAAACAGATAGATGTTTATTACCTCCTTATTTTATTGATCTCAAGTCCTAAAAGTAATTTTTAAATGTCAGAAAATATAATCATATTAACCTCACAAAAGTAAATATTAATAATTATTTAAGATTATTGGAAACTATTACACTGCGCTCTTAAACTTTACTCAGAAAATTTTAATAGAAAAAGTGGATAGGTCTGTATAATTTTACAATATTGTCTGGGTTGTACCAATTTATAAAAATAATTATTTAAATTATTATAAGTTTTAGTTGTAAATCCGTGTTGATAATTACATACCTTTAAGTACCAACTTACATAATGTTAATTTAGTGTTTACAAAGGCAAATGTAGTAAACAGCTACCACCAATTTAGCTTTAAAATACGCCATGAGTTTTCATTTTGTAATATCCTGTAATAACTGTAACATTGTCAGAGACAAGACATAGTCTTTTTTAAAGAATTTGAATCTACAGATATTGAATCTAGAAATATTAAAATTGATGTCTGCAGCTTTCAGGCAGTTCAGGGAAAAATACCGCGCGCGCGCGCGTGTGTGTGTGTGGACAGAGTGCACACTCAAATAACAAAGCCAAACCCAAAACCCGTTGCCGTCAAGTCGATTCCGACTCATAGTGAACCTGTAGGTCGGAGAAGAACTGCCCCACAGGGTTTCCAAGGCTGCAGATCTTTACAGAAACAAACTGCCTCATTTTTCTCCTGTTGGGTGGTTGGTAGGTTCAAACCGTCAACCTTTTGGTTAGCAGCAAATAACAAAACAAATGGGACAAAATGTTAACAGTAAGTGAATTTGGGCAAAGGGTATACAGGTGTTCTTTGTACTTTACTTACGCTTCCAACTTTTCTGTAAGTTTGAAATTATTTCTAAATAAAAAGTTAAAGTGAGGAAAAAAGGAGGGGAGTAGTCAGGGTTTATCTCCTTTATAGCATAAAAATCAAGATCATAAGCTATGAATTTTTGTAATGAATATTTTCTTCCTTCTGATATTTAGTCTTGAAATACAACTAGCTGCTGTTCTGTTTTTCCTTTCCTTGTGCAAACTCTATGTCCCACCTCCAATCCAGACTCTGTATTTCTCCACATTGAACCCACAAGTGTAGGAACGTCCCAACCCATCCATTTCTGCACAAGGATCAGCTGTGGGAACTCATCTGCCCCTGTTCTGGACCAGCCATTTTCTGTTGACCTTGCTGTCAAATGCTCTCTGATCTCATATCACCAACAGCTGTGTCTTTAATTTCTGTGCTACTCAGTTGAGGGATTATCACTACTAGGCTCTACAATCAGGTCATTATAAATGGCAAATTTGTACGGTAAGGAGGTGCACGTGGAGGTCATTATCATGATCTCATCTATAAGAGGAAAACTGCAACAGATATCATCTTGGAAATCCTCAAAATTCCAGAGTTGAAACAAATAAGCACAGTTACACAGTGTGATTCTGTTTGTGAAATTCCAGTTCCTGAAGCGGTGCTAATCACAAACATGCCATCAATAACACAAACTCATCAAATGTTCCAGTTGAAAGAAGGTAATTTATTATCATCATCATCATCATCATCCTTAGCACAAAACTAAATCCACTACAAAAAGAAAACAAAAAACATACCCTAAGGGCATGTGACTTGCTGACCGTGTCAATAACATCATCTTCATGTACAAGGGACAGCACCCTGAGGATATAAACCATATCACAGTTTAATAATCAATTCAATAATTCAGTCACCATTTATTGAGCACCTAGGCACAATGGGGGATTTAAAAATGCATACAAGAATCCCTGCTTTCAAGGAGTTTTATAGTCTAGTAGTAGGAGGTATTCAAAAACACCAAAAAGGATACAGGGCCACAAGAGATGTTTAAAGTATTATTGGACAGGGGCATCACAGGAAACTAATATTACATTCAGTTGGGGGAATCAGAAGAAGTTCCATAGACAACGTGGCATCTGAGCTGGACCTTGAAGACTTGGATGGATTTTGGCATACTGGCGCGTGGAGAAGGGACACTATGGGTAGAGAGAATTAGTGTGGGCCAAAGCATGGTCATGGGAGTCTTCATGGCATGCTTAGGGAGAGAACAATAATCCAGTTTGGCTGGTGTATGGGTTCTGTGTAAGTGGAATGGTGTGATAAAATGCTGAAAGTTATACAGGAACTATATTTTTAATGGTTTTGAACGATAGGCTAAGATTTCTGATCTGTAATCTGTATCATGGTAACTATATTTACCCACATCAACAAAATACACAATCATCTGTGAAGAGATATGATCATTTCATTTCCAGATTTCTTAGGGAAACACAAGTGGTTTCTAGGCAATGTTATCACCCTGCAATAACAAATGTCCCAGCAGATAACACCAAGCAACCTATAGGAGATTTTCCCTTTTGCGTGCAATTAAATCACTTCCCTCAAGGCCTTTAATCTTTCCATCCAGGGACCACACCTCTTTCCAATCCCATCTCCATTCTCACCATTTTTGTTGGTACCTGATCAGTTTAGGCAAGTCCAATTTAGGATTTCCACCACAGCAGTAGCTCTGAAACTAGGACCCACAGCCTTGAAAAGTAAGAGTGGTAGTTAGTGGTGGTGGTAGGGGTGGTGAACAATGTTGTGGAAATGGTTCCATCAGAGAAGTTCTATGCAACCCTCATCCTAAGAGTCAAGGTAGTTCTTTGAAACTGGAGTTCCTGATCCCCCATTCAGTTTAGCCTGGAGGACAACTGGAGAGGTCCCAAAACTCACAGTGCCTGATTAAGGTCATCCTTATAAGTTTCCTCTTATTCTCAAGGAATTCCTTAAAGGAATGGCATTTCATCTGGGTCACAAGTTATTTAAAGGCCTGCTGGGTCTGAGGCTGCTGGAGCTGTAGATAGACTGGGGTGAGTTTCTCTTTCTGTCCAAGGAATCTTGTTAGATTTTGTCTGTGCCTACCAGGCTGGTAGTCGCAAACTTCACCCATGCAATGATGGGTATTAGTGGGATGGAATGGCCGTATTAGGTAAATAAGCCAAAGAAGTAAGCGACATAGAACCAACCTCAGAGGGCTTAGAATAACAAAGATGCCTGGCCACACTTCCTGCAGCTGGTCAGTCTTTCAGCTCTTTCCTGGAGTGAGATCTCCTCTGCAGGAAGTCATGGATAGCGGTTGTGAGGCCCCATGTCACACTGGACCTCAGGATGACCAGGGAGCCCCCACGGTAGATCAGGAACACCTTTCGGCCCCTAGTGTCCCACACATCCTGGGCAGAGGCCCACAGGCTAGGCATGCTCTGCCAGCCAATATGGGACTGCATATTGGCAACTAGCACAATCAGAGGATACAGAATTAGGCAGGTAACTGTTCCATTGATGCTGCCAGACACCAAGGCAGGAACCCAATAGGGCAGGCCTTGCTCTGCCAGCCCGTCCTGGATGGGATCCTTGAAGGAGAAGTACAGAGCACTCCCCAGGCTGTTCCTGACGAGGATAGGCCAGAAACCCCGATAGTAGCCCAGCGACAGCCGCCCCCAAGGCCCATAAGAGTTGAATTCCTTGAGGATGCTGAAGGTGCTAGGGAAGCGGGCTTGCTTGCGACCATCCTGGAGCACATTCTGCACCCTTTCAAAGGGGCTGAGCGCCACAGCCTCCACCACACCAGACATGAACCCTGCTGCCCAGCGGTGTCCCAGGGAGTGTGGCCCAACAGGGGAAAGAGAGCCTAGCAGGCTATCATAGGTCCCAAACAGTAGAGTCCCTTGCAATGTCTTGGAGAGAAGAGGGGGGTAAATTCCCCGGTAGAAGTATTGAGGGCCTTCATGCCAAAGCTGTCTCACAGCCTCAGACACTGCCACAGCATGGATCTGTTGCCGGAACACAACCTTATAAATAGGAAAGGTCAGAAAAGTAGACATAAAGTTGGAAATGGCCCCAAGGGCGTAGGCCTGAGAGTGCCAGCTTTTCTTTCCTGCAGCCTCTCCTCGTGTCCTTTGTTGAAGCTCCATCCCAGGAGAGTGGTTCTGTTCCCCCATGCTGAAGACAACTGGGAGCAGATGGAAGAAACTGGCAAGAGTGGAAAAAGAGAGGTTACGCTGACCATTTAATTCTGTTGGTGAGAATTTCCATTGCTTAGTTAGAAACAGAGCCACAATAAACTCAGTTCTAAGCAAACAAGCAACTCTTTGGGGCAGTTTTCAAGAAATCGGCCCACCCTTAAGAACTAAGGAGCCCTGATGGCTCAGTGGTTAAGTGTTCGGCTGCTAACCGAAAGGTCGGCAGTTTGAATCTACTAGGCGCTCCTCGAAAACCCTATGGGGCAGTTCTACTCTGTCTTATAGGGTCGCTATGAGTCAGAATCGACTTGATGGCAATGAGTTTGGTTCGGGTTTTAAGAACTGAAGAATTCATCAAACTTAAAATAAAGGCAGTTAGTTTTTCTGGACAGAGTCATCTCTACAGTGTTTTGCTGACACAAAAGTTTCCAGTATTCAAAGAAGGTTTAAGATTAAAGAAAGTAAAAAGTGGGGGAGGGGGGACACACTGCAAAACCCATCGCATTCAACTGTCACCACACGAAATTTTGCTTATTCAATTGCATTTGATAAACTACCAGAATAATTAGCTGCTATTTCCTTTTCCGGGGTGCTGGTGGTGCAGTGGTTAAGAGCTCGGCTGCTAACCAAAAGGTCGGCAGTTCAAATCCACCAGCCACTCCTTAGAAACCCTATGGGGCAGTTCTGCTCTGTCCTATAGGGTCGCTGTGAGTTGGAATCAACTTGATGGCAACAAGTTTCGTACTCCCTTTCCCAAAATGTGGTACTCCCTTGTAGAGGCAGAAAGGCATTCATAAGTTGTAGTGCAATGCTTTCCCTAAAAAGTTGGTAGTAATTCTGGGGAGGGGCGAATCTCCCACCTCCCCTGCGCCCTCAATTCCTGCTGAAGTTGTAGCCGTTTCATGGCAATGTTCTCCCTGCCTTCTCCACCAGCTGAGGAGAGGAGAAATCAGCTGTTCCTGGAAGGTCGGCACCAAGAGGCTCCAAAACCCATTGCCGTCGAGTCGATTCCAACTCATAGTGACCCTATAGGACGGAGTAGAACTGCCCTATAAGGTTTCCAAGGAGCGCCTGGTGGATTTGAACTGCCAACCTTTTGGTTAGCATCTAAGCTCTTAACCACTGTACCACCAGGGCTCCCCAAAAGGCTCAGCACCTGGCAATTTCCACGGCTGAACTTGTAGACCTGTAGCTATATGACAGAGCTGGGTTTCTCAGCGTTGGCACTGCTCACATTTGGGGCCAGATAACTCTTTGCTGTGGGGGATTGTCCTGTGCACCCTGGCCTCTACCCACCAGATGTCAGTAGCATTCCCCCCTAGTTGTGACAACTAAAAATGTCTCCAGACATTTTCATATGTGCCCTGGATGGAAAAATCACCCCCTGTACTAGAGAGAGGGAACACTGGTGGTGGAGTGGTTAAGAGCTACGGCTGCTAACCAAAAGGTCAACAGTTCGAATCCGCCAGCTGCTCCTTGGAAACTTTATGGGACCGGTCTACTCTGTCCTGTAGGGTCACTATGGGTCGGAATCGACTTGATGGCAACAGGTTTGGTTTGAGTTTTTGGTACTAGAGGGAATAGGCAGCCCAAGGACCCCAAGCTGTTGCACCCACCTCAGAAAGGCCTGGGAACAGGTGGGGTGGTTTGAGAAGCAACTTGGGAGCCAGATCACATGAAGGAACTTTGAGAAACGAATGCTCAGTGCAGACCTGAGGAAGCTTGTCACAAAGGCAATAGAGGCTCCACAGGGCAGAGAGGAAGGGTGTGCAGCAGTGGGAGATGATGTGCTAGGGGAGAGAAAGCAGAGAGACATATGGGGAGAGGGGTGGAGGGGAGGGTATGATGACCTGGGGGATTCACATTTGGATTGACAGGGACAGGTAGCCTGGCAGGAACTGCAGATCCAGAGGTTTCCCACAGAAACCTGGGCTGTGTTGTCCCAGGGAGGGGAGTTGGGGTTCTAATTATGTTAGCAGTTGATGCTCCTCTCGGTAGGGACAAAGGTGGTGCAGCTGAGGCACTGAGGGACGGGTAGAAGTCAGGAGCTGCAGAAGCCCGCTGCAGCCTTCCCCGGGCTGCCACTCCCAGAACCGGGCTTGAAGTGCTTTGCCTTCCACAATTGCTACATGAGCTCCTCCCTGGCTTCTGGCTCCTGCTCCATTCATGGTCCCTCAGTCTAACCTTATAACTACTCCTCTCCCCTGGAGAGGCACTTGATGGAGGGGGTGGAGGCTCAGCCTAATCTACTCTGCCCATCAGGATCTCCGCCCCACCCCCAGCATTCAATTCTTGCCTTAAGCCTCAGCCTCCTTAACCCTCATGGCCAGCAGGAGACTGAGAGGGCCCCTCTGCCTCTGACCCTTTAGCTGGGAGCTGCCCAGGATGGCAAAGGCTCAAGAGGTCCACTCCCTGCATCCCTCTGGGGTTCCTCTGGCCCCCTGACAGCAACCTCCATCTCTCCAGGGCCAAAGGAGACCTTCTCCTGACCCCCAGGCAGAAGGCAGCTCCACTCAGGCCCCCAAAGTCACAGAGCCCTCAACACCCACCAGCTCTCTGTGTCAAGAACATCTTCTTCCCCAAATCTTACCTACACGTAAATACGGATGGCTGGTGAGGTAAATGGAGCCCTGGTGGTGAAGTGGTTAAACGTTCGGCTGGCTAACCCAAAGGTCGGCGGTTCGAATCTACCAGGTGCTCCTTGGAAACTCTATGGGGCAGTTCTACTCTGTCCTATAGGGTCACTATGAGTCAGAATTGACTCAACAACAATGCTTTTTTTTTTTTTTTGTGAGGTAAATATTTGTCCCCTCTTCCACCTCAGAATGCAGTAATGCTCCACCTCCTCCCCACCTTTCCCCACGTAACCTATAAACATGTGTTCACTGACTGCATAGGGCAGGCTGATAAAGCAGAAAGAAAACTGCGCTAGAATTTGGGAGACTAGCATTCTAAGCACCAGTTCTGGTTATCAACATCCCGTGTGGCCTTTGGAAAGTCATTGACAGCTTGCAGCCCCTTCTACCTCAGTTATAAAATGAACAGACAGGACAAAATGCTTGCTAGGCACTCTCATACTGTACAATGTCACAGGGGGTTGATATGAGGGAATTTGGACCAATATTTGGAAGAGTTTTTACATCCCTGATTCTTTCTGCCATGTTTGCAAATCATTTTTAGGGGTTAAAGGTGAGCAATAATTTAGAAACACTTTACCATAAATGGAAACCCTGGTGGCATACCGGTTAACAGCTTGGCTGCTAACCAAAAGGTCAGCAGTTCGAATCCACCAGGTGCTCCTTGGAAATTCTATGGGGCAGTTCTACTCTGTCCTATAGGGTCACTATGAGTTGAAATCAACTCAACGGCAATGGGTTTTATCATAAATATTTAAGTTATCATTCTAAAGGCACATTTTATAAATCTAATTCTCCCTATTTTATTTGAGGTGACATTTTTCTCCTATGTATTTTTCTGGTGTTTTAAGCTGCCAGGCTTTGGGGGCAGACAGACCTGAGATTGGAATCTGCCTCCGCCACTTAGCTTCCTTACTGATTTCGCTCTGTGACCTTGGGCAAGACACTTAACCTAACTTTGTTTCTTCAGCTACAAAATGGAGACAATAAGACCTATCTCAAAAGGTTGTTGCAAAGATTAATAAAGTAAAATGTGATAAAGTGGTTGAGCATCTCCAGTATGGCGCTCTCAATAAAAAATACATTTAAAAAAAACAACACCACAAGATGCTTCCCTATCTCCCATCTGTCTCCACAGAGCACATGCTCCTGGCTCCTGCAGGACACTCTCAGGCCAGCCCGAACCAGAAGAAGTGGCTGTTAGAACAAGTTCTGTGTTCACGTGGGAGGCAGAGAAGACCTTTCTTCTGTGATGCAAAGGTGCTATATAAACAATCCCGGGAGAGCCTGACCCCTTAACATGAATTCCACAGTAAAGAACATAGAATGGGTCTGGACTCTGCCTTGAGATGTCACCTGTGCCCTATGATCTGCCTCTTATTGTTAATAATTTAGTAAAATGAGCCCAAGGGGTTCTAGACTCCTCTGGCCAGTCTAGTCCAGATGGATCCTGTGTGGCTATCCCAAGATCCAATGCTACATTCAGGGCTTCCCTCAGCCAGTCCTTTGGTCAGCTCACAAACATGTATCGATCATCTACTAAATCACTGTGGAGCTAGAGATGAACAGAAGTTAGTTCCTGCTGTCAAGGAACACAGGTGAACAATGAGCTAAACTATACTGTCAGGGAAAATACCAAACCAAACCTGTTGCTTTCCATCTAGTCAATCCCAACTCATGGCAACCCCATGTGTTGTAGGATAGAACTGCTCCATAGGGTTTTCTTGGCTTTAATCTTTACTGAAGCAGATCACCAGGACTTTCTTGCTCAGTACAGCTTGGTGGGTTTGAACCGCCAATCTTAAGGTTAGTAGTTGAGTGCAAACTGTTTATGCTACCCAGGGACCTCTAAGCAGGGCTTCGAACTGGTTTGAACCGGTTCAGTCATGGCTAACGAAGTGAAACCACAACAGACCTAAATTTTTAAAATTTGGGTGATTCAGAACCATAACCATAATGGGAAAAATTACAGGTTGAAGCCCTAGAATGGGAGACTCGGAAGAAGTGTAGTGAGCCCTTTCAGGAGCCTGAAACATGAGACTGGATTATTGCCAGGACCGAGGAGAGCGAAACACATTCAAAGTGGCACAGTCAGCCACCATCTTTGAGCAGGGTATTGTTGTTTCCAACTGTGCAAAATGAGACAGGTAAGAGGGTTTGGTTGCTATGCAGTGAGTACACTGCCCTTGTTTTCAAAGTGGGAAATTAAGTTTCTAGAAGAGCATCAAACCATAATTTTTCCCATTCTGATTATGGTTACAGGTCATCCAGTTTTAAAAAACTGGGTCTCCAGTGTTGCTTCCTTGGCCATGACTGAACCAGAATGAACCGATTCATAGCCCTGCCTCTAAGGAAAAATAAAAGGTACACTAATCAAGGTGGCTACCACTCATCTGTCAGTTTGTCCTACTGTGGTGGCTTGTGTGTTGCTGTGATACTGGAAGCTTTGCCACCAGTATTTCAAATACCAGCAGGGTCACCGTCGGTGGGCAGGTTTCAGAAGAGTTTCCAGACTGAGACAGACTAGAAAGAAGGACCTGGCAGTCTACTTCTGAAAAAATTTTCCAGTGAAAACCCTATGAATAGCAGTGGAACATTGTCCAATATAGTGCTGGAAGATGAGCCCCTCAGGTTGGAAGGCACTCAAAATTCAACTGGAGAAGAGCTGCCTCCTCAAAGTAGAGTCGACTTTCATGATGTGGATGGAGTAAAGCTTTCAAGACCTTCAGCTGCTGACGTGGCACGACTCAAAATGAGAAGAAACAGCTATCATTAATAATCGGAACGTGGAATTTACAAAGTATGAAACTAGAAGTCATCGAAAATGAAATAGAATGCATAAAGATCAATATCCTAGGCATTTCAGCTGAAATAGACCGGTATTGGCCATTTTGAATCAATCATATGGTCTACTATGCCAGGAATGACAAATTGAAGAGGAATAGTGTTGCATTCATTGTCAAAAGGAACATTCCAAGATCTATCATGAAGTACAATGCTTTCAGTGATGGGACAATATCCATACGCCTACAAGGAAGACCTGTTAATAAATCAAATTTACACACCAACCACTAATGCCAAAGATGAAGAAATTGAAGATTTTTACCAACTTGTGCAATCTGAAATTGATCAAATGTGCACTCAAGATGCTTTGATAATTACTGGTGACTGGAATGCAAAAGTTGGAAACAAAGAAGAAGGATTTAGTAGTTGGAAAATATGGCCTTGGCAATTGAAATGACACAGGATATCCCGTGCGAGAATTTTGCAAGACCAATGACTTATTCATTGCAAATACCTTCTTTCAACAACATAAATGGTGACTATACATGTGAACCTTGCCAGATGGAATACACAGGAATTAATAGACTACATCTGTGGAGAAGCTCAATTTCATCAGTCAGAACAAGGCCAGGGACTGACTGTGGAAAAGACCATCAATTGCTCATATGCAAGTTCAAGTTGAAGCTGAAGAAAATTAAAACAAGTCCGCGACAGCCAAAATAAAACCTTCGGTATATCCCACCTGAATCTAGAGACCATCTCAAGAATAGACTTGACGCATTGAACACTAATGACTGAAGACCAGGTGAGTTGTGGAAAGACATCAAGGACATCATACATGAAGAAAGCAAAAAGTCATGAAAAAGACAGGAAAGAAAAGACCAAAATGGATGTCAGAAGAGACTCTGAAACTTGCTCTTGAATGTAGTCCAGCTAAAGTGAAAGAAAAAAATGATGAAGTGGAAGAGCTAAACAGAAGATTTCAAAGGGCAGCTCAAAAGACAAAGTATTATAATGAAATGTGCAAAGATCTGGAGTTAGAAAACCAAGAGGGAAGAACATGCTCGGCATTTCTCAAGCTGAAAGAACTCAAGAAAAAACGCAAACCTAGAATTGCAATATTGAAGGATTCTCTGGGCAAAAAATTGAAAGACTCAGGAAGCAACAAAAGAAGATGGAAGGAATACACGGTCAACTGTACCAAAAAGAATTGGTCGACATTCAACCATTTCAGGAGGTAGCATATGATCAAGAACCAGTGGTATTGAAGGAAGAAGTCTAAGCTGCACTGAAGATATTGGTGAAAAACAAGGCTCCAGGAATTAAAGAAATACCAATTGAGATGTTTCAACAAACTGATGCAACACTGGAATTGCTCACTGTCTATGCCAAGAAATTTGGAAGGCAGCTACCCGGCCCACTGACTGGAAGAGATCCATGTTTATGCCTATTCCCAAGAAAGGTGATCCAACGGAATGCAGAAATTATCAAAGAATATCATTAATATCACACACAAGTAAAATTTTGCTGAAGATAATTCAAATATGGTTGCAGCAGTACATCGACAGGGAACTGCCAGAAATTCAAGCCAGATTCAGAAGAGGACGTGGAACAAGGGACATCATTGCTGATGTCAGATGGATCTTGGCTGAAAGCAGAGAATACCAGAAAGATGTTTACCTGTGTTTTATTGACTACGCAAAGTCATTCAACTATGTGGATCATAACAAATTATAGATAACATTGAGAAGAATGGGAATTCCAGAGCACTTAATTGTGCTCATGCAGAACCTGTACAAAGATCAAGAGGCAATCGTTCAAACAGAACAAGGGGATACTGCATGGTTTAAAATCAGGAAAGGTGTGCATCTGGGTTGTATCCTTTCACCATACTTATTCAATCTGTATGTTGCACTAACAGTCTGAGAAGCTACACTATATGAAGAAGAAAGTGGCATCAAGATTGGAGGAAGACTCATTAACAGTCTTCGATATGCAGATGACACAACCTTGTTTGCTGAAAGTGAAGAGGACTTGAAGCACTTACTGATGAAGATCAAAGACTACAGCCTTTAGTATAGATTGTGTCTCAACATGAAGAAAACAAAAATCCTCACAACTGGACCAATAAGCAACATCGTGATAAACGGAGAAAAGATTGAAGTTGTCAAGGATGATCATTTACTTGAATCCACAATCAACGCACATAGAAGCAGCAGTCAAGATTTGCATTGGGCAAACCTGCTGCAAAAGACCTCTTTAAAGTGTTCAAAAGCAAAGATGTCACTTTAAGGATTAAGGTGTGCCTGAACCAAGCCATGGTATTTTCAATGGTCTCATATGCATGTGAAAGCTGGACAATGAATAAGGGCGATTGAAGAATTGACACCTTTGAATTATGGTGTTGGTGAAGAATATTAAATATACCATGGAAGGCCAGAAGAAAGAACGAGTCTTGGAGGAAGTACAGCCAGAATGCTCCTTAGAAGTGAGGATAGGAAGACTTTGTCTCACATACTTTGGACATGTTATCAGGAGGGACAAGTCCCTGGAGAATAACATCATCCTTGATAAAGTAAAGGTTGAGCAAAAGTGAGGACGCCCCTTAATGAGATGGATTGTCACAGGGTTGCAACAATGGGCTCAAGCATAGCAACAATTGTGAGTGTAGAAAAGGACTGGGCAGTGGTTCATTCTGTTGTACATAGGGTCACTATGAGTCAGAAGCAACTTGCCAGTACCTAACAACAATCAAGGTGGAAGAGCCCTGGTGGTACAATGGTTAAGCACTTGGCTGCTAATTGAAAGGCTGGCAGTTCAGATCCACCCAGTGGCTCCACGGGATAAAGAGCTAGCGGTCTGCTCCCATAAAGATTAAACAAAAAAAATAAATAAATAAATAAACCAAAAAACCCGTTGCCATCAAGTGAATTCCAACTCAAGTGACCCTGTAGGACAGAATAGACTGTCCCATAGGACATCCATGGCTGTAAATCTTTTACAGCAGCTGACAGCCACATCTTTCTCCCATGGGGAGGCTTAGGGGTCGAGCACTTTAACCAGTGTGCCACCAGCCAAGAAAACCCTATAGGTCAGTTCTACACTGTCACATGGGGTCACTATGAGTCGGAATCTAATGGACAGCACCCAACAACACTAACAATCAAGGTAGAAGGAGAAACACAAGAGCAATTTATTTCACCCAAGACAGGGAGCACTCAAAAAATTTCCAATGAGTAGCAGGCTTCTGTTAGGTGGAGAAGTGAGGGGAGGCGTTCTAGGCTGAGAGAGTCCTGGCCAAGGCACAGAGGCTTAAAAGCACAAGTGGGGGCAGGATGCAGGCCATGGGATAGGGAGAGCTGAGGCTGACAGGGAGGAATCGAGTAGAATGAGGGCCACATCCCCCCCCCCCCCCCCCCCCCCGCTGCTGTGCATTGCAGGGCAAGGACGCGGGCTGTAGAATCACAAAGCCTGGATTTGAATCCCACTCTGCCACTTCCTAGCTTTATGACCTTGGCCAAGTCTGTTTACCTCTCTGACCCTCAGTATCCTTATCTGTAAAAGGAGTGTCATGAAGGTTGCATGAGAGAAAGTACATAAAGTGCTAAGTATGTAATTTGATCCATAAATTATAATAGTGGTTTCATTTAAAAATGGGATAACGAGAATGAAGGTAAGATTACAACTAAATTGTTTTTAAGGCTGAAATTGGTCTAATGCACTGGATCATCTGCAGAATGCATTTGCATTTGCTTGTCTGGAAGGCCGCAGAGAAGAGTTGGTCATGGGTTTGGGAGTTGGACAGCCCTGGGCTGGAGTCCCAGTGCCTCTCCACTTAAGAGTTGCGTGACCTTACACACGTTACCTAACCTCCCTGAAACGTTTTCCCTGTCTGCAAAATGGGATAACAATGCCTGTCTCAACAGAGTTACTGAGAAGCTTAGATGAGATAACAGATGGAAATTTCCTGGCACAGAGGAGGCAGGCAGCCAAGGTAGCTATTAATGCTGCAACTAAAAACTCCTAATCTTTAGGCTTTTAAAGTTCATTTGTTAAAACTGGACAATGTGGCCTCATTAGAGCCATCAATTGGAAGCTACTGCCATGCGGGCGGCAAGAGGTAAGGGATGTTCTGTATCCCAGATTAGCAAATGCTCCTCCCAGCCCTGCAGGAAGAGACCCTCACTTAGTTCTAATGGCCCAAACCAGGCATCTTTACAGAATCCATTTCCTTTCACGGATTTTTGTCAAAGCTCTGAGATCTTTCTTTGTCCTATTTGATCCCACCCCCCACCAGGTCCAAATGCAGATCATCTGATTTGGTGATGAAGCCAATTTAAATGCAGAACAAGAGTCTGCCTAGAGGCCAGGATCAGAGGTCATTGTGCTGGGGAGGGGTAGCAAAAGTCTGAATGAAACCCAAGAGCTACTGCCAGCATCTCACCCCTGACTGTGAGGTGAGCATCCTGCCTTCTCTTTACCTCCACCTCCCCACCTCCACTCTCACCTCACCACCACCTCAGTGTTCCATCCCCAAGAGAAAGGCCACAATCCTGAGATGGAAGGTGCTTCATCTCCAAATTTGGATTGCTTACTCCAAGGAATTCTAGGTATTGGAGTTGGAAATTAGAAGACAGAAAGGAGCAGATGAAGTACCTTAGCAGGCTGAAGACGAACCCAACAGCAACTGAAGGGTGTCAGGCTTCCAAGCTTTTGCACTTGGGCAGTTTACTTGGGCAGTGCATGCCACCACCACCAATTGACTCCCAAAAGCCCTGCGGGAGCCTCCTAGCCACGCTCTACATAAAGGAAAGACCTCCTCTCCAAGAACCAGAAGTAAGGGAAAATGGAGTAGGCTTCTCAGCCACTGCTTCACAGTCCACTCACTCCGGACAGCCCTGCATGCCGTTTCCATGGAGTTGTTCCTTCTCTGGGGCCAGGGATGGCAAATCCAGCAACGGAGAAGTTCCCTCAAGAGCTCACAGAAGGGCAACCTAGCAACCTATCCTAGAGCCAGGAAACGGAAGTGCTGTATCAGTGGCAGAGAGCTGTGGTTTGGGGGTCTAGTCAAAATCAGTTTCATTTCTGACACTTCTTTCTCAAGTACGAGTTGAAGGAAGTCAAGTGTTTTAAAGAGCAGTTGTAGGGGAGTGGTTCTTAATGCTTTCTGGGCCACAGACTCATCTGAAAATCTACAAATCTGTGGACTCAGAAAAATATAGACTCCAAAATCTGCATACAGTTTCAGGAAGATCATGGACCCCAGGAAGGAACCTCTGCTGTGCCGGGGCATTCAGGACTGATTTCCTATTAACAGATACATTGGTGACAGGCCCATATACTTACTACCCTCAGCAAGATGTGTGCTTAGAACAGTGGTTCACAAACCTCTCCACACCTCAGAATCAACTACCAAACCAAAAAAGAAAAGAAAAACCAAACCGGTTGCCATCGAGTCAATTCCGACTCATAGGGACCCTATAGGACAGAATAGAACTGCCCCATAGGGTTTCCAAGGAGCGCCTGGTGGATTCGAACTGCCAACCTTTTGATTAGCAGCTGAACCTTAACCACTGCGCCACCAGGGTTCCAGACTGTCATAAAGGGCGATAGAAATAATATTACTTTTATAAACAGGCTGCTTGTTGTAATGTTGAAAAGTAATGTAAAAAAGGGAAAGACACGTGCCTCCGTTTCCTCTTGCGTACAAAGAGCAGCATAACGGTGGCCTTCCTCCTCCCCCACTCCTCTTCGTCATCCGTCCACACCCCACCCACCCCCACCCCAGCACTAATAGGTGCCATGGAGTCGGTTCCAACTCAAAGCGACCCTATGTACAGCAGAACGAAACACTGTCCCGTCCGGTGCCATCCTCACAATCTTTGCAATGTTTGAGACCATTGTTGCAGTCACTCATTGAGGGTCTTCCTCGTTTTCGCTGATCCTCTCACTTTACAGCACTAGGTAGCCTTTGAAATGGTTTGAGGTCACATACGTAAAAATGCTTTCTAGGCAGAAATGTTTTCTAGGCAAAGAGTTTGCATCTGTAGAACAGAGTTGGGTAAAAAAAAAAAAAATCAGACGATGATATGCTGTAGGGCAAGAGGAAACCCTGGTGGCGTAGTGGTTACGCGCTTTGGATGCTAACCAAAAAGGTCAGCTTCCAATGCACCAGGTGCTCCTTGGGAACCCTATGGGGCAGTTCTACCCTGTCCTATAGTGTCGCTATGAGTCGGAATTGACTCGACGGCAACGGGTTAGGGTTTGTTTTTTCTGGTTTTTTGGGTTTGGTTTTTTTTTTTTTTTTTTTTGTAGGGCAAGACAGGTAACTTCTGTGTCTCTGTTTCCTCATCTGTATAATGGACATAATTTTCCTTGTTCATTAGTTCTATATAGCTCCAAATGGGCCCTCCCATCGCCGCTTTGGCTTTTCTCCACTGACCCTCAACCTGGTAGTAGAGAGGAGTTTACAAGGGGCGGCCTTTGAAGTCAGACATGTCGACTTGGGTATGAGCTCCTAGCTCTGCACTTCCTAACCGTACTGCCTGGTTCCTTAAGTTTCCTCTCTGGTAAATTGGCAGACTGCTACCGCCTTCACAAGGCAGCAGAGAAGAAATGAGATGTCCCTGCAAGCGCGTCTGCACACAAAAAGTGCTCAGTAAATGCTTATTCCTCCCTTCTCCCTATACAAAGGGGAGGAACTCTTATTGTTCACTTGATTTCTGTCTCACCTCGTGTTGAAGGCACCTGGTCTCAAAGCGCGGAGGGGAGAGAGCCGAGGAAGAAGGGGAGAGGGAGAAAGGAAGCGAGGGGGAAGCAAGCAGCACACTCACGGGTAAAATGCAAATCCGCCCGGTTCGTGCTTCTCAGCTGCACTTGACACCACGCCGGCTCCCGCGCGCTGGTCTGCCGCAGCTCCCGCCGCTCGCTCCCTCCTTCTTGTTCGCTTTCAGGGGGCCGGAGGCTCGCGAGGAGCCCACCCCTGCGTCCCGCTGATTGGCCGCGCGGCCGGGCTCGTCGCGCTCTCTCCTCTCAATGGCCAAAGGATCAAAGCTGCCGCAGCCCAGGGAGGGCCGAGCAGGCGGGTGGGGGCCGCCGCGCTGTCCTGGCCACCGCACCGCCTCCACTAGGCTCCCCTCGCTAGGCGGCCTCCAGTCGCTTAGCGGTCGGCCGAGGAGGCGTCCGGTCTTATCCCCCGCAGGGCGGCGGAGGCCGGAAGGCGGACTGCACAGCTGTCGACGCCTGCGCATCCGCTGCCCACCCGCAGGTAAAGAAAGGGGCCCGATGAGCTGGGCGCCCCCACTAGTACTGGGGAATTGACAACCCTGAGGCAGGGCTGCACTCAGGGAGGAGGTGGAATACAAGTGGATGCCGCCGAATGGGTAGGATTTACCTGGATTGATGGGTGAGGAGCATTTTCATGGGGGATGAGGGGCAAGGGGAATTGCAAGCTGTACCCCTTTGCCTTCCTGGGGAGGAATATGCGGGTGTGTTTGTCCAACTTCATTTCCCTTTCTCCCTGGCAGGCCATCAGTCGAATCCGAACTTGAATTCTGTGTGGCTGATTGCAGAGCTGGTAGGCCCATGGTTTCCCGGGGGGGAATATAATGGGAGGGGTCGCTTTGGCTGGTATTCGGAAGGTGAGAGAGGAATTTTTCCGCCTGGCGACAGCGGAGGCGGGAATGGGTTGTGGGGATGAGGGGGGAGGCCGCTTCTGACCCTTCCCTGCCAGCGGCGCAGTCTTGACGTCCTGAGGACCCGGGCTGGCAACCCTCGGTGGACAGAGGTTTACCGTACCCCAGAGGCGACCGTTCTCACGAAGGACACCAGTCGCACAGGCTGGAAGTGAAATAAAGGCGTGCGATTGTTCCCAAGATCATGTAAGAATCTGAGAGAGAACGGGCGAAACTTGAGAAGGGGGTGTGGTTGAGACGTGAGACCATGAGATTAATGAGATCTTATTTATTCCCACAAATCTGTGAACTTTAGACCATGGAGCTCTATTTGGAAAGCCTAATATCAGCTCCTGGAGGACTGGCGGGAAGGGCTGAATGTGGCTGGCTCGAAAAGCGCCGTGCTGGCACAGGGACACCGGCTACCTCAGTGAAGTTGTAATTGCTAGTCTCCCACAGGGTACTTTTTTTTAGGACAGTAAGCAGTTATAAAATATACTGTAGCATATTCAGGAAGAGAATGCGGCTGTAGACTGCTTCCCTGCAGCCTGCTTACTGACCTTTTTTTGTTTTTTTCCTTTACAGTTCCTATTTGAGATATAAGGAAGGCAGAGTCTGGGATAATTGCTTTGGGGACTCCTCCTGCAGATTAGGCTTTTCTGAAAAGCCTGAGTATCTTGCTGTATTTAGATAGACGATGATTGTCAGTACTGGCTAGCATCATTGCACGTATGGGTAATAGCCAGCAGCAGAACACACCTTTACCGCCTTGGGTCCATTCCACGCTGAAGTCCCTGGGGAAAAGCCTGGATCCTTTAATGACCAACTTGGTGGAGAGAAACATGAAGTTGTTCTCAGGGAGGGTGGTGCCAGCCCAGGGGGAAGAAACCTTTGAAAACTGGCTGATTCAAGTCAATGGGATCTTGCCAGATTGGAATTCCTCTGAGGAGGAAAAGCTCAAGCGCTTGAGGTCATGCTTTTACTCCAGGCAGCCAAACCCAACCTAAGTGGCAGATTTCTTGCGGGCCATGAAACTGGTGTCTGGGGAGTCTAAAAGCAGTGGGACTGCCCATGGTAAATTTTTTAACAATCTGCAGGCGCAAGGGGAGAAAGCGTCCCTTTATGTGATCCATTTAGCGGTGCAGCTTTGGAATGCTATTCAAGCAGGGATCATATCTGAGAAAGATGCAAACCAGATGCGCCTGCACCAGCTCCTTCTAGGGGATGAGCTGAAAATGGACCTGCGCTTCAGGCTTAAGGATCTTCTTAGGATGTATGCAGAGAAAGAGGGACGTCTTCCCAATTTCTTGGAGCTAATCAGGATGATAAAGGCAGAAGAGGATTGGGATGACACTTTTGTTAAAAGGAAGCGGCCCAAAAGATCTGAGCCAATCCTGGAGAGGGCAGCCAGCCCTGTGGCATTTCAGGGCACCCAGCCCATAGCAATTGGCAGTGCTAACTGCAACGTGATAGAGATAGAAGATACCCTCCATGACTCAGATGAGGATGTGATCCCGGTGGAGCCTCAGGGCCCTCCACTTTCATCCACAGCTGCTCCTCCCCCAAGATGCGGGGCCAGATCTTAGAATCAGGTGCTGGTCAATGATTTCCTCAACAATTCCAGGGCCCGGTCTCCTTCCACCAGTGGTGGTTCTGGGCATAAGGATGATGGTCCTGGGGATAAGCATAGAGCCAGGAAGGGAAAATATACAACCTACTGTTCATACTGTAGCAAGGAGAACCATACAAAAGAAACGTATCAGTGAGAGCAATAGGGCCCAGGTGTTTGAGAATCTGATGGTCACCCTGCAGGAGCTGACACATACAGAGGAGGAGCCCTCAAAAGAGGCCCCTGGAGAAGACAATGAACCCTCTAAGCTACAGTGAGGTGCTAGACCCCACCCCTAAATGAACCCTTGTTTTCAAAGTCCAGTGGAACTGGGGGTGGGTGGGTCTGAGTTAATCCACAAAGCACTTTTCTTTGGGGGAGGAGGAGAACAGGTCTTGGATACCAGGACAGTGGAGAAGGATGGCCTGGCCTCTCTGTCCCTGCTCCCTCCCCCGCCTGCCTAAGAGTCTATTTATTCTATGTCTGTTTCCTTGATGACTTTAGTCTCTTGATGAAAGCAGTATAACTCTTTGTCAAACATTCAAAAAAATAAAATACAAAAACTAAAGTACAAACTACCTGAAACCCTCCACCCTTATATAACCATTGTTAACCTTTTGATAAATATGCTTCTAGATATTTACCTAACCTGTGTACCCAGATAGGATACATATATAGGTAAAAGTGATCAAATTTAAGTGGTGGTGTTCTAGACTCTGTATTTTTTTTTTAACCAAATAATATGTTGTAGACTTCTTTTATGTCAATGAATGTATATTAGCATCTAATGTCTCTGTGTTATATTACTTTTAGGAAGAAATAAAGGAAAATAAATAAGAAAACTATAAATAAAAGCTATAATTGGGAGTCAAAGAACCCTGGTGGCACAGTGGTTAAGAGCTACGGCGTGCTACGGCTGCTAACCAAAAGGTTGGCAGTTCGAATCCACCAGCCGCTCTCTGGAAACCCAACGGAGCAGTTCTACTCTGTCCTATAGGGTTGCTATGAGTCACAGTCGACTCGATGGCAACGGGTTTGGTTTGGTTTATACCATGGGGTGGGAGCCCTGGTGGCACAGTGGTTAAGAGCTCGGCTGCTAACCAAAAGGTCTGCAGTTCAAATCCACCAGCTGCTCCTTGGAAACCCTATGAGGCACTTCTACTCCATCCTATAGGGTCACTATGAGTCAGAATTGACTCGATAGCAATGAGTTTTACCATGGGGTGAGGGTATCAACCTCATTTTATCAACTTCATTTGACAGATGAAGAAAAGGGAAGCTGAAATGGGATGATGTCTTAGGCTGGATTCTCTAGAGAAGCAAAACCAGTAAAGCGTGTGTGTGTGTGTGTGTGTGTGTGTGTGTGTGCGTGCGTGTGTGTATTTATATCAAGGAAATGGCTCACATGGTTGTAGAGGCTGGCAAGTCCCAAGTCTGTGGGTCAGGTGTCAGGCTGGAGACTTTTCCTGACTCATATAGCTGCAGGGGCTGAAGAACCCAAGATCCATAGGTCAGATGGTAGGCTGCTGGCTCAAGTCCCAAGAACTGGAGGTCAGATGATGACGAGCCAAATGCACGATCTAGAGCAGAGCAAAAGCCAGCAAGCTTTGCCAGAAAGTCCACATATATTGGATGCAGACCACACCCTCCAGGAAACTCCCTTTCACCTGATTGGCTACTCCTAGCAGATCTCATCATGGAGGTGATTACATCATTACACAACTGCCAAACTACATTATAACTGCCAAACCACTGAGAATCATGGCCCAGCCAAGTTGACACACAACCTTAACCATCACAGCTGACTATCTCCAAAAGAGCCCCTTATCATAACTTACCTGTCTCCTACCTAGGTCATAGAGCCAAACTCTGCACCGATTAGTTAATAATTTCTCAGTGTAAGTACGATGACCAGGGTCGGCAGGGGGGAGGCAGGGAGTGAGGTTATACTGTAGCCCAACAATGAGAATTCCAGGGGGCTCCATTCCTGTTTACTTTGGAGAGGGGTAGCTGGCCCTTCTCTGGGTTGATTCCTTAGATTGCTGTTGCTTCTGAATAACACCTGGTCTCAATAACCAGTATGTCCTTTGGGCTAACACTACCCTCTTCCACTCCCCAATTAAGGAGAGTACAGCTACTCATGAAAGTTCAGCACAGGGAGGCTCAGTGTCCCCCAGGTCTCACCCTAACTACATGTTAGAGGGCACAGGCAGCCCAGACTCCAAGCTAATCTTGCCCCTGACCACCCCCAGCATTCAATGTTTGCCTTAAGCCTCAGCCTCCTTAACCCTCATGGCCAGCAGGAGACTGGGAGGGCCCCTCTGCCTCTGACCCTTTAGCTGGGAGCTGGCCAGGAGCAAAGGCTCAAGAGGCCCACTCCCTGCTTCCCTTTGGGGCACCTCTGGGCCCCTGACAGCAACCTCCATCTCTCCAGAGCCAAAGGGGACCTTCTCCTGACCCCCAGGCAGGAGGCAGCTCCACTCAGGCCCCTAAAGCCACAGGGACTTCAACACTCCCCAGCTCTCTTAGGTTTATAATGCTTTACTCCTTCCTCTCCCTCCCCCAAATCTGCCTTTGGGGAGCATAAGCCCATTCATCTATCCCAGATTATAATTCTACTTCCTGCTGAACTTCTCTCAATTTTCTTCTATAAACACTTGGTGAACGATTTACCCAGATACACAGTTTATCCTGTCATAATTTAATTCTAGCACCAGAAAGAGAAAAACAGATGCTGCATTTACCACTGTCTCCTTTTTTTCACTGGCGTTAGCTTGGAGGTTCAATATAGACCATTGCTTTGAACACCTTGTTATGTGATTCATCTTTTCTTTCCTCCCCCATCCTCTTCTGTGTTGTGTAAACTTGAGATTGTCTACATATTTATTTCACCAACATCATGTAAACCTGACACTTCTTTTTTATTTCACTTTGTGTAATACTGGCTTTTCCTTCATTCAAGAAATATTTATTCTCCCTAATTGGAATATATGGAACCAATACCTGGGCATTCATATCAGACTAATGGGGTTGGCTGAAAGAAGGCTTTTAAAGAAATTCGTGTCTGATATGCCTCATTTACAATTATGGGGCTTTTTTCCCTCCCTTTCCCCATTGATTCTCATTAGTCGCTGAGATGAAAATTACTCTTTTGTCCTGTCAGAAGAAACTAGCCTCTGAGTGCCCTTCTTTTGCATTATCTCCCTCCTTCTTGACACATTATTATTCCTTGGTTTCGATGACATCTGTCTTGTAGTTTCCCTCTCCCGATCTTTGCGGTGCCTAATTCTCAGTCTCCTTTGTTGAATCTTCTTTCTCTTCCTGATCCTTCCATAATATCTATAAAAATAAAAATCTCTACAACTGTGATTTATTGAAAGCTTACCGGGTGCCAGGTACCTTGTACTGGGCTTTTTAAATGCATTAGTTCCTTTCATCTTCATTTAAAAAAAAAAAAAAAACAACACAAACACACACACTTGCCATCAAGTCCACTCTGACTCACACAACCCGATGTGTGTCAGAGTAGACCTGTGCTCCAGAGGGTTTTCAATGGCTGATTTTTCAGAAGTAGATCACCAGGCCTTTCTTCCGAGGCACCCAACTCAAACCTCCAACCTTTCAGTTAGCAGCTGAGCACATTAACCATTTGTACCACTCAGGGACTCCTTAATCCTCATATTAACCATGTAAAATACCTATTACTATTATCACATATTTCAGACAAGTAAACAGGTTGGAAAGGTAGAAAACTTGCCCAAGGTCATACAGCTAATTTGTGGTGGAGCCAAGTGTCAGACACCAGGCTCACTGACTCTGAAGCCTGTGCTCCTTGTGTTAGCTTTCACTTGCACAGCACTCTATGATTTAGGTGTTGTTATTATCTTTGATGGCGCAGTGGTTAAAGCAATTGACTGCTAACTGAAAGGTCGGAGGTTCAAAACCTCCAGCAGCTCCGTGGGAGAAAAATGTAGCAGTCTGCTTCTGTAGAGATTTACAGCCTTGGAAACCCTATGGGGTCGCTATGGGTCGGAATCCACTCGACGGCAGTGGGTAGGTATTATCTGTATATGGAAACAGACGTCTATAGACATGAAGTGATTCGTAGTCAAACGTCCTAAGAGCAAGTGGTTTATGTGCCACACACAAGGATGGAGTCTCTAAGGAACACTTGTGTGGCAGAGAAGAGCCCTTTCTATGTTTTAAAAAAAATTCATTCCTACTTGCAGCTATCCCTCCTGCTTCCTTGGCAATCATTCCCGCCCCCACTCAGAGTTGCATCATCACATTCAGTTCAGGTATCATGTTTCCCGCCTATGCTTTCAGTGCAGATAGTTATGAATTTAATGTATGCAATAGGAGACAGCAGCAGAAGTCAGCGGGGGAGAGATGGATTGTTCAATTCGTGGTGCGGCGAGGACTTCATTACCTGATGGGAAAAACAGTTTACTTTCTCCCATGGTACTAAATATGAAATCCAGATCAATTTGAGAAATAAATGTAGATATTTTATACAAGTATGTGTTAATTCTTCTTTCATAATATCTTTTGTTGTTATGAAAGGGATGAAAACGAATCAATGTTCAAAAGCAACCCATATTTGAAGGGCCACAAAACAAAATATTTATTAAATCTCTGGATTGGGGAGGGCTTTCTATGGTTAACAGCAATAAAGGAAATTAAAAGGGAAAAGACTGATAATTCAGAAGACAGCATTAACAGAAATAAAAGACAAAAAACAGCAAGGTGAGATATAGTTGCCAAAGAAAAACATGACAGAAAGGGGGTGGGAACAAATAAGAAAAACAGTGATAACAGCAAACTTTTATTGTGTTGAGATAGCTACCATTGATTAGGGTCTTACAAAGTGCCAGGCATATTCTAAGAGCTCTATGTGGCTTTTCATTTCATTCCATTCTCACAGTAAATCCTGAGATAGATCCCAATATTGTTGCCATATTATAAAACATTCTCATTGTTAAAAAAAAAAAAAAGACAGAAAAGTACCTAAAATGTAAATATACAGCTTAAAAAGTTATTATAAAGCAAACCACCACAAGAAACAGAACACTGCCAGGACTCCAGAAATCCCTGTGCTCCATCACGGCCTCTTTCCCCTAAGGTAACCACTCTTACGATAGTTACGGCTATTAATTCATTGCTTTTCTTTATAGCTTTACCACTCATATATGAATCCCCAAACACTCTGGTTTTGGTTTTGAACTTTATAGAAATAGAACTATAATATATGTATCCTTCTGTATCTGGCTCATTTCCCTCACAATTATGTCTCTGAGATTCATCCTTGTTGCATGTAGCTGTAGTTCATTCATTTACAGTGCTGTGCTATAGTATTACATTCTATGAATTTACCAGAAATCATTTATCCTTTCTATTGTTGAAGGACATTTGGGTTGTTTCCAGTCTGGGGGCAGCTATGAAAAATGCTGCTATGAACATGTTTTTTATGTTAACTGGTGCAGATGTGCATACATTTCTATAGGGTGTATATCTAGGAGTGGATCTGTTGACTCATAGGCTATGTCTATTTTCAACTTTTCTAGATACTACCAAATTGCATACCAGTTTACCAACTCCATTTCCACCATCGGTGTTTCAGAGCTCCTGTCGCCCCACATCCTCACAAACGCCTGGCATTGTCAATAAAACTTTATAACTTTTGCTTGCGTTTTTGCACCTTTTATTAAATTTATTTCAGGGTACTTACTTGACTTTGTTTGCTATTGTAAATGTAAATTTTGTTTAAATTTCATTTTCTAAGTGCCTGTTGATGGTATATAGAAATATAATTGATCTTTGATATTGATTTGGCTAACCTCTCTTAATAATTATAAATTTTTATCTGTAGCTTCTTTAGGATTTGTTTTTGTATTTATAAGCATATCATCTGAAAATAATGACAGTTTTAGTCTTCTTTCCCAATTCATATGCATTTTATTTCTTTTTCTTTCCTTACTGCACTGGCTAGGGCCTAGAGTACAATGCTGAATAGGAATTGAAATGGAAAGAAAAACACTTTCAACAATTCAACATTAAGTATGCTCGCTGCAATTTTGTGGTAGGTATCATTTATCAGATTAAAAATGTTTCCTTCCACTCCTAATTTACTAAAAGTTTTTTTTTTTTTTTTAATAATGGATGTTGAATTTTATTTAATGCTTTTTTCTGCATCTATAAAGAAGATCATAAACATTTTCTCATTTTACTGTTAAAATAATGATAAACCAACCAAGCATTCCTAGAATAAATCCAATTTGGTCATGATTTATTATAATTTTTATATATTCCTGGAATAAACTTGCTAATATTTTGTTTAGGATTCTTGCATGAGAATATTAATTGTTAATATATTTATTTATCTTTTAAACATATTTATTCTTGTTCTTTCTCTACAAGAGTTGGGTCATGGCACATGGTTCTGAGCTTCTCTTTCATATTGTCTGCTGTATTGTGCTGGGCTGAACTCCCTCTACTGCCCTAAACCTTGAGCAAGAGCCTGCTACCCACCTTGTGCTGGTGGGACTTTGGGCTAGCTCCTTGATTTCTATCAAGTTTCTCTCAGTGAAGAAATTAGAGTTCCACCTTACAAGATGCCTTACTATATTTATATAATAATATTAATAACAGTCACTGCTTCTGGTACCTCTACTGTGACAGGCAATCTCCTTGGTGCTTTACTCGAATTCTCACATCCATTCTTCACAACAAGCCCTGTGAAGTCAGTCCTACTATTATTGCATGCAGTGTCACAGATGAGGACATAGAGAGGCCCGAAAGTTAAAAAGTCAAAGGTGGAAATTAAATATGTCAGAGGCAAGACTCAGACCTGCAGTGTCTGTTTAAGTCTTCACAATGACCTTATGAGGGAGCCATCACCACAAGTGAGGAAACTGAGGCTGCAGAGTTCACAAAGCAAGTGCACTTCTTGCTGTCTTCTAGGATAAAGCCAGTCCTCTCATTTCATAGGTACATCCCTTCCTACAAAATGCTGATGAAAGGAAACAAAGATCTAAACAAATGAAGAGATATACCATGTTCATAGATTGGAAAATTCAATATAGTAAAGAGGTCAATTTCCCCAAAGTGATCTATAGGTTTAACAAAATCACTATTAAAATCTCAGCAAGATTTTTTATTGATATAGGCAAGCTTGTTCTAAAATATATGAGGAAAAGCAAAGGAACTAGAATAGCTAAAACAATACAAAAAAGAGGAATAAAATGGAAGGAATCACTCTATCTGATGATAAGATACATTATATAGCTACAGTAAATTGAGAGAACGTGCTATTAGAAGAATGATAGACATATAGATCAATGGAAAAGAATAGAGAACCCAGAAATAGACCAACACAAATACGTCCAACTAATTTTTGACAAAGGTGTAAAAGCAACACAACGGAGGAAGGATAGCTTTTTCAAAAAACTATGCTGGAGTAACTGAACATCCATAGGCAAAAAAAAAAAAAAAAAAAAAAGAACTTCAACCTAAACTTCACACAATATACAAAAATCAACTCAAAATGGAACATGAATGCAAATGTAAAATATAAAACTATTTAACTTTTAGAAGAAAACATAAGAGAAAATTTTGGGGACCTAAGTCTTACCAAAAAGTTCTGAGATAGGGTACCAAAAGATATGGCATACATAAAAGAAAAAAATTATGAACTGGACTTCATCAATTAAAAACACTTGTGCCATAAAAGACCCTGTTAAGAGGATGAAAAGACAAGCTACACACTGGGAGAAAATATTTGCAAGCCACAATTCAACAAACAATTAGTATCTAGAATATATGAAGAACTCTCATAACTCAACATTAAAAAAACAAACAATCCAATCAAAAAATGAGCAAAAGACACAAACAGACATTTCGCCATAGAAGATATACAGTCCGCAAAGAAGCAAATGAAAAGATGTTCATTATCATTAGCCATTGAGGAAATGCAAATTAAAAACACAATGAAATAGGGGACTTCCGGGCAACATGGCACTATAGTCAGAAGCACCACACCGTCCCTCCGCAGCAAAGATCAGAAAAACTAACTCAAACAGAGTCACACTTCAATCCTGAAACCGTAAGCATCAAATGAAGAGATAAAGAACTCAGCCAAGCACCGAATGGAATAAGAAACTGACCACGAACATAGAGTGAGGAGCGATACATGCAGAAGTCCCCTATCAGCAACTGCAGCACGGATCCGCCATCTTGGACTCCTATCGGAGATCAGCAAACAGGGGGTATGAGAAAGCAGATTCATAGAGCTTCCAGCAAGAAACAGAACAACCGGTAACCAGTGATATAGGCTTTCCCACCCCCCCACCCTTCTTCACCCCCACTTAGCCTCCTCTGCTTCCTGCAGCCACAGTCTCTTGGATGGGAAGCACCCCAGTGTCGCTTGGATTCCACCCACCCACACTGGCCGGCTCCCTGAGTGCCTTTTGTTGGCTGCTGGTGTTGCTTTTTTCCCCGCTTCTTTAGATTTCTTCCTTACCTCTCACCACCGCCCCCTCCTTTCTCTCAAATACCTGGCTCTGTGCGCCATCTTTGCTTCTTCCTGAAAGGCTGCGAAACACTGATTGACAGTGAAACTGCTTTCTGGCCCCGGCTGCCAACGCTGGTAGGACCCCCGGGGCTTTTTTGTTTGTTTGTTTGTTTGCTCTGATTTGTTCTGTTTTGATTTGTTTGTTTTCTTTCTCTTTTCTCGGCTTGGGAGCCCCTCCTAGCTGGGCAGTACCGCGCGGCTTGGAAGCTACTCCCTCACTCTGCGCAGACGCACAGGGACATCCCTGGGGGCATTTCTTTTTTCTTTTTTTTTTTCTTTTTTTTTGTTTCTTTGTTTTGTTTTCTTCTCTCTTATTTCCTTTTTGTCTTTCTTCATTTCCAGTTTCTCGATTTATTCATTTTTTCTTTTACCCTTTTTTTTATTTTAGTTTTTTCTCATTTCTCAGTCTCTCATCTCTCCACTCCAATAGCAAGCTCCCTTAGCACTCTTTTTTGTTTGTGTGTATGTTTTTGGCTCCTGTTCCTCTCTCCTCTCTCTCATCTTTCCCATACCCATCTTATCTCCACACATCACAACCTACTCCCTCCTTCCTGCCTATCTGCACTGTGCACTGAACATCACACTCCCAAGCAGCACAGGCACGGCCTACTGGAACCTGCCCTGCACTGATTTCCAGTCCACACTGTCAGCCCTGGTATGTACCACAAAAAACCTATCCCAGCCAACTCCCCTTCAGCTGGACCTGCCCTGATATACCATACCTGAGTGACGGACCCTGCCCATTGGAGAAGGAGGTGAAAAGTATTGTGCCCACAGAAGAGCAAACAACAAAGAATGCACAGCCCGCCTGCTCAGACATAACCAAATAAAACAAAAAAGCAGAACAAAACAAACAAATTTACAATCAATAAACAAGGAAAATAACCACTGAATGCCCCCAAAGACAGCAGACAATATCAAAACATTCACAAAAACGAGACAGGATAGTTCCAGTAGGCGTCCAAAATAAAACACCAGATGGCTTTCCAGTAGAAGAGAAGGTACTAGACTTAATAGATAGGGAATCCAAATCTCTAATATTCAGAATCATCCAAGAGTTGAAGCAAAAAGCAGACAAAAATGAGGAAAAAATAGACAAATTCATGGAAAGTGCAGACAAAAAAATGGAAGAATTCCAGAAAATATTACAGGAACAAAATGCTAAAATAAATTCACAACTAGAAATCATACAAAAACAACAGTTAGAAATCCAAAAGATAAACAAGATTTCAGAAATGGACAGTGTCATAGAAGGGCTGAGGAGCAGGTTTGAAACAATGGAATATAGATTCAGCAAAATTGAAGACAAAAACTTGGATACAACTCTGTTTGAGGAAAAATCAGAAAAAAGAACGAAGAAAAATGAAGAAACCCTGAGAATCATGTGGGACAATCAAAAGCAAAAATCTGCGAGTGATCGGAGTTCCAGAATAGGGGAAGAAAACAGAAAACACAGAGAAGATCATTGAAGAACTGCTGACAGAAAACTTCCCCAATATCATGAAAGATGAAAAGCTGACCATCCAAGAAGGTCAACGAACCCCATATAGGACAGACCCCAAAAGAAATCACCAAGGCATATCATAATCATACTCGCTAAAACCAAAGACAAAGAATCCTGAGAGAGGCTTGAGAAAAAAAAAAAAAAGTCACATACAGAGGAGAAACAATAAGACTAAGCTCGGCTTATTTGGTAGAAATCATGCAGGCAAGAAGGCAATGGAATGACATATATAAAACCTTGAAAGAGAAGAATTACCAGCCAAAAATAATATATCCTGCAAAAGTCTCGTTCAAATGTGATGGTGAAATTAGGACATTTCCAGATAAACAGAAATTAAGGGACTACGTAAAAACCAAACCAAACTTACAAGACTTGTTAAAGGAAGTCCTTCAATCTGAGAACAAACAACATCAGACCACAGGCTGAATCTAGGATACAGGATTGTAGTAGCCAGATACCAACCTAGGAAATGAACTCTTAAGGACTATGCAAAACCAAAAGAATTACAACAGGGAACCAGAGAGGTTAATCTGTAAATGACAACAGCATCAGAACAATAGAAGAGGGAATAAACAGTGAAGGTACAGAATCTTCTAATGGAGAGGAAGGCAAGGCGATACCAAGTAATAATAGACTGGTTCAAATCTAGGCAGATAAGGGTAAATTCCAAGGTAACCACAAAGAAAGTTAACAAACCTACTCATCAAAATAAAGAAGAAAAACATAAAGTCTCAGTAAAAATAAAACCTACAAAAACAGAAGAAATGAAAAAAAAATCCACAAACTAAAGGAACACAGCACAGGAGAGTAAGAGTAACAAAGAAAACTTCAGCACCACAAAAAAAGTACTACAAAATTCAATCCCACTCCTGGGAATATATCCTAGAGAAATAAGAACCGTCACACAAATAGACATATGCACATCCATATTCATTGCAGCACTGTTCACAATAGCAAAAAGATGGAAACAACCTAGACGCCCATCAACAGATGAATGGATAAACTATGGTACATATACACAATGGAGTACTACACAACGAGAAAGAACAACAATGAATCTGTGAAGCATCTCATAACATGGATGAAACTGGAGGACATTAGGCTGAGTGAAATAAGTCAATCACAAAAGGACAAATATTGTATGAGACCTCTATTGTAAAAACCCATGAAAAAGTTCACACACAAAATGTAACAATCTTTGTTGGTTACCAGGGATGGGAGGGGTGAGGGGAAATACTAACTAGGCAAGAGATAAGTGGTATCTTGGGTGAAGGGTGAGACGGTACACAATACTGGGGAAGCCAGCACAACTTGTACAAGGAAAGGTCATGGAAGCTCCACAGACATATCCAAACTCCCTGAGGGACTGAATTGCTGGGCGGAGGGCTGTGGGGACCATGGTCTCGGGGAACATCTAGCTCAACTGGCATAATACAGTTTATAAAGAAAATGTTCTACATTCTACCTTGGTGAGTAGTGTCTGGGGTCTTAAAAGCCTGTGAGCAGCCGTCTAAGATACTCCACTGGTCTCACCCTTTCGGGAGCAAGGGAGAACGAAGAGAACAGGATACAAGGAAAAGATTAGTCCAAAGGACTAATGGACCACAGCTACCAGGGCCTCCACCAGACTGAGTCCAGAACAGCTTGATGGTGCCCGGCTACCACCACTGACTGCTCTGACTGGGATCACAATAGAGGGTCCTGGACAGAGCTGGAAAAGGATGTAGAACAAAATTTTAACTCACAAAAAAAAAAAAAAATCAGATTTACTACCCCGAGAGACTGAAGAAACCCCGAGAGTATGGCCCCCGGACACCCTTTTAGCTCAGTGGTGAAGTCACTTCTGAGGTTCACTGTTCAGCCAGGGATTGGACAGCCCCATAAAACAAAATGGGACAAATGAGGCACAGCAGTCCAGGGACAAGGACTAGAAGGCAGGAGGGGACAGGAAAGCTGGTGATAGGGAACCCAAGGTTGAAAAGGGACAGTGTTGACATGTTGTGGGGTTGTTAACCATTGTCATAGGGCCATATGTGTACTGTTTACTGAGAAACTATTTGTTCTGCAGACCTTCGTCTAAGGTACAAAAAAAAAAAAAGAATTATCTATGTGAGATCAAATTGACAGCAGCCACTCAAAAGTTTTGATGGGAAGCCTAGGGGGCAGTGAGTTTAAGATAACAGTGATGGAATAATTTGGAAAAGTATAGTGAGAATAGCAGCACAATGGGAAGAATGTAATCAATGTCACTGAATTGTACATGTAGAAATTCTTGAAATGGTGTAACTTTGGCTATGTATATTTTCACCAAAAAAAAGTTCCTCCAAGTTCGAGAAGGGAGAGTGTTGACATGTCATGGGGTTGTTAACCAATGTCATAAAACAATACGTGTACTGACAAAAAGAAGTTTCCTTAACAATTGTAAGTTTCTTTAACAATTATAGTGTCTAATTATAATGATGTCAATGTCCATAAGATTAATTCTTTCTAGATATGGGTCCCCAGTTCTAAGGATCTGTTAATTTGACTTTGACCCAGAATGTCTACTAAAAAACAAAACAAAAAAAAGTTTTTAAAAAATGGCTTGTTGTTGCATTGGATTGCATTTCCACTTTCCCTGATTCAGCTTTTCCTGATCAGCATGTGGATGTCTACACCTGTCAAAGGTGAAGTCAAAGTGACTTTATGGCCCAAACAGCCACCTACCACCAACTCAATCCTCCACACATCCTCCTGAGGGATACAGATCCAGTACTTACTCCCTGCTGGAGGTGGGACAGTGACAGGCAGAGGTGGAAAGTCAGCAGCTCTTTCTCTTGTTGAGAGTTGCTTACCTAACTATTCCAGAGACAAGGGAAACATGAACTAAACCTTGTATTGCTCTGAGAGGCCCTGAAACCTAAACTAGCTCTCACTGTGGAAATATGGTGCAATGGAGCATGCATGAATTTGGTAGAAGGCAATGCAAATTCTAGTCCCTGTGCTGCCACTTATCAGCTGTATGTCATTGGGCAAGTGACTTATCCTGGGACACCACCCAAAGTAAACGCCACTCTGGTCACTTGTCCTTCTATACTTGTAGCTCCATGCTGTTTGGCATTTCCTCCCTCATGACTAACCCTCTCAGTATTGCCCTTAATTTGAACCTTTCCATGCGCTCTCTAGAATCCTCATTTCAAGGGAGAAAAGTTGCCAGTATCCTCTACTGCTTAACCAAAACCTAGCTCTCCCCTGAGGATACTGCATACTCTGCAGCCCTGTCCAGGGCAGGCTGCCCTTTCACTGAGATGCCATGGAAATGGAGTCCATATTCTTCTTGCTCCCCATTGCTGCTTGCAGTGTCACACATGCTCTCCTTCTGAGGCTCATGCCTTTTGTTTATAAGATTCTTCTACCGTGGTGTCACCTACTAACCTCCTGTTCACTCTTACATTGACTGAGGAATTCAGTATCTCAATCAGTTTCTTCTCCACCCCCAAGTCCTGTCATTACCTGAAGTGACTTCAAGTTCCACATTTTTACTGACCCAACACCCTGACCTCTCATTCCCTCAATTGCCTTATTTCCAATCACCTTCTTCCATGGTCATACCTCGAACTTTGTGATATGTGGAATTCTTCACCCTTGAAACTATGAACTTTAATCTACTGCTGTCTCTCTCGCTCTTCCTTTGTCTTATTCCCATTGCATCAACTCTTCAACCTTATTAAGCCCTCCTTTGATCTGCTACTTTTCTCCCAGTATGGCTTCACACTTCCTTGTTTAGTCTAGATTTTATAGTCGATTACTTCAACCTCTCTGAACAATATTCTCATCAAACCTTGCCCTCATGTCCCTCTGCTACACAAGCCCAAGACATCATCTCTGAATCCACCCAGGTACTGGCCTTCTCTATCATATGCCATGTCTTCTAAGCACTGATTAAGAAAATACCATAGTATGAAGATTAGTGCCTGGAAATCGTCCCACATAACTTTAGTCAGTTTCTGTTCTTGTTTCTCACAACAGCTCTTCCAAACCTTCATCATTATCCTTAAGCCCCATACCTAACACTGCTCCCAACATTTTCAGTAGACAGAATCAGCCCCTAGTTAACAGAGAAAACAGAGGCTGAGGGTGTGGATTCCAGTCACTTCCTAGCACAGGTTGAGTGAGTAAGCCAGAGGAAGGGCCTATGTCAATCAATTCTTGGGCAAGCCACTACTGTTCAGCTAATCTTCATACATTATCTTGAGTCCAGTATGTAAGAAGGTTCAACATTTGTAAAGATCTAAAGGAGGGCAGATACCTCCTACTTTAGAAGCTGAGATGCCCCTTCTCCCCTTATGCCCAATATTATCCCTTCCCTTCTCAGAAACCTCCTACATCAGCCATATCCTGTCTCTTCAACCTTCTCTTTCTCCTGGATCTTTTCCCATTAGCATATGAATATTCTCAAGTGTCTGCCATCTTTAAAAAACAAACCAACCTCCCTCAGTCTTATGTGTCCCTCCAGCTGCCATATGATCTTTCCAAGCTTATTGGAAGCATAATATGCATTTACAGTCTCTACCACCTCACTGGAAACCCTAGTGGCGTAGTGGTTAAGTGCTACGACTACTAACCAAAAAGTCAGCAGTTCAAATTCACCAGGTGCTCCTTGGAAACCCTATGGGTCAGTCCTACTCTGTCCTATTGGGTTGCTATGAGTCAGAATCGACTCGATGGCAAAGAGTTTGTTTTGTTTTGTTTTTTTACTCCCTCATTGTCCAATGTTCCAGTTATACATTGCTATGTGACAAACCATCCCAAAACTTGGGGCTTAAAACAACAATCGTTTTACTTATACTCATGCTTTTGTGTAAGGAATCTGGGTAAGGTTCACTGGATGATTCTTCCTAGCATCTGCTGTGGTCACTCAGTGGTATTGCAGTCAGTTGCTAGGATGGTCTGGAGGGTCCAAGATAGCTTCACTTACATGCTTCACACCTTGGTGAGGATATCTGGAAGGCTGGGCTCAGCTGGGCTGCTTTCCCTCTCCATGTCATCTCAGGACTTCTCGGTCTGTCCAGCATGGTGGTTAGACTTTTTACATGGTACCTCAGAGCTCCAAAAGATCAAAGCAAAAGTAGCAAGGTTTCTTACGATCTACCCTTGAAAGTCAGGCAGCATCACTTCCCTGCATTCTCTTGGTTAAACTTACTTACAGGCCCTACCCAGATTCAAGGATAGGGACCTACACAGGGGCACGATTACTGGGAGGGATGATTAATAGGAGCCGCATGTTACAGTCTACCACTCCCATGCACTCTTCTAACCACTGCAATCTGGCCACATTCTTTCTCACACCACTGAAGTTGCAAATCTAGGGTAAAGAAAATACTCTTAATCAATAGATACTTTCAGAACTTCATTTGCTTACTTTTTCTGCTAAACTGGATCCTACTGACCACTAGTTCCACATTGAAACTCTGCCCTCCCCCCAGCTTCTGTATACTACTTTTCCTTTCACTTTTCGAAGCTGCTTCTCAGTCTCCTAAAGTGACTAATTTCTTTTGCTCATCCCTTAAGTACTAGGCTTTGTTTGTTATCAGTTAGTTCTCTTCTCATTCTGCATATGCTATCTCATCATGTCATCTACGCCCATGGCCTCATCTATCACCTATCTACTGGTGATTTCCTCAGTCCACATCTCCATCCGAGATCTCGCTCCAGTCCTCTAGACTCATATGTAATCTGCCTACTACACATTTCTATCTGGATATCCTACAGCTGGAGCCCTAGTGGCATAATGGTTAAGCACTTGGCTACTAACTGAAAGGTTGGCTGTTAGAACCCACCCAGTGACTCCATGGGAAAAAGACCTGGCAATCAGCTTCCATAAAGATTACAGCCTAGAAAACCCTATGGGGCAGTTCTATTTGAGTCGAAAATCAACTTGCCGGCTATCATGGATTGAATTATGTCCCCCCAAAAATGTGTGTTTATCAATTTAGGACATGATTCCCAGTATTGTGTAATTTTCCTATAAGTTGTAAATCTTGCCTTGAGTTCTGTGTTAGTAAGGCAGGACTCAAATCTATAAGATTGGATTGTGTCCTGAGGCACCCTCTTGAGATATAAAAGACAGAAGTGAGCAGAGAGACAGAGGGACCTCATACCACCAAGAAAGCAGTGCCAGGAGCAGAGCGCGTCCTCTGGACCCAGGATCCTTGCGCGGAGAAGCTCCTAGTCTAGAAGATTGATGAGAAGGCCGACAGAGAGAGAAAGCTTTCCCCTGGAGCTGACACCCTGAATTTGGACTTTTAGCCTACTTTACCGTGAGGAAATAAATTTCTCTTTGTTAAAGCCATCCACTTGTGGTATTTCTGTTATAGCAGCACTAGATGACTAAGAATTTGGTACCGAGAGTGGGGTGCTGCTGTAACAGATACCTAAAATGTGGAAGCAGTTTTGAAACTGTGAATGGACAGAGGAGCGGCAGTGGCAGAGGACCAGCAGCAGCAGAGAACCTGCAGCAGCAGAACCAGGAGACCACTGCGAGAAGGCGCTGGAGCCAACCCATGGAGTGAGAGAGCTGAGTTCCTGTGCACAGGAGGCTTCCTAGCGGAGTGGGGTACCTCCAGGCACATACTGGTGGAGCTACAGAGCTTTGGAACACTTGCCCCAGCAGGGCAGTTGCGGGCATGAGGCCCAAGGGCCAAGAGGCCAAAGAACAAGGAAGCAGAAGCTAAAGAGACAAGGGACACAAGAAGCCAAGCTGCCTCAGTCTCAAAAGGTATGGCCATGACCTCAGGGGTTTCAAAGGGTGGAGCTATGGCCTCTGGTGTTTCTAAGGGTGGAGTTGTCACTCCGATGGACTAGGAGAATGGTGCACCTAAAGCCGAGGGAGCAGAATTGCTGTCCCAGTGGGCCTGGAAGGTGGAGCTGAAGCCCAGGGCCGAGGAGCCTCCACTCAGAATCTGGAGAGTGTGGCCAATACCTAGAGTCTGGAGGGCAGGGCTATTCTGTAAATTGTCTCAGAGGACAGAAGATTATTTTCAAAGCCTTGAGGGCTAATGTAATGTGTTCTGCTGACTTGTTTGGTGCCTGTTATCCCTTCTTTCCCTCCAGTTTCTCCCATTTATAATGGAAATGTCTAGCTTGTGCTTGTTCTGCCACTGTACCTTTGGAAGCAGATAGCTTGTATTCTAGATTTAACAGATGAAGAGGAATTTTTGGCTTTTGGACTTGGAGTTAAGACTTTTGCTATGTTATGATGGGGTGAATATGTTTTCCATGTTGCAAGGATGTGATTTTTGCGGGACCAGTGGGTGGAATGCCATGGATTGAATTATGTCCCCCCAAAAATGTGTGTATCAATTTGGCTAGGCCTGCCTCTATGATGTTAATGAGGGAGGACTGGTGGCAGTTGTGATAGTAAGGCAGGACTCAATCTACAAGATTGGACTGTATCCTGAGGCACTCACTTGAGATATAAAAGAGTGAAGGTGAGCAGAGAGACAGGGGGACCTCATACCACCAAGAACACAGTGCTGGGAGCAGAGCATGTCCTTTGGACCCAGGGTTCCTGCGTGGAGAAGCTCCTAGTCCGGGGGAAGATTGAAGAGAAGGCTGACAGAGAGAGAAAGGCTTCTCCTGGAGCGGACACCCTGAATTTGGACTTTTAGCCTACTTTAATGTGAAAAAATAAATTTGTCTTTGTTAAAGCCATCCACTTGTGGTATTTCTGTTACAGAGGCACTAGATGACTAAGACAATGGCACCCAACAACAACAACAATCCTATAGGTATTTTAAACATGGCCAAAGTGGAATTCATCTTCTCTCTGAAACTTGAGCTCTCTGTCTCTTGTTCTCTCTCTTTTCTATCCTGTATTTACCATTCATCCAGCCGGAAACCTGGAAGTCATCCTTAATTCTAGGCTCCATCTACTTCATCACTAATTCCTGACCATTCAACCTGCTAAAAAGCTATTCAATTTATCTACTCCTTTCCATCCTAGATACTAGGCCTGGTAGAGGACTGGGTGGGGATCCTGGCCTAACATTCTGATCTATAAATTGTATAGAAATTAGTTTACTGCAATAAAGTCAAAGAATGCTTTTTTTTAAAGCAGAGGTGACTAGGAGATATCAGGATGGGGGATATTTCGTGAGTGAAGCTCCTCATGGGGAGAGGCACACAGGTTTGCTGGCGGTACTGGGATTCTGCCTGTCCAGGGTGAGATTATATCAGCTTACATGGAGGCTTTTCAAGTTTATATCACCAAGTTGGGGTTTATCAAGCTTCTCATACCCCTAAGCATGTTGTCCTGATACTTCATCACATTTAACTTATGTGCTTATAAAAATTGCCTTTATCAAGCCACATCATCTGGATTTAATATCTAGATCCTGGGTACAATTTCTACTATACCACCAGAATCTTCTTGCTACATTGGCCACAGGTTACATAATAGTGACCAGACAGGTCCTGGCTTCTGGTAAATGAGCAAGTAACTTCTATCAGACCCATCCTCTGTCAGATAAAAATTATATACTCTGAACAAAATATAAAAAAGTAACAACTACTTGAAAATACTTAAAAGCAACCCAAAGCAGGCAAAAACTGGAATGGAGTCTACCCTTAAAAGAAGGGACCAGAACTAGGTGAGCTTTCCATTTTTAAAGGCTTTCAGCCACAGGGCAGGCTACATTCAGTGCTCTGATGGGTGGCAAAAATTGACAGAGTTCAAGGTTTTCATGCAGCTGGAAAATGTGGGGGTAATATCCTGGAATGGAGAAGGCATGATGGGGAGAACCCTAAAGTCTGTTTATAAACTTTGCCCAAGTTTCTGGCTGACTTCTGAACTATGCATCTGTGGGGCAGACTCCAATCAGCCTAGATGTGGCTATAAGAACTGAATAGTGATTTCCGCCACTGCCCACCACAGAGGAAAAAAGAGTATGGAGTCTGAGTTCAGCCAAGTTAACTGTCTGCTAAAACAAAAAAATCAATACTTTTCAGAGGACATAATGGAATTCAGATTCTCTACAAAATATCCTTTATAATGTCCAGAAGACAATCCAAAATGATTAGACATATGGGAAACAGAAAAATGTAATCCATAGTCAAGAGAAAAGGCAATCAATGAAGACTGACTCTGAGATGATCCAAATATTGGAATTAGTAGACAGGGATTTTTACGTGGCTATTATAGCTACACAGGGGGCCCTGGTGGTGCAATGGTTAAGAACTCGGCTGCTAACCAAAAGGTCAGCAGTTCGAATCAACCAGCCACTCCTTGGAAACCCTATGGGGCAGTTCTACTCTGTCCTATAGGGTCACTATGAGTTGGCATGGACTCAACAGCAACAGCTTTAGTTTTTTGTTTTTGTTTTTGTTTTTTTATTATAGCCACACAGGAGCCTGGCTGGCACAAGCATGCTGCAATCAGCTGTTAACCAAAAGGTTGGCGATTTGAATCCACCCAGCAAGTCAGTAGATGAAAAGCCTGGCAATCTGCTTTCATAAAGATTACAGCCAAGAAAATCCTATGGAGCAGTTCTACTCTGTAACACATGGGGTCACCATGAGTCAGGGGCCGACTTGGCAGCAGCTAACAACAACAATTATAACTACAACCAAGGATACAGAGAAAAATTCTCATAGTAAATAGTGGCCAGTTGTATTGCAATCATGTAAAGATGACTAACCTGCAGATGAGGGCAATTGGTTCAAGGTCTAGGACAAAATGGATATGGCAAGCCTGGCTAGGGCTTACAGCACCCACTGACATTGTGTTAGTTTATGTTCTCACTGTTTCTCATATTAAAAAAAAAAAGAAAAAGCTGTTGCTGTCCAGTCAATTCCAACTCATAGCGATCCTATAGGACAGAGTAGAACTGCCCCGTAGGGTTTCTGAGGCTATAATCTTTACGGAAGCAGACTGTCACATCTTTCTCCCATGGAGCGTCTGGTGGGTCCAAAGCACCAACCTTTTGGTTAGCAGCCGAGAGCTTAACCACTGTGCCACCAGGGCTCCTCATGTTTCTCATATAGACTACTCAAACAGTCTCATAAATTGTCTCCCTGCTACTGGTCACTATTTACTGGATTACCCCTCCCCCCTCCACACACACATGCATACACACAAGCCCTAAACACATCTTTTACATTGATTCCAGAATTATCTTTTAGAGCATAGCTTTAGTCAGGACTTTATTGATTGCAAATGACAAAACAACAACCTTCACTTCAGCAAAAGGGAGGAATTTATTAGAAGTTTCACATTATCACAGGAAGGGCAAGGATATAGGTGGGCCTCAAGGACAAATAAAACCAGAGACCTGAACACCAACAGGAACCTCTCTTTCCATCTCTCATCACTACATGCTGGTTGAATTATCCTAGACAAGCTTCCTCCTTGTGGCTGTAAAAGGGCCATCAGCAATTCTTTGTCACATGTCTCCCAGCTTTGTCATACACAAAAAAAATATTGGGACACAATATTTTCCCTCAGATTCACTTAGAAAAACACCAAGGAAAGGACTGTTTTTGTCCTGATCTAGGTCACATGTCCATACCTCAACCAATTAAATCAACTATGGCCAGGCAGACAGGGCACTATGATTGGAAATCCCCACTAGATCTGCATGGCTGGAAGGGGGAGGAGCAGCATACAAAACAACAACAAACAAGGTTTTATTTCCAGAGGAAAGGGAAGACGTTGGACAAATTAACAATCAAACAGTAAATGTCTATTCTAACAGATTCCCTGTATTCTCCATCTCAGTTGGTGACAACACCATCTACGCAATCACTCACGTCAGAATTCGGGAGTTTTTCTTATAGCAGAGATTGCTAGTTGTCCCCCCAAATCTGTTCTCCCCTTTCCCATCCTTACTATTTTGCTGCTTGGAACATGGAGCTGGAGCTCTATCTTGTACCATGAGGACAAGTGTTACAATGGAGTCGATGGAACATTAAGTCCTTTGGGCTATAACATGAAAGAGTAATTAATTTCTATCCCGTTTAATCCACTGTTATTTTGGATCTCTGATAACTCACAACCAAATCCAATCCTAACTGACAACCCCGACTCCCCACATCTAATCAAGGCAAAATAATATGGAAGTTAGAGTATGGGTTAGAGCCAAAACACCCAAGTTTGAATCTAGGCTCTGCCACCTAACTAGCTCTGTGATCCTCAGCAAGTTACATTATTGCTCTGTGCTTCAGTTTCCTCACACATAAAATGAGGATAGTATGTAATATAATCTGCCTCATAAATTGTTAGTGAGGATTAGATAAAATAATTCGTGTAAGCACTTAGAATAGTGGCTGGCACATCATAACTGTTCAATAAGTGTTAGCTACCATTTTCAAAGCCTGCCAATTTACCTACTAAAGATCTTGGAAGTCTGTTCCTTCCTCCACAGGCCAAGTGCCATTCCAAAGAGCTACTGCCTCCAATCCCATTCCTCCATATTATCCTCCACACTGCCTCAGTCTGATCCTTCTAAAACATCCTTATCTGATGAGTTCACTCCTATCTGAAAGTCTTTGATGGCTCCTCATCATCTACAGAATGACGTCTTAACTCCTTAGCTTGGTGACCAAGGCTCTTTGGGATGAGGACCCAACTGGCTTTTCTTTCTTTTTTGACTTGAAAGGGGATTTTAATAAAACATGACAAGAAATTTATTTTAAAAGTAAAGACAGTAATTCACCCACAATTATCACACATACTACTCATATGTAAATCAGGTAATGGACTTTGTCATCTTGACTTGTAGAACATTTCTCTTCTTCCATCGTCTTTGAATGAATCAGATTGTAAGGGGTTGAGGGAAGGAGTGTTGGAATTTGGAATGTGAAATGGCTCCCATTACTGTTTGTATCACTGGAACACCATGAAGTCAGGCAGATGTTAACCTGATAAGGGAAGCCTCATTGGCTTTCTGTCCCCCCGACAATACAATGACATATAATTGTTTGTGTCTGTGCTTTTCTTTCCAATCGTTCTACTATAATACAGACTGAGAACTAACAAAGAAACTAATCCTAAATTTAAACCTTAAAGATGTTGGGATATAAAGGAAATACATGCAAAGGGAAAAATGAGCCACTACTTCACAGATGTTGAAAGTTAGCAGTGCTAACCAATCAATGGCTTTAGCCCATTTTGAATGCATATTCCTAATTGTCCACAAAGAAGCATTTCAGCACCGAAAGAAAAAAGCCTAAGTTTCAAAATGTCATTAAGAGTTTCCTTGCACTTGATTCTGAATTTGTCATTAGCTTGGGGATCAGAAGGGTGGCAGTGGTGGGAGTAGAAGAATAATTTATTGATTAAAAAAAAAAAAAAACATGCTCAGCAAGTTTATTTAATACACGCAAAACTTAGAAAAACTGAATATTACAACATATCATTAGACCATATTAATGTGAAGATGTAAAATGAGAAACTTTCTTCTAACTTTATTGTTGAGGAAACAATTTATTAACTATAAATGTGCATTAATGAAATTTGTTCCTGAAAACGTTCACACTTTCTATTTTTCCATAATTTACAACGCATTAAAATTATGTTACTTCTACAATGAGCTCCTATTACTTTCATACTATTGCTTCTAATGCTCACTAATTTCTCTGAATTCACAATTGTTTACTATGAAAATAAGCTTGTAGAGAAAGGTAATCTTCTGTTGCAAAACTCTCCTATAGCAGATTTGTTGATACAGGTCTATATTATATGGTAAGTTTATTTTTAAGCATATGTTTGTATCCCTAATTCTTGTTGTTTTATAAAGGATTTAAGATAGCAAAAAATCCACAATAAGAATAAAATATATGGAGCAATTTGAAATTTTTAAAAAAAGCACATAAAGGAAAAAAAAAAAAAACTAAAAATGAAGGCCGTTTGGATGAGCCCAGAGAAGATATAGTTGAACATCAAACTTCACTCAGAGTTTTCTGAAAGCCAAAGTGAAAAGGGAGATAAGGTCGTTTACATGACTCTCATTTTCAAAAAAGTTGGAATCACATTAGTTCCTCAAAGAAAGCAACACTTTCAAGAACTATATTCTTTGAAGGTTTTCAAATAGGAACTTATGTTGTGGCACTAAGTAATAATCTCCTCAACACGTCTGCAGTTTGTAATAAATGCTTGGTATATTTATAAGAATAAACTGGATTGATATTCCAACTAAAACTAACAAGAGAGCTTTGGTGAACTGACTTAAGCTAATTTTCCCATTCACAATTATTAGGTTCTTTTTGGTTGGTTTTCTAGTCCCTGCCTTGCCCCCCACCCCCACCCCCTGCCCATACACACAATCAGAGGTAGGTGCAAGCACTGAGTTCCCTCTCTGACATACCAAGTGGTTACCCTGAAAGCAAGTCTCGGACAAAATTCAGTACACAAATATTTATTACCAAGTAGATACAGAAATATTCAAATAACCTGTTCTTTAAACTAGGAGAAATTCTAGCTTTTTGTCCCTCAGTCACTGTCCACTAGCTCACATAAAAGGTTCCCTTTCATGGAGGCCCATGTGACAACAGTCTTGATGCATGATCTAGCCATCTAGATGAAATAAGGTAAGAGAGTCCTCCATTACATCTTGGGAAAGAACAGGAGTCCTAGGACTAGGGCACCTCTTTGAAGTGTATTAGGGCTCTGGCTCATCAGGTTTTCACATCATCTTTACAATGTGAAAAAGTATTTCAAATATCTCTTGCATTCAATTACAGGTGGAAATAATGATATTTGAAGTCATTGTGCTAGTAACTACTTTTAAATTATGGAATACTGATTTTTGTTGCTGTTGAGTCGAATCTGACTCATGGTGACCCCATGTGTGCAGAGTAGAGATGCTCCATAGGGTTTTCAAGGCTGTGATCTTTTGGAAGCAGATCTCCAGCCCTGTCTTCCAAGGTGCCTTTGGGTGGATTTGAACCTCCAACCTTTAGGCTAGCAGTTGAGCACTTAACCTTTTGCCCCACCCAGGGACTTCTGGGATGTTGATTCGACCTGACCCTGTTCCCTTCCAGTTGATTCCATCTTTCAAATGTTATCTAACCACACCTGGGGAGTGGATTTCTAATTAGAATACGTCCAATGCTAGTAATCCACTCTAGTTCATGCAACCACCCATATATCACACTATCTGTGCTGAAATATTTAAAACAAATTACAGACACCATAACCGAAGCTGTTATAATCAACCCATGAGAAGACTCTGGGTTTTTTTTTAAGACGTTCATGTCAACTCTTTCCCTTGAATGCCTGGTAATACAACCATTCTTCTTTATTAATAAACAATATTTAATCTGTAATAATAACTATAAACATTCCTTTTCATACTCTGGGCAAAGTGCTTTATGCTGCAAATTATTTCTCATACATCATTTAATTTATCCACTGAAACCTTGTAAATTTACAAAAATGATGATTATCTACATTACACAAAAGAGGACAAAAAGGCTCATCCTGGTAAAGTCAGAATCACCCAGCACATCTGTGACAGAGCAGGTGTTCCTAGTATAGCAGTTTTCCAATGTGTAATTGTTTTTTAAGTTTGGTAAATATATATGTAACAAAACATTGGCCATTTCACCATTTTTTATAGGTACAGTTCAGTGATATTATGTTTAGCAACTAGCCTTTCTAGGCTTACCTCCTACTACTTGTTTATCATGCCCACACCTTGGCTACACTGAACTATTCGCCACCTCTACCTCCTGAAACCAAACTCATTGCCGTTGAGTCGATTCCAACTCATAGCGACCCTGCCGCTTTACCCACCTGAAAAGTGCCAACCACTCCCACCCGCTCCGTCCTGAATTCTTCCTCCCTTGGCTTCTGGGGCACCACACTTTCCCGGTTTTCTTCCAATCTCCCTGGCTGTTCCTTCTCCATCTTTCTCACCAGCGTCTCATTCTTCAACCCCTCCATGAGTGTCAGGGTTCCCCAGGGTTCCATTCTCAGCTCACTTCCTGTTTCACTGCATGTCCTCTCCCTGAGTGATAGCATACCCTATCAGATTTTTAGCGTCCACCTACATGCTCATGACTCCCAGATCTTCACTTCTGACCTCTGTCCTGAGCTTTAGTGTCACACATCTTGATGGATAATACCTCCAGAACATCAAGCATTTACTTCATACTTAGCATGTCCAGAATGGAATTCATCTTCCCCCACTGAACTTGTCTTTATCCACTGAAACCTTGTAAATTGGAATACAAAAGTCATCATTACCTACATTACCCACACTCCTCTTTACTCTTGAAAGCCCTGTGGAGCACAGTTCTACTCTGTAACACATGAGGTCGCCAACTTGACAGCAATGGATTTCGTTATCTGGTTTTTGGTTGGTGGCACCACCATAACCTAAGCCAAAAATCTGGAACTCTTCACTTTCGCTCATTCTCCACATCTAAGAAATTACCAAATCCTGCTAAATTCATGTCCTCAATAACTCTCTGTCTCTGCCTCCCCATACTCACTGTCATTGCCCCACTTCTGGCTCTTATCCTCTTTACTATGGACTCTGCAATAGCCTTCTTCCTGGTGTTCCGGCCTCCAGTCTGTCATGCCTGCAATCCTACTGGCAACCCGAGTCACCTATCTGCAGTGAAAACCTTATCGTGTCACTGTCCTGCTTGAAACTCATCATTGCGTCCCACCGCCCAGTCAGACAAAATTACTCACTGCTCCCCATAGTTGTGAAAGACCTACTATGCACCAGGGACTATACTAGGTATTAGGAATACAATGAAATGATCCTTGTCTTTTAAGAAATTTACCGTCTATCTGGAAAGGCAGATACATAAACACATACTAAGTACATAATGCAATAAGTCCTATGATAGATATATACAGGAACCCGGGACTGAGCTCCCTGACGGGAGAGGCTGTGTCTTTGTAATCTCTGCATCCCCAACACCTGTGTCAGGTCTGCTTCAATGTATAACTTTTATTGAATACCAACCACATGATCCTCTCTGATCCTCAGTTTCCCTCTGTAAAATGGCTCAAGACTCACATATCAAATAAACGCAATCTATGGACCTTGTTTGGATCCTGATTTCAATTAACCAACTATAATTTTAAAAAATGAAACACTCAAGTAAATTTGAACATTGACTAGATATTTTACGATATTTTGGAATTATTGTTTGTTGGTTAGTTTTTTTTTTTTAGTATAATAGAACTGTGGTTGTGTTTTTTTTTTAAGTTCTTATATTTTAGAGGTACGTATAAAAGTATTTACAAATGAAGTGTGCAATGAAATATTACCTGGGATTTGCCTGAAAATAATCCAGTGGTGCTGGGTGGGGGAGTGGGTGAGGGTGTAGCTGAAACAAGATTGGTCATGCCTACGTTAATAATTGAGAGCAGTGGTAGTTCAGTGGTAGAATACTCACCTTCATGCAGGAGACCTGGGTTTGATTCCCGGCCAATGCACCTCATGCGCAGCCACCACTGTCTGTTAGTGGCAGCTTGTATGTTGCCATGATGCTGAACAGGTTCCAGTGGTGCTTCCAGAATAAGACCGACTAGGAAGAAAGGCCTGGTGATCTACTTTCAAAAATCGGCTATTGAAAACCCCATGGGTATGTTTTTGCTGTGCATATTCTCAAGAACAACAACAAATAAAATAAATTATTAAGAAAACAAAAAGAAAGAAAGAAAACTCTATGGATCACAACGGTCTGATCCACAACCAATCATGAAGAGGTCGCAGGACTGGGCAGTCTTTCCTTTCGGTTGTGCATAGGGTTACCACGAGTTGGGGGCAAACTCGACGGCAGCTAACAACAACAAATGTTAATAATTGCTGAAGTGGGGTGATGGGTAAAATAAGTGACAAAGCTAAATTTTCAGGGTTTTGTGGTAATTAAATAAAAGATTATATAAAATGTGATACGGTGCCTGCTCTGTCAAAAAATGTTAGTTTTGCTTCTCCCCTTGCCCCTTTAACTCCCTCCATGGGGACACATCAGGAGAAGCAGCAGGTCAGTGGGGTGGGAATTAGAAGCTCATCATCTGAAGAACAAGAAACATTCAGATTCAGCATCATTTCTCTCCTCTGCCTGATAATGGCAGAGTGGCTAGAGCTCCAGACTGCTCAAAGCAGCCTGGGACAGGAATCTCAGTGCCCCAACACCACTGGAACAAAGGGAAAGAAATCACGGCTTGAACTTTTGTGGAGAGGAGAGAAAAACTCACTTGGACATAAATGAGTTAGTCTTTTCCTCTGCCGTTTGAATCCCCTCTGCAATATCGCCACCTGGTGGCTACCTAGCCTCTCTTAACCTGGTTCCCAGATGCAGTTTGCTCTGCACTGTCAAAGTTATGGAACAGCTCCTTCTCAGTGAAATGTTCCCTGAACTGCTCTAAGTTGATCATATCCTTTCTTGTGCCCTGCAAAGTGCCGTGTACTCAAGCTCTGTTATAGCACCTCTCATTGTATTATAATTGCCTGTTAGCATTCATTCATTTGCTCAACAAATTTACTTCATAAGCAACCTTCTCTAGGACAGACACTGAGTTAAGCATGGGAGAAACAATGGTGAACAGCACTAGCTGAGCAGAAACATGTAAATAGAGAATTAAAATAGCCACCCTCCCACCCACTATTAAAGTAATAGTTACTATAATATTTGTTGAGCACTGAATATGTTTCAGGAGCTTACCTAAATCCTTTACATATACACGTATTAACTCATTTAACTCTTGCCACAACCCTACAAGGTAGGTACTATCATTATCCCCATATTACAGATGACCAGTTGACATTGAGTCAATTCCAACTTATGGTGACCCCATGTGCATCACAGTAGAACTGTGCTCCACAGGGTTTTCAATGGCTAATTTTTCAGAAGTAGATTGTCAGGCCTTTATACCCTGGGGGTGTAAAGGGTTAACACGCTTAGCTGCTAACAAAAAAGGTCGGCAGTTTGAGTCCACCCAGAAATGCCTCAGAAGAAAGGCCTGGTAATCTGCTCTGTTCAGAACACGGCCCAGGCTTGGCCCCAGGACAATCTTTCAGAGCCCTGAAAACACAGAAGGAAACCACCTTAAGCGTTTTGTTAGTCCAAATCCTGCCCACAGCTAAGAAGTTATGACCAAATATGCACACTGACTGCACCTAAATAGAATTAAAACCTATGGGTAGGGACCTTTGAAATGATGTAGTAGAAACCTCCAAAAATCCGCTCCTTTAAAAAACCAAAAGGAACACTGGCAAAAACTGTTAAAATCAACTTTTTCAGAACTCTGGAAATTATCCGAAAGCTTTCAACAATCTGAGAAATTTTTATTCAAGAAAACTTCTGAATCTTGGTAAGAACACCAGGCTTTATGACCTTTTACCCACTGTCGTTGAATCAATTCTGACTCATAGTGACCCTACAGGACAGAGTAGAGCTGCCCCATAGGGTTTCCGAGGCTGTAAATCTTTACAGAAGCAGACTGTCACATCTTTCTCCCGCCTATCGAGTGGCTGGTGGGTTCAAACGGTAGATCTTTTGGTTAAGAGTCGAGCACTTTAACCACTTCACCACCAGGGCTCCTATGACCTTTTAGCTTACCCTATTCCCATCCCCGTCTCCTGTTCCTTGAAAACCAGAAGCCTCACAACTACAGTAGCTGTGAAAATCAACTGCCTAGTAGCCACCAGAGTGGATGAAATAGTTTTGGAGCTCCTAAAAACCTCCCATCCGTGAAATTTAGCATTGATTAAGGGCAACGGTTGCACAGTCAATTAATGCAATTGATATCACTAAGTTGTACATGTGAAAAATGTTGAAGTAGCAAATGTGTTATATATATATATATTTTGCAACAACAAAATAGAGTATCTGTGGATGTGCTTATGTACAACCAAACCTCATGGGATTTTTCTTCTTGGTTTGGAGGTTTAGGGTTAAAGTTTCATGAGACATCCCAGTCAATTGGCCTAATACTGCTTTTAGTGCTTCTGTTCTACCTCCTAGTTTCTCACATAGTGCCTGGGATCTTAAAAGCTTGCAAGCGGCCATCCAAGGTACAACAATTGGTCTTTACTCACCTAGAGCAGCAGAAGACAGAATGTCAGTGTCTTAGTTATCTAGTGTTCCTATAACAGAAATACCACCAGCGGATGGCTTTATCAAACAGAAGTTTATTCTCTCATAGTCTAGAAGGCTAGAAGTCCGAATTCAGGATGCCAGCTCTGGGGAAAGGCTTTCTCTCTGTGTTGGCTCTGGAGGAAGGTCCTTGTCATCAATCTTTCCCTGATCGAGGAGCTTCTCAGTGCAGGCAACTTGGGGATGTGCTCTGCTTGCGGCTTCGCTTTCTTGGTCTTATGAGGTTCCCCCTGTCTCTGCTGGCTTCTCTCTTTTACATCTCAAAAGAGATTCAACTCAAGATACAATACAATCCTGTAGATTTGAGTCCTGCCTCATTAACATAACTGCCTCTAATCCTACCTCATTAATGTCATAGAGGTAGGATTTACAACACACAGGAAAATCACATCGGATGACAAAATGGTGGACAATCACACAATACTGGGAAACATGCCCTAGCCAAGTTGACACATATTTTTGGGGGTCACAATTCGCTCCATGACAGTCAGGAACAGGAGGAGGAAATGGAATGTGTGTCCCGCCCATATCAACTGCCTCCTTTGCCATGAGACCAGAAGAACTGGATGGTGCCTGGTCACCATTAATGAATGTTTTCAACAAAGATACTATATTTGCATGTAAACAATGCACATGTTATACGTATTTTGACAACTGCACCCTCTCCCTGCGAGGTATTTTCATAAGCACACTAAGCTAAATTTTTAAATACCTCGAGGGAGGCGGGCGCAGTTGGCAAAAAAATGTATAACATTCCATCATTTGCATAAAAATATGGTACTAGAGAAAAATCCTGAGCAAAAGGTGAAAAATGCAGAACAGAATTTCAAAATCTCATAGAATCCAGACTTTCTGGAGCCACTGAAGCTGGATGAATCCCCAAAACTAATGTCCTGACATATCTTTAGACTTTAAACCAAAAATAACCCCTGAAGTCTTTTTTTTTAAATTGAAACTTTTTTTATTGTACTTTTGTGATGAAGGTTTACAGAGCAAATTAGTTTCTCGATAAACAATTAATACACACATTATTTTGTGACATTGGTTGCCAACCCCATGACATGTCAACACTCTCCCCTTCTTGACCTCGGGTTCCCCATTACCAGCTTTCCTGTCTCCTCTTGCCTTCTCATCCTTGCCCCTGGGCTGGTGTTCCCATTTAGTCTTGTTTTGTTTTATGGGCCTGTCTAATCTTTGGCTGAAGGATGAACCTCTGGAGTGACTTCATTACTAAGCTTTGAGGGTGTCTGGGGTTTCTCCAGTCTCTGTCCGACCAGTAAGTCTGGTCTTTTTGTGTGTGTGAGTTAGAATTTCATCCTACATTTTTCTCCATCTCTGTCCAGGACCTTCTATTGTGATCCTGTCAGAGCAGTTGGTGGTGGTAGCCGGGCACCAGCTAGTTGTGTTGGACTCAGTCTGGTGGAGGCTGTAGTAGTTGTGGTTGAAGACTTTTATAAACCAAATAATAAACCAAAACAAAAAAACCCATTGCTGTGGCGTCAATTCTGACTCACAGCGACCCTATAGGACAGAGTAGAACTGCCCCATAGGGTTTCCAAGGCTGTATATCTTTATGGAAGCTGACTGCCACATCTTTCTCCCATGGAGTGGCTGGTGGGTTCAAATCACCAATCTTTCAGTTAGCAGCTAAGCACTTAACCACCATGCCAGCTTAATCAGTAAAGAATGTCTGCCTTGAGCATCGTGCTCTTTTGAAGAATTATCTGTATGTGATCAAATTGACAACAGCAACTCGAAAGGTTAGATGAGAAGCTTAGGGTGCAGCAAACTGATGTTAATGGTGGAAGAATAATTTGGAAAACGATAGCAAGGATGGTTGCAGAACTTGAAGAATGTATTCAATGCCACTGACTTGTACATGTAGAAACTGTTGAATTGCTATATATTTCCACCAAGATAATAATAATAAAACCCACTCCCTTAACACTGTCATTATTTAACCTATCCAGCAAATCCCTGAAAAGGCTCCATTTGCAGGGCTTGTCCTTATTTGACCTGACTTGGAACTTGCTCAGTGGGAAAAGCCCTATCCTCAGGGCATTTGTCAAAAACAACTGTTTATCATAGCAGCTACCTCAGGTCATGATACCAGCTGAGGAAAACAAGAGGTAGGCCAAAAATCACAAAAGGAAGATCTAGAGAGTGAGATGTCCATAGAGGTCTTTGAAAAATTCTGATATATTCCCAAGGATTTAAAGTCCACACGCATATGGAAGGTTGCACACATGCCCAGGGAAAGACCTGAGAACGCCTTAATCTCTCACCTCCAGCCAACCTTGAGAGTTTGTGAAAGCAGGAAGTGAAGACTAAGGCAGAGTTGTAAACTGCCTATTAGACCATTGTAAGGCATGTCCCAACAAACACACAACAGCCCCTCTGCAAAAGGTGGAAGACTTACTGGTTCAATACGTTTAGGAAATCTCTGACCAAGTATTAGCTGACAACTAAATCAACTGAGCAGAGACTTCAGTGGCCATATTCAATAGGAAACACAGACTTTACAGGAAAGACACTAAACAAACAAATAGCAATAACAACAAAAAAAGCAACAAGAAGCCCTGAAAGGCAGAGGGGGGATCTGATTTCCAGAGTTGCCATATTATAATATACAAAACATCCAGTTTTCAACAAAAATTTTATAAGACACATAAATAAAAAGGAAAGTATGGCCCAAACACAAGGGGACAAACAGCAGTAAATCGAAACTGTCCCTGAGGAAGCCCAGACATTGGACTTACTAGGCAAAGACTTTAAATAAGGTGTTATAAATATGTTCAAAGAACTAAAGCAAACCACGTGTAAAGAATTAAAGGAAAGTATGAGAGATGTCTTACCATATAGAGAATATCAATAAGGAGATAGAAATTATAAAAAAGAACTAAATAGAAATTGTGAAGTTGAAAAGTACAAAAATTAAAATGAAGTGTTTACTAGAGAAGTTCAACAGCAGATTTGAGCTACCAGAAAAAAAGAATCAGTAAATTTGAAGACAGTTTAATTGAGATTACCCAGTCTGAGAAAAAGGAAGAAAAAAACATGAACAAAGCCTCAGAGACCTGTGGCACATCATCAAGTGTATCAACATAGACATAATGAGAGTTCCAAAAGGAGAAGAGAAAGAGAAAAGGGCAGAAAGAGTATTTGAAGAATTAATGTCCAAAACTCCCCCAATTTGATGACAAACATTAATCCACATATCCATGAAGCTCAATGAATTCTAAATAGGACAAACTGGAAGAGAACCACACCTAGACACATCATACCACCAGGAACATGACAAGGATTTCTACTCTTGCCACTTCTAATCAGCACTGTACTAGAGGTACTAGCTAGGGTAATTAGGCAAGAAAAATTAATAAAAGGCAACCATATTTGAAAGAAAGAAGTAAAACTCTATTTGCAGATGGTATAATCTTGTATATACAAGATATACAAAAATATATACAAGTATACAAAATCCCAAGGAACCCAGAAAATTACAATTAGAACTAATAATTACAATTAGAAAAAATTCAGTAGGGTTGCAGGATAGAAATTCAATATGCAAAAGTCAATTGCATTTCTATACACTAGCAATGAACACTCCAATAAGAAAACAATTCCATTTACAATAGCATCGGACAGAATAAAATACTTAGGAATAAATTTAACACAAGAAATGCAAGATTTGTATACCAAAAACTATAAAACAATTTTGAAAGAAAGTAAAAAGAAATCTAAATAAATAAAAAGACATCCCTCTGACAGGGAACACAACAGAGGGTCCCTGAGGGAGCCGGAGAAAAGTGGGGTGCCAAACTCAAATTCATGTAAAAAGACCAGACTTAATGGTCTGAGACTAGAGGAACCCTCGAAGACTTGGCCCCCAGACTCTGTTAACCCAGAACTAAAACCATTCCCAAAGCCAACTCTTCAGACAAGGATTAGACTGGACTATAAAACATAAAATAATCCTCATGAAGAGTGTGCTTCTTAGGTCAAGCAGATACGTGGGACTAAATGGGCAGCCCCCATCCAGAGGCAGGATGAGAGGGCAGAAAGGGACAGGAGCTAGTTGGACGGACACAGGAAACCAGAGGTGGAAAGGGGGAGTGTGCTGTCACATTATAGGTACTGCAACTAGTGTCACGTGACAATATGTGAATAAATTTTTGTATGAGAAAGTAACCTAAGCTGTAAACTTTCACCTAAAGCACAATTAAAAAATAATAAAAATTAAAAGACATCTTACGTTCATGGATAGGAAGACTTAATATTGTTAAGATGGCAATACTCCCCTAGTTGATCTACTGAATCAGCACAATCCCTATTAAAATTCCAGCTTTCTTTTTCTTTTCTTTTTTTTCGCAGAAATTGAGAAAAATGAACCAAAAATTCACATGGAAATACAAAGGGCCACAACAGCCAAAACAATCATGAAAAAGCAAAGTGGGAGGACTCACACTTCTCGAACTCAAAACTTACTATAAATATATAGTAATCAAGACTGTGTGGGACTGGCATAAGAATAGATATAAAGCTCAATGGAATAGAAACAAGAGAAATACACCCAGACTTCCATGGGCAAGTGATTTTCAACAAAGGTGCCTAGACAATTCAATAAGGAAAGAATAGTCTTTTCAATAAATGGTGCTGGGACAACTGGTTATCCAGACATAAAAGAATTAAGTTGAACCCTCTCTTAGTCATCTAGGGATGCTATAAAAGAGATACCACAAGTGGATGGTTTTAACAAAGACTTTATTGTCTCACAGTCCAATAGGCTACAAGTCCAAATTCAGGGCATCAGCTCCAAGGGAATGCTTTCTCTGTTGGCTCTGGAGGAAGGTCCATGTCATCAATCTTCCCTTGGTCTGGGAGCTTCTCTGCGCAGGAACCTCAGGTCCAAAGAAGGCACTCTGCTCCCAGTACTGCTGTCTTGGTAGTATGAGGTTCCCATGTGTCTGTCTCTGCTTGCTTCTCTCTTTTATATCTCAAAAGAGATTGGATTAAGACACTATCTAATCTTGTAGACCCCAGCAGTATAACTGCCGCTAAACCATCTTATTAGATCACAGTCATTGAATTTACAACACATAAGGAAATTATATCAGATTACAAAAGGGTACACAGTTATACAATACTGGGAATCATGACCCAGCCAAGTTGACAGATATTTTTGGGGGACACAATTCAATCCATGACAGACCCCCATTTCATACCATACCCAAAAATAAATCAATATAGATCAAAGACCTAAACGTAAAACTCTTGGAAGAAAACACAGGCATAAATCTTTGTGACGCTGGATTAGGTAATGATTTTTTAGATATGATGCCAAAAGCACAATCAAAGAAAAAAATACATAAATTGAACTTCATCAAAATTAAAAAATGTTTGTGCTTCTATGCACACTACCAAGAAAGTGAAGACAACCCAAGGAATGGGAAAAAATTTTTGCAAATCATGATCAACAATCAACGCCCATGAACGCAGCAGTCAAGAAATCAAATGACGTATTGTGTTGGGAAAATCTGCTGCAAAAGACCTCTTTAAGATGTCAAAAAGTAAAGACATCACTTTGATGTCTAAGGTGTGCCTGACATGAGCTATGGTCTTTTCAGTTGCCTTGTATGCATGTGAAAGCTGGACAATGAAAAAGGAATACAGAATTGATTCATTTAAGTTGTAGTGTTGGCAAAGAATACTGAATATACCATGGACTGCCAGAAGAACAAACAAACCAGCCTTAGAAGAAATGCAACCAGAATGTTCCTTAGCAACGAGGATGATGAGGAAAGACCAATTACTAGAAAAGGACACTGTTTGGTAGAGGATCAGCGAAAACAAGGGACACCCTCAATGAGATGGACTGACACAATAGCTGCAAAAATGGATTCAAACATACCAATGATCATGAAGATAGCACAGGACTGGGCAACATTTCATTCAGTTATAGATAACGTTGCCATGAGTCTGAGCTGACTCCAGAAACTAACAACATCTGTCAAAGGTCTAGTATCCAGAATATACAAAGAACTCTGAGAGTTCAACAAAAAGATAACCCAATTTAAAAAATGGGCAAGAGATGTGAATAGACATTTCTCCAAAGAAGATAAACAAATGGCCAATAAGAACATGAAAAGATATGCAACATCATTAGTCACTAGGGAAATACAAATTATTAATACTATTAGATACCACTTTACACCCACCAGAATGGCTATAATATTTTTTAAAAAGAAAAATAACAAGTGTTGGTGAGGATGTGGAGAAATTGGAACCCTCATACATTGCTGGTGGAAATGTAAAATGGTGCAGCTGCTGCAGTTGGGCAGTTTCCCAAAAAGTTAAGCATAGTCACCATATGACCCAGCAATTCCACTCTGAGATGTACGCCCAAAAGAAATGAAAACATATGTCTACACAAAAACTTGCACATGAATGTTTGTTGTTGTTGTTAGGTGCCATCAAGTTGGTTCCGACTCATAGCGACCCTATCTACAACAAACAGAATGAAAAACTGCCCAATCCTGCGTCATCCTCACAATCGTTGATATGCTTGAGTCCACTGTTGCAGCCACTGTAACAATTCATCTTGTTGAAGGTCTTCCTCTTTTTCACTGACCTTCTACTTTACCAAGCATGATGTCCTTCTCCAGGGACTGATCCCTCCTGATAACATGTCCAAAGTATGACGTAGTCTTGCCATCTTTGCTTCTAAGGAGCATTCTGTTTGTGCTTCTTCCAGGACAGATTTGCTTGTTCTTTTGGCAGAACATAAATGTCTATAGCAGCATTATTCATAAAGGCCAAAAAGTGGAAACAATCCAAATGTCCATCAACTAATGGATAAGTAAAATATGGTATATCTACACAATGGAGTATTATTCACATGAAAAAGAATGAAATACTGATACATACTACAACATGGATGAACCTTGAAAACATCATACTAAGTGAAAGAAGCCAGTCGCAGAAGACCATATACTGTTATGAGTCCATTTATTTGAATTGCCCAGAGTAAGCAGATCCACAGAGACAGAAAGTAAATTAGTGGTTGCCTAGGGCTAGGAGGGGGATGAAAGGTGGCAGTGGTGAGTGACTGCTAACGGTCACAGGGTTTCTTTCTAGGGTGATGGAAAGGACTTAAAATAGTTGCACAATACTAATATTATATACTAATAACTGGCAAAGTGGTTAAAGCCGATTGACTGCTAACCAAAAGGTCAGTGGTTCAAAACCACCAGTGGCTCCACAGAAGAAAGATGTGGCAGTCTGCTTCCGTAGAGATTTACAGCCTTGGAAACCCTATGGGGTCACTATGAGTTTGAATTGACTCGACGGCAGTAGGGTTTTTGGTAATAACCATATACCAAGCCCTGGTGGCGCAGTGGCTGCTAACCAAAAGATTAGTGGTTCAAACCTACCAGCGGCTCTGCAAGAGAATGATGTGGCAGTCTGCTTCCATAAAGATTTACAGCCTTGGAAATCCTATGGGGCAGTTCTACTCTATCCCATAGGGTCGCTATGAGTTGGAATCGACTCGATGGCAACAGGTTTTACTACATACTAATAGAAATACACTAATAACCACTTTAAAAGGGTGAATTTTACAGTATGTGAATTATATCTCAATAAAGCTGTTATAGAAAATAAAGAAAAATAAAACCTACAGGGGTTCTTCACGTGCAAACAACAATGTGTAAGTGTTAATAGGTGTGCTTAGACCAACTAGGAAGTCCACAGTCTCAATTTTATATTCTGGCATGTAGAGGAGCCACCAAAAAAGCCTCCATTCTCCATGTGACAGGGAGCAATGCAATCCAGGAAGCAGATCCAGGGACTGTTTCATTGTGCTAATTGTGTTCTGTTCATTTGTAACTGAGGTTTGTTATTAGCAAAAGATTAAAAGGACCAAAATGAAACTCTCGAAAATAAACCCATTGCTGTTGAGTCTATTCTGACTTATAGTGACCCTACAGGACAGAACAGAACTGCGCCATAGGGTTTCCAAGGAGTGGCTGGTGAATTCAAACTGTTGAACTTTTGGTTGGCAGCTGTGTCTCTTAACCACTGCACCACCAGGGATTCGAATACACTTTACCAGATATAATTTCTTACTCAGGTCACCATGCTTTGCTTGCCTAACTCCTGTTTGTTACAGATGTGGGGTACCACTCACACCTCCACTCCTGCAGGCTTCAGATGGAGAATACACACAAGGGTCTGTTTTAATAATTTCAGTGATAATAACAACAGATTAATACTACCTAACATTTAACCAGCACTTAATGTTTGCCAGGCACCATCCTAAGTGCTTTACCTATATTAACGCTGCAAATCCCCCTAACAACTTACTATTTTACAAATGGGGAAACCATAGCACAGAGAGGTTAAGCAACTTGCCCAGGGTCATCAAACCCAGATTCCAACACAGGCAGTCTTGCTCCAGAGTCTGCACTCTAAATGTGGGCAAGCCCCCATAACTCCTCAGATGGTGAGGTTCTTATAACCCACATGGGAGAATATGGCTTAGGACTGAGGTCAAAGTGGGGCTTCTTACTTCCCACTTCCTCTACCTCAGATTTTAAATCTTAGTAACTGTACCTTCAAGGAGCCCTCGTGGCACAATTGTTAAGCACTAGGCTGATAATCCGAAGGTTGGCAGTTGGAACCCACCCAGTGGCTCCGTAGGAGACAAGACCTGGTGATCTGCTCCTGTAAAGATTACAGCCTAGAAAACCCTATGGGGCAGTTTTACTCTGTCCTATAGAGTCGCCATGAGTTGGAATTGACTCAACGGCACCTAACAACAACTGTACCCTCAGGCACCACAGACAACAGATGGGGTAATTTTCCTATATAAATTTGTTCAAATCACTTTGCTCCTGAGGGTGGGAGTCACCACGAAGTATAATTGGAGTAGAGGTAAGGAAAGCGTATCTTCTTCACAACCCAACGTGCACAGCCAAGAAAAAAAAAAAAAAAAAAAGAGCACCATGGGAAGGGGAGAAATCACATGGGCGGGGGAGGTTCCCTTAGTGAGGCTTCAGGTAGGAGTCACCAGGGTGATGCCCACAGGCCAGTGATTGCAGGGGTCAACAGGATCTTCGCTTTTGTCTATCTGATCATTTGTCTGTTTTTAGCCACTTATGGCCTCCATTGCCTGCCTGATAAATGGCTTCTCTGGCAATGAGCTCTACCTCTCCTTTTCATTTTAATGAAATACCAATTTTCCCAAGAAGCTTTTTACATGTCACTCCCAGCACATCACATTTTTGTTTTATCAGAACACTAATGCATGAGCTCAGCGGAAATTGCCTCACAGTCCTCAGAATTGTTACCAGGGAAAGACAAGTGGTAGGAGAGCAGCGGAAACATACAAGGACAGAAAAAGCTAGGAGTTTCTGGCTTTCTTTTTCTGCTTTCACCCTAGGTAATTTTGTAAGAGATAAGAATCTAGTGATTTAAGCCGAAGGATGATACCCATGCCCCTAAAGGGTTTGTTGTTGTTGTTATCCTCCTACATGTCCTTATATACGAATGCATATTTACACTCATCATTTATTAATTCAGTAAATATTTACTGAGTGCCTACTATGTGCCAGGCATTGTTCTAGGCACTGAGGATCCGGGAGTGAATGAAACAGATGAAAAGTTCTGCCCTCATGGAGCATACTTCTTCTTCTTCAGCTCTTAGTTATCTAGGGCTGCTGTAACAGAAATACCACAAGTGGGTGGCTTCAACAAACAGAAGTTTATTCTCTTACAGTCTAGGAGGCTAGAAGCCCAAATTCAGGGCGTCAGCTCCAGGGGAAGGCTTTCTCTCTCTCTGTCGGGTCTGGAGGAAGGTCTTTATCATCAATCTTCCCCAGTCAAAGAGCTTCTCAGGCACACTGACCCCGGGTCCGAAGGATGCGCTCTGCTCCCAGCACTGCTTTCTTGGTGGTATGAGGTCCCCCACTCTTTGCTTGCTTCCCTTTCCTTTTATCTCTTGTAAGATAAAAGATGATGCAGGCCATACCCCAGGGAAACTCCCTTTACATTGGGTCAGTATGTGATCTAGGTAAGGGTGTTACATTCCACCCTCATCCTCTTCAACAGAATCCAATCCTGCCTCATTAACCACAGGCAGAGATTAGGATCTACAACACATAGGAAAATTACATCAGATGACAAAATGGAAGACAAACACACAATACTGAGAATCATGGCCTAACCAAGTCGACACATATTTTGCGGGGACAATTCAATCCACAACAATTTCCTCCTGTCCCTTCCTCTCCTTTTCCTCCTTCATCTAGAGAACATCAGGCTGTAAATTAGGAGACCTGGGTTCTGGTCCTAGCTCTGCCACTAATTAGATGTGTGACCTTCACTAACATCTCCAGGATAAGGTGCCTTCTCTGCGGATTCTGAAGATGAGTAAAACACCTGCCTTGGAGCTGTGAAGAACCCTCGAGTCAATCCAATACAGGCTCTGTTTTCCAATACAGGACTCACAGACTAGTAGGAAAGCCAGACAAGCACCCAGATTCACTATAATGCAAAGAGGAAGGAGACAGAGAAAAGAAGCAGAGAAAGATGGTCAAGAGAACAAGAAATCTAGATAGAAGGTTTCCAAAAAAGTGGCACTGACTTTGGGCCTTGAGTGTTGGGCAAGATTAGGTAAGCGTGAACGGACAAGTGTAGCTTTCAAGCAAGAATACAGAGAGGGAAGAAACAGACCCAGCAGCTGAAGAGTGATGATCAAGATTCTTGTAGGGTAGCAGAGAGCCGTTCAGCATGGCTGGAACACAATGAAAGAGCCACACATCAAAGTCATGTGAATTTTTACAATGAAACAAAAAGTGGAGACATTTTGTGCTTTGGCCCATAATCTCAATGCTAGCTGGTCGTTGTACTCAACATTTACAACCAATATTTTTGAGTGCTCACCGATGAAAGAATTCCAACAATAGTACTAGGATTTCCATTCTTACTTACAGATAGAATGAGTTACCCAACCAGAGCTATTCATGTATATAAAATATAAAATGTGGACACATATGGAGACTTTTAAACTGAACCAGATTGTCCCAGATTAAAAGAATGAAACTCCCATACATATCACTGGAAATAAATATTATTTGTGTTTCCATCAACCTCATAAAATGAGATCTAGGTGAGCAAACTTTCCTCACCCTCTGGTAACTAAGTACTGTTACCAAGTAAGATTGAAAACTGAAAGTCTTCACCAGATAAAAGTAGACAGTTTCAACGCTAACACCATCAAAGCATCCTACAGAAGCACCTCAAATAAGGTATACTGAGGCAAGTGTTCATTTAACCATATAGCAAAATAGAATTTTTTGATAAATAACTCAAGATGACTAAAAATGATTAGTGGAACTTCCTCAAAAGATTGTCACAATAGGCAACTATGACATTAAATCTTGTTATTCATGGAACAGTTTGCCATCAGTGTTAACATTACTACATTTAATTACAGAAAGTCCCACATACTTGTGTTAGTATTAATCAGGATGTTCAGTTAAAGAAATAATAGTTCAAGATCTTATTTTAAAAAAGAGGTACAATTATCTACAAAAGTTTCACCTTTAGCATACTTGAAAACTTTTCTTTCCACTTTTTCCTCTTCTGTCCACAGACTTCAATTTCTGGGGTCTCTGGAAACAAACAACCCCTCAGCAGCAGCAAAGCGAAATGCTTTGTCAACTAGCCAATTTTCTCTTTACCAAATCCTTGCCTTCTTTGCTCCCTTTACGTTAACCAAACTTCCTACCTCTGATCAGGTTTCTATTGCTTCGTAATACACCACACCAAAACTTGGAAACATAAAAACGATCATTTTATTTTGCTCTTGGATTCTGTGGTTCAGGAATTGTGACAGGAATTGTTTCTGCTCCATGAGTTGGGAAGACTCAATGGTTGGGGGCTTTAATCATCTAGAGATGTCTTCATTCACAGGTCTGCTGGTTGATGTCGGTTGTTGGCTGAAACCTCAGCTGGGGCTGCTGATCAGAGGATCTATATGTAGCCTCACCACGGGCCTGGGATTTCTCAGAGCATAGCAGCCTCAGGGTAATTGGACTCCTTACATGGCGGCTCACTACCACCACCAGTTGCCACTGAGTTGATTCCAACTCATGGTGACCCCATGTGTGTCAGTGATACTGTGCTCCATAGGGTTTTTAATGGCTTGATTTTTCAGAAGTAAATAGCCAGGCTTTTCTTCCGAGGCACTTCTGGGTGATCTTAAACCTCCAACCTTTTGGTTTAGCAGCCAAGCGTGTTAACCAGGACTCCAAAAATGAATGTCCCTGCAAACAGGGCAGAAAAGCTGCATCACCTCTTATGGCCTAGCCTCAGAAGTCACATAGCCTCATTTCTCCCTATTCTATTGGTCAATATAGTCAAAGCCTGCCCAGATAGATTCAAAGCAGAGGGGACATTTACCCTACTTCTCAATGGAAGGATGGCAAGGTCACACTGTAGAAGAGAATGTGGGATGAGAGATACTGTTGTGGCCATCTTTGAAAAATAGAATCTGTCATATTTTCCCATCTACTTATCTTGTTTAAGTATACTCTGATGTGATTTTTTTAAAAAAAAAAAAAAGAAAAAATAACCCTAGGGGACTATTATTTTACCTACGGCTCCTGAGTTCTGTTAGAGGGGAATCAAATACTCCCATCCGTATCCAACCTCAAACCTTTCTTGTTCATCACATCGGACCATTTCTTTACTATATATGAGTACTGGCAGGGAGGGAGTTTGGTCTTCTACAGACTGCTGAACCGAGAAATGATCACTCTGAGGGTAAAAGCAGTCCCTGAGCAGGCCTGGTACTATCACTTATGCCATGGTGTGGCTACCAACTGACCTGTCCCTAATAGCTAGGCCTTGGGGTTCTCCTGATGAACATAATCTCACAGGACATCTATGTCACACAAGGCTGCTCTGTGGCCATGCTGGATCAAGATAAAAATCAACACCACTGCGTAATCACATCTGAAGAGATAAAACATTAACTTTGGCCAAACCACAAAAAATGATCAAACATCCTCCTATTCTGGCTAATATGAGTGACTGCTGCGTCCTTATGAATTAGCCTCATTCTAGTCTATTGTCCTTCTAGATAAGACTAATTAAGATACCCAATCATAGAATCGCCCCATTTCCACACAAAATCCAAATCCAGAGCAAAACCTTGCTTCTTTATATCCTCCCCAAAATCACCTGACATGAGAACAAATCCCATAATGAATCTTTTCTAACTCCTACTGAGATGTCCCTGGGGTTCTGCAAGCTGTGCATTCTCCCTTGATGCAACATGTAATAAGCCCAACTTGTTCAACCACAGGTGAGTTCCTGGTGTTCTTTGGCTAGAAGGCATTGATGACTCATCTAAAGATGTTGATATCAGAGAACACATTTCTGGCCAATGTCATTTCTGATCCCCTGAACCCCAGCTTTCAGTCAGATTTTGGATTTGGAAGACAATTATATAAATTCCTGAGACCTCAAGAAGCTACTAAAATGCCCCTATAGTTAAAATATGTATATCAGATTATGTAGGTCCTCCAGGTTTCCTCCTAATCCCCTAATCAAGTACAGAAAGATTATCCCCATAGCAGTGGCAACAGCTGCCCTGCCTCCAACAGTCACAGGACCTAAAGACAATGTGGCTTCAGGCATAATGATGCCTAAGCTTCTGCTGTGGGAAAACAACAGGGATGTTGCAAATACCCGATTCCAGAACATTTCTGCCTCCTCCTCCTCTTGCCAGTGGGTTCTTCATTTTTCTTCTAATCTTATTTTCCAAAGATAAAACGTGACATTAGTTATGACAATTACCCTTTTTCCCTCCCCCTTTACACTTCTCAAGGAGCCCTGGTGGCTCAGCGTTTAAGAGCTTGGCTGCTAACCAAAAGGTCAGCAGTTTGAATCCACCAGCCGCTCTGCAGAAGAAACACATGGCAGTCTGCTTCTATAAAGATTACAGCCTCAGAAACTGTCCGGGGCAGTTCTACTCGTTTAGGGCCGCTATGAGTCGGAATTGACTCCACAGCAGTGGGATTTACACTTCTCAATGACTTGATGCAAGGACTCTCATCCTCAGAAAAACTGTTCCAAATAAAACACAGAACTCCACAGCCTGGTGATTAAGTGCTAGACCAGAAAGCCCACTCCAGTTTAGGTTACTAACCCACCGCCATCGAGCCAATTCTGAGTCATAGCTACCCTATAGGACAGAGAACTGCCCCACAGGTTTTCAAGGTTGTAAATCTTTACAGAAGCAGACTGCCACATCTTTCTCCCACGGAGCAGCTGGTGGGTTTGAACCGCTTACCTTCTGGTTTGCAGTTGAGCGCTTTAACAACTGCGTCACGACGGTGCCTTCCACTTCAGGTTAGAGATACACAAATTTAGTTTTTCAGGGAACCAGCTGTAACTAGTGGGAAATTTGGGTTGAAAAAAATCCCATCTGAACTTGAACTTTGGTGTAATTACATGTTTGCTGTTTTGACACACATGGACCAAAATTCTCTTTAGCATCCATCTGTCCACTCTCCGGGTCCCTGAGATATTGAGTGTTCATGTGACAAAATTAAATCATTCCTATTTAGGAATCATTTAGGAAATAGTGCCGCATAGTCAAACCAATGTAAGTTCGTTATATTTCTTTTTCTCTCCCCACATTTTATAGAAAATTGTGCCACCTGTAAGACTAGGTGTGGATTAGGCAGAGATGAGAATTGGTGTGGAGGGGGAGGGATCAGTGCACAAGTATTAGTGACAGGCTCACGCACCATGTGCAAAAATTCATTAATTTTCAAGATTCATGTGTGGGAGCATCCTACTGACTCCCCTGGAATGTAAGTATGATTAGATCCTTATGATTTCCGAAACATTCAGGGCACAGGCCATCCTAACGTCTTGCTGGTCCCTGCAAAGACTCACAATAGCCCCAGGTCAGTTCATTTGGACTTTTTTTCCTGTTTTAAGTGTCTGTGTGTTTGGTTTTCAGGTTTCATTTGTTTTCTTTGTAACTTGCCTGGAAGAGATTTGGGATCCAGCTCTGATGTTTCTGAAAATGTGTCCTGGCCTTTTTCAAGCTCCTGGAAGGGGCTGAGGGTGGGTGGAACTGTGGACTGCCACCCTCCAGGAGATTGCCTTAAAGGATGGCTTCAAGATAAGCACTGGCACAGTAGGATTTTTGATTCTGTCTCTGTGCTCTAGAGTGAATAAACTGATTATTTCTCTGAGGATGGAGCAGGTTTTATTGAGGGTGGGAAAAAAAAAAAACCCACCAACCACACCTTCTCAATTCTGGCTCCTTATACTAAATTTTCTGTGTCAGACTGTTACAACTGCTTATTCATTTTTTTAAACATCAAACATAATTTTATTACTAGAAATTAGGAACACTCCCATTTTTTTGGTGAGGACACAATAAAAAACAAGTTGGGATGTGAGCTGCCTGGATATAACTCAGCAAGGAATTGGAATAGAAAATAGCTGCTTTGTGTTTTAAAAAACTTATGGTACAGGGCACTCCGACGCCTATCATTCAAGAAAAAGCTGATGCAAACCTTGCTTTGTTTAGTTCAGGAAGAGTCACCTTTGCTCAACCATCTAAAACACAAAAACAAAATCATTTTATCTCATATCTACCAGTTGCCGTAGAGTTAATTCTGACTCTTGGGATCCCATATGTGCCCGAGTAGAACTGTCCTCTATAGGATTTTCAATGGCTGATTTTTTTGGAAGTAGTTTGCCAGGTCTTTCTCCCAGGTGCCTCTAGGTGGACTCAAACCTTCAACCTTTCAGTTAGCAGCTAAGCACATTAGCCTGGGCACATTAACTGTTTGCGCCACCCAGGGACTCCATTCCATATCTAAAACAAAAAGAAAAACCCATTGCCATCGAGTCAATTTTGATTCATAGTGACCCTAAAGGACAGAGCAGAACTGCCTCATAGGGTTTCCAAGAAGCTGGTGGATACGAACTGCCAACCTTTTGGTTAGTAGCCAAACATTTAACCACTGTGCCACCAGGGCTCCAATCCATATCTACTGAGACTTAATTCAGACACGCCTGACCTGTAAGAGTATGTGCCTAGCCTTCCCTACAGATGTCCTTTCAGGCTTACTATTGTTAGTTCTGTTTAGACCAGTAGTTTTCCAGGACCCGCAGCATCAGAGTCTCCTGGTAACTTATTAGAAGTGTAAATTCCAGGGCCCACCCTAGACCAACTCAATCAGCAACTCTGTGGGTGGGACCTAGCAAACTGATGCTCACTAAAGTTTAAGAACCACTGACTTAGATTGTCTACCACACTGTTGTTTCTCTGGTAAACTAGTGACCATAGCAGCCATGTTTGATGATTCAGAAGCTTTAAAAAGTTTGCTTAGGATTTCTGGTGCGTGCACAATACCCTGCTGCGAACTCAGTTTGCTGGAAAACCAAAGACCTGGCACAGAAAATCGTTCAAATGCTTATTAGGCCATAGAGTCTGCGAGTCCTGCACTACAGTCTTACCCAGACCTATCTGCAAGGAGAGGCCTTGCTCTCAGGTGAGACCATCCCACAGAGATCCTGGAAGTGCCAGTGTGATGGGCAAAAGCTCTCACCAGAAATAAACTAGTTTAGGCCTTAAGGACTACTCAGTTCTCCAGGCAGATGCACCTGAGCTAAATGGAAGGGAACGTGCATGGGGAAAAATTGCACATAGATTTTCTCTTATTTTATATTGAAAACATATGTAAAATCACCACATCAAAGAACTGTCCCATACCCTACCCCCAGATGAGTTTGATGGTACCCTAGTAGATATTCATTTATATCTCCTTGTATTGTAACTGCCCATCTCCAAATGCAGATAGCAGTTGACATTGAGTCAACTCTGATTCATGGCGACTACAACTGTATCAGAGTAGAACTGTGCTCCATGGGGGGAGGGGGGTTCAATGGCTAATTTGTCAGAAGTAGATCGCCAGGCCCATTTTCTGAGACTCCTCTGGGTGGACTCAAATCTCCAACCTTTTGGTTAGCAGCCAAGGTGTTAACACATTTGCACCACCCAGGGACTCCAGGTAACAACTGCCAGGCTGAAAATGTCTAGAATGAAGGCTGACTAATTAATTCCTTTCCTCATCCAGAGCCTGTATGCAATATCCGACACAGAGCAAGTACTTCTCATTTGTTAAAGGAAATCAACCAACTCCTCAAGAAGAATCTGAAACCAGGGGCCCAGGTCACTACAATAAAATCATCCCGTGTAGGTACAACTCAGATGTACTGGTGCCTGGCTGATAACACGTTTTCGCCCTGCTGATTTTACCCTCCATTCATCTGTCGCCGCCTCCCCCTTAGCCCCAGCCTGTCCCCGACACCAAATAACTAGAAGATTCACACATCTCAGCGTCAACACACGCAACAAAGTTGCATATCCCTTTAATCCTACACCGACGTCAACAATTCTCGCCACCAGGTCCGTCAGTATCTCTGTTCCCCCTTGTCCTCTCCCCCTCTCACTTCCGTTCCCATACCCCTGCGAGGCGGGAGGCAGGACGCGCCTACGTGCGGTTCCTTCGCTCTCAGCCCGTAAGACGTGCTACAGACCTCCGCCTCGTCCGCTCACCCGGCGGTGGCCGACGGCCCCTGCCCTACGGCCTCCGAGAGCAGCGGCAGTGGTGGTGGCCAGACCCTCGCCCGCCAGTCGCCCCTACCAAGGGGCGGCCATGATAGAGACAAACACTACACATTTCCCAAGTGCCCACGAAGTGACGTACAACGGAGCTCCCACAATCCCTTTCGCCTCCGCTCTCCCCACCCACAACTCCAGCATTAACCCTTTCGTGTTAATTGGCCGTCGGTGCCCTCTTGGACATGGACGGCTTGGTTGGGAGTTCCAGGTAGTTATAACCCCAAAAGCACATGGTCAAACAGGTGTCTGGCTACCATTACCCTTGGAAACTACGACAGTTTTCCCTGCTCCAATCTCATGTTAGCCTCATTTTCCTGAATATTTTTAGAGAAATAGGAGATCACCCTCAGGTCTGAAAGATAACATAGCCCATTATGTTCAAGTAGGCTTTCAGCATAAAGACAAAAGATTTCATGGACTAACAACTACAACAACAGAAGAAAAGTATCAGTTTGGGTTGTTACCCAGCACTGTCATTTATCTGATAAAAGACAAGAAAGACTAGACCTATCCTCTTCAAACCAAAACCCATTGCCGTCGAATAGATTCGGACTTACAGCGACCCGATAGTCATAGTCATATACTGGACATTTTCCCAATTTGCTTGTAAGTTGACTTGCAAGCTTATCAGTCATTTAAAATAGGAGCTAACTTATTTCGGTAAACAGTGGTCCATGATAATGCTGGACCAACCTAAACTCTCAATTTGCAGTTTCTGAGCTGTTCACCTTGAACCAGTGTCCATTCTATTCTCCATGCTCCGTCTCATTTTGGTTCTTGTCTCACTCTTTAAATGCATACTGCAATGGTAAAGAGCATAGACTTTGAAAACCTAACTTTCTGGTTTTGAATCCCCACTTGCCACTATCAAACCATGAAATCTTGGGTGTCATCATTTTCTAGTGCCGCTTTTATAGAAATATCACAATTGGGTGGCTTTTGTCAAAAACCTAAATTGCTTAGAGAAACACCAAAAAGTAGTGTAACAGAATATATTTATTGTGAGTAGATATGAATCAGGAAAGGCTCTCCTAAGAGCGGACAGTGAAAGCAGGTTATATAGGTCATTGTTATGTTGATTTCTCAAAAAGATAGCATCAAAGCACAGGGCAGGTTACAGAAACAGACACCAAGGACATGCCATGCATCTTAAAACAGCCTCTAGTCAGACCCTGGAGTTCCTCCTTTTCAAAGCTGACTGCACATAATTTTCCAAAAGAACCCAATGCTTAAGGCAAAATGCTCTCCGCTAAGCTGCTTACTAAGCTATTGGTTTGACCTGAAGGTGACTCCAGGGAACCAGTTTCTTCAAGGTTCAGAGAGACACCTAAGAGTGGATAGACTGTGTGGGTCACCCCAGTTCCATGAACTTAGAAATCTGGATTCCAGGAGAATCAAAATGATTGTATCACTTTAAAGAATAGTATCTTAGCTTTCTAGTGCTGCTATAACAGAATACCACAAGTGGACGGCTTTAACAAAGAGAAATTTATTCTCTCGCAGTCTAGGAGGCTAGAAGTCCAAATTCAGCGCGCCAGCTCCAGGGAAACGCTTTCTCTTTCTGTTGGCTCTGGAGGAAGGTCCTTGTCATTAATCTTCCCCAGTCTAGGAGCTTCTCTGTGCAGGAACCTCGGGTCCAAAGGATGCTCTCTGCGCTCATTGCTGCTGTCTTGGTGGTATGAGGTCCCCCACAAGCGGCACTGGGGAGTGAGTGTTCCCTACGCTACATTTCCTGTGCCCCACTTGGGGGTGGGGATTCGGCCCTGGGCTCTTCCCTGTTCACTCGCCCTTACTGAGGGAATCCTGGTTAGTTTGTTTTCCTCTGCTGACTAACATGCTTAAATTCAGCAGGTCACCACATCTGATCTGAGGTCGTGGGCTCAATCAGGACTTGGGCCCCCCATGTCTCTGTTTGCTTCCCTCTTTTATATCTCAAAAGAGACTGGTTTAAGACACAATCCAATCTTGTAGATTGAGTCCTGCCTCATTAACATAACTGCTGCTAATCCCATCTCATTAACATCATAGCGGTAGGATTTACAACACATCAGATGACAAAATGGTAGGCAATCACACAATACTGGGAATCATGGCCTAGTGAAATTGATACACATATTTTTGGGGGACACAATTCAATCCATGACAAACAGAAATCTATTTTCTCACAGGTTAGGAAGCTAGAAATCCAAATTTAACATGAGGATCTAGGGGTAGGACTTTCCTTGTCTATTTCAGTTTATGGTAGCCAGAGATCCGGGGCTTGTAGATTCATCTGCCTTCTTTGTCTTCAAATAGCATCGGTCTCCTTCCTTCTGTATGTGCTTGCTCCTATGTCTAATCTGCTCTTTTTAAAACTCAGTAGTGGTTAGGGTTAGGAAACACCCTACACTGATACATCCTAATTAACATAACAAAGGAAACACTATTCCCAAACGGAATTACATCCACAGGTATGTTGTTGTTGTTAGGTGTCATGAAGTAGGTTCAGACTCATAGTGACCCTGCGTACAACAGAAGGAAACGCTGCCTGGTCCTGCGCCATGCTCACAATCGTTGTTATGCTTGAGCCCATTGTTGCAGCCACTGTGTCAGTCCATCTCCTTGAGAGTCTTCCTCTCTTCTGCTGACCCTCTACTTTACCAAGCATGATGTCCTTGTCCAGGGGACTGATCCCTCCTGATAACATGTCCAAAGTAAGTGAGACGAAGTCTCGCCATCTTCACTTGTAAGGAGCGTTCCAGCACAGTATGCACAGGTTAGGGGTTAGGATTCCAGCACATATGTTTGGGGAGACACTGGACAAATGATTTGAGCACTCTATTCCTTGTCTTCCTCATGTATAGAATGGATATAAAAATAGTACCTACCTCTAGGGTTGTAGTTAGATCTTTAAAAGTTCACATGTGAGAAGAAGCACCTAAAACATTGCCTGGCACGGAGTTAAGCAGTATATTGAAATAGAAATTATAATTATTGGCTTGGATGTTAATTCCTTCTCATGTAAAACCTCTGGCTAATAAATAATAATAATGGCTAACATTTGCACGTCTATGTACCAGACACTTTGCTAACTGTTTTAAACCCTTTGTTTTGTTTAATCCTCACAATAACTTTGGTGATAGTTACAAATATTATCCTCCTGTCATGGATTGAATTGTGTCCCCCCAAAATATCTGTCAACTTGGCTAGGCCATGATTCCCAGTATTGTGTTTATATTGTCCACCATTTTGTCATATGATGTGATTTTCCTATGTGTTGTAAATACTATCTCTATGATGTTAATGAGGTGGATTAGTGGCAGTTATGTTGATGAGGCAGGACTCAATCTACAAGATTAGGTTGTGTCTTATGCTAATCTCTTTTGAGATATAAAAGAGAGAAGTGATCAGAGAGACAAGGGGACCTCATATCACCAAGAAACAAGAGCCAGGAGAATAGCATGTCCTTTGGACCTGGGGTCCCTGCACTGAGAAACTCCTTGACTGGGAAAGATTGATGACAAGAACCTTCCTCCAGAGCCAACAGAGAGATAAATCCTTTCCCCAGAGCTGACGCCCTGAATTTGGACTTCTAGCCTCCTAGACTGTGAGAGAATAAATTTCTCTTCGTTAAAGCCATTCACTTGTGGTATTTCTGTTATAGCAGCACTAGATAACTAAGATACCTCCCCTCCCTTCTTTTTTTTTAAAGGAGCTAAGAAAGCTCACTTCAGTCAGATAGGAGATTAACTCAATAACTTGCTTGTGGTCACAGAGCTAGAAAGAATTGGAGCCAAGATGTCAACTAGATCTGTCTTGTTACCTTTCAAATATCACTGAGGAAAAAGGCTGTACATTCTTTTCAAGTGTTCTTTTCTTTTTTTTTTTTTTCCTAAGAGTTGCTTCAATAGCCATGCAGGTCAGGAAGGCTGGGTTCTCCTCAGAGGCAGAAGCGCAGCAGGTAATAAAGCAGGGATCTCTCCCTTGAAGGCTGGCAGCAAATGGGATGGCTAAAATATCAGTGGTCATAATCAGCTTACTTATTGCCCCCACTGTGCCACATAGCCCCCATTACTGCCTGTACTATGTGAGGCCACAGGATAAAGTTGCAGGATCCTTACCTCATCTCGCCATTCTGTAAAGCTTGGATATTATCAAAGATTTTGCCTATTTGAGGACAGTGCTGTAAAAAGAAAAAAATCTGACAAATAAGTCAATTAGAGTTAAAAGGTTTTATTGGGCAGAAAAAATTGCTTGTGAACAGGGAGCACTCCTCCGAAGAGATGAGCTTGTCACATTACAATTTTAATTAGCTTGTATACAGTATAAACTGTTAAGAGGTTTCCCAAAAGGGAAATTTAAAGTACAGTGAAAGCTGTGAGAGCTAGAACTAGAGGGAACTGCCTTGTTTTTCCAGGTCTTGCAAGTTTTCTGCCTTTGACAGTACAGGTTCCAGTTTTCACAGATTTTACTGTAATTGGTTGTCACTCACTTAATTGGCAGGAGGTGGCTTGGATTGGCTTATTAAGTTTTCGTGTCTGCGTTCTATAGCTATGGCTTATCTAATTATTTAAAGTTTTCCCAGAACAGTCTTTATTACAAGTTTTTAATTTCTATGAAGGGTTAAGAGTTAAGTTTAAACAGGAGAGAGGGGCGTTTTCTTAAACAGTAGCAAAAGACACTTCAATAGTATATTCTGACTCCAGCCAAAGTGGTAGTATTTATAATTTCCATATTAGCAGTCCCCTGGAGCTAGGTATTACTACCTCAGCCCAAGGGCATAGGGAAATTCCCTCTTTCCAAGATTAAAACAAAAAAGGAATTCCCTTCCTTTCCTCAGAGCCTGTAGTACCCGGGATCTTGCTCCACACTTCTCTCACTTCTCACCTTATCCTCAGCCAGTCGACAATGTTTTCAGAGGAAGGACTGGCAATGGTGAAGGAGCAGGGGAGGGAGGAGGAGGAAAATCCTCATGTTTGCTGAAGGTAGATCTAGGACTGCCTTGTCTCACCCTTGTACCACTTTCGTAGTTCCCTGCCCCTCTCCTTCATTCCCCCTTGGTACTTCAGAACTCTAGAACTTGGGCTTGAGTTGCAGAGGAATCAATTTCTTGCCTTTTGTTTTCCTCCAACATCCAGCAGTAACACTGATATCTGGGCTTGATCTACTTAAAGTGGCGAAATTTGAAAATAAAAAGGAGAAGGATAGCATGGGAAGGCTTTTTACTGAATTATCCCCGTCTTTTCTAGCTGTCAAATTATTAGAAAATGTCAGCGTAGAGGTAAAGTTGCGAGAAGCCCAGTTACAAATGCCAGGAAAGATAGAAATCCAGGAGCAAAGCAAAAAGTGTTGGCAGAGGAAAGACAAACAGAAAAGGTGTTTCTAGGGCCAGCAGAAGTAAAGAAAAGGGAAGATTGAGGAGTGGGTCTCAGACACAAACTATCGACCCCTGGCCCTTACAGCTCCTTTCACCCCAAACCCCATTCCAGAGATTTCATCTGCCTTAAATTCTCCAAACCAACCCAGTTCCTTCACCACTGGGCACCTTGCCCTGATCACAGCAGCCACCACCAGCTGCCACTGCTTAGCAAAGGAGGTAGTTGAGGGAAGAGGGTGTTCCTAAACCCAATGCCAGAAAGGGAGATGTGTCCCTAGCAACCCTAGTTGTCCTCTAAACATATTATTTTAGAAACAGTGTCATGCATGGTTTAGGCATTCAGGTTCTGCAGTGTTTTCAGTAGTATGCTTCAGTTATATTATAGGTTTCTTAAGGGTTGATCTGGTGTGGTGCGATGGATTGCTTTTGTGTGGCGTTTCTCGCCATTGTCTTGTAACTTCCACCCAGGTGATTGGGCAGGACTGTGAAGACGGGGTAATTGTGGCCCACCAAAGGGATTGGTCAGTTTTGCAATCCTGCTAAGCTTAAAAGAGAGCTAACTCCAGAGCAAAGAGAGGATTCCACCGCCACCAAGGAAGAACAGCCAGGACTGGAGAGTGTGTCCTTCCCTGCACTGAGAAGCTCCCAGAACCAGGAGACAGAGAGAGAGAGAGAGAGAATGGGAATTCCAGAACACTTAATTGTGCTCATGAGGAACCTGTACATAGACCAAGAGGCAGTTGTTCGAACCGAACTAAGGGATACTGTGTGGTTTAAAGTCAGGAAAGGTGTGCGTCAGGGCTGTATCCTTTCACCATACTTATTCAATCTGTATGCTGACCAAATAATCCGAGAAGCTGGACTATATGAAGAAGAAAGGGGCATTGAGATTGGAGGAAGACTTATTAACAACCTGCTTTATGCAGATGGCACAGCCTTGCTTGCTGAAAGTGAAGAGGACTTGGAGCACTTACTGATGAAGATCAAAGACCACAGCTTTTAGTGTGGATTGAACCTCGACATAAAGAAAATAAAAATCCTCACAACTGGACCAATAAGCAACATCACGATAAACGGAGAAAAGACTGAAGTTGTCGAGAATTTGTGGGGATGGGACCATGCAAATAAGGTGTATGGAACCCTAAGGAGAGTATTGGTCAGTTTTGCCATTCCACTCGGCTTAAAATGAGCTATCCCAGAGTCGGAAAGGGGGGACCTCACTACCCAGGGTCACTGTGCTGAGAACCTCCTAGACCAAGAAGACAGGGAGAGAGTGCTGTAACACTGGACATGGCACAAGATGGCGAAAAGAGGTGGCAGAGAAATGGCAGCAGCAGAACCAGGAGACTGGTGCAAGACGCCACAGTGGTCTTCCCAGCCCACGAAGCAAGGCAGTTACAGCGGGTGTGCCAACCCATGGAGCAAGAGAACTAAGCGCCTTCAGGCAGAAGCCTCCCTGGCAAAGTAGGGTGCCCCTGGGCACTTATTGACAAAGCTGAAGAGCTTTGTAACACTTGCCTGAGCAGGGCAGATGCTGGTTCAGGGGCTGAAGGACTGAGGACCAGAGAGAGGACTGCCTGCAGGCACAGCTGAGAAGAGGCTGTCCTGGTCGAAGAACTGTATCCTGAATTGTTCCTGGTCCTGAATAGTAACCCATTACTTCCCTAATAAACCTCATAACTGAGTATTGTCTGTGAGTTCTGTGTGGCCATTGCAACAAATTATTGAACACAGCAGAGAAGTAGAGAGTACCATGGGAAGGATAGCTGGTGCCAGATTTGGTAAAAAGTTTGGAGAGAGGAGGTATGTCTGACCTCTGCCTCATAAGAATCAGCCTTGGGCTGATGCTGATGCTGACTGTCTCTTTTTCCCCTTGTGAAATTAGATGAGGAGGTCAGAGGCCTCCACTACACTATTTTTACAGTTGTTATTAAGAAACTCGTTATGTTTCTATCATATAAAAGAAACACAAATGTAGGCAGTTCAATATTGTTATGGTGGTTCCTTTCATCTTTCTGCTGTCTTCCAAGCTCAAGCTCTGCCTTCCAAACTCAGAGTTGCCTCAATGTGTCAATTTGGTTGCTGTAGCTCCAGCCATCACATCCATGTCCTAGGCAAGGATAATGAGAAAGAGGGCAATGTAAAATGGCCTTCCAGCTTAAGACAGCATCATACCTCATACCCTTGTGTACACACCTCCCCTCCAGCACCCCATGTGTGCATGTGCACACACACATATGCAATTATGGAGCTTCCTAGGAAGTCTCACCCAACAACTTCTGCCCACATACCATTGGCCTATATTAGTCATATGGGCACTCCTATCTGCAGAGGAGGCTGGGAAATTAAGTTTTTTCAGCTAGGCACATGGCCATCTCCCAACAAAATTAGTATTTTATTACTTAGAAGACAAGAAAAGGTATGTGATAGGCAACTAGCAGACTCTGCCACAGTTATTTAAACACATCCATTTCCTTACCTAGATTGTAAATTTTAGAGTATGTCACATCTTTTTTGTGTTTCCAGGGCCTAACACAGTACAAGAGTATACACTCAAAGGATGTTTATTTCCCAAAGGAAGAATGAATGGAAATCTCAGCTAATTATGGGTTAGAAGGAGGAAAGTCAAAGAAAGGCCTAAAGTAGTGAACATTATTATTCACGTATTTATTTCAACCAGTATTAATTGATCACCCAAGTCCATGCCAGGGCTTGTGCTAGCACTGAAGAGTAAGAGCTGAATAATTCATGGTACCTGGCTTGAAGAAGGAGGTGGAGTGAGGTTGGGAGATGACAGAAAGGCATATACAAGTAGTCCCCAACTTATGATGTTTTCGAGTTACGACAAACTACACTTATGACAGCCCGTTTTTGGTTTTGTACATCTTATCATTATAACATTACAGTGAAAGAATTAGCTGGAGTTTTTCCTAAATACATCAGGGGCTTCAGTTGCTTGAAAACATGGACCCAAACACTGATCGCTTTGATAAAGTTGATAGGCAGATTTGGGAAGCAATGAAATATTACCACAAAATATATGAAGAAAAAAAAAGGAAAGGACCATACAGACAACTCTCACTAATTTTCTGACTAGAAATGCCATCCCCATTCCCAGGGATAAGCCAGATAATCCAGAACTTTCCACAAGTGGAGTTTTTACTGCAACTAGCAAAATGCCAACATTGTCCAACTCTTCTTAATCATTGGAGTAAATGTTTATGAATTGTGTATTTTTATATATGTATGTATTTTGTTCTGTTGTACATAGGGTCACTATGAGTCAGAACCGACTCGATGGCACCTAACAACAACACAACATGTATTAAAATACACCTATAAGTATATATGTATATATGTGTCTTAGTCATCTAGTGCTGCTCTAACAGAAATACCACAAGTGGATGGTTTTAACAAAGAGAAATTCATTCTCTCACAGTCCAGTAGACTACAAGTCCAAATTCAGGGAGTCAGCTCCAGGGGAAGGCTTTCTCTCTCTGTTGGCTCTGGAGGAAGGTCCTTGTGATGCATCAGTCTTCCCTTGGTCTGGGAGCATCTCAGCGCAGGAACCTCAGGTCCACAGGACACGCTTTGCTCCCAGCACTGCTTTCTAGGTGATATGAGGTTCTCATGTGTCTCTGCTCGCTTCTCTCTTTTATATCTCAATTGAGATTGGATTAAGACGCTGTCTAATCTTGTAAACCTCATCAGCATAACCTCATCACAGTGATAGAATTTACAACACATAAGGAGATCACATATAATCTCATCATAGTGATAGAGTTTACAGCACATAAGGAAATCACATCAGATTACACAATCATATGATACTGGGAATCATGACCTAGCCAAGTTGCTACACACATTTTGGGGGACACAATTCAATCCATGACAATATGTAATATTTCTAACCCCCAAAGACAAATAGAGATCATATTTATAAAGATACTGATAATAAAAGGCAATAGTAATGAAAACTAAAAAAAAAATGAGGTATTCGACTTACTTCAGAACTGACTTACCTCGGAGTCGTCGGAAGGGAACCCCAACGTGTAAGTCGGGGACTACCTATACAAGTAAGCAGGCAACTTCAGGGAAATGGTATAGGAGCACAGAGAAAGGACACTGAATCCACTTTTGTGACGTTAGGAAGTTTCAAGTGTATTATTCATGGGAACCATAGTGTCCCAGTACACTAACAAATTAGGTTGCAGTTATACGGGTTAAAAAAAAAAAAAAAACACACCGTTGCTGTGGAGTCAGTTCTGACTTACGGCGACCCGATGTGTTGCAGAGTAGAACTGCTCCATAGGGTTTTCTTGGCTGTAATCTTTATGGAAGCTGATCATCAGGTTTTTCTTCCTTGCCGCTGCTGGGTGAGTTTGAACCGCCAACCTTCAGGTTTACAGACGACCGCAAACCATTTCCGGCACCCAGAAACCTAATTATATGGGTATAGCTCAGACAATCTTAAGCGTTAAATCAGGTTGGTGGTGCAGTTACCCCAATTAATGATGACAATCTCTCATCTCCTCCCTGCAAACAGCTATATTGTGGCCTATTCAACCAAGTCATATTTAGATAGCTAAAAAATACCCCCCAACAATCCAGAGAACACTTCTTCCCTTTCCACTGAGACCATGTCGAAGCATGTCTGACTTGATCGCTCTGCAATAAAAAATATAAGAATTACTTACTATGCAGAAACCCTGGTAGCGCAGTGGTTAAGCAGCTTGGCTGCTAACCGAAAGGTCAGCGATTTGAACCCATGCAGGGAGAACCTGCGGATCTGGCAATCTGTTCCCGTAAAGATCGTTGTTGTTATTGTTAGGTGCCATCAAGTAGTCCTGACTCATAGTCAGAATCGACTGGACGGCAATGGGTTTTGGTTTGATTTATGAACAATCTAAAGGTCCCTAGGTGGTGCAAATGGTTTGCACTCCACTGTTAACCTAAAGGTTTGTGGTTTGAACCCACCCAGTGGTACTGCAGAAGAAAAGGCCTGGAGATTTGCTTCCATTAAGATTACAGGCAAGAAAACCCTATGGGGCAATTCTATTCTGCAACACACGGGGTCGCCACGAGTCAGAATCGATTGGACAGCAACTAAACAACAACAAAAACATGAGCAATCTTGGGAGAGAGGTACAACTTATAAGCAAGGTAATGAAATATATTTTTGCTAAGGGAAAAAGATAATAGTTTTATCCTAAAGTGAAATGACTGGTTGTTCCAGAATACAGAATGGCAAAGGACAAAACTTGACAGGATATATAAAGTAATGGAAAGGGAATGTTATTTACCTAATAGTATAGTATGTGCAAATAAGGAGTCTGAGAAGCCATGAAATGTGCTATAATCTTAGCAGTTTCCTCATTTTTGATGAGTTTAATTCTTTGGTTTACTGTGTATTTCATCACCTACACTATGAAGGGTTATTTTGTGTAATCTGCTTAGATAGAAAAGATTGCATGTTTTACCAGAAAAATGTTCCATGCTTTATGCTTAATTTATTATGCCTTTTTACGCAAAGCTTTCTCACGTAAAAAGCTAAGGTTCTTGATAATCATGTTACCTTACATGTTTATTTTTAAATGCTTTATTGTCACTTTCAAATGAGTAGCCACATATTGTTTCTCAGTCACCCACAATCGAATCTTAAGTGTTCAAATCTACCGACAACTTTTTTTTCTCTTGACAACTTTTTTTTTATTATTGTACTTTAGGTGAAGGTTTACAGAACAAATATTTTCTCATTAAACAGTCAGTACACATATTGTCTTATGACATTGGTTAACAACCCCACGACGTGTCAACCCTCTCCCTTCTTGACCTTTTTTTTTGTGAAAATATACATAGCCAAAGATACACCATTTCAAAAATTTCTGCATGTAGAATTCAGTGACATCAATTACGTTCTTCCAGTTGTGCTGCTATTCTCACTTTAGATGAAGGTTTACAGAACAACATAGTTTCTTATTAAACAGTTACTACACATGTTGCCCTATGACAATTGTTAACAACCCCACTACATGTCAACACTCTCCTTACTCAACCTTGGGTCCCATATCACCAGCTTTCCTGTCCCCTTCTGCCTTCTAGTCCTTGTCTCTGGACTGCTATGCCTCATTAGTCCTGTTTTGTTTTATAGGGCTGTCCAATCCCCGGCTGAATGGTGAACCTCGGAAGTGACTTCACCACTGAGCTAAAAGGGTGTCTGGAGGCCAGACTCTCAGGTTTTCTCCAGTCTCTTCCAGGCCAGTAAATCTGGCATTTTTTTTTTTAATGTTGATAGTAATATTTATTGTAATTTTTTTTTATTACTTTTTTTTTTATTGTACTTCAGGTGAAGGCCCACAGAACAAAGAGTTTCTCATGAAACAGTAGTACACATGTTGTTTTATGACATTGGTTAACAACCCCAGAACATATTAACCCTCTAACTTCTCAACCCTTTTTTTTTTTTTGGTGAAACTACACATAGCCAAAGATACACCGTTTCAAAAATTTCTACATGCACAGTTCAGTGACATTGACTACGCTCTTCCAATTGTGCTGCTACTCTCACTTTAAATGAAGGCTTACAGAACAAAATAGTTTCTCATTTAACAGTTAGTACACATGTTGCCCTATGACAATGGTTAACAACCTCACAACACATCAACACTATCCTTACTCAAACTAGGGTTCCCTATCACCAGCTTCCCTGTCCCCTTCTGCCTTCTGGCCCTTGTCCCTGGACTGCTGTACCTCATTAGTCCCATTTGGTTTTATGGGGCTGTCCACTCCCAGGCTGAACGGTAACCTCGGAGATGACTTCACCACTGAGCTAAAAGGGTGTCTGGGGGCCATACTCTCGGGGTTTCTCCAGTCTCCTTTAGGCCAGTAAATCTGGTCTATTTTTTTTTTTTTGTGAGTTAGAATTATGCTCTACATCCTTCTCCAGCTCTGTCCAGAACCCTCTGTTGTGATCCTGGTCAGAGCAGTCAGTGGTGGTAGCCGGGCACCATCTAGCTGTACTGGACTCAGTCTGGTGGAGGCCTTGGTAGCTGTGGTCCATTAGTCCTTCAGACTAATCTTTTCCTTGTATCCCGTTTTCTTCATTCTCCCTTGCTCCCGAAGAGGTGAGACCAGTGGAGTATCTGAGATGGCTGCTCACAGGCTTTTAAGACCCCAGATGCTACTCACCAAGGTAGAATGTAGAACATTGTCTTTCTAAACTGTACTATGCCAACTGAGCTAGTTGTTCCCAGACAGCATGGTCCCCACAGCCCTCTGCCCAGCAATTCAGTCCCTCCGGGAGTTTGAATGTGTCTGTGGAGCTTCCATGACCTTCCCTTGTACAAGTCATGCTGTCTTCCCCAGTATTGTGTACTGTCTTACCCTTCACCAAAATTACTACTTATCTATTTTCTATTTAGTATTTCCCGCCCACCCCTCCCATCCCTAGTAACCAACAAAATTGTTACTTTTTGTGTGTGAACTTTTTCATGAGTTTTTACAAAAGAGGTCTCATACGATATTTGTCCTTTTGTGATTGACTTATTTCACTCAGCATAATGTCCTCCAGTTTCATCCATGTTATGAGATGCTTCACAGATTCATCATTGTTCTTTCTCGTTGCATAATACTCTGTTGTGTGTATGTACCATAGTTTGTTTATCCATTCATCTGTTGATGGGCATCTAGGTTGTTTCCATCTTTTTGCTGTTGTGAACAATGCTGCCATGAATATGGGTGTGCATATGTCTATTTGTGTGACAACTCTTATTTCTCTAGGATGTATTCCTAAGAGTGGGGTTGCTGGATCGAATGGTATTTCTATTTCTAGCTTTCTAAGGAAGTGCCATATCATTTTCCAAAATGGTTGTATCATTATGCATCCCCACCAGCAGTGCATAAGAGTTCCGATCTCCCCGCAGCCCCTCCAACATTTGTTATTTGCAGTGTTTTTGATTCGTGCCAGTAATGCCGGGGTGAGATGGTATCTCATTGTGGTTTTAATTTGCATTTCTCTAATGGCTAGTGATCGTGAGCATTTCCTCATGTGTCTGTTGGCCGCTTGAATGTCTTCTTTGGTGAAGTGTCTGTTCATTTCCTTTGCCCATTTTTAAATTGGATTATTTGTCTTTTGTTGTAGAGGTGTTGGATTCTCTTGTAGATTATGGAGATTAGACCTTTGTCTGACTTGTAATGTCCAAAAAGTTTTTTCCAGTCTATAGGTTCTCTTTTTACTGTTTTGATGAAGCCTTTTGAATAACATCGGTGTTTGATTTTTAGAAGATCCCAGTTATCTAGCTTATCTTCTGGAGTTTGTGTGTCGATGGTTATGGATTGTATCCTGTTAATGCCGTGTATTAGGGCCTTTAGCGTTGGTCCTATTTTTTCTTCTATGAACTTTATAGTTTTTTGCTTTATGTTTAGGTCTTTTATCCATTTAGAATTAGTTTTTGTATATGGTGTGAGGTATGAGTCCTGTTTCATTTTTTTGCAGATGGATATCCAGTTTTGCCAGCATGCTTTGCTAAAAAGATTGTCTTTTCCCATTCTGATGGACTTTGGGCCCTTGTCCGAAGATCAGGTGACTGTAGATGGATGGATTTACATCTGTGTTCTCAATTCTGTTCCATTGGTCAATGTCTCTGTTGTTGTACCAGTACCAGGCTGTTTTGACTACTGTAGCTGTATAGGAGGCTCTGAAGTCAGGTAGCGTGAGTCCTCCTACTTTATTCTTCTTCTTCAATAGTGCTTTACTTATTCAGGGCTTCTTCCCTTTCTGTATAAAGTTAATGATTAGTTTTTCCATGTCTTTGAAGAATGTTTTTGGTATTTGGACCAGGATTGCATTTTATCTGTAAATTGCTTTGGGTAGAATTGTCATTTTCACAATGTTGAGTCTACTTATCCTTGAGCATGGTATGTTTTTCCATTTATGTAGACCCCTTTGGGTTTCTTGCAGTAGTGTTTTATAGTTTTCTTTGTATAAGTATTTTACATCCCTGGTTAGATTTATTCCTAAGTATTTATTTTTTTAGGGGCTACTATAAATGGTATTGTTTTCCTTTTCATCATACTCTTTATTGGTGTATAGGAATCCAACTGATTTTTGTATGTTTTCTTGTATCCTGCTACTCTGATGAATCTTTCTATTAGTTCCAGTAGATTTCTCGTGGAGTCTTTAGGGTTTTGTATGTATAGTATCATATCATCTGCAAACAGGGACAGTTTAACTTCTTCATTACCAATTTGGATGCCCTTTATTTCTTTTTCTTGCCTTATTGCTCTCGCTAGAACTTCAGCACAATGTTATATAAGAGTGGTGATAAAGGGCATCCTTGTCTTGTTCCTCCTCTTGACAACTTTTGATTTCTTTTCCTTCCTAAGATTGAATCCTAAATCCAAAATGAATTAAATAACTTTCAGTATATCTTCTTCAGCTTAAATTATCTTTGAGATTTTCCCATGGGCCCCTGGAAAATCACAAGGACACATTCTGTCACCTTATAAAAAGAGAAGTGCTAGAAACGATTATTTATTTGATATGTTACTATTGATGAGTTGCATGGGAAGAGTGGTCAAATCAGAAGAGATACTCAGCCTAACCTAGATGAAATTTGTATGGGTAAAATGTTATTAATATAAATATTTTGGAAATTGTATAGCAAGCCAAGCCCATTGCCACTGAGTAGAACTGCCCTATAGAGTTTCCAAAGGGCGTCTGGTGGATTTGAACTGATGACCTTTTGGTTAGCAGCCATAGCACTTAACCACTACGCCACAAGGGTTTCCAGAAATTGTATGCTACATGGAAAATACTGAGAGATTTCTCAGTGTCCTCGCTCTCCATGATATTTCTAGTTATCAGAGTCCTGGTGGTGCTTTGCCTAAGAATATTAGGCAATAACAGTATAGTGTTATTGGTCATAATTCAGTTATTATTTTAAATTTTATGTTGGCCACAACCTTACTTTTTAGTTTTAATCTAGCATCTTCTAGACCAGTGATTTGCAACTAGGGGTGATGTCATGGTTTGAATTATGTCCCCCCAAAAATGTGTGTATCAATTTGCCTGGGCCATGATTCCCAGAATTGCGTGGTTGGCCCCCATTTTGTGATTGTAATTTTATGTTAAAGAGGATTAGGGTGGGATTGTAATACCACCTTTACCCAGGTCACATCCAGTGTAAAGGGAGTTTCCCTGGGTTGTAGCCTGCACCACCTTTTATCTCTCAAGAGATAAAAGGAAAGGGAAGCAAGCAGAGAATTGGGGACCTCATACCATCAAGAAAGCAGTGCTGGGAGCAGAGTGCGTCATTTTGACAGGGGTCCTTGCACCAAGAAGCTCGTAGTCTGGGGGAACACTGATGAGAAGGCCGAGAGAGAGAAAGCCTTCCCCTGGAGCTGGCACCCTGAATTTGGACTTTTAGCCTACTTTACTGTGAAGAAATAAATTTCTCTTTGTTTAAGCCATCTACTTGTGGTATTTCTGTTGTAACAGCACTAGATGACCAAGACAGAATTTGGTACCAGGAGTGGGGTGCTGCTCTAACAGATACCTAAAATGTGGAAGTGGTTTTAAAACTGTGAATGTATAGACGTGCAGCAGTGACAGAGGAGCAGCAGCGGCAGAGAAACGGCAGTGGCAGAGAACAAACAGCAGCAGAACCAGGAGACCGGTGAAAGACGGCACTGGAGCTGACCCACGGAGCAAGAGAGCTGAATGCCTGTGAGCAGGAGGCTTCCTGGCGGAGTGGGGTGCCTCTGGCACTTATCAGTGGAGCTAGGCTTGCCGACCCAGGGAGCCACAGAGCTGAGTGCCTGTGCACAGGAGGCTTCCTGGCAGAGTGGGGTGCCTCCAGGCACTTACTGGTGGTGCTACCAAGCTTTGGAACACTTGGCCCAGCAGGGCAGATGCGGGCATGAGGCCCGGGGGCCAAGAGGCCACAGGAAACAGAAGCAGAAGCTGGAGAGACAAGGGACACAAGAAGCTGAGCTGCCTGGGTCTCGAAAGGTATGGCCATGACCTCAGGGGTTTCAAAGGGTGGAGGTATAGCCGCTGGTGTTTCTAAGGGTGGAGTTGTTACTCCGATGGAGTAGGACAATGGTGTGCCTAAAGCCAAGGGAGCAGAGTTGCTGTCCCAGTGGGCCTGGAAGGCTGAGCTGAAGCCCAGGGCTGAGGAGCCTCCACTCAGAATCTGGAGAGTGTGACCAATACCTAGAGTCTGGAGGGCAGGGCTATTGTGTAAATTGTCTCAGAGAACAGAGGATGATTTTCAAAGCCTAGAGAGCTAATGTAATGTGTTCTGCTGACTTATTTGGTGCCTGTTATCCCTTCTTTCCCTCCAGTTTCTCCCATTTGTAATGGAAATGTCTAGCTTGTGCCCGTTCTGCCATTGTACTTTTGGAAGTAGATAACTTGTATTCTAGATTTCACAGATGAAGAGGAATTTTTGGATTTTGGACTTGGAGTTAAGACTTTTTCTATGTTATGATGGAGTGAATATGTTTTCCATGTTGCAAGGATGTGATTTTTGGGGGGCCGAAGGGTAGAATGTCATGGTTTGAATTATGTCCCCCCAAAAATGTGTGTATCAATTTGTCTGGGCCATGATTCCCAGAATTGTGTGGTTGGCCTCTATTTTGTGACTGTAATTTTATGTTAAAAGAGGATTAGGGTGGAATTGTAACACCACCTTTACCCAGGTCACATCCAATGTAAAGGGAGTTTCCCTGGGGTGTATCCTGCACCACCTTTTATCTCTCAAGAGATAAAAGAAAAGGGAAGGGAGCAGAGAACTGGGGACCTCATACCATCAAGAAAGCAGTGCCAGGAGCAGAGCACGTCCTTTGGACAGGGGTCCCTGCACCAAGAAGCTCCTAGTCCGGGGGAACACTGACGAGAAGGCCAAGAAAGAGAGAAAACCTTCCCCTGGAGCCGACACCCTGAATTTGGGCTTTTAGCCTACTTTATTCTAAGGAAATAAACTTCTCTTTGTTAAAACCATCCACTTGTGGTATTTCTGTTATAGCAACACTAGATGACTAAGACAGGTGAACATCAGACTTAACTATGGAGTCTTATTAAAATACAGATGTTTAGAACCTGCTCCAAATTTACTGAATCGCTTTACTTAATAGTCTCTCTGTATATATTTTTCCTGAATGCTTGGTGTATTTGTGGTAGAGTATATATATTATATCTCTGGATCATTATGTTATATCTCAAGATTTTTTCCTTTATAAAAATTATATTCATTCTTTTTTGGAAATCAGATACAACATTCACTTTCCTCTTTGAAAATAGGCTTAATCATTTTCCTTACAGGCACTTTGTCTAAAGTTTTGTGATTTGGCTTTATTATTGGAATTGTCTCTGACATCACCCAGTGTCCATTCTGGGCCATTGGTTTGTTCTCTAGGAAAGGGGATCAGTAAATAATTTAATTCTAGAAAGAAAACAACAACAACAGCAGGTCCTGATTCAAGAACTGTTTCTTCTCTCCTCAGGCCTCTGCATTTCATGCTTTATAAGAGGCCCAGAAAGTAGAGCAAATCCGACATGCTCTACTTCAGAGACTAGCAAGCAGTTTAGACAATGTCAATATAATGGGCTGAATGATGACTCCCAAAAGATCTGTCCATTTCCTAATCCCTGGAACCTGTGAATATTACCTTATAAGGTAAAATAGTGAATATTTTCTTATATGGCAAAAAAAAAAAAGTGATTAAGTTAAGGATTTTGAGAGAAGGAGTTTATCCTGGATTATCCAGGTGGGCCCTAAACCCAATGGCAAGTGTCCCTATAAGAGTGAGGCAGAGGGATATTTTACAGACACACAGAGAAGGTGATATGAAGATGGAGGCAGAGATTTCAGCGATGTGGCCACAAGCTCAGGAATGCTAGGTTGCCACCAGAAGCTAAAAAAGGCAAGGAATGAATTCTCCCGTAGAGCCCCTGGAGGGAGTGCAGCCCCCACATATTTTGGTGTTCTGGCCCCCAGAACTGTGAGAGAATAAATTTCTGTTGTTCTCAGCCACCAAGCTTGTGGTAATTTGTCATGGCAGTCTCAGGAAATTAATACAACCACTAACTAACTAATCAATTGCCATCAAGTTGACTCTGCCTGATGGCAACCGCATGCGTGTCAGAGGAGAAATGTGCTCCATAGGGTTTTCAATGGCTGGTTTTTTGGAAGTAGATTGCCCAGGCCTTTCTTCGGAGGCACCTCAAGATAAACTTGAACAGCTAACCTCTTGGCTAGCAGTTGAGCATGTTAACTGTTTGTACCACCCAGGGACTCGACTCCAATATAGCCACTAAGGCTGTAGAATTTCTGCCGGAGAAGTTCATGAAATTGGACAGGTAGTAGTTCAAAACAGAGCTGCCTTAGCTATAAGATTGGCTTCTTGAAGGGGAGTGTGGGCTGTTTTAGGAGAAGAATGTTGTACTTACACTGCTGCACACCTCTCTCAGATCTTTAATATTAGTAAAAAAACCTTTCACCTAAATCACAATAAAATTAAAACAAAACAAGAAAATATTACTAAAAAGACCCAGGAAGTAAATAAGTAAATCAAGAAAATTGGAAAATTTGGCAAACGACCCCATAGCTAGTTCTGTGGACTCTACAGATTGGGGATGGAATCTATTCTCTTTGTGTAATGTGGGTGCTCTTGGCTCCTAGCTGAGAAGTGGACTGCTAATTCTGATTATAATCCTTCTTTTAATATTTGCTTTGCAGTGCTGTGTCTTGTCAAATGATCCAGCAAATGGTCATACAGCAGAAAGAGCGGAAAAACCTGACGTTTTAAGGAGATTGAAACAACTACCACTGGAAACTTGGAGGTTGAAACAACCATAGATGGAAACTCAGTGTGATTGATGGAGGCAAAGTTTATACAGATAAATAGATAAATAGATGTTGGTGAGAATATATATAGATACTTCGCCCCCATCAATCGATCACGCAAAAAAATTACAAAGGTTAGATCATAGATCATTGAGTCAATTCCAATATGTATCTATCCAACAGTAAACAAAATGATAAAGATTGGTGGACAATTCTCAGTCCCAGTCGGTTTTCCCACAGGCTTCCCGCAGCCTACCAGCTCTCTGGAAGGTAAATTATGCATCTGAAGAAGGCAGATCACCCCAGATTTCCTCCTAGACCCAGACCTTCAGAAAAGATGGGACTACCGTACACCTGTTTTCAGAGAAATAGAAATTAGAAAGATCTTGATGGAATGGGCACATCCATTCAGGGTAGGTGCACCCAAGGGACAAACCAAGCAAATTAAAGTGGAGCAAGAAGGGGGGATGAACACACATTCATCAACTTCTAATGGTTATGAACTTGGTAACGATGCATTAGTGCTTTATTACCACATATTTAAGGAGGCTTGGTGGTGCAACAAGGAGCCCCGGTGGTGCAGTGGTTAAACGCTCGGCTGCTAACTGAAAGGTCTGGGGTTTGAACCCACCAGATGCTCCTTGGAAACCCTATTGGGGCAGTTCTACTCTGTCTTATAGGGTCACTATGAGTCTGAATTGACTTGAGGGCAATTTGGCTGGGCCCTTATTCCAAGTATTGTGTGGTCGTCCTCCATTTTGTGATTGTAATTTTATGTTAAAGAGGATTAAGGTGGGATTGTAACACCACCCTTACCCAGGTCACATCCCTGATCCAATGTAAAGGGAGTTTCCCTAGGGTGTGGCCTGCACCACCTTTTATCTCTCAAGCGATAAAAGGAAAGGGAAGCAAGCAGAGAAGGGGGACCTCATACCACCAAAAAGGCAGTGCCAGGAGCAGAGCCTGCCTTTTGGACCCACGGTCCCCGCTCAGAGAAGCTCCTAGTCCGGGGGAACAGTGATGAGAAGGCCGACAGAGAGAGAAAGCCTTCTCCTGGAGCTGACACCCTGAATTTGGACTTTTAGCCTACTTTACTCTAAGGAAATAAACTTCTCTTTGTTAAAACCATCCACTTGTGGTATTTCTGTTATAGCAGCACTAGATGACTAAGACAGGGACCATAAGTCAAATCATCAGCACCTTCACTTTCACTAATTTTTAAATTGGTCAACCCCATTAGATATTGACAAATGGTTGATTTTGAAATCTCGCATTCACAATGCAACCTACCTTTCTTGCAATCTAAATGAAAGAAGACAACCATGCTCAAAAGTTAGGTAACAGAGTAACTGAAGTAAGACAATATATACATTTTAATGGAGTAGTTGAGGATTTGTTTTCCTCATTAAAAGTTGCATTTGAATCAAAGGATAAGGCACAAAGTTTAAGACTGAATCGGGCTTATTTGTGTGACAGCTCCCTACTTTCCTTGCCCCCTTTGGTCTTCCTTCCTTTTTTCTGCGTTCTTTCACCTGGAATGCCTTCCACCCTTCTTTCTACCTACTTTAGTTCTACGCTTCCCTCAAGGTTCAGTTTAACGAATTTTTCCACAGAGCTAAATATATTTAATGTAAAGAATTATTTTTTATTGAGAGTATGCCCTTATCCTTTTTTTCTATGAAAATATGCTTCCTTATATAAAATAGTAGTAGGTAGTTTTTAAAAACTGTCTTCATTTGGCAAAAAAAAAAAAAAAAAAAAAAAAGCTTGGCTATTTTGTGTTTTCCTCCTTTAAAAGATCTGGGAACAACTTGTCTAGAATACAGAGAAAAGAGAAGAGATAGCAGGAAAGAACACTGTGTGGCAGCTAGTAAATTGATTCAAATTGAACAAGTTAAGCGCTGTATTTTCTACGGGGGCATTGGCGGGAGTGCTTAACTCTTGTTTGGGAGTCAGGGAAGGCTTCATAGAGGAGGTGACCTTTGAGCTGGACCTTTTAGGATTAGCAGGGAAGAAATGGCAGGGCATTCCAAGCAGAGCGCATAATACCAGCGAAAACACAGAGCACAAAAGAGCCCCACGTGTCTGGCAGCTCTGAGTAGCCAAGTGGCTGTAGCGTAGGGTTCTTGAGGTTAGGTGATGATGATGATGAAGCAGGGCTGCTCTTTTCCCCACTTGGCCCATTTTCCCTGTAAGAACTCATTGCACAGTGTTGGGCACACACACTGCAGGAGTTCAATAAATACCTTGTTGAACTGACACAGGGTGATCAAGTGTGCTGGGAACCAGGGCATCTGGATTCTTTCTCACGCACCCACAGTGTGACCTTGGTCAAGTCCCTTTTCTCAGGGCTTCGGCTTTCTGATTAGTAATTAGGCGCGGATGGGAAAGGGGAGAAGGAGGTTGGCTTGAATTGCCGAGCCCTTCCTGCGCCCCAAATCCCAGATTTGAGGCGTGTAGGGCGTGGAAAGGCGGGGCGGGTCGCTCTGGGCCGCGGCGGGCGGAGGGTTCAGTTCCTCCTCCGCTCCGGCAGGGGGCACGGGGTGCGGCTTCCCGCCGCCCTTCCCCTCCCGGCGGGTGCCCGGCGGACTGCAGCAGTCGCGAACGGCCAGCGCAGTGGGCGGGGCGGGCCAGGCGGCGGCAGAGGCTTAGGCGGCGGAGGCGGCGGCGGTGACGATCGAGGCAGCTGCAGAGGCCACTGAGGCGCTGTGTGGGTGGCGTGCGGGCCGCAGTAGCCTTGAGCAGCCTCCTCGCGTGGCCCCGCACTCCCCGTGCAGCGGCGGGTCGCCGCGCTCAGTCGGCCAGTGAGCTGCAGCGAGCCCACCCCGGTGCGGCGGCAGCGACTGCGGACAGGTTAGATTGGGGGCAGGGACGAGCGCGGTAGCAGCCCGGGGCCAAAGAGAGAGCCTGAGCTAGGCCATCTCCAACCATGTCCGACGAGGCGTCGGCCACCACTTCGTACGAGAAGTTTCTAACCCCCGAGGAACCCTTCCCGCTTCTGGGACCTCCTCGCGGGGTGGGCACCTGCCTGAGCGAGGAGCCGGGCTGCCTGGACATCAGCGACTTCGGTTGCCAGCTGTCCTCCTGCCATCGCACCGACCCACTGCACCGTTTCCACACCAACAGGTACGAACCGCCGCTGAGGGCAGGGGTGGGTTTCCCACACCCCTGCCTCAAGCCTGAGAAGTCCGGGTGGCCCCCGATCCCCGTCATCGGCTTCCATTCATCCCCTCCCCCACCGTTTCTCGACCAGCGCTCCTTCCCTGGCTCCGTTACTGGCCCTGGCCTGCTCCCCCTCCCTCTTTTCACCCTTGCCCTCCGATTTTTCTTTCGGCGTTTTACCCTCGCCCTTTTCTCTGTTCATCTTCTGGCTATAGCGACTCCTCCCTTCCCTACTTCCTCCCTTTTCTCCCAGCCCCCCCCCCCCGTCTGTACCCGGCAAATCCCAAACCCCCACCCTTGATTTTTAGATGCTGTCCTGTTTCCATCCGTTCTCAAAAGTTTAACCCCTTCCGTTTCCGGTATGCTGTATGGTACATTTCGGTTGGATCAGAATCAATCCATGGATCTTTTGAAAGGTGACTTTTAAAGCTAGAACCTTTCTTTTTCCAGTTTTTAACCTGTCTCACAGCCCTTTTTCCCTCACCCACCCACCCATCCCCGTTTTTTAAGTGGAGCTCTAGGAAACCAGACACTTCTTCTTTTTTTTTTTTTTCCTTTCCTCCTTTATGAATTTAGCGGTTTAGGCTCTACCAAAAGGTGTAAGCTTAAATCTGGAAAATTCTTCCATGTAGCACATCCCTTGGTTTGCTCCCCAGTAGGGGGGTGAGACTGAGGCTAGGATGGACTTGGTTATACAGATTTATTCAGAGGTGCAACTCTACTCCTGACTGGTGTTATTGGAAGGTAGAGTGTTCTGGAGAATTCTCTCATGTCAGCATTTAAGTGCTAATGCTAAAGGTTGTGGGGGATTTGAAAATGTTTTAAACTCAACCCCAGCCTGTTAATGTAGGTGGAGATTTGAGATATGTACACAAAAGGCTGGGAGGTTTGAGAAAAGATGAAAAAATAATGGTGTGTGGAGGACAAGGGCAGGAGTTCAGCTATGGAGAATATTGGGGATCAATTAAGGATTCTAGTTATGATTTCTGATCCACATTTATGATGCGAGCATGAAGGCCTTTTGCATGTTTCCCTCTCTTCCACCCCCTAAATCAATCTATAGATATACTGAGCTCCTACCAGGTGCAAAAAAACCAAACCAAACCAAACCCGTCGCCGTCAAGTCGTTCCGACTCAAGGAATGTATAAAACATGATCCTTAACTAAAGAAAGTTATAGTCTGTGGAAACATGGTGTTAAATAATCACACAGATCATAAGTATAACACTTTTCAAAAGGAAGTAGTAGTACATTTGTTACTGACTATTCCAAATTCTCATTGTAAAAATGAGGAAACTGAGGCCTGGAGAGAAAAGGCTGAGTTGAAGGTCATGAAGCCTAGTCAGGCAAAGCCAAGACTACTCCTTTGGAGTCAGTGATGAAACTTGGAACAGAAGTAATGGCTCCAGTGTCACAAACAGTTGTTATAGTTTCTCAGACTAACAAAAACCTGTTTAACCCCTAATGAAACTGAAGTATATTCATGAACTCCAGTGTGCTAAGGGTTGTTTGCATTGAAAACTAGTATAAAATAAAACTTTTGCACATATTTGGTATTTAAGTTTTGCAGCAGAGCCATCTCATGCACAGGAAAGTTAAATGATTGCAGAATTAACCTGCTCTGATGATGAAGGCAAGGGAGTGGGGACAGAGATTGAGGGTAAGAACTGCCAAAACCAGTGGGAGTGATGGGGAGTGAAGCTATGATACAGTAACACATTTCTTAGTTTGTTCGGTTCTTCCTCCTCCCTATTGCTTCCTTGTGTTTTTCTAGCCCTCTTTCTTAGAGGACATAGTCAGGTCAAGGTTGTTTGTCAAAGTGGGGCAGTGGGGGGGTGGTGGTTCCTGTCAAGCCCCAGGTTTTCCAACTCAAGCATTATATTTTCCTAATGGCTGTGTGCTTTTTTTTTTTTTTTTTTAAATAACCTCTCTCTCCTACCCTACTTCTCACAAGGCTTGGAATGACAGTAGGGGGTCTAAGGGTCTAACGTATCTCAGTCCGTACCCTTTGCCGCAAAGCTCAAGGGATGCAGGATTAGCAATACAGTTGGCCATCAGTTTCCGAGGGTTCTGCATCCATGGATTCTGCATCCATGGATTCAACCAACTGTGGATTGAAAATATTTGGAAAAAAATTTAGAAAAGTTCCAAAAGCAAAACTCGACATTGCCGCGCACGCCTAGCACTACGCTGAATCCACGCGAATGAAGTGATGTGTAGGCATACCCTGCTGTCGCCTCCTGCCATTTCACAAATCCTCAGTCTCTCTCCCGCACTCATAGTTTGAGCATTGTTTGCCTGGCATCTTGTTCATTCGCTACTTTTGTTGTGTGCACCCTTTGTTTCTATGAAAAAATGGCTCCTAAAAAGCAATTAAGTGGTCAAAGCAATCCCTCAAGGCTAAGAGTAAAACTGCTCTCTCGACAAGAAAATAAAAATCTTAGATTTTTTGAAAAGTAGCATGTTGTTTGCTAAACTGGACTGAAGTGGTCCACAGGAAGGATTCCAGCATTTGCACAATAAAGCAGAAAGAAGCTGAAATTCATGGAAGTGTCAGTGCTGCCCCTACAATGGCAAAAAATGGTCTCTCGGGTTGGTGATAAAGTGCTTCCAAACACTGAGCGTTAAGTGTAAGCATTAGCAACTATTTACATAGCATTTACATTGTATTACGTATTATAGGTAATCTAGAGATGATTTAAAAGTGTACTGGAGGGGGAGGATGTTTGTAAGTTACATGCAAATACTACACCATTTTATATAAGGAACTTGAGCATCCGAGGATTTTGTTATCTTGTGTGGGGGGGTGCGGTCCTGGAACCCATTCTTCAAGAATACTGAGGGAGGACTGTACTTACAGCAGATGTTTCTGCCCTAAGCTAGCTTGCTTTTTTGTAGCTTGTTCCTTTTCTGGAGTGTTCTGCCTTCCTACCCCTCCTCATGATGGCATTCGAGAGGACTATACTTCCAGACATTTTCTTTCAGGGAGAAGCGAACAGCAGAATCGTTTATGTAGGCAGAGTTGATTTTAGGGAATTCTGTTATTTTGAAGTGGTAGGTGTTTTTTTTTTCTTCTTCACATCACATCATTCACGAATTCAAACAACAATTCAGAATCAGATCTCAATAGTTGAGTACTGAAATTCTGCTTTGGGTTTAGTTATTTAAAACAAACTTCATTGAAAGGGAAAGCTTGTCAGTGGGTAAATATGATTTACCAGATTGACTTTGCCATTCAGTTTCCTTTATTGTGCTTCCTTCACGTTACCTGATAAGAAAACTTCGAAGGTTATTTCAACAGTGCCCTCAGTGAGGGCCTTATGATGATGACAATTTTGTGTTTGCTCATTTACCTGACTCTGGGCCACATTTGCAATCTCCATTAATGAAAAGAGTCATAGCACTATTACTTCTGGTCCAAGTGCCTTGAGAAAAGTAGGGTAGGAGAGGGGGAGGTTAAAAAAAAAGCTGATAGTAAGTAGGAAAAAATAATGCTTGAATTGGAAAAATTGAGGCTTGACAGTTTAATGCATGCAGTGTTCAAATTAGAGTCACGGAAGACTTAGGTTGGTTTGTCACTAGTCTAGGTTCAATAGAAAATAAATTACATTGACACAGTCAGTTTCCTAACAATTCACACTTTCCTAGGAGTGTCTTTAAGGATTTTATTACAGAGTTGGGTTTGTCTAGAATTGTGGGAAAATAAAAACAAATACAAAGAAATTTCAATAAGCCAAAAAACGTTAATAAATTTTTTAAAACATTTGTAATGCCAATATGAAATATGTAATGTTTAAAACACTCTTTGGTTTTGGAGACAGGATTTTTCTGATGCGAATGAGGTTCTCTCTTAGCACTTCCATCAGTTCCGCTTGTTTTGTACACTAACCATGTTAATCACTACAACCCCCACCACCACAAAAAAAAGAATGCCACTTAGCAAATTGAAAAAAATTTGTAATGATATTGGTAGACCCTATGATTAAATTACGAGATGAAGCAGGTTAATGTTAACTATCAGATGTGTTATTCTCATCATCTTTCAGGAGTGCATCAGTACCTTGACATTAAACGATTGTGAAAAGTGTGTGGGAGGACAGTGTCTTACTTTGTACACCCTATTGGCAAGATATGAAATGTACTATTGTATAAATCAGTTACTCAGTTATGTGATTTTAGATCCCCATTTTCTATCACCATTAACTAGAAAACCCCCAAGACTACTGTGTGCCTTTTGTACCACCCACAGTTTTCCAATCTAGATATAGAAGTTGGAGGTGCAGAACAGCTGTGGGTTGCAGGTGGGAGAACCCTGTTCCACGAAGAAGGATGAGTAACAGAGGCAGGAAGAATTTGGGGACTTATTGAGACAAGTTGGGAATGAGATCAACCTTGGGAGAAATATCCAGGCTAGAAACATGGATTTGGGAGTAATCAGAGCAAAAATTCCAGTAGCCTAATAGGAGTGGAGGAGTCCCTGGGTGGTGCAAACGGTTAAGCACTCTGTTGCTAACTGAAAGGTTGGTGGTTGAGTCCACCCGGAAGTGCCTCAGAAGGAAGGCATTGTATGATGATCTGCTTCTGAAAGGGCACCTTTGCCGTCCAGTCAATTCCAACTAATAGTGAGCTTGTGTGGCAGAGTAGAACTGCCCATAGGATTTCCAAGGCAGTAATCTTCACAGAGGAGCTGTGGTGGCACAGTGGTTAAGAGCTCAGGCTGCTAACCAAAAGGTTGGCAGTTCGAATCCACCAGCCGCTCCTTGGAAACCCTATGGACGATGGGTTGGTTGGTTGATAAGCTTTACAAAAGCCAACTGCCACATCTTTCTCCCAAAGAGCAGCTGGTGACTTTGAACAATGGACCTTTCAGTTCACCGAGCACTTAACCGCTGTGCCACCAGGGCTCCTTCCGAAAGAGCACAGCCATTGAACACCCTATGGAGCACAGTTCTACTCTGAAACACATGGGGTCGCCATGAGTTGGAACTGACTCGACAGCAACTGGGTTGATTCGGGTTTTTGAAATAGGAATGGAACCACAGGTTACAAGGGCTGAGAAGATGCTTTTCAATAAATTTAGCAAGGAAAGGAAGGAGAAGGGTTATGGTGATAATCTGAGAGGGAAGTGAAGGTTTCTTCGTTTGCTTTTTGCTTTGTTTAGTTTTTCCTTTCCAAGAGTACAGATTTTAGCACCTTAAAAGCAGCCCACAGGAAAGGGAGAAGTTGAAAATACGAGAGAGAGTGGGATGACAGGAGGTGGAGAGGATGAACGTAGAACTCCGTATGTGAGGATTAATCTTTGAAATGAGATGGATTTTTTCCTTCCAAGACAATAGAGGGAGTAGGAAGGATGGGGAATGATCCCCAGATAATTGAGGTAGAGGAGAGGAGAGTCAAAAAAAACAAAACAAAACAAAACAAAAAACCAAACCCATTGCCGTGGAGTCGATTCTGACTCATAGAGAGGAGAGTAGGGAACTTAAATGACTAGAGTAGGTGGTTGTATCATCTGCTCTAAGTTATTGGAGCCTGGTGGCCCATTGGACTCCAGAGGAGTAGCAGAGGTCTGGGTGGCTGTTTTGGGGATTCTTCAGGGAGTCAGTGATAATTAGCAGTGGTGATTGGGAGACTGTCCCCTGAGTATGAATGCATAGCATGGATTTGGAATGACTTTTCATCAGCTTGACAGTATGACTTTATGCAACAGTGCTCAGTGGCTGAATTAGGGATTCTTATCCTGAAAGGTGACGGTCAGGTCCATCTGAGAGAGGAGGGGGCTGCAGAGGAATATATACATGGAATATATGCTTTTCTTAATTTTGACATTTAAATGGCTGTTTACCAAAATACTGTGGAAAGTCCTTAGTCTGTATATTCTTGCTGAAAAGCCTTGTGGATAAATGTTCTTGACTTTTTTAAATTAAAATTTGAACAGTAAGTCTAGTTATTGAGTTAAACAATTTTATTGGAATTATTTCTCAGCATTTTTCTTTTAAGATTTTGGAGAAAGTCTCTTGAGAGTAATTTTATGGTTATAGCTAAGGTGGCTGTTAGGTGGCTTTCTTTTCTTTTTTTAATAAACGTTTGTGTTTATTGGCACATTGTAACAGAGGACATAGCACAGAGCACCAGTATACAGTTTGCTGAATTTTCACAGATTGCCACACAAGGGTTCTAGAACCAGCCCAAGAGACCAAATTTACCAGCCCCACACTCCAGAGGCTGCCTTGGGCCCCTCAGTTACTATTCCCACCTTAGGGTGAGGCCAACCTGTAGCCTGACTTCTAATATCAGGGATTCATTTTGCTTATTTTTGAAATTTATGTCAATGGAATCATTCAGTGTCTGCTTTCTTTCACTTAATACTACATTTCAGCACCTTTAAGTTTAAAAAACTTTAAACAACCCATTTAAATGATTTTTAAAATTAAGATAAAATGGAAAGATTAAAATGGAAAATTGTTCTGTCTCCCACTCCTTTCTCCAGTGTTAACAGTTTCTTGAGTGCCTTTGGAGAGGAATTTTAGGCGTAAACAAACCTTTACATATAGAAGAAAACTCATCAGGGGACTTGCTTTCTCAACACTTCCTAAGTTGGCTTACTTTCTCTCCATTCCTGTTACAATTGTTCAATCCACTTTTTGAAAAGTACAGGGCTGTTACTTTGTAGAGTGTCCTTCAATCTGCATTTGTCTTATGTTTCTTTATGGTAAGTGTCAGCATATGTACTTTTGGCAGTGATATTACAGAGTTGATATTGTGTTCTCCTTAATGTATCCTATGAGGAGGTACCTCATATCGGTTTGTGCCATTGCTGGTTAAGCAGATTTTGGTCTTCCAAGTTTCTCAATGGCAATTTTCCTTTTGTAATTAATAAGTAATCTGTGATGGGGATTTTTTTTGAGACAGTATCTTGTTCCTCATCGAACACTCACTTAAAAGGTCTTAAAACTCATTGATGATTTTTGCATGAATTGATGGTGATGATGATTGAAAAATGGTATGTATTATTTTTTTTTCCACTTTCTTCCAGTTCTGCTGAACTCTAGAGCCAGGTGGGGTCAGGAGGGCTGTGGAGTGCCTCTTGCACATGCCTCGGCCACCTTAAGTTCTGTTACCATTTTCAGAAGGCTCAGCTTGCAGTCCCAGGGGAAGAAGACATTCCCAGGAAGAGTGAGAGACAGATTTGGGGCCCAGAGTGATGATATCAGGTACACTGGATTTGTTTCTATGCTACCCATTCTGGATCCAGAGAAATACAGTTGCTAGTGTGGGTAATGTCATCCTGTGTAGGTTCTACACATTGAACTCTTTCATCTTTGCTGTCTTGTTCCTGGTTTTGTCTTTGTTCTAGGGTCTCATCAGGTTCTTTTTTCATTTGAGCAAGTAATGTAGATCTTCAATTTCGAAACGAAATTTGGACCCTTGACTCTGGAATCCCAATTTCTTTAACAAGTTGTTTTCTGGAATCAATCCCAGGGTAAGCGTTGTTCTCAAATGCCTCCATGAGGGTGTGTAATTGAGAGTAGTTATAGTAGGTATGACAGCGCCTGGCTTGACTCCTTTCTTCAGGGTCATCTTGCCGAAGGTCTTTGCTTGATTCTAAGGCCTCCTCAGGTTTTGGCCTTTTCTGGAGCAGGTGTCTAGCTCTTCGATTCTGAAACCAAATCTGGATTCTAGACTCTTCGATGTTGATTTCTAAAGCAAGTTTTTGTCTGGTAGCAAAATTTGGGTAGGGTTTGTGGTTGAATTTATTGATGAGAATTTTCAATTGCTCCCCTGTGAATTCCGTGCAGTTGCGCCTGTGACTTCATTGCTACAATCTCGTTTTTGCCATTGCCATTGCCTGAGCTGAGGGAAACAGTGGGAGGAGTAGTTTGGGACATATGGAATCTGAGATGGTGTTTAGAGAGTGCCCTTATTGGGAGAGAATCCTGGTTTCCAAGGTCTAGTAGGTGGCTTTCTCTTAATGGAAGTAAGGGCTTTGTAAATTTCAGTAGTTCAGTGCACAGTGCACAATGGACATTCATTACAAGTTTGAGACTGACAATAGTAAAAAAGAATCATACTTAAATTTTTACTTTAAAAACTTACTATAGAAAATTGTGGGCATATAAAGACCTATAAAGGCATAGATAACCACTCATGATCCCTTTGACCAAAGATAACAACTGTTACTATTTCGATGTTGCTCTAAAATGTTCTTTCTATGTCCTTATATAATTTTTTAAAATTAGGATCATCATATATATACACAATTTGTGACAAGCTTATTTGCAGTCATATTGTGTTATTCTTAGTCTGAAAATATGATTTTTAATGATTATAAAATACAGACTTACTCAGATGTGTCATTTAATTATTCCCCATGTTTTGGGGAGCATTTATTTCCCCTTTTTGGCTATTTTATTTATTTTTTAATCTTTTTTATTGTACTTTAGATGAAAGTTTACAGAACAAATAGTTTCTTATTAAACAGTACACATGTGGTTTTATGACAATGGTAAGCAACCCCACGACATGTCAACACTGTCCCTTCTCAACCTTGGGTTCCCTATTACCAGCTTTCCTGTCCCCTCCTGCCTTCTAGTCCTTGTCCCTGGACTGTTGTGCCCCATTAGTCTCGTTTTCTTTTATGGGGCTGTCTAATCTTTGGCTGAACGGTGAACCTCGAGAATGATTCCATTACTGAGCTAAAGGGGTATCTGGGGGCCATACTCTCGGGGTTTCTCCAGTCTCTGTCAGGCTAGTAAGTCTGGTATTTTTGTGAGAGTTAGAATTTTGTTCTACATTTTTCTCCAGCTCTGTCCAGGACCCTCTGTTGTGATCCTGGTCATAGCAGTTAGTGGTGGTAGCCAGGCACCATCAAGTTGTACTGGACTCAGTCTCGTGGAGGCCCTGGTAGCTGTGGTCCATTAGTCCTTTGGACTAATCTTTTCTTTGTTTCCTGTTCTCTTTATTCTCCCTTGCTCTCGAAGGGGTGGGACCAGTGGAGTATCTTAGATGGCTGCTCACAGGCTTTTAAGACCCCAGACGCTACTCACCAAGGCAGAACGTAGAACATTGTCTTTATAAACTGTGTTATGCCAATTGAGCTAGCTGTTTCCCGAGACCATGGTCCCAACAGCCCTCCACCCAGCAGTTCAGTCCCCCAGGGAGTTTGGATGTGTCTGTGGAGCTTCCATGACCTTTCCTTGTACAAGTTGTGCTGGTTTCCCCTGTATTGTGTACTGTCTCACCCTTCACCCAGGATACCACCTATCTCTTGCCTATTTAGTATCCCCCCCCCCACACCTCCCATCCCTGGTAACTAACAAAGATTGTTACATTTTGTGTGTGAACTTTTTCATGGGTTTTTACAATAGAGGTCTCATACAATATTTGTCCTTTTGTGATTGACTTATTTCACTCAGCATAATGTCCTCCAGTTTCATCCATGTTATGAGATGCTTCACGATTCATCATTGTTCTTTCTCGTTGCATAGTACCCCACTGTGTGTGTGTACCATAGTTTGTTTATCCATTCATCTGTTGATGGGCATCTAGGTTGTTTCCATTGTTTTGCTATTATGAACAGTGCTGCCTTGAACATAGATGTGCTTATGTCTATTTGAGTGACGACTCTTATTTCTCTAGGATATATTCCTAGGAGTGGCATTGCTGGATCGAATGCCTATTTGTATAGTATGTCTATTTCTAGCTTTCTAAGGAAGCGCCATATCATTTTCCAAAATGGTTGTATCATTTTGCATTCCCACCAGCAGTGCATAAGAGTTCCGATCCCCCCACAGCCCCTCCAACATTTGTTATTTCCAGGGTTTTTGATTCGTGCCAGTAATGCCAGGGTGAGATGGTATCTCATTGTGGTTTTAATTTGTATTTCTCTAATGGCTAGTGATCGAGAGCATTTCCTCAAGTGTCTGTTGGCCATTTGAATGTCGTCTTTGGTGAAGTGTCCATTCATTTCCTTTGCCCATTTTTTAATAGGATTATTTGCCTTTTTTTGTAGACGTGTTGGATTTTCTTGTAGATTATGGAGATTAGACCTTTGTCTGACTTCTGATGTCCAAAAATTTTTTCCCAGTCTGTAGGTTCTCTTTTTACTCTTTTGGTGAAGTCTTTTGAAGAGGATAGGTGTTTGATTTTTAGAAGATCCCAGTTATCTAGCTTATCTTTTGGGGTTTGTGCGTTGATGGTTATGGTTTGTATCCTGTTAATGCTGTGTATTAATGCCTGAAGTGTTGGTCCTATTTGTTTTTCTATGAACTTTATAGTTTTAGGCTTTATATTCAGGTCTTTGATCCATTTTGAAGTAGTTTTTGTATACGGCGTGAGGTATGAGTCCTGTTTCATTCTTTGCAGATGGATATCCAGTTTTGCCGGCACAATTTGTTAAAAAGACTGTCTTTTCCCCATTTGATGGACTTTGGGCCCTTGTCGAAGATCAGGTGACCGTAGGTGGATGGATTTACATCTGGGTTCTCTATTCTGTTCCATTGGTCAATGTATCTGTCGTTGTATCAGTACCAGGCTGTTTTGACTACTGTAGCTGTGTAGTAGGTTCTGAAATCAGGTAGTATGAGTCCTCCAACTTTGTTCTTCTTCTTCAGTAGTGCTTTACTTATTCAGGGCTTCTTCTCTTTCCATATAAAGTTAATGATTAGTTTTTCCATCTCTTTGAAGAACGTTGTTGGTATTTGGATCGGGATTGCGTTGTATTTGTAAATTGCTTTGGGTAGAATTGTCATTTTCACTATGTTGAGTCTACCTATCCATGAGCATGGTATGTTTTTCCATTTATGTAGATCCCTTTGGGTTTCTTGCAGTAGTGTTTTGTAGTTCTCTTTGTATAGGTATTTTACATCCCTGGTTAGATCTATTCCTAAGTATTTTATCTTTTTAGGGGCTATTATAAATGGTATTGTTTTCCTGATTTCCTTTTTGAAGTTCTCTTTGTTGGTGTACAGGAATTCAACTGATTTTTGTATTTTGAGCTTGTATCCTGCCTACTCTGCTGAATCTTTCTATTAGTTCCAGTCGATTTCTCGTGGAGTCTTTAGGGTTTTGTATGTATAGTATCATATCATCTGCAAACAGGGACAGTTTAACTTCTTCATTACCAATTTGGATGCCCTTTATTTCTTTTTCTTGCCTTATTGCTCTAGCTGGAACGTCCAGCACAATGTTAAATAGGAGTGGTGATAAAGGGCATCCTTGTCTTGTTCCTGTTTTCAAGGGGAATGTTTTCAGCCTCTCTCCATTAAGAATGATGTTGGCCATTGGTTTTGCATAGATGCCCTTTATTATGTTGAGAAATTTCCCTTCTATACCTATTTTATTGAGAGTTTTTATCAGGAATGGGTGTGGGACTTTGTCAAATGCCTTTGCTGCATCGAGATGATCATGTGATTCTTCTCTTTCCTTTTATTTATGTGGTGGATTACGTTGATTGATTTTCTAAAGTTGAACCATCCTTGCATACCTGGCATGAATCCTACTTGGTCGCGGTGTATTATTTTTTTGATATGATGCTGAATTCTACTGGCTAGAATTTTGTTAAGAATTTTTGCATCTATATTCATGAGAGGTATTTGTCTGTAATTTTCTTTTTGTGTGACGTCTTTGCCTGGTTTTGGTATCAGCGTTATGCTGGCTTCATAGAATGAATTCGAAGTGTTGCTTCCTTTTATATGCTCTGAAATAGCTTGAGTAGTACTGGTACAAGTTCTTCTGTAAATGTTTTATAGAGTTCTCCAGTGAAGCCATCTGGGCCAGGGCTTTTTTTGGTTGGGAGTTTTTTTATTACCTTTTCAATCTCTTCTCTTGTTATGGGTCTGTTCAGATTTTCAACATCACTTTGTTGTAGTTTGGGTAGGTAGTGTGTTTCCAGAAATTTATCCCATTTTCTCTAGTTTTTCAAATTTGTTGGAGTATAGTTTTTCATAATATTCTGTTATGATCCTTTTTATTTCAGTTGCGTCTGTTGTAATGTCTCCCATTTCATTTCTTATTTAGGTTATTTGTGTCCTCTCCTGTTTTTCTTTTGTCAGTCTGGCCAGTGGTTTGTTGATTTTGTTGATTCTTTCAAAGAACCAACTTTTGGTTTTGTTGATTCTTTCTATTGTTTTTCTATTCTCTATTTCATTTATTTCTGCTCTGATCTTTACTATTGCCTTTCTTCCGGTGGCTGTGGGCTTTTTTTTGCTGTTCTCTTTCTATTTGTTTGAGTTCTGTAGTTAATGTTTTGATTTTGTCCTTTTCCTCTTTTTTGATGTGTGCATCTGTTGCTATGAATTGTCCTCTGAGGACTGCCTTTGCTGTGTCCCAAAGGTCTTGGTATGATGTGTTTTCATTCTCATTTGATTCTAGGAATTTTTTTATTCCATCTCTGATTTCTTCTATTACCCAGTGATGTGTAAGCAGGGTATTATTCAGTTTCCATGTAATTGATGTTTTTTCCTTGCTCTTTCTGTTGTTTATTTCTACCTTGATGGCATTGTGGTCAGAGAAGATACTGTGAATTGTCTCAGCGTTTTGGATCTTACTGATGATTGGTCTGTTGCCTAAGATGTGGTCTATTCTGGAGAACGTTCCATGTGCATTGGAAAAAAATATGTACTTTGCAGCGGTTGGATGGAGTGTTCTATATATGTCTATAAGGTCAGGTTGGCTGATTGTGCCCTTTAGGTCTTCTGTATTTTTGATGAGTTTCTTCTTGGTTGTTCTGTCCTTTATTGAGAGTGGTGTGTTGAAGTCTCCTACTATTATTGTGGAACTGTCAGTTTCTCTTTTCAGTGTTGTTAGAGTTTGTTTTATGTATTTTGGAGCCCTGTCATTGGGTGTGTAGATTTTTTTTATGGTTATGTCTTCAGGATGGATCGTCCCCTTAATCATTATACAGTATTCTTCTTTGGCTTTTATGGTGGCTTTTGTTTTAAAGTCTATTTTATCTGAGATTAGTATTGCCACTGCTGCTTTTTTTTGGTAGTTGTTAGCTTGATATATTTTTTCCAACCTTTGACTTTTAGTAAATTCACATCTTTGTTTCTAAGGTGTGTCTCTTGTAGACAGCATATTGTTGGATCCTGTTTTCTTATCCATTCTGTCACTCTCCGTCTCTTTATTGGTGCATTCAGTCCATTTACATTCAGTGTAATTATTGATAGATGTGAGTTTGTTGTTGTCATTTTGTAGTGCTTTTTTTTGTGGTGCTGACATTTTCTTTGTTCTTACTCTGGTGCTGAATTACTTTTGTTTGTGGATTTTTTTTTATTTCTTTTGTTTTTGTAGGTTTTGTTTTTGCTGAGACTTTGTTTTTCCTCTTTATTTTGATGAGGTTTGTTAACTTTCTTTGTGGTTACCTTGAAATTCACCGTTATCTTCCTAAGTTTGAAGCTGTTTGTTATTACTTGGTATCGCCTTGTCTTCCTCTCCATTAGAAGGTTCTATACCTATGCCGTTTATTCCCTCTTTTATCGTTTTGATGTTGTTGTCATTTACTGATTAACTGCTGTGATGCCCTGTTGTATTTCTTTTGGTTTTGGATAGTCCTTGAGAGTTCATTTCCTAGATTGGTATCTGGCCGGTACAATCCTGCTTCCTAGATTCAGCCTTTGATCTGAAGTTGTTTGTTCTCAGATCAAAGGACTCCCTTTAATAATTCTTGTAAATTTGGTTTGGTTTTTACATATTCCCTTAATTTCTGTTTATCTGGAAATGTCCTAATTTCACCATCATATTTGAACGAGAGCTTTGCAGGATATGTTATTCTTGGCTGGCAATTCTTTTCTTTCAAGGCTTTATATATGTCATCCCATTGTCTTCTTGCCTGCATGGTTTCTGCCAAATAATCTGAGTTTAGTCTTATTGTTTCTTCTCTTTATGTGATTTTTTGTTTTTCTCGAGCTGCTCTCAGGATTCTTTATTTGTCTTTGGTTTTGGCAAGTGTGATTGATATGCCTTGGTGATTTTCTTTTGGGGTCTATCCTATATGGGGTTCGTTGAGCTTCTTGGTTGGCCAGCTTTTCATCTTTCATGATATAGGGGAAGTTTTCTGTTAGCCGTTCTTCAATGATCCTCTCTGTGTTTCTGTTTTCTCCCCCTGTTCTGGAACTCTGATCGCTCGCTGATTTTTGCTTTTGATTGTATCTCACATAACTCTCAATGTCTCTTCATTTTTCTTCATTCTTTTTTCTGAGTTTTCCTCAAACAGAGTTGTATCCAAGTGTTTGTCTTCAAGTTCGCTTATCCTGTCTTCCACCATTTCAGACCTGCTTCTCAGCCCTTCTATGACACTGTCCAATTCTGAAATCTTGTTGTTTATCTTTTGGGTTTCTAATTGTTGTTTTTGTATGATTTCTAATTGTGAATTTATTTTGGCATTTTGTTCCTGCATTAATTTCCTGAATTCTTCCATTTTTGTTTGTATTTTCCAGGAATTTGTCTTTTTTTTCCTCATTTTTGTCTGCTTTTTGCTTCAACTCTTGGATAGCTCTGAACATTAGAGATTTGAATTCCTTGTCAGGTAGGTCTAGTGCCTTTTCTTCTACTGGAAAGTCATCTGGTGTTTTATTTTAGACACCTACCGGAACCATCCTGTCCTGTTTTTGTAAATGTTTTGGTATTGTCTGCTGTCTTCGGGGCATTTGGTAGTTATTTTCCTCGTTTATTGATTATAGATTTGTTTGTTTTGTCCTGCTTTTTTGCTTTATTTAGTTATGTCTGAGCAGGCAGGCTGTGTGTTCTTCGTTGTTTGCTTGTCTTTGGGCATGATACTTTTCGCCTCCTTCTCCAATTGGCAGAGTCAGTTGCTCAGATATGGTACATTAGGGCAGGTCTAGCTGAAGAGGTGTTGGCTGGGTTGGGTTTTTTTTGTGGCACGTACTAGGGCTAACAGGGCTTGCTGGTAATTAGTGCAGGACAGGTTCTGGTAGGCCATGCCTGTGCTGCTTGGAGGTGTGATGTTCAGCGCACATTGTAGATAGGCAGGATGGAGGGGGCAGATTGTGATGTGTGGAGCTAAGATGGGTATGGGAGAGAAGAGAGAGGAACGGAGCCAAAAACATACCAACAAACAAAATAGAGTGGTGGGGAGCTTGCCGTTGGAGTGGGAAGATGAGAGACTGAGAAATGGAGAAAAATAAAAAGGAGAAGAAGAAAAGAAAAATGAATAAATAAAAATTAGAAAAAAGAAAAGCAAAGTCCCCAGGGATCCCACCTGTGTAGCTGCGAGGTCTGCCAGGTATTTGAGAGAAAAGGGAGGCAGGTGGTGAGAGGTATGATAGAAGTCTAAAGAAGTGGAAAAATGCAACACCAGCAGCCAACAAATGGCACTCGGGGAGCCAGTCAGCCAGTGTGGGTGGGTGGAATCCAAGCAGCATTGGGGTGAAGCTGGTGCTTCTCAGCTAAGAGACTGTGGCCACAGGAAGCAGAGGAGGCTGAGTGGGGGTGAAGAAGGGTGGGAGGTGGGAAAGTGTATATTGCTGTTTATCAGTTGTTCTGTCTCCTGCTGGAAGCTCCGTGAAGCTGCTTTCCCGTACTCCCTGTTCACCGATCTCCGATTGGAGTCCAATATAGTGGATCTGTGCTGCGTTAGCTGATAGGGGACCTCTGCATGTGTCTCTCCTCATTCTCTCTTCTCTGTCAGTTTCTTACTCCATTTGGTGCTTGGCTAAGTTCTTTATCTCTTTGTTTGATGCTTAGGGTTTCAGGATCGACATTTTCTCTGTTTGGCTTAGTTTTTCGGATCTTTGCTGTGGAGGGATGGCGTAGTGCTTCTGTCTGTAGCGCCATGTTGCCCGGAAGCCCCTTTTTGGCTATTTTAAATAATTTTGTGATGGACATGTTTGTACACACACATCTTTTTTCTATATTTCTGTTGGGGAAAGGGATAGGTTCCTAGAAGAGGAATTACTATGTCCAAAAGAATGAACCTTTTTAAAGCTCTTGATATAGATACGCTGCCAAATTGTTTTCCAGAAAGATTATGCTAATTTATACTCCCACCAGCCATGACTTAAAGTAATTCCTACTTCGCGTTCATCTACATTGCCTTCAAAAAGTAATAACAATAATCTTTGTAAACCATAAGGTACAGAATTAAGAAATATTTTAATAGTAAAAAATACTGTGTTTTTGTTGTTTGAGGTGATTTGTTTCATCATGAGCCCAATTTCTTTTCCACTGTTAATTTAAAAAACCAAAGATACAAAACAACAAAACCACCGCCACCAACAAGAACAAAAACAAAACAAAACAAAGGCTTCTGAGAATATCCAGAATCCTGGTATGTAGTTGTGAGTCTGGAAAGCTGAGGAATGTACTGATTTTACCCAAAGGTCAGAGCACAAACCAAGGAACTTGGAGGGTGTCTTAGTCATCTAGTGCTGCTATAACAGAAATACCACACGTGGATGGCTTTAACAAAGAGACGTTTATTTCCTCACAGTCAAAGTAGGCTAGCAGTCCAAATTCAGGGTGTCAGCTCCAGGGGAAGTCTTTCTCTCCGTCGGCCTTCTCATCAGTGTTCCCCTGGACTAGGAGTTTCTCGGCACAGGGACCTCTGTCCAAAGGACGCGCTCTGCTCTGGGCTCTACTTTCTTGATGGTATGAGGTCCCCCTGTCTCACTGGTCACTTCTGTCTTTTATATCTCAAGAGATTGCCTCAGGACACAATCCAGTCTTGTAGATCAGGTCCTGCCTTGCTAACACAACTACCACCCATCCTCCCTCATGAACATCACAGAGGCAGGTTTACAACATACAGGAAAATCACACAGTACCAGGAATTATGGCCTAGCCAAATGGATACACAATTTTTGGGGGGACATAATTCAAACCATGACAGAGGGAAACAATTTTTTACAGAAATTTTACAAGCTGAAAAGAAATTCCCACTGAAAACAATTATCTAACAGTTTTTCCTAGCAACTAACACAGTACCTGTCACGTAGAAGATACTGACTAAATGTTTGTTGAATGGATGAATGAATAAAGGTAAAAAAGGTACATGCAGTTTGAAGACAAAAGAGAAAAAATAGTTTGTTCAGGACACAATGGAGATGCGGTTTACTGTCTCCAGGACAGAACATGTGATTGCCATTCACAGCTTTTATATTGCCGTATTGCAAGACCTGGGCAATTTGGTTAATTTGTACTAGGTTTGTTGGTTTTTTAAAAACGAGGTTGCTGCCTACCCAGTAAGCATGTGATGAAACTAAATAATCTTACTAGATATTCTAGGATCCTTGGATAAAACGGTTATTTTTTGCCTATTTATTAAATTTCCATTGATACCTGCTTTTATGTTTACTGAAGTATAATAGATTTGTGTGTGTGTGTGTGTGTGTGTGTGTGTGTGTGTGTGCGCGCGTGCGCGCGCGTGTGTTTCAAGGCTTTTCCTTTCCAAAGGAAAGGTAGCTCAAAGGAAAAGGTGCCATGAAATTTTTCAGGCTGCCCAAATTTTGTAAATCAAGAACCTGAATTAAGACTAATCATACAAAATAAGGTGAGGAAGTTAAAAAATGAGATACATACATCAAGAAAAACTGGATTTAAGGAAGGATGAGAAACAATTGGATAATAGGTAAATAACAAGCTTTTCTTCAGGAAGTCATTATTTCAGTAGCTTATTAGTATCGGAAATACTGAATCATTATCTTAAGGATCAATTCCGTATGCTGCTGCCAAAGCAGTGATGATTATCTAGTTAATAGTGTAAAACTAGTGGAAATTTACAAAGGAAAATATTAATAGATTTCAAGACCAAAAAAAAAAAAAAACTTTCAACAAATACTGTAAAGGGTTATTAATCTTAATGCATATAGAACTCTCACAAAAATCAGTAAGGAAAACATTAACACACAGAAAAACCCTATTGCAAAATGGCTAATAAATATTTTTTAATATAATTTTATTTATTTCGTTTTTGAGAATATACACAGCAAAATATACTCCAATTCAACAGTTTCTACATGTACTATTTGTGGCTAATTAATAATTTTGATCTTACTTTTTAAAAAATAAACATCGATATAAAAATGTTTTTAAAAAAATCCCCTTGCTGTTAAGGGTGTGTGGTGCAGTGAGCACTTTTAAATTCTGCTCTGGGGAGTGTAAATTGGTTTTGGTTTGCAGCCTTTCAAAAAGGTATTTGACTAGATTTGCAATGATTAAGTCATTGGTCTTGCAAAATTCTATTGTGCTGGTGTTGTTTCTATCACTAAGGCTGTATTTTCCAACTACCTATTCTTCTTTGTTTCCAACTTTCCGCATTCCAATCACCAGTAATTATCAATGCCTCTTGATTGCATGTTTGATCAATTTCAGACTGCGAAAGTAGGTAGGTAAAAATCTTCAACGTCTTCATCTTTGGCCTTAGTGGTTGGTGTGTAAATTTGAATAATGGTTGTATTAACTGGTCTTCCTTGTAGGCGTGTGGATATTATCCTATCACTGACAGCGTTGTACTTCAGGATAGATCTTGAAATGTTCTTTTTGACAGTGAATGCGACACTATCAGGAGGGACCCGTCCCTGGAGAAGGACATCATGCTTGGTTAGAGGGTCAGCGAAAAAGAGGAAGACCCTCGACAAGATGGATTGACACAGTGGCTGCAACAAGGGGCTCAACCATAGCAACGATTGTGAGGATGGTGCAGGACTGGGCAATGTTTCATTCTATTGTACATAGGGTTTCTGAGTCGGAACCGACTCAATGGCACCTGACAACATTTGACTAGATGTGCCAAGAACCTTGAAAGTGTTAAGAGTCTTTAACCCAGTACTTTCCTTTCAAGCAATCTATCCTGAGAGAATATGTATTTGGACAAATAATAATAAACAAGAAGGCTCATCTCAATATTATTTGTCATAGCGAACAAAACATTGGAAATGACCTAAATATTTTTGCAGGAATAAGGTTAAATAAATTATGATACATTATAAATGGAATAATAAATATATAGTCATTCAAATATTTCAAGTAATATACTTGGGGAAATGTTCAGTCTGTAATGTTAAGTGAAAACAAAAGCAGAATACTAAAATATGTATGTATGCAGAATGATTCCTAATTTTGTATATAAATATATATGCATGTAGGAAAAAAGTACCAAAATACTAAGGATTATTGCTGGGTAATTAAATTATTGATCATTTTAGTTTCCTTCACTCTTATTCTAAAATCTTTTCAATGAGTCTGTATAACTAATATGTAAAAGTTATTTAAATACAAGAGACACTTTTTAAACTTCTACTTGTGTACTTTGTTGGTGCTTTTCTCTACCTGGGAATGGCCTCCCTCTTTTAATTTAATAATAGATCGTATATTGAGCACTTTTTTTTTATATTGAGCACTTTTATGTGTTACACTGTGCTAAGTGCTCTACATACATTCTCATGTAGTCCTCACAATAACCCAATTTTAAAGATGAGGACCCAGGCTTAGAGAGGTTGTGACTTGCTGAAGATCAAACAGGGAGTGACAGCAGGAATTTGAACTCAGTCTGACTCCAGAGCTTACTCATAACGTTTTTTTTTTAATGGATGAAGGTTTTACTTTATTCCTTGTTTAGATATATTTTTCTTTATTTGAATTTTTTCATAAAAAATTTCAGGTAGATACAAGAGTAGAGGGCGTAGCATAGTGAACCCTATGCACCCATCACACAGCTTTAACAATTATTCACATGGCAACGTGCTTCATCTCCTACCCGTTCCCCAGCCACCTTCCTTATTATTTTGAGGCAAATCCCAGTTGTATTTCATTCATAAATATTTTATTATATGTCCTTAAAAGACAAAGATGCTTTGAAAATAATCACAATATCATTGTCATACCTAAAAATATAGCCATATTTCACATTAATACCTTAGAATCGTATAGTTCCTGTTGTGATTTCTTTTGTGTTGTGTTTTTGAAGGTGGAACTTGACTTCATGTGGAACAAGTGTTGCCAGCTCAGAATGCAGTGAGGAGCTGTTTTCATCAGTTTCTGTTGGAGATCAAGATGATTGCTATTCCCTGTTAGATGATCAAGACTTCACTTCTTTTGATTTATTCCCCGAGGGGAGTGTCTGCAGTGATGTCTCCTCTTCTATTAGCACTTACTGGGACTGGTCAGATAGTGAGTTTGAATGGCAGGTAGATATTTTTTTCTTTTATTAGCATCATTGATTCATAAATAGAAGTATGCATTTGTGTTTTGATGTTTTCACCTCTATTTCAAAGTAGATTTCTCCAGTGTTTATTGAATCCTGGTGATTTTCTGCCAGCACGTTTGAAGGTTAAGAATTAGATGGAATATGTATCCTTTATGTTTGTTAATGTACCTTTTAGGCTTCTGATGCTACAGATGTCCTTTTGTAGATTTTCATGTAATTTAATACTTGTGTAATGTATAATGTATATTATTATTATATATCATCAGTGCCTTTCTATGCATGAATTCAAGCAGATTTACTCTTTCTACATTATAATAAATAGTCTTTGTGTCCTTATAGGCACAATATCCTCGTATCAGGGTCATGTCATATATCTAAGATGAGAAACCATTATTACCACAAGTACATAATTTTTTATTCTGTTATCAGAAATGCAGTATAATTTTTCATTGTTTATTCTCCTTGTATGGAGAGGTGTTTTTTGTCAGTGTTTTTCCTTCTTGTGGTACATACATATAACCATGTGAAATGGCTTTATGGTAAATCATTTGAAAATGTTGCTTTGTAATGACTGTAATCTTTCAGAAAATGTGGATTGTGTTATTGCAACATGCATTTTCTGATTGTAAAAGACAATAGCATTTTAAAGAAGCTTTTCTAGCATACAGCGTTTTTTTTCTACAGACACATGACGTCTACTATGTTCGAAAGCCATCTAAATAGTCCAAGTTGTGTTCCACAAGAGGAATCAAATTTTATTTCAAACATCTTTTTATCATAAAAATCAAAGAACACAGAATGGCCTAAAATTAAAAATAAAATCTTCCAGTTCCACTTTGCTGGAGTTACCACTTTTAAGAGCTTATGCAGATATAAGTATCTTTACATATCGTTAAAAACAGCACACATACAAATGGGATTGTACTTCAACCTGTTCAGCTAGGCGTCCAACTTCATTCTTTGCCTGTGGATATCCAGTTGCCCCAGCACCATTTGTTGAAGAAATTCTTTCCCCATTGAATGGTCTGAGTACCCTTGTCAAAAATAAGATGAACACAGATGTATGGGTTTATTTCTGGACTCTCAAATCTATTCCATTAGTCTGTATTTCTATCCTATGTCAGTACCACATGTTTTGATTAGTGTAGCTTTGTAGTAAGTTTTGAAATTGGGAATTGTGAGTCCTTCCACTTTGTTCTTTATGAAGATTGATTTGGCTATTCAGAATGCCCTGCAATTCCATATAAATTTTAGGATTAGCTTGTCTGTTTCTGCAAATTAGGCATTTAGAATTTGGATAGGGATTGTGTTGAATCTTTCTATCACTTTGGGTGGTATTGTCATCTTAACAATATTAAGTTTTCCAGTTCATGAACACAGGATGTCTTTCCATGTATTTGGATCTTCTTTATTTTCTTTTTACAACTACAATGTTTTGTAGTTTTCTGTGTACAAGTCTTTCACCTCCCTGGTTAAATTTATTGCTTGGTATTTTATTCTTTTAGATGGCTAATGGAAATGGAATTTTTTTAAAAATTTCCTTTTCAGATTGTTCGTTGCTGGTGTGCAGAAACAACTGATTCTTTTGTGTTGATGTTGTACCCTGCAGCTTTGCTGAATTCATTTATTAGCTCCAGTAGCTTCCTTGTAGATTCTGTGAGATTTTCTATATACAGGATCATGTTGTCTATGAACAGAGATAGTTTTATCTCTTCCTTTCTGATTTGGATGCCTTTTGTTTATTTTTTTCTTGGCCTGATTGCTCTGGCTAAAACTAGCAGTGGTGAGAGCAGGCATCCTTGTCTTGTTCCCGATCTTAGTGTGAAAGCTTTCAGTCTTTCACCATTGAGTGTGATGATAGCTGTGTTTGTAACAAGTTTTTCTTATTTAACGTATAAACTTTTTTGTGATCTTCATAATACATTTTTAATGGCTGCATAATATTCCTGCTACTAGATGTACCAGAACTTGTGAAACCATTCCCCTATTTACATCTGTTTCAGTTTTTTTTTCTATTATATATAATACAGCAGTGAGGATCTTTGTGTGTGTACCTTATTATTCTTCAGTGTTTTCTTTTTTTTAAAAGGATCACTTTATATTTAAAATCAGACTACAAGGATTCTTAATAAAGCATAATAATCACGTGGAGTCCTGGTAATTCTGAAAATATTTTTGTGCATATTTCACGTGATGTGGCTGGAGCTCTTATCATCTATCATGTTGCAAAGTGCAAGCGTTTGCCGTGTTTAATTGCTCTCTTTTTCACCCATTTCATGAGTAGAGTGGAAAACTACCTCCAGCCACTTACTGTGAATGTACATGAGTGACTACAACATCAGAACAAAAATCAAGCCTGCCTTAGTAATGTGTTTTCCCACTTCTGAAATTGGAGTGTGGGTACTCTGTTACCATGGATATTTGCTATTTAAATCTACTGAAAGGTTTAAAATGCTCTCTCTTGTCTTTGAGGGACCTCATAATGATGAGCAGTAAATTATCCAAGAGGATAATTACTAATTATATGTTAGAATTAATATAGACTAAAAATTGTTTACTATAGTTTGAAGATTCTTATTACCTCTGTTGTGATAAAAACTGCATCTGTTTAAATATTTTTTAAAAAACTGATGTTTCAGTTACTACAAAAGTAAATATAAATGATTCATAGATTCTCTGGGAAGAGAAATGTTAACTACTTATAAGGCTGGATTTTAATTTTAGAATGAAGTAGCATCTTAGTTTTGCTGATAGTGTTCTGTGCCTGTAGTCCTTTTATTATTAAGATATATTTGACTACTCTTAGAGCTTAAGAAATTATTTCTTTTGTTGAGCAAGAGAGCATAGAAAATTTAAGGAGTGAGTAATTCAGCTGTCGCACTTGAAACCTAGAGGTATAATCCGAAATTACACATCAGCTGTTACAGAAATGAGGTAACTTGTAAAGTTCTGCTGCATCTCACAAAAAATATGGCAGAGGTTTGATTTAATTCTCCCTACTTGTCACAATTACTGATTATAATATAAACATGCCAAATATTGTTGTCCTGAATACTGTGGGATAGGAGTTATTAAGCATTTTTATTCTGAAATTTATTATCAGCTGTAAAACGGATAATTGCTGGTCTGATAAATATACAAGAGCCAATATAATTAATTCTCCTATACATCTGTTGCTCTAATTCCATATCTCCAGCTGACTACTTGATCTTTCCACTTGGATGACCTTATTGTTTAATGCAAACCTGTCATCTGCTGCTGAGTTGCTGGTCAGTAATACAATTTCCAGTTACAGTGTTTCCACGGGAAAAACTAGGCTCTGTTTTATGACACATTTTATACGGTAGGGAAAATGATGATTGTCTGTTCAAAGGACACTTGTGCGTGCTGCTCCCATTATCACCACAAGCTCTCTATATCCCAAACTTCATTCTTCTCTCATTCCAAACTACACGACAAGAGTGCATGGCATAGTTGAGAGCACTGGACTTTTGTCCTACTCTGAATTCTGCCTGGACATCATTTTCCTTATTTGTAAAATAAGGGTGTTGGACAGGAAGATCTGTAATATTGCTTCAGTTCTCTTGCTGTGTGGGTGGGTTGTATGACTGAAATGTCACCAGTTTTCTTCTGATCTTGATGTGTGTGACTGTTACCTTATCCATTCATTTATCAAGCAGCTTTGTAAATTTTCTTAGAAAAATTACACATCTACTCTTCTTTTTCTTTCCATTTTTGCTTATCTTAACCAGGTATTGTCCAGTAGATTCTGACTCGTGGTGACCCCACATGTGTCAGAGTAGAACTGTGCTCCATAGGACTTTTGATGGCTGATTTTTTTGGAAGTAGATCGCCAGGCCTTTCTTCCAAGGTGCCTCTGAGTGGACTCTCAAACCTTCAACCTTTTGGTTAGTAGCCGAGTGCGTTAACCATTTGCACCGCTCAGAGACTCCTTTGTTTATCTTACTCCAGGCCTAGATCACAAGAACTTCCTGTCTAATTCCAATCTTTCCACACTCTATTTTGCCCTTGTGCTGTTTTTTAACTAGTTTTCACTCACGACCAATTTCATCAAGTTACTACTTCTACTTAGAAAATGTTATTGGCCCACTTCTACATAACATATAATAGCTTCTGGTTCTTCTGTTGAGCTTTCAAGTCCCTGGCACAGATATTCTGTTTTAATCATATTAGCCTCCTTAACCTTACCCCCTTTTTTTTCTTCGTTTGATTTTATTATTCTCCTTACCTAAATGTCTTTTTCCTTTTGCCATTCTGATGAAAGACTGCTTTGTGAAACAACCCAGTCACCGCAGCAACATGTGGCATTGTTTAAGAATTTGTGCTTCCTCCTTTTTTAGGGTCAAAAAGCATGGCAAGAGATGGAAAAAGAAAAATACATCAGTATATTGAGTGTCACCTACGTGCCAGGCATGTTATCTCATTTAAAGCTCTCTATAATCCTTCGAGATGATGGCATTAACCACATTTTACTGAAGACACTTATGTTCAAAGAAGTGAGCTAACTGACACAAGATCACACAGCTGCTGAGCTGGGGAGCTGGGACTGGAACTCCCTCTGGGCTCTTTTTACTTCTCTGTGAAAAAGTGGGCAAAGAACCGTTGCCCTTTTGACAACCCTGTTGCCACAAACAAACAGAATTAAAGGCACAAATTTAAGTGCTTAGTGTATATCTTGGCAACTGACAGATACTAAAGATTTAGATGAAAATGTTTCTTAAATTTTGAAAGTACAGGCATTTTGTGAGTTCCTTTAATTTATCAAAGGAGCTTGAAGTAGGGGAGACCTTTCATCTATTCAGGGGTGTTTCATCTTGTTTTAGGGACTTCAGAGAAATCTTTAAGGCAGTAATGTTGTGGTTTGAAGGCTTTCAAAGAGAAAATAGCATAGCGTTTTCTTGTTTGCCATTAAAGCCTGAAAAAGAGATGGCTTTCACTGGTGCATTCAGCAAAAATCCTTTCATGGCACCAACTAGATAATGTTAGGGATAAACACAAACCTGTTGCGGTCGAGTCAATTCAGACTTATAGTGACCCTATAGGACAAAAGTAGAACTCCCCCACAGGGTTTCCAAGGCTGTAAATCTTCAAGGAAGCAGACTGCCACACCTTTTTCCTGTGGAGCAGCTAGTGGGTTCGAACTACTGACCTTTCAGTTAAGGGCCAAGGTCTTTAACCACTTTGCTACCAGGGCTCCTATGTTAGGGATACAAAAAACCCAAAACAAAACCCACTGCCATTGAGTCAATTCCGACTCTTAGCGATCCTATAGGACAGAGCAGAACTGCCCCATAGGGTTTCCAAGGAGCGGCTGGTGGATTCAAACTGCTGACCTTTTGGTTAGCAGCTGAGCTCTTAACCACTGTGCCACCAGGGCTAAAGGGCGAACAATTCAAGCAGTGTTAGTTAATGGGATTTTAAAGAAAGTGATACAAATTGTTGGAAGTCTCTTAAACGCACTTGGATTTATCAATGGCTGTCAAAGTGAAAATGTGACTTTTAAGAGTAGTAGCTACTTATGGGAATGTAGAAATAACGCTTTCTTCCTAACTTAGTTTTACTCAGAATGTCATGGTTCACCTTGCATAGTGATCAGCCCCATTTTTGTGGCTTCACTCATCACTTGTATTTAGTTGACTCCCCAGTTTGCCTGCCTGCAGTCCCTTGTAGCTCTCTCAAACTTTAATCCTGTAGCTTCAACCTGTTGCTAGATATTTCCATTGAAGATCTGCTATCTCAAACCTAGCATTCGTTATGTGCTATGTTGTATAATTGAATATTTGTGATACTGTATTGCCTTCCCAAGTAGAGTATAAAGTTCTGTCAGGGCCTGACTTACACACCTTTATATCCACTGTACCTATTTTAATGCCGTTCGTACAATAGGAATCCAAATACGTGTGATTGCAGTAGTCTTCATGCCTAACGTAGCTCTTCTGTTTTGGTAACTTCAAAAGTCTAGTAATCATCCAGAGTTCAGATATAATTACAAATTTCATAAAACCAAAAGACAACAACAACAAAAACGGCTGTTTTGTACCTTGTAAAAATGAAACCAGTATCTTTGAAAATTGTTACGTAGTCCTTGTAGAAGAAAATAATTAATCTTTTTGTTGAATGACTTACATACATTTGTTTGAAATTAAATCCATTCTAATTGATAGTATTTATTGGTTTTTAATAGGCAATATAAAATTTAGAACATGTTTTTGTTATTCATCTCACTTTAAACTGATTTGATTTTCTGTTAGGGTTTCTTGTATTTCTCCTTTGTCTACACTTTGTCTTTTATTTTTTTCTCACTTTTGATTTACAATGCTTTTGGTCTGTAAAGTGTTTTGCTTTATATTAACAGTATCTTTAAACTTTTTAAAAAAATAACACTACTGTGTTTTCAGTGAAGGTTTACACAGTAGTTTAGGTTCTCATTCAACAGTTTCTACACAGATTGTTCAGTGATATTGGTTACATTCTTCACAATATGTGAACATTCTCATTATTTCCATTCTGGTTGTTCCCTTTCCATTAATCTAGTTTCCCTGCCCCCTTACCGTCTCATCTTTGCTTTAGAGTAATTGTTGACCATTTGGTCTTATATTGATGATTTTTTAAAGGAGCACAGTACTCATGGGTGATATTCTTTATTTTGTGAGCCAGTCTGTTATTTAGCTAAAAGGTGGCTCTTTACTTTAACTCTCTTGAGCTTGTTGATACAGACTTGAGGACAAAGACCATGATTTAGTTAGCTTTATACTGGCGGTACGGAGGCTAGTATCTAGCAATACGCCAGTTAGTGCAGTTCTCTCAGGTCTCCTGTGATATGGATCAGTGCTCCTAATTCACAAATTAAAAACCTTGATGATTGACTCTTAAGTTAGCATATTAACAAGTCTTGATTATGATTTTATGCTTTTGGAAAATATATTTAATTAAATGAGTGAATATATACAAAGAGTACGTTGACGTTGCTGCTTTGTCTAAAATAGGCATGATAAGAATTAATGTCCTCTTAGTAGTCTATATTTGCCATTAGTCTGATGTTAAAGTAACTTTTAATCAATGTGAAATATGCTGTGGTATTTAAAATGTAAAAAAAATTTCCTCTTCCTAACCATCCCCGCCTCTTTATTTTTACAAAGTTACCAGGCAGTGACATTGCCAGTGGGAGTGATGTGCTTTCTGATGTCATACCCAGTATTCCAAGTTCACCTTGCCTGCTTCCAAAAAAGAAAAACAAACACCGGAATTTAGATGAACTTCCTTGGAGTGCAATGACAAATGATGAGCAGGTAGGGATCTCATCATTCTTAATTAGAAGCATATGTGTGGAGAATAGGTGACGCACACTTTATTGCCCATTTAAAGCTACTGGGTAAATGTGCATTGCTTAGTAAATCTGAATTTGAACTTTAACTAAATGTTTTGCAGGGAACAAATACAATATTAAGTGCTTCTCATATGTAAACACATTATAAATGACATACTAAAGGATCAGAAGTTTTAGCATTGATTTTGTTTCCTGTAATTTTTCATCACATAGGTGGAATATATTGAGTATCTGAGTCGTAAAGTCAGTACTGAGATGGGTCTTCGGGAGCAACTTGATATTATTAAAATCATTGATCCTTCTGCTCAAATCTCCCCTACAGACAGTGAGTTTATTATTGAACTTAACTGTCTCACAGATGAAAAACTGAAGCAGGTATGTAAAGAAAAACAACAGTAGATTGTACAGCTATTGAAAATACTGCTATCCTATAAAACGTAGAATTGAATAATAATATGTAAATACATAGGTAATTAAGATCAAATTCACCACTGTGAAATGAATTGTTATAAAAGAAAATGATGGCACTATTATAGAACACATTGTGGTTTTAAAAAGTTCTGTGTACATCACACCTGGCAGGACTTGTCAGGGGCCAGTGTGGATCTAGAACCTGCTCTTCAATTGTGTAATCTTTGAAACTTAATTTCATCACTCAGGGGGTGGTCAGGCTACGGTATTGATTTATTCTAACTCAAAAGAGACTGATTGACAGAGTCAAAATACTGATTAATGAGAGCTATACTTTGGTTTAGCTATACTAACATCTGAGCAGAGGGACTTTTGAATAGTCTTAAGGAATATTGAGTTTGGATAGAGTAAAACTGAATGAATTTTCCCTGTGCCATGTAAACATGCATTTCTGGTATCTTCTAAATATAAACTTTCCTGCTTTCTTTTCCTCTGGTAGATGAGTGGATAAATATTTATGTTCTTATGTTCTACTTTCGTGGTTTGTTTTGTTTGTTTTTGCGTTTATCATTATTCAGGAAAAATTTCTATCATTTCAGCATTTCCTCCCAACAGACATACTATAATTTTCTGCATTCCAGGCGATTTTCCAGTAGACTGATAAACTGATGCCTTGGAGTTGAAGACAGGTGCCGTTGGCCCCTAGCTAGGATTTAGGAAACACTCTTGTCTTAGATCTGATCAGCAACTTGGTCAAATCGTCTTAAGTGGAGACTTTAAAAAATGGCTAATCTCATTCATTTTATTTTATTGTTAGCTTCTATTTCAGAGTGTTATTTTCTTAGAACCCTAAATTCTGGAGGCCAGTAACCTTCATTTACATATTTTATATGCTTTAAAAATCTAGTTCTGTATCAGATTTTCTAGAATTTTAAACATTGCCAATTTTTCTGGCACTCGTTTCTACATTTAGAGATTTCTTTTGCCCTTATATTCTGCCTATATGCATCTGTAGCGCTTTTTAAAAATATAATTTATTTTCTTGATTTTGAGAATATACACAGCAGAACTTACACCAATTCAACAATTTCTACACGTGCAATTCAGTGGCGTTGATTACATTCTTTGAGTTGTATAACCATTCTTCCCCTCGTTTTCCATGTTGTTTCTCCCCATTAACGTACACTCGGTGCCCCCTAAGTTTCCTTTCTAACCTTTCGCGTTGCTGTTGTGAGTTTGGTCCCATACAGATAGATCTTGAAAGAGCAGACATTCTTTACTAGTCAAGGCAGACATTCTTTACTAGTTAAGCTAAACTGTTGATTTAAGAAGACTTCAGGGGACACTTTCAGTTTAACGTTTAAAGATTATCTCAGGACAATAGTTTCAGGGGTTCGTCCAGCCTCTGTGGCTTCAGAAAGCCTGGATTCCATGAGAATTTGAAATTCTGTCTGCATTTTCCCCCTTTTGATCAGGATTCTTCTTCTGCAGTGACTTTGACAATTCTTAAAATTAAGTGCAATATTTTTTTCTCTAGCACTTCGAGGGTAGACCATCAAGGTTCAATGCTGACCACTTTTTGTCTGTGTGTTCATAGGTCAGAAACTATATCAAGGAGCATAGCCCTCGCCAACGGCCTGCAAGAGAGGCCTGGAAGAGAAGCAACTTTAGTTGTGCAAGCACCAGTGGAGTGAGCGGTGCCAGTGCCAGTGCCAGCAGCAGCAGTGCCAGCATGGTCAGTTCTGCAAGCAGCAGTGGGTCCAGTGTTGGAAACTCTGCTTCAAACTCCAGTGCCAACATGAGTCGAGCACACAGTGACAGCAACCTGTCTGCAAGTGCAGCAGAGCGGATTCGGGATTCAAAAGTAAAACGTCTAATCAATACAAAGTTTTACCTTTCCATATTAACATTAGTACTTCTTCATATAAATTTCTTGAGGAGTTAAAATTATCCTGCTATCTAGATGCCTGTGGGTTTTGGTTTTAATTGAACAAGCAGGATGCTCTGCTGTTGAACAAAGCATTCTATGTTGAGTGCTTTGAAACGCTGTTTTGACCCACAAGAATATTGCATTCAATTTTATCTGATTTCTATGTCTGTTTTAAGTGCGATAAATTGATGAAAATAATGAGTGATTCTCCAGATTGCAATATTGACTGCAACTCACTACTGAGCGAATCTCACTATGTTGCTGATGTTGCTGTCTATTAGCTCCTATGAGTGTTCTGTATGTCTTGTGTATTAAATGTTTTCTTAATGTATTAATCTTGAATGTTTCCTCTTAGCTAATTTAAAAGTATAATGCTTTCTGTCATTTGTCTACTCTTTTCACAGTTGGAAATATTTTGTATAATATTGTTGGGCACTTAAGGAAAAAAAGAAGGTATAAATGTATACAGAATGGATCTGTGATGCTTAGCAGGGGGGGTTTAGTTCCTGCAGTGTCAACAGAGTTTGGAGCCAAGTTAGGGATGATAAAAGGGATCTCTGTAACTCTTTGGGAACCCGGTGGTGACTTCAGGATACACAATGATTCCTTCCCTGGCTCTTACTGAAGCAGCAGAAACATAGCCAACTTTGTTGGTTGCCAAGGGATTTCTCTGGATATGTGGTCATTCCTTTTTGGCATCACTTCACCAGTGACAAAAAGATTAGAGTACCCACTGGGTTCCTAGTGGGCTTTTAAATGGTATTAAGCTTTGTCAAATATGAAAACGGCATGATTCTTTGAAATTTTGGCAATTTCATCTACAATTTGTATTCAATATTGTTCCCTAGTATTAATTGTGTTTGCTGTGCGTTGACACTAGTATACCTTAATTTGATAAAAAGTCTTTGAAATGACGGGTTACTCCTAACTAGTCAGAATGTTTCAGCCCTTCCTGATCAGAAGATTTGCTGGTCAAATACCATAAAAATATAATCTTGAAGAATCATTTTCATGTCTAAGTCAATGGTTCACTTATTAGAACAAGGAGATTGTACTGCAGAGAAATTTGAACATCTCTTAAAATTCTGAAAATATAGACTATGATCCATAAAACCCTGTGGGGTGGATTTTCCAGAACTGAACCTTACTGATTTAGAAATTTTTTTATTTTGACAGAAGCGTTCCAAGCAGCGGAAGTTACAGCAGAAGGCCTTACGCAAGAGGCAGCTGAAAGAGCAGAGGCAGGCTCGGAAGGAGAGGCTCAGTGGGCTCTTCCTTAATGAAGAAGTGCTGTCCTTGAAAGTGACTGAGGAAGACCACGAAGCAGATGTAGATGTTTTGATGTAATTAAGGGTGAATTTATCAGTGTTCTTAGGCAAGCATTGAAGTATTCTATCCTTATTTGTTTACATGCGTCTTGACCAAAATTTTGATTAGGGCTGTGCTTGATGTACCATTAATAATTTAGGTCAGTGGTTCTCACCGCGTGGTCTCCAGGTCAGCAGTACCAGGATCACCTGGGCACTGGTAAGAAATGCAGATTATCAGCTCAACCCCAAACCTTGTGGGGGATGGGCCCAGCATGGTGTTTTAACAAGTTTTCCAGGTGATTCTGATACACATTCTAGTTTAAGAACCACTAACTTAGGTAAATGTTTTGGCTGTTTAAACTGTGTAGTAGTTGAGTGGACCTTTTCAAAGACTAGTACTGTTATACTTCAAGGTACTGCTGACAAGTAATTTATGTCAGTATACATACATGTGTAGAGATCATAATTCAGTTCCCTTCTTAATGTCACAATTTCCTTTTGGTAGTATTAGTTTATTTTTTCCAAAGGGCCGCAGCACGATTCTCAGTTCCTAGCAGAAACCTTTTTTTTGAAGTGGGCAATATGGCTTGCTGTTTACAATAGTGCCTTCGTTGGTTTAGTTCTATCTATTTTCATTCATTATTCACTCAAATGTAGAAGAACAGGCCCTGATGTTTTTCCTGTTAGATTTGTTTTTCATTTTATGTAAATTCAGAATTCTTTCTGTAAGTGATGACTACTGAGGAAATAATCTTATTAGTAGCTGAATTTTAGATTTGATGCCATGTGATTAATATTCAGTAGAGAAAGCAATCAGGCAAAACAACCGATTCTGCTTTTCCACGGCCTTCTGAAATTTTAGGCTGTAAAACTGTCTCGGACAGATTTTCTCTTAAGTTCTTTTTGTTGGCCATTTGTTTGTTTCCGCACAGCTCTAATTTTAAAATATTTGGTATGACAGCTTCTGGCATGTGAACAAGTTCGTATTCAAAATTAACTGATGAAAACCCTTAAAATTCTGTTAAACTTCTCTATAAATTGCTAGAAATAGACCAAGCAGTGAAATACAGAAAACACTTTAACTTGTTGGTTATTAATAGAACTCTAATTTTAAATGTAAAAATTATGGCATTACTTTAAATGTTTTCCTAGAGAGTTTGTTATAATGAATATTAGAAATAGTGTGTATCCTTTTCTTCTACTGACGTCTTTGAACGTTCACATGGGTTAAAGATGGAAACTGTTACTACTGACAATCAAGCTGCTTTCTGATTTTCCTAATGTTTTGTTTTTATTGTGGATAATGTGTTGGGGGTGATAATGATTCTGTAGTAGGAGGAGTTGTAATCAGTGTTTGTTTAAACTCTAGAGCACAGAGGTTAATGGATCTCTACGTTTTCTTTTGTTTTAACTTTTTGTTCTGTCAAGTAGCTCGTTAAGAAAAAGATTAAAAGCTAAATTCTCAATTCTCAGTTTATAAAAGACTTCACTTACAATCATGTTTTTGAAATTTTGATTTCATCTTGGTTCGTTGAAGGCCAAATAATGGAAACTGAGAATAAAAATTAATATATTGCAGCTTTGCTGAGGTCTTTGGTATGGTGGTAACATTCTGAAGACTACTAAATTTATATTTTAAAGTTTTACTAAGATAAAAGCATATGTGTGTGTATAGTTTTCAGTTTGAGTATTTCTTCTGACTTTTCCTCCTGCCCTGTTTGGTGCTCCTAACCAACTTAGAGGGCCCAAAGAAAGCTTGGGGCTAGACTCCACAATACCCTTAGGAAGGATCATGTTTTTCCTTCCAAGTACAGGAAGAGTAAATGGAGAGAAGAGTAAATTATCTACCTGCTCTTAGCAAAAGCAAAAAGAATGATTGGCTAGTCTCTTTACCTACTCTTCAAGGTAAATAGACCAGTTTTGAATACCATCCCATGTTACCATCCAGTCGATTCCAGCTCATGGCGACCCTATAGGACAGAGTAGAACTGTCCCATAGGGTGCCAAGGAGTGGCTGGTGGGTTTGAACTGCCGACCTTTTGGTTAGCAGCCGTAGCTCTTAACCACTGCACCGCCAGGGCCCCTTGAATACCATAGAGCAGCATTTATCTGTTGAATACTTGGAAGCAACTTACTTGAGTGACTAGTAGAAGAATATCCTATACAGGGTTGTGATGTAATAAGACCAGCTCTTCTACTGTCTCACAACAATCATGTAGTCTTGTTACCTTAGATTTAATTTCAGTCACTATTAAACAAGTTTACCAAAGGGCCACAATGCCGATGTTAAAAGTTTATAGAAGTTTGAGTGTTTATAGATGTGCACCATGAGATTTTGTGTAAATCTGGATGCACTCTGTTTTTACGGTACTATAAATTAGAGATAGTCCATACCATTGGTTTGGAGGAGATTAAACATATTTCCTTTGATTAAAAGAAAAAAGTTCAACAACTTGGGTTTGCTTATGATCCAAGAGGGAGATTGAAAAGTCTTTCCCCATCCCCCACCCTCCCCAAAGCAGAAAAACACATAAACAAAAAACTCTTTTGTTCTTTGCTAATGGGTTACACTTTGTTTTGTTGCTCATGTAGTAGCTTTGAATTATCTCTTTCTTGGAATAAGTCATGATTTATTCAGTCTGTTGTATCTCTGAGTTCAATTTAATACAAGTCCGACTCACTATTCTTCTTTTAAAATATAAACCCTAACTAACCATTAAAAACTTAAAAAATAAAAAGCAAGACTTATTTTTTCCAATGTCAGTTTTCATCTGTAGAGAATTGACACTGGAGCAAATAAGTCTCGCCTTTAAAAATAAGCTTTGTTAACTGAGGGCCTGATAAAGTCCCCACAGATTTATCCAGAAGCATTTTATTAGAGATTTTGTAGTAGTCTGTTCCAGTACCCACCACAGCTTTTAAAATTATGAACCTTGAGTTAAACAAAATGGCATGTCGTTTTCTATAGTTTTGCAAGTAGAAGTAAGGCAACTCAGTATAATATGTAGTGGGGTGTAAAGGGTCAGTTCAATCTGTCTCAACAAGAACTCAGAGGAAAATAACACCTTTTTTTTTTTATGAGACTTGTCTCATTTTTTGTTAGGCTATGGAAGTTTTGTCCAGTTCCTCAGTCCCTTGGTGAAACAGATATTGCTGAATTAGTCCCAGACTTCTAATTAGATGACTCATTGTAGATTGGGCAGACATCTCATTTTATTCAGCTTTTAAAAGTGCTGAATCCCCTTATAAAGAAAAAATTGCAGGAAACTACTGTATAAAGAAAGGTATCCTGACTCTGATGAGCTTTAAAAATTGTGAACTGTATCAAATGTCTTCACATTTAAGCCAAAAATGTTAGTACCCGACCAATATAGGAGTCTCGTTTGTCTCCAAGTTTTCTAGCAGAGACTTTTGTTCGTGGCTTTCTCTATATAGCCTCATGTGCCTTAAAGGTGAACTGTACTTTTGTCAATATCAGGCTTTTCCAAACCTAAAAATGATTTAAATGTAATTCATTTTATAAAATGCCCATGGTCTTGGATAGCAGTAAGCAAAGCCTTTAAATTGAGCCAATCAATGGTTATAGCTTATAAAACTGAACAAAAACCTTCAGATCTTAAAATTTCGTTTGCATAACTTTGCTTTTGGCCCAGCTAGGTCATTGCACATTGAAAGTTAGCTAAAGTATGCTTTAATGTATTCTTTTTCTTTCCTCCCTAAAAAAAGAATACTTTTTTAAACCAGATAACTTTTAGTATCTGGAAGAATAATTTTCAAAGTGTGGGCAAAAGAACTCCGAGAACAGAGATTATCTAGCAAGTTGGTTCTCTTGTTAACTTCAGGGATTCTTTGCATTCATTTGTGTAATAGCTGGAACGCTCCCCTCCCCACTCTCCCTGTAACAAATTGCCTTTTAACACTTCTATCTACAAGAAAAATGTCTGTTTGGAATTGGGAGGGGGTTCCTTAAAGTCAGTTTATAGTTCGGAACAGTTGTATTCAAATAATAGTATTTGTGTTGGGTACACTGACATTCAGCATGTCTAAATTTAGACGTAAATTTAATCCTTAAAAAGAACTATTAGTTAGAAAATCACTATTTGTATGCACAGGCGCTGTGGTAATTTTGGATTCATTTTAAATCTGGTTTCTAATTTTATCTCTCAAATAAAATTATGCTAAGTGGGTGAGAACCATTTGCGAGATATTTGGACCTAGGCATCTCTGTCAGCAGAGTATCTGGAACGTACCTCCTTAGAATGCTTAATTTTTATTTCTTTGGAAAGTAATTTACTTATTACAAAAGGCTTAGAAGGAACGCTGAAAGTTTCTCTAACTGGCTGTTAAAAGTAAGAAAGTCACATAGTATAGCTGAAGATCCGAGTTGACTCACTAAAATGTTTTCATTTTTTTTCTAATATTAAAGCTATTTGTTTTTAGCTCCCCCTCCCCATTATATTTTAAATTAAGGTTCTTAATGTTTTAACCTAGATCACATGATGATACGTTTTATTTTTAATTTGACATTCATACTGAACTCGGAAAAACTAGTTTCATCTCTGAATTCGGCGTATGGTACTTTTTCTTTATTGTCAAGTTGATTTGTTACATCTTTGTGGTCAATGGAACCTGTGGAAATCTGTGTTCTTTTTTGTGGTGAGGGATGGGGTGGGAAAGGGGAGAATTGCTCTAATTGTGCATATACATTTTGACTATTTAAAGGTAGTTGTAGAATTAATGTGTATAAACTACAAGTTAACACTTACTCTTCTGAATTGTTCTGAGGAACAGTGGCCTGAAGCCATGACTTGTTTTGTGGAGCTGCTTGCTCTTTAATAGTAGCTGATCTACTGGATTTAAGCTGAAACTTTGGGGTTAGGTTATCTAGCTGAGGCTTTTAGGAATAGAGAAGACAATGTCTGTTCCTTTAGCGGGTCAATTTAATTTCCTATTTGGCTATTCTAATTTAGATATAAGTATTATCCATTCGGTATCTTTGGGTTGGAAATTTAATAGTACTGTCATAAAAAGCTATTAAAGATAAACACAAGTATATGTAAAACATTTCACAGATGGTTAAAAATTTCAATCTTTTTTTTTTTTAGTTACAAATGTTAGTTATGTAGCATCAATATCATAACCAAAGCAAGTAGGAAGTTGACTGGTTTGGAGAATCTTCAAGTAGTCTTAAATACTGTAATGTATCAGATTGTTAACCAGGATTTTTTCCTGTATTTCTGCTAAATGTATCACTATATTAATGCACTTTTGTATATATAACTGTCTTCTGTACATTCTGTACTTACCACCATGTATATAAAAGCTGTTTTTCTTGAAGCTGTGAGGGAATAACAGTAGCTGTCACACAGTAGTTTATATTTTGAGTTCCTTCTGTACTTGAAAGTAGTTTAGTAGTTAAATCTAAATGAGTATGTATGGTTGTGATTAAAACTGGCAATGTCACAGAGCTGTCTTTTGAAACTGATTATCAGAATGAAAAGTGTTGTTTTGGTTATTCAGAACTCTTGTAATATCATTTTTATTGTTTATTTTGATGTATCTTGAGTTTTAACAAACCCCACTCTTGCTTACTACCTTATACTTCTAAATTAGCTACTTTTTCATGCTGCATCCCGGATCATTTATCAACAGAGAAGAATTGCTTCTTTTCTTTTGCTCACAGTTTTGTTAGGGCTCCACCAACTTTTGTTTTGTGAAAGCCTCCAACTTCCTAAATGTCATTGGCAACACTACCTTTTTTCCCTGGAGAGATCAGATTTCTAGAGAGGTTAGCATTCATAGTAAGTAAAAATTAGCTCTGGTTTTTGTTGACAAAAAAATCAGATTTGTTTTCCTTATATATTGATCTAGAATTTTTAAGTTATAATTTTATGAAAGAAACTTCTGTGAGCAGTTTTACGTATAGCTACAGGAGCAACTAGCTATTCAGCAGTACCTTTATCTCTTGCCACTAGAGGGAGGTCTGTGGTTGCTCTTTGGAAAATTTTGTTGCTGCTTTTCTTTTGTTTTTTAATTTCGGAGGTGGAAATAGACCTCATTCTCAAAATTCCTTTTGTGGTATTAAATGCTTTCATTTATTAGTGAAAGGTAAGTTAATTCAGCTTGTTTAATAAAGCCAGTCTTAGTCATGCTTTTCTGTATTCTTCAATTTTTAATAAATGTGTGTTAGATATTAAGTGAAACACATGTAGTCGTGTGTGTTTTTCTTCTCTGAGCTACTCTAGAGCTGCGCTGTCCAGTATGGTAGCCACTAGCCACACGTGGCTATTTAAGTTAATTAAAATGAAATAAAATCTACAATTGAGTTCCTTAGTCACTTTAGCAATGCCTCAAGTGCTCAATAGCTACATGTGGCTAGAGGCTTCTGTATTGGAAAGCACAGGATATAGAACATTTCCATCATCCCAGCAAATTCCACAAGACAGCGCTACTCTACAGATTTGATAGTTTATGTAGTGACCATTATTGTTTTACCAGTGAACAGCAATCAGTGGCTAAGAGCTGCTGCCCACAGCTAATGTTGATGATTGGTGTGAAAAGGGGAGTGAGCTGTATTTCATCTCCTACTTCCCTAAAGCTGCTACCAAGTTGGGAGAAGGAGCCCTGGTGGCACAATAGTTCATCGCTTGACTGCTTAATTGAAAGGTTGTTGGTTTGAACCCACCCAGCAGCTCTGCAGGACAAAGATTGGCGATCTGCTCCCGTAAAGATTACAGCCTAGGAAATCCTCTGGGGGGCAGTTCTGCTGTGTCACATCCGCCACTATGAGTCGAGAATTGACAACACCCAACAACAACCAAAATTGGGAACTTGGTGGCTTAATGGAGAAATCTCTCAAATATTGACTATTTCCTTTGACTATGAATAAGGTTTAGGAGCCCTGGTGGCTCAGTGGTTAAGAGCTCGGCTATTAACCAAAAGGTCAGCAGTTGGAGTCCACCAGCAGCTTCTTAGAAACCCTGCGGGGCAGTTCTGCTCTGTCCTATAGGGTCGTTACGAGTTAGAATCTACTCAGTGGCAACAGGATTGGTTTGGGTTTTATGAATAAGGTTTAATGTTTGAGTAATGTTGAAAATTTGGTGCTAGTTTCTCAGTTTTTATTGGTACAGAGTGCCGCCATTCATCTTTCTATGTAAGTTTGTCCTTCCTCTTTGATGCAAAAACAACTAAGTGACAATGCTAGGGCACAGAACTCAATGTATACAGTTTTAAAGACTCCATTTTTTAAAAACTACACTTACAAATAAGTAGAAATGTGAATTTCAGGATCATCCCTCAGCATTTATTAATTCGTGTGATGTGAGAGCCTTAATAGTTACTGTTACTTGAGCCTGATAATTCTGTACCCTGTTGCTATCAATTTGGATTTCATGGTAAATGGGATGTTTATATTATCCATGTTTCTTAGTATTAGGTTGATAACTACTAGATTTAGGTACACAGTTATTTTTTTGTCTTAATGGGTAAATAACGTTTTTAACGTTCTAGTTTATTCATTTGGTCACCAGGATCCCATTATATGCTTAGTTTTTTCCTCTTAAAAATAGCATATAGCGGGATTTATATACTTTAACCTCGGTATTGTGAAAAAAATTTCAAGTAGAACAGTAAGATGAGTCCTGATGTGCCCATATCTTCTTCAGATTTTATCTCACAGCCAGTTTTGTTTCGTCTACCACCCACCCACTCACCTTACCCCATCCCTAATGATACTGAAGCTAAGCCCAGGTGACATATTTCATTTTCAAATAGTATGTTATTTTTAAAAGGACACTTCTTTTCAATAAATAACTATGATACCCTCATCATACCCCCATAAATAAAAATCCTTCCCTAATATAAAAAATCCTGTCTGCTTATTTAAAATCAAAATCATAATCATTAGTCTTATTAATTTCAAAACTATTCTGCATTTTGTTAGCACCAAAGTAGAATAATCATTTCTACTATTGCATAAGTCCTGATGGTGTCTCTTGGGCACGTTTTCATCAAAAGCAAGATACGTATTGCTTTCAAATAAAAACAAATTCCAATTGTTTTTCTTACTGCTTTGTTATTAAAGTCATAGAATAATTTGGGTGGCAGGCAGGAGGGGGGAAGTAACGGTTCAAGATAAGATAAACGAGGTATTGTCCTTACCTCTGAATCCAAGAATTATCTTTTTTTAGCCAGAATTGGCCAGTATAGTAAAGATTTGAGTACCTGGTATTTATAAAGAGTTCTGCAAGGTGACTGGGAGGATATAAGGAAAAACAAGATTCTTACCATTTTATTCCTTAGAAGCGAATTTTAAATATTTTTAACAGATGTGAGAGATGATTGGATTTTGTTTTGTATTTTAAGTTACCAATTACTTTCCTAATAAATTATTACTTTCCTAATAAATTGGGGAATTTGGGAGCTGGAAGGAACCTTAGATCCAGATCACTTAGCTCAGTGATTCTCCGATTTTAGCACACATCAGAATCACTTGTAGGGCTTGTTAAAACACGGATGGCTCGGCTCGAACCCCAGTGTTTCTGATTCAGGAGGTCTAAGGTGTCCCTGGGTGGTGGAACAGTTAATGCACTCAACTGCTAACCAAAAGGTTGGAGGTTCGAGTCTACCCAGAGACACCTTGGAAGAAAGGCCCGACGCTCTACCTCTGAAATAACCATTGAAAACCCTATGGCTATTCTACTCTCACACACATGGGTGGCCATGAGTTGGAATCAACTTGATGGCAACTGGTTTTTTTTTTTTTTTTTTTTTTTACTTTTGGTTTGGAGTAGGGCCTGAGATTTGCATGTCTAACATGTTCCCCAATGATGCTGATGCTGCTGGTGCACAAACATACACTCTGGGAACCCCTGATCTAGTTCAATCCCTTTTTCTCCCTGCCTCCATTTTGCAAATGAGGTAATTTACACTGAGTGTAAAGAGAGTGACTTCTTTGCCCAAAACTAGTTAGTGACATAGCCAAATCAAAATCCAAATCTCGAGGTGCCTTATTCACCATACCCCGAGTCCAGTGCTTTTCCTGTTACACTGTGCATCTGTTTCCTTCTGAGTGATTTTCTTCGAAAGCTTCCTTTGGAGTTGCTACATTTTTGGATTTTCTTAGTAGTGGCAAATCTTTGTCTCCCTAGATCTGGAGTTCCTAACTTGGAGTCTAGGGATTAAAATTGTTGGCAAATTTTTTTGTGTACCGATGTGTTTTTCTAGGTAATGTTTCATATCTTTTTATCCAGTTCTCACATGGGTTTCCTTCCCACCAATGGCTAAGACTGTCCTGTTAGGGCAGTTTCAGTTTTTGGACAAATCAGGGGTCATTTGGACGTTGTCAGGTGGTTAAGGTGAGTGATTGCCGTCGAGTTGATTCTGGCTCATAGTAACCCTGTACAACAGAGTAGAACTGCCTCATAGGGTTTCCAAGGCCATATTTTTTTTCCTCAAAACTCCTACACCAGCTTTATTTAAAACACAAAGTATTTCTCTTTCTGTAATGGCAAACAGAAATAATGCTGAACAGGAATCCCTGATTAAGAAAAGAGATTTAAATATGAAACAAGATTATCTTTTAAAAACAAAAGAATAAAGATTCTATACAAACCCACCCACTGCCTTTGAGTCGATTCCAACTCGTAGAGACCCCATACGGTTGCCAAGGCTGTCAATCTCCACGGAAGCATACTGCCACATCTTTCTCCCGTGAAGCAGATGGTGGTTTTGAATCACCGACCTTTCGGCTAGCAGTTGAGCACTGTAACCACTGCGCCACCAGGGCTCCTTATATATAAAAGGGATCTGGAATCTGTAAAGTGATTCCAAAAATGAAATGAGTAGAAAATCTATGGTGAAATTAACCCTGCTTTGGAGGGCTATCGGAGTCCTGGTGGCGCAGTGGCCAACAGCTTTGCTGCTAACCAAAAGGTCGGCAGTTCGAATCCACCAGCCGCTCCTAAGGCCGTATTTTTTAGGGAAGCAGGTTGCCACATCTTTCTCCCGCAGACCAGCTGGTGGGTTTGAACTGCCTACCTCCCGGTTAGCAACCAAGCGCTTTAACTGCTGCACCACCAGGACTACTTAAGGTGAGTGATAAAGCTAGAAGTTGCTGCATTTGGTCAATGAGGTGTGGTTTTAAAAGTAATGAGACTGGTTTTCTTGTGTTGCCTAAAAACTGGCTTTGATGTATATTAAAAGACTTACAGAAATATTTTGGGCAATGACAGCATCATTGGACTAGGTACATGGTTGTCTTAGTCATCTACTACTGCTGTAACAGAAACACCACAAGTGGATGGCTTTAACAAAGAGAAGTTTATTTCCTCACAGTTAAAGTAGGCTGAAAGTCCAAATTCAGGGCGTCAGCTCCAGGGGAAGGCTTTTTCTCTCTGTTGGCCTTCTTCTCTTCGGTGTTCCTCCGGACTAGGAGCTTCCCTGCACAGGGACCCCTGTCCAAAGGATGCGCTCTGCTCCCGGCACTGCTTTCTTGATGGTATGAGGTCCCCAACTCTCTGCCTGCTTCCCTTTCCTTTTATCTCTTGAGAGATAAAAGGTGGTGCAGGCCCCACCCCAGGGAAACTCCCTTTACATTGGATGTGACCTGGGTAAAGGTGGTGTTACAATCCCACCCTAATCCTCTTTAACATAAAATGACAATCACAAAATGGAGGCCAACCACACCATTCTGGGAATCATGGCCCAGCCAAATTGATAAACACATTTTTGGGGGGACATAATTCAAACCATGACAATGGTGATGACATGGAATAGGGATGATATTAATTTGGGTATATTAGTTCTGGTTAATGGATTTAAAAGTCTTCAGTACTTTATAATCATATACTCTAGGGAAAAATCTTCCACAAAATTTAAAAAAATGTTGGGTCAGACTTCACAGAATTGTTAATCAAATCTGAGATTAACAGAACTAGATGGTAATCTGAAAACTCGAAAGAGACTTTTTAATCGTCATTAAACCAGTCTCTATTTTGCACGTGAGAAGCTTGAGGCCAAGAGAGGTTAAGTGCTTCATCCAGATCATAATAGTCAGATAATGACAAAGACTAGAACCCAAGTCTCCCCAGCTCTAATCTAGTGCACTTTCCACTGTATCACACTGCTTTTTATCATGCTGCTACTCTTCAGAGTGATTTGTATGCTTGTCCAACTCACACCAAGATATTGGCAGGAACAGCCTTAACTTAAGATTTTGGTATAGAGCACTGGTTCTCAAAGCGTGGTCCCAGGACCAGCAGCATTGGCCTTACCTGGGGACTTGTAAGAGGGGCAAATTCTCAGGACTCACCCTAGAACTACTGAATGAGAAACTGGAGGTGGGGCTTGGCAATCTGTGTTTTAACAAGCCCTCCTGGTGATCCTGATGCCCTCTCAAATTTGAGAACCATTGAATAAAGTGATTCTGTACTCTTGACTGCACCTGGGGAAACGTTTAGAAAATACTGGTACCTGCTCTCCTCACTCACCCACCCTGACCAATTCAGTTAGAATCTCACCGGTGGGACCTGGACATTGATTGTTTTGTAATAAACATTTTATTTTGGATTAATTTTAGACTTACAGAAGAAAAGTTGCAAAGATAGTACAGAGAGTTCTGGTATATCCCTCACCCAGTTTCCCGTAACGTTAATACCTTAAACAACTGTGGTACATTTATCAAAACTAAGAAATCAACGTTGGTTTATTACTATTAACTAGAGGCTTCATTTTGGAAACCCTGGTGGCATAGTGGTTAAGTGCTACGGCTGCTAACCAAAAAGTCAGCAGTTTGAATCCATCAGGCACTCCTTGCAAACTCTGTGGGGCAGTTCTACTCTGTCCTCACAGGGTAGCTATGAGTCGGAATCGACTCGATGGCAACGGGGGTTTTAGAGACTTTGTTTGGATTTCACTGGTTTTTCCACTAAAGTCCTTTTTCTATTCCAGGATCCAATCTACAATCACCTATTACATTCAATTGTCATATCTCCTTAGCCTCCTCTGGTTTGGGAATTTTCTCAGTTTTTCCTTGTTTTTCATGGTCTTGACTGATATGAGGAGTTTTGGTCAGATATTTTGTGGAATGCCCCTCAATTTGAGTTTGTCTGATATTTTTATCATGGTTAGGCTGGGGTTATGGGTGTTCTATAGGATTGCCACAAGGGTGACGTGCCATTCTCATCACGTTATGTTGAAGGGTACGTACATGACTTATCGTTAGCAATGCTTGCTTTAATCATCTGGCTAAGGTAGTGTTTGCCAGTTTTCTGCACTCCAAAGTTACCATTTTTCCCTTTCCATACTCTGTTCTTTGGAAGCAAGTTAGTCCAGCCCACACAGTCCAGTCCTTCTCAAGAGGGGAGAAATTCATCACCACCAACTGGAGAGTGGAGTGTCTGCATATATTATTTGGAATTCTTCTCCTCCATTTACTTATTTATTGAGTCATTTATATCAGTATGGATTCATGGATATTTATAAATATTTTGTATTATAATCTAATACTATGTTATTTATTTTGTTGCTCAAAATTTTCCAGCTTTGGGCATCCAGAACTCTTAAAAGTTGGCTCCAATGTCACTTTAACCTGACCCCATCTTTTTGTACTCTGAGCACTTCCTTACTTTCTGGCCTACAAAATGACCCAGCCCTAGAGTTAGCATTTCTCCAAGGAGCTGGGCACTCCTTTTAAAAGCTCCTCAGGTCATTCTAATGCAGAATAAATGTGGGAACCACTGATACTGAGGGTGAACCATATTCTGTAAATCTCCCAATGCCATGAGCAGACCAAATCTTACATTGCATCCTCAGCAAAATTGGTCATCTTTAATTCATTCCTCCTCCTCCTCCTTTATCTTTCATGTTCGGTTTTCTCACCAAGGCTATTTTCTCCATCTCAGTTTCTAGAGCAGCACTTCTTAAACTTTAACGTGCATAGGAATCACCTAGAGATCTTGTTAACATGCGAACTCTGATTCAGTAGGTCTGGAGTAGGGCCCAGATTCTGTATTTCTAGCAAGTATCCAGGTGATATGAATGTTTTTGATCTATGAACCCTACTTTGAGTAGCAAAGGTCAGAACAAAGTCCAGACAATTTAGGATATTTCAAAAGCCTCCATAATCTGCCTGACCCCAACCTACTTTTCCAGCTTCATCTTTTATACATTCCCTCATTTACCCTACACTCAAACCAACCAATCTACTTAGCCATTTGTGGTAGGCAGCTTCTGACGTGGCCCCCAGTGATTCCCATTTCCTGCTATTCACACCTTTGTGCAATCCCCTCCCCTTGAGTATGGACTGGACCTAGTGACTTGCTTCTAACAAATAGAATACAGCAAAAGTGATGGAATGTCACGTCCATGATTAGGTTACACAAGACTGTTCCGACTTTCATGTACTCTTTTCTCTTGCTGGCATACTCCCTTGTCCTCTCTGTTGCTCGCTCTGAGAAGCAAGCTGCTGTGTTCTTAGATGCTCTGTGAAGAGGCCCACATGGCAAGGAACTGAGGGAGGCTTCCGGCCAACAGTTCATGAGGAACTGAGGCCTTCTCACAACAGCCCTCGAGGAACTGAATCCTGCCAACAATCAGGCGAGTAAGTAAGGATCCTTCCCAGTGGAGCCTTGAGATGACTGCAGCCTTGTGAGAGACTCTGAGCTAGAAGACTCGTGACCCATAGGACGTGTGAGATAATAAATGTGTGTTGTTTTAAGCTGCTAAATTCTGGGTAATTTGTTGTGCAGCAGTAGATAACTAATACATCATTTGCTAAATATACAGTAAAATGACTTCCTGAATTTCTTGTTGCATTCTCATCGTGCAAAGCAGAACTCAGATGCTGCTTCCTCGTTCGTTTGTTCAGCAATATTTGTTGAATTTCTCCTATACGCTAGGTACTGCGTTAAGCACAGTGGTAAACAAAACAGACACAGGCTCTACCCTCACACAACTTACTACTTTGCGATGTATTTCATAAAAGGAAAATTTTTTTATTGTTGTTGAAAATATACACTAATTCAACAATTTCTGCTTGTACAATTCAGTGGCGTAGATTACACTCTTCAAATTGTGCAACCATTCTCACTCTCCTTTCTGAATCATTCCTCCCCCATTAACACAAACTCAGTGCCCCCCAACCTTCCTAAGCTTTCAAGTTGCTGTTGTCAGTTTGATCCCATATAGATCGTTCTTTAAAAGAGCACAATGCTCAAGGCAGACATTCTATACTAATTAAGCTGAACGCTGTGGTTAAGAGCGTGACTGCTAATCAAAAGATCAGCAGTTTGAATCCACCAGCTGCTCCTTGGAAACCCTGTGGGGGCAGTTCTACTCGGTCCTATAAGGTCGTTATGAGTTGGAATCGACTCGGTGGCAACGGGTTTGGTTTTTTGGTATCGTTTGGTTTATAGAAGACTTCAGGGGATATTTTTGGTTTAAGGTTTAAAGATTATCTCAGGGCATTAGTTTTGGGGTTCATCCAGCCTCAATACAGAAAATCTGGATTTCATTAGAATTTTAAATTCTGTTCTGCATTTTCTGCCCTTTTGATCAGGATACTTCTGTAGAATCTTTGATCAAAATGTTCAGTAATGGTAGCCAGGCACGATCCAGTTCTTCTGGTCTCATGACAAAGGAAGCAATTGTTCATGGAGGCAATTACCCACGCATTAAAGGACAGCTATTTTTTTAAAAATATTTTATTGTACTTCAGGTGAAAGCTTACAGAACAAATAGTTTCTCATGAAACAGTAGTACACATGTTGTTTTATGACATTGGTTAACAACCCCACAACATGTCAACCCTCTAACTTCTCAACCCTTTTTTTTTTTTTTTTGGTGAAAATACACGTAGCCAAAGATACACCATTTCAAAAATTTCTACATGCACGGTTCACTGACATTGACTATGCTCTTCCAGTTGTGCTGTTATTCTCACTTAAGACGAAGGCTTACAGGACAAAATAGTTTCTCATTTAACACTTACTACAAATGTTGCCCTATGACAATGGTTAACAATCTCACAACACATCAACAATATCCTTACTCAACCTTGGGTTCCCTATCACCAGCTTCCTTGTCCCCTTCTGCCTTCTGGCCCTTGTCACTGGACTCCTGTACCTCGTTAGTCTCATTTGGTTTTACAGGGCTTAAAGGACAGCTATTTTTAACACCAAGAAAGTAGGAAGGAAATAATCTAAAGATGAAGCTTTATAAATATTTTTCCACATTGTCATTTTTCTCATTTTGCTACATACTAGTGAAAACTTCATCACAGACTGGAATTAGCTGCACACAGGCAATCCTGAGTTCCTGGTTTTAGTGCATTTGAAGGCAAATATAATTGCTCCCAATTAGAGTGTATAACTTCTTAGTACTACTAGCATGTTTATTGTACCTTCTTTTAGCTTGTATGCCATTCTGCCTTACAGTTGTCATTCTTGCTAGGTGCCATCAAATCAGTTCTGACTCTTAGCAACCCTATGTACAACAGAATGAAACACTGCCTGGACCTGCACCATCCTCACAATCATTGCTATGGTTGAGTGCATTGTTGAAGCCACTGTGTCAATCCATCTCATTGAGGGTCTTCCTCTTTTTTGCTGACCCTCTACTTTACAACACATGTTGTCCTTCTCCAGGGACTGGTTCCTCCTGATAACGTCCAAAGTACATGAGACAAAGTCTTGCCATCCTTGCTTCTAAAGAGGATTCTGGCTGTACATCTTCCAAGACAGATTTGTTCTTTCTTCTGATGGTACATGGTATAGTCATTATTCTTCAGCAATACCATAATTCAAGGGCATCAATTCTTATTCAGGCTTCCTTATTCATTGTCCAGCTTTCACACACATGTGAGATGATTGAAAACACCATGGCTTGGGTCAGTCGCACCTTAGTCCTCAAAGTGACATCTTTGTTTTCAACACTTTAAAGAAGTCTTTTACAGTAGATTTGCCCAATGTAATGTGTCTTTTGATTTCTTGACTAGTGCTTCCATGGGTGTTGACTGTCTGATCCAAGTAAAATGAAATCCTTGACAACTTCAGTATTTTCTCCATTTATCATGATGTTGCTTACTGGTCTAGTTGTGAAGTTTTATGTTGAGGTGCAATCCATACTGAAGGCTGTAGTCTTTGATCTTCATCAGTAAGTGCTTCAAGTCCTCTTCGCTTTCAGCAAGCAAGGTTGTGTCATCTGCATATCGTAGGTTGTTAATGAGCCTTGTTCCACCTGATGCCTCATTCATCTTCATATAGTCTAGCTTCTTGGATTATTTGCTCAGGATACAGATTCAATAGTTATGATGAAAGGATACAATGCTGACGCACATCTTCCCTGACTTTAAACCATGCAGTATCCTCTTATTCTGTTCCAACGACTGTCTCTTGGTCTATGTACAGGTTCCTCATGAGCACAAATAAGTGGTCTGGAATTATCATTCTTCACAATTTAATCCATGATTTGTTATGCTCCACACAGTCAAATGCCTTTGCATACTCAATAAAATACAGGTACATACCTTTCTGGTATACTCTGCTTTCAACCATGATTCATCTGACATCAGCAATGATATCCCTTGTTCCACATCCTCTTCTGCATCCAGCTTGAATTTCTGGCAGTTCCTTGTCAATTTTCTGATACAATCGCTTTTGAATGATTCAGCAAAATTTTACTTGTGTGTGATATTAATGATATTGTTCAATCATTTCCGCATTCTGTTGGATCATCTTTCTTTGGAATGAGTACAAATATGGATCTCTTCCAGTCGGTTGGCCAGGTAGCTGTCTTCCAAATTTCTTGGCATAGACGATTGAGTGCTTACAGCACTATACAGTTTGTTGAAACATCTCAATTGGTATTCCGTCAGTTCCTGGAGCTTTGTTTCTCACTAGTGCCTTCAGTGCAGCTTGGACCTCTTCAGTACCATTGATTCTTGATCCTATGCTACCCCATGAAATGGCTGAACATTGACCAATTCTTTTTGATATAGCGGCTCTGTATATTCCTTCCATCTTTTGATGCTTCCTGCATCATTCAGTGTTTTCCCCATAGACTCTTCAATATTGCAACTCAAGGCTTGAAATTTTTCTTCAGTTCTTTCAGCTTGAGACATTGATTACATGCATGTCATTACAGTGACATTGATTACATTCTTCAAGTTGTGCAACGATTCTTGCTATCCTTTACCAAATTATCCCACCACCATTAACATTAAATTGCTGCTCCCTAAGCTTCTCATCTAACCTTTTGAGTTGCTGTTGTCAGTTTAATCCCATATAGATCTTTATTTAAAAGAGCATAATGCTCGAGATAGACATACTTTACCAGTTAAGCTAAACTATTGTTTGATTCAAAGAAAACTTCAGGGAATAGTTTTGGTTTGAGGTTTAAGGCTAAAGATTATCTCAGGGCAATAGTTTTGGAGGTTCATCCAACCTCACTGGCTCCAGAAAGTGTGGATTCCACAGAGCATTTGAAGATCTGTTCCACATTTTCCCCCTTTTGATCAAGATTCTTCTATAGAACCTTTGATCAAAACTTTCAGTAATTGTAGCTGGCCACCATGCCGTTCTTTGGGTCTCATGGCTTAGGAAGCAGTTGTTCATGAAGGCAACCATACACACATTCCACTTCCTCCTCTGATTCCTAATTCTGCTTCTTCCTTTGCTACTCCAGGTGAACAGAGACTAATTGAAGCTTGGATGGCTGCTTGAAAGCTTTTAAGATTCCAGGTAGTAGGCAATGAACTAGGAGGTAGAAGTACTGAAAAACAATATTAGGCTAATTGACTGGGAAGTCCTATGAAATCATGACCCTAAATCTCCAACCCAAGAAAAAAATCCCATGCTTTTGAAAGCTTCAAGGAGTGAATGGTATGAAAGCTGCAGTCCAGGGCACACCAAGAACAGGAGAGCCTGGCAACTACCCCCAAACTTTTCACTGGGACTTCAAAAGTCTACACCTTAGGAATAATGGGAAACCAGAAATAGACTGATTCTTGCAGTCCTCAAAAATAAATGGATTAATCTCATATTGTTAGGGACTCTAGCCACTTGAAAGAAGGCTCTCAGAGTAAGGTAACATTCTAGGCCTAAAATTATCTTTTACAGTTGTCCATATATAATATTTATCACTCATTCAAAAGTAAGCATGTACAAGAGAAAGAAGTAGTGTGAATGAAAACCAAGAAAAGCAACAGGTGATAGAAACAGGCTCACAAGCACTCCATATATCCATATATCACACATGGACTTTAAAAATAACTATCCTTAATATGTTCAAGGAGATTAAAGACAAGATAGAGAATTTAGGAAAAAGACTAGAAATTAGGCAAAGACTTGAACAGCTACTTCGCAAAAGAAGATATCCAAATGGCCAATAAGCATATGAGACCTCATTTATAATTAGAAAAGTGCAAATTAAAACAATCAGATACCACTACATACTCAATGGAATAGCTAAAATAAAAAAGACTGGCAAACCAAGTGTTGGTGAAGGATGTGGAGCAATAGGAACCCTCAAACACTGCTTGTGGGAGTGTAAATTGGTTCAACCACTTTAGAAAACAACTTTGGCCTTATCTAATAAGGTTAAACATATGCATACCCTGTGACACAGAAACTTTATTCTTAGGTATATACTCAACAGATATGTACGTGTATGTTTACCAAGAATATTCAGAGAAGCGTTATTTGTAATAGCTCCAAAGTGGAAGCAGTCTAAATTTCCATTCACAGTAGAATGATAAATAAATATGCTAACTTCAGAACAATAAATGCTATATCACGTAGTATGAACATGGATGAATCTCATGGTTGTCATGTGGAGCAAAAGAATCTAGATACAAAGGAGTACGTATTGTATGATTACATCGACATGAAGTTCAAAAACAGGCAAAACTAATCTATGTTGTTAAAAGTGAAGATGATGATGGCCTTTGGAGAGGAAGAAAGAGGTAGTGATCGGGAGCGGGCACGAAGGGGTATCTGGGGTCCTGGCAAGGTATTATTTCTTGACCTAGGTGTGGGTTACACATTTGCAGTTAATTTGTGATAATACGTTGAGCTGTACATTTATTTATTGTGCACTTTTCTGCATGTGTTATACTTTACAATAAAAAATTAAATCTCTATAGATCATTTTCCATTTCTAACCTACTGTAGTTCACTGTTCATTTGATGCTCTTGAATATACTCATTTGGATCTCACAAATTCCCCACCTCCTCTGTGAAGACTTTCTTAACTCCTTCACATAGAATTGACTTCCTTCTTTGAGCCTCTAATGTATTATAGTACTTGTAATAATGTATTATTATTATTTGTTTGTTGTCTCCTACTCCAAAATTTTAAGCCGTTTAAGGGCAAAGATCATTCATCTTTTATCCCAAATCTTAGTGCAATGCTTGGTACCACAATAGGCACTTTATAAATATTCCTTGGAAGAATGAGTTGTAAGTATCCTAAGGAAATCAGTGCTCAGAAAGAAGTGCTCACTCAACCTGCCCAAGGTCTCATAGATACTAAATTATTGAGCTAGGTTTGGACTCACCTGATTCTAAAGCTAGTGCTTCTGTCCTCTACAGTGGCAGGTTACCGAGGTTATCTTATTTAGTCTTCACTATATTTCTGTAATTAGGTACCGGTATCATCCTCATTTTATAGATGAGGCAGCTGAGGCTTGGTGGTACAGTGGTTAAGAGCTTGGCTGCTAACCATAAGGCCAGCACTTTGAATCCACCAGCCTCTCCTTGGAAACCCTATGGGGCAGTTCTACTCTGTTCTATAGCGTTGCTATGAGTTGGAATCAACTTGACGGCAATGGGCAAGGGGGACTAAGCCTTAAAGCCCTTGCTCTTAACAGTACACTACAGTGCCTCCTAATACATTTAGATTGCCTCCTGTCCAGGGCTTTGAACCAGTTCATTCCAGTTCGAACCCCTGCTGAGAATTTGAATTTCTAACAGGTTCCCAGGCTAGTGCTGCTGGTTAGGGACCAATTCTGAGAACCACTAGTAAAGCAGTCATTCTCAAAATTTATTACACGTAAGAATCACCTGGGATTCTTGTTAAAATGTATATTCTGGACTTCCGGTCAATATAGTGCCTTAGATACACGCACTATAATGACCCTCTGACAACAAAGACTCCAGAAACTAAGTAAAATAGACACAAAAAATGACCTCAGACCCCAGCACATCAAACAGAGAGTTGAAAAAATAGACTTGAGCACCTGTTAGAAGGAAAGGCTGAACCAGGCCAGCAGGAAAACAGATTTGTGGATCGACTGCTCCTTGCCTGCCAGCGGCGAGCAACCTGGTCATTTTGGGATGACCTCAAACAACGACCCAGAGTGAAGAACCCAAGAAAGCAGCTGCAAAGAGAGCACAGCTCGTGGCAGAGATTCTGGGCAGGATGTGTCCAGGGATGGGGCACTCGTCGGGGGGAAGTGTGGGAGTGGTATAGCTTTGAAATCAGGGAACCAGGGGGAAGTGCCTCTAGAGCAAGCGAGACAGAGTCATGCGAGCCTTAGAGAAGGAGAGAGTACAATTGCGAGGGAGTAAATACTGGAGGAACAGAGGGGCAGGTGGGAGCTCCAGCCCCTTTAGCGAGTGCAAGAAGGGAGGGATCTAGGTGTTAGTGCAGGGACTGCTTGTCGGTGGTGGAGGCTTCTGGCCATTTATATGGGAGCCACACAGTGAAAAGGCAACCCACAGAGTAACAACTAGAGCTCCCCTAGAACCGGCCCTGTGCAGTCAGCCTCCTTGTCATCTGCATTAGTGGGTGCCCTGAGGCACAGGTGGATGGAACCGAGGCCTGCAAGCCTGGCCCCACCCACCACCCCCTCCCAGAGGCACAGGCTGCTCGCACTTGCTCTCGAAAGCCCTGCCAAGCCCACCACCCCCTCCAAGAGATGCAGGAGGCCCTAGCTGATAGATGCAAGCCTGGCCATGCCCACCACCCATCCCTGAGGTGTGGGGGGCCTGTGCTGAAAGGCACAAGCCTGATCAGACCCACCACCCCCTCTCTAAGGCTCAGGAGGCCCACACTGATGCACACAAGCTCAGCCCCACCCACTATCCCTTCCCTGAGGTGGAAGCACTCACACCTGCATGCCAAAGCCTGGCCTCACCCACCACCCCTTCCCTGAGACGTAAGTGATTTGCACTTCTGCACACAAGACCGGCCCACCCACCTGGTGACCTGTCATTTATGCACCCTCACACACACCATGCCCAATGCAGTGGCCAGTGATAATGTTCCCTGCACCCATGCCCTGGTGACCGGTCGGACAGACACATCACCTCATAAGCAACACCAGTCACATCTTGAGAGGCACCATCTGCACCTCTGCCAAACGACGGGCAGGAGATCTTAATGCCTACATCCAGCATCCGCCAGGCTGCAACATCACACATCCCACACCCAAACAGCTCCTGCAGGCTGTCTGCACTTGCATTGAAACCCACTGATACCCCACCACCTACTGAGACACCAATTTGTACACGCACAGCGGGCCTACCTCATCCATTTGGATAGCACTCCCTCACAGCACATGTGGAGATGTCCTACCCTGACCTCCAGAGAGCCCACTAACTGCTAGCACCAACCCAGAAGGGCCCACAGTCCCACAAAGGCTGACCACCCAACACTTGTCACCCAATATCAAGGAAAGAACCTGATCTCCCACTTCACTCAATCTGGTAAGGGAAGGCATATGAGCCTAACCACAGAGGACTCACACGTGGGTATAACCCACCATACCCACTAGTGAGAGGAAATCACTCCCAGCCAACTGACACCACCGAAGTTACACATAGACCAGAGCCACAAAACAACAACAAAATAATACAAAGGAAGAAAGACAGTCTAAAGTGAAAAAGAAACAAAGCTCCAGATACATCAAAACAAATAAACAAAAAAAATCAGCACACAACAAACAAACATATAATTACTGAAGAAATACATAAAAAAATAAATCAGCACCTTAATGCCTAAGAGAAAAGACAATAACAAATCATATGAAACAACAGGATATGATGGCTTAAACAAGTAAGCAAAATAAAGGGCAGAAAACCTTCCTTAGGAGGAAATAGTAATAGAACTACCTGATAAGGAATTCAAAAAACTTATATATAAGATCCTCAAAGAGATCAAAGAAAACACAGACAAAACCCTAGAAGACTTCAGGAAAACAACACAAGAACAAAATGACTAAATAGACAATTAGAAACCATACAAAAACAACAACTAGAAATCCAGATGATTAACAATAAAATACCAGAAATAGATAAATCAATGGAAGGACACAGAAGTAGAATTGAATCAATGGAAGAATCAGTAAAATAGAGAATAAATCCCTCGATACTAATTTGTTTGTGGAACAAGCAGAAAAACAAATGAAGAGAAATGAAGAAAGCCTAAGACGTATGTGAGACACTATTAAAAGGAATAATTTACACATAATAGGAATTCCAGAAGAAGAGGGGGAAGAAAAAAAGAACAGAAATTTTTAAGATTTATTGGCAGAAAATTTCCCTAATATCATGAAAAAGGAGAAAGTTTCCATCCAAGAAGCTCAATGAATCCCATACAGGATAGACCCAAAAAGAAAATCACCAAGATGTATCATAATCAAAATTTCCAAAACTAAAGATAAAGAAAGAATTCTGACAGCAGCTCGTGAAAAATGAAGTATCACCTACAAAGGGGCACCAATAAGACTACGAACTGATTTCTCGGCAGAAAGCATGCAGGCAAGAAGGCAATGGAATGACATATACAAAACTCTGAAAGAAGAGAATTGCCAACCAAGAAAAATATATCTAGCAAAAATGTTCTTTCAAATATGATGGCAAAACTAGAACATTCCCAGAAAAACAGAAATTAAGGGAATTTGTGAAAACCAGACCAACTTTACAAGAAATATTAAAGTGACTCCTTCACACCGAGAACATCAGACAACAACCTGAGATCAAGACACATGACAGCATCACCAGACAACAACCCAGATAAAGAAGTCACAAAAATAAAATAATGCTTCAAAACAAAACAAGGAACCAGAGATGTCAATCTGTAAATGGCAACAACTTCCAAACAAAAAGGAGGAATCAATGGTGTAGTTATAGAACTTCCATATGGAGAGAAGTTCTCATGGTGATATCAAGGTATAACAGACTGTTTTAAGCTTAGGAAGATAAAGGTAAATTTCAGAGTAACCACAAAGAAAATTAATAAATCTACTCACCAAAATGAAGAAGAAATCAAAAAGACTCAGTAAACACAAAATCAACAACAACTAAGGATATGAAAAGAAAATGTATAAATAAAAAGAACTCAGCACAGAAAATTAAGTGGAACAAAGAAACTGTTAACACCACACACACAAACACACACACACACGCACAAAAGCATAACAAAATGGCAACAGTAAATTCATACCTATCAACAATAATCACACTGGATGTAAATGGTTTAAGTGCACCAGTCAAGAGACAGAGAGTGGAAGAATGGATAAAAAAAAACATGACCCATCAATATGTTGCCTTCAAGAGACACGCCTTAGACACAAAGACATAAATAGATTAAAAATCAAAGAACAGAAAAAATATATATCAAGCAAACAGTAACCAAAAGAGAGCAGGAGTGGCAACAATAATCTCTGATAAAATAGACTTTAAGTCAAAATCCATTATAAGAGACAAAGGGCACTATATAATGATTAAAGCGTTGATCCAACAAGAGGGCATAACCATAATACTTACTCATCCAGTTATGGAGTTGGTGAACAATATTGAATACACCTTGGACTGCCAGAAGAATGAACAAATCTGACTTGGAAGAAGGACAGCCAGAATGCTCATTAGAAGCAAGGATGGCGAGACTTTATCTTGCATACTTTGGACGTGTTACCAGGAGGGACCAGTCCCTGGAGAAAGGCATAATGCTTGGTAAAGTAGAGGGTCAGCGAAAAAAAGGAAGACCCTCAATGAGATGGATTGACACAGTGTCCACAACAGTGGGCTCAACACAGCAACAATTGTGAGGATGGCGCAGGACCAGGCAGTGTTTTGTTCTGTAATACATAGGGTCAATATGAGTTAGAATGGACTTGATGGCACCTAACAACAACAACAACAATGACAGAGCTCCAAAATACATTAAAAAAAACTAAACAGAATTGAAAAGAGAAATAGTTCTACAATAATAGTAGGGGACTTTAACACACCGCTCTTGATGATGGGCAGAACAACTAGAAAGAAAGTCAACAAAGATACAGAAGATATAAATAACACAAACAACTTGACCTCATCGATATATACAGAACATGAACACTCCACCCAACAGCAGCACAATGCGCATTCTTCACCAACTTTCATGGATCAATCTCCAGAATAGACTACATATTAGGCCACAAAGCAAGCCTCAATAAATTAAAAAACATCAAAATAATACAAAACATCTTCTCTGATCATTACACTATAAAACTAGTAATCAAGAGCAGAAAGAGCAAGGAGAAAATTAAATATGTGGAAACTGAATAACGCTTTACTTAAAATCTATTGAGTAATAGAAGAAATTAAAAATGAAATTAAAAAATTCTTAGAATCAAATGAGAATGAAAACACAACATACCAAAACCTTTGGGATACAGCAAAAGCAGTGTTCAGCGGAGAATTTATAGCAATAAATACACACATTAAAAAAGAAGAAAAGGCCAAAACCATTAGCTTAACCCTACAACTCAAACAAATAGAAAAGGAGCAGCAAAAGAAGTTCACAGTCAGTAGAAAAAAGGAAATAATAAAGATCAGAGCAGAAATAAATGAATTAGAAAACAGAAAAGCAATAGAAAGAATCAACAAGACTAGAAGTTGGTTCTTTGAGAGAATCAATAAAGTTAACAAACCACTGACCAAACCGACAAAGGAAAAAAAATGAGAAGATGCAAATAACCAAAATAAGAAATGAGATGGGTGACATTACAATAGAACCAACGGGGATAAAAAGGATCATAACAGAATATTATGAAAGATTTCACTCCGATAAATTTGAAAACCTAGAAGAAATAGACAAATTTCTAGAAACACACTACCTACCTAAACTAACACAAATAGAGGTAGAAAAATTGAAGATGTCATTAAAAAAACGTCCTAACAACAAAAAAACAAAGCCCCAGCCCAGATGGCTTCATTGGCCAATTCTACCAAACATTCAGAGAAGAGTTGATACCAATTCTACTCACACTATTCCAGAACATAGAAAAGGAAGGCATACTCCCTAATCCATTTTATGAACCCAGCATAACCCTGATACTAAAGCTAGGAAAAAACACCACTAAGAGACAAAATTACAGGCCAGTATCCCTTATGAATACAGATGCAAAAATTCTCAACAAAATTCTAGCCAATAGAATTCAGCATCATATCAAAAAAAATAATACACCACGACCGTGTAGGATTCATACCAGGTATGCAAGGATGGTTCAACATTAGGAAATCAATCAACGTAATCCACCACATAAATAAAAGGAAAGAAAAGAATCACATGATGATCTCAATTGACACAGAAAAGGCTTTTGACAAAGTCCAACACCCATTCCTGATAAAAACTCTCAATCAAATAGGTATAGAAGGGAAATTTCTCAACATAATAAAGGGCATCTATGCAAAACAAATGGCCAACATCATTTTTAATGGAGAGAAGCTGAAAACCTTCCCCTTGAGAACAGGGATGAGACAAGGATGCCCTTTATCACCACTCTTATTTAATATTGTACTGGAAGTGCTAGCTAGAGCAATAAGGCAATAAAGGGAAATAAAGGGTATCCAAATTGGAAAAGAAGAAGTAAAACTATCTTCATCCCCAGATGACATGATTCTATACATAGAAAGTCCCAGAGACTCCACAAGAAAGTTATTGGAACTAATAGAAGTATTCCACAAAGTTGCAAGTATAAGATCAACACACAAAAATCAGTTGAGTTCCTCTACACTAACAAGGAGGACTCTGAAAAGGAAATCAATAAATCAATACCATTTACAATAGCCCCCAAAAGGATAAAATACCTAGAAATAAATCTAACCGGGGAAATAAATGACTTATATAAGGAAAAGTATAAAACACACCTGCAAGAAACTAAAAGAGATCTATGTGAATGGAAAAACATTCCATGCTCGTGGATTGAAAGACTTAACATTGTAAAAATGTCAGTATTACCAAAAGTGATCTGTAGATATAATTCAATTCCAATCCAAATCCCAACAACATTCTTTAATGAAATGGAAAAACTGATCTCCTACTTTATATGGAAAGGAAGGCGACCCCGAATAGCTAAAGAAATATTGAAGAAGAAGCACAATTCCCAATCTCAAAACTTACTATACAGCCACAGTAATCAAAACAGCCTGGTACTGGTTCAATGACAGATACATAGACCAATGGAATAGAATTGAGAACCCAGAAGTAAATCCATCCATCTACGGGCATCTGATCTTTGACAAAGGGTCAATGTCCATTCACTGGGGAAGAAACAGTCCCCATTGAACGGATATCCATATGCAGAAAAATGAATCAAGATCCATACCTCACACTATGTACAAAAACTAACTCAAAATGGGTTAAAGACCTAAATGTTAAAGCTAAAACTATAAAGTTCCTGGAAGATAATATAGGGTCAAAACTAGGGGAACAAATTTTTGGCGTAAATATTCTATCAAACAAAACCAAAAATGCACAAAAGACAGAAGATAAATTAGATAACTGGGACCTCCTAAAAATTAAATAGTTATGCTCATCAAAAGACTTTACCAAGAGAGTAAAAAGAGAACCTACACACTGAGAAAAAATCTTTGGCAACAACATATCTGATAAGGGCCTAATCTCTAATATATACACAAAACTTCAACAACTCAACAACAAAAAGAGAAAAGATCCAATCAAAAAATGGGCAAAGTGCATGAACAGACGCTTCACCGAAGAGGACATTTAGGTTGCCAACAAATACATGAAAAGATGCTCGTGATCATTAGCCATTACAGAGAGATGCAAATCTACAACGAGATACCATCTCATCCTTGCAAAAATGGCAATGATCAAAAAAAAACCCAGAAAACAACAAATGTTGGTGGGGTTGTAGGAGATTGAAACTCATACATACATTGCTGGTAGGATTGTAAAATGGTACAACTACTGTGGAAAAGAGTATGGCGCTTCCTTAAAAAGCTAGAAATAGAAGTACCATGCGATCCAACAATCCTGCTCCTTGGAATATATCCTAGAGAAATAAGAGCAGTGACACGAACAGACATATGCACACCCATGTTCATTGTAGCATGATTCACCACAGCAAAGAGATGGAAACAACCTAGGTGTCCATCGACAGATGAATGGATAAAAAAGTTGTGGTATATACATACAATGGGATACTACGCAACTATAAAGCATAATGAGGAGTCTGCAAAACATAACATGGATGAATCTGGAGGACATTGTGCTGGGTGCAATAAGTCAATCATAAAAGGACAAACATTGCAGGTTCTCACTTTCATAGAAAGTGAAAAGTGGATATACACACAGAAAGTAACATTCTTTGATGGTTACCAAAGATGGAAGGGTTGAGGGAGGGGGGAATCACTTTCTAGATAATACCTACTGCTGTCAAGTTGATTCCAACTCATAGTCACCCCATAGGGTTTCCAAGGCTGTAAATCCCTATGGAAGCAGACTGCCACATCTTTCTTCCAAGGAGCTGCTGGTGGTTTCAAACCACCAAACTTTCGGTTAGCAGTCTATCACTTTAACCACTGTGCCACTAGGACTTCTCGATAATAGACACTTATTATTGGTGATGGGAAAGGCAATGCCTAATATGGGTGAAGTCTGCACAGTTTGTCCAAAGTAGATGAAGACACTGAGAAGTACGCAAGAATAAGGAACAATTTCAGTAAATGCTATAATATACAATTTTGCAACAATAATAACAACCAAAAAAAAAATGTGTGTGGTCACATAGGTAGAGATGTATGCATATATGTGTATAGGAAGGCACATGGGTGTACATGTATAAGTGTATCTGTAAGCATATGCAGATATATGTTCACGTGTGCTGCATACATATTCACATACATAGTAAACCACACAGGGGCACAGTTATGAATACTTTCTAGACATAACCAAACACCCTGTGGGATTGGTTTACTGGATTTGAAGGCTTGGGACCATAGTCTCGTGGGACAACTTGGTCAATTGGCATAACATAGTTCATAAAGATAATGTTCTACATCCTAGTTTAGTGAGTAGCATCTGGGGTCTTAAAAGATCTTAAAAGAGCGGCCATCTAAGATAAAGCTATTGATCTCTATTCCTCTGGAACAAAAGAGAAAGAAGGAAACCAAAGACTCAAAGATGAAGCTAGTCCACAGGACTAATAGCCCACATGAACCACAGCCTCATCTAGACTGAGACCGGAAGAACTAGATTATGCCTGGCTACCACTACCGACCGTTCTGACCGGGGACACAATAGAAGGTCCCGGATCGAAAGGGAAAAAAATGTGGAACAAAACTCAAATTCCTCGAAAAGTCCAGACTCACTGAACCAATAGAGTCTAGAGGAACCCCAGAGACTATTGCCCTAAGATACCCTTTGAATTTGGAACTAAAGCCACTCCCGGTGCTCACCTTTCATCCAAATAATAGATTAGCTTATAAAATAAACAATATCACCCATGAATACTGTGCTGCCTTAAATACGAGACCAAATGATCAACATTTACCCAAAAACAAAGACAAGAAGCTAAGGAGGGGCAGGGAAGCTAGATTAATGGAAATAGAACAAACAGAATGGAAATGATGAGAATGTTGACACATTATGAAAAATGTAATCATTGTCTTGGAACAATTTGTATAAAAATTGTTGAACGGGAACCCAACTTGCTGTGTAAACTTTCACTTAAAACACAATAAAATATTTTTAAAAAAGTAGGTTCTGATCCAGTATATCTGGGGTGGAAATGCAAAGTCTCAGCAGGGGTTTGAACTGAAACCAACTGGTTCGAAGCCCTGCTCCTGTCAAAGCAGAGTACAAATACAGCATTTTCATCTCAGGCTTTGGTGCCCAGAACCCTTCTATTCTTACATTATTTTGCTTCTTTTAAGGTGGCATCTTTTTTCATTAAATTTGCAAACGGGATTAAAAGAACACTGGATGTGACCTCGGTTTGAATTTGGGCTAATTATCCTTTCTGAGCCTCTGTTTGTTGATCTGTAAAATGGGGCTAATAATAGCACCTACCCTGTAAGGTTGTTGTCTGGATTAGTGCCTGAAATAGAATTGCTGTGTCATTATTGTTGATGATGTTGCTTAAGTTCTTGTTTTATAGAAGGGGAAAGAATGAGAGAGGTGAGGCATTTATCCGTTTTAGGTTGTGTTCTGCAACAAGGTTTTACTGAAGGGCAAGAGTACTTGAGGAACATGATTGGATTTTACTCTAGTCTGTTCCTTTAGGATAAACTCTCTTTTCATCATTTCTTCCTACTCAACAACCACATGATTTTTCTCACTGCATATTGGATCATGCACATCCTCACCCCAGTATTTATGGCTTTCCATCTTACCTGCTCTTTCCCATTCCTTCTATGCCTTCCCATCCCTTTAATGACAGCACTCATTGCTCCCTAACCTGGCTCCTGGGCTGAACTGGCTGCTCCCCTCCTGCTTCCTGCATTCTCACGTTGTTAACTCTTCTATTCTTCTCACCTAGAAAGCCACTTCCCCTTCTGATCCGTGGCTATGTCCTTTAAAACTTGTTTGAAGATTCCTGTCTTCTAAGAATGTCACTCATTTATTCAACCAATATTTATTGAGTGGCTACTCACTGGGGACATAGCAATGAGTAAGGCAGACAAGACGCGACTCCTTTCCTGGGGCTTATATTCTAGGAGAGGAGGAGGAAAAGAGAGAGAGAGAAAAAACAAATAGGATGATTTAAAATCAGATAATGTGATGGAGAGTGATTGGTAAGTTGGTCACTTAAGACTGGAGAAGACTTCTCTGAGGAGGGAAATTTAATAAGCTTTGTATTGAAAGACAAGATTAGGCAGCAGTCATGCATTCCTGGCGAAGTGATCTGCTAGGGCAAAGAGACAGCATGCAGCACAGTACTGCATACAAAACAGGCACTTTACAGAGTTCTGTTGAACACTTAAGGATGGCTGCCTATTACCATTGTTTTTCAAGTTAAACTGTGATTACTCTTCCTCCAGGCGAAACAGTTCCTGATTTAAAAAAAAAAATCCTATTTATGCAAACACTGTAATTGATCACACTAGATTTGACTAAATGCCCACAGAGGCGGGAGGAAGAAGAACTGCTAAGGCCACCAAATAGATCTGGCCATCCACCAGCCACTACCATTGGGTTTGTTAATCAAGCCTTGTGGCCTTACCAAGGTCCAGTTGGACTCCCAGAGGCACAATCTTATCCACAGAGAACTTGACAGGGACACCCACATCCCAGGCTAGGGGTTTCAGGCTGAGCAAGGAATGCTACCCAGCAGCATCTAGTGGCATGTCTTAAGAGAGATTGCTACAATTCTCCTTTGTCTCCTCTTTCTATGCCCCCATCTCTCAGTAGCTCCCCCTCCTTTCCACCAGTCTGCCACAGGACTGAAATTCTACCCTAGGTCATTTCTGCATTTAAGATTTGTTTCCTAGAATCCCTGTTAAAAAGCTTACAGCCTTAGGAAGGGCAACACATTATTCCATTACTTCCTGTTACCACAGTAATGATTAGTCAAATTATCCTTGTTGTTGTTAGCTGCCGTTGAGTTGGCACCAACTCATGGCGACCCCATGTACAACAGAATGAAAACTGCCTGGTCCTGCATCATTCTCACAGTCTTTGGCATGCTCTAGCCCATTGTTGCGGCCACTGTGTATTCTGAGCGCCTTCCAACCGAGGGGCTCATCTCCCAGCACTATATCTGACAATACTCTGTTGTGTTTCTGTTGGCTGATTTTTGGAAGTAGATCTCCAGGCCTTTCTTCCTAGTCTGTCTTAGTCTGGAAGCTCTGCTGAAAACTGTCCACTGGTGGCATAGCTTCCAGCATAACAGCAACATGCAAGTCACCACAGTATGACAAACTGGCAGATAGGTGGTGGCAAATTATCCTAAGATTATACAATCTGGATGTGGGACCAGGCTTCCCATTAAGCTTTTGAATACACAGAGTCAGTACAACCAGAAACACATCTGCCACTGCCTAGGCTCTGTCTTTCATAGTTGAAGAGGAACAGAATAGTAATAAATTAAAAAGAGTGAGATAAGTACTTTTTTTTTTTTTTTTACATTTTTCACAATGTGTCATCATTCTCATTTATTCCATTCTGGTTGTTCCATTTCCAGTACTCTAGTTTCCCTACCCTCTTACCTTCTCATCTTTGCTTTAGAGTAATTTTTGACCATTTGGTCTCATATAGATAATTTTTTTCTACTGCATAGGGTTTTCAATGGCTGACTCTTTGGAAGTAGATTGCCAGGCCTTTCTTCCAATGAGATAAGTACATTTTTTTCCTTTGGCACTACCACCCTTTTTCTATAGACTCCTCCATGTTCTCCTTACCCTTCCAACCCAAAGCAAACTTGCAATTCGGAATCATTTAGGGTAAGAAAATCAGGTCTCCAGGCTTCATGTCTAGGGATTCTGATCCAACAGGTCTAGGGTGGGAACTAGGACTCTGCATTTTAACACCCTCCTCCAAGTGACTCTGACGCTTGTCTTCCTTAGACCACACTGAGAATCACTAATTTAAGATCACATACATGACTGTGGGCAGCTGGGACTGAGGTTTTGCACCGAAGTTTGTGCATTTGGATTGAGGTTGCTACAAAGGCTGGAAGCTGGATAAATCGTCTATAATGAAATATACCAAACTGGGCTCTCATTGGTCAGAGCAATGATTTCTAACAACTTAAAACAAACAAACAAACAAAAAAGAAAAACCAGTTGCTGTGGAGTCGACTCGGACTATTGGATGCCTGATATGTGCAAAGTATCTAGTTGAGGCTACATGACATTCAGTTAAAAAAAGCATGGAAATGGAGAAAATATTCAAGGTCCAGTTCTCTTCAGAGCTCTTCCCTGCTCAAAATGTCCACAAGCTCGCTATTACTTATTAAAACAAAAACAAAGAAACAAACAAAAAGCCAGTTGCCGTCGAGTCTATTACAACTCATGGAGACCCCATGTGTGCCAAAGTAGAACTGTGCTCCACAGGGTTTTCAATGGCTGATTTTTCAGAAGTAGATTGCCAGGCCTTTCTTTCGATGCAACTCTGGGTGGACTCAAATGGCCAACCATTCTGTTAGCAGCTGAGAGCGTTAACCCTTGACACCACCCAGGGATTTCTCTAACAACTTAGCAACCATGTTTGAGGAAGAGCATTGGAAGTCATGCCAGGGCAGGGGACTTGGATGAAAGTGAAACAAAATGGCTGCCACTAGACAACTGCACATATGCAGAAGGGGGAATATGTAGCGAGGAGGAAAGTAATCAATCCCAGAGGGGCTTTTTCTGCCCTGAGATAATGGAGAATAGACACCTAACTGAGCAGGCGTGTAGCTATTAAAGTGTTATAAAACAGAAAAGACTAGATGAGTGCTGGGGTCATGGATCAAGCTAAAAAGGGACAAGACTAGAGTCTGAACCTATGACTTTCCAATTCCAAAGCCCATGTTGAACCGAGGTGTAAATTACACCTTGGCTCAAATTGTTGCCTCTTTCCCGCTGTCTCTGCCTGAGGAAATCCAGCCTCATTTCTTAAGGCCCATCTTAAATGCAACCTCCTCTGATTTCATGCTCCCCATTCCTCAGAGCTGTGAGCCCCTCTGCTGCTATGGGAAGAGAGAAATGAGGGAACCAGGCCTCTGATGGGTCACAGTAGTAGATTCGAATTTCAACCATACAGCAACCATGTTTTGGGAGGAGGGGGATTCAGGGGAGGTGGTAACATCCACTGAGCCGGGAAGAGCCTTTATCTGTCCAGAGACCAAGGACAATAGGCCACCCCCACCCCCACCCAACTGAGCGTATGCAGTTGGAAGACAGTTGCATAGTAGCTAGGGTGGTTTGTAGGGGGTGGGGAGAGGTAGTGAGAATGCCAGAAAGGTGGGGGCAGAAGAAGAGCTAGTGACAGAGATGCAGTTTGAACCCCCAACCCAATTGCTGTCAGAGTCGATTCTGACTCATAGCAACCCCCAGGTCTGGGCAATTTCAAAGATCAGGTTTGTAACATCTATACCAGTGTTCTCCATTTTACTGTGAATCAAAATCATCTGAGAAACTTGTTATAAAGGTAGACTCCTGGTTCACACCCTAGATACTTTTAACTAATGCTAGCAATGAGGTAAAACCAAATCCTGTTGCTGATAGCAACCCTATCTATAGGACAGAGTAGAACTGCCCTCATAGGGTTTCCAAGGCTGTAAATCTTCACAGAAGCAGATTGCCACATCTCTCTCCCGTAGAGCAGCTGGTGGGTTCGAACAACCTACCTTTGGGTTAACGGCTGAGTGCTGTAACCACTGCACCACCAGGGATCCTTAATGCTAGCAATGGAGCCCAGGAATCTGCCTTTTAAACACGTGCCTCAGATAGTGTTGATGCAGGTGGTGTCTGGAGCCCTCTGAGAAACATGGCTCAAGTAAGGTGATCTGGATCAGTGGTTCGCAACCTTGGCTGCACGTTAGAATTGCCTAGGGAGCTTTAAGAAATAACAATGCTCAGCCCCTACCCAAGACCAATTAAATCAGAATGATTGGGGATGGGACCCAGGCAGCAGTATTTTTACTGAAGGGTTAAGCAGTTAGTCAAGATCACACAGCTATAAGTTATAGAGCTAGAATTTGAACACCGGCAGGAAGACTCCAGAACTTCACTGTCCAATGTATCAGCCATTAGCCACATGGGGCTACTGAGCACTTGAAATATAACTAGTCCGAACTGAGATGTATTGTAAATGTAAAATACTCATCTGATTTCAAAGACTTAGTGTGGAAGAAGAATGTAAAATATCTCAATAATATTTTCATATCGATTGCATGTTGAAATAATATTTTGAGGAGTTAAAAATATATGATTAAAATTAATTTTTTCTGTACCTTTAAATTTTCTTCAGTGTGGCTACTAGAAAATTTAAAATGACATATGGGGCTTACATTCTATTTCCGTTGCACAGCTCTACTCCAGAGCCTGCATGCGAAACCATGACTCTTGCTTGAATCAGAGATTAAGCAGATGGTTCCTGCTACCAAGCTTGTGAGTAGTGAGTAGGAAGTTGTGAGTAGGAAGGACATAAGAATCAAGTAATTCTTTCTAAAATTATATTATAATTAAGTGCTATGAAAGAAGAAGGAGAGAAAACTTCTAGTATGTTCTGTGGCAAGAGGAACATTTGAGCTGGTCCTTAAAGAGATTAATAGTGAAGGTAAGGATAAGGGGAAACATGGGGGTACATTTGGAAATAGGCTAAGTAGCTTAGTTTGGAGCATATGATTCAGTAAGGAGAGTAGAAGTAGACACGGTTGAATAAATAAGTGAGGACCAATTCCTAGCTGGCCTCGAATACCAGGTAGAGGAACTGAGACTTTATCCAGTCTGTCATAGGGAGCCATTGATGGGTTTCAAGCAGAGAGTGTCAGAAGATGACTTAGCGTTAGGATAGTTACTCTTCCTGTTGTCTGGAGGGTCACAGTGGAATTGAAGATGAGGATGGAGAAACTAGTGGCAGGGAAGAGTTAGGAGGCTGTGGAAGTAATTCAGGGGAGAGGCAATGAGTGCCTGAAATTGAGTGCTGGCAGTAGGAAATAGTAGCAAGGCATGGTTAAATTTGAAAAAGACTGCAAAAATAGATTCACTGAATTTGGCAGCTAATATTCTAAGGTCTGTATTGTTAGTAGGGGATGTCAATAGGGCATCATAAAGTTAAACCTGCTGCTATCGAGTCCATTCTGACTCATGGTGACCCCATGTGTTGTAGAGTAGAACGGCACTCCATAAGGTTTCCAAGGCTATGACCCTTTTTTAAAAAATTTTTTCCCATGCAAAAATTTATACATACATGGTTATGTGACTCTAATTGCTCTCCCCATACTGCGACAGCACACTCTTCCTTTCCACCCCTGATTTTCCTTATCCATTCAACCAGCTCCTAGCCCTCTCTGACTTCCCATCCACCGCCGGACAGAAGCTGCCCATTTAGTCTCTTGTGTCTACCTGAGCTAAGAGACACACTCCTCATGAGTATCACTATATATCCCATAGTCCAGTCCAATCCCTGTCTGAAGAGGTGGCCTCAGAAATTATTTTAGTTCTGGGCTGATAGAGAATCCAGGGGCCATGCTTTCTGGGGTTCCACCAGTCTCAGTCAGACCATAAAGTCTGCTCTTCTTCCTAGAATTTGAGTTCTGCACCCCATCTTTCTGCTACTCCATCAGGGACTCTCTGTTTTGTTCCCTGTCAGGGCGGTCATTGGTGGTAGCCGGGCACCATCTGGTTCTTCTGGTCTCAGGCTGATGAAGTCTCCGGTTTATGTGGCCCTTTCTGTCTCTTGGGCTAATACTTTCCTTGTGTCTTTGGTGTTCTTCATTCTTGGGCACTCTTTCTGAGCTCTCTTTAGTACTATTCCATTGTGTGGATATACCATAATTTGTTTCTCCATTCTTCAGTTGATGGGCACGTAGGTTGTTTCCATCTTTTTGCTATTGTGAACAATGCTGCAATGAACACAGGTGTGCATATATCTATTCGTGTGATGGCTCTTATTTCTCTAGGATATATTCCAAGGAACGGGATAGCTGTATCCTATGGTACTTCTATTTCTAGCTTTTTAAGGAAGCACCAAATCAATTTCCAAAGTGGTTGTACCATTTTACATTTCCACCAACAGTGTATAAGTGTTCCAGTCTCTCCACAACCTCTCCAGCATTTATTATTTTGTGATTTTGGATTTATGCTAGCCTTGTTGGGGCAAGATGATATCTGCATTTCTCTAATGGCTAATGACCCTGAGCATTCCTTCATGTGTCTGTTAGCTGCCTGAATATCTTCTTTGGCAAAATGCTTGTTCATATCATTTACCCATTGTTTAATTGAGTTATTTGACTTTTTGCTGTTGAGGTTTCACAGTATCTTGTAGATTTCAGAGATTAGACCGAGATCAGATTTGTCATAGCCAAAATTTTTTCCCAGTCTGTAGGTTGTCTTTTGACTCTTTTGGTGAAGTCTTTTGATGAGCATAAGCGTTTGATTTTTAGGAGCTCCCTGTTATCTAGTCTCTCTTCTGGTGCTTGTGAATTGTTACTTATGGTTCGTATTGTGTTTATGCCATGTATTAGGGCTCCTAGCGTTGTCCTTATTTTTTCTTCCATGATCTTTATCGTTTTCAATTTTATATTTAAGTCTTTGATCCATTTTGAGTCAGTTTTTGTGCATGGTGTGAGGTATGGGTCTTGTTTCAGTTTTTTTGTAGATGGATATCCAGTTATGCCAGCACCATTTGGTAAAGAGACTGTCTTTCCCCAATTAACGGACTTCGGGCCTTTGTCAAATATCAGCTGCTCATAGGTGGATGAATTTATGTCTGGATTCTCAATTCTGTTCCGTTGGTCTATGTATCTGCTGTTGTACCAGTTCCAGGCTGTTTTAACTACCATGGTGGTAGAATAGGTTCTAAAATCAGGTAGTGTGAGGCCTCCCACTTTGTTCTTCTTCTTGACTAATGCTTTACTTATTCAGGGCCTCTTCCCTTTCCATATGAAGTTGGTGATTTGTTTCTCCATCTCATTAAAAAATGCTGGTGGAGACTACCACTACTGACTGCTCTGACCGGGATCACGACAGAGGGTTCTGGACAGAGCTGAAGAAGGATGCAGAACAAAATTCTAACACACACACAAAAAAGACCAGATTTACTGGCCTGACAGACACTGGAGAAACCCGGAGAGTATGGCCCCCACACACTCTTTTAGCTCAGTGGTGAAGTCACTCCCGAGGTTCACCGCTCAGCCAGGGATTGGACAGCCCCATAAAACAAAACGTGACTAGTGAGGCACAGCAGTCCAGGGACAAGGACTAGAAGGCAGGAGGGGACAGGAAAGCTGGTGATGGGGAACCCAAGGTTGAGTAAGGATAGTGTTGACATGTAGTGGGGTTGTTAACCATTGTTATAGGACAATATGTGTACTAACTGTTTAATGAGAAACTATTAAAAAAGTTGCCAGTGGAATTTGGATTTGGATTGCATTATATCTGTAGATTGCTTTGGGTAGAATTGACATTTTCACAATGTTGCGTCTATCTATCCATGAGCAAGGTATGTTTTTGTACTTATGCAGGTCTTTTTTAGTTTCTTGCAGTAGTGTCTTGTAGTTTTTATTGTATAGATCTTTTATGTCTCTGTTTAGATTTATTCCTAAGTATTTGATCTTCTTGGGGGCTATTGTAGATGGTATTGATTTGGTGATTTCCTCTTCGAGGTTCTCTGTTGGTGTAAAAGAATCCAACCGATTTTTGTATGTTTAGCTTGTATCCTGAAAGTTTGCTTAAATCTTCTATTAGTTCCAGTAGTTTTCTTGAGGATTCTTTGGGGTTTTCTGTGTATAAGGTCATATCATCTGCAAATAGATACTTTGACTTCTTCCCTACCAATTTGGATGCCCTTTATTTCTTTTTCTAGCCTAATTGCTCTGGCTAGGACCTCCAGCACAATGTTGAATAATAGTGGTGATAAAGGGCATCCTTGTGTGGTTCCTGTTCTCAAGGGGAATGCTTTCAAAGTCTCTCCATTTAGGGTGATGTTGGCTGTTGGCTTTGTATAAATGCCCTTAATTATACTGAGGAATTTCCTTTCTATTCCTATTTTGTTGAGAGTTTTTATCATGAATGGGTATTGGACTTTGTCAAATGCCTTTTCTGCATCGATTAATAAGATCACGTGGTTCTTGTCTTTTGTTTTACTTATGTGATGGATTACACTGATTGTTTTTCTAATGTTGAACCATCCCTGCGTACCTGGTATAAATCCCACTTGATCATGGTGAATTATTTTTTGATATGTTACCAAATTATATTGGCTAGAATTTTGTTGAGGATTTTTGCGTCAATGTTCATGAGGGATATTGGTCTGTAATTTTCTTTTTTAGTGGCGTCTTTACTTGGTTTTGGTATCAGGGTTATGCTGGCTTCATAGAATGAGTTTGGGAGTATTCCATCCTTTTCTATGCTCTGAAATACCTTTAGCAGTAGTGGTGTTAACTCTTCTCTCAAAGTTTGGTAGAATCCTCCAGTGAGGCCATCTGGGCCAGGACTTTTTTTGTTGGGAGTTTTTTTAATTACCTTTTCAATCTCTTCCTTTGTTATGGGTTTATTTACCTGTTCTACCTCTGTCTGTGTTAGGTTAGGTAGGTAGTGAGTTTCTAGAAATTTGTTAATTTCCTCTAGGTTGTCAAATTTGTTAGACTACAATTTTTCATAGTATTCTGTTATGATTATTTTAATTTCAGTTGGGTCTGTTGTGATATCACCCATCTCATTTCTTACATGGGTTATCTGCTTCCTCTCCTGTTTTTCTTTTGTCAGTTCGGCCAATGGTTTATCAATTTTGTGGATCTTTTCAAAGAACCAGCTTTTGGTCTTGTTAATTCTTTCAATTGATTTTCTATTCTCTATTTCATTTAATTCTGCTATAAATCTTATTATTTCCTTTCTTCTGGCGCCCGAGGGCTTCTTTTGCTGCTCCTGTTCTACTTGTTCCAGTTGTAGTGTTAATGTTTTGATTATGGACCTTTCTTCTTTTTGGATGTGTGCATTTATTGTTATAAACTGACCTGTGAGCACTGCTTTTGCTGTGTCCCCAAGGTTCTGGTAGGATGTGTTTTCATTCTTGTTTGATTCTATGAATTTCTTTATTCCATCCTTAATTTCTTCTATAACCCAGTAGTTTTTGAGCAAGGTTTTATTCAGTTTCCGTGTGTTTGATTTTTTTTCCCTTGCTTTTTCTGTCGTTGATTTCTTCTTTAATGGCTTTACGGTCAGAAAAGATGCTTTGTAATATTTCGATGCTTTGGATTTTGTTACGGCTTGCTTTGTGGCCTAACATGTGGTTTATTCTGGAGAATGTTCCATGTGCATTGGGAAAGAAAGTATACTTGGATTCTCTTGGATGGAGTGTTTGGTTTATGTCTATGAGATCAGGTTGGTTGATTGTACCATTTAGCTCTTCCGAGTCTTTTGTTGAGCTTCTTTCAAGATGTTCTATCCTTCACCAAAAGTGGTGTGTTGAAGTCTCCTACTACTATTGTGAAGCTGTCTATCTCTCTTTTCAGTGCCGTTAGAGTTTGTTTTCTGTATTTTGGAGCCCTGTCGTTGGGTGGGTAAATATTTATTACAGTTATGTCCTCCTCGTGTATTGACCCTTTAATCATTATATAGTGTCTTTCCTTATCCTTTGTGGTGGATTTTACTTTAAAGTCTATTTTGTCACAGATTACTATTGCCACTCCTGCTCTTTTTTGAGTGTTGTTTGCTTGATATATTTTTTTTCCATCTTTTGAGTTTTAGTTTGTGTCTTTAAGTCTAAGGTGTGTCTCTTTTAGGCAGCATATAGACGGATCATGTTTTTTAATCCAATGTGCCACTCTCTGTCTCTTTATTGGTGCATTTAGTCCATTTACATTCAGCATAATTCCTGACAAGTATGGATTTCGTGCTGTCATTTTGATGACTTTCTTTGTGTGTTGTTCAGAGTTTTTTTATTCCACTTAATTTTCTGTGCTGAATCTTTTTTCTTTATGTGTTTTCTTTTCATCTTTTTCATTGTTGTTGATTTTGTATTTGCTGAGTCTTTATAGTTTTCTAGTTTTTTATTTTGACTTGTAGGATTGTTAGTTTCCTTTGTGGTTACATTTATGTTTACCCCTATTTTTCTAAGTCTATACCAGTGTTTTATTTCTTTATATCGCCTTGACTTCCTCTCCATGTGAAACATCTATGTCTATATTTTTTAAGTCCCTCTTTTTTGTTTTAATGTTGTCGTCTTTTACATATTGACATCTGTTTCCCTATTTTCAGTGTTTTAGCCTCGATTTACTTTTGTTACTTCCCTATCTGGGTTGATACCTGGTTGCTCTGTCCTGTGTTCTAGTCTTGGCTTGTTATCTGATGTTGCTGATTTTCTAACCAGAGGACTCCCATTAGCATTTCTTGTAATTTTGGTTTGGTTTTTGCAAATTCTCTAAACTTCTGTTTATCTGGAAATACCCTAATTTCACCATCATATTTGAGAGACAGTTTTGCTGGATATAGAATTCTTGGCTGGCAGTTTTTTACCTTCGAGGCTTTATATATGTCATCCCATTGCCTTCTTGCCTGCATGGTTTCTGCTAGTAGTCCGAGCTTATTCTTATTGACTCTCCTTTGTAGATGACTTTTTGTCTATCCCTAGCTGCTCTTAAAATTCTGTCTTTATCTTTGGTTTTGGCAAGTTTGATTATAGTATGTCTTGGTGACTTTCTTTTGGATTTACCTTATGTGGGGTTCGATGAGCATTTTGGATAGATATCTTCTCATCTTTCATGATATCAGGGAAGTTTTCTGCCAACAAATCTTCAAGGATTCTCTCTGTATTTTCTGTTGCCCCCCTGCCACATTCTGGTACTCTAATCACCATAGGTTATTCCTCTTGATACAGTACCACATAATTCTTAGGGTTTCTTCATTCTTTCTAATTCTTTTATCTGATTTTTCCTCAAATAAGTTGGTGTCAAGTGCTTTGTCTTCAATCTCGCTAATTCTGACTTCTATTGCCTCAATTCTTCTCCTATGACTTTCTATTGAGTTGCCTAATTCTAAGATTTTATTGATAATCTTCTGGATTTCTGATTGCTGTCTCTCTATGGCTTCTTGCAGCCTGTTAAATTTGTCATTTTGCTCTTCTCTAATCTTTTTAATTTCCTCTATTGCGTGTTTTGCGTTTTGCTTAATTTCCTTCCTAATTTCTTGAAGAGTTCTGTATATTGATCTCTTGTATTCTGCCTCCAGTAATTCCAAGAAATTTTCCTCCTCTGGAAAATTTCTAGATTCTTTATTTTGGGAGCTTGCTGAAGCCATCATAGATTGCCTTTTTATGTGATTTGATATTGCCTGTTGCCTCCGAGCCATCAATAAGTTATTATGTTTATTTATTTTATGTTTGCTTACTGTATCCTACTTCTTGTTCTGTTTTGATATGCCCAAATAGGCTGCTCATATGAGCTAGTTTGATTATTGGCACCTTTGAAGCTCTAATGTCCTGTCACCAGGTGGTTAGATTAGTTACTAGGTATGTGAGCTCAGGAGTCCGCTCACTCCTCCTGTATGGATTCAGCACAGGTACCCAGGTAGATAGCCACCAAGTGTGTGGTGTAGGCTCTCACTTACAGTCCTAGACAAGCATGGGCAATTGGTGTAGGCACAGACATCTGGCTGCAGCAGGGGGACACACTCTGAGCAAGGCTGGGGGCTGATGGCTGCCCCCGAGTGTCCAGGAGTAAGGCGTGTGCCTGTTCCCTAGAGCACATAGGTGGGTGGGTTTTGTAGCTGGACTATGAGCAATTAATGCTTTTGGCTGTAAGGACCAGGGGACACCTCTTATTCATGGGCCCCTATCACAGGTGACTAGGTGGTGTGGGTGGAGCCACCAGTCCTCAGGCCCCTGATGTGGGCAGAGCAGTGTCAAATATCAAGCACCTGCCACTTTATAGCTGAAACAGTTGAAGTTAGAGTTCTTGTATATACCCTGTTGTACTACAGTAATGAGGGCCTACACTGTTGAGATGGGCCCACACAAGTCTAAGTAGGGGGAAAGGCACTCAAAGTCTGTGGATCCCTTATGCCTGTGCCTAGGCAAAGGATCTGTGCCTACCCTGGCTTCCTGGCTTAGGGGAGCCGGCAGTTTATTTTTCCCTCTGTTTGTTAATTTGTTCCATCTCCAAGGCAGGGAGAATGACTCCGGGAGTGTGATGGATCCTACTTCCAGCCCAGGGGACTCAGCAACTGCTGAAGCATGTCCGGGACCCAGTGCAGTGTGGGGAACAGGGAGGTAAATGGGAGAGAGGTTTTTCCCTAAGGGGAGTGTTTTTGATCCTCGCTGTAAGCCGTATGCAAGTACTTATCTTTCGTTGAGGTCTGCTTCTCAGTGGTTCTGCATGGCCGAGTAGACTCACAGCAGCTGGGTCTCTCCCTGTGCAGAATACGCCTCCTGAGCACCAATGCTTGCCTGCCTCACCCCTCACCCCTCAGCTGGTCAGGCCCGAAGGGCCCATGCTCTCCCCAGGTCAGGTCTGGCAACTCCTCACTGCTTCTGAACTGTCTCTCCTTCCCTGTGCCACTCAGTCCGGTTCCTCAACTCTGCCTTTGATGTTCAGTGCTCCCAGATTGCCATATATAATTGAATAACTTGTTTTTTTTGGTCATTGTTGTAAGATTGTCCATCGGAAGAGTCTGACCACTCTACCGTCTTGGTCCTACCTCTGGCTATGACCTTTTGGAAGTGGATCACCAGCCCTTTTTTCTGAGGTGCCTTTAGTTGGATTCGAACTGCCAACCTTCTTGTTAGTAGTTGAGCACTTAAGCATTTGCACCACTCAGGGACTTCACATAATAAAGTTACCATCTGAAATTAGGTACCAGCCCTATTTTGTTCTCAAGATCTATTTCTTTCTGTTAGTTGCTTTTTTCTCCTTGAGCTTTTGATCAACTCCCTCTATAGAATGTTTTCTACCGTAACAAATCTATAGATGCTAAATTTGGTGCATTCGACTATTGAAAGGCATTCAACTGTGTGCATAGTAACAAATTATGTGTAACATAGTGAAGAACGGGAATTCCAGAGCAATTAATTGTGCTCATGAGGAACCTGTACATAGAACAAGAGGTAACAGTTCAAACAGAACAAGGGGATAGTGCATGGTTTAAAGTCAGGAAAGATGTGCGTCAGGGTTGTATCCTTTTACCATACTTATTTCAATCCGTATGCTGAGAAGCTGGACTATATGAAGAAGAATGTGGCATCAGGATTGGAGGAAGACTCATTAACAACCTGCGATACGCAGATGATACAACCTTGCTTGCGGAAAGTGAAGAGGACTTGAAGCACTTACTGATGAAGATCAAAGACCACAGCCTTCAGTATGGATTACACCTCAACGTAAAGAAAACAAAAATCCTCACAACTGGACCAGTAAGCAACATCATGAAAAACGGAGAAAAGATTGAAGTTGTCAAGGATTTCATTTTACTTGGATCCACAATCAACACCCATGGAAGCAGCGGTCAAGAAATCAAATGACACATCACATTGGGCAAATCTGCTGCAAAAGACGTCTTTAAAGTCTTAAAAAGCAAAGATGTCACTTTAAAGACTAAGATGTGCGTGACCCAAGCCATGATGTTTTCAATAGCCTCATATGCATGCGAAAGCTGAGCAATGAATAAGGAAGACTAAAGAAGAATTGAAGCCTTTGAATTGTGGTGTTGGCAAAGAATATTGAATATACCATGGACTGCCAGAAGAATGAACAAATCTGTCTTGGAAGATGTACAAGCAGTATGCTCCTTAGAATTAAGGATGGCGAGACTACGTCTCACATACTTTGGACATGTTATCAGGAGACACCAGTCCCTGGAGAAGGACATCATGCTTGGTAAAGTACAGGGTCAGCAAAAAAGAGGAAGTCTCTCAATGAGATGGATTGACACAGTGGCTCCAACAACGGGCTCAAGCATAACAACGATTGTGAGCATGGTGCAGTACTGGGCAGTGTTTCGTTCTGTAGTACATAAGGTCTCTATGAGTCGGAACAGACTCGACAGCACCTAACGACAACAACAACAACAACAAATTTGGGAGAAAGAAAGGAGCATGTGTGAAATATTTAAAGATCATTAAAATATTTAACTGCCCAAGAAGCTAGAATGACTAAGATACAAAGGAAAAAAATACATAACCACAAGGAGTTACTGAACCAAAAGTGATTAGCATCAGTTTAAAGCTTCCAGGCCTTTTTTTCTTATTGATTCTAAACAGAATAGATCTGAAAACGATAACGGTGCTCAATTTAAATTACTTACAGCAAGTGCTGCTTTTCAGGGCCTATCAGACATCGTGCTGCTCTGTCAACTGCACTTTGCATGTACAAAGCAAATTAATGTAGAGAGAAACAGTTGTAATTTAGGACTGTTTACCAGTGTGTCTTTTCACCTCACACAATTGCTTTTCACTGAAATGGCTTTAATCACATATATAATGTGATACATGTTTTTCTACATATATTGCCCTGCTGAAAAAGAAGGAGATGGTCCCAACAGCAGGCATATCTCTGTCAGACTCCTTCAGAGGCTGAGGAGAGAAGGAGCAGGCCAAGGAGGTGGAGAAGCAGATGAAAATGTGATTTCAGCAGAGAGGGGTCTGCAAAATGCCTCAGGAGTTTCACATGTCTCAGTACAGAGCCAGTCCTCATTATAGTTGTCAAGTGGGTAGCTAGAGAAAAGGGAAGAGGCCTGGAAAAGAGTGGTGTCATGGGAGAAAGAGGCCACCTGGTTGGCACAAACGGTTAATGTGCTCGCCTTCTAACTGAAAAGTTGGAGGTTCGAGTGCACCAGAGGCACCTCAGAAGAAAGGCCTGGCAACTTACTTCTGAGAGATCACAGCCATTGAAAACTCTATGGAGCACGGTTCTACCCCTACTCATGGGGTCACCATGAGTTTTAATTGACTAGATGGTAACTGTTTTATTATTATTATTGTTTTAATGGGAGGCAGGGGAAGAGAAAGTGTGTCTTGTGGCCTATAATGTTGTGAACAGATGACCCTGTGGCTTGAGCATCAGGAGACATTTAGAGCTATCATCCAATACCCTTGTAAAAAAATTAGGTTGCCATATTCATGATGTTTTATAGCTCTTACTACATATTTCTTAGAATGAGATCTAGGAACCAGCTGCAGCAGTATCAGGGATTGGGTTGGGGGGGAGCTTTTTGAAAACATGGATTCCCTGAGTCCCACCCTCTACTCCAGACCTACTGAATCAGAATCTCTTGGGGGTTGGGGCCTAGGAATATGCATTTAAATAAGCTCTCAGGTACATACCAAAGTGTGAGAACTACTGCCTCATTAGAGCAGAAATCCTTGAGGTGTACCTCATGTCATGTGTAATGCTTGGCATAGTGCTGCTTGGTGAAATATGGAAGAGCAAGCAATTCTAATCAATGTTTGGCTTTTACATTACTTTTCCAAACCAAGTTTTTCATTTTGTTTTTCGTCTTTGTTGGCTCTGCAGTGTCTATGGACAATACCAGAGTCACAGACTGTGAAAACTGGACATGGCAGAGAACATTACTTTCTCCTTCACAGAGAAAATCGAGACTATAGTTGCAATTCTCTCAACTTCCTCCTTGCCTTATTCCTATTCTTAAGGGGAAAACATTCAATTTTTCACCCAGGGATGGATTACCCAATAAGCAAGGTACACACGGGCTTACTTGTGTTTACTTACTGACCTGTAGTGCACAATTTCACCTGTTTTTCACCCTGTCAAAGATGTGGTGAAACCCATGTGAAATTGTGCACTACAGATTAGTAGGTAAACACAATTAAGCCCGTGTGTATCTTGCTTACTGTAAGCCCAGGCATGTCTTGTTTACTGGTTACACAGCCCCTGCCTTTACCGTTAAGTATGATAATAACTGTAGGTTGTTTGTAGTTGTCCTGTAAAAGGTTAAGGAAGTTCCCTTCTATTCCTAGATTGCTAAGATATATATATATATATGTAAAATTTTATTTAATGAGGAATGGAGGTTGGATTTTGTCAAATGCTTTTTCTGCACCTATTGAGATTATCATATGGTTTTGCTGTTTTAGTCTGTTAAAATGGTGAATTACCTTGCCTGATTTTCAAATGCTTACACTTCGTGCTCCAGCAACTCATGGAAGATTCCAAACGTTTGCACCAAATATTCTCAGCCGGAGATAACGGCCTAGTTTGGTGCAAACTTATTTGCTCAGATCATCTCAAAAGTTAAAGATTTTTTGTTTGTCTGTTTTGTTGTTGTTGTTGTTTAAAGAGCAGCACTGCTTATATTCAGAGACTGAAATCTAATGTGATTTAGGGCAGTATAAAAACATAAATTCTTTGGGGAACTGTTTGCTCTATACCTTGTAATATGTATCTAGTGTATTTCCATTTTGTTAGCTCTATTTAAAGAGTGATATTATCAAGCCCCATTTTCTGTTAGACGACTTTGTGCTATGGGAGGTAGGTGATCTTAGGACCAAAAGAAACTCTCTCTCAGTAAATTGCTTTTAACTCCGTCAGTGAATTCTAAGTACCATCACCATTTACCATCTGAGTTTCTAGGGAGATAACATTGCAATTTATTTATTTGCTTTATCCTGTGCTTGTAGGTGACATTAGCTCTTCTTAGCTGAGAAGGTGATAAAGTGGTAGACACACCAGACTGACTGTTCTTGGAAAGTTTACTTTGGTTCTGTAGTAAATGTCCTGCTGTACAGTACAGATGTCAGTTTGTTCACTCCCTTTAATGGCTCTTTTTCATGGTTGAGTCAGCCTTAATTTTAGGCTAATAAATAAAGCTATCAATGGAGAGGGTTTTAGAGTACTCTGACACACTGAAAGAGAATCCACTGGTTTGTGGATAACTTTGTGGATAAGAATCATCATGGATCCAATCCCCAAACTGTGGGCATTGATCCAGTTCCCACTTTCCTACTTCTCAACCATTTCTGACACTTGCTGCAAATGTGGCACACTATCTCTCTGACCCTAGCCACTTGGAGCTAGGCTAGATACCACAGGTTAAAAGGACACTGTCCTCCATGAAGTCTTCTTAAAATCAAACTATAGTTTCGCTTAACTAGTAAAGAATGCCTGCCTTGAGCATTAGGCTCTTTTAAGCTCTATCTATATTGGATCAAACTGACAACAGCAACTCGAAAGATTAGATAGGAAACTTAGGGCTCAGTGACTTTATGCTAATGGGGGAAGAACAACTCAGAAAACGAGGGTGAGAATGTTGCACAACTCGAAGAATGTAATCAATGTCACTGAACTGTACATGTTGGCACTTGAATTGGCGTATGTTTTTGCTGTGTATATTCTCAACAACAACAATAAAATAAAATATTTTAAAAAAAGGACACTGTCGTTTAGACTGCCAAATAGGCAGACATCAGCCACATGTATGGGGAGTCCCCATGACACCCTCACTTTCACCTGCTGGCTCCCCCTTCTCCTTTGGGCTCAGTAATTCACTGGAACAACTTACAGAATTCACAGACAGTACCATGCTTATCATTACAGATTTATTATAGCTAAAGGATACAAACCAGCATTATCATAAGGAAGAGACGCATGGGCAAGGTCTGGAAGGGTCCCAAGGCTAAGCTTCCATGTCCCAAAGAGGGTGTATGGCCCTCCCTTTGCCAACCAGGAGGCCCTTTAAACCTCCATGTTCAGGGATTTTATCAGCCAGTCATGACTGAGCCCTCATTGCATTTGCATGATAGGCTAAATCATGCCTCCTGAGGTTAGTTGCTACTGGCCTACTAGGTGAGTCTTTTTGGGATTGGCCATCCCCCTACTTGTTAGCATAAATCCTCAGATGTGGCCAGGAAGTCCCAGACCAAGGCACCCCAATTATTCCAAGGGTTATTTTTCAGGAACCAAGGACAAAGGCCACTTACTTTGGGTCAAGCTAAATTCTTTACCCCACAGCTGGTGAACTTATTTTTAAAATTACCCAGCTTGCTTGCCTTATTGTTTTCCATTCCTCTCCTAAAGTCTCCTTTTTTACTCCATGCATGCACCAAAGGAAGGATATTTGGCAATGACTTGCTATAAATACCTAGCATTATCTGACTATGAAAATCACTGTCTAAGTCTTTGTTTGAATTTTTTCTTGATTGGTGGTAATATCAAAGAAAACTGAATGGTAAAAAGCAAAGGAGGAGGTGTTACATTTTTCTCAGCCAGGACGTTTTTTTTTTTTTTTTTTGGTGGGTTAGTGGTGGTAGGTCATAAGGGTGACTGGGTAGAAGGAAAAGATAATGCTAACGATAGGATTCTAAAAATTGGATTACTATTGTATATGCGGGTGACTTAAATTCTCTACTATAGAATTAAATTTTATTCTTTAGGAACCTGTTTAAAAAAAAAACACTTGGAATGTAGTAGTAAGTGTGGGATGAGATGATTCCAAAGGTATCCAAACTGAACTGTCAGAGGTACCCCTAAGGATGGAGGGTGTGTACCTGTTTTACTTTGGGTGGCAGAGTGGAGGTAGGAAGCAAAGAACTGTTATTAGCAGTTCTGTATAGACGTTGGCATTTTAAATTAGTAATGCTACCTATTTCCCTTCCCTCTAGAATCAGTCAGGTATTGGTGAGTATCAACCAAGCACAAAACTGCAGTGGAAGACAACAGTAACCATTGCTTTCTTACACGTCAATTAGAGGTTGTCTGCTCTAGATGGCTTGGTGGGGCAGCTCTGCTTCAAGCTGTGGGTCTGACTGGAGCTGTTTTGTTGCTGCAGGTTGGTTTTGTTCTGTTTCAGATGTTTTTGTTCTAGGGCTCAGGCTGTAGGTGCAAGGGGTAAGTGGATAAAGATCTGGATAGACATTTCTCCAATGAAGATATACAAGTGGGCAACGAGCATTGACCAGATGCTCAACATCATTAGTCAGGAAGGAAACGCAAATCAAAACCACAATGTGATACCACTTCATACCCACTAGGATGACTATAATAAAAAAGTCAGATAATAACGAGTATTGACGAGGATGCGGAAAAATTGGAACCTCATACATTGCTGGTGAGGATGTAAATAGTGTAGCCAATGTGGAAGATAGTTCTATTAAACATAGAATTACCGTGTGACCCAGAAATTCCACTCCTAGATATATACCCAAGATAACTGAAAACACATGCCCACAAAAAGACTTGTACATGAATGTTAATTGCATCATTATTTGTAATAGTCAAAAAGTGGAAATAATCAAAATGTCTAACAACGGATGAATGGATAAAGAAAATACGGTATGTCTATACAATGAAATACTTGTATTATTCAGCCACAAAAAGGAATGAAGTACTGATACATGTCATGACATGGATGAACCTTGAAAACATTATGCTAAGTGAAAGAAGTTGGACACAAAAGGCCACATATTGTATGATTCCATTTATATGAAACATCCAGGGTAGGCAAATCCATAGAGACAGAAAGTAGATTAGGGGATTCCAGGGGCTGCAGAGAGTGGGAACTGGGAGTGGCTGCTTAACAGATATTGTTGTTGTTAGGTGCCTTCGAGTTGGTTTGGACTCATAGCGACCCTATGTACAGCAGAACAAAACACTGCTTGGTCCTGCGCCATCCTCACTCCCTGGTCCTGTGATACTCATTGTTGCAGCCACTCTGTCAATCCATCTTGTTGAGGATCTTCCTCTTTTTTGCCGACCCTCTGCTTTACCAAGCATGGATTCTGTCTTAGTCATCTAGTGCTGCTATAACAGACATACCACAAGTGGATGGCTTCAATGAACAAAAGTTTATTCTCTCACAGCCTAGTAGGCTAGAAGTCCAAATTCAGGGCGTCAGCTCCAGGGGAAGGCTTACTCTCTCTGTCGGCTCTGGAGGAAGGTCCTTGTTGTCAATCTTCCCCTGGACTAGGAACTTCTCAGCGCAGGGACCCTGGGTCCAAAGGACGTACTATTCTCCTGGCTCTTGTTTCTTGGTAGTATGAGGTCCCCATGTCTCCCTGCTTGCTTTTCTCTTTTGTATCTCTTGTAGATTGAGTCCTGCCTCATCAACATAACTGCCCCTAATGCCATCTCATCAACATCATAGAGATAGGATTTACAACACGTAGGGAAATCACATCAGATGACAAAATGGTGGAAAATCACACAATACTGGGAATCATGGCCTAGCCAAATTGATACACATATTTTTTGGGGGCACTATTCAATCCATGACAATATCCTTCTGTGGGGACTTGTCCCTCCTGATAACATGTCAAAAGTATGTGAGACAAAGTTTCCCCATTCTCCCTTCTAAGGAGCATTCTGGCTGTACTTCTTCCAAGACAGACTTGTTCGTTCTTCTGGCAGTCCAATGTGTATTCAATATTCTTTGCCAACACTATCATTCAAAAGCATCAATTCTTCTTCAGTCTTCCTTATTCATTGTCATCTTTCACATGCATATGAAGAGATTGAAAATACTGTGGCTTAGGTCAGACACACCTTAGTCCTCCAAGTGAAGTCTTTGCTTTTTAACACTTTAAAGAGGTCTTTTAATGTCTATAGGGTTATTATTATTTTTTTTATAGGGTTTCTTTTTGAGGTGTTACAAATGTTCCAAAATTGATTGTAGGGATGGTTGCACAACTCTGTGATATACTAAAAACCATTGACTTGTATACTTTAAATAGGTGAATTTATTGAACTATATTTCAGTAAAGCTTGTATATGTATATATAACAGGAAGCATGCACTACCTCTTAAAATCTAGGCTCGCAACTGGCACAATGGAACACTGGCACACTGGCACTTCTGCCTATATTCCATTGGCTAAAGCAAGTCACATGGCTTAGTCCAAAGTCAAGGGGTGGGAAACTACATTTGTCCTTTACTAGAAGGAACTGTGAAGTCACATGGTAAAGGACATGAATACAAGGTAAGATGAAGAACTGGTGTCAATAATTTAATCTACTATGCCCCCTTAATCTTTCCTCCTTTTCTCCCTATTCATATTATAGGTCTTATTCAAAGACCTTAGAACAACTCAGCGTTACAGCTACTGTACTGTGATAAAAAAAAAAAAAAAACACTAACAGACTGCATTTTTCCCCATTTCCTGTTAAAGATTGCAACAAGAACTATGCTGCTTTAAAATGTTTTAATCAGAAGTTATGTTTTTCACACTTACATTTTCTCTGCAACCTCTGGTTAAAATGGGCTATAATTTTCATTTTTTAAAAAGGATCATGTTATCAAGACCTATCCTCCAGTACAATATCAGCTTTCAAGAAATGAAAACAAATGGAAGTTGCTTGCTACACAATACTTAGGACAACTTTGTAAACTTCAGTATTGTTCACTGTAATAGTTAAACTGGGAGTTTCATCTGATACTTCAGATAAAGAATGTAAATACCTGTGCTGGACAGTAAGCTATTTTAGATCAGAGTAGAGGCCATGGCAACCCAAACTCTTTGGTTGCAGTGAGATTGTCTTTGAAAATGGAATTTTGCTTGAAATAACTGTTACGATACTTGAGATCTTTGTGAGCTTATTTTTACCATATAAAATGTAAACACTTTGCGTTTGGCATAGTAAGCAATTGTTCAAACAGTCATATACATCTTACATTAGTTAATCCGTATTTCTCTCTACAATATCATGAGGATCCTCAGTAATAAAGAAAAGATACTTAAGAAATAAAAGGTAATGGCAATCAGTTCTGAATTTGGGAATATGTTTCAAGCTTTTGAAATGTGCATACCTTCTTTTTTTTTTTTTTTTTTTACTTTCTCACTTTATGTATTTAAAAAAATAAAAATAAATTTCATGTTGCCAAAATAGCCATATAAATTTTTAGGTTTACACAGATAGAAATATATAACTCTACTTTTACAGACAGGTCGACCAGAGGAAATAAGTTAACACAATCATTTGAATTGGCTGTCTACATACTGGACAGGGTTTTCTTTTCTTCTTTTTTATAGCTTCTTTGCACAGGTAAAGCATGCCGTAAGATGTCCTTTCTTGCCACGGAAGGCGCAACCATTTTGTGGTGGATCTTGGCAAATCACACAAAGTTCATCTTCTTTGCCTTGTGTTTCTTCCCTCTCAAACTCTCTGACACCTTGGCTGTTATAAACGATGCTACTGGAAGTTGATGGCTGAGAATAGCCCTCCCTTTCTTGAGACTGGGAGGCTTGTGTTATTTTATCATCATTTTCCTCAACACACGACTCTTTGGAGTCATTCACTGCCGCTTTTTTACAATCAGCACATCGAAGCCCTCTTCTACTTGTGTTGTGTTTTCTAGTTTAGCGCTCTCAGGCATTTTCTCTTCATCTTTCCTTTTACCTTCAGGAAGCCAATTCTGACGAAGTCCCCAATATCTGGTATATTGCGGTGGAAGAGGAGGATTCATTTCATTGCATGAAGTACACCTCCAATAATCAGCTAAGGAAATTTCAGGATCATCTTCAGATGAATCTGCATCACTCTCCTCTGCCTGATAGGCAGTAACTCGATATACCTCATCATCTTCATCTGAGAGTTCTTGTCCTTCTTCACTCAGGTTATAATCTTCTGAATCAAGAGATTTACTCAGCTTCAAATTCAACACTAAACTGATCTGAAACTGAATCCTGGTCCAGCCAATCACCAGAATGCTCACTTACACCAGCATCAAGATCCGGATTTGATGGGGTTTCTGTTGACCCACTGCTACTGCTTCTTTCACAACGTATCTCCCTTATTACACACAGCGCAACGCTTTCAACAGAGGAAAGGGAAACCCTATCAGATCTCTCGCACTTTCTTTGTCCTTCATTGGCTAACTCATCTGAATTTTCTGCTGTCCTACTGATTGCTCGCCTTCTAGATGAGGTAGTTGGTCCAGAAATCAAATTTGAAGATGAAGGTTTCTCTTCCTGTAACTCTTGCACAGAGTCCTTTGGATCACTCCCATCTTTAGGTTGGTACCTATTTTCACTTACGGAGGTGCCAGAATCTAATGGTTCCTGCTGATTGACTACTACCAAGTTTTTTCAGATCATTGAATATATTTTCTTGTGGTCTTTCACAGAGAAGCTTAGCTCGCCAAACAAATCCCCTAGAAGATCATTTGAACGATATACCATATGTTGTTGCTTCTCATCATTTAATGTTCAGCCGTAATATATTGGCCAAGATAAAATATAACCCCTTTCATAGTATAAGTGTCTTTTTATGCACCAACAGACTTTAACAATTTCAAAAGTAACGGCTTTGGTCTAACCAGGGTCTCTTGTTCTGAAGCAGGTGAGGTGCTTGCGGCAGCAACATTGGTAGTAGACACAGACATGATGGTATTGCACATCTCCCATGCAGAGTATTTTGCGCCAGGAGTGGGGTGGGGGGGATCCCTCGAGGTTCCCCGGTTCTCTTCACAGAGCGCATGGAGGCCCGACGTCCTCGGCCTTGGCGACCGTTCCACTCGCAGGGCCCATGCCTCTGGAGTGTTCACACGCTGTAGGTCTGAAGAAGGCTCCCGGTGGCGAAAGCGGCAGGACCTCGCTCAGAGAGGTCAGGGCTGCCACTCAGGCTCCGCTTCTTGCACGATTCCTCTTTCAATCACAGAGAGCCATACAGGCTCCAAATGGAACGGAGCTTAGTGAGGTTCACCCATGTGCGCCTTCTAGCGCCTGAAGTGTGCATACCTTCTGATCCACTCATTTTACTTCTGCAAATTTATCCTAATAAAATAATCATTTTGGCATAGAAATGTATGTATAAAATTGTAGCTGTTTTTAGGTGCCCGAGTGGCTTTTGACTCACAGCGATCCTATGTACAACAGAACAACCCGGTCCTGCACCATCCTCACAATCGTTGTTGTGCTTGAGCCCATTGTTGCACCCACTGTGTCAGTCCATTACCTTGAGGGTCTTCCTCTTTTTCACTGACCCTCTACTTTACCAAGCATGATGTCCTTCTCTAGGGACTGATCCCTCCTGATAACGTGTCCAAAGTATGTGAGACACAGTCTCACCATCCTTGCTTCTAAGGAGCATTCTGACTGTACTTCTTACGAGACAGATTTGTTCGTCCTTTTGGCAGTCCATGGTATGTTCAATATTCTTCTCCAACACCTCAATTCAAAGGCGTCAATTCTTTTTGGGTCTTCCTTATTCATTGTCCAGCTTTCGCATGCATACGAGGTGATTGAAAACACCATGGCTTGGGTCAGGTGCACTTTAGTCTTCAAGGTGACATCTTTGCTTTTCAACACTTTAAAAAGGTTTTTTGCAGCAGATTTGCCAAATGCAATACTTATTTTGATTTCTTGGCTGCTGCTTTTATGGGTGTTGATTATGGATCAGAGTAAAATGAAATCCTTGACAACTTCAATCTTTTCTCCGTTTATCGTGATGTTGCTTATTGGTCCAGTTGTGAGGATTTTTATTTTCTTTATGTCGAGGTTCAATCCACACTAAAAGCTGTGGTCTTTGATCTTCATCAGTAAGTGCTCCAAGTCCTCTTCACTTTCAGCAAGCAAGGCTGTGCCATCTGCATAAAGTAGGTTGTTAATGAGTCTTCCTCCAATCTCAATGCCCCTTTCTTCTTCATATAGTCCAGCTTCTCGGATTATTTGGTCAGCATACAGATTGAATAAGTATGGTGAAAGGATATAGCCCTGACGCACACCTTTCCTGACTTTAAACCACACAGTATCCCCTTGTTCTGTTCAAACGACTGCCTCTTGATCCATGTACAGGTTCCTCATGAGCACAATTAAGTGTTCCGGGATTCTTATTTTTTGCAATGTTATCCATAATTTGTTATGATCTATACAGTCGAATGCCTTTGCATAGTCAATAAAACACAGGTAAACATCTTTCTGGTATTTTCTGTTTTCAGCCAGGATCCATCTGACATCAGCAATGATATCCCTTGTTCCACGTCCTCTTTTGAATCCAGCTTGAATTTCTGGCAGTTCCCTGTTGATATACTGCTGCAGCCGCTTTTGAATGATCTTCAGCAAAATTTTACTTGCGTGTGATATTAATGATATTGTTTGATAATTTCCGCTTTCGGTTGGATCTCCTTTCTTGGGAATAAGCATAAATATGGAGCTCTCCCAGTCAGTTGGCCAGGTAGCAGTCTTTCAAATTTCTTGGCATAGACAAGTGAGCACTTCCAGCACTGCATCCATTTGTTGAAACATCTCAATTGGTATTCTGTCAATTCCTGGAGTCTTGTTTTTCACCAGCGCCTTCAGGGCAGCTTGGACTTCTTCCTTCAGTATCATCGGTTCTTCATCATATGCTGCCTCCTGAAATGGTTGAACATCAACCAATTCTTACTGGTATAGTGATAGATAGATCTCGGAACGTTCTTTTTGACAATGAATATGATGCGATTCCTCTTCAATTTGTCATTCTCGGCATAGTAGACTATATGATTGTCTGATTCAAAATGGCCCATACCGGTCCATTTCAGCTCACTAATGCCTAGGATATTGATGTTTATGTGTTCCATTTCATTTTTGACAATTTCCAATTTTCCTACATTCATACTTCGTACATTCCACGTTCCAATTATTAATGGATGTTTGCAGTTGTTTCTTCTCATTTTGAATCATGCCACATCAGCAAATGAAGGTCCTGAAAGCTTGACTCCATCCACGTCGTTAAAGTCGACTCTACTTTGAGGAGGCAGCTCTTCCCCAGTAGTCTTCTGAGTGCCTTCCAACCTTGGGGGGCTCATCTTCCGGCACTGTATCAGACAATGTTCCACTGCTATTCATAAGGGTTTCACTGGCTAATTCTTTTCAGATGCAGACTGCCAGGTCCTTCTTCCTAAGCTGAAACCTGTCCACCATGGATGATCCTGCTGGTATTTGAATATCAGTGGCAAAGCTTCCAGCATCACAGCAACACGCGAGCCCCCACAGTACGACAAACTGACAGACACGTGGGGGCGAATAAAATTGAATAATAGGAAATTGCCAATATTTGACTGTTTTTGACTTACAACAATGGGAATTATATATGGTTCATTATAACACAAAGATGTTCATCGTAGTGTTTATTATGATGTGGATAACCAGGCACAATTGAAATGTTCAACAATAGAGAATTAGTTAAATAAAATATGGCAATCTATGTCCTAGAATTTTATGAAGACATTAAACATGATAATGACTGAAACATATTTTTATTGTCACAGACTGAGGATGTTCACAATATATTGTTAAGTGAAAAATGACATTACAAAACAGAACATACAATATAATATGCTTTTTATTAAAAATTATATATGCATGTGTTTAGATTAAAAGTATGGAATAATATACACCAAAATATTTGTCGTCATTATATTTTGGATGTAGGGTTCAATGTAATTTTTACAGCCTGCATTTGGGTTTATCTGTATTCTCTAATTTTTGAAAAAAAATTGTTGTATTTTAGGTGAAAATTTACAGTGCAAATTAGTTTCTCCTTCAAAAATTTATACACAGATTGTTTTGTAACATTGGTTATAATCCCCGCAATGTGTCAGCACTCTCCCCCTTTCCCTTTCCACCCTGGGTTCTCCATGTCCATTCCTCCAGTTTTCCTGTCCCTTCTTGCTTTCTCATCTTTGCTTTTGGGCTAGTGTTGCCCATTTGTTCTCATATACTTGATTGAACTAAGAGTCATGTTCCTCACATGTGTGATTGTTTGTTTTCCAGGCCAGTCTAATCTTTGTCTCAAAAGTGGGCTTCAGGAATGACTTCAGTTCTGAGTTTACAGGGTGTCTGGCAGCCACAGTCTCAGGGGTTCCTCCAGTCTCGGTCAGACCAGTTAGTCTGGTCTTTATTTGTGAATTTGAGTTTTGTTCTTCATTTTTATCCTGCTCTGTCTTGAACCCTCTATTGTGATCTCTGGCAGAGTGATGGTGGTGGTAGCCAGGCATCACCTAGTTCTTCCGGGCTCAGGCTGGTGGAGGCTGTGGGTCATGTGGTCCATTACTCCTTTGGACTAATATTTTCCTTAGGTCTTTGGTTATCTTCATTCTCCTTTGCTCAAGATGAGATGGGACCAATAGATGTATCTTAGATTCACTTGCAAGCTTTTTAGACCCCAGATGCTACTCACCAAAGTAGGATGTAGAATATTTTCTTTATGAACTATGTTATACCAATTGACCTGGATGTCCCCTGAGACTATGGTCCCCAGCCCTTAGCCCCAGAAGCTTGGTTCCTTAAGGTGTTTGGATGTGCCTAGGAAGCTTCTATGGCTTTGCCTTGGTCAAGTTGTGGTGACTTCCCCTATACCGTGTGTTGTCTTTCCCTTCACCAAAGTTGACACTTGTCTACTATCTAGTTAGTGATTTGCCCTCCCTGTGCTTCTTAGTTCAGTCAAATATAGGAGACCAATTCCTTCCCAAAAGCAAGATGAGAAGGCAGGAAGGGACAGGACAAGTGAACAAATGGACATGGGGATCCTGGGGTGGAAGGAGGAGAGTGCTATCGCATTGCAGGGATTGCAACCGATGTTACAAAACAATATGTGTATAAATGTTTGAATGAGAAACTATCTAGAGCTGTTAACTTTCACCTAAAGCACAGTAAAAGAAAATTAAAAAATTTCTCCATTAGAGGAATTGTTACTGTCTCTAAAGAAACTAGAAAATTGTATGGGATTTTCAGACCTAGACCCCTAATTCTTAGTTGAGGTTAACATGGTTAGACTGATACTTGGAAACAGCCATGTTCTGTGCTATAGGGTGCAAGCTTTGAAAAGAAGACTCTCAAAGGCTCTCTTGTGCTTGACTTGTCTGGAGAGTTGGAAGGGCAGAGTGTGTCTCTGGTAGGATGAGTCCTCTAGGCCTCCTTTGATCAGATCTGCTGGCCTCATATGAGCCTGCGGTTTTCTCTCAAGTGTGCTTGGCAGAATGCTCCATCTTGGGTACATTTGGGATTTGGTTTCTTCACTGTCAATCTTTCTTCCCTTCTTCAGATGGACTGTGTTGTTTCAGCTCATTTGGTAGAAGATGTTGGCTTCATTGTCACTGTATTTTTTAAGCATTTACTATACTCTGAAATTACTGGTCTCACCGACCATTTCGAATTCCTAGAATCCTGGAATTGTTTCATTGCTCCTTGAGGCATAATTTTTCTTAAGACTCTCCCAAGCTAACTGCTTATCATTAAAAAGAGCAGCATATGTGACAGAAAGTAGGGTCAGCTCAGGTGAAGCCTAAAGCCTGATTTGATACCATGAAGACTCCTGTCTTGGAACCTCACAATGTCTTGTTCCTCACTGGTCAGGGATTTGAGATCAGACCTAAAAAATAAGAGTGAAGGAGAAAGTTAGAAAAACTCTTGGGCAGGGGTTGAGGGTGGAGAATAAGGCATAACTGGGAGTAGGACTTACAGTGAGGATGACAGGGCAGAATGATGGCATTCCAGTTTTGCTGGTTTTGGAAAGGCTTTCAATTATATTCTATGGCTTCAAAGTTGTGAGAATTGCCTAAAATTAGCCTTTTAGGCCGAGGTTGCAAATTGGCAGTTGCAGGCTGAATCTGGTCCTCAGATTTGTTTTAGTTGGCCAGCACAGTGTCGATAAAACATATTTAAATTAGTTGCCAGCATTTAAAGATTGGAAGCTTTCACACGAAATTTTTGATTTCTGGCTTCTCCTGAAAACCCAGAAAATCTGGCAGCCTTAGCCCCACATCGCCATCCAGCAAGTCAGCTGGAGCCAAGGCCTGGTTGTCCCCTCTGGATGAGACGTATTCTTTCCCAGCTCGCCACAGTCCCTGCCCCGCTTGCTTCACCCATGTATGTTACGTGCCTGGCCCTGTTGGCATTTGGGTTTGCAAACTTTGATCACATTTTTATAAGTTTTTTTTTAATTATAGAAAATGCTAAACATTTACAAAAGCAGACAGAATCATAAGATGAACTCCCATGCACTCATCATCCAGTTTCAACAATTGTCATTCATGCCAATTTTGTTTCAGTACCCTCACCCATTCTCCAACACCCCTGTCCCCTATTCCTGGATTATTTTGAATTAAATCCAGACATCGTATCATTGCATCAGTAAATATTTCAACATGTGTCTCTAAGAGATAGATCCTTTTTATAAACAGAACCACAATATCACTATCACAGCCAAAACATGAACAGTTTTTTACTATCATCAAATATCCACTTTACTGATTTCTTAATTCCTCTCAATATCATTCACCTTATCTGATTTCTCTGATTTCCCTTCTCTTTCTAATTTTTTGAAACGTCCCTGATTTCACTTGTTCCCTAGAACGATTATGTATACACGGGATAGGGTATCACTCTCACGATTTTATAGATGAGACAACAGAGATCCCAGCACACCACCTACTGCCATTGAGTTGATTCCTATTCATAGCGACCCAATAGGACAGCGTAGAACCACCCCATAGAATTTCCAAGGCTGTAAATCTTTATGGGAGCAGACTGCCACATCTTTCTCCTGTGGAGTGGCTGGTCGGTTGGAACTGTAGACCTTTTGGTTAGCAGCCCAGTGCTTTAACCACTGCGCCACCAGGGCTCATGACAAAAGAGATACAGAGGGTTAAGTGGTTTGTTCAAATCTCAGAGATAGTAATAGAGCTGTGTCATGGTTTGAATTATGTCCCCCCAAAAATGTGTATATCAGTTTGGCTGGGCCATGATTCTTGGTACTGTGTGATTTTCTTATATGTTGTAAATCCTGCCTCTATGACGTTAATGAGGGAGGATGGGTGGCAGTTGTGTTAGTAAGGCAGGACTGGATCTACAAGACTGGATTGTGTCCCGAGGCAATGTCTTGAGATATAAAAGAGAGAAGTGAGCAGAGAGACAGCTGGACCTCATACCATCAAGAAAGCAGTGCCGGGAGCAGAGCGCATCCTTTGGACTGGGGTCCCTGCGCAGAGAAGCTCCTAGTCCGGGGGAACACTGAAGAGAAGAAGGCCGACAGAGAGAAAAAGGCTTCCTCTGGAGCTGACGCCCTGAATTTGGACTTTTAGCCTACTTTAACTGTGAGGAAATAAACTTCTCTTTGTTAAAACCATCCACTTGTGTTTCTGTTATAGCAGCACTAGATCACTAAGACAAGCTTTGACAAGAACCTAGACTGCCTGACTTCTAAGCAGGCCTCTTTCCGTTATGCCGCATATGAAAGGTGGGCATGACAGGTTATAATGTGATGGCAGGAGATAGTACGAAGTAATAGTTGTGAATGACTCTTGAGTGCTTACTCTGTGGCCACACGTTGTGCTAGGTGCATTATGTATGTTCTGTCATTTAGTCCTCTCATTAATTGTATGAGAGAGATATTGCTATTATCCCAAACTTACAGAGAAGGACACCAAAGCCAGGGAGGTTAAGTAACTTGCTCTGGGACAAACACCTGGGAGATGGCAGAGCTGGAATTGGAGCCAGACCTCTCTAACACTAGCATTCCGCATGCATGGCCATTGTATTAAACTTGACAAAGCATGGGCTCTGGAGTCAGACAGACTTGACTTCGATTCCTGGTTCTTTGCGACTGTGAGCAACAGTTTTCTCATCTTAAAATGGGGATAATGGTACTTAACTTTTATGGTTAATGTGAGGATCAAATAAGATCTCCACATTAAATTATTTATCACATTGCTTAACACAGAGTAACTGGGGAAAAAAAAAAACCAAACCCATTGCCATCATGTCGATTTTGAATCATAGCAACACTATAGAACAGACTAGAACTGCCCCATAGGGCTTCCAAGGAGCGGCTGGTAGATTCGAACTACCGACCTTTTGATTAGTAGCCGAGCTCTTAACCATTGCACCACCAGAGCTCTGACACAGAGAAAGCTATCCAAAAAAGGAGGGTCAGAGAAAATGAGGGAAACCCACAATGAGATGGATTGACATAATAGCCACAAAGATCATGAAGATGGCGCAGGACTGAGCAATGTTTCGTTCTGTTATACATAAGGTCACCATGAGTTGGAGTCAGCTCGGCTGCAACTGACAAAAACAAACACAAAGAAGGGGGAGAGGGGTTGTACCAGCACTGTCACCACCAATGTGCCCCAGCAAAAGGAAATTGTAGCCTCTTCCTGTCCAGCCCCTTAGACTAGTCCCATCTTAAGCTATCCCACAATATACGGTTCATGGTCTGTATTTCTATTCATTTTTATACTATTTTGAAATGAAAGAGTATTCTAATTCTTATGAGTTTAATTGTCAAAGGCACGATAGGTTTGCTGCAGAAATTCCAACTTCAGTCTTCCACCAGCTAGATGGCTTCTGGGCTTTTCATCCTAACAGGTAACTTATCAGACACTTGAAAACTAATGCCAAGTGATTCTGGAAAATCTCTTTTCTGGAGTTTAAGGGAAAGATGTATGGTTGAGAAAGTCTTTGGATGGTGTGAAAATTTTAGGAATCTGATCAACATGGGGAGGGATTTCAAGCCCTGCCTTTTTTCCCTTTTCTGAGCGCCTACAGCTCCCCAAGTGTTTTAAGGATTAAGGAGTTACTGTTATTGTTGTCTGTTGTTGGGTCGGTTCCAACTCATAGCGACCCTGTAAGACAGAGTAGAACTGCCCCAAAGGGTTTCCTAGGCTTCACTCTTTATGGGAGCAGGTCAGCAGGTCTTTTCTTCAGCAGAGCTGCTGGTGGGTTCTACCTGCTGACCTTTCGGTTACCAGCTGAGTGCTTAACCATTTTGACACCAGAGATCCTTAGAGCTGAAGGTAGAAGCAGGGACGGATTATACAATAAGCAAGGTAAGCACACCTTGCTTACTAGATCATCTGTAGTGAACAATTTCACTTCAGATTAGTAAGTGTCTTAGTTATCTAGTGCTGCTACAACAGAAATATCACAAGTAGATGGCTTTAACCAAGAGAAATTTATTCTCTCACAGTCTAGGCGGCTAGAAGTCCAAATTCAGGGTGTCATCTCCAGGGGAAGTCTTTCTCTCTCTGTTGGCCTTCTCATCAATGTTAGCCCAGACTAGGAGCTTCTTTGCACAGGGACCCCAGTCCAAAGGACGCGCTCTGCTCCTGGCACTGCTTTCTTGATGGTATGAGGTCCCCCTGTCTCTCTGCTCACTTCTGTCTTTCATATCTCAAGAGATTGCCTCAGGACACAATCCAGTCTTGTAGATCCAGTCCTGCCTCACTAACACAACTGCCACCCATCCTCCCTCATTAACATCATAGAGGCAGGATTTACAACATACAGGAAAATCACACAGTACCAGGAATCATGGCCCAGCCAAACTGATACACACTTTTTTGGGGGGATATAATTCAAACCATGACAGTAAGTAAGCACAAGTAAGCCTGTGCTTACCTTACTTACTGGGTCATCCACCCATGTAAGGAATTGTAATTTTTAAAAGAGGCTTTGATTCTGTAGAAAGTGCTGTGGGGTTGGGAGAGAGACAGATGCCAGCCATACCTAGAAGCAGAATCTTTGATGTGGTGAAAAAATGTGAAATTGTTCACTACAGATGATCTAGTAAGCAAGGTAAGCACCGTGCTTACCTTGCCTATTGGATAATGCACCCTGGGTACAAAAATGGGTGGGCAGGAATGGACAAAGTGGTACAGGATGTACCAAGCAAAAACAACTAATTTCCAGAAAGACATCTCCTATGTTCCGGAAGCTTGAAGAGACAGGCCAAGGCCGGGCCTGCTAACTTTTATTGGCCTCAGGAAAAGAAGGTTAAGGGCAGAAAGCAACAAGGAGAAGCCTTTGCACAGCTTTCACTTAGCTAATGTATTAGTTTCTTATGACTTCTGTAACATAAACCAAAACCAGTACCTATTGCCGTCAAGTCGATTCTGACTCATAGCGACCCTATAGGACAGAGTAGAACTGTCCCATAGGGTTTCCAAGGAGCGGCTGGTGGATTCTAACTGCTGATCTTTTGGTTTGCAGCAGTGACTCTTACCTACTGCTGATTTAGTGGCTTAAAACAACACAGATTTAGTATCTTACCATTTTGTAAGTTAGAAGTCCAACATGGGTTTCGCTGGGCTAAAATCAAAGTGTTGGCAGGGCTTCATTCCCTCTGGAGGATCTCGGGGGAGACTCTGTTTCCTTACCTTTTCTAGTCTACATTCCTTGATTTTGTAGCCTCTTTCCTCCATCTTCAAAGCCAGCAACAGGGGGTCAACTTCCTCCCACATTGCATCATTCTGACCTACTCTTCTGCCTCCCTCTTTCACTTTTAAGGACCCTTGTGATTACATTGAGTTCCTGGGTGACACAGACAGTTAAACACTTGGCTGTTAACCAAAAGCTTGGAGGTTCAAGTCCACCCAGAGGCACCTTGGAAGAAAGGCCTGGCGATGTACTTCTGAAAAACCAGTAACTGAAAACCCTGTGGAGTACAATTCTACTCTGAAACATGGGGTTGCCATGGTCAGAATTGACTCAATGGCAACTGGTTTGGTTTTTGGTTTGGTGAATACATTGGACCCACTTGGATAATCCAGGATAATTTCCCTATTATAAGGTCAGCTGATTAGCAACTTAATTCTATCTGCAACCTTAATGTCCCTTCACCATGTAACCTCGAAATTCGCAGGTTCTGGGAATTAGGACATGGACATCTTTGGGAGCACATTATTCTGCCTATCATAGCTAATGACTCTTGCAAAGAGAATTGGCCCCTATTACTAAAGAGACATTAGATTAGAGACAATTGCAGGGCTTTAACTATACTGGTAGAATACTTAAGATTTAGGTATTATTTGTAACATGGCTCACAACAGGCCTCCTGAATGGGAAGACAGCATGTTTGTAAAATGATGATTTTCCTCAAATGTTCTTCTAATTTTAACACAATTTTGATTAATGTGCATAAATAAGCAAGAAAACAAAAGAACAATCTAAGGAGTAGTAAGTAAGGCTTAGTCTCACCACACATTAGAACAGCTACAAAGTACTACTGTTTAAGACAATGATTCTGGCTCAAAAGCAAAATATTTAACAGTGGAACAGAGGAGAGAAGATAGAAATAGCTTTTTGCATACATGACATTAAAAAAAATGTTGTTATCGAGTCGACTATGACTCATGGTGACCCAATGTGTGTCAGAGTAGAACTGTGCTCCATAGGGTTTTCAACGGCTGAAAATCTACTTTTTCAGACGTAGATCACCAGGCCTTTCTTCTGCGTCACCTCTGGGTGGACTTGCACTTCCAACCTTTTGGTTAGCAGCCGAGCACGTTAACTATTTTCACCACCCAGGGACTCCTATATGACATTAACAGATACCAAATATGCATCACAAAACAACGGGTGAAGCATTTAGTATTAAATAAGCAGTTGAATCAAGTGAATAGTAATGTGAAAAAATTAACTTAGAACTACACATCTACTATAGGGCACGAAAGATCTCAGCTGGGATATTAACTGAGTTGAAATCAGGTAAAATCAAATGAAAAATATAATAAACATCTCTTCATAACACAATTACTTGATAAAATATAATCTCAACTGTGGGGGAGGGATAATTTAAAAATATTTTATTATGCTGTAGATGAAGATTTACAGAACAAATTAGTTTATCATTAAACAATTAATACACATATTGCTTTGTGACATTGGTTGCCAACCCTGCGATGTGTCAACACTCTCCCCTTCTCAGTCATGCGTTCCCCATTTCCATTCATCCAACTTTCCTGTCCCCTACTGCCTTCTCATCCTTGCCCCTGGGCTGGTGTGCCCGTTTAGTCTCCTATATATGGTTGAGCTATGTGTGTTATTGCTTGTTTTATGGGCCTGTCTAATCGTTGGCTGAAGGGTGAACCTCAGCAGTGACCTCATTACTGAGCTAAAGGTGTGTCCGGGGGCCATACTCTCCAGGCTTCTTCAGTCTCTGTCAGATCAGTAAGTCTGGTCTTTTTTTGCGGGTTAGAATTTTGTTCTACTTTTTTCTCTAGCTCTGTCCAGGACCCTCTGTTGTGATCTCTGTCAGAGCAGTCGGTGGTAGTAGCCAGGCACCATCTAGTTGTGCTGGATTCAGTCTGGTGGAGGCTGTGGTAGCTGTGGTCCATTAGTCCTTTGGACTAATTTTTCCCTTGTGTCTTTGGTTTTTTTCATTCTCCCTTGCTCCAGACGGGGTGGGACCCGTGGCGTAGGGAGGGATAATTTTTAAAGGATTGAAACATTAAAAAAAAAATCAGAAAGGAAAATGCAGACCACAAAACTAAGTGGAAAAGAACAGAATAGGGAAATATTTGCAATAAATGACAGATGAGCATTAGTTATTTGAAATATATGAAGAACGTACTGAACTCTGGAAGAATACCATAAAATCTTTGAAGGTAAAATGTTCAAAAAAGAAGAGAACAGACAGTATACAGAACAAAAGCACATAGAGTAAGCCAACATTTAAGAAATGTGTGAATAAGGAAGTAAAAATACAATAAAGTACCATTTTATATCTATTTAATCAACAAAATTTTTAAATTTATAAAACCCTATGTTCATGAGGTTGTGGGAAAATATATGCGTTTAAAGTGGCAATCATAACCACAACAGTTGTTGTTGTTGTTGTCAGGTGCCATCAAGTCATTTCTGACTTATAGTGACCCTATGTACAAGAGAACAAAACACTGCCCTGTCCTGCGCCATCCTCCAAATTGTTGCTGTGCTTGAGCCCATTGTTGCAGCCACTGTGTCAGTCCATCTCATTGAGGGTCTTCCTCTTTTTCGCTCACCCTCTACTTTACCAAGCATGATGTCCATCTCCAGGGACTGATCCCTCCGATAACATGTCCAAAATATGTGAGACAAAGTCTCTCCATCCTTGCTTTTAATGAGCATTCTGGCTATACTTCTTCCAAAACAGATTTGTTCGTTCTTCCGGCAGTCCATGGTATATTCAATATTCTTCGCCAACACCATAATTCAAAGGCATCAATTCTTCTTCGGTCTTCCTTATTCATTGTCCAGTTTTCCCATGCATAGGAAGCAATTGAAAATACCTTGGTTTGGGTCAGGCACACCTTAGTCCTCAAGGTGACATCTTTACTTTTTAAACCTTTAAAGAGGTCTTTTTCAGCAGATTTGCCCAATGCAATACATCCTTTGATTTCTTGACTGCTGCTTCCATGGGCATTGATTGTGGATCCAAGTAAAATGAAATCCTTGACAACCTCAATTTTTTTCTCTGTTAATCATGATGTTGCTTGTTAGTCTAGGCGCTCATCTATATCAGACAATGTTCCACAGCTATTCAGAAGATTTTTCACTGGCCAATTTTTTCAGAAGTAGATTGCCAGGTCCTTCTTCCCGGTCTGTCTTAGTCTGGAAGCTCTGCTGAAACCTGTCCACTATAGGTGACCCTGCTGGTATTTGAAGTACTGGTGGCATAGCTTACTGCATCACAGCAACACGCAAGCCCCCACAGTAGGACAAACGGACAAGAGTGGTGAAACCACAATGGTAGCCAACATTTATTTTTTTAAAAAATATTTTATTTATTTTTGGTGGCAATACACGCAACCACACACACATCCATTCACAATTTCTACACGAGCAGTTCAATAACATTGGTTACTTACTTCACACCATGTCACCATTATCACTAGCTCATATTATTTCATCATCATTATTTTTGGCTCTCTGCCCGTTAAAGTTCTCATCTGTGTCAGATTAACCTCATAAAGCTAATTCTTCATAAAATTGCTATGCTCAAGGCAAACATTATTAATTGGGCTAAACTGTTGTTAAGTTTAACATTGTCTTCATGGGATAGTTTTGGTTCAAGGTTTAAAGATTATTTCTGGGCATTAGTTCTGGGCATTCTCCCAGTCTCAATAGATCTAGTAAGTCAGGTTTCCATATTAGTTTAAAGTTCTGTTCCAAGCTTTCCCCCCTTTTGATCAGGATCCATCTATTGGGTCCTTGATCTAAATGTTCAGTAATGGTAGCTGGGCATCATCCCTTCTGGTCTCATGGTAATGGTGGTAGTAGTTTATGCAGAAAAGGAGTCTGGTGGCACAGCGGTTAAGTACATGGTTGCTAACTGAAAGTTCAGCAGTTAGAACTCACCGCTCCATGGGAAAAAGATGTGGCAATCTGCTTCTGTAAAGATTACAACCTTGGAAACCATATGGGGCAGTTTTACTCGGCCCTACAGGGTCAGATAGGAATTGACTTAATGGCACACAACAACAAGTTTATGGAGGCAATTAAATCTGTGATCCATTTCCTTCTCTGAATCCTGGGTCTCCTTCTTCCTCTGCTGTTCCAGGTGAATAGAGACTAGTTGTTGTATCTGGGAGGCAGCTCACAAGCTTTTAAGACCCTAGGCGAGTAGCCAACATTTATTATGCTCCCCTTCCTCATAACAATTCTGTGCAGGGGAATTATTGTTTCCTCTATTTCATAGATGAGGCAACTGTGACTCAGAGTGGGGAGGCAACTAGTCTAGTATCACACAGCTAGTATGGGCAGAGCCAGCCTAATAAAATTTTGTTGAAGTCCAAACCCTATATTCTTAACCAAAACTCTATATTGTCTCTGGTGGCAATATCTAATAAAAGCAATGATAAGATTCGTACCCTTTGACTAATGTATTCCAGGCCTGGAAATTTAGCCCAAGAAAATAATTTCAAAGAAAAGAAAAACATATCGATGTTTACTAATTCAACAAAAATCTGTTGATAACTCATTATTTTGACTCTGGAAACTACTGTAAGGAAATTAGAAGATATTAATGCAGACACTAAAATGATCAATGTGAAGAATATGATACAATGTGGAGAAAATTTATGAAATAATTCTAAAAGGAAAAAATAGACCACACTACTGGATATCCTCTATATTGGGTATCGTTTATGTAAAAACAATTGGGTACAAGATGAGGTACAAGAGCTGAATTTAGTTGGAGAAGTTCTATGACTTGGGGTAGAGGTTGGGGGAAATTTCTAATGAAAATGTTTTCAATGGAGAACCGTACTGCCTGACTTTTGTGACATCAGGCTTTCCCATCAATTGCCTATAAAAGCCAACTTTGCAACAGAGGTTGATCTACGAGCCCCATGGATGGTGGGCATGCACTTTAATTCTTTAGAGAACATCCTCAACCCCTGCCCTTCTGTGAGGCTGTAGTGTTTTAAGGCCATCATTCTGGAGATCAAATTTCATTGCCAGGACTGAAGCTGGAAAAGACGCTGGCAATTAGACTGAATGTCTGCTGATCACATGGACTTTCTCTGAATGGTTATACAGCAAAAACTGTGAGAGCCGGAACTTGATGGGACTGCCTTGTTTTTCTGGGTCTCACAAGTTTTCCGACTTTGACAGGACGTAGTCTTACCACTTTTCTATTGCTTTCTATTAGTGGAAAATATTTGAGTTTTCTTCTCTGACAGGTTTCTACCTTATACAGGTTCTGGTGTTTGCAGGTTTTACTGTATAAAACACAACACAATGAAATGAACAGCCAAAAAAGAAAAAGACTCAAAAAAAAAGGAAAAAACAAAACAAAACAGACTATGATGGTTATTTTATGCTTCGACTTGGCTAGGCTGTGGTACCCAGTTGTTTGTCCAAACACTAGTCTAGTTGCTGTTATGGAGTAGTTACGTGTGATTAAATCAATTGGCCTTAAGTAAAGCAGATTACCTTCCATAATGTGGGTGGGCCTCAATCAATCAGTTGAAGGCCTTAAGAGCAAAAAGAGAGTTTCCTTAGGGTGTGTTCTGCCTCCAGACTATAAATAGATATTTTGGCAAAACTCTCACTCTTTCCATCAGCTGACTTATGGATTTTGGGATGCAAGCCTGCAGAAATCTTCAGCCTGTTGGCTGACCTACAGATTTTGAACTTGCCAACCCCCCCAAATCATTGTGTGAGCCAATTCCTTGAAGTAAATCCTTTCTCTCTCGATATATACATACGTACAGTTTGCTCTCAACTACTAACTGGAAGTATGGTGGTTTGAACCCACCCAGCAGCACCATGGAAGAAAGGCCTGGAAATCTGTTTCTGTAAAGATTATAGCCAAAACACTCTATGGGACAGTTCTACTCTGTAACACATGAGGTCACCATGAGTCAGAATCAACTCGATGGCAATGGTTTTTTGTATATCTCTCTATCTCTGTATCATCACTATCTCTGTTGTTGTTAAATGCTGTTGAGTCAATTCCGACTCATAGTGACCCCATGTGACAAAGCAGAACTGCCCCATGGGGTTTTCTTGGCCGTAATCTTTATGGAAGCAGACTGCCAAATCTTTCTCCCATGGAATTGCTGGGTGGGTTCGAACCACCAACCTTTTGGTTAGCAGCGGTGGGCTTAACTGTTTGTGCCACCAGGGCTTCTTTCTGTTTCTCTAGAGAACCCTAAGAGTCTTTCCTGGAGATTTGCCTTCTCCTGCAATAAGTGTACAATCCTGATGAGCCAAATTTCCTTGCTAGTGTGATTCTATTTAATTGAGATATTGATGCATAATATTACATCTCTATCTATATCACTAGTTCTGTTTCTCTGTTGTTGTGTGCTACTCATAGTGACCCTATATAAGAGTAGAACTGCACCATAGGGTTTCCTAGGCTGTAATCTTTAAGGAAGCAGATCCCCAGGTCTTTTCTCTCATGGAGCCACTTGGTAAGTTCGAACTGCTGACCTTTTGCTTAGCAGCCTAGTGCCTAACCATTGTGCAACCAGGGCTTCTTTCTGTTTCTCTAGAGAACTCTAAGACTCTTTTCTGGAGACTTACCTTTTCCTGCAATAAGTATGCAACCCTGATCAACCAAATTTCTTTGCTAGCGTGATTCTATTTAATTGAGATATTGATGCATAATATTACAAGGCTGCCAGTTACGAGAGAGAACAAGCTGCACTTGTGCAAAGGGCTCCAAAATGTGTGGAAGGTATTAATAGAGTTATTCAAAACACCATTTGAATTTTAGTCTGTGGATTGAAGCCTTTCCATGGTTCTCAGGGGAAGGAATGATGAGAAGGCTGAGGCAAATGGATCTTGATTTCTGGCCTTGGTTTTGCTTACTACTCTTGGACAGCAACCTCATGACTGTGAAGATGACTTCCTCATTCCTCACATTCCACGTGTTGACCAGGATCACAGCTAGTGACCAGCTACCATGCTTCCTATTTGGAATGAATGGATTGAACACTTTCTTAAGCAGAGAGTTAAGTGAAATTTTGAGACTATAGAATGTATTCATTCACCTAACAGAAGAACAGATTTGGCCATGGAGAAGCCCCAAAGTCTAAGCCTCTATGTTAAACAAACAGCAGAACGAATGTAACACCTTGCAATATTTCTGACTCCATGCTGGAGTTGAGGTTTTGAAGTTGTGGGTGAGCCCGTGGAATTCAGTAGACTTCCTTAGAAATTCCTTCTGGTTAAAATGAAGAAATAGAACTGTCCTGGGTGTTTCTCGGAGTGTTGGGGCTGGGGACTTGGGCCAGGGACAATCACATTGTAAGACCCCCCTCCTTGTCCTGACTTCCCCTCTTTCCTCATGAATATTTCAATTCTATTGAAATTCCTTAAGGTCACCTGTTAAGGGAAAAGGAGGATAAGGATGAAAGGAAAAGAGACAGTGCAGTCTCATTGCTTTACCTTGTGATGAGGGTTGTGGAAGGAGATGTTAGTGGTTGATTTGCATATGAGCCTAAATTCTTTTTTTTTTTTTTTGGTATCTTTTTTTAAAGCCCAGCTGGCCAGAGCCACCTCCTTGTACCCCACTGGCTACCTCCAGAGGCACTATCCAGTTGCCAGTTTCCATTCACCACCCACCTCCCTACATCCCAGCAACAGCTCGGGGCCCAGCCACTGACATGGATTTCTTTCTCCCCTGGGTCTCACAGCCTCCTTTTTAACTCCTGACTTCAAAATTTTTTTGCTTCATCTCTTTGTCTCCCTTGTTCAAGGGGGACTGGTCAGAGACTCTTCCTTGGCGTCTACTGTGCCTCTATTTTTTCCTAAACCAAGATTCTTGGGCCTGGAATAGAAAGTAGTGTTCCAACTGTGCAGTTCTTGTAGAAGCCCTGGATTTGTCTGAGGGCTGTGCTTCAGAAGGGTCCAGGTGTATCAATTATGCTGCCCATGCCTGTATGCCGCCTCTTCAATCACTTGTGTCCTCTTGTTTGTGAAGCACAAAAGAGTGTGCTTTCAGAAGGAGTCTTTTGTATTCCTAGCGTCTAAAAATATTTGCATGTAAATGTTGGGAATCCAGACAGTCTCCTTGAGATCTACACTTCTCATGGGGTGCATACAGCTAATTGGGGTGCATTTAAAAATAAATTTGCACTGTTGCACCTTGGGTCCCTGCCCCATAGCACTACACTGACATCTGAGGAGAGAGTGTGACACTGATCGAGGCAAAGCATAAATAACCACATTTCAAAATGAATACTAATTGCATAATGACAGTTTCCAAACTATTAGCCTACTTTACAAAAAAAGTTAATTCAACACAAGCCCAGAGCTGGCTGTTGCTTATGTGTTGTGCTGCCAGTTGGCTGGCATGGCTTTGCAAGGGGATTGGGGGAAATGAGAGCTATTGTAGTGGAAGCACACTCGGCCTTTTGTAAGGAGGGTACAAATTGCATCACTCTCTCAAGCCCCTGCTGTTCAGTGTTCAAGAGTGGACACCAGGATACTGTATGCCTTCAGGGGAAGTTGCTTATTTTTCCTGGAGGTAAAATGGCCCAGTGCCTAGGCTTGGGGCAGAGTCTTGAGTTTGCAACCCTTTAAAGGAAAGAGTTCTGGGCAGGGTGGAGGTGATAAGCACTGAGGAGCTGAACCTGGGCTGGTATACACTGCTCCTAGCTGGGTGATCCCGGGCCCAGGGAAGGGCATGGCCTCCCAGACTCTGGCCTTCTTTGGGATGAACTCTGCATGCTCTTGGGCAGGCCACTCCACTGTTCTGGGTCTGCATTCCCTCATCTGTAAAAGGAAGGGAGTGGACTGGATGACTGTAAAAACTCTTTCAGTTCAGAAAGAATACCAGGTCTCTTCCTGTAAGCTGGGTATCCCCCAGAAGAAGAAAGTCACTTTGCCTGGAAGGACCCGTTGCCGTTGAGTCAATTCCAACTCATAGTGAACCTATAGGACAGAGTAGAACTGCCCCATAGGGTTTCCAAGGAGTGGCTGATGGATTCAAACTGCCAAACTTTTAATTAGCAGCCAAGCTCTTAACCACTGTGCCACCAGGGCTCCTTGCCTGGAAGAGTGGCATGAAACTATGGGACAGGTTTCCTGCCATCGCCAACCTTGTACCACAGGATGCATGAATGTTTGTTTCACTTGTCAAATTAAGGTGATCTGTGTGAGGGTATTGCAAAGGAAAATGAGAAAATACCTGCCAAGAAAGAGGAGCTGTCTGAGGCAAGGATTCGCTCTCTTTTGTACCCCTTACCGTCTTATCGGGTGAGAGTGTTAGGAAAGTCTCAAATGAATCTCCAAATAAAAATAATTTCATGCAGCATTCTTAGGATGAGGTGTATGTGGTGAGGGTTATGTTATGATAACAATTGCCTTCAGAGGGTGTCCACTCAAGGTTTAAGAAGCCCAGGCAAGCTCTATGTACTACTTTTTACTACCTTCCTCATCTCCATCATTAGGACATCCTGAGCTATGGGAATTCAAATGAGACAAAGTTGAATTTACCAATCAGGAAATTCAGTGAAGAACTCTATTTAAGTACCATGATTCTACTTCCAGGTTATCAGTATTTCCTAGAGTAGTCACGCCAGCAACAAATGACTGCGTGGAGGAACAGTACATTCATATGTGCTCAGAGTGTGCCCAACCTTAGGTACAACACCCCATGATCAGAATTCAGGTAAATGTCTTACTGTTCTTTTGAAGACAACTCACAACAAACCCTGTTCCCCTACTTTGTAAATACTTACATTAACTCTTTATTTAAAAAGTCACTTTTGACACATCTCCAGGGAGACCCTTGTATTCTGAGCTAAAGAATTGTTTGTAGTCCCTTTCTTCTCCTGTCTTTCTTTTCTAAGTACTTGTAGTCAGAACAATGGCTTGGAATTTTGATTCTCAAACACTTACGTGTTAGATTGGTAATGTTCTAATTACATTATATTTGTTTGAAACAAGATCCAGGTTACATAAATCTAGTTTTAATCAAAAAACATTCTTTCCCCACAAATAGCTCATACCTTCTCCCTGCTTATTTTGACCATGAAAGTAATATTGTGGAAACTCTTTGGCCTATGTTCCTAAATGTGAAACAACATCAGAAAGCAAGAAGAGCATGTCCAAAATTATTAGATTACGGTAACGTACTGAAGCTACCGTACTCCTCCTGAGATTGTGTTTACGACTTTGCAGCCAAAACTAACATCTACAAAAACCACCTACCCTGAATGAACTTATTTGCTGATAGCCAGTTTCTATACAATTTTTTAATAAATCAAAGTAATTTCCTTATATTAAAATAATTAATTTTTGATGTATGCCTTAAGGAGTATTTGAAATGTACTTTAAGAAAAATGTTGTGAGACTACTTTTTGAAGACTGAGGGGACATTATTATCTGCAGCAATGTTTTGCATATTTCCTCCATCCCCATTCTACCACCCTACCTTAATTCATCCGGCCCCTGGAAAAAGTAGATATGATTAAAAATAGTATATATGACTTTTCAAGATCCCATCCACTTACGGGAAAGAGTATTCACTTTTGTGTTTCTTCCAGGCAGCCCAAGATGAAAAAATGTTCTCTGTTGGTGTGTATCAGGCTGGATATGAGAGTTAACTGTTGGATTTGTGCTGAGTACTGTTCGGCTTTGAGTTCAGGGTGGCAAGGCTGGACAGGGTCCTGGAGCTTTCACTTGCACGGCCCCTGTAGTTCCAAGAGAATTTACAGAATTGAGGACCCTGATGTTTAACAAGAAGGAAAGGGGTCAACACCAGGAAATGATGTTTTGGTTTCAAAATCATCTGGTGAGAATGGCAATGGGCACACAGGAGTGCATATTGGGAATTTCCTCTCTCTCAACAAGGGGTAGGACCTCCAGGGTAGGGATGTTGTCCTCCTTTCTGTAGAAGTCTCACATTAGATGCTATCCCTTTGCTGATGTTTGCCATCCATATGTGTGAAAGCGAAAGGAAAGAAATGTAACGGCCAACACTGCAAAAAACGTACATGCTTTCCCAAGAAAACGGCCTCCCTTCAAACCGGTAACATTCTCTGCTATGAAACTGGTCTTTAATACCTGTTTCCCATTCTCTTCTCTTCCTCTAGGAAATTCTGGTATAACCATGACACCCTTATCTGAAGCCACTGCAATCATTTCATAATAAGATAGTGTTCATAAAATTACTGTATGTTGCTAGAGACTGCTCAAAAGCAAAGGTTATAATAAAAAGAACTTAATGCTTTAAAACAAGTGAAAGTGGGCCTGGTCCGTCTGCCACTGCGCCCATCCCCCCATTTTTTTGATGTTTTCTAGCCTGGCAGTTTCATATGATGACAGCGTGAACAAAACAAAGGTCTGACAGCTGCTTTTCAATGAGTGATTATTCTGGAATATTGCTCAGGGGACCATCTCTTGCTTCCAGCAGCACTAAACCAAAAGGTTCTCTTTCAGTGTGTAATCAGCAGGAACTGGAGTTCTCTCAAGGATTTTGAAGGTGACAACCTACACTTGAGCTGGGGAAGATACAATAGCATGCTCTCTTGGACTGGGGCGGGAAGGGGAGAGAAGACTTTCTGGCCTTGATGGAGTCTCTTTTGTTTCCTTTGAAGCAGCAGGATCTTTGGGCCAGAATGGCTTGTTTCTCTGTATCTTCCACAAAAGGGAGACCAGTGAACATCATTTGGAGGACCAGGTGAAGGTTTGGCTGCTACCTTCCCATAAAGCCCCATGAGAAGCCGCTTAAGAAGTTTCCCTTTGTGCTCAGGGTTGTGCCTGAGCACATCAGCATGAATGGAGCTTGGCTCTGGCTTGAAACACACTCACTAGGGACTCACCCTGCCCCATTTTGCACATGTATACAGTCCCAAGGGGGCAGGGTGGGAAGGGGGACAGAGAGGGAAGAGGACGTTTGGGTCAGTGTAAACCCGCCATGGGCAGGTGGAAAACTAGCGATGTGCACGGCCTATTGATGGTGACTCAGGGATTACCCTACGAAAGGAAGCCTCCTTGCCATTTTGTCTGAATGGCATTCCCTTAGCAATTCCCATCCACACCTTCCTAACCCTGTTTGGCACACAAGAACAAATACATTGAGCATTCATATCTTTATTCAAAATACACAAACGTGTCCTACAAAAATAAACTGGGCACTAACTTTGTTCATTTAACAGGCGTTTGGTGAATTACTTGTGATGTTGTGCTAGGCACAATTTGCATCTGGCAAAAAAATGCTTTGGAAAAACTGTCATGGAGACCATGCCTTAGAAAATAAGACCTGCAAATTGACCGTTGATGACGGGGGCCCATGCCACGCTTACATGGGCCAGGCCAAAGGTAGGCACAGGCTGCATGGCTGGCATAGGAATCCCAGGTGGCACGGCGGCCCAGGTGGCATATGTAGTCCAACTGGCTGTGGAACCAGAGGAACATATCTCCAAGCAGGCTCCAGAACAGGGATGGCATTATAGGGCCCATCCAAGATGACCCCCACAGGGGGGACCAGGGCGACGGGAGGCATACTTCTGAACATTAGAGCCCTCTGATATCTCCTCCACTTGGCCCTTCTGTTCTGAAACCAAATCTTCAATCAGAGGGAAAAAAGAGATTGGTTTAGTATACTGAACAGTTAATGTCATAATAGAAAAAAAAAAAAAAAAACCATGCAACTTTATATGCCATTGAGATTTTAAACTCCAACAGGAGAAGGTATCTCCTGATTGCTAAAATATTTTAGGAAAGTTAACACTGCACCCCTCCCTTCATGTAACCCTTAACAAGCAAGCCTAGTCCAGAACTTGGCATATTGCTTTGTCTCTTTCTTTCCACTTTTAATATTTTTTTTCCAGGTTGTGGATGCATGTCTAGCTGACAAATTGTACCAGCTCCCTGCTATTAATTCTCATGCCTGGTAACAGCAAGTCCTGGTGGCACAATAGTTAAGAGATCGACTGCTAATCAAAAGGTTGGCAGTTCAAATCCACCATCTGCTCCTTAGAAACCCTATGGGGTAGTTCTACTCTGTCCTGTAGGGTCGCTATGAGTTGCAACAGGTTTTTTTTTTTTTTTTTCATAATAGGGTAAAGAAATGTCAGTATCCTGACAGCTGCCTCCATCCCCTACTCACAGGGGATGGTGTAACCCTGGTCATGGAGGAGGCTGAGCATGGTAAAAAGTGGGTCCCATGTAAAGTCATATGGAGAGGAACGGCCCCATATTTGAAAAGTTCAAGCTGCAAAGTGAGACAAAGGGACTCCTCTCCTGCCTGATGCCTCGTCTTCTCTCCCCCATCGTAGGATTTGGGGTCCTTCTGCTGCATGAATACATAGTCTAAAGGAGGCCACTGTAACAGAGGTCATTTTGGAGGGATTCAAGTATACCAGTGGTCAAATCTCCCTAAACATAGTCAAGGACCACAGCTGGCTAACTATTCTATGCGCCAATGTTGTTGTTAGTTGCTGATGAGTTGGCTCCAACTCATGTAATGTATCAATATTAGGTCCGAATTTCCAATGCTGGTTTCATAAAACAGGTCTATATTTGCAAAAGAGCGGGGGAAGCGTCTTAAAAGTTTCTTGGGGGAAATTCATGCTGTAGAGTTTTGAAATAGATGAGAATGTTGTTTTTTTTCCACCCCTTATTTCTGTCTTGTGGCTCATTTCCCCTTCAGAAATCCATCTAGAAAGCACTGTGTAAACTCAGGGAGGGGGAAAGGCAACTCACCAAACCTTAAGTTCTTCTTTGAGTTTGCCTTGCCTACCTGAGAAAGTGGAAGTCTCGTCCACCCAACCCAAGGCCAGGCCTGTTAGTCACGCCTGTGGCACTGGGAGGCCAGCAATCAATGGCCTGCTTTTTGGGGTGCTTTTCTGGACATCACCCCACCAGATTTGCAGCCTGCTTCCATCACTGCACTCACACACACACTCTTGAGCAAAGCTAATCAGCCCATCCTGATTTTTTTTGAGGGGGACAAATACTTTTTTGATGCAACTTATAATTTTCTATGATCTCAAAATAGTCATCTTTTGATCCCATGACCTACAAATTAGTCTGAGTAAATGAAAAAAATATCTCAAATTAACACAGGTAAGAATCTGGCCTGAACTGAGAGAACCTCTCTAACCAAGAAAATCCCACTTTTTCAAAATGATACAACCAAAAAGGGGGAAGAACTTACATGTTAGAAATTGCTCAAGAGCATATTCACTTACGCATTTGGTAGTTCCATAAAGTTGAATTTGTGTGGCATCTGCAATGCATATGTTTGACTGTATATAATTCTTCTCTAACCTTCTAACCCTTCTTAGGTTAGTGAAACTTAATTCAAAATTGTTCTTTTTAGACAAATTTCCGAAGCTCGCAAACTTGCCTCCATTACCACCATAATGTGACTATTTTAGCAGTACTTCCAGCCTGACACATCAAAGTATTCTAGAAAAATAAAACTTAGGGCTGCTACTCTCTACACTGCTTTACAAAACACTTAGAAATAACAGCAGGAGGACCAGACACTTGGACTTTTGAGCCATCTACCCCCTTCAGTCTCAGTTTAACTGAACATATGTTACTCATGTACTGTGTTCTGTGTGTGAATTATTCCCTCACCCCAATGTCTAAATATTTATAAATTCACTCATTTAGCTAAGAGTTTATGCCTGGTTTTAAATAGTTGATATAATTTAATACATTGAGCCTTCTTATAACCCAGCTCTTCAGTGCATTAATTTGAATACTTCCCAGGTTAGATTGAGCCTCAACATGACTCCACATAGAATATTCCTTTAGGGAGGACTATCATCCTCCCTAAAGGATACCAGTGTTAAGAGTTGAAATTTATTTATTGGAATAGATACACATATATATACGTGTGTGTGTGTGTGTGTGTGTGTGTATAAAATATACAGTAAAACCTGCAAAAGCCAGAACCTGTGTAAGATGTAAACCTGTTAGAGAAGGAAAACTAATACTTTCCACTAAAGAGAGAAATAGAGAAGTGGTAAGACTGCATCCTGTCAAAGGTGGAAAACTTGCGAGACCCAGAAAAACAAGGCAGTCCTATCGAGTTCCGGGCCTCACAGGTTTCACGGTATACTACACATGCTATATATAATAATATGTATATAATATATATATATATTAGGAGAAGTTCTATTTTTTTCCCTTTAGGAAATCATGCTTCCTCTGGCAATAGACAATTTCCATAAGCTCCAGTTTACTTATCCCACTTTCCACCCACAAAGCTCCCAATGTTCAAAACTTATTTGCCTAACATGGAAAAGACAACACAAACACACCAACTTGAGAATGTCCAGGACAAAACTATCCAAGTCCTGAAGCATGTTTTAGAATGGCTGCACTGCCTAAATGGCGTTTTCAAGATTTACTGACCTGCACTCTGGCTTCAGTCAAATCCAGGCGTCTTGCAATCTCCTCTCTGAGGGGGGAATTGCAAATGTTCAGTATTTGGAATAGTGGATGAAATGAAATATATGACTGCACATTTCTTGCTTGTTTTAAATTGTCCAACCCCCCCCCAGCCCCACCCCAGTACAGTTTTCTGTAATACAGCTTAAGACTTGCTTTAGGGAGTGTTTTCCCATGAACAACTTATCTGTTAAACAAGACAGGAAAAATATGTGAAAGCGCCTGCAAGTGTGTTTGTTAGCTGAATATGACTCAATCAATTTTTGTTTGTGGAACAGCAGAGAACAACCCCGGAAATCTTGGGAGGTCCCTCCGTGAAAACAAATAAAACGCCAAAACACCTTTAAAGCGGTGTTTTGAACCAGAGTATTTCTGTTTATTGTAAAAGAGTGAGGTGAACTCTCAAGTTGGGAGCTCCAAATAACATCCACCAAGCGCCAAATTTTTTTTTTTTTTTTTACTTTCTGGCGGGCGAAGACTGACTACGATGGAATCAAACCCCACACCGACCCGTCCTGGTCCTCCATTTCAGCCGGGTCAGAATAAGCCTGCCCCTTTGTACACGACGCGGATACGGACCACAAGAACTCCTGGGAAGGCAAGGGAAGGGAAAGGGCCACGCTTGGTCTTTGAAAAGTTCAAGCTCTGCCACTTAGTTGGAAAACAGCGCTCCAGGTGGCAGGGCGGGGGAATAGAGCGAGGCGAAGGCAGCACTCACCTCGCGCGCAAAATTTAAAAGGGCGCTAACAAACTTAGTAATCAAGATAAATAATATTTTAATGCAATATTTAAGAATATAAAAACAACGTAAGAAATCTACGAACAAATTATCAAAATTTTATACAGAGACAAGATCCTACCTGTCTCACTCGACTCACTAGTACCGCCCCTGTTTCACAGCCACGAAAGCCGCGTAGGGCACCGTCCCAACCGTTGAGTTCAAGGGCGGGCTCTGGCGTCCTTAAGCTCTTTAAGGGGCTTTTGGCTCAGGAGGGGGAAGGGCGCCCCGGGACAAGCCCCAGCCCCCTGGAGAAACGGGCGCCTCGCGAACAAGCCTCTTACCGCGCGAACACGTCGGGGTATTGAGTGTGTTGGAAAAGGTTCTCCAGCTCATGCAGCTGCAACAGGGTGAAGGCGGTGCGGTAGCGGCGCTGCCCCCGCTCTCTGGGCTGTGGCCCCTCCGCGGCCGGGTGGGCCGGCTCCTCCTGCTGTTGCTCGGGCTCGTGACGGTGGCCGCCACCGTCCTCCTGGGTGTCGTCGTCCAGGGGGCCGGTAGGTCCAGCGCCAGCATAATCGTCGTCTTCTGCGGCTGCTGCTCCGTGCTCAGATTCGGAGCGTGTGATCTCGTCTCTTCCAGGTAGAATCATCGAGGTCACGGTAGGGTTCGAATCTGGGGAAGGAGGGAAGCAAAGAGACCAAGGCGTTGTAGCCCACGGAGCGTGGGCGGGAGGCGAGGGGCCGCAATGGAAGAGCAGCGGTGGTGGCCGCGCAACGTCCCCTCCACTCGCCTCTCCCAGGGAAAATTCATTTTCTGGGGTTCGCGAAGCACCTGTCCCCGTCCAGGCACTGACCATCCGGTTCTTCCCCGTCCTTGCCAACTCCCAGGCTGCAGTAGCCGATGTCATAGTGGCTGCGGTCGGGCTGAGGCTCCATCCTCTGAGTGCTGTCGATGAAGCGGTGCGCCTCCGCACACTGTGCCGGTGTCTGCGGTGATCCCCTGGTCGGGGCTAGAGCTGGGGCCAGCGGCCGGGTCGGCTGCTCTTCTGGCGCCGGGACCTCTTTCTGGCGCCGGGACCTCTTTTTGGCGCGGGGCCCCGCGCTTGCGCTTCTTATATAGGGCTACGGTGCCTTCCGCAGGTTCAAAGCCTACGTGCTCCAATCGGTTAGACGTCCGCTGTTAGCGTTCACTTTACATCTAGTTGGCTGGGGTGAGACCTGCTGGGGGCGCGCACGCGGCCGGGGCGTGTAAATAAAATAGGGCGAGTGGGTATGAGAGTGGTGCTGCTATTGGGCATGCTTGTGTGACGAACTGCGGCTTTAATTTGCAGTTTGACTAGTCTGAATTCGAGCGGCGTGCCTGATTAGGGGAAGGGTCTGTGCTGGATTGTAAAAGCCGATTAGGGTGTGTGTCGGGGGTGGGGGGCGGGGGGCGGACGAGTCCTCACACTAGCTACCGGAGCTCTTGGAGAAGTGTTTGGAGAATATTCCTCCGCCCAGCCCTCGGTTTTCCTCAGCCCGCGCATGGCACGGTGCCCTTTGCTTTTCCCAGAGTAAAAGATTGAGAGGGCTGGGAAAGCGCGGAGCCCTCAGCAGCCCAAGCACTCTGAAGCCAAGTTAGTTTGTCCTGCCTTGGGCTCTGAGCACTGTCCCCTCAGGAAAGTTGGTAAATGGATAGGGCTGTCCAGTTCTATTTCGTTCGCACCCAAAAGTCCTTAAATCGGGTTTGTGATTAAGATGAAATGATTAGCTAGGAGGCTGCTTGCTCCGTTGTTCCCCCCCCCCCCCCAACGACCTGAAAACAGAGCGCCGTGTATTGCAGGCAGTGGGAGCTTGGGGTTGGGTTTGCAAAGCAGTCCGAGTGCTCAGATATACGCTTCAAGAAACCCCACGCACCCGCTGAGACAACTCCAAGGACTCCAGATTTTTAATAATGAACTGAGAGGGCAAATGTAGGAACTTGCCAAATGCTTAGTATATCCAAGAATGCCTACACTACACCTTCGGTTCGTGGCGCACGCAACGTTTGCTGTACTCTATTCCAGCGCTGCTTGCTGCAGCCGGGTCTGCATGTGCCTACCTTAACTGAATTCCCAGGCGTGTGCGCGGTAGACCTGAGAGAGCTCCCACCTTCCCTACTGCCACTTCCTCCTCCCCCTCACTTTCTCTAGAACTATTTTCCTGATCTCTTGCTTCCCACTGATGAGTATCAAATAAAAAAGGGCCAGGCCATGATAGAAGGCCCTACCTATGGTTTTCCCTCCAAGACGTATTTGCAGGTCTCCGCGAAATGTTACTATACTTAACATTGTAAGACTAGCTTCTAATAATGGGCCCTATGCTTGGCCTTGTACATGATTTATCCTGTTTTTATCTTTGCAATCACCATGATTAGCATCCCCATTTTTTAGACAGAAAACGAGCCCCAGGGAGCCCAGGCAAGTTGCCCATAACCACACAGTTAGTCTCACTACTAAGTCCTTGCACTTTTACCATAATACCGCGGTCATTTTAAAAAATAATTTATTTTACTTTTTGTTGTTGAAAATCTACACAGCAGAACATACACCAATTCAACAATTTCTACATGTACAATTCAGTGACATCGATTACATTCTTTAAGTTCACCCTCCTTTTCTGAATTGTTCCTTCCCATTAACATAAACTCACTGCCCCCTAAGCTTCCTATCTAACCTTTAGAGTTGCTGTTGTCAATTTGACCCCATATGGATAGTTCTTTAAAAGAGCTGGATGCTCAGGGTAGACATTCTTTATTAATTAAGCCAAATGATTGTTTGGTTTAAAGAAGACTTCAGGGGATATTTCTGGTTTAAGGTTTAAAGCTTAAAGATTATCTCAGGGCAATAGTTTCAGGGGTTCATCCAGCATCAATGGCTCCAGAAAGTCTGGATTCCATGAGAATTTGAAATTCTGTTCTGTCTTTTTCCCCTTTTGATCAGAATTCTTCTATAGAATCTTTGATCAAAATATTTAGTAATGATAGTCAGGCACCCTCCAGTGCTGTCTTAATTCAAAGGCAGGAGTGGAGGAGCAGAAAGGTGTTTTTTGGGAAGAAGGCCATTAAAAACCCATTGCCATCGAGTTGATTCTGACTCACAGTGACCCTATAGGACAGAGTAGAACTCCCCCCATGGGGTTTCCAAGGAGTGGCTGGTGGAATCGAACTGCTGACCTTTTGCTTAGTAGCTGAGCTCTTACCCACTACACCACCAGGGCTCCATAACTACCATGTGATCCAGCAATTCTACTCCTGAATGCAAGAAGTCTCCTCCTCCTCTTGCACTAGTTCTGGCTTCCTCCCCTCATACCAGGGTTTCAGCTGGGTCCCTCCAAAGCAGAGACTATTTTTTCAGCAGTGGTGGTTTTCTCAGCCTGCCTCTTCACTTTTGCTCAACACTGAGGGAGCAATAACAGGAACAGTGTACAATGTGCATTGGTTGCTGAGCTGGTTCCTCAGAGACCCAGTCAGGAGGGAGAGGTATTGAGGCCCACCCTCATATCAGGGCAGCATTTTTACTTTGGTAGATCCTAGGTAATTGTGCCTTCATGGCCTCTTCCTTGGTTAAAAAAAAAAAGGTTAAAATTATATTTTACAAATGTGTTGGCATAAGGATGACTGTAATCCGGACTAGACTGTGTTCATTTTTTCTTCTGATTTCAAAAGAAATGAAAACATTTTCATATGCCCCTGAAAGTATGGTGGGCCCCTGGCACTGTGACTACTGTGCCTAATGGATAAGTCCCTCCTGCCTCATTTTCCCAGAGGATGGTGGGTAGGAAATCAGCTAATAGATGGTTGGCCAACCGTTTCTCTTTCAAAAGATGTCAAGGGACGGCAATCCTACAGCCTCTTTCTGACTTTAATCAAGACATTTCCTCCTTAGGCTGGCTTTTGCTGGGTTTTGCAGGCCACCCTCTCTTGTGGCTAGATACCCTGTGAACAATTTTGGCCCGGGATTAACACCTACCCCCCCCCCAAAAAAAAAACAAAAAACCCAAACCCGTTGCTGTTGAGGTGATTCTGACTCATAGTGACCCTATAGGACAGTGTAGAACTGCCCCATAGAGTTTCCAAGGAGCAGCTGGTGGATTCGAACTCCTGACCTTTTGGTTAGTAGCCTGAGCTCTTAACCAGTTATCACATAAATTATCTATACAGTTTTTAATCATGGTGTGCAGTGGTGTCACTAGGGTTGGTGTCACCCAATGTGGTAACTCATGGTGTCACCCCCCCAGGCTAATTACCAGAATATTGTAGCTAGAACACCAGAAAATTTGACAAAATCGGTGACTATAAAAACACCAGCATCAACGATAACAACAGCGCGTGCTTGTAGCGCTTGCAGACTGAAACCATGTAATTGGAAGTGTCATTATAGTTGGGAAATAATGACAGCTCTGACTAAGGGCATTTGAAGGTTCAAAAAGTAAATTAGCGTGGAGTTTTAACCTTGTAGGTATATCAATACATGTAAGCTGGGCTTATGAGAAAATTTCTGGTTGTTATAACTACAGGAATATTTTTATTAAAAATAATAAATTTATGCTGAGACACTGCACAAAAATTTTATAGACAGTCATTTTGGTGTCACCCATTCTGACAGTGTTACCCAGGGTGGTCTGCACCCCTGCATCACCCTAGTGACACCACTGCTAGGTAGTACGTTGGTAAAGACTCAGATGGTGTGTTTTGTCACAGCTCACATTTCCATGGTTTACTCCAGTGTTTTGTAAACCTCAGTCATTCATGTGTCCCTTTGCAAGTCTTGCCACATCTGGGTACCAGCCATGGTAATATTTACTTAAATTGGTTTACTTTTTGAAAACCTTAAAATACCTAATTGAGCCTCATCCTAGGTAAATATAACCATGAATTCAAGGGCTTGAAGTACCAGATTCATGTGAGGCAAAACATGGCAATAGTTGAGATTAAGGACCCTTCAGCCAGACTGTTGGCATCTAAATCCTGCCTTTGCTTGCCACTTGCTAGCGAGCTAACCTGGTAAGTTGGCTGTTCTCTTTGTACCTTGATTTTCTCCTCTGTAAAATGGGAGTAACAATAGTACCTATTTTGTAGGGTTGTGAGGATTAATTGAAATGATAACAACAATAGCTAACAGCTAATTTACCTGTGTTTTATTGACTATGCAAAGGCATTCAACTGTGTGGATCATAACAAATTATGGTTAACATTGCGAAGAATGGGAATTCTAGAACACTTAATTGTGCTCATGAGGAACCTGTACATAGACCAAGAGGCAGTCGTTTGAACAGAACAAGGGAATACTATGTGGTTTAAAATCAGGAAGGGTGTGCGTCAGGGTTATAGCCTCTCACAATACTTATTCAATCTGTATGCTGAGCAAATAATCCGAGAAACTGGACTATATGAAGAAGAATGCGGCATCAGGATTGGAGGAAGACTCATTAACAACCTTCGATATGCAGATGACACAACCTTGCTTGCTGAAAGTGAAGAGGACTTGAAGCACTTACTGGTGAAGGTCAAAGGCTACAGCCTTCAATATGGATTACACCTCAACATAAATAAAACAGAAATCCTCACAACTGGACCAATAAGCAACCTCATGATAAACAGAGAAAAGATTGAAATTGTCAAGGATTTCATTTTACTTGGATCCACAATCAACATCCATGGAAGCAGCAGTCAAGAAATCATTTTGCGTTTGAATTGGGCAAATCTGCTGCAAAAGACCTCTTTAAAGTGTTGAAAAGCAAAGATGTCACTTTGAGGACTAAGGTGCGTCTGACCCAAGCCATGGTATTTTCAATTACCTCGTATGCATGCAAAATCTGGACAAGGAATAAGGAAGACCTAAGAAGAACTGATGCCTTTGAATTATGGTGTTGGAGAAGAATATTGAATATACCATGGACTGCCAAAAGCTGGAATAAATCTGTTTTGAAAGAAGTACAGCCAGAATGCTCCTTATAAGCGAGGATGGCGAGACTTTGTCTCACATACTTTGGACGTGTTATCAGGAAAGATCAGTCCGTGGAGAAGGACATCATACTTGGTAAAGTAGAAGGTCAGCAACAAAGAGGAAGACTCTCAACGAGATGGATTGACACAGTGGCTGCAACAATGGGCTCAAACACAGCAATGATTGTGATGATGGTGCAGGACCGGCAGTGTTTCATTCTGTTGTACGTAGGGTTGCTATGAGTTGGAACTGACTTGACGGCACCTAACAACATCAAGAACAGCTAATTCTACTATGTGTGTATGTATGTGTTCCAACTCAGTGTCCAAGTACTGTGTACAAGGGCCACAGAAATGAGTAAGATGTGGAGAGAAAGAAAATACATAAGTGGTTTTCATTTGAGGTTGTTATGTTATGTGCCATCAAGTCAATTTCGACTCAGAGTGACCTCATGTGACAGAATAGAACTGCCCCATAGGGTTTTCTAGGCTGTAATCTTTACAGGAGCAGATCACTAGGTGTTCCTCCCACAGAGCTGCTGGGTGGGTTCGAACTGCCAACATTTTGGTTGGCAGCTAAGTGCTTAACGGTTGTCCACCAGGGCTCCTTTTTTTTTTTTAATCTTTTTTATTGTCCTTCTGGTGAAGGTTTACAGAACAAATAGATTCTCATGAAACAGTAGTACACATATTGTTTTATGACATTGGTTAACAACCCCATGACACCACGACATGTCAACCGTCACCCTTCTCGACTTTTTTTTTTTTTTTTGGCGAAAATATACATAGCCAAAGATACACCATTTCAAAAATTTATACATGCACAGTTCAGTGACATTGACTACAGTCTTACAGTTGTGCTGCTATTCTCACTTTAGATGAAGGTTTACAGAACAAAATAGTTTCTCATTAAACAGTCAGTACACCTGTTGCCCTATGACAATGGTTAACAACCCCACAACACATCAACACCATCCTTACTCAACCTTGGGTTCCCTATCACCAGCTTTCCTGTCCCCTTCTCCCTTCTAGTCCTTGTCCCTGGACTGCTGTGCCTCATTAGTCCCATTTGGTTTTATGGGGCTGTCCACTCCCCGGCTGAACAGTGAACCTCGGAAGTGACTTCACCACTGAGCTAAAAGGGTCATACTCTGGGGGCCATACTCTCAGGGTTTCTCCAGTCTCCTTTAGGCCAGTAAATCTGGTCTGTTTTTGTGAGTTGGAATTTTGTTCTACATCCTTTTCCAGCTCTGTCCAGGACCCTGTACTGTGATCCTGGTCAGAGCAATCAGTGGTGGTAGCCGGGCACCATCTAGCTGTTCTGGACTCAGTCTGGTGGAGGCCTTGGTAGCTGTGGTCCATTAGTCCTGTGGACTAATCTTTTCCTTGTATCCTGTTCTCTTCACTCTCCCTTGCTCCTGAAGGGGTGAGACCAGTGGAGTATCTTAGATGGCCGCTCACAGGCTTTTAAGACCCAGACACTACTCACCAAGGTAGAATGTAGAACATTGTCTTTATAAACTGTGTTATGTCAATAGAGCTAGATGTTCCCTGAGACCATGGTCCCCACAGCCCTCTGCCCAGCAATTCAGTCCCTCAGGGAGTTTGGATATGTCTATGGAGCTTCCATGACCTTTCCTTGTACAGGTTGTGCTGGCTTCCACAGTATTGTGTACAGGGCTCCTTTTAATATAAAGTGGAACAGTGTGAATGACAGGAGAGGAACAATGTTAACGAGTTCAAAGGAGAAAGAGATCATACTCAGTACAAATCTGGAAACATAACATATAAGGGGTAGAATTTATGATGAACTTTGAAGTATGAGTGAGGGTTCTTTTTTGCTTTCTTAGAATACTTTTTTCCTCCTAGTCACAAAAGTAATGAATGATTGGTGCGATAAATTTGGAAAGTATGGGAAAGTATAAAGAAGCCAAAAGAAAACAAAACAAAAACTCACCAAACCTGTGCCGTTGAGTCAATTCTGACTCACAGAGACCCTATAGGACAGAGTAGAATTGCCCCATAGGGTTTCCAAGGCTGTAAATCTTTACAGAAGCAGACTGCCACATCTTTCTCTCTCGGAGCAGCTGGTGGGTTCCAACCATCCACCTTCCAGTTAGCAACTGAGCACTTTAACCATCATGCAACCAGGGACCCTAAAATAAAACAAACTCACCCATAATCTTGTCTGTCATCCAGAGGTGATAGTGACAATTTTCAGTTTTTTTTCTATAATTTTTACCAGTACTACATTCCATTAATTATCTGGTATTTTACCTTTGTTGCCTAACATTATATCACAAGCATTTCTTACCTTAAAAAAAAAACAAAAGTTTTTGTAAGCTTTGAATAAATGATTGCATAATTGTCTGTTATTCATTCATCCGTTCTCTCACTCAATCATACAACAATATTTACTGCCAACCATACCCGTTCTTGTATATCAGTGTCAAACTCAGTGCCTGGTACCTATTGGGTGCTCAGTACATATTTGCTGAGTCAGTGAATGAATGAATGGGTGCCAAGCATTATGCTAGACCTGTAACATAATTTACTTAAACTTTTTTTTTTTTTTTAATGTTCAACATTTAGGATTTCCTCCCCCTTGCCTATTTTTATAACCAGTTTGTCTTTGTGCATAAATCCTTTATGGGAAGACTTTGAATCGGTAGAGTTGAGGGATCGAGGAGAGAGTCTAGGCAGATAAGGCATCATGAAGATGGCACGGAAAGAACTTATTTATGGGACAGCAAACAGTTCAGTTTGGCTGGAGATGAGGCAGGGGAGAAGCGGGAGCCAGGGATGAAAAGTGATATTAATTTCTCACATCTGTATGTTGCTGTTGTTGTGTGCCGCCGAGTCAATTCTGACTCACAGTAACCCTATATGACAGAGTAAAACTGCCCCATAGGGTTTCCTAGCCTTAATGAACATTATCTTACATAATTTTTACGGCATTATTATCTCCACTTTACAAATGAGAAAACTGAGAATCAGAGAATTTGAGTTGCTTAATATCACACAGCTAGTAAGTGATAGAGTTGGAATTGGGTCTTGAACTGTATGTTTAAGACTTTGGATTTTATCGTGAGAGCAATGGGGAGTCATTGGAGGGTTTTATTACTGTTATTATTAGTAGTAGCAGTATAACTTTTTATTCTGAAATAATTTAAGACTCACAGAAGTTACAAAAATAGTAGTACAGACGGTTTCTGTGTACCTTTCACCCAGCTTTCCCCAATGTTAATAACTTATATAACCAAAGTACATGGGAAAAACAACAGCAGCAATAACAACAAAAAACAACAACAACAACAACAAAAAAAAAAACAAACAGGAAATTGACATCTCTCCAATACAGTTAACTCAGGGTTTCTCAACCTCAGTATTTTGTTATCTTGGGCTGAATAATTCTTGGCGAGGGCAGGGGGAGGGTTCTACACTGTAGGATGTTCAGCAGCACCCCTTACCTCTACCCAGTAGATCCCTAAACAGAGTGGAATCACCTTACGGAAAAAAAAAAAAAGCAATTTTACTTTTTGGTCCTGGTTTCTGAGCCCCGTCTGGTTTAACCTATACTGCCTAGTCTGGTCTTTACAGAGATTGGCTGGGGAGCCCCCCCCAGGAACTGACCGTACCCAGATTGGCTGGGGGCGGGGAGCTCACCCTGTAGTTGACCTTTACACGATTGATCGATTGATCGATTGATGGGCTGCCTTCCTTCCCCAGGTGACTGATAACCCTAGAGCACAGAGGCTCAGATGGGGCTTCCTGATCCACGAGAGCCAGGAGAGGAGAGCCAGGAAAGGAACGTATCCTTTGGACCCTGGGGCTCTGTGCTATGACCCTCCTAGACTGAGTAAACCTGCCACAGAGGCAGCGTCTGCGACGGTACCAGAAGAAGCAGAGACAAGGAGCAGATCCAGAAGGTGGTGAAGATTGAACCTTTGTCTAGAGCTGAGAGGAGCAACCTATAGCCAGGCTCACCAAATGACGTCATTGAGTTACCTGTTTGAAAGTTTCTCGATGGGTGAGGATGAACACTGGTTTTGGGAAGAGTAAGCGCATCCCCTTTGAGACGTAAGCAGGTCCCGTTTTAGACATTGAAGCCCCATGCTGGGACCCTTTCTGTACTTCGCCTTTTGCATATGTTTGTTTCTGTTTATAGCCTTTGTTCTTCTCCATATCGACCCTCTCCTCTTCAGTTATCTCCAGACATTGCCAAATGTTCCTGGGGGGTGGTGGTGGGGGCGAAATTGCCCATGATTGAGAACCGCTGTATTAACTCAAGTATAGAACTTACTCGGATTTCACCTGTTTTTTTCCGACTTTTTTTATTTTCATAGAACTATGAAATTTTACCACCTGTGTTAGATCTGCATAACCATCACCACAATCAGGATACAGAACTCTTCCCTTACCACAAAGAAACTCCCTGGTGTTACCGCTTCATATGCCACCCGCCCTGAACCCATAAATCCTGGCATGTACTGATATATTATCCATCTCTATAGTTTTGTCAGTTTCAGAATGCTATATGAATGAGGTCATACAGTATCTAACATTTGAGACTGACCTATTAGTACTAAGGCCGTGATCCATTTTGAGATAATTGTTGTATAAGGTGTGAGGTTTAAGTTGAGGTTCATTTTGCCTATGGAAGTCCAAATGTTCCAGAATCATTTATTGAAAAGGCTATCCTTCCTCAGTTGAAGTGCTTTTGCACCTTTGTCAAAAATCCGTTGGGCATATCTGTGTGAGTCTATTTCATTGTTCTCTATCCTGTTCCTTTGATTATATATCTGTCCCTCTGCCAATACCATACAGTCTTGATTACTGTAGCTATATAATAAGTCTTGAAATCAGGTAAACTGATTCCTCCTACTTTCTTCTTCTTTTTCAAAATAGTTTTAGCTATTCTAGTTACTTTGCTTTTCTATAGAAATTTTAGAATAATCTTGTATCTACAAAAAATCTTGCTGGGATTTTTATAGGAATTGCCTTAAACCTGTATATCAGTTTGGGGAGAATTGCCATCTTTACTCTTCCAATCTATGAACACGATATGTCTCTCATTGGAGAGTTTTAAGCAGAGAAGTAACATGATCTGACTTGTGTTTTTTCTGAAAATCATGCTGGCTGCTGTATGGAGAAAAGATTCTGGAAGGTGAAATGCGTAGAGGCAGGGAGACCAATTAGGAGGTTACTGGAGTAGGCTAGGTGAGACATGATGATGGTTGAACCAGGTGTTGGAGATGGAGAGAAGAAGCTGTTTTGTTTTGTTTTTTTAGGTATAAGTAATAGGACTTGCTGATGGACTGAAGGTGGGGATTGAGGAAGAAAGAAGTACCAAGGATGCTACCTGCGTTTCTGACTTGAGCAAGAAGATGCCAGCACTTACTGACAAGAGTATAGGAAGTACCAAGTTTCAGAGAAAGAGGATGAATTTGATTGTGGATATTGTGAGACTGGGGTGCTGGTGAGCTTTTCAGATGTCTAGTATGTCTAATAGATAGTTGGATATAGAGTCTGAAGCTAGCAGGAAGATTAGCACTTTAGATACTTACATCTGAATTCAAACTTGCTCTCTGTATTACTGGAATTAAAACTAGATAATCTTGGCACTCAAAGGTAGAAGTTTCACTTTCAGTGCCCTAATAATTTGCAAAAGGTAACTATCCCCATCACTTAGCTCATAAGTGGGGGTCTGAGGGGAAGAGGATTTCTCAAGAGTTGGCAATAATTACATGATGCTGATGCAAATGAACATGAAGAAGACATATAGATGATGAGCTCACAATGTCTGTGTACCTTTTTTTAAGTCTCCTACGAGGTATTTAATATATCATATCGTACAGATAGAGCTAGTTTTCATTTATGCCAAGAACAGTTAGAAACGCCTGAACCAGAGTTCCATTTATATTTTTGGTAGGAGTGGTGTTTGAGAATGGTGGACAGGGTGAAAATAAGGACAGTAACTCATTTTAGCAGTGCCTTTATTTTTCTAAAGGGAGAAGATCCAGGCATTATCCTCCTATTCCAATGAGTTGAGTATAGGGCTCTGTTAAGAAGGAGCTGGAGTCATGAACCAAGGTCTCTGGGTGGTTGATCACAGGAAGAGCGAATTATATGTTTGGGCTTTAAAAAAATCGGTTCTGGGACTTCTGGGCAACATGGCGCTATCGTCAGAAGCACCATGCTGTCCCTCCGCAGCAAAGACCAGAAACACTGAGTCAAACAGAGGCACACGTCAATCCTGAAACCCTAACCATCAAATGAAGAGGTAACGAACTCAGCCAAGCACCGAATGGAATAAGAAACTGACTGAGAGCAGAGAGCAAGAGAGATACATGCAGAGGTCCCCTATCAGCTACCGCAGCACGCATCCACCATCTTGGACTCATATCGGAGATCAGCGAACAGGAGGTACGAGTAAGCAGCTTCACGGAGCTTCCAGCAGGAGACAGAACAACAAGTAACCGACGATACACGCTTTCCCACCCCCCCACCCTTCTTCACCCCCATTTAGCCTCCTCTACTTCCTGCAGCCACAGTCTGTTGGCTGGGAAGCGCAAGCATCCCCCAAGTGCTGCCTGGATTCCACCTGCCCACACAGGCCAGCTCCCTGAGTGCCTGCTGGTTGGCTGCTGGTGTTGCTTTTTTCTGTTTTTTTAGATTTCTTCCTTACCTCTCACCACCTCCCCCTCCTTTCTCTCAAATACCTGGCTCTGTGCGCCATCTTTGCTTCTTCCTGAAAGGCTGTAAAACACTGCTCGAATGTGAAACTGCTTCCCGGCCCGTGCCGCCATTCTGGTGGGAATCCCCGGGGCTTTTTTGTTTGTTTGTTTGCTCTGATTTGTTCTGTTTTGATTTTTTTGTTTGTTTGTTTTCTTTTCTCGGCTTGAGAGCCCCTTCTAGCTGGGCAGTACTGTGTAGCTTGGAAGCCAGGCCCTTACTCTGCACAGACGCACAGGGACATCCCTGGGGGCATTTCTTTTTTCTTGTTTTTTTTTTCTTTCATTTCTTTGTTTAGTTTTCTTCTCTCTCTTATGGTGTCTTTTTGTCTTTCTTCATTTCCAGTTTCTCGATTTATTCATTTTTTTCTTTTACCCTTTTTCTTTTTCTTTTCATTTTTGTTTTTCCCTATTTCTCATTCTCTCATCTCTCCACTCCAATAGCAAGCTCCCTTAGCACTATTTTTTGTTTGTGTGTATGTCTTTGGCTCCTGTTCCTCTTTCCTCTCTCTCGTCTTTCCCATACCTATCTTAGGTCCACACATCACAGTTGACCCCCTCCTTCCTGCCTAACTGCACCATGTGCTGAACATCACACTCCCAAGCAACACAGGCACGGCCTACTGGAACCTGCCCTGCACTGATTCCCAGTCCACACTGTCAGCCCTGGTATGTGCCACAAACAACCTATCCCAGCCAACTCCCCTTCAGCTGGACCTGCTCTGCTGTACCATACCTGAGTGATGGACCCTGCCCACTGGAGAAGGAGGTGAAAAGTATTGTGCCCACAGAAGAGCAAACAACAAAGAATGCACAGCCTGCCTGCTCAGACATAACCAAATAAAACAAAAAAGCAGACAAATTCACAATCAATAAACAAGGAAAATAACCACTGAATGCCCCAAAGACAGCAGACAATATCAAAACATTTACAAAAACAAGACAGGACGGTTCCAGTAGGTGTCCAAAATAAAACACCAGATGACCTTCCAGTAGAAGAAAAGGCACTAGACCTAACTGATAGGGAATTCAAATCTCTAATATTCAGAATTCAAGAGTTGAAGCAAAAAGCAGACAAAAATGAGGAAAAAACAGACAAATTCATGGAAAAGGCAGACAAATTCACAGAAAATACAGACAAAAAATGGAAGAATTCAAGAAAATAATACAGGTACAAAATACTAAAACAATTTCACAACTATAAATCATACAAAAACAACAATTAGAAATCCAGAAGATAAACAACAAGATTTCAGAAATGGACAGTGTCATAGAAGGGCTGAGGAGTAGGTTTGAAATGATGGAAGATAGGATCAGCAAAATTGAAGACAAACACTTGGCTACAACTCTGAGGAAAAATCAGAAAAAAGAACAAAGAAAACTGAAGAAACCCTGAGAATTGTGTGGGGTACAATCAAAAGCAAAAGTCTGCGCGTGATTGCATTTCCAGAACAGGGGGAGAAAATAGAAAACACAGAGAGGATCATTGAAGAATTGCTGACAGAAAACTTCCCCAGTATCATGAAAGATGAAAAGCTGACCATCAAAGAAGCTCAATGAACTCCATATAGGACAGACCCCAAAAGAAAATCACCAAGGCATATCATAATCACACTAGCTAAAACCAAAGACTTACAAAGAATCCTGAGAGCAGCTCATGAAAAACAAGAAGTCACGTACAGAGGAGAGACAATAAGACTAAGCTCAGATTATATGGCAGAAACTATGCAGGCAAGAAGGCAATGGGATGACATATAAAACCTCGCAAGAAAAAAATTGCCAGCCAAGAATAATATATCCTGTAAAACTCTCGTTCAAATATGATGGTGAAATTAGGACATTTCCAGATAAACAGAAATTAAGGGACTATGTAAAAACCAAACTGAACTTACAAGACTTGTAAGTCTCTGTCTCAGTCTTCGATCTGAGAACAAACACTATCAGACCACAGGCTTAATATAGGACACAGGATTGTACTAGCCAGATACAAACCTAGGAAATGAACTCTTAAGGACTATGCAAAACCAAAAGAATTACAACAGGGAACCAGAGAGGTTAATCTGTAAATGACAACAGCATCAGAACAATAAAAGGGAATAAACAGTGTAGGTATAGAATCTTCTAGTGGAGAGGAAGTCAAGTGATACCAAGTAATAACAGACTGGTTCAAATCCAGCAAAATAAGGGTAAATTTCAAGGTAACCACAAAGAGAGTTAACAAAGCTACTCATCAAAATAAAGAAGAAAAACATAAAGTCTCAGTAAAAACAAAACCTACAAAAACAAAAGACATGAAAAAAATCCACAAACAAAAGTAACTCAGCACAGGAGAGTAAGAGGAACAAAGAAAACATCAGCACCCAAAAAAAAAAAAAAAAAAAAAAAAAAAGCACTACAAAATGCAATCCCACTCCTAGTAATATATCTTAGAGAAATAAGAGCCATCACAACTAATAGACATATGCACACCCATATTCATTGAAGCACTGTTCACAATAGCAAGAAGATGGTAACAACCTAGATGCCCATTAACAGATGAATGGATAAACAAACTATGGTACATACACACAAAGATAAAGAACAATGATGAATCTGTGAAGCATCTCATAACATGGATGAAACTGGAGGACATTATGCTGAGTGAAATAAGTCAATCACAAAAGGACAAATGTTGTATGAGACCTCTACTGTATAACTCATGTAGAAGTTTACATGTAAAAAGAAACAGTCTTTGTTGGTTAAGAGGGATGGGTGGGATGGGGGGACTAAACAGATAAGTGGTAACTTTGGGGAAGGGTAAGACAGTACACATTACCAGGGAAGCCAGCACAACTTGTACAAGGAGAGGTCATGGAAGCTCCATAGACACTTCAAACTCCCTGAGGGACTGAATTGCTGGGTGGAAGGCTGTGGGGACCATGATCTTGGGGAAACATCTAGCTCAATTGGCATACCACAGTTTTTTATAAAGACAATGTTCTACATTCTATCTTGGTGAGTATGTCTGGGGTCTTAAAAGCCTGTGAGCAGCCATCTAAGATACTCCACTGGTCTCACGCCTTTGGGAGCAAGGGAGAACAAAGAGAACAAGGTACAAGGAAAAGATTAGTTCAAAGGATAAAGAACAACAATGCACCTGTGAAACATCTGATAACATGGAGGAATCTGGAAGTTATTATGCTGAGTGAACTTAGTCGCAAAAGGGCAAATATTGTATAAGACCACTATGATAAGAACTCAAGAAAAGATTTAAACACAGAAGAAAACAATCTTTGATGGCTACGAGGGTGGGGAGAGAGGGAGAGGGGTATTCACTAGCTAGATAGTAGACAAGAATTATCTTAGGTGAAGGGAAGGACAGCACCCACTACAGGGTAAGTCAGCACAACTGGACTAAAACAAAGCTAAGAAGTTTCCTGAATACAACCAAATACTTCGAGGGACAGAGTAGCAGGGGTAGAGGTCTGGGGACAATGGTTTCAGGGGACATCTAGGTCAATTGGCATAACAAAATTTATTAAGAAAATGTTCTACATCCCACTTTGGTGAGTGGCGTCTGGATTCTTAAAAGCTAGCGAGTGGCCATCCGAGATACATCGATTGATCCCAACCTACCTGGAGCAAAGTAGAATGAAGAACACCAAAGAAATAAGGAACATATTAGTCCAAGAGACAAAAGGGCCACGTAAATCAGAGACTCCATCAGCCTGAGACTAGATGAACGGGATGGTGCCCAGCTACCACCAGTGACCTCCCTGACAGGGAACACAACAGTGATTCCCTGATGGAGCAGGAGAAAAGTGAGGTGCAGAACTCAAATTCTAAAAAAAAAGGCCAGCCTTAATGGTCTGACTGAGACTGGAGGGACCCCGGAAGACATGGCCCCCAGACTCTCTGTTAGCGCAAAACTAAAACCATTCCCGAAGCCAGCTCTTCAGACAAAGATTAGACTCGACTATGGGACATAAAATGATACTCGTGAAGACAGTGCTTTTTAGATCAAGTAGATACAGGAGTCTATATGGGCAGCTCCTTTCCGGAGGCGAGATGAGAAGGCAGGAAAGGGACAGGAGCTGGTTCAATGGACACAGGAAATCCAGGATGGAAAGGAGGCATGTGCTGTCAAAGTATGGGGAGTGCAACTACGGTCACATAGCAGCGTGTGTATAAAGTTTTGTATGAGAAACTAACTTGAACTGTAAACTTCCATTTAAAGCACAATAAAAAGTAAATCTGGCCACACAAAAAAAAAAATGGAAAAGAAAAAAAGTGCATAAATACCTATTTTGCCTTATCAAAACAATAGCTAAAGTGTGAGCTCCTTGAGGGCAGAGATTTTTGTTTACTTTTTCACTGCTGTGTTCCCAGAGCTTAGAAGTAGAAACTCATTAAATATTTGTCTCGTGGGGAAAAAAAAAAAAAAAAAGAATTTGCCAAAAGGGTGAAAAGAGAATCTACAGACTGGGAAAGAAATTTTGACTATAACAGGTCCTACAAAGGTCAAATCTATAAAATCTACCGGAAAATCCAATACCTCTACAACAAAAAGACAAATAATCCAACTAAAAAATGGGCAAAGGATGTGAACAGACACTTCACCAAAGAAGACATTCAGGCGGCCAACAGACACATGAGGAAATGCTCATGATCACTAGCCATTAGAGAAATGCAAATCAAAACCACAATGAGATACCATCCCACTGTGACATTACTGGCATGAATAAAAAAAAAAAAATGTTGGAGAGGCTGTGGGGAGATTGGAACTCTTATGCACTGCTGGTGGGAATGCGAAATGCTACAACCATTTTGGAAAATGTTACGGCACAAAAAGAGACAATCTTTGATGGCTATGAGGGAAGGGAGGGGTGGGAGGGAAAAACACTAAACAGACAATAAGTGGTAACTTTGGCGAAAGGTAAGACAGTACACAGTACTGGGCAAGCCAGCACAACTTGTCCAAGGCAAGGTCATGGAAGCTCCCCATCCAAACTGCAAACTCCTTGAGGGTCCAAATTACTGGGCTGATGGCTGGGGACCATGGTCTCAGGAACATCTAGCTCATTTGGCATAGCACAGTTTATAAAGAAAATGTTCTCCATCCTATTTTGGTGAGTAGCGTGTGGGGTCCTGAAAGCTTGCAAGCGGCCATCTAAGATACTCCACTAGTGTCGTGCCATCTGGCCCAAGAGAGAATGAAGAAAACAAAAGTCACAAGGGAAAGATTAGTACAAAGGACTAGTGGACCACAACTACCACAGCCTCCACCAGACTGAGTCCAGCACAACTAAATGGTGCCCATCTACCACCAGTGACTGCTCCTAGAGGGATCACAGTAGAAGGGCCCAGACAGAGCTGGAGAAAAATGTAGAATAAAATTCTAACTCACACAGACACAAAAAAGACCAGACTTACTGGTCTGACAGAGACTGCAGACACTCTGAGAGTATGGCCCCCAGACACCCTTTTAACTCAGTACTGAAGTCACTTCTGAGGTTCACCCTTCAGCTAAAGATTAGACAGGCCCATAAAACAAAATGAGACTAAAGGGGCACACCAGCCCAGGGGCAAGGACGAGAAGGCAGGAGGGGAGAGGAAAGCTGGTAATGGGGAACCCAAGGTCGAGAAGGGGAGAGTGTTGACATGTCACGGGTTTGGCAACCAATGTCACAAAACAATATGTGTATTAATTGTTTAATGAGAAACTAATTTGCTCTGTAAACCTTCATCTAAAATACAATTTTAAAAAAATGATGCCCTGAAGGAAAAGTGCCCTCATGTGTGAGAGACTATGAATAAAAAGAAAGAATTGTGACAAAATTATTGTTCTGCTCAGAGGTTAGACTCAGGCTCCTATCTCCTGATACTTATAGCTGATTCTGCTCCAGGGTCCTCAAGCTCAGTTCTTCAAGAGGAGAAATTATCCCACTTGTTACTGCCTGACTATACCTCTTAGGGTATGAAAGTTGATATTTCAGTATTGCCACATGATACTGGTAATCTGGTTGGTCTCTAATGGTAGCCACATCGCTGTATGTCTCACCCCAAGGAGGTCTGAATTCCATTCAAAATCAACTCCTTATGGTAGACAAAAACCAAAGAAGGAAGTCCCCATATGTGCCCAATCAGAGCCCCCGTGGAAGCGACTTGTAAATTTTGAACACCTACTACAGTAGACATATGGCAACCCAGAAGTGTGGAAAGTTGCTAGTCAAAGCATTTGCCAACCAAACTGGGGTCACAACGGTTTATGTGGAGAGTATAATCCTCTTCCTGGGAGTGACTGGAGATATGTCCAAAAACCAAACCAAACTTGTTGCCATCCAACTCATGGCAACCTCATGTGTTACAGAGTACAACTATTCCTTTCTTGTTGTTGTTGTTTATTGTTGTAGTTTAAATGAAGTTTACATTTCAAATTAGTCTCCCATACAAAAATTTATACATACGTTGGTATGTGACCCTAATTGCTCTCCCCATACTGTGACAGCACACTCCTCCTTTCCACCCCTGATTCCCTATGTCCATTCAAACAGCTCCTGGCCCTCTCTGCCTACTCATCTCTCCTCTGGACAGAAGCTGCCCATTTAGTCTCTTGTATCTACTTGAGCTAAGAGGCACACTCCTTACGAGTATCACTTTATGTCCCACAGTTCAGTCCAATCCCTGTCTGAAGAGTTGGCCTGAGAAATTGTTTTAGTTCTGAGCTGATAGAGAATCTGGGGGCCATGCTTTCTGGGGTTCCTCCAGTCTCAGTCACACCATTAAGTCTGGTCTTCTTACTAGAATTTGAGTTCTGCACTCCACCTTTCTCCTGCTCCATCAGGGACTCTCTGTTGTGTTCCCTGTCAGGGAGGTCACTGGTGGTAGCCTGGCACCATCCAGTTCTTCTGGTCTCAGGCTGATGAAGTCTCTGGTTTATGTGGCCCTTTCTGTCTCCTGGGCCAATACTTTCCTTGTGTTTTTGGTGTTCTTCATTTTCCCTTACTGCAGGTGGTTGGGACCAATTGATGCGAATTAGATGGCCGCTGGCAAGCTTTTAAGACCCCAGCCGCCACTCACCAAAGTAGGATGCAGAACATTTTTTAATAAGCTTTGTTATGCCAATTGACCTAGATGTCCCCTGAAAGCATGGTCCCCAGACCCCTACCCCTGCTACTCTGTCCCTCAAAGTGTTTGATTGTATTCAGGAAACTTCTTAGCTTTGGTTTAGTCCAGTTGTGCTGACTTACCCTGTAGTGGGTGCTGTCCTTCCCTTCACCTAAGACAATTCTTATCTACTATCTAGCGAGTGAATACCCCTCTCCCTCCCTCCCCACCCTCGTAGCCATCAAAGAATGTTTTCTTCTGAGTTTAAACCTTTTCTTGAGTTCTTATAATAGTGGTCTTATACAATATTTGTCCTTCTGTGACTGACTAAATTCACTCAGCATAATGACCTCCAGATTCCTCCATGTTATAAGATGTTTCACTGCTTCATCATTGTTCTTTACCGTTGTGAAGTATTCCATTGTGTGGATATACCATAATTTGTTTATTCATTCATCTGTTGATGGGCACCTAGGCTGTTTCCATCTTTTTCCTATTGTGAACAGTGCTGCAATGAACATGGGTGTGCATATGTCTATTCGTGTGACAGCTCTTGTTTCTCTAGGATATATTCCAAGGAGCAGGATAGTTGGATCCTATGGTACTTCTGTTTTTAGCTTTTTAAGGAAGCGCCAAATCCATTTCCAAAGTGGTTATACCATTTTACATTCCCACCAACAGTGTATAAGTTTTCCAGTCTCTCCACAACCTCTCCAGCATTTATTTTTTGTGTTTTTGGGATTGATCCTAGCCTTGCTGGGGTGAAATGATATCTCATTGTAGTTTTGATCTGCATTTCTCTAATGGCTATTGATCTTGAGCATTTCTTCATTTGTCTGTTAGCCACCTGAACATCTTCTTTGGCGAAGTGCCTGTTCATATCCTTTGCCCATTTTTTAATTGGGTTATTTGTCTTTTTGTTGTTGAGGTTTTGCACTATCTTGTAGATTTTAGGGATTAGATGCTGATCGGATTTGTTGGAGCCAAAAAATTTTTTCCAGTCTGTAGGTTGTCTTTTGACTCTTTTGGTGAAGTCTTTTGATGAGCATTTAAGTATTTGATTTTTAGGAGCTCCCAGTTATTTAGTCTCTCTTCTGGTGCTTGTGCATTGTTACTTATGGTTTGTATTCTGTTTATGCCATGTATTAGGGCTCCAAGCATTGTCCCTATTTTTTCTTCCATGATCTTTATAGTTTTTGATTTTATATTTAAGTATTTGATCCATTTTGGGATAGTTTTTCTGCATAGTATGAGGTATGGATCTTGTTTCAATTTTTTGGAGATAGATATCCAGTTATGCCAGCACCATTTGTTAAAGAGACTGTCTTTCCCAAATTAACGGACTTTGGGCCTTTGTCAAATATCAGCTGCTCATAGGTGGATGAATTTATGTCTGGATTCTCAATTCTGTTCCATTGCTCTATGTATCTGTTGTTGTACCAGTACCAGGCTGTTTTGACTACCGTAGTGGTATAATAGGTTCTAAAATCAGGCAGTGTGAGATCTCCCACTTTGTTCAATGCTTTACTTATTCGGGGCCTCTTATCTTTCAATATGAAGTTGGTGATTTGTTTCTCCATCTCATTAAAAAATGTCGTTGGAATTTGGATTTGGATGGCACTGTATCTGCAGATCACTTTTGGTAGAATTGACATTTTCACAATGTTGAAAATTCCTATCCATGAGCCAGGTACGTTTTTCCACTTATGCAGGTCTCTTTTGGTTTCTTGCAGTAGTGTCTTATAGTTTTCACTGTATAGATATTTTACATCTCTGGTTAGATTTATTCCTAAGTATTTTATCTTCTTGGGGGCTATTGTAAATGGTATTGATTTGGTGATTTCCTCTTCGAAGTTCTCTTTGTTGGTGCAGATGAATCCACCTGATTTTTGTATGTTTATCTTGTATCCTGAAACTTTGCTTAAATCTTCTGTTAGTTCCAGTAGTTTTCTTGTGGATTCTTTGGGGTTTTCTGTGTATAAGGTCATATCATCTGCAAATAGAGATATTTTGACTTCTTCTCTACCAATTTTAATGCCCTTTATTTCTGTTTCTAGCCTAATTGCTCTGGCTAGGACCTCCAGCACAATGTTGAAGAAGAGTAGTGATAAAGGGCATCCTTGTCTGGTTCCCGTTCACAAGGGGAATGCTTTCAAAGTCCCTCCATTTAGGATGATGTTGGCCGTTGGCTTTGTATAAATGCCCTTAAGTATACTGAGGAATTTCCCTTCTATTCCTATTTTGTTGAGTTTTTACCATGAATGGGTGTTGGACTTTGTCAAATGCCTTTTCTGCATCAACTGATAAGATCACGTAGTTCTTGTCTTTTGTTTTATTTATGCGATGGATTACACTGATTGTTTTTCTAATGTTGAACCATCCCTGCATACCTGGTATAAATCCCACTTGATCATGGTGAATTATTTTTTTGATATGTTACTGAATTCTATTGGCTAGAATTTTGTTGAGGATTTTTTCGTCAGTGTTCATGAGGGATATTGGTCTGTAATTTTCTTTTTAGCGTGGTGTCTTTACCTGGTTTTGGTATCAGGGTTATGCTGGCTTCATAGAACGAGTTTGGGAGTATTCCCTCCTTTTCTGTGCTCTGAAATACCTGTAGTAGTAGTCGTGTTAACTCTTCTCTGAAAGTTTGGTAGAATTCTCCAGTGAAGACATCTGGGCCAGGGCTTTTTTGTTGTTGTTGGGAGTTTTTTTTATTACCTTTTCAGTCTCTTCTTTTGTTATGGGTTTATTTAGTTGTTCTACCTCTGTTTGTGTTAGTTTAGGTAGGTAGTGAGTTTCTAGAAATTTGTCCATTTCCTTTAGGTTTTCAAATTTGTTAGACTACAATTTTTCATAGTATTCTGTTATAATTGTTTTAATTTCAGTGAGGTTTGTTGTGATATCACTCATCTCATTTCTTACACGGGTTATCTGCTTCCTCTTCTAATTTTCTTTTGTCAGTTTAGCCAATGGTTTATCAATTTTGTTGATCTTTTCAGAGAACCAGCTTTTGGTCTTGTTAACTCTTTCAGTTGTTTTTCTATTCTCTATTTCATTTAATTCTGCTCTAATTCCTATTATTTCCTTTCTGCTAGCACCTGAGGGCTTCTTTTGCTGCTCTATTTCTACTTGTTCCAGTTGTAGGGTTAGTGCTTTGATTATGGCCCTTTCTTCTTTTTGGATGTGTGCATTTATTGCTATAAACTGACCTCTGAGCACTGCTGTTGCTGTAACCGAAAGGATCTGGTAGGATGTGTTTTCATTCTCATTCGATTCTATGAATTTCTTTATTCCATCCTTAATTTCTTCTATAACCCAGTAGTTTTTGAGCAAGGTGTTGTTCAGTTTCCATGTGTTTGATTTTTTTTTCTTGCTTTTTCTGTTATTGATTTCTACTTCTATGGCTTTATGGTCAGAAAAGATGCTTTGTAATATTTCGATGCTTTGGATTTTGTTAAGGCTTGCTTCATGGCCTAATATATGGTCTATTCTGGAGAATGTTCCGTGTGCATTGGAAAAGAAAGTATACTTGGCTGCTGTTGGGTGGAGTGTTTGGTATATGTCTATGAGATCAAGCATTTAGATCTTCTGTATCTTTGTAAAGTTTCTTTCTGGATGTTCTGTCCTTCACCGAAAGTGGCATGTTGAAGTCTCCTACTACTACTGTGATGCTCTTTTCAATGCTGTTAGAGTTTGTTGTATGTATTTTGGAGCCCTGTCGTTGGGTGCATAAATATTTATTATACTTATGTCCTCTGGGTGTATTGACCCTTTAATCATTACATAGTTTCCTTCCTCATCCTTTGTGATGGATTTTACTTTAGAGTCTATTTTGTCAGAGATTAATATTGCCAATCTTGCTCTTTTTTAAGTGTTGTTTGCATGATTTTTCCCCCATCCTTTGAGTCTTTGTTTGTGTCTTTAAGTCTACGCTGTGTCCCTTGTAGGCACCATATAGATGGATCGTGTTTCTTTTACTCCAGTCTGCCACTCTCTGTCTCTCTCTCTTTTTTTTTTCAATTGTACTTTAGATGAAGGTTTACAGAACAAATAGTTTCTCATTGAACAGTAGTACACATGTTGCCCTATAACAGTGGTTGACTACATGTCAACACTGTCCTTACTCAACCTTGGGTTCCCTATCACCAGCTTTCCTGTCCCCTTCCACCTTCTAGTCCTTGTCCCTGGACTGCTGTGCCTCATTAGTCCCGTTTTGTTTTATGGGGCTGTCCAATCCCCGGCTGAATGGTGAACCTCAGAAGTGACTTCACCACTGAGCTAAAAGGGTGTCTGGGGGCCATACTCTTGGGGTTTCAACAGTCTCTTTTAGGCCAGTAAATCTGGTCTTTTTGTGTGTGTTAGAATTTTGTTCTACATCCTTCTCCAGCTCTGTCAAGAACCCTCTGTTGTGATCCTGGTAAGAGCAGTCAGTGGTGGTAGCCGGGCACCAGCTAGCTCTACTGGACTCAGTCTAGTGGAGGCCTTGGTAGCTGTGGTCCATTAGTCCTGTGGACTAATATTTTCCTTGTATCCTGTTATCTTCATTTTCCCTTGCTCCCAAAGGTGTGAGACCAGTGGAGTATCTTAGATGGCTACTCACAGGCTTTTAAGACTCCAGACGCTACTCTCCAAGGTTGAATGTAGAACATTGTCTTTATAAACTGGGTTCTGCCAATAGAGCTAGATGTTCCCCGAGACCGTGGTCACCACAGCCCTCCACCCAGCAGTTCAGTCCCTCAGGGAGTTTGGATGTGTCAGTGGAGCTTTCATGACCTTTCCTTGTACAAACTGTGCTGGTATTGTGTACTGTCTCACTGTTCACTAAAGATACCACTTACCTATTGCCTATTTAGTATTTCCCCCCCAACCCTCCCATCCCTGGCCTCCCATCCCTCGTAACCAACAAGTTTGTTACTTTTCGTGTAAACTTTTTCATGGGTTTCTACAATAGAGGTCTCATACAAATATTTGTCCTTTTGTGATTGACTTATTTCACTCAGCATAATGTCCTCCAGTTTCATCCATAGTATGAGATGCTTCACAGATTCATCGTTGTTCTGTATTGGTGCATAGTACTCCATTGTGTGCATGTACCATAGTTTGTTTATCCATTCATCTGTTGATGGGCACCTAGGTTGTTTCCATCTTTTTGCTCTTGTTAACAATGCTGCCCTGAACATAGGTGTGCATATGACTATTCGAGTAAAGGCTCTTATTTCTCTAGGATATATTCCTGGGAGTGGGATTGCTGGATCGTATGGTATTTCTATTTCTAGCTTTCTAAGGAAGTGCCATTATCATTTTCCAAAAAGGTTGTGTCATTTTGCATTCCCACCAGCAGTGCATAAGAGTTCTGATCTCCCTGCAGCCCCTCCAACATTTGTTATTTCCAGTGTTTTTGATTCGTGCCAGTAATGCCGGGATGAGATGGTATCTCATTGTGGTTTTGATTTGCATTTCTCTAATGGCTAATGATCCTGAGCATTTCCTCATGTGTCTGCTGGCTGCTAAATGCCTACTTTGGTGAAGTGTCTGTTCATTTCCTTTACCCATTTTTTAATAGGATTATTTGTCTTTTTGTTGTAGAGGTGTTGGATTTTCTTGTAGATTATGGATATTAGACCTTTGTCTGACTTGCATTGTCCAAAATTTTTTTCTCAGTCTGTAGGTTCTCTTTTTACTCTTTTGGTGAAGTCTTTTGAAGAGCATAGGTGTTTGATTTTTAGAAGATCCCAGTTATCTAGCTTATCTTCTGGAGTTTGTGTGTTAATGGTTATGGTTTGTATACTGTTAATGCCGTGTTTTAGGGCCTGTAGCATTGTTCCTATTTTTTCTTCTATGAACTTTATAGTTTTTGGCTTTGCCTTTAGATCTTTGATCAATTTTGAATTAGTTTTTGTATATGGTGTGTGGTGTGAGTCCTGTTTCATTTTTTTGCAGATGGATATCCAGTTTTGCCAGCACCATTTGTTAAAAAGACTGTCTTTTCCCCATTTGATGGACTTTGGGCCCTTGTCGAAGATCAGGTGACCGTAGGTGGATGGATTTACATCTGGGTTCTCAATTCTGTTCCATTGGTCAATGTATCTGTTGTTGTACCAGTACCAGGCTGTTTTGACTACTGTAGCTGTATAGTATGTTCTGAAGTCAGGTAGTGTGAGTCCTCCTACTTTATTCTTCTTCTTCAGTAGTGCTTTACTTATTTGGGGCTTCTTCCCTTTCCAAATAAAGTTAATGATTAGTTTTTCCATCTCTTTGAAGAATGTTGTTGGTATTTGGGTCGGGATTGTGTTGTATTTGTAAATTGCTTTGGGTAGAATTGACATTTTCACAATGTTGACTCTGCCTATCCATGAGCATGGTATGCTTTTCCATTTATGTAGATCCCTTTTGGTTTCTTGCAGTAGTGTTTTGTAGTTTTCTTTGTATAGGTCTTTTACATCCCTGGTCACATTTATTCCTAAGTATTTTATCTTTTTAGGGGCTATTGAAAATGGTATTGTTTTCCTGATTTCCTTTTCATCGTTCTCCTTATTTGTGTATAGGAATCCAACTGATTTTTGAATGTTTATCTTGTATCCTGATACTCTGCTGAATCTTTCTATTAGTTCCAGTCGATTTCTTGTGGAGTCTTTAGGGTTTTCTAGGTTTAGTATCATATCGTCTGCAAACAGGGACAGTTTATCTTCTTCATTACCAATTTGGATGCCCTTTATTCCTTTTTTGCCTTATTGCTCTAGCTAGAACTTCCAGCACAGTGTTAAATAGGAGTGGTGATAAAGGGGATCCTTATCTTGTTCCTGTTCTCAAGGGGAATGTTTTCAGCCTCTCTCCATTAAGAATGATGCCGGCTGTTGGCTTTGCATAGATTCCCTTTATTATGTTGAGATATTTCCCTTCTATACCTATTTTGTTGAGAGTTTTTATCAGGAATGGGTTTTGGACTTTGTCAAATGCCTTTTCTGCGTCAATTGAGATGATCATTTGATTCTATTCTTTCCTTTTATTTATGTGATGGATTACATCGATTGATTTTCTAACATTGAACCATCCTTGCATACCTGGTATGAATTCTACTTGGTCATGGTGTATTTTTTTTCTTTTAATATGATGCTGAATTCTACTGGCTAGAATTTTGTTGAGAATTTTTGCATCTATATTCAAGAGAGATATTGGCCTCTAATTTTCTTTTTCTGTAGCATCTTTGCCTGGTTTTGGTATCAGCATTTTGCTGGCTTCACAGAATGAATTTGGAAGTGTTGCTTCCTTTTCTATGTTCTGAAATATCTTGAGTAGTACTGGTGCGAGCTCTTCTCTGAATGTTTTGTAGAATTCTCCAGTGAAGCCATCTGGGCCAGGGCTTTTTTTTTTTGTTGGGAGTTTTTTTTTTTTAAATTATGTTTTGAATCTCTTCTCTTGTTATGGGTCTGTTCAGATTTTCAACATCACTTTGTTGTAGTTTGGGTAGGTAGTGTGTTTCTAGAAATTTATCCATTTCCTCAGGTTTTCAAATTTGTTGGAGTATAGTTTTTCATAAAATTCTGTTATGATCCTTTTTATTTCAGTTGGGTCTGTTGTAACGTCACCCATTTTATTTCTTATTTGTGTTATTTTCATCCTCTCCTGTTTTTCTTTTGTCAGTCTGGCCAGTGATTTGTCGATTTTGTTGATTCTTTCAAGGAACCAACTTTTGGTTTTGTTGATTTTTTCTGCTGTTTTTCTATTCTCTATTTCATTTATTTCTGCTCTGATCTTTATTATTTCTTTTCTTCTGGTGACTGTGGGCTTTTTTTGTTGTTCTCTTTCTATTTGTTTGAGTTGTGTAGTTAATGTTTTGATTTTGTCCCTTTCTTCATTTTTGATGTGTGCATCTATTGCTGTAAATTGTCCTCTGAGGGCTGCCTTTGCTGTGTCCCAAAGGTTTTGGTATGATGTGTTTTCATTCTTGTTTGAGTCTTGAAATTTTTTGATTCCATCTATGATTTCTTCTATTACCCAGTGATGTGTAAGCAGGGTGTTATTCAGTTTCCATGTAATTGATTTTTTTTCCTTGATCTGTCTATTTTTAATTTGTACCTCGATGGCATTGTGGTCAAAGAAGATACTTTGTATTGTCTCAACATTTTGGATCTTTTTAAGGATTGCTTTATGGCCTAAGATGTGGTCTATTCCTGGGAATGTTCCATGTGCATTGGAAAAGAATGTGTACTTTGCAGCTGTCGGATGGAGTGTTCTATATATGTCTTTGAGGTCAAGTTGGCTGATTGTGCCCTTTAGGTCTTCTGTATCTGTGCTGAGTTTGTTTTTAGTTGTTCTGTCCTTTACTGAGAGTTGTGTGTTGAAGTCTTCTGCTATTATTGTGGAACTGTCAATTTCTCTTTTCAGTGTTGTTAGTTTGTTTTATGTATTTTGGAGCCCTGTCATTGGGTGTGTAGATGTTTATTATGGTTATGTCTTCGTGATGAATCATCCCCTTAATCATTATGTAGTGTCCTTCTTTGTCTCTTATGGTGGATTTTGTTTTAAAGTTTATTTTATCTTAGATTAGTATTGCCACTTCTGCTCTTTTTTGGTAGTTGTTTGCTTGATATCTTTTTTCCAACCTTTGATTTTTAATAAATACACACGTTTGTTTCTAAGGTGTGTCTCTTGTAGACAGCATATTGATGGATCCTTTTTTTTTTAATCCATTCTGTCTCTCTCCATCTCTTTATGGGTGCATTGAGTCCATTTACATTCACTGTAATTATTGATACCTGTGAGTTTATTGCTGTCATTTTGTAGTGTTTTCTTTTGTGGTGCTGACATTTTCTTTGTTCTTCTTACTCTCCTGTGCTGAATTCCTTTTGTTTGTGGATTTTTTTTTCTTTTGTTTTTGTAGGTTTTGTTTTTACTGAGACTTTACGTTTTTCCTCTTTATTTTTATGAGTATGTTTGTTAACTTTCTTTGTGGTTACTTTGTGGTTACTGTGAAATTTACCTTTATCTTTCTAAGTTTGAAGCACTCTATTATTACTTGGTATTGCCTTGCCTTCCTCTCCATTAGAAGGTTATATACCTACACCGTTTATTCTCTCTTTTATTGTTCCGATGTTGTCATTTACAGATTAACTTCTCTGATTCCCTGTTGTATTTCTTTTGAGAGTGCATTTACTAGATTAGTATCTGGCTAGTATGATACTGCATCGTAGATTCAGTCTGTGACCTGAAGTTGTTTGTTCTGAGATTGAAGAACTCCCTTTAATAATTCTTGTAAGTTTCGTTTGGTTTTTATGTATTCCCTTAATTTCTGTTTATCTGGAAATGTCCTAATTTCACCATCATATTTGAACGAGAGTTTTGCAGGATATGTTATTCTTGGCTGGCAATTTTTTCTTTCAAAGTTTTATGTATGTCATCCCATTGCCTTCTGGCCTGCATGGTTTCTGCAGAATAATCTGAGCTTAGTCTTATTGTTTCTTCTCTGTATGTGACTTTTTGTTTTACACTAGCTGCTCTCAGGATTCTGCGTCTTTGGTTTTGGCGAGTGTGATTATGATATGCCTTGGTGATTTTCTTTTGGGGTCTATCCTGTATGGGGTTCATTGAGCTTCTTGAATGGCCAGCTTTTCACCTTTCATGATATTGGGGAAGTTTTTTTGTCAGTAGTTCTTCAATTATCCTCTCTGTGTTTTCTGTTTTCTCCCCCTGTTCTGGAACTCCGATGACTCGCAAATTTTTGCTTTTGATAGTATCCCACATAATTCTTGGGTTCTCTTCATTTTTCTTTGCTCTTTTTTTCTGAGTTTTCCTTGAACAGAGTTGTATCCAAGTGTTTGTCTTCAATTCCACTGATCCTGTCTTCCTCCGTTTCAAATCTGCTCCTCAGCCCTTTTATGACACTGTCCATTTCTGTAATCTTGTTGTTTATCTTTTGGGTTTCTAATTGTTGTTTTTGTATTATTTCTAGTTGTGAATTTATTTTAGCATTTTGTTCCTGCATTATTTTCCTGAATTCTTCCATTTTTTGTCTGTATTTTCCATGAATTTGTCTGCCTTTTCCATGAATTTATCTATTTTTTCCTCATTTTTGTCTGCTTTTTGCTTCAACTCTTGGATAGTTCTGAATATTAGAGATTTGAATTCCCTATCAGGTAGTTCTAGTGCCTTTACTTCCACTGGAAAGTCATCTGGTGTTTTATTTTGGATGTTTACTGGAACCATCCTGTCCTGTTTTTGTAAAGGTTTTGTTATTGTCTGCTGTCTTCGGGTATTCAGTAGTTATTTTTCTCATTTATTGATTGTAGATTTGTTTGTTTCATCCTTTTTTTAATTTGGCTATGTCTGAGTAGGCAGATTGTATGTTCTTTGTTGTTTGCTCGTCTGTGGGCATGATACTTTTTGCCTCCTTCTCGAATTTGCAGGGTCAGTTGCTCAGTTATGGTACAGCAGGGCAGGTCTAGCTGAAGAGGAGTTGCTATGATGGGTTGTTTGTGGCACTTAATACAGCCACCAGGGAGGGTCGGTAATCAGTGCAGGGCAGGTTCTGGTAGGTCGTGCCTGTGCTGCTTGGTGGTGTGATGTTAAGCGCATGGTGCAGGCAGGCAGTATAGAGGGGGGAGATTGTGATGTGTGGAGCTAAGATGGATATGGGAGAGAGGAGAGAGGAATAGGAGCCAAAAACATACAAACAAACAAAAAACAGTGCTAGGGGAGCTTGCCGTTAGAGTGGAGAGATGAGAGACTATGAAATGGAGAAGAACAAAAAGGGGACGAAGAAGAAAAAAAAAAGAATAAATAAAAATTAATTTAAAAAAAAAACCAACAAAGCTCCTAGGGATCCCACCGGTGTGGCTATGATGTCTGGGGAAGTTGTTCCCAGGTGTTGCAGTACAGCCTGGCTAGAAGGCATAGAGGTATTCAGTGCCAGGTATTCAGGGGACAGGAAGAGAAGGAAGGTTTATAGAGAAGAGAAACTGAATAATGAAGAAAGACAAAAAGGGAAAAAGAGGGAAAAGAAAACAAAAGGAATTTTAAAAAAAGAACAAGAAAAGCCCCCCAAAAAACAGAAAAAAAAAAAAAACCACGGAAAAAGAAATGCTCTCAGGGATCCCTCTGGGCGTCTGCGCAAGCTGAGGGGGTAGGTCCCAAGCCGCGTAGCACTGCCTGGCCAGAACAGGCTCCCAACTTGGGAAAAGGAAAAGAAAACAATTCAAAACAAACAAAAAAAAGCCCCGGGATCCCACCAGCGAGGCAGCCCAGAGAGGAAAGCAGTCCCGCACTCGAATGGAGCTCCACAGCCCCTTAGGAAGAAGCAAAGATGGCACACAGAGGCAGGCATTTGAGCGAAAGGAGGGGGAAGAGGTGAAAGGTTAAGGAAGAAATCAAAAGAAGTGTGAAAAAGCAACACCAGTAGCCAACAAATGGCACTCTGGGAGTCAGTCAGTGCGGGCAGGTGGAATCTAAGCAGCCGGTGCTTCCCAGCCAAGAGACTGTGGACACGGGAAGCAGAGGAGGCCAAGTGGGTGTGAAGAAGGGTGCGGTGTGGGGAAGCGTATATCGCCAGTTACTGGTTGTTCTGTCTCCTTCTGGAAGCTCCGTGATGCTGCTTTCTTGTACCCCCTATTTGCTGGTCTCTGATAGGAGTCCAAGATGGCGGATCTGCACTGTGTGAGCTGATAGGGGGCCTCTGCATGAATCTCTCCTCGCTCTCCATTCTCTGTCAGTTTTCTCACTCCATTTGGTGCTTGGCTGAGTTCTTTATATCTTCGTTTGATGTTCTAGGGTCTCAGGATTGCTGTTTTCTCTGTTTCGCTTAGTTTTTTGGATCTTTGTTGTGGAGGGACGGCGTGGTGCTTCTGCCTAGAGCACCATGTTGCTGGAAGTCCTCCACTCTCTGTCTCTTTATTGGCGCATTTAGGCCAGTTACAGTCAGCGTAATTATTAATAGTTTTGAGTTTAGTGCTGTCATTTTGATGTCATTTTTTTTGTGTTGTTCAGTTTGTTCCACTTAATTTTTTGTGCTGAATCGTTTCTCTGTATGTGTTTTCTTTTCATCTTTTTCATTGTTGTTGATTTTGTATTTGCTGAGTCTTTATATTTTTCCAGTTTTTTATTTTGACTTGTAGGATTGTTAGTTTCCTTTGTGGTTACATTAATGTTTACCCCTATTTTTCTAAGTCTATACCAGTCTTTTATTTATTTATTTATATCTTCTTGACTTCCTCTATGTCTACCTTTTAAGTCCCTCTTTTTTGTTTTAATATTGTCATCTCTTACATACTGACCTCTGTTTCCCTGTTTTCAGTGTTTTAGTTTTTATTTGTTTTTGTGATTTCCTTATCTGTGTTGATATCTGGTTGCTCTGATCTGTGTTCTAGTCTTGGATTGTTATCTGATGTTATTGATTTTCTAACCGGAGGACTCCCTTTAGTATTTCTTGTAATTTTGGTTTAGTTTTTGAAAATTCCCATAACTTCTGTTTATCTGGAAATGCCATAATTTCGCCATCATATTTGAGAGACAGTTTTACTGGGTATATAATTCTTGTCTGGCAATTTTTTTCCTTTAAGGCTTTATATATTTCATCCCAATGCCTTCTTGCCTGTATGGTTCTGCTGAGTAGTCCGAACTTAGCCTTATTGACTCTCCTTTGTAGAAGAGTTTTCATTTATCCCTAGCTGCTCTTAAAATTCTGTCTTTACCTTTCTTTTTGGCAAGTTTGATTGTAATATGTCTTGGTGACTTTCTCTTGGGATCTACCTTATGTGGGGTTCGATGAGCATCTTGGATAGATATCTTCTCAACTTTCATGATATCAGGGAAGTTTTCTGCCAACAAATCTTCAACAATTCTCTGTGTATTTTCTGTTACACGTGCCTGTTCTGGTACTCCACTCACTCATAGGTTACTCTTCTTGATAGGGTTCCACATAATTCTTAGGGTTTCTTCATTTTTTAAAATTCTTTTATCTGATTTTTCCTCAAATAAGTTGATATCAAGTGCTTCATCTTCAGTCTCACTAATTCTGAATTCCACTGCCTCAATTCTGTTCCTATGACTTTCTATTGAGTTGTCTAATTCTGAAATTTTATTGTTAATCTTCTGAATTTCTGATTACTGTCTCTCTGTGGATTCTTGCAGCCTGTTAAATTTGTCATTATGCTCTTCTCTAATCTTAAGTTCCTCTCTTGCTTTGTGTGTGTTCCCTTGCTTGTTCTGTGTTTTGAATGATCTCCTTCCTGATCTCTTAAAGAGTTCTGTATATTAATCTTTTGTATCCTACCTCTGGTAATTCCAAGAAATTATCTTCCTCTGGAAAATTTCTTGATTCTTGTTTTGGGAGCTTGCTGAAGCCATCATGGTCTGCCTCTTTATGTGATTTGATATTGCCTTTTCTTTCCGAGACATCAATAAGTTATTATATTTATTTATTTTATGTTTACTTACTGTGTCTTAGCTTTTTGTTTTGATATGCCCAAATAGGCTGCTCCTGTGAACTAGTTTGATTATTGGTGCCTTTGAAGCTCTAACGTCCTGTCACCAGGTGGTTATATCTGTTACTAGGTATGTGAGCCCAGGAGTCCATTTACTTTTCTTGTATGGATTCAGCTCAGGTGTCCAGGTAGTCGGTCACCAAGTGTGATGTGATGTGTGGAGCTAAATGGGTGTGGGAAAGAAAAGAAAGAAGAGAGAGAAACAGAAGCCCCCTCCTCCCACAATGGTGCTAAGGGACCCTCCTGGTGGAGTGGTGCAGACCTGGGAAGCCACGTGCTGGTGGCTTTCTAACAGGGCAGTGTGGCACAGACCATCAAGAAGGGGAAGACACAGCACACGTGGCTAGATGGGTACAAGAAAGGAAAGGAAGAAAGGGAGAGAGATAAGAAACTGAAGAAAGAAAAAAAAGGCACACGTGGCCATGTGGTTGGGAGAAAGGGAAGGAAGGATGGTAGAGAGAAACAAGAAACTAAGAAAGAAAAAAATGCCCTGAGGGAGCCCACTGGCATGGCAGTACACAGGGAAGCTGTTTGGCGGCAGTTCCCCAGCTGAGCTGTGTGGCATAGCCTGTAAAAAAGTGGCAGAGACGGCTCCCATGGCCAGGTGGTCAGGAGAAAGGAAAGGAAGGAAGGTAGAGAGAGACAAGAAACTGAGGGGGAAAAAATGCCCCGAGGTGCCTCAGGGTGTCTGAAAGGCCCCCCTTCGACTTTGACACCTGCTCTGTGTCTTGTCATTTCAAAGCTCCATTCTTGAAAGCCAGCTAGTCCAGTAAACATTCGGCACTGTCATAGTTAGGGGCATTAGTTTGTATATTTGCAATGGAACTAGGGGCCTTCTGGAGGCAATGATTTTGTTTTGTTTTTTAACTTGGTGTTTCCCAAGAATGGTACAAAAGATAATTTTGGGTGATGCATTGAATAACTTTCTAAAAAATGAACTGTCCAGTGACCAATCCACATTTCCGTTTCCTATTTGACCACATTTCCTGGTCTCAATTTCTTCCCTGAATTATGGCTTTTGGCATCTCCCTATAGAAGGCAGTATAGCATAATAAATAAATTGGAGGCTCTGCATCAGAAACTGGATTTTAAATCCTGATTCCATCACTAACTCACTGTATGAGCAGGCAAGTTCCTTAACGTCTTTCAGCCTCAGTTTCCTCATCTGTGAAGCGGGAAAAATAATGACTTCGACCTCGTAGGGATGTTTTGAAGATTAAATCACACATAAGGCAGTAGCATGGTGCCTCATACATAGTCAGCACGCAAATTATGTTAGCTATTACAACAATAAGAACAACAATAATTGTTATTCTTCTTGGGATTTTGGTACCTCATTTAGTGCTCGTTGCTGATGCTGTGTGATTGACTTGCTATATTAGCTTCTTGGATTACAAACTGAGCATAATTTTGTTGTAAAGACCCCTGTAGCTGGTCCTGTACTTCCACCTTCCATGTTGAGTTGTGGTTGGGCTTGATAATAGACAAATTTTCCTGAGCAGAGGGAAGGGGGGCATTGGGAAAAGGTGAAGGCAGAGGCTGCAACTTGGAGTGGTAAATCTGCAGGGCACCCCTAGCACTGATCAGCACTTTGGTGCTCTCTCTGCTGTACAATCAAGCTTTAGTCCTGAGACCAGCCTCTTGAGTTAGCTCTAACTGTAGAATCAACTACAGGCTAGAATAAAAAGAGTAGATAAGTGGGAGAATAGAATGCATAATCACAAAAGCATACAAATAGACACGTACTGAGAACTTATGGAATACCAAGTGCTGAGCTAGGAGGAGGAGCTAAAAAGACAAATACAGCCTGATCTTTGGCAGAAGCGGCAGATTCGTGAGCAGACAAATGTGATCAAGAGTCCTAGAGACTTGCCTGAAGTCTGTCGTTGGCATAGCCAGGGGTGGGAAGAGGGAAGCACAGGACAGATCTGCTTGGCAGTTCAGGGAGGTTTGTAAAAGGAAAGGCTTCACAGAGAGTGGTGACCCTGCGTCCTGAAAGAAAAGCCGGTGTCCTCCTGGCAGTTAAGGAAGAAACGATAGAGGGATTCAGGGGAGCAAAAACACAGGGACCTTGCAGCCCGGCGTAGCCAGAAACACTGCTGCGATAATTTAGATCTAGGTCTCCTGAAGCCGAAGCCCTGGTGGCGCACTGGTTAAGAGCTTGGCTGCTTACCGTAAGGTCGGCAATTCGAATCCACCAGACCCTCCTTGGAAACCCTATGGGGCAGTTCTGCTCTGTCCTGTAGGGTTACTCTGAATTGAAATTTACTTGATTGGCAATGGGTTTGGTTTGGTTTGGTTTTGGTTTTCCTGAGGCAAGATGCTGGTCTTTTGGTTTGGTTTTGTTTGCTTGTTACATCACACTGCTTTTAGGCATAAAAGAATATTCTTGCTGTGCATCTTAAGGGCATATTTGTTGTTTAAAATTAATTGTAAGGTATATTGTTGTTGTTAGGTGCCCTTGAGTTGATTCCTACTCATAGTGACTCCATGTGGCTTAGTCCATTGCACCACTTGTAAGCTAAAAAACCAAACCCATTGCCATCAAGTCGATTCTGACTCATAACAACCACACAGGACAGGGTAGAACTGCCCTGTAGGGTTTCCAAGGAGCACCTGGTGGATTTGAACTGCTGACCTTTTAGTTAGCAGCCATAGCTCTTAACCACTACACCACCAGGGTTTCCAGTTGTAAGATATGAGGTACATAATACAGAAAATTTTAGTACAGAAGCAAATACGTTCCCAAAGATTGACTTTTTTTGTTTCTGTTCTAGAAACTAGTTTTATTTATTAGCTTTTTTTTAATTGTTGTAAAAATATACATAACACAATGTCTGCCAACTCAACATTTTTCAGGGGTACAATTTAGTGATATTAATTACATTAATCATGTTGTGCAATCATCACTCATAATCGTTGCCAAATTTCCCATCACCATCAACAGCAACTCACTGCTTCCTAAACAGTGACACCCCCCTCCCCTCCAAAGGTTGACTTTTGCAGTGTTTTTGATAGTTGCTGTCCTGTATTTTAAGAGAAGCGATTTTAAGTGGGACTGAAATAATAACTTGATGTTATAGAGCTGAGTGTGTAATAAGCATTTACCAGCTTTGGGTGGTGTGTTACTTCATAAATCATCATCAACAACAAAATAAATAAAATTTAGGAAAAGAAAACCCCACAAACTCCTTATTATGTATTTACTCATTCAAAATACTTGGTACCAGAACTGTGTGAAGCGACCAGAGATCCAATGACAACAAGATACAGTCTCCTTAGTGAAAGAGGCCCACCTCTTGCCTTCCAAGTGTTTGTGGTCTAGAACATTTCACCATTAGTGCCACCATTTTTGGGGAACAAAGACAGTGGTTTGCCTCTTTGGAGAACAGTCTCAACTGGGCATGTTAGAATGGCCACTTAATCTGGGCTGGGGGTGGGGGCACAGAAAGACCAGCCTGGGGCTCAAAATTCCATGGATAATTCCTGAAACTCATTCACAGAGACAACTGGGGGTAGAAAAACCAAAACCAAAACCCTTTGCCATGGAGTCGATTCCAAACAGGACTACATTAATCTTTTCAAAAGGCATCCAAACTACAAGTTTAGACTTTTTGAATGAATAAACGCATTAGTCTGTAAGTTTTTTAATTGGTGACTTCAGGTCTGTTGTGTGCACTCAAGTTGATTCTGAGACTTAAACCATTGTGCCACCAGGTCCATTTCTTAACCCTTGTACCATAATAGTCGATTTCTCTTAAAATAGATGGTAGGCACCAAATGTTTTAAAAGAACATTATTCTAGGAGATGAATGTTCCCTTTAATCTCATGACATCATCAATTTCCCCTGGAATCATAACTGCCTGGATTAAAAAAAGGAGATTCTGCTTTTAGAAGATGCAGGAAGGGCATTCATTGCTGTCAAGTCGATACCGACTCAAAGCAACACTACAGGACAGAGTAGAACTGCCCCATAGGGTTTCCAAGGGTGTAAATCTTTACGGAACCTGACTGCCACATCTTTCTCCCACAGAGCAGCTTGTGGGCTAGGACCACCGACCTTTCTGCAGCCCAGCACTTTAGCACCACTCCACCAGGGCTCCTTCCAGAATTCCAAACCAGAGCCTAATCCCATAGCTTAAGGCATGAATTGCTGTCAAAATTCAAATCTCCTTTGGGATGGAGGACATTCAGCTATTGGGATTATTATCATTATCAGTTTCTTACATTGTGACATGTGATTATCATTATCTTACACCTGAGTGGGAATAAGTGCTCTGGGCAAAAAGTGTTGGAAGAAGGGGAAAAGAAGCCTAGAAGGCTCTGGGCCTCTGGAGAAGAAAAAGGGGTGTGGGGTGTAGAAGGCTCTCTGACAATAAGGTAAAAGGGGGCCAGCAATGCAAGCAGAAGACACTGAGGCTGAACTCAGATGGTGTCAGTTTTGCTAAGGTTGAAATTACCACTCCTTTTCTTTCCTGTCCCATCAGGATTGCAAAGGACCGGTAGATATTCAGCACTTGGACACACACCTCCCTCCCCCAAACCAAAACCCCAACCCATTACTGTCAAGTTGATTCCGACTCACAGCGACCCTATAAAGGGCAGAGTAGAACTGCCCCATAGGGTTTCCAAGGCTGTAAATCTTTACGGAAGCTGGATGCCACATCCTTCTCCCTTGGAGCGGCTGGTGGGTTCGAAACGCCGACCTTTCAGTTGGCAGCTGAGCGCTTTAACCACTGTGATACCAGAGGCCCGTCTGTCCCTCCCAAGTGCCTGTAAATCCTTGAGTTAGAAAAAGTAACTTTAGCACGCCCTCAGGTGGCCAAACGGAATACTGCGGCAGTGGCTTTTGATGGAAGTTGGCTCCCGTGGAAAAGCATCCAGGAATAGGCACTGGCGCTTGGCAAGTTGCTAGGCACCAGGCAGGGCAACTTGTGCAGAGATGGCGCTCTGCCCTGTAGGGCACCGATTCTCTGATTGGCATAGGAGCTATGGAATAATCTTGCCAGGCTTATTTTGGACTCTCTGCATGCCTCCTCCTCACTGCTGTGTGGCATAGGTCTATTTTTGAAATTAAATGAACTTGAATTATTTATTTTTTAAAAAATCATTGTAGTTAAATGAAATTTACATTTTAAGTTAGTCTCCCATCAAGTTAGTCTCCCATACAAAATTTTTTACATACACTGTTATGTGACCCTAATTGTTCATCCCATTCTGTGACAGCACACTCCTCCTTCCCCCCCTGATTCCCCATGTCCATTCACCCAGATCCTAACCCTCTCTGCCTTCCCATCTCACCTCTGGACAGAAGCTTCCCCTTTAGTTTCTTGTATCTACTTGACTAAGAGGCACACTCTTCACGAGTATCACTTTATGTGCCACAGTCCAGTCCAATCCCTGTCTGAAGAGTTGGCCTTGGAAATTGTTTTAGTTCTAGGCTGATAGAGAGTCCAGGGGCCATGCTTTCCACGGTACCTCCAGTCTCAGTCAGACCATTAAGTCTGGTCTTCTTACTAGAATTTGAGTTCTGCACCCCACCTTTCTGCTGCTCCATCAGGGACTCTCTGTTGTGTTTCCTGTCAAGGTGATCATTGGTGGTAGCCAGGCACCGTCTAGTTCTTCTGGTCTCAGGCTGATGAAGTCTCTGGTTTATGTGGCCCTCTCTGTCTCTTGGGCTACTGCTTTCCTTGTGTCTTTGGTATTCTTTGTTCTCCTTTACTCCAGGTGGTTGGGACCAATCGATGCATCATAGATGGCCGCTTGCAAGCTTTTAAGACCCCAGATGCCACTCACCAAAGTAGGACGAGGAACATTTTCTTAATAAGCTTTGTTATGCCAGTTGACCTAGATGTCCCCTGAATGCATGGTCCCCAGACCCCTACCCCTGCTACTTTGTCTCTCAAAGTATTTGGTTATATTCAGGAAACTTCTTAGCTTTGGTTTAGCTTTAAAAGATTCAAACGCAGTGGTAATTTTATATTACAAATTGTTGTTATTATATGCTGCTTAAAACTATTTCAGGTAAAATTCCTATATGACTTAAATTCCTATAGGACTTAAATTGTCAGTGTATTTAAGAGCTGTAAATCGGATGTATTCATGGCAAATTACTTTTCACCAGTTAAAAATTCAAAATCTAAAGGTAGTTTAATTTTTTCATGTCTCCATTTCCAGTGTGAAATTAGGACTTCTTATAATCTCTTAATTTCTATTTGATATGCACTTTCCCCATAATAATGGATACTCTTATCCAGTGAGTCATAACTTTTCCAATTTCTTTACTTTTCTTTTTCATTTATTTTCACATTGAGAAAATACATTCCTATCTCTTGCCAACGTTTTACATTTGTCAAATATACTTTCAAAGTTGCTTTCTCTTATTTGTTGTAATTTACAACTCTTAATTGGAAATGAGATAAGAAAAAAAGTAGATTCTGAAAATGCTATCGGTGAGTTTGCCATGGAATTGATTCTGATTCACAGCGACCCCATGCGTGTCAGGGTAGAATTGCACTCCATAAGGTTTTCAGTGGCTGTGACCTTTTGGAAGCAGATCGTCAGACCGTTCTTCTGAGGCACCTCTGGGTGAGTTTGAACTGCCAAGCTTTTGGTTAGTTAAGCCAAGTGCTTAACCGTTTGTACCACTCAGAGACTCCTCTATTAAAGCCAGGAAAGTAAAATTATAATAAATTTTGTTTGGGGTATAAATAAAATGTTTAAACTTAAAATAACGTTGCTGTGATCTCACTTATATGAAATAAGCAAATATATCAAAACCAAAATTTATTAGTGGTTACCAAGGGTAGGAGGAAGGGAGAAGGGGGGGGCATTGAGTTCATGTTAATGGTGATAGAATGCTTTGGAAAAGGATAGCAAGAATGGGTGCACAACCTAAAGCATGTGATCAATGTTACTGAATTGTACGAGTAGAAATTGTTGAGAGTGTGTTTTGTTATGTATATTTTCATCACGGTAAAATAAAAAAGTAATGTTGTGAGTTTTAAAGTGTTAAAAAGCAAAGATGTTGCTTTAAGGACTAAGGTGCGCCTGACCCAAGCCATGGTGTTTTCAGTCGCCTCATATGCACGCAAAAGCTGGACTATGAATAAGGAAGACTGAAGAAGAATTGATGCCTTTGAATTAGGATGTTGGCAAAGAATGTTGAATATACCACGGACTGCCAGAAGAACAAACAAATCTGTCTTGGAAGAAGTACAGCCAGAGTGCTCCTTAGAAGGAGGATGGGGAAACTTTGTCTCACATACTTCGGACATGTTATCAGGCGGGACCAGTCCCTGTAGAAGGACATCACGCTTGGTAAAGTAAAGGGTCAGTGAAAAAGAAGAAGACCCTCAATGAGATGGACTGACACAGTGGATGTAACAATGGGCTCAAACATCACAACGATTGTGAGGATGGCGTAGGACCGGGTAGTGTTTAGTTCTGTTGTACATAGAGTGGCTATTAGTTGGAAATGACAACAACAACTTTTTAATTTTTGAATTTTTTCAACTAATTTAATGTTCTGGAAAAAATTAACCATTAAAAATATACATTAAAACGTGTATAGGGGAGTACATTTTTCTTTTTAGCTCGGGCTCCAATATGGCATGGCATGGCACTGTCCTCAATTTCTAGCTACCTGGAGTTGTGAGACAACTCATCTAGCTAAGGGATGTACGTTTGTTATTACTAAGACTTAACATCTGAAAAATGGCAAGTGGCAGAAATGAAGCTGGAGAGGTAGGCAGGCTCCAGATCATGTAACTTCTTGTAAAATATGTTCACCCTTCTTATCAAAAGTATGTAGGTCATAGGCAAAGTTAGTTTGGCAGATGTGGTACCTATCTTCTGGCAGTTTATCTGAGATTTGTCATCTGGGAAATTTTGCCTTGTAATACATTCCTTTCCCCTTGTCTGGAATGGTGATTAAGACTGATCTGGATTAATAGTGCTCTTTTCTGTTTCTCTTTGACCATAAGATATATGAGAATCAATAGTGCAGTTTAAGGAATATTTATTTTGTACCTGCTAAGAACCAGGTGGAGCCCTGGTGGTGCAGTGGTTAAGAGCTCAGCTGCTAACCAAAAGGTCAGCAGTTCGAATCCACCAGCCACTCCTTGGAAACCCTATGTGGCAGTTCTACTCTGTCTTATAGGGTGGCTCTATGTCGGAATCAGTTCGAGGGTAGTGGGTTGGGTTTTTTTAAGAACCAGGTGCTTTCCCAATAATAATAATAATAATAATAATAAACCAAACCTATTGTCATCGAGTCAATTCTGACTCATAGCAATCCTATATGCTACTTTAAATCAACACAAATTTACTTTGAAGTCTCATATTTTGTCTTCAAGGAAATCATGAGATTTTTGCATTTCACTCTGTATATATTTTTATTATTATTATAATGATATACACACAACAAAACATATAACATTTCATCAATTTTCTACATGTACACTCCAGTGACTTCGATTGCATTCTCCATATTTGTTTTGATACACAATGTTACCCTTTCCCTTCTCCCTCTTTGAGTAAAATGGATGCTCCAGGGAGATCCACTCACATCTTGTGGCTTCTTGCACCCCAAGTTCACTTCCTCCAGTTCCAGAAGCACTTTCCTTCCTTCATAAAAGCTTCTCTATTACACAGATGAGCCACTTAGAGTGCGGAGCTGTCCTGTAACTGAATTAATGTCATAGACCTACTACATGCAGAGTCAAGATTTGAACTCAGCTCTTCCAAGGATTGTTTCCACTATACCACAGTCATTTAGATTCTGGGGGCGTCTATAGAAAGCACAAGATACAACCTCAGATTTCCATGAGTTTACAGCATAACTGAAGAGATGAATCATCATATATGAAAAGATAAGTACCAGTACAGTTTCGTTTATCATTCAGTGCAAGGTAATAGTCTAGACATGAGTAATATTGGTCTCAGAGATCTGTTTTAATTGTCGTGGAAAACATGGCTATTGTTGGATCAAGTATTTTATGAATTGTCAAAAGCAGCCCTTCACTTCAGGCAGTTGGTTTTAAATGACCTATGTGCTTGAACCCTTCCCCAAGCCTAACACAGTACAGTATCACTGCTATTACAAATTACATTTCTTACTCCTTCCTCTCCTCCCAGTGCCAGGGCATACCTAGCACTGTATGGTTTCCTGATAGTTCCTTTGTTACCCAGAAAGACACCAGGTGAATGTAAGAACGTGCTCAAGAGTTCCATCTTGGCAGTTGCCACTCAGTGATGCCACTGAGCTAGGAGGAAGATGCATTTACCTGGCTGCCTTTGCATGCCAAAGGTAGCTGCCACCCCAGCAGGCTATTTGAGGGCCTCTTCAGAGCACTGCAGAAAGGTGGTAGTAAGTGGCTAAGGGTTTGGAGGAGACGAGTGGCCATTTCTAGTCTCTCACAGTTTGGTTATGTCAGGTATGTGCCTTTGCTAAGCCTGTGTGTCCCCTTTCTGCCCGGCTGGGATGTTCAAGAGGCATTTAGCTTTGACCTGCAAGGGCTTGCCATTTCTGGATTTACATAGATTTAAATAGAGTTTAACAGAGGCAGTTGCATTTCTTCACATTCTAGAGCTATATTTTTCTCTTGCGGGTTAAAAAAAAATGCACGCGAAGAAGTCCCAACTTCATTATGCTTCTGTTACAGCAGGGAGTATATAGGAAGAGCCCAGCTGTTCACAGCTCGTGCCAGAGTTTTTTTATCCTAATGTAATTGAGATTACGTTTTTGAATCGGATACTAGTATTCAGTAGAGCCAACTTTGGAGTTTTCAGGTTTCCAGGCCAAGCAATGGGTTCCTAAATCTATTTTGGGCTATTCTTCCCCTTGTACCTTTTCCTCTTCACCCTCAGAGCTCTTTGCTCCTGTCCTGGAACTAGGCCTATGGCTGTGTAAGCCTCTTTCCGTGCATACACAGTTCTAACTATCCTTTTTGAAGGGGAATAAAAATTCCCCACAATTTTGTTCCTTAACTCTTGCGTTTGCTACTTAAAACTCCTTTCTATTAAAGATGCTTCCACACATTCAAACAATACTAAATATAACTCTCATTTCGTGACTGTGGGGCCAGGCATGTGCTAACGGCTTCATGTGCCTTGTATCTGTTGAGCCTTCCAACAACTCTCTGAAGAAAGCACTGTTATTGCTCCTGTTCTACAGATGAGGTATCGGAGGCTTAGAGAGGTGAACTTCTCAAGGTCACACAGTGGTGGAATTGGGCTTCAAGTCCAGGTCATTTGGTTCCAGAACCAAAAATCTTAACCCTTCTGCTGTACTGAACTGACCACCTGAAACTGCCTGACGAGTTCCAGGTTCTGCTGGGGATGCCAAGGGCATAGTAGACATAGTTTTTGCCCCCATAGAGCCTGAGTTGGAGTTGGAGAAGGCACTAAACATAGTGTGAAGATCAAGTACCTCACTTTTTGCCAACCATATGGAGTTCTTCTGAGGGCAGTGGCATCACTAGGGTTGGCATCACCCAGTGCGGTAACTCATGATGTCATCCCCCCCATGCTAATTACCACAATATTGTAGCTAAAACACCAGAAAATTTGACAAAATCAGCAACTATAAAAACACTAGCAGCAACAAAAACAACAGTGTGTGCTTGTAGCCTATGCAGGCGAAACCTCGTGATTCGAAGCATCATTGTAATTGGGTAATAATGACAGCTCTAACTGGAGTGCATTAGAATGTTCAAAAAGTAAATTAGCATAGAGTTTTAGCCTTGTAGGTATACCGATACACGTAAGGTGGACTTACAAAAACTTTTTGTTGTTATAACTAACTACAGGATATTTTTATAAAAAAATAAATTTATGCTGAAATACTGTACAAAAATTTTGTAGACAGTCTTTTGGTATCACCCCCTCTGACAGTGTCACCTGAGGGGGTCTGCAACCCCTGCACCACCCTAGTGACACCACTGTCTGAGGGTCAAATGAAATGACATGTGAAAGCACTTGGTTTAAGGTTGAGTGATATATGATGTTAGTTATTGGTATTATTCCAGCAACAACCCAGTCCTGAGCCAGTTACCTGCCTGCTGGCTGGGCAGGTATAGGAGGGCGGCACAGTGCAAACTGTTAAAACCACAGACTCATAGAATCTCTTGCTTAGGGTGGGCTTTTTCCTGCCACATCCTGATTAGCCTAGCTTTCATGCTTCCAGTTTGACTGTAAAGATAACAACAACAACAACAAACATAATTTTTACTATGTACCAGCCACTGTTCTAAATGCTTTACAAATATTAACTCACTGAATTTTATTTGAAGGCTTGATTGTGTGTGAGCATCACAATCCTAGATTCCTCGCTCAGGATCCCGTTCCCTGTCAGTAACTCAGTCCTGTTGATTCTACTTCCTAAATATCTTTTGTATCCGTCACCCTCTTCTCCATCTACAGTGCCTTCACCACTGTTGTAGTTCAGGTTTACATTATCTGTCACCTGGAGAATGGTAGCAGCAGCTTTCCTGGACTTTGCTAGCACTGCACCCAACCCCTCCATGTGCCCAAGACAAGAGAAGGCTTCTTTTCGTTGTTGCTGTTCCTGCTGTTTTGGTTCTTAGTCTGTTATTCTGTTGCATTTAGTAGAGTCATTTTTCATTCTTTTAAACCTCTAGTCCAATTAAATCTTTAAGGCTTGGCTCTCTGCTGTTGCGGATCATATGGAAGGTATTTATTAATGACTAGGAAGGAAGAATGTAGGTTGGAACTCCCAGTGCATCATGAATGATTTTCCCCGTGGTTACTCAGCAGTGATTTCTCCATTCTCTGTGCCTCTTCAAAGTCCTTTCCCCCAAATCAGGCTCAGGGCTGCATCAAAGTACCCACTGGTGGGGTATGGGGCAGCTGCAGTTTCTGTGCTCTGCAAAGGAGAGACAGGGCATGAGGAAATGATGCCTGCTTTGGATGAGGCCCAGATTTTCCTCAAGAAGAACCCAGTGAGCATCCTGGAACACTAACCTCAATGATGCTGTCAGCTCCCCCACCACCCCCAATCACAGTTATTTGGAGATAATGGCTCAGTCTAGATCTGGTTCCCCAAACCATCCAAATAAGGAGGGGAAAACTGTCCCCAACACCCACAGAGCAATTTTGCTGAGGAGATTCATTTTTACGTTGATTTGGAACATAAATACTGTAAATATCCTCCACACTGTTAGCTTTTTTTTTTTTTAGGGCTGTAGTTAATGGGGTAACTTTCTGGCTTGCCACTTTATCAAGTTGATAGAACTGTTTAATAAAACCCACGGAGATTGGACAATTTAGTCTAATGGTCAGTTGCAATCCTTGATGTAAGTAATTTCCAGCAATACTATATGCATCAAATGTTCAGCCCGCCAGTGGTTATCAATATCCATTATGCTTTTGGTTGGCTTGAACCATTAATAACCTGTCAGATTAAGCAATTAGGCTGTCTCTATTTGCCAGGGGAAATTGTTTTCCCCTAACTGATGATATTGGTTTTGTGGTTGTGCAGATAAGTACTTGGTAAAAATGTTTGGCACATTCCTAGCTGGGAAGTGAGTCTTTTTGATAGATAAGGAGCAAGAACTGGAACTCAAGGGACTGAGAGGAACCTGCAGACAATCTCTGAGAAAAATCGTCTCCGCCATTGCAGTGTGCTTTGTAAGAGTAGTTTAATTATCACTGGTGCTTTCTAGCGAGGGACTTCATTTGGTGGGTCACCCAGGTGGGACTACATGTCTCCATGGAGTCCCAGCTAAGCCAGAGCATTCAAGTTTCAATTTGATATGTGAATGATAGAAAGCACGTCAGGGGCACTCTTGGGGCTTTGGCATTTTGCACGCTTTTCAAAAGCAAGATGGAGAGAAGGCTTAGGGGAAAAGGGAAAAATTGAATGGAAACCTATGAGCCCTCTTCTGTCGGGTTTGTTTCTGGTCTCCTGATTTTTTTGGTTTTGTGATTATCCATTTACAGTTTTCATTTAACAGTACAGGAGAAGTGTTACTTCCTACTTACATGTGTTCGCATATCCTAGTCACCTCACCTGCTGTGCCCTCCTTTCCCCCTTTACCAATTTACATACAACCATCGATAGGGATGCTATGAGTTAGAACTGACTCGACAGCACCTAATAACAACAGCAACATCAAATTGAAGACCTGGCTGGAAATTCACTGTCAGAGAGACCTTCCAGAGTAACTCCACCCATTCTGATCATGCATTTACTCAGTCTTCTGATTCTTATGTTATCAGTTCATATTTATTGATTCCTTGCTTTTATTCTGTTTTTAAAATTTGCATTTTACACATTTTATAGGAGCCCTGGTGATGCAGTGGTTAAGTGCTTGGTTGCGAACTGAAAGTTCGGCAGTTTGAACCCACCAGCTGCTCCTCCGGAGAAAGATGTGGCCGTCTGCTTCCGTAAAGATTACAGCCTTGGAAACCCTATGGGGAAGCTCTACTGTGTCCTATAGGGTCCCTATGAGTTGGAATTGACTTGACGGCAGTGAGTTTGGTTTTTTTTTTTTTAATATACATTTTATATCTTTAATTTTTCCCTAATTTCAAAAGCAATATCAGTGCAACGTGGAAAAAAGAAAACACATTGAAGCACAAAGGAGAAAGCCAGATACCACCTGTAATCCTACTACCCAAAGATAACCCTTGTTAATATTTTGGTGTATGTTATTCATTCACTCAGCAAGGATTTATTGGCCCTCTTGGAAGCTTTGGAGATATAAGATATAAGCAAAACAGTCACTGTCCTTATCTCCATGGAGCTCAGAGTCTAATAAAGGTGACAGGTGTTTTTTCAATCATCACAAAATTAAATATGCAGTTACAAATTGTATTAAGTGCTATGATGAAAAGGCACACTGAGCCGTGAGAGTGTATGAGAGGGGGACTGGTTTGAGAAAGTGGCGTCTGAGTTGAAATCTGAGAGATGACTAGGAAGTAGCTTGGCCAAGGAAGTGTGAGTGATAGGGGAGTTGTGGAGGGCAGGGAGGGGTGAGGTGGGTGTGACGAGATCCTTTCAGGCAGAGGGGACAGTATATGGAAAAGCAAATGTCCAGTGATGGAAGGGAGTGTGAGATGTTCTAGGACAGGGTTGGGGCAACCCCGGCCTGCGGACCCACTTCCTGTTTTTGTAAATAAAGTTTTCTCAAAACACAGCCACGGTCATTCCTTATTGTTTATGGCTGCTTTTGCTCTCCAATGGCAGGGTCGAGTAGTTGCAACGGAAACTGCATGGCTCGCCTATAAAGCCTAAAATATTTACTATCTGCTCCTTTTCAGAAAAAGTTTGCTGACCCCCTGTTGTTAGGTGCCATCAAGTTGACTCCAACTCATGTTGTTGTTATTGTTAAGTATCATCTAATTGATTCCAACTCATAGCGACCCTACAGGACAGAGTAGAACTGTCCCATAGGGTTTTCTTGGCTGTAATCTTTATGAAGGCAGACCGCCAGGCCATTCTTCTGCAGCACCACTGGGTGGGCTTGAACTGCCAACCTTTTGGTTAGCGGCTGAACACTTAACCATTGTGCCACCAGCACTCATTACAACTCATAGTGACCGTATCTATAATGTAACAAGTCATTGCCCGGTCCTGCATCATCCTCATAATCATTGCTATGTTTGAGCCAATTGTTACAGCCACTGTGTCGGCCCATCTCATTGAGGGTCTCCCTCTTTTTCGGATGACCTTCTACCAAGCATGATGCCTTTCTCCAGGGACTGGTCCCTCCTGATGACATATCCAAAGTAAGCAAGACAAAGTCTCACCATCCTCGCTTCTAAGGAGCATTCTGGCTGTGACAGAAAAGGGGAAACATGGGGAGCGATGAGGCTGAATCTGAAACAGAGACCAGACACTCCATGCACGCTAAGGGTTTTAGACTTTATTCTAAAAACAGTGGGAAATGAACGGTTTTAGGCAGATGCTTGGAAGGAGCTGTCCTTTCAGGACATACTGTTTTTCAACCTTTTTTTTTTTTTTTTCCAGTTTGGCAGTTTGTCTTGTATGCTTTCCCATTCTTCAGCTGCGTAATCTTTAATGGTGTGTCTAGTCTTCCATCACAAGGATGTACTGTAACTTAAAAAGTTACCCATCTTTTGAAATCATCTGTACACAGCAGTGGCCATCCTTGTGTGTATTTTGATTATTTCCTTAGGATGATTTTTTTAGAAGTGGAATTTTTGAGTCCACAGGTATATACATTTTAAAGTCTTTTGCTTCTCTTGTATTTCTAGTCCTTCAGAAGTAATGTTTACTCTCACCAGGAAGGTATGAGAGTACCTGATTTCCACACTCTCATCAAACATTAAAATATGTTTGCCAATTTGATATAAGAAAAATTGTATTTTATCATTGCTTTAATTTGCACTTCTGTGATTACTGGAGAAGGAAACATTTTTTTCCCCTATATGTGTTTCTTCTTTTGTGAAATGCTTATTCATATTCTCTGCTTATTTTTCTATTGGGTTATTTATCTTTTATACTTTATTTTTTATAAGCTCATTATATATTGAAGATATTAGCTCTTTGCCATCCATATTGCAAATATTTATTCCAAACTTGTCTTTTACCTTTAAATTTTATGGTATTTTTGACAGAATTTATAAGTATTTATTTAGTTAATAAATTAAACTTTCCTTTGGATTTTTTGCCCTTGAGGTTATGCTTGGAAAGACTTTCTCCACACTAAGATTATATAACATGCGCACATATTTTCAACTACTTTTTTTCTTTATATTTTAATCTTTATTCCATCTGGTATTTATTTTGGTAGTAGTATGAGATAGGGATTTAACAGATTTTTTAAAGAAGGGAAATCTCTTTTTAGGGCAGAGGAATAAATACTTCTTGGAAAAATTGGAGCTCTTTGATCAGAAACTCCAAAGACTATATCTGAAAGAATTGGTTCTTTGAGGGAGATGCAGGCATTTGAGACATTCCAAAATTGAACATGTTTACTTATTCTAGAATGTAGTTATTATGTATGTTTTTTTAAAAAAAATAAATCCCTTGCCCCACCATTAATATCCTCAAATCACTTCTACTTTCAAACACCTACTTCCCCATTATTACATCAAGAAAGCAGTTGCTATTAAGTCAGTTCCTACTCATGGTGATCCCATGTGCATCAGAGTAGAACTGTGCTCCATAGGGTTTCAATGGCTCATTTTTTCAGAAGTAGATCACCAGGCCTTTCTTTCGAGGCTCCTCTAGATGGACTTGAACCTCCAACCTTTTGGTTAGCAGCTGAGTGCGTTAACTTTTTGCACCATCCAGACTTCATCACATCAAGGACTCTTTAAAATGAATTTTTTTTTACAGTGTAAAGTGTTTATATCATCTTTTGCTATTTTATATTCTGCCCGTATGAGGCATGCATTTCCAGATAGAACTGTATTTGTGACTTAAAATGTGTTTCCCTCACTTCTCCTTTATTATTCATCTTATATATGTAGAGGACTCATTGTTTTATTTCACGAACACTCATGTAGAATTTACTATGTACTTGTGGTATTTACTATGTACTAGGCACTGTTCCCTGGGCAGTGCCAATGGTTAATGCGTTTGACTGCTAACCAAAAGGTTAGAGGTTCAAGTCCACCTAGAGGCGCCTCAGAAGAAAGTTCTGGTGATCTACTTCTGAAAAATCAGCTATTGAAAACCCTACTGAGCACAGTTCTACTCTGACACAGATGGGATCGCCATGAGTCGGAGTCAACTCCGTGGCAACTGCTAAGTGCTGTTCTAAGTGCTTTAAAAATATTAACTCATTTACTTCTCATTACAGCCCTATGGTATAGGTAAAGCTGTTATCTTCATTTTACAGATGAGAAAACTGAGGCACACAAAGTTCAGTGACATCCTGGAGGTCACACAGGTAGAAAGTCACTACCATATTCTGTTGCCTTAAATGACAGAGTAGGGAAGGACTTTTTTTTTTTTTTTTTTTTTTTTTTGGTATGGAAAATTCCCTCTGTGGGGCAGAAACAAATACCACCACAGGCAGAAACTAAAGTCTGAGCATGATATCATTTATTCCATCTCAAAACGTGAATCATGTGGTTTCAAGGCTATTGCCCTCACGTAAGCTTTTGTAGTTATGTATTTATCTCTACTTTAACTATACTACCAGTATCCATGTACATTTGGCTTGTATTGTATATGTGTTTTTAACGTAAGCCATCTAGAATCTTTTTAGATGTAGACAAGGTATAAATTATATTAAAAATTCTGAAATGTGTTCAAAATAACGTTAAGACAAAGAAAAAGAATTTGTATAATGCTAATGGAAGTGCTATCATAACTGTTAAAAGCTGGAAACAACTATACAACTAAGCAAGAGGTGAATGGTTTATCAACAAGATGGAATGCCCATGACCATTAAAAATGACAAGTAAGAGGACTATATGGGTATATGGAAATTTGTATTTGAAGTAGTAGTAAATGAAAAAGACAGAATCAAAAATAATAGGCATGCACTTCTATGTATGAGACAATGTATGTATACATATGACAATAATGGGAATACAATTTGGAATGGTATCAGTAGCTAAATTTAGTGTTATTGGGGACTTTGGGGTGGAGTATTTAAAATCATAATTAGAAAATAATAAATTAAGAAAGCACATGTTTCCCAGCATAAAGGAGATGCTTCCCTGATAAGACACTGCATTACTTTGGGCCTAGGAAGGGGATTTTCCATCCTCTGGGTGCACAGCAATGGTATTTCTCGGTGGGCCAGAGAGAGATCTGCTCTCTGACTTTTTCCCGTGGGGGCTTGCAATTCTTCTCTATGTTCAGGAAGTGCATATTGGGCTTTCATTTGGAACAGGTCCAGTTCAGGATTCTTGTCATCACCAGCTGGGACTAAAGAGGCCAAGTTAGTGGGAAGCTTGGCAAGAATGTTAGGGGAAAAGCAGGGACAATGGAGGTGGCTCCAAGGGGAGCTGTGCAGTTAGAAATGAAGTTTAAACTGAGGTGTGGCAAATCCCTTGCAGTTCTGGCTGGTGCAGAGAATATAGTCCAGGAGTGTCCTATTGTTCCGACTACAGAAGTGCAGGACAGCTATAGCAGGAACGTCAGGTGTAGAGCAAGTGAATCCAGGAGACTCTCAGAATAAGCCAGGAGAGGTAGAACCAGGGCACAACCTATGGGAAGTGGTGCTGGAGGCCGGTAGCTGGAACCCACAAATTGGCTGGAGTACAGAGCAAGGCTTTCCCTGCCCCTGGGCATCAAAGCTCTGAGAAGAATAAAGATGTCTTGAGTGCCCAACAGATCTGGGCAGAAGGGGGCAGAGAGAGGATTGATCTCTTTTCCAAAGGTGGTTTTGGTGGTCTTAATGATATGTGCCCAAATTCTTTGATACTCTTCCCTTCAAGAGGTGGAGCCTAATCCCCCCCACCTTGAAAGTGGGCTGGACTTAGTGACTTGCTCTAATGACTAGCAGTGTGGGGTGTCACTTCCAAGGTTAGGTTATGAAAACACTGTGGCTTCCATCACGGGGACTCTCTCTCAGACTGCTCTCTGGGGGAATCTAGCTTCCATGTCATGCGAGCAGCCTTATGGAGAGGACCATGTGGCAAGGAACTGAAGCCTCCTTCCAACAGTCACAAGTGTGAGCTTGGAAGTCGATCCTCCAGCCCCTCTCAGATGGTTTCAGCCTTGGCTGACAACTGCAATCTCCTAAGAGACCCTGAGCCAGAAACACAGAGCTAAGTTGCTCCTAGATTCCTGACCCTCAGAATCTGTGTGACATAATACATGTTTGTTTTTAAGCTTTTAAGTTTTGGAATCATTTGTTATGCATCCAAAAGCAAAACCAAACCCATTGCCATTGAGTCAATTCTGACTCATAGCGACCCTATAGGACAGAGTAGAACTGCCCCATAGGGTTTCCAAGGAGTAGCTGGTGGATTCAAACTGCCAGCCTTTTGGTTAGCCCCTGAGCTCTTAACCACTATGCCACCGAGGCTCCATGTTATGCAGCAGTAGATAATTATTAATTCAGTGGTAGCCTGGTGTCTGATTATATTGTGAAAATGTTTGGCACCTTGGCCTAGTGTTGGGGAACAGCCAAGACGGGATGGGACAGCATATAGGTAGCTGAATGCTTACTCCAAACAGCTGGTCTAGGGCTGATGTAGGGAAGCCACTGATAATTCTGGATGGTAAGTGCTCAGTGAGATATTGTTCTGTGTGCACTGATGAGAGGTGTCCAGTTCCCTTCTCTGTGTAGGGAAGTGGTACAGGGAACATCCCAGCCTGTTGGTCTCACAGTACTAGGGCCAGTAACTCCAAAGTGTGGTACATGATGCCCAAAGCCAAATGAAGAATTGTGGTTTGGACTAGAGGGAAAATACCATTGGGCCAAAAAAGCAAGTCAGTCAAAGAAGTGTAAGGAAATCATAAGTCTGGAGGCAAAGCTGAGCTAAAGAACCAGGGATGCTATGAGGATCAATTGCTAGTGTGAGGGTCAGAGTAGCCTAGCAAGAGGTGGAATGGGTTGATTTGAATTTCTTCTGCAGATGCAGGAGTAGAAGACAGTGGCACACACCAGAAGCAACACTCTTACACACTCTGACTCAAGCCTCTGTAGATGAGCTAGATGCATTTGGGCCAGGACAGGTTGGGGAATGGACATTGGCTCTTCTTTCTAAGATTTAAAGAGGGTCGAGAGTGGTTGTTGAGTTTGGGTTGGTAATCCATTTCTATTTCTTCCCTCCCCAGTGTTTATTCATTGGCCTTAGGAGGTGTTGTTGTTGTTGTTAGTTGCCATCCAGTGGATTCCAACTCATGGCGACCCCATGTGTTTACAGTAGAACTGCTCTGTAGAGTTTTAATGCTATGACCTTTCGTAAGCAGATCACGGGGTCTGTCTCCTGACATGCCTCTAGATGGGTTCAAACCACCAAATTTCCAGCTAGTAGTCAGGTGCTTAACTGTTTGTGCCACCCAGAGCCACTCTTAGGAGGGGTGAGGATCTATAATAAGATCTCCATTAGTTGCACTGTCTCCTGCAACCTAGAAATGTGTCACATGTAGCTAGCTAGGTCAGCCTTGGCTCTGGCTACTGTTGAGGGTGTGATGGTTCTTCCTGGGTATGGTGAACATATCTAAAGGGCCTATCAGCTAGTGCTAAAATACGTGTTCAAGTGTCTGCTAATTCTATCGACCGAATGCTGCATGACCCTCTCAGCAGAATGATATTTCACAGCTTTCAGCTGTCATAAATCACTGACCTCAAGAGCCTCAGGGTTCAGTACCTAATCCATCAGGCTAGCCAGACACTTGAGGGGCTTTAAGACTTTGAATAGAAATAGATCCAAAGACATGCTGTCCCTAAAAGCCATTCCATTCCAGAATGATTAAATGTCTGTGCCCCAGAGATTTTCTATGATAGTTTAGAAAATTGGTACAAATATACCCAAACAATGTGTGTGTGTGTGTGTGTGTGTGAGTGTGTGTGTGTGTGTGTGTGTGTGTGTGTGTGTGTGAGTGTGAGTGTCCAGGCATCAAAATCCTGATGGAGAAGAATCTGTGCCATTCCAACTTTCTGGGAGTGTCTTTGAGATGCAAACTCTTTTTCTTAGCTAAGCTGCCAGTTGGGCATTAGGTCCCCCAGAGGAGGGATTTGGAGCTCAGAGGTCAAAAGCCCACATTTGAAAATCGCTGTACTTTGTATTTTAGTAGAGTTTGCCAGCAAGGAGATGCTGAGCAAACTAAGAGAGATGAGCCAGTTGGCACCTTTAGCTCATCTGGCTCTTGGTTCCATTCCTGGCTAAGCTCCTCAGAGACATTCTCTGCTAGAAAACAATCCCTCCTATTCCTTCTAGTATAGTTGAAACAATTTCTGAAATGAAAAGTATTCTGTAAGTTGTCTCAAAGGTTAAAGTTCAATTTAAATATACTGCATAAGTGGATTTGCAGAGTCAGCTGACCAGCTTATATGGTATGGCAAAGATGACTAATTAATCACCAAAAAATTAATATTCCCCTTCTTTATGGGATTTTCACTGGGATTATATTTTCTGGCTTCCTTGCCCATAGATGGTGCCATGTGACTAATATTTACTCATGGATTGTTAACAGAAGTGATTTTGTCACTTTTAGAAACAGGTGTTCCTTCTACATCCTCTTTCTTTCCATTTCTTGATGCAGACCTTGGAAGTATTGTTGAAGATGGAAGAACTACAAGATGTAAGGAGCCTAAGTCCCTGTATTTCCATCTGAAAAGTAACCTGCTTACCAGAAACACCCACACTGGGCTGTTAGGTGAGCAGGAAGTACATTTATATTGTGTTAAGCCACTGAGTTCATTTGTTACAGCAGCTAACATTACCTTAAGTAACATACGTAATCAACATGAGTTTTGGGATTCTTGGGTAAAATTTACTTTGTAGAGATATGATTAAATAAGCTGTATCTTGGCTAACCACCACCCATCTGTCAGTTTGTTGTACTGCAGTGGCTTGCCTGTTGCTATAATGCTGGAAGCTATGCCACCAATATTTCAAATACAGCAGGTTCACACATGGTGGACAGGTTCCAACAGAGCTTCCAGACTAAGATAGACTAGGAAAAAAGGCCTAGTGATCTACTTCCAAAAATTAGGCAATGAATCAACTCAATGGCATCTGGTTTGGTTTAATAATAACTTGGACGTGGTAGGTGAAGGAGAGGTAATATTAAAAAATGGTACAGAATGGTCGAGAATAGAACAGAATATTGTCCGATATAGTGCTGGAAGATGACCCTTCTAGGTTGGAAGGCACTCAAAATAACCCAATGACTGAAACAATGGGTTTGAGCATACCAGTGATTGTGAAGACTGCACGGGACTAGGCAATGTTTTACTGTTTTACATGTGGTCGCCATGAGTTGGAAGTGACTCGACAGCAACTAACAACAAAAACAACATCCTTAGCTAAACTCAGTTTTTGAACTGAGTGGCAATAAGGCGTATAATACCCTATCCTGAATATTTTATTGCCACCTCCTCACTCTAATTCATTTGTTCATTCCACAAAAATGTATTGAGAACTTACAATGTGCCAGGCACCATGCTAGGTAGGCACTGGGGATACAATAGTAAGGAAGACAGACCTGGTTGCTGCCTTCAAGAATCTTGAAGTCTAGAAGGAGAGATGATGAGTTCCTGAACTAAGGCAATGGCAGGGGGACTAGAGAGGAGAGGATGGGTTAGAGCAGTGTTTCTCAAATATTGGCCCTTGGACCATCAGTTTTCTAATTACCTGGGAGCTTGTAAAAAGTATAGATTTCAGATTCCACCTCCACTGAATCTGAGTCAGTAGGAGTGGAGTGCAGTCCAAGCAGCTGCGTTTTTAACAATCTCCTCCCAGGTGATTCTGGTGCACAATGACTTTTGAGAACCACTGGCTTAGTAAGAGAGAGATTTAGAAAGTAGAATTGACAGGATGTAATGATAGCTTCAGAGTTTCTGGGTGGTGCAAACGGTTAACATGTTCAGTTGCTAAATGGAAATTTAGCAGTTCAAGTCCACCCAGAGGCACCTTGGAAGAAAGGTCTGGCAATTTATTTCTGATCAGCCATTGAAAACTCTATGGAGCACAGTCCTACTGAGACACACATGGGGTCACCATGAGTCAGAATCAACTCAACGGCAACTGGTTTGGTTTAATGATAGCTTGGAAATCATAGGTGAAGGAAGGGAATATTCAAAGATGGCTGCAAGGTTTTTGGCACAAACGACTGGGTGGGTAGCAGTTTTGAAATAGGCAACACAGGAAGAGGAGTTGGTTTCACTTGAGGTAGAGCTAATAAGTCCAGCTTTGGACGTATTTGGAGCCCTGGTGGTGCGGTGGTTAAGAGCTTGGCTGCTAACCAAAAGGTCAGCAGTTCGACTCCACCAGCTGCTCCTTGGAAACTCTATGGGGCAGTTCTACTCTGTCCTTATAGGGTTGCTATGAGTAGGAATCAACTCGATGGCAATGGGTTTGGTTTTTTGGTTTTTGGACATACTGAGTTTGAAGTGCCCATGCACTATCCAGGTGGAGACGCCCAGGAAGTAGTATGTTTGGTATATACAGTGGGAGAAGAGAGTGAGATTGTTGGACAGAGAGGAGGCCAGCTAAATTGAGCCTGGAAACTGATCAGGTACGCAGTAAGACCTAGCCCTTGCTTTCAAGGAGTTAACAGTCAAGTGATACTGAATAAGGCTGATATGAAGGAGTCCTGGGTGGTGTAATGCCATCCTGTTTCTCTGCTGTACACACAACATTTTGGAATGCTGAATACACCTGAAACAGTGGGGTAAATTTCACAAAAAAATTTGGTCCTGTCCCTTTAAACCCAGCCAGGAAAACAGGCTTTTTTCCCGCTCATTTGCCCATGTCCAGGACCCCCTTCTCAGTTTTTCCCCCTGCTACCCTTGCTTTCATATCCCTGGTCCTCCAATATCTAGCATTGCTTCTTTCAAAGAAATATCTGTTTGGTCTCATAGATCTTGGTGATGTTTTCTAGATTCTCTTCTTGGCTTATTAGACCCAGCTTCTCACCTCATTCTCAGCTCTGCTTGCTCCTTAGAGTGTGGCATCCCTTGATGTTTTGAATGAGAGGGTTCCCTGAACCCCTGAAAGGGAGATGGAGTCAGACAGAGATGATATATGTGAAAGCACTCCAGGGATGTAAGCTATTATTCTGACTTGACTTGTTTCATAAGCAAATCAAGATCTAAATGATGCTGCAAAGGGACTGTAAGGCCTAAAGTGGTCAGAAGTCTATGCTTTCAATTCTTCATGCCTTTCTGGCATCTCTGTGAACATTTTTCTAAAAAGGAAAGAGCCTCCATCTCATGAGTATCAGTGAATTCATAAATCTCTGGAAAATCTTGATGAAAACCAACAGGGAAATTTCTAAAGAGAAGGGAAATTCAGTGATTTTTTTTTGTCAAGAGCAAAGTTTGAATTTTAAATTTCCCTCTGTCTGACCTCACTTTCAGCTAAAATCACTTCATACCCAAAATATCAAAGTCTGAACATAATTATCTGGGCAGATGTAAACTTGCTGAACCCAGCACTTTAAGCATTGAGGTTGTCAGCTTGAAAGCACCCAGTTGGAGTTTGGGGTGCTTTCTGTTTGGGGCCAACTTTGAGATCCAGTGAGTGATTTAGGTAAAAGAACACTGTTAGGCTCAGAGGGAAGGGAACTAACTCTCCTTGAACTCCTACTATATGCTAGGTACTATATTTATGGACTGTGTATGTGTTATTTCATTTAACCCACGCAACAATCTTGTTATCCCCTACTTACAGATGACAAAACTGAGGCTCAGAGAGGTGAAGTAGTATTCCCAAGGGCACACAGCTTGTAAGTAGAAAACTAGGTATTTAACCCTGGAATATTGGCTTCAGAGCCTGTATGTACTTTCCATTAGATGATAGTCTCCAAAATTCAGTCATTTGTAACCTAGGTAACACCTCTGCAAACGGTTAATGTGCTTGGCTGCTAACAGAAAGGTTTGCGGTTTGAGTCCATGCAGAGGCACCTTGGAAGAAAGGCCTGGCAGTCTACTTCCAAAATATCAGCCATTGACAACCCTCTGACACACATGGGGTCATCATAAGTTGAAATCGACTCAACAGCAATTGGTTCTGGTTTTCTGCTATCTCATCTGATTTTTTTTCTTTTGATCATATATATATATGTATATATATTTTACTATTTTAGCCTTTCCTTAGGCAAAGATATCGTAAAAACCATGGGGTTGGGGTGTGTGTGCGTGTGTGTATTATTCATCTGAGTACCATCTAAAATCATTCTATGTACTACCAATGGAGCATGTACTATTTTTTGGAAACATTGCAGTTTACCATCAGTGGAGGAGTAAAGGGAAGGCAAGTAAGTGCTTGAGTCACTCTGCATCTCCAGCAGCCTACCTCCCAAAAACAAAAAACCAGTTACCATCAAGTTGATTTTGACTCATGATGACCCCATGTGTGTCAGAATAGAAGTGTACTCCATAGGGTTTTCAAGGCTGTGATCTTTAGGAAGTAGATTGTCAGGACTTTCTTCTGAGGCACTTCTGGGGGACTCGAACTTCCAAACTTGTGGTTAGCAACTGAGCACTTAACTGTTTACCCCACCCAGGGACTCCAGCCTACCCCAAAGTAACACCAAATTAAATAATAATAATACAATCAACACATACAAAGAAAATATCAGCTAAGTAAGTGTATAAAATCTTCAGGCTGATGGTAACATAACTTTATTAGGAAAGAAGAAAATTAATACATATTATAATCAATTGCTTCCCAAATTCTTTCATCTCATGGCACACAAAGAAAATGATATTTGTTGGGCACACTGAGGTCAATGGGTGAGGCTGCTCCCAGCCCCAGGATCTACCCAGCTGCCCCGAGGGCAGATGGGATCAATATCTCTGTACAACTGTGACTCTTTTGTGGCACACCAAGTTGCCACATTTCACAGGGTTGGGAAGCTCTGTTATAATCTACCATTGGAATAACAGAGTGATTTTTAGGAAGGAAACCAGTTCACTTTGGTAAAATCCAGTTAAGTACTCTCTCTCTGTGTGTGTATGGATGTTAGTGTGTATCACTAATCACGTCCTTATTTTTGCTTCATTTTCTGGTGATCAGTCCTTGTCAGTTGATCACATCACTGAACACTCAGGTAAATGCAACTTTAGGACACATCTATGAGCCCCTCCTTCCTTTTTTTTAAAAAAATATTCTTTTTTAGCAGAAATTATGGAGTTGCCATGATATCCTATTCGGGGTCTTAATGTTCTTCATGTAAATGTATGATAAATACAATACAAAACAGTTTTAATAGTTAAAATAAATTACTGGTAATATGTGCTTAAGACCAGCATAACACTGATGCCTGAGGCGTTGTTCTCTAACTAGTCTCTGCTCTCACTCCACTCCCTAAGTGTCCCTGTTGAAGCCCAAATGCCATCGCCAACCTATATGAGCATTCAGTTTCTGCCATGCCTTCCTCCCAGCTTTGGCGCTCTCTGGAGATCAGCTTTAGCTTCAGAATTCATGGTGTGTAAACCTACCCTCCACCCACCCTGGGTTGCCATCTAACTTCTATTCGGGATCTCTTTCCTGAATAGCACATTAACCATCATGAGCTTTTGCTCTAACCCATCCTGCTCTGTCGGGTAGACATCCAGCATCTGGAAACACCTAATGGGCACCGTATTACAACTCAGGATACAACTAGCCATTTGTCAGTTAACTGTTGCAGCAGTACTAGCCTGGCAAGGGCCAGGGTCTAGAACTAGATCTAAACAGTGGTTGGTACAGGCACTATAAGGGTGGAGTTGACAGTGGGAAGCAAACACAGTGGACAGGCCCAGGTTATAGTCCAGGCAAACAGTTGGTGGCAGGAGCAAATATATCCCAAACATATACCTTTAGTTCAGACCTCTCTTTCTGAGCTCCATCCCTGTATATCCACTTATCTACTTGGAGTCCCACAGTCACTTCACCTCAAACTCAACATTCCAAATTGTATTTGTGATACCCACCTGTCCCAGCCTGCTTCTCTTCTAGTGCTCTCCAGATCAGTGACGGGCCTCGTGATCTATCCAGTTGCTCCAACAAGGCACTCAGGGGAAGGGGGCAGGTTATTTTTGGTCCTTCTCCCCTCCCACCTACATTAGGTCCCTTACCAAGTTCTGTCAATTTTCTCCTACAATTTTTTTTATCTCATATTTTTCCCTTTCTTTCCATCTTTATTGCTATTACTCTAGATCAGGACACCAGCCTCTCTCACCTGGATGACTGCAGTAGCCTCTTAACTGATCCCTCTACCCCCACTCTTGCCTTCCTTCCGTCCATTCTCTTTGTAGCAGCCAAAGTAAATTAAACTATGTCTTCACCATCTCCCTCTCCCCTTCAGATTAAGATCCTGCGACTGCTGCCATGGTCTTTATCCATAGTTCTTATGGTCTGCAAGGGCCTGAATGGTCTTCTCTGGCCCCTGCCTACATCTCTTTCCATACCACTTTTTCTGCCCACTCAGAGTTGGTACAAAGTTTTCTGCCCAACTTTCAGTAAAGGCGACTGGAGCTCCAGCTTCATCAGGTTTTTAATTAAGAATTCTACAAAATGTGAGGGATTCTGGGAAGACGGAGGTATAAACAGACCATTGTTCTGACCCTTCCCCACAAATACGGCAAGAAATACAACAAGGAAACAGCACTTGGCTTTGAGGGACTCTGGATCTTGGAGTAGAGGAAAGCAGCTAGAAACTGCAGACAGGCAAGAATTAACAAGTCGTCTCATAGAGTAGGAAAACTGTTTCTCCCACCATCCCTGCCCCTCCCCCCAAGCCACATGGGTTACTGCCTGCTGTGAACTGGGGAAGCGGCCCCAGAAAAAGAGCCTGTTTCCCTAACCACCACACCCCCTGCCTGTACGAAGAGATAGGACCCCAAGCTTCTGGTCTAAAATCACCAAGGCAGATCTTCCCGGGGGGTCCATTTGGAGTGTGCCAGCACCTCCCCCACCTGGACACTCTTGGTTGCAAGCCTACTGTGAATGGCTACAGAAGGCCCCCTGCAGTGGAGTCTGCTCTCATAGTCAACACTCTACCTGCCTCCCTACACATCCCATAGCTCAGGCCTTTGAAACCAACAGGACCCCCGGGGAGTCAGTTTGAGTCTGCCTGCTCCCCATTCCTGTTGGTGATGAGGACTGCTTACTGAGGCTACTGTGTACTAGGAAGCAGGCATCTTGAGTGGAGGCTACACCCACAGCCAACATACTGCGGCAGGGGACGGGGGATGGGGGAGGGGAGGTTTTGATAGCGTCAAGACAGATTTCCCCAGGGCTCCGTTTGGAGTGTGACAACCCCTCCACACCCAGACACTGTCACTTGCAAGCCTGCAGTGAATTGCTACAGAAGGTCCCCTGCAGTGGAGTCTGCTCTCATAGCCAGCACTCTACCTGCCTCTCTGGGTACCCCATAACTCAGGCCTCTGAAACTAACAGGACAAACCTCCCTGGGGGTCAATTTGGGTTAGTCTGCCCCCACTTGTGGTTGGCGCTGAGGACTACTGTCTGAGGCTGCTGTGTGCTAGGAAGCAGGCATCTTGAGTGGAGGCTGCATTCACAGCCAGCAATCTGTCAGTGGGGGGCTACTAATAGCAACAAGGCAGACCTCCATGGGGATCTTACTGGAGCATGACACTCCCCCTCCCCCACCGTCTAACTGTTTATTGCCAGGGTTTTTGCAAACTGCCACAGAAGGCCACTGCAGTGGAGTCTGCTCCCATAGTCAGCACTGTACATGCCTCCCTGTGCACCCCATAGCTCAGATCTCTGAAACCAAGAAGATTTAACAATCATAAATATATATGTACCCAATATCGGGACACCTAGATATATAAAGCAAACACTGATAGAATTGAAGGGAGAAACAGTACTACAGTAGTAGTTGGAGACTTCAATACACTACTTTCAATATTGAACAGAACATCTAGAAAGAAGATCAACAAATAAACAGACTGAATGGCACTCTAAAACAACTAGACTTAACATATATAGAATATCTAGACATATATAGAACACTCCACCCCAAAACAGCACAATGTATGTTTTACTCCAGTGCACATGGATCATCTCCAGGATAGACAACATTTTAGGTCACAGAGCAAGTCTCTATTAATTTAAAAAAATTGAAATCATACAAAGTATTTTCTCTGTCCACAACGGAGTGAGGCTAAAAATCAGTAACAGAAACAAAACAAAACAAACAAAAAAGTGGAAAATACAAAAACATATGGAAATTAAACAACACATATAACTACCAGTGGGTCAAGGAAGAAATAAAAAACGAAGTAATAAATTTCTTGAGTCAAATGAATATGAAAGCACAACATACCCAAACTCGTGGGATGTAGCAAAGGCAGTACGCAGAGGGAAACTTTTAGGAATAAGTGCCTACATATATAAAAAAAAAGGAAAGATCTCAAATTAACAGCCTAACTCAACAACTCCAGGAACTAGAAAGAGAAGAGCAAACTAAGCCTAAACCTACCAGAAGAAAGGAAATAAGAAAGATCAGAACATAAATAAATAAAATTGAAAACAGAAAAACAATAGAGAGAATCAATAAAACCAGAAGTTGCTTCTTTGAAAAGATCAATAAAATCGAAAAACCTTTAGCTAGACTGACAAAGAAGAGAAAGATGGAAATAACCAAATTAAAAAATGAAAGAGGGGACATTACAACTGACCCAATAGAAATAAAAATTATGACAGAAACTTACAAACAACTGTATGGCAACAAACTAGATAACCTAGATGAAATGGACAAATTCCTAGAAGCACACAACCTACACAAACTGACTCAAGAGGAAATAGAAAGTCTCAGCGGACCCATAACAAGTGAAGAGACTGAATCAGTGATCAAAAACCTCCCAACAAAAAGAAGTCCTGGACCAGGTGGCTTCACTGGGGAAGTCTACCAAACATTTAGAGAAGACTTGACAGCAATACTGTTGACACTCTTCCACAAGATAAAAAAGGAAGGAATGCTCCCTAATTCATTTTGTGAAACAAACATAACCCTGATACCTAAACCAGACAAAGACACCACACACACACACACACACACAAAAGGAAAAGAAAACTACAAGAATTCTACAAAATGCAACATAAGATGAGTTGCAAGTCAACACAGGAACCTGTCAGCTTAAGATGACTGATGGAGATAACTGGGGGATGGTACTGACTGAAGCTGGGTTGACCATTTTATTAAATTATTTGTCAAGAAGATAATTATTACTAGAAGCCAAGTAACAACACTATTGTCTTAGTTATCTAGTGCTGCTGTAACAGAAATACCACAAGTGGATGGCTTTAACAAAGAGAAATTTGTTCTTTCACAGTCCAGGAGGCTAAAAGTCTGAATTCAGGGTGCTAGCTCCAGGGGAAGTCTTTCTCTCTCTGTGGGCTATGGAAGAAGGTCCTTGCCATCAATCGTCCCCTGGTTTAGGAGCTTCTCAGCACAGGGACCTCGGGTCCAAAGGATGCACTATTCTCCTGGCTCTTGTTTCTTGGTGGTATGAGGTCCCCATGTCTTTCTGCTAGCTTCTCTCTTTTATATCTCAAAAGAGATTGGCTTTAGACAAAACCTAGTCTTGTAGATTGAGTCCTGCATCATTAACATAACTGCCGCTAATCCCACCTCATTAACATCATAGAGGTAGGATTTACAACACATAGAAAAATCACATCAGATGACAAAATGGTGGACAATCACACAGTACTGGGAATCATGGACTAGTCAAGTTGACACACAGTTTTGAGGGACACAATTCAATCCATGACAACTACTTATTGCCAGACCTTCAGATTGGGACTTTTACCTTTTTTTTCCAAACCATATGCTCAGTTAGTTTTGTTCTTATCATCTCCTGATGAGGTAGATAGAGCAAATAAAGGATCTGAAGCCCAGAGTTGTAAGATAAATGTGCTAAGGTCACATAGCAAGTTAGGTGCTGGACCATGTAAGAAGAACCTATCTCAATCCAAAAGCATTGAGAAATAATAATAATAAATAATAATAGTAGCTCTGCCAGACACTGTGCTCAGCTAAGTGCCTTTCGTGTATTATCTCATTTAATCCTCACAACAACTCTATGACATAGGGAATATTACTATATGAAGCTTAGAGATGTAACTTGCCTGAGGTCTCTCAGGTAGTCAATGCTACTTTCACAACATGTCTTGAATCCAGTTAGTTTTCAAATCACTTCCTACTGCCACCTACTGCTTTTGTTCTGCTAGAGCACGACGTGATATAAAACACAGGGGGACACCACAGGCAAATGCACGTTCTTGATTAATTTCTGGAGTTTTTGTCCCACGGCCCTTTATTATATGACTCTGGGAGAACTGGCCTCAACCATTCAGGAGCCTTGAGAACTCTTCTTCCCCTTTAGCACAGAACCCCCACTGGAGATGGGCTGCTCCAGGCCTCTTTTCCCTTCAGCATCCTGCTGGTTCCATTTAACCTTCTGGTTCATACCACTCCAAAATGGAGGAAGGGAAGAAAGAGAATGAAAGAGTTCCCTGAAGATTTAGAGCACAGAAAACGTAAGCCACCCACAGCTTGCCTCTTTTCTTTTGGATTCTACCCTCTTTCTCTTGGCCTTATAAAGGCCTCCAGCAAGAGGATTTCCTAGGCCCAGTCTTCCTATACCAGCAAACCTATACCTACTGAATCAGGAACTCTGGGGGAGGGGCCCAGCAATCTGTGCTATAACACGCCTTTCAGGGAATTCTAAGGCCCCCTCAAGTTTAAGAACCACAGCTCTATGGTGCTCTGACGGCCCAGGCCATGCCTTCACATTACCATCAGTTCATCTGTCCCAGAATTCTTATCTGCTGCAAGCTCCGATCTTCAGTGACTGCATAACTCTTGCATCTTCTGGTCACCTACCTGATGACCTTGGGTCTGCGGTTGTCCAAACTGACAAAATGATACTCAGACTCTTTTGCTTGATGTTAGTACAGCCAATTTAGAGGGAAAACACAAGCCCAACTCTTCCATGACTATACAAAACCAAATCACAAATATAGCGTAGTACTTAAGAGCCCTAGCTTTGGGGACAGACACATATGGGTTAATATTCAGGCTCCACCTCTTACCTAGCTCTATACCTTGAACTCTATAAACCTCATCTGAAAAATGGAGATAATAACATCAGTCTCACAGGGTTGTTGTAAGGACTAAAAAAAGATAATGCACGTAAAGTGCATGATTGTTGTTGTTAGGCACCGTCAAGTTGATTTCTACTCATAGCGTCCTTATGTGACAGAGTAGAACTGCTCCATAGGGTTTTCTTGGCTGTAATCCTTACAGAGGCAGATCTCCAGGTTTTTCTCCCATAGAGCCACTGAGTGGGTTTGACAGCCAACATTTCTTTTTTATTAATTTATATATTTTTTTGTTGTACTTTAGATGAAGGTATACAGAACAAATAGTTTCTCATTAAACAGTACATACATTGTTTTATGACATTGGTTAACAACCCCATGACATGTCAACACTCTCCCTTCTCAACCTTGGGTTCCCTATTACCAGTTTTCCTGTCCCCTCCCGGCTTCTAGTCCTTGTCCTGGGCTGTTGTGCCCCATTAGTCTCGTTTTGTTTTATGGGCCTGTTTAACCTTTGGCTGAAGGGTGAACCTCAGAAGTGACTTCATTACAGAGCTAAAAGGGTATCTGGGGGCCATACTCTCGGGGTTTCTCCAGTCTCTGTCATGCCAGTAAGTCTGGTCTTTTGTGTGTGTGTGTGTTAGAATTTTCTTCTACATTTTTCTCCAGCTCTGTCTGGGACCCTCTATTGTGATCCTGGTCAGAGGAGTCAGTGGTGGTAGCCGGGCACCATCTAGTTGTACTGGACTCAGTCTGGTGGAGGCCGTGGTATCTGTGGTCCATTAGTCCTTTGGACTAATCTTTTCCTTGTATCCTGTTCTCTTCTTTCTCCCTTGCTCCTGAAGGGGTGAGACCAGTGGAGTATCTTTGATGGCTGCTCACAGGCTTTTAAGACCCCAGATGCTACTCACCAAGGTAGAATGTAGAACATTTTCTTTATAAACTATGTTATGCCAATTGAGCTAGATGTTCCCTGAGACCATGGTCCCCACAGTCCTCCACCCAGCAATTCGGTCCCTCAGAGGGTTTGGATGTGTCTATGGAGCTTCCTTCTACAAGTTTTGCTGGCTTCCCCAGTATTGTGTACTGTCTTACCCTTCACCAAAGTTACCACTTATCTATTGTCTATTTAGTGTTTCCCCCCGCCGGCCACCCCTCCCTCGTAACCATCAAAGATTGTTTCTTTTTGTGTGTAAACTTTTCATGAGTTTTTATAATAGAGGTCTCATACAATATTTGTTCTTTTGTGATTGACTTATTTCACTCAGCATAATGTATTCCAGTTTGATCCATGTTATGAGAAGCTTCACAGATTCGGCATTGTTCTTTATCATTGCATAATACTCCATTGTGTGTATGTACCATAGTTTGTTTATCCATTCATCTGTTGATGGGCGTCTAGGTTGTTTCCATCTTTTTGCTCTTGTGAACAATGCTGCAATGAACATGGGTGTGCATATGTCTATTCATGTGACGGCTCTTATTTCTCTAGGATATATTCCTAGGAGTGGGATTGCTGGATCATATGGTATTTCTATTTCTAGCTTTCTAAGGAAGTGCCATATCGTTTTCCAAAATGGTTGTATCATTTTACATTCCCACCAGCAGTGCATGAGAGTTCCGATCTCCCCACAGCCTCTCCAATATTTGTTATTTCTAGTTTTTTTGACTTGCTCCAGTAATGCCGGGGTGAGGTGGTATCTCATTGTAGTTTTGATTTGCATTTCTCTAATGGCTAGTGAACGTGAGCATTTCCTTATGTGTCTGTTGGCCGCTTGAATGTCTTCTTTGGTGAAGTGTCTGTTCAATTCCTTTGCCCATTTTTTAATTGGATTATTTGTCTTGTTGTAGAGGTGTTAGATTTTCTTGTAGATTTTAGAGATTAGATCTTTGTCTGATTTGTAATTGAACAGCCAACCTTTAGATTAGCAGCTGAGCACTTAACTGTTTTCGCCACATTTAATGAGTGCTCTATAACTGTAGCTGTTATTATTGGACTGCACTTCCCCAATCCCCCTTCAGTTGTCATGGCATTGTGTAGTAGCACTGTAACTTTGGAAGGTTGGTTTTTACCATTTGGTTTCCATTGACAACATTTTGTCTTTCCCTTTGGAGAAGGCTGCTGGCACACACACTACTGAGGATCAGTGTGGAAGGCTATAGGCTAGAGAGGCACTATAGCAGAGTGGTTGAAAGCATGGTCTCTGGAGCCAGACTACTTAGGTTTGAATCCTGACTCTGTCATTTACTAGCTGTGTGATCCCGCACAAGTTACTTACCAGCCTTGAGCCTCGGTTTTTCGCATGTGTAAAATGGAGATAGTAGTAGTACCTACCCTATTGTAGGGCTTTAACGAGTTAATAAGGAGCCCTCGTAGTGCAATGGCTAAGCGCTTGGCTGCTAATCAGAAGGTTGACGGTTCGAACCCACCCAGCGGTTCCTCAGGAGAAGAGACCTGGCAATCTGCTTCTGTAAAGATTACAACCTAGAAAACCCTATTGGACAGTTGTACTCTGTCACATGGGGTCACTATGAGTAGGAATCGACTTGAAAGCACCTAACAGCAACAACGAGTTAGTACATGTAAAGTGCTGGGAACAGTGCCTGGCACATTTTATTTGGAAACTGTTGAAAATCATCACACAGTTTACAGAAGAAGGGAATCTTGTGGGGATGGAGTGGGGGTGGTGGTGGCTTGTATAAACATTGCCTAAAAACCAGCTCCAGTATCTAAGGACCATCCGGAGTGAATGCCTGAATGAATCACATGTCTGTTTTGGCATTGTGTACGTTCAGTTTTCTGTTTAGCATGCCCAGGAGTATTTTGCCTTGATAAAATGTATATAACAACCAGTAAAGAAATAATGAACCTTATCAATAGACTCCTGGCTTAGTGCTAGGGCTGGTGGGAATACATATGAAGAAGAAATGTTCCCTGCCCTTGGGGAAGCTACAGTCTGGCTGGACAGATGAAAATTACAGAAGAATACAAGAGAATATTAAGTGCTAAATGGTGTGGCAGAGATGATGACAAATGCTGCAAGAAGTCAGAGCAGGGGCTGGGGAGGGAGGCTGAAGAGAGGAAAGGCTTCTTGGAGGTGATGTTTTGATCTGGGCTTTGAAGGATGGGGAAGATCTGGCTGGGCAGAGGGAATGGTGATTGAGGAGGTGCTTATCACATTCCAAAAGGACTCATTAAAAATTCTTTTAAATAGATGGCACCCTTAGGATATTTAATATTGGACTCAGTTTACAAAGTTCTGTGTATACGCAAACGTTTTGAATCACGCTCCATGGGTTCTGTTTCATCCTGCTAAGTAGTTGTGTCTCCTTGTTCAAATTTCTTTCTATTTTCTAGGACTTTGTTTCCTTATTTAAAGTGAGAAGGCTGGACTCCAAGACCTCAAAGATCCATTCCTGCTCTGAATGCATCCATACTAATAGCTAATGTTTGAATGCTTGTTCTGGGCCAGGCACTGTACACGCTGTATATTTATTAATCCACTTATTCCGACAACCCTTATTGTATGGATACTCTTCTATCTCTCCTTTTACAGATGATAAAATCAAGGCATAGGAAGGTTAAGTAATAAGTTCAAGGTCTGTCCTGCAAGGAGGTAATGGGCACATACTACCAGTACCACATAGTCTAGATCTAACATAGGTTTTTTTTTTTAGGGTGTGTGTGTGTGTGGGGGTGGTATTTACAAGCGAAGAAGTAGGCAGGATCTCCTGGCTCAGGGACCACACTAGGGAACAGGTATATGGAAGGCCAAGGTCTGCATTCCAAGGGCCTGAAAAACAGCCTTGCCTGCTAGCAATGGTGACATTAGCCAACGACCTTGTCTCTCCACAGACAGGCTCAGTGCAGCTGAGCCAGCTCTTGGCTAAGCTACCAAAAAGGGGGAGGAAATGAGTCCCCAGGGTCTTTTGGATGTATCTCCTGTCAGGGTCACCTAGCTAGTAAATGGCAGGGCTGGAATCAAACTCAAGCAGTGTGGCACCAGAGTCCACACTCTTAACCAATGAACTTATACAGTATGAATTCTCACACTACTGCTAAGTGTATTGGAGGTATTACAGTAAAACCTGCAAAAGCAAAAACCTGTGTAAGGCGGAAACCTGTCAGAGAAGGAAAACCCAAATATTTTCCACTAAAGAGTGATAGATAAGTGGTGACTGCACCTTGGTGGCACAGTGGTTAAGAACTCAGCTGCTAACAAAAAGGTTGGTAGTTTGGGTCCACCAGCCGCTCCTTGGAAACCTTATGGAGCAGTTCTACTCTGTTCTGTAGGGTCGCTATGAGTTGGAATTGACTCAGTGGCAATGGGTTTGTTTTTGGGCACCCTGTTAAAGATGGAAAACTTGTGAGACCTGGAAAAACAAGGCAATCCTGTTGAGTTCTGGCTTTTACAGTTTCACTGTATAACATTAAGGAAAGCAGGTTAACTTTCCAACCAGTAAAACCTGAATTTCAATCCTGGCTCTTCCACTTATCAGCTGTGGGACTTTGGGTAAGTTATTTAATTTCTCTGAGACTCAGGTTTCCTATCTGCATAAGACATAAATAATCCCTACTTCCCACGTTTATCCTGAGGATTAAATGAGATAATCCATGTAAAATTCCCAGTACTGAGCCTGGCATATAAAACCTAACTCATTGCCCTCTAGTTGATTCCGACTCATGGGATGGCTGTTATCATTATTGATGGTGCTATTCCTATTACTGGCTTGGCTTCCAGAACTGCTCAATTCTGAGATAATCCACAAGATGTCCCCCTCTTAATAGAAAGTTCTGTAGCACTGCTCTGTGTATAAATATGTATATCGGAGGATCTGAGTTCTTGAAAAATGACTTTCACGTCCACGCCTGCCTGTGCGAAAACATATATTGAACCATGTTCCCAGGAGGAAATCATAGTTGGCTTTGCAACCAATGCACATACGACTCGTGAGGCAGCTCTGAGGCAAGCCGGTCGCTTTCCAGGCTGTGTGTGGGTGGCAACTACATCCCTACAGTACAGCCTAAGCATGATGCAGTGGAAGGAGTTTGAGGATCTGTAATTATGCTCCTTTATCAAGTCCTGAGGGAAGTATACAGCCCTTGAGGAGTGTGTGCATGTGTGCGCGTGTGCTTTGTGCACCTATGTGGATAGTGGGGGCAGAGAGAGGTTGAGGACATAGAACCCCCTTCCCCTCCTGGCACAAAGTTTTCACCAGACGTGGAAGCCTCCTTCCACTTCCTACTATTCTGTGGATTTTAGGTCCTTGTGGTACAGGACAAAAGTTCAGAAAGATACTCTGCTGTTTGTGCGGTACAGATAATACCAGAGCTAGAATAATTACATGTATTCAGGACGATGGAACAATAAGAAATCTAAGTGTAGAGGCTGCTTTTGCAGCAGGAGCAATGTAGATGTAGAGTCATTTATTTATTTATTTTTAACCACTTGAAAAATCATTTCCTTCTGGTCAACACAGGGAAGAAGAAAACAGAACAGCTGTTTTTGATTCTTTCTTCCCTTCGACTCAACTCATTTACATACTGAGTAAAGGGCCTACAGCCTGGCAAATATTTTGCCCATTAGTCTATTGTACATGAGTTTGTGTCTTCTAAGGATAATTTCCTTTGTTGTTTCTGAATGAAGGATGACAGTGTCTCGGCTGGTATTGCTGCGTTGCTTTATCCAGGGTCTGTTTGTTGCAAACTACCCAATATTCTGGATATTTTAGGCAAAGTTCATGCCCCCGTTTGGGGCAGAGCAGGTATGGGTTGGGACTGCTGAAAGATCTTTCTGCCCTCAAAAACTCAGAACTTGGGACTCACAAGAAAGTTCTTCAGCACCCTCTAACCACCTTCTCTTCCCAGGGGCCCACTGCCCTGACACTGCCTACCCCTTGCCCAAGTTGTTTTATCTAGACTAGACCTTTCTGGACAACAGTCCAAGATCCAGATTTTTTTCACACCCCCTTCTTTTGCCTGAGTTCCAGTTCCTCAGTGTCTTGCCTAGTTCCCAAGGTTTTCCTTGGTTTCATGCTTCCCAAAGTGGACTCTGCAAATCCTGGATGTACATGGCAGTGTGACAGGGGGTATGTTTCACCTCCTCCCGGACCGTTGCCTTTTCTTAGTGGTAACTAATTTCAAAAATAATTTTGTGTTGTAAAAAACAAAAAACAAAAACAACAACAACAAAAAAAAAAACAGGAGTATATTCTGGAGTAGAATGCAGAATTCCCTCAAATCTTTAAGATAAAATAATAGCCAACACTTATTGAGTGCTTACTGTGTACCAGGCTCTGTTCTAAGTGCTTGGTATATATTAATTAGTTTTATCTTCAACAACAACCCTAAGAGGCAGGTTACTATTTTTATACCCATTTATGGATGGAGATGCTGAGGCACAGGGAGGTTAAATAACTTTCCCAAGGTTAAAGAGCTAGGAAAGTGGCAGTCTGGCTGAGAGTCCATGCTCTTCGCTACAACACTGCATTTCCTGGCCAGGACCCTTTGGTCTGGAAACTCCCAGGGAGTTTCCTCTGACCTTAGGGTGAAGTGTAGCCCGTCTATTTAATGGATTTATAGTTTGACCTGGACCTTTGATTGAAGTAACCTTCACTTCAAGAAATAATTCTGATGCTGGGTTTTGGGATAAGTGGCTGGTCAGTGGAGGAGATAGCTTGAGATAAGGGTACTTTTTGTGTCTTCACATCAAATCAGACCAGACGTTAATCGTCTTCTCTGTTTACGCATAAGACTAGGGATATAAATGGGTACAGCAGGTCTGAGTTTTAATCTACACCACTACGGGCAAGATATATGCCTTTCCTTTATTTCTATAAATTAAATGTAATCTCCTCAGAGCCCTTGACATTCTGTGTGGGCAGGGAATTGAATCTCAGTTATGTTGGGGGTTTTCTGCATTCCTCCATGAGATCACAGAAGAGTCCTGGGCTTTTGTGGTGCCAGAAAAATCAGACAAGGGCCGCGTCCTTAGTTCTTTGGGTTTCATCTTTACTTTGATCTTTTGGCTCCCAGAGTCTGCTGTCACATGCAGGTCCTTGTCAACTGTCTCTTGGGTCCTGCCATTCAGAGTGGGCTCAGAGATACCTGTCATGGAGGCCATCCCTCTGACTGCTGACCTGGCATCCCACAGCCATCGTCTGTCTGGGACATTATGCCTGCAGTATGGGGTGTTGCCGTCTGTTCTCTGGCCCCTCCCAGTCTCAGCAGGATCGAGGACAAGCCTTGTCTCAGTCTCAGGGGCTTCCTTCTTCCCTACTCAAAGCCCTTCTCTCTGTGCAATGACACAACACAATCCCCTTAATAAATCCTTTAGACCAGGGGTTGACGAACTTTTTCTGTAAAGGGCCAGAGATTTTAGGCTTTGTGGGCCATCTTGTCTCTGTGGCAACTACTCACCTCAGTGCTCAGGCAGCCACATACAATACATAAATGTATGGATGTGGCTGTGTTCCCATAAAGCTTTATTTATGGACACTGAAATTTGAATTTTATATGATATTCACATGTCACAAAATATTATTCTCTTGATTTTTTAAAATCATTAAAAAATGTAAAACCCATTCTTCGTTCATGGACTGTACAGAAATAGTCAGTGGGCTGGATTTGGCTCATGACCTGTAGGTTGCTGATCCCTAATTTAAATTCTTGCTACTCAAATTGTGGTGCACTTGACTAGTGGCAGCAGCAGCATCTGGGAGCTGGTTAGAAATGCAGAGCCTCAGGCCCCACCCTAGACCTACTCAGGAAGAATCTGAATTTTTAGCTCTGGGTTATCTTTATGCACATTAAAGTTTGAGAGGTACTGATTTAGAAATCCAGTGCTGGCTTCTCTTTTCTGGACACTGGGGAGGGGAGAGCAGATACCAACACGACTTACCAGTTCTATCTCCGGAATACCATCCATTGCTATCTCAACATTGACCATCAACGTTCTGCTGTTGCCCTTTCCTGGATGGAGCAGCACTTAATAAATGTGAGTACAGCCAGCTTTCCATTAGTCATGCTAATCCACAGATCATTAGCATTTGACCTCAGAGTGAATCATTTGATGTTTTTGGCAGATCTGCTTTCCTAGTTTTAGTTTACTTCTTTCAATGTTAAATTTCTCACTTGCTGAGTAGAGCCCCAGCTGAGTATTAGAGAAGAGGTGGCCCTGGGGAATTCTTGGAAACAAGGTCAAAACAGCCTGGAATTAAGATTTTGCTGTGGCTAATTCCCACAGCATATGCAAATTCAGTAGTACTTATCACAAAAGAATTATATGGTATGTACCAATAGGTATGTATGGACCACTACTAAGGAAAATATCAGCAAAACTGGCAGAAAATTTCTTTAACTGTGTATGATTTTAGATATTGTATTAGGTTTTGTTCTGTAGGGTTTTCCTTATTGTATTCTTCCCAGGCTAAAATTAAAATGAGTTTGCATTATATGAGCACACATCATAGGCAGAATTCTAGGGGGAAGTCTGCCTGAGATTAAAATTTTACTTTAGATTACCTGTGAGATGACGTGCAACAGCCTCGTCAGGTAAGAGTATATAGATAATTAAGTCATGAGTTTTACCTGCCTTGTGCTCTTTATAATCCTTCTCTCTCCCAGGTATCCTTGGTGAATTGTAGCCAAACCTTCTCATCACTAATGATCAGTGATTCCTTCCCAGAATTCCTAGGAGCCCAGTATTGGGGAAGCAGGAGGCAGACTCCTGCTTTTTCTCTTCTTTCCAGATCTTAAGGTCGTTAAAGTTTGATTTCCATTAATGCATGAAAGTCACCACCCCACTGAAAATGCAACTCTTCTACATGTGTTTTGATTACCTTGTCAGAGGCCAGGCAAGGAGAGGCTGAACAGCAGTGCTGCTTCTGCACTGTTATTTCTGCTTCCATTACTTGTCACATCTGTCAGTTTCAGGAACATTCGTATCTATGGAACCATTATTTTTAGTACTTTAATTATCTTGGATGTCTAAGGACACAATTAAGATATCATGTTGGTCACACTGATGGGCTGCAAAGACAGCAGGTAGCCCTGCAGGTGATTTGCGTTCAGGGAGTAGGTTCCCAAAGCGCTTGGGAATGTGGTAGATTAGTTGAGCAAGACTACTTGGCTCAGAGTCAGCCTCTGGAGCAAATCCCTAATGCTTGCTTTGGCCTTCAAAGGTGCTTTAAAAACTTTCTCATTGTCTCCTGCTCCTCACAGTCTTTTTAGTCTACACACCACCCAATCAGGCTCTTGATTTGATCTTCCTCAATAGTGGTATGTGCTTATCTCATCTTCCTGATAGATTGGAAGAACAACAATAGGTCACATTTATTAGTGTTTACTCTGTGCCAAGCACCTTATAAACACTATCTCATTTACTCCTCTCACAACAACCTACGATGGTTAAGAGCTCGGCTGCTAACCAAATAGAACACAAAGTCAACATGTGTTTGGTCAGTGCCTGCTGTAAACCTGGTAAGGGCTGGGAGCTGCAGGGAAAAGGAAGAAATAAAATTTATGGCCCCCCAGGTTTGAACCTCCAACTTCCAGCCTTTCACTGTTTGTACCACTCAGGGACCCAAACCAGATGCCATGAGTCAATTCTGACTCATGGCAACTTCACATGTGTCAGCACAGAACTGTGTTCCACAGGGTTTTCAATGGCTGTGATCTTTCAGAAGCAGATTGCCAGGACTTTCTTCTGAGGTGCCTCTCGGTGGCCTTGATCCTCCAATCTTTCTGTTAGCAGCTGAGCATTAACCTTTTGCCCCACCCAGGGACTCCTTACTTCTTAAACACTCTCTTGTACTGCATTCCAGAGGCCTGCTGGACCAAGGCAAAGGATGTCTAAGAGTAAAGTGGGTCCATTTGGGGAGACAGTGGAGAGGAAGGGGGCAACCACTACGCACCTTCTGCTGATTGGTATCATGTGGGAATGTGGGCATAGTATTGTTAGAGCTTCTAGTCTTTAAAAGAGAAGCCCCAAATCTGGATCTTTATGTGAAATCCTCTTATTTTAAACATTGGCAACAAATTCCAAGTTTTAAAAGCACTAAGCCAGACTACAAAAAATACATGGGTGAACTACAGTTCGCCCATGGGCTGCCGGTTTGCAGCCTCTGTCCTGAGAGCCATATCTTTTCTTTCTTTCTTTTCCCTGCAGTTTCTAGCCCTTACTGGGTTTACACCAGGCACTAACCAAACACATGTTGACTTTGTGTTCTGTTTGTTCTGGCCTAGGCATGTCTTAAACCTGATGCCCTTCTCTCAGGCCATTTCTGTCAGCTTCCACTAACAGAAACTGCTGTTGTTAGGTACCATCGAGTCCAGATGGCCAGGTCTTTCTCCTGCGGAGCTGCTGGGTGTGTTCAAACTACCAGCCTTTGGTTAGCAGCCAAGCACTTAACTGTTGCATCATGAGGGTTCCTTAAAAGAGACTACCTTTGTTGTTTTTCAAAGCTGGAATTGAATTCTTTCTCCTTCACAGGGCATTCACAAATCAAGTGAAGGGGCTTCCAACCTATCCTAAGCAGAAGCTATTTCCATACAACAGTTCTCAAAAAGAGTAAGAGGAAGAATGGACCAACCCAGGGGTTTTGAATCCTGGTTGTACAAGTAGAATCTCCTAGAGAGCTTTTATAAAACTGCTGAGTGTAAAGCTCCAGCCTCCAAAATTCTGAGTTAAATGATCTGTGTTAGGACCCTGGGCATCAGTATTTTTCAGAAAAGCTCCCCAGGCATTCTAATCTACCGCCAAGATTGAGAACTGGTCCAACTCATGAATATGTGTTTGTCAGAAAGTCCCAGATGTCCACTTTGGGCCTTGATCAACTGCATTCTCCTTCACTAAAATCAGAGTCTTGGTAAGGTAAAAAGTCAGGCTGTGGTAATCATATATATATATATATATATATATATATATATATTTTGTGAACCAGGCTACTTTAGTTTCTTTATGTATATATATATATATGTATTTTTTTTATTGTGTTTTAGGTGAAAGTTTACAGAGCAAATTAGTTTCTCATTAAACAATTAATACACATATTGTTTTGTGACATTGGTTGCCAACTCTGCGACATGTCAACACTCTCCCCTTCTCGACCTTGGGTTCCCCATTTCCATTTGGCCAGCTTTCCTGTCCCCTCCTGCCTTCCCGTCCTTGCCCCTGGGCTGGTGTGCCCCTTTAGTCTCGTTTCGTTTTATGGGCCTGTCTAATCTTTGGCTGAAGGGTGAACCGCAGGAGTGACTTCAGTACTGAGTTAAAAGGGTGTCTGGGGGTCATACTCTTGGGGTTTCTCCAGTCTCTGTCAGACCAGTAAGTCTGGTCTTTTTTTGTGTGTGTGTGAGTTAGAATTTTGTTCTACCTTCTTTTCCAGCTCTGTCCGGACCCTCTGTTGTGATCCCTGTCTACTATAGTTTCTAATTCTTTGTAAGTGGCTGGGTTAATAGGCAAGATCATGGGCTCAAAGGTGTGTATTTTAAGTAGAGGAAGGTGTGGAAGGTCACTTCTGAAATGGCTGCCAGTGATCCCCACTTCCTAGTATTCACAGCCTTGTGTAGTCTCCTCTCCATGTATGTAGGCTGAACCTAGTGACTTGTGTCTAATACCTAGAATACGGTACTTCCATGATTAAGTTACAAAAGACAGTAACTTCCATCTTGCTCTCTCTCTCCTTCTCTCGCTGGCTCTATTTACTTGCTTGCTCTGATGCAACAAGTTGCTATGTTACGGACTACCCTATGGACAGACAGACCCACATGGCAGGGAAATGAGGGCAACTCAGTGAAGTCAACAGCTGGTGAACAACTGAGACCTTCAGTCTAAAGCCCACAAGGAAGAGAATCCTGCCAACAGCCAGATGAGTGAACCTGGAAGCAGATCTTTCCCTAGTTGAGACATGAGAAGACTTTAGCCCCTGCCAACACTTTGATTGCAGCCGGTGAGAGACCCTAAACCAGAGGCACCCAACTAAGCCATATCCAGATTCCTACCCATAGAAGCTCTGAGATAATAAACATTGCTTTAAGACACTAAGTTTTGGGGTAATTTGTTATACACCAATAGATAACTAATACAGAGAGATGATGAGGGATTCTGTCTACTGCAGGAGACTAGAGAAGTGGTTCCCCAACTTTAGCATGCATCAATTTTCCTTGGGAAGCTTGATAAAATACAGATTCCGGGGCTCCACCCTCAGAGATTTTGATTCAGTAGGTCTGAGGTGGGGCTGAGGGATATGCATTTTTTTAAAACACTTTTTTATTTTTTCCCATACAAAAATCTATACATACATTTGTATGTGACCCTAATTGCTCTCCCCATACTGTGACAGCACACTCCTCCTTTCCACCCCTGATTACCCATGTCCATTCAACCAGCTCCTAACCCTCTCTGCCTACCCATCTCACCTCCGGACAGAAGCTGCCCATTTAGTCTCTTGTATCTACTTGAGCTAAGAGGCACATTCCTCACGAATATCACTTTATGTCCCACTGTCCAGTCCCATCCCTGTCTGAAGAGTTGGCCTCAAAAATTGTTTAGTTCTGGGCTGACAGAGAATCCAGGGGCCGTGCTTTCCAAGGTTCCTCCAGTCTCAGTCAGACCATTAAGTTTGGTCTTCTTACTAGAATTTAAGTTCTGCACCCCACCTTTCTCCTGCTCCATCCGGGACTTTCTGTTGTGTTCCCTGTCAGGGCAGTCACTGGTGATAGCCGGGCACCATCTAGTTCTTCTGGTCTCAGGCTGATGAAGCCTCTGGTTTATGTGGCCCTTTCTGTCTCTTGGGCTAATACTTTCCTTGTGTCTTTGGTGTTCTTCATTCTCCTTTACTCCAGGTGGGCTGGGACCAATTGATGCATCTTAGATGGCCACTTGCAAGCTTTTAAGACCCCAGCCGCCACTCACCAAAGTAGGATGCAGAACATTTTTTAATAAGCTTTGTTATGCCAGTTGACCTAGATGTCCCCTGAAAGCATGGATCCCAGCACCCTACCCCTGCTACTCTGTCTCTCAAAGTGTTTGATTGTATTCAGGACACTTCTTAGCTTTAGTTTAGTCCAGTTGTGCTGACTTCCCCTGTAGTGTGTTCTGTCCTTCCCTTCACCTAAGATAATTCTTATCTATTATCTAGTTAGTAAATAACACTCACCCTCCCTCCCCACCCTTGTAAACATCAAAGAATGTTTTCTTCTGTGTTTAAACCTTTTCTTGAGTTCTTATAATAGCGGTCTTATGCAATATTTGACCTTCTGTGACTGACTAAACTCACTCAGCATAATGACCTCCAGCTTCCTCCATGTTATAAGATGTTTCACTGCTTCATCGTTGTTCTTTATCATAGCGTAGTATTCCACTGTGTGGATATACCATAATTTGTTTATCCAATCTTCCGCTGATCGGCACCTAGGTTGTTTCCATCTGTTTGCTATTGTGAATAGTGCTGCAATGAACATGGGTGTGCAGATATCTATTCGTGTGACAGCTCTTATTTCTCTAGGATATATTCCAAGGAGCAGGATAGCTGGATCGTACGGTACTTCTATTTCTAGCTTTTTAAGGAAGCGCCAAATCGATTCCTAAAGTGGTTGTACTATTTTACATTCCCACCAACAGTGTATAAGTATTCCAGTCTCTCCACAACCTCTCCAGCATTTATTATTTTGTGTTTTTTGAATTATTGCTAGCCTTGTTGTGGTGAGATGATATCTCATTGTAGTTTTAATCAGCATTTCTGTAATGGCTAATGATTGTGAGCATTTCTTCATGTGTCTGTTAGCCACCTGAATATCTTCTTTGGTGAAGTGCCTGTTCATATCCTTTGCCCATTTTTTAATTGGGTTATTTGTCTTTTTGTTGTTGAGGTTTTGCAGTATCTTGTAGATTTTAGAGATTAGACGCTGATCAGATTTGTTGTAGCCAAAAATTTTTTCCCAGTCTGTAGGTTGTCTTTTGACTCTTTTGGTGAAGTCTTTTGATGAGCGTAAGTGTTTGATTTTTAGGAGCTCCCATCTCTCTAGTCTGTCTTCTGGTGCTTGTTGCATTGTTACTTACGGTTCGTATTGTGTTTCTGTCATGTATTAGGGCTCCTAGCATTGTCCTTATTTTTTCTTCCACGATCTTCATCGTTTTCGATTTTATATTTAAGTCTTTGATCCATTTTGAGTTAGTTTTTGTTCATGCTGTGAGGTATGGGTCTTGTTTCAGTTTTTTTGCAGATGGATATTCAGTTATGCCAGCACCATTTGTTAAAAAGACTGTCTTTTCCCCAGTTAACGGACTTTGGGCCTTTATCAAATATCAGCTGCTCATAGGTGGATGAATTTATGTCTGGATTCTCAATTCTGTTCCATTGCTCTATGTATCTGTTGTTGTACCAGTACCAGGCTGTTTTGACTACCGTAGTGGTATAATAGGTTCTAAAATCAGGCAGTGTGAGGCCTCTCACTTTGTTCTTCTTGAGTAATGCTTTACTTATTCAGGGCCTCTTCCCTTTCCATATGAAGTTAGCGATTTGTTTCTCCATCGCATTAAAAAATGCCAGTGGAATTTGGATCGGGATTGCATTGTATCTGTAGATAGTTTTGTGTAGAATTGACATTTTTCACAATGTTGAGTCTCCCTATCCATGAGCATGGTATGTTTTTCCACTTATGCAGGTCTCTTTTGGTTTCTTGCAGTAGCGTCTTGTAGTTTTCATCGTATAGATCTTTTACATCTCTGGTTAGATTAATTCCTAAGTATTATATCTTCTTGAGGGCTATTGTAAGTGGTATTGATTTGGTGATTTCCTCTTCAAAGTTCTCTTTGTTGGTATAAAGGAATACAACTGATTTTTGTATGTTTATCTTGTATCCTGAAACTTTTCTGGAATCTTCTATTAGTTCCAGTAGTTTTCTTGTGGATTCTTTGAGGTTTTCTGGGCATGAAATCATATCATCTGCAAATAGAGATACTTTGACTTCTTCCGTACCGATTTGGATGCCCTTTATTTCTTTTTCTAGCCTAATTGCTCTGGCTAGAACCTCCAGCACAGTGTTGAATAAGAGTGGTGATAAAGAACATCCTTGTCTGGTAGGGATATGCATTTTTATCACATGCCCCAGATGTTTCTGATGCAGGTGTTCTTTGAGATCACATTTTGAGAACCACTAACTAGGAGGTGGAGTCAGCCGTCATAGAGGAAAAGAAGATATTGAAGGACCTTTGACTGTTAAAGTGTGTAGGCCCAGTGGGGCAGGATTTATGGAAGGCTTTTGGATTAATTTTGAACTGGAGGAAGCTATGGAGACCAGATGATTAGTCTTGTGGTGGTGTATTAGATGGGTTGGAAGGGAGAGATTGGAGTCAGGAGGCTAGGTTGGTATGAGGTGACTGTTGGAATTGGGAACAGAGGAAAGGCACGAGAGGCATTTTAAAGAATCGTTGAAAGGACTTGATGGCTGACTATATAAATGGGCTGAGCGAGAGAGAGGAAGAGAGAGAGAAAGAGGAAGAGAGAGAGAGAAAGAGGAAGAGAGAGAGAGACTTCAAGCTTTCACGACTGGAAGAAATATGGTACCATTGGCAGAACTGAGAAGTTGGAAGGGGAGTTGATTTGAGGGGGCAGTTGCATCTCTTCCAGAACAATTTGGTTCACATTTACTTTCTGTTAATAAGGTCTGGGCTGGGAATCTGAGTTTATTAGCAACAAGGTGCAAATGGAGGCAAAGTTCTAATCTAGACCAGTCGTCCTCTGTCTTAGTTTCTAGTGCTGCTATAACAGAAACACCACAAGTGGGTGCCTTTAACAGACAGAAATTTAGTTTCTCACAGTTCTGGAGGCGAAAAGTCCAAATCAGCATCTTGGCTGTGTCAATTCTTTCCCTATAGGTAGTCCGGACAGTTCCTTTGTTCCTTGGCTTGTAGTTGATCCTCACATGGCATATCCCCCTTCCTCCTCTCCTCCCACCCAGTGTGTGTGTGTGTGTGTGTGTGTGTGTGTGTGTGTGTGTGTCTAATCTGCTCTTTTTGTAATTCAGAAGTGATAAGATTTAGAACCCACTGTACTCAGGTGTGATCTAATTAACATAACAAAACCCTATTTCTAAACAGGACTACATCCACAGGCACAAATGCCAGAGATTCAACACATGTATTGGGAGGACCCAATTCAACCTATAACATCTTCCAAGTGTGTTCCCTGGCCCAGCAGCATCAGTATCACCTGAGAGCTTGTTAGCAATGCTAATACTGCTAAGGTTTATAGACTGGCGGAATTTCAGTTCTGTATGCCTAGGGGCCTTGGAATAGGCCATCCTAGAGGTTGGGAAGAAACCAACGTAGGTAGAGGTGACTCACTGACCACTGATGGAGTTAAATGCCATCACCTACTGGTGATGGAGTTTGGCCTAGCTGCAGCCCTGCTCTACCCTATCTGAGCCCAGCACTAAGCCAGAGAATATTCTGGCTTCCCATTGAACTGCAGGGACTTGGACTCATCTATATGTCAGCCAAGCTACAGACCTACCCCAAAGTGGTGCAACCTGAATGGACATCATTGACAAAGGCCAACTCCTCAGGGAGAGAGACGGGATGCTGGGCTTCCTTTCCTGTGAGACAGTGCCTGTGCAGGTGAGGCTGGGGATCACATGGACCTAATTGTTTTCCTATTCTCCCACTGTCAATATTTCCCACTTGTCCCTGTTCTTACCAAGCTAAGCTAGTGAATGAGATGGAGCTGAGATTGAGAAAGAATCCATACTGGTATGTCTGACAGGTGTATGGTTCAAGCCACACCAGAGAATCACTAGAACTAGAGAAAAGAAAGGCATAAGATGCTGCTACCAGCCATTTCACTGGGTGAAGCCTGAGGCACTGCTTTCTGTAAGTCACCAGTACCATTCCACTGTGTCAGTCTCAAGGCAACTGCTACCCTACATGCCATGGCTCTTCAACTACAGGAATCCTGAGTGTATAGCCCTCACACTGCCTCACATGGGCCACAAAAGCAGCCATCCCAGAGAAGAAGACTACCACTGAATAAAATATTCTGGACCTCAATCCTAAAATGAATTGCTCGCCCTCCTCCAAACCTCCTTTGCCACCCCTCAGTATACTACTCTGTTCATCTCCCAGTCAGACACAAGACAGTTCCCTTCACTTTCTCCGAAGCCCTTACTGTGCCCACTAGAAGTCCCTATCTATGTTAGCCAAAATCCACCCTGACTCTGGTCATTGATCTTGGTGACTTCAACACTCACATGGATTACCTAGCTCTCACTGTTGTGGCCTTTCACTTCCTTGATCCACTCATTTCTAATAATATTTTCCTCTGCTCACCTCAACTACCCACTCACTTGGTCATACATTAGCCATTTTCATCAGTAGAAACTGCGTTAGTTTGGAAATCTCAGCCTTTACTGCTACAGTTCTTCAGCCTTATCAAGTTAGACCTCCAGTCCATTGACATTTTCTCTCTCCATCAATCCACTGTTGTCTCTGCTTGTCTCCTTACCCAGCTTAGAATCCCTCTACAATATTGCTTTAGTCATTCTCCCTTTCCCTTCTACCTTTCATACCCACTGAGCTGTCATACCCTGACCTCAGTTCCTCCTTTCCCTCACCTCCTTTTCCTTGCAGCTGAGGCTTTCACAACTTGGATGACTGTCCTCACTCACCACAAACTTCAAATGGACATCTGATGTGGTCCAGAAATTCCAGGATCTGTCCTTAGAGAATTTGCAGATGACCATTTTTTGGATCATAACAAATTATGGAGAACATTACAAAGAATGGGAATTCCAGAACACTTAACTGTGCTCATGAGGAACATGTACATAGACCAAGAGGCAGTTGTTTGAACAGAACAAGGGGAGAACGTGTAGTTTAAAACCAGGAAAGGTGTGCGTCGGGGTTGTATCCTTTCACCATACTAATTCAGTCTGTATGCTGAGCAAATAATCAGAAAACCTGGACTATATGAAGACGAATGGGGCATCGGGATTGGAGGAAGACTCATATAACAACCTGCGATATGCCGATGATGCAACCTTTCTTGCTGAAAGTGCAGAGGACTTGAAGGACTTATTGGTGAAGATCAAAGACTACAGCCTTCAGTATGGATTACACCTTAATATAAAGAAAACAAAAATCCTCACAACTGGGCCAATAAGCAACATCACGATAAATGGAGAAAAGATTGAAGTTGTCAAGGATTTTATTTTACTTGGATCCACAATCAACGCCCATGGAAGCAGCAGTCAAGAAATCAAACGATGCATTGCATTGGGCAAATCTGCTGCAAAAGATCTCTTTAAAGTGTTAAAAAGCAAAGATGTCACTTTAAGGAGTAAAGTATGCCTGACCCAAGTCATAGTGTTTGCAATTGCCTCACGTGCATGCAAAAGCTGGACAATGATTAAAGAAGACCGAAGAAGAATTGATACCTTTGAATTGTGGTGTTGGCAAAGAATATTGAGTATACCATGGACTTCCAGAAGAACGAACGAATCTGTTTTGGAAGAAGTACAGCCAGAATGCAAGTACAGCGACGATGGCAAGACTTCTCTCACATACTTTGGATATGTTATCAGGTGGGACCAGTCCCTGGAGAAGGACATCATGCTTGGTAAAGTAGAGGATCAGTGAAAAAGAGGAAGACCCTCAATGAGATGGATTGACACAGTGGCTACAACAATGGGCTCAAGCACAACAACGATTGTGAGGATGGTGCAGGACTGGGCAGTGTTTCGTTCTGTTGTACATAGGGCCGCTATGAGTCAGAACTGACTGGATGACACCTAACAACATTCTCTGAGGTGACCTCTTTTTCTCTCCTCAGATCTCCTTCTCCCACCCCTCCTTCCTTCTCATGCTCACTGATTACCCGCCTTACACAGCACTGAGTAAACAGAAGCCAGAAAATGGGAACATTCTCATCTTCCCACCTCTAAGTCAACTCTTCTCACTACACCTTAGCTACTTTCCTCTCTTTCTTTGGTTGTGCCCCTGATCCTACCAGAGTTCAATCCCTTCTAGATTCCATCTGATTTTGCCTCCACAGGGACTAGAGGTCTTCAGTTATCTCCTCTCTCCCGCATCATCAATATATCTCTCTTTATTAAATCTTTTTCACAAACAGTTGGACATGTTCTATGACCTCTATTCAAAAAACAAACAAAACAGAAAAATATCAACTTACTCTCCCTTGACACCACATCCTCCTCCAGCTACCGTCCCATTTCCCTATTCCTCTTCACAGCCAACCATCTTGAAAGATGTGTCTGCACAGTCTCTTCTTCCTCACACTTTATCCCCTCTTGAACCCTCGCCAACTGGGCTTCAGTTCCCAACCGGCTATATTTTGCCTCTGTGGAGGTTTGAGAATCAAGCCTTTTGGCAGCTCAGATGTAGCTCAGAGTCTATCACAGTGAGAACACATGAGGAAACTGAGGCTTAGCGAGGTTAAATGATTTGCCTAAGGTTATACAGTCAGTAAGTAGCTAAGTGAAGATTGAATACAGGTGCATCTAATTCTGAGTGCCTGTGCATCAGCTTTCTTGTCATTAATCATGCCTCTTCTGTGCTTTCTACATCTTTTGTAGGGATTATCACATTGAATTGTAATTATTTGTTGACGTGTCCCTTTCTCCCACTGGGGAATGATCTCAAGGAAAGGTACAAAGCCTAGAATACACAGTAGGTGTTCACCAAATGCTTGTTGTGTGAATGAAGGAACGTTCTTACCTGAGCTCATTTGTCCTTTTTTGGTCCTTAGTAGTGATGAATCACTGCTGGTCACTGCATTCCCTTTAACATAATCATAGAATCATGAAGTTTTAGAGCTGGAAGGGACCTTAGAGATCAAGAAATTAAGGTCCATAGAGGTTGAGTAACGTGCCCAAGGTCACTCAGCTAGTTAGTTGCAGTCCAATGCCCTTTCCGTGCATTCTTCAATAGGTGTTAACCCTCACTAACTCCCTCCACATTCTCTTTTGCAACCTAAATAATTCCAATGCCAAGCAGTATTTAGATGGAAGAAAGTCAGGAGAAGGACACATTGTGAATGTGATGGGTGCTTTTTAGTGTTAATGAACATTTTCCTCCTTGGTTTGAGCAGGTGCTTGCTAGCTACTTTGGTTCCAGTTTAAAATACCCTTTTCATGAGCTCCTGTCTTACATTATATTTCTCAAAGTGCTTTGGTTATTTTAATGAGTTTTTCTTATCTCCTATTTATAAAACCAGACCTACTTTCTAATGTTTTGTTTTGTTTTTCTTAAAAGTAACTAAAATTCCCAAGTCTTATTCCTTTTTCATTGCTCTTTCTCCTTTTTATGTTTTTGTGTTTGGAGTTGTGCAGTGCATTTTAAAATGCAATCTTATTGGTTGCTAATACAGCGCTCAGTTTTCTATAGAGAAGCATCAGCTAGCTGGAACCCTCAACTAACCAGAATTCGAAGGCTGAAGTTGTGGAAGCAGCACAGCCTCTGAAATCAGACATATTTGGGTTTAAATCCTGGCTTTACCGCTTATTAGCTGCATGACCTTGAGCAGATTGCTTAACCTCCCTGTACATCCATTTCTCTGTCTTTAAAATGAGAATAATAATATTATGCCTATCTTATAGAACAGCAGTAAAGATTAAATGAAATACTATGCAGACCTAGGTTTAAAATTTTCATTCTCCTACATACTGGCTATAGAATGATCTCAGTAAAGTTCCTTAACTTCTTCAAGCCTCAATTTCTTTCTCTATAAAATGGACATTGTTATCAATTAGCATTTGCTGCATAACCTCCCACCTCAAAACTTAGTGTTTTCAAACAACAATTATTTATTTGTTCATGATTCTATGGGTTGGTAGTTCAGGCTGGATGCAGCTGGGACTGTCTCTGCTTCAAGTGTGCCAGCTGGGTTCAGTCACCTATTTACGTCAACTAGCAGTCTGTAGCCTCACACATATGTCTGGAGGTTGGCTGGTCGCCAGCAGAGGTGATGGAAATAACTGCATCATGTGTCATTCATCGTCCAGTGGGCTGGCCTGTGCTCATTCATCTGGTGGTGGTTGCATGGCTACTAAGAACATCAAGAGAGAGCAAGCCCCAATGCACAAGCACTTTTCAAGACCCTGCTTGCTCATATTTGCTATTATGCCATTGACCAAAGCGAGCCACATGGCTAAGCCCAGAGTAGGTATGGGAAGGGACCCCCCCCAGGGGCACAAATGTAGGGAAGGTAATTATTGCAGCCATTTTTTTTTTCAGACAATCTATCACAGACTTGATAACACGTATTTTCTAAGATTGTTGTGAGCATTGGAGGTAATGCATATCAAGCACTGAGTGAAGTGACTGGCATAGTAGGTGTTCAGCAGATGACAGTTAAAGCACATTATGTTGTACCTAACGTCCGGAAGGTGCTCAATTAAGGAAAATACTCTTCTCTAATAACCATTTTTTCTTTCTACTCTCCTTCCCTCATTACTTGGCTATTAGAAGAAAACTGTGACTCAAGAAAAACCAAGCAAACAAACCCACATGAGCAATTTATATTTTTTACAAAGGAAGCAAACATCCACAACAAAACACCAAGTAAAAAAATCCCAAAACCAAAAATTTACAGTGGATGTGGAGATGGAGCACACATTTATTATTGCACTTTCTTCATCCCTACCCATAGGGTCTGATGACCCTGAGGCCATACAGGATGCTGGGTCTTCAAAGAAAATTCCCATTATAGTTACTAAGGCAGGGAAGAAGACACAGACACTTTAAAAAGCATTACCATACCTGAAAGTTTAACCAAAACAGGTTTTGGGGTTAACTCTCTTTGCCAAACAATTCCAGTGAAATCCTTGAATCTTTGAGTGGGAAGGGATTACAGAAGCCTTTGAATTTTAGACTCTCGATTCCATTTTAGCAGTGGTTCTCAAACTTTTTGATCTCAGGACCACTTTACACTCTTAAAATTATTGAAGACCCCAAAGAGTTTTTGTTTCTGTGGTTTATATCTATCACTATTTACCAGATGAGAAATTAAAACTGAGAAAAATGGAAAACACAAGAACATATAACCACACAGTCCCTTTTCTGTCAGAATGATGACTCATAGGTCATGTAGCTTCTGGAAAATCCCAGTGTACATTCTTGAGAGAATGAGAGTGACAAAAGCAAATAATGTCTTAGTATTATTATAAAAATAGCTGTGACCTCTGAAAACAACTGAAAAGGTTTCAAGGCCTCTTAGGGTCTGTGGACCACACTTTGTGAATTGCTGCTCTACAATATCCCTGTCAGATAGGGTTTGCCTTGCTGAAGCGTTTGGAGGCAGTAGAGTGTAGTGAGAAGGCACCACCTTGGACACATAAAACTTATTATTCTCCTCTATAAAATGGGGATGGTAATAATAGAGTCTACCTCATATAGTTGTGAAGATTAAACAAAATGAGGCAATGTATCTAATCTATATTAAGGACCAGGTACAAAACCTGGCATATAGCAGGTTCCCAGTGAATGTCAGTCCTCCCATCACTGAAATTCTTAATAGCTCACTGACTCATGAGGTAGATTATTCGGTCTCTGGTTTTTAGTAACTTCCTCCTCCTGCCTCTCTGTGTTGACTTTGACTCATTAGTGACCCCAGAGGACAGAGTAGAACTGCTCCATAGGGTTTCCAAGGAGTGACTGGTTGATTACAACTGCCGACCTTTTGGTTAGCAGCCGAGCTTTTAACCACTGTGCCACCAGGGTTCTGACTCCTCAGCATAGCATAGCACAGGGCGATGACCTTCAGTTTTAGATAAAAGCAGTTGTGGTGGCATTAGGTCTTCTTTGTTATAAACCATGCTATGGTTTCCAATTATCCCGATCATATTCAGAGCACCTTTACTAAGCACCTAATTACTATGCACTTGTTGTTGTTGTTAGTTGCTGTCCAGTTGATTCAGACTCATGGCAACCCCGTGTGTTACAGAGTTGAACTGCTCCACAGAGTTTTCAAGGCAATAATCTTAATGGAAGGAGCCCTGGTGGCACAATGGTTAAGTGCTCACTGCCAACGAAAGGTTGGTCGTTCGAACCCACCAGCGACTCCATGGAGAAAAGACGTGGTAATCTGCTCCCGTAAAGATTTACAGCCTAGGAAACCCTATGAGGCAGATCTGCTCTGTCCTGTAGGGTCATTAAGAGTCGGAATCTACTCGACAGCACACAAAAACAACAACAACAGTCTTAACAGATGCAGATCGCCAGGCCTTTTCTTCATGGTACTGCTGCGTGGGTTCGAACTGCCAGCTTTCAGGTTAGCAGTTGAGTGAAAACCATTGTGCTACCTAGTAGTTAAAAAAAAAAGTAGACAAATCCCCTGATCTCATGGAGCTTACATTCTAAGTATGGGAGACACATCAACAGCAAGTAGAGAAATAAATAATTGCAGATGTGATAGGTCCTACAACGGAAAACAAAACAAGGTAAGGGAATAGAGAGTGATGGGGGAGGGGTGCTATTTCAGGTAGGGTAATCACATAAATGCCTCTCTAAGGAAGTGATATTTGAGTGGAGACCTGAATAAAGAAAGGGGGGCAAGCCAGGCTGGGGGAAAAGTCAATGAGAAATTTGAATTTTATTCTAATTGTGATTGGAATCCATTGGAAGAGTTTAGGTAGGAAAATGCAGTACTATGAATTATGTTTTTAAAAGATCACTCTAGCTGCTTTGTAGAGATAGACTAGGGAACGGGAATAGAGGCAAGGAGAACAGTTAAGCAGTTGTTGAAACAGTCCAGACAAGAGGGGATGGTGCCTTGGAAATGATGAGAAGTTAAATTGGAATTGAAGGCAGAGCCCAGAGGATTTACTAATGGACTGATGTGTGAGGAACAAGGAGGAAACAGGATGATAGCCTAGGATTTTGACTTAGCAAATGGATGGGAGAAGATGCCATTTACTAAAATGGGGGAAGACTGGGTGTGGAACAGGTTGGAGGGACAAGATAGAGTTCTGTCTGGGATATATGTTAAATTTGAGTTTCCTATTAGACACCAAGGTGGAGCTATCAAGTGAATAACCTAGAGCTCAGGGGCGAGTAAGGGCTGAAGATCACCATTTGGGAGTCCTCCGTATACATAGATAGAGAAGAGATAACATCAAGAATTGAGCCCTGGGCTCCAAAATACATAGAACAAACTCTAACAGCACTGAAAAGAGAGATAGACAGCTCCACAATAGTAGTAGGAGACTTCAACACACCACTTCTGGTGAAGGACAGAACATCTTGAAAGAAGCTCAACAAAAGACACAGAAGAGCTAAATGGTACAATCAACCAACTTGATCTCATAGACATAAACCAAACACTCCATCCAAGAGCAGCCAAGTATACTTTCTTTCCCAATGCACATGGAACATTCTCCAGAATGGAACACATATTAGACCATAAAGCAAGCCTTAACAAAATCCAAAGCATCGAAATATTACAAAGCATCTTTTCTGACCATAAGTCCATTAAAAGAAATCAACGACAGAAAAAGCAAGGGAAAAAAAAAAAAATCAAACACATGGAAACTGAATAAAACCTTGCTCAAAAACTACTGGGTTATAGAAGAAATTAAGGATGGAATAAAGAAATTCATAGAATCAAACAAGAATGAAAACACATCCTACCAGAACCTTAGGGACACAGCAAAAGCAGTGCTCAGAGGTCAGTTTAGAGCAATAAATGCACACATCCAAAAAGAAGAAAGGTCCACAATCAAAACATTAACCCTACTACTGGAACAAGTAGAAAGAAGGCAGCAAAAGAAGCCCTCAGACACCAGAAGAAAGGAAATAAAAAGAATTATAGCAGAATTAAATGAAATAGAGAATAGAAAAACAATTGAAAGAATTAACAAGACCAAAAGCTGGTTCTTTGAAAAGATCAACAAAATTGATAAACCATTGGCCGAACTGACAAAAGAAAAACAGGAGAGGAAGCAGATAACCCCTGTAAGAAATGAGATGGGTGATATTACAACAGACACAACTGAAATTAAAAGAATCGTAACAGAATACTATGAAAATTGTACTGTAACAAATTTGAAAACCTAGAGGTAATGGACAAATTTCTAGAAACTCACTACCTACCTAAACTAACACAAACAGAGGTAGAACAACTAAATAAACCCATAACAAAAGAAGAGATTGAAAAGGTAATTTAAAAACTCCCAACAACAACAACAAAAAAGCCCTGGCCCGGATTGCTTCACTGGAGAATTCTGCCAAACTATCAGAGAACAGTTAACACCACTACTACTAAAGGTATTTCAGAACGTAGAAAAGGGTAGAATACTCCCAAACTCATTCTATGAAGCCAGCATAACCCTGATACCAAAACCAGGTAAAGACACCACAAAAAATAAAATTACAGACCAATATCCCTCATGAACATTGAAGCAAAAATCCTCAACAAAATTCTAGCCAATAGAATTCAGCAACATATCAAAAAAATAATTCACCATGATCAAGTGGGATTTATGCCAGGTACGCAGAGATGGTTCAACATTAGAAAAACAATCAATGTAATCCATCACATGAATAAAACAAAAGAACCACATGATCTTATCAACTGATGCAGAAAAGGCATTTGACAAAGTCCAACACCCATTCATGGTAAAAACTCTCAACAAAATAGGAATAGAAAGGGAATTCCTCAATACAGTTAAGGGCATTTATACAGAGCCAACAGCCAACATCATCCTAAATGGAGAGACTTTGAAAGCATTCCCTTGAAAACGGGAACAAGACAAGGATGTCCTTTATCACCACTCTTATTCAACATTGTGCTGGAGGTCCTAGCCAGAGCAATTGGGATAGAAAAAGAAAGAAAGGTCATCCAAATTGGTAGGGAAGAAGTCAAAGTATCTGTATTTTCAGATGATATGATTCTTATACACAGAAAACCCCAAAGAATCCGCAATAAAACTACTGGAACTAATGGAAGATTTCAGCAAACTTTCAGGATACAAGATAAACGTACAAAAATCAGTTGCATTCCTTTACACCAACAAAGAGAACTTTGAAGAGGAGATCACCAAGTCAATACCATTTACAATAGCCCCTAAGGAGATAAAATACTTAGGAATAAATCTAACCAGAGATGTAAAAGATCTATACGATGAAAACTACAAGACGCTACTGCAAGAAATCACAAAAGACCTGCATAAGTGGAAGAACATACCTTGCTCGTGGATAGGGAGACTCAACATTGTGAAAAATGTCAATTCTACACAAAGCTATCTACAGATACAATGCAATCCCGATCCAGATTCCACTGGCATTTTTTAATGCGATGGAGAAACAAATCACCAACTTCATATGGAAAGGGAAGAGGCCCTGAATAAGTAAAGCATTACTCAAGAAGAACAAAGTGAGAGGCCTCACACTGCCTGATTTTAGAACCTATTATACCACTACGGTAGTCAAAACAGCCTGGTACTGGTACAACAACAGATACATAGACCAATGGAACACAATTGAGAATCCAGACATAAATTCATCCACCTATGAGCAGCTGATATTTGACAAAGGCCCAAAGTCCGTTAACTGGGGAAAAGACAGTCTTTTTAACAAATGGTGCTGGCATAACTGAATATCCATCTGCAAAAAACTGAAACAAGACCCATACCTCACACCATGCACAAAAACTAACTCAAAATGGATCAAAGGCTTAAATATAAAATCGAAAATGATGAAGATCGTGGAAGAAAAAATAAGGATAATGCTAGGAGCCCTAATACATGGCAGAAACACAATACGAACCGTAAGTAACAATGCACAAGCACCAGAAGAGAGACTAGATAGATGGGAGCTCCTAAAAATCAAACACTTATGCTCATCAAAAGACTTCACCAAAAGAGTCAAAAGACAACCTACAGACTGGGAAAAAATTTTTGGCTACAACAAATCTGATCAGCGTCTAATCTCTAAAATCTACAAGATACTGCAAAACCTCAACAACAAAAAGACAAATAACCCAATTAAAAAATGGGCAAAGGATATGAACAGGCACTTCACCAAAGAAGATATTCAGGTGGCTAACAGACACATGAAGAAATGCTCACAATCATTAGCCATTACAGAAATGCTGATTAAAACTACAATGAGATATCATCTCACCACAACAAGGCTAGCAATAATTCAAAAAACACAAAATAATAAATGCTGGAGAGGTTGTGGAGAGACTGGAATACTTATACACTGTTGGTGGGAATGTAAAATGGTACAACCACTTTGGGAATCGATTTGACGCTTCCTTAAAAAGCTAGAAATAGAAGTACCGTACGATCCAGCTATCCTGCTCCTTGGAATATATCCTAGAGAAATAAGAGCTGTCACACGAATAGATATCTGCACACCCATGTTCATTGCATCACTGTTCACAATAGCAAAAAGACGGAAACAACCTAGGTACCCATCAATGGATGAACGGATAAACAGATTATGGTATATCCACACAATGAAATACTACGCAAGTATAAAGAACAATGATGAAGCCGTGAAACATAGCATGGAGGAGGCTGGATGTCCTTATGCTGAGTGAATTTAGTCAGTCACAGACGGACAAATATTGTATAAGACCACTAATATAAGAATTCAAGAAAAGGTTTAAACACAGAAGGAAACATTCTTTGATGGTTACAAGTGTGGGGAGGGAGGATGAGTGTTATTTACTAACTAGATAGTGGATAGGAATTATCTTAGGTGAAGGGAAGGACAGGACTCGCTACAGGGGAAGTCAGCACAACCAGACTAAACCAAAGCTAAGAAGTTTCCTGAATACAGTCAAATACTTTGAGGGACAGAGTAGCAGGGGTAGGGGTCTGGGGACCATGCTTTCCGGGGACATCTAGGTGAATTGGTGTAACAAAGCTTATTAAGAAAATGTTCTGCATCCTAGTTTGGTGAGTGGTGTCTGGGGTCTTAAAAGCTTGCAAGTGGCCATCTAAGATGCATCAGCTTGTCCCAACCAATTGGAGAATGAAGGAGAATGAATAACACCAAAGACATAAGGGCCACATAAACCAGAGACTTCATCAGCCTGAGACCAGAAGAGCTAGATGTTGCCCGGCTACCACCAATGACCTCCCTGACAGGGAACACAACAGAGAGTCCCGGATGGAGCAGGAGAAAGGTGGGGTGCAGAACTCAAAATCTAGTAAGAAGACCAGACAATGTTCTGACTGAGACTGGAGGAACCTTGGAAAGCATGGCCCCTGGATTCTCTGTCAGCCCAGAACTAAACAATTTTTGAGGCCAACTCTTCAGACAGGGATGGGACTGGACAGTGGGACATAAAGTGATACTTGTAAGGAATGTGCCTCTTAGCTCAAGTAGATACAAGAGACTAAATGGGCAGCTTCTGTCCGGAGGTGAGATGGGTAGGCAGAGAGGGTTAGGAGCTGGTTGAATGGACATGGGTAATCAGGGGTGGAAAGGAGGACTGTGCTGTCACAGTATGGGGAGAGCAATTAGGGTCACATAACAATGTATGTATAAATTTTTGTATGGGGAAAAAAATAAATGAGCCCTGGAACACTCCAATAGTTACAAGTTGACAAGATGAGGAAGAATTAGCAAGACTGAGAAACAGTGCTGAGAGGTAGAAGAGAAAACAGGAGAGCGTGTAGTCACCGAAGCCAAGAGAAGATGTTTCAAAAAGGAAGGAGTAACCAACTGAGCTAAATGTTACTTAGAAATTTAATAAGATGAGGAATAAGAGCTAGCTTTTGGATTTGGCAATATGGAGGTCATTGGAAACCTTGATAAGACTGCTGTCAGTAGCATGGCGATAATAGCCTGTTTTTTGAGTGGGTTGAGGCAAGAATGAGAGGTGAGGAAATGGAGAGAGCATTGTTGATGCCTATTTTGAATAGTTTTTCTATAAAGTGGAGAAAAATTGTGAGGTAACTGGAGGTGGATATGTGGTCAAAGGAGGTTTTCTGTTTGTTTAAGAAAGGAGATTTTGCATCATGTTTATATACTGATGTGAATGATCCATCCATCCATGGAAAGAAAAATAGGTGACATCTAAGAGGGAGAAGTTAAACGCTGGAACAAAATGCTTGAATAGCTGAGAGTGGAAAGAATTCTGTACATAAGTGGAAAGACTGGCCTTAGATAGGAACATGGGAGGTTCCTCCTTAGTAACAAGAAAGAAGGCAGAGTATATGGGTAGTGATGCAGGTAAGCTGATAGACTTGTTGGTTTGAAGACGAGGTAGTTCTCTTCTGAGTATTTCTATTTTCTATGATACAAAAAGCTGTCAGCTCACAATTACGAAGGGGGCTTGTTTGAGGTTTCATGAGGGAAGACAGGAGTAAAATATCTGTCTTGGACAGTGAACTGACTAGGAAAATTTAGAATTGTCAGGCATTGCTGAGGGCCAATTTGATATTTCTGGTCATTTATTAAAGTGGGGTTGTTCTGCTGCTTAGGTTAAGTATGATGGAGGGAAGCAGGTACAAGGACACCTCCTCCATTTGAAGATTTATACAAGTTGGTGAACTTAATGATGGACTATGGAATTTAAGCTAGGCAAGGAGGAAAGTGAATACATCAAAGGATGGATGGACTGTGAGGGTGGATTGTAGGTTGAGGTTATGTGGGAGAGAGGGACGATTGAAGTGGAAATTATGGAGGTAGCACAGTTATTGATAATGACAGCGTCTGGTGTATGACCATGGGAGTGAGTGGCTGAACTGAGGTGGTGGGAAGCAAAAGATTGTTGGAAGTGACTTCAAGGGATGATGAGGCTAATGGATTGGCTATATCCTCAAGTGGATGTTGAAATCACAGGAGAAGTGGTGCGAGAAGAAGACTTTGAGCCAGGTGTGTCAATGAGGAGGAGTGACTTCGAGGTTGATGGAGGACAGCCATAAGGAGGGGTGGCAATTGGCATAGTTTGATGGTGTGCACTTCAAGTGAGCTGAGATTTTTTGAGAAAGAAGGAAGAGAAATGGCAAAGAGGAGGAAGGAGTACACTCCTCCATCTCCAGGTCATTGCATGATACAAAGGGTGTGGGAAGGAAAATGTCCACCATATGAGTGGGCTGCACATCAGCAGGGACCTCAGGGAAGAGCTAGGGTTCCTTTAGAACAAGAAAGTGAACAAAATATTGATAATATCAAGGAATTTGCTGATGATGGGCTTTGAGTTTAGGGGGCATGGTGGGTAAGTTTGGGGTTCATTGAGAAGTGGGTTACTGAGTCATATTAGGGAATGTAAGGAGCATTATGTGGTTAGGAATGCAGGCAATGATACAGGCTAGGAGGCTGGAACTTGTGGTGGTGACTGGGGTAAACAGGGATGTATGTAATTTTGGGATTAATTCTGCTGGGCTCTTAGGTGGAGGTGGATGATCAGTGGTAATTAGAGCCTCCTTCTGGGGTTAATCTCTTCTCTTGGGCACTTTGTATTGGTGAAGCTGGTGGAGGGGAGGTTATGGAAGAGGAACTTTCACCAGGAGCACTTAGTCCTCCCTGGCCTCCCTTAAATTTTTCTGTGTTCCTTTTCAAGCTCAGGATAAGGAATTTACCAGGACTTTTCAACAATGATAGAATGATAGTGCCTTGAGGGACTTTAACTTACCCATTGCCATTGAGTCAATTCTGACTCACAGCGAACCTATACAATAGAGGAGAACTGCCCCATAGGGTTTCCAAGGAGTGGCTGGTGGATTCGAACTGCTGACCTTTTGGTTAGCAGCTCAGCATTTAACCAGGACTCCAATCTCCATTAGTCCTTTCAAATAAATACATACATAAATAGATCTAAGTAAAAACGTGTGCTTGCTATGTAAATGGAGTTTCAAGACAATTCTTCCAGCTGCTCCATCCACCTTCCACCCAAATTGTTGCACTGAGGCCCCTCTCGTTTACCATTTATCATGAAAAATTTCAAACATATAGAAAAATAGATTCACATAATGAGCTCCCAGATCCCAATCATCTGGATTTAACAGTTGTTAACATTTTGCCATATTTGCTTCATCTGTTTTTTTCTTTTGCTGAAATAGCTTCAAGTAAGTTACAGGCATTATGACATCTCATTCCTAAATACTTCTGTATCCTAAACCCTTTCTATATAGAAATTCTGAAGCTGACAATGCCTTTCAAAACTTGGTGCCAAGAACTGGACAACAGAGTTTCAGATGTGGACTGATCAGCTGGGTGTTCAGAAAGAATGACTAGATTCTATTTCTGTTAATGCAGATTAAAATCTCTGGAATTAGTTATTTCAGAAGCCACAGCACGCTATTGACTCGTGCATTTTTGGTCAGCTAAAGTCCCTAAATTCTTTGCATATGAACTGCTGCTGTCAAGTCAGGCTTCCCCCATCTTGTGTTTATGTAATTGAATTTTTGTTGGTTTTAGCCTTTTGAAAATATTTTGAATTGAAATTCCGCCCTCCAGTGAATTAGTTAATCCTTTCCCGCTTCGGTTCATCAGCAGTGGTTGATAAGTAAAGCTTTTATATATTCATGCAAGTATATAGTAGCTACTTTCTAAAATTGAACCTTATGTCTGCCTCAAAATTGTCGAGACTACACTAAGATCATCTCACGCATTAAGAGTGGACTTTTTGTGCGACAGATAACTTGAGCGTTCCTGATTAATGGTTGAAATCCATCCTTCTTGACTAACATCCTTCTTGTGGCCTAACAGACTGGCATCTGAGTACATTTTTCTAACACATTCTAAATCATTCCAGAATGAACATTTAATACAGGCAAATCACCAGTTTCTTAGTAGAGCCCTGGAAACCCCCATGTCATTCAAGAGGGCTAAATCCAGGGGTGGGAGGTGGAAGTTGGGCTGGCTTTCTGAGAACTCCATGAGTTCTCTTGGGTGGGTAGTGTCAGTTGACTATCCTCTCAATTATACAGGGATCTTGCCTTTTTTAACTCAAGTATGAGAGTGAACTGAATGGACACCCCCTGGCTCTGTCTCATGTTTAGAAAATGGGACTTCACAGGGAGCACGTCAACTGCTAGACAAGTGATATTTTTGTAAATTTTCAGACTGGATACATAATATGCCTAAGCAGAAGGCATAATCTTGGTAATACACAGGCTGAAAATAGCAAATCAGCATCGCAGAACTCCACATTCCTCAATATGGTTGCCAATTCTTAGGTATTTCAGAAGGAGAGTTCTCTGTCACTAGCCTTCATGTGGAGGCAAGTATCCATGGTCTTAAATACCATTAAGACCTGGACTGCCTATGTCTACAGCCTGGCTCTGCTATGTATGGGACTTGGGCTATTTATTTAGCCTCCGTGGGGAGTAATTTTCTCATCTGTTAATGATGAGGATAGTACTAGCACCTATCTCACACAGCTGTTGTGAGGATTAAAGGTGTTAATTTAAGTAGTGTTCCAAGCGTTTAGTAAGTGCTAGTAATTATTATTTATAATGGTTCTGCTAGTTCTCCTTGAGACTCAAGATATTAGGAACCGTGTTTGGTTTCATATTTATGAAGTTCTTCATCTAGATTTAAATATCTAGTCTGGGGATGCTCTAGGCTGCCATGTAATCTCCCATATTTACTTTATCATCCTAATTTCCACTCTAGTGCCTCCAGAGGCCTGCTAAAAGCAGTTTAAAGACACATGAAGAGTGCTTAAATACCTTCTACTTTGAGTAAGCCAAGGTAGTACTGGCCTCTTTGGTTGCTTGTTCTAAGCCTTCAGAGTAGCTCCCATGGTGGCTGACGACCACACCAACTTTCCAGGGGAAGAAATTTAGGAGATCCTATTTTTTTTTCCATACATTAAGCTACAGATGCATTGATTTCAGCACCCCAATATTCACCTTGCAGCAACAAGGATTTCCCCTGTGTGTCCATTTCAGTGTTAATAAAACTGCTTAAAAACACTGACAAAAACTGACACAAGTTAACTTTGATAGGAATTAGTCAGAAGAAGAGTTGACATATATGCCCTTTTCCTATTTCTCATTTTGTTTTGTGAAAGCTCCTTTGCGTTGTTTGTGTGTAAGGGGTAACTATTCTCTTAGCCAATGGGAGTACGATATTTTCACACGAATAACTTGAACATTCTATGTTTTTTTGCCAACCAAGCCCTCCGTCTCCCCAGGTGTTTTTGTAAGCATGCTATGCTGATTGTTTTTACAGCAACATGTTAAAAAAAAAAATTGGCTTAGCGCCCTTAAGAAAATACCTCGGGGAGGGGGGAAAAGGGGGAGGGGGGAAAAGGGGGAGGGGGGGAGGGCCGGACTGGCCAAAAAAAACGTAAAACACACATGTTATTTGCTTAAAAATACCGTATACTTCTGGTACTTTTTATTACTCGACCTCCTACTTTTGTTTTCCTGGAAAATTTAATTCATTTAAAAAATTATTTTTAATAATTTTAGACTTACAGAAGAGTTGCAAAACTAGGACAGAGAGATTCCGCATACCCTTCACCCAGATTCCTCATATGTTTACATCTTACATAACCATGGTACAATTATCAAAACTAAGAGAATAACCTTGGTACAATACTATAAACTAAACTACAGAATTTGTTAAGATTTCACCAGTTTTTCTACTAAAGTCTTTTTCTGTTGAGACTCCAATCCGGTTTAGTTGGATTGAATTTAGTTGTCATGTCTCCTTGGTCTCCGTCGATCTGTGACAGTTCTTCAGTTTTTCCTTGTCTTTCAAGACCTTGACACTTTGGCAGTGTACTGGCCAGTAATTTTGTAGAATGTCCCTCAGTTGGGGCTCTTCCAATGTTTTCTCATGATTCAACTGAGTTCTGTATTATTGGGAAGGGTAACGTAGAAGTGACATGCACTTCTCCACCGATCCACCCATCGTATCAAGGGGTACATGATGTCACTATATATTACTGGTGATGATAACCTTGATCATTTGGTTAAGGGGATCTTCCAGGGTTCTCCACGGTAACTTTACTACTTTTCCCTTTGTAATTACTAAATGTTTGGGGGAAGATTCTTGGAGAGTATGCAAATATCCTGCTTCTGCTTAAATTTTGCTCACTAATATTAGTATCTGTTGGTTCATCTTGCCTGCCACAATTATTATTGTAATGTTCCAATGGTGATTTTTTTATTTATCCCTTCTACATTTATTAATTGGGATTCTTTTGTAAGGAAGAGTTGGCCCTTCCCCACATTTATTTATTTATTCACTTATTTATTTTGTATTAGCATGGACTAAGGGATATTTGGAATCCCTGGGTGGGGCAAATAATTACGTGCTCAGCTACTAACTGAAAGGTTGGTGGTTTGAGTCCACCCAGGGGCACCTCAGAAGAAAGGCCTGGCAATCTACTTCTGAAAAATCAGCCATTGAAAGCCCTATGGAGCACAGTTCTACTCTGACACACATGGGGTCACCATGAGTCAGAATTGACTCAATGGCAACTAGTTAATGGATATTTATTTTATTCTTTTGAGTTACAATCCAATATTTATTTAGTTTGTTGTTCAAATTGTTCCAACTTTGGCCATTGGAATCTTTCAGATAGGTTCCTGTACCTTTTGACATACCCCCCCCCAATCTCTTTTTTAAGCACTTCCTTCCATTCATCACTACAAAATGCACTGGCTCATCTTGTCTTTTCCCTGCTCCAGCCCTGCAATCAACCAGTCCTCCTCTTATTGCAGCATGGTGTTTCAAACCACGGTCTATGCCTTAGGGGTATCACTACTTCTAGTTCTTCTCAGTAGATATAGCTAGGAAATATACAGGTTACTAACTTATGCATGCATATGTCTATAATTATTTCTGTAGCTATCTCAACTACATGAATTAAAAAAATGAGTCCATACTGATACCTTCAACTCCAACCTAGCACCACAGGGTTCATTTTAGTCTTCTCCCTTTTCTTATTTGTACCTTCTCTTTCCGACACTCAGAAACCTGATTCTCATTATCTACAATATATTTACTTATTTGTTCAACCCTAGGATATTAATAGTTTCATAATCACTAAGCCAAAGAGAAATAAATTTACAAACTGGAGTGCAGTATTCATGTACAGTTTTTCTTTTTGTCTTCAGCCTTATAGTATTCAGTCAAAACCCTTCTGAAGTTATCTGTCAGCTCTTTTCTTCCCTGTCTTCCTTCAGTGTGATCATGTGACTCATTTGTAATACAGTTAGATTCATTTGTTACCCCTCCAACCTGACATTCTGGTCGAATTAAAAAAAAATTACAGTAAAATTCATGCTGTGGTGTATAGTTCTATGGGTTTTGACAAATACATATGGTAGTGTATCCACCAGTACCATACAGGACAGTTCCATCACTCCCAAAAATCCCTCATGCTGCTCCATTATAGTCAAACATTCCCCCACCCCTAAACCTTGGCAACCACTGATCTATCTTCTATCCATATAGTTTTCTCTTTTCCAGAGTTTCATGTAAACGGAATCAGACAATGTGTAACCTTTGGGTTTGGCTTCTTTAACTTAGAACAATGCATTTAAGATTCATTCAAATTGTGTGTATCCATAGTTCATTCCTTTTTATTGCTGATTAGTATTCCATGGTATGAATGTACAACAGTTTGTTTAACCATTCACACATTGAAGGGCATCTCAGATGTTTTCAGTTTTTTGCTATTATGAATAAAGCAGCTATGACCATTCCTGTATAGGTTTTTGTGTGGACATTAAGCTTTCATATCCCTTGGATAGATACACAGCAGTGGTATAAGTGATGTGTTTTTTTCTTTTCTTTTTTTCCCCTCTGTTGTGGTGAAATATGCACAACAAAGCATAAGCCAATTCAACAATTTCTACATGTATAATTCGGTGACATTGATTACATTCTTCAAGTTGTGCAGCCACTCTTGCTATCCTTTTCAGAGTTATTCCACCACCATTTGTAAACTCAATGTCCTCTGTAAATATGGCATGGGGGAGATGTGGAGGTGTCTGACCTCCTCATACCCCACAAGGGGGAAGGAAAACCAAGATCAACAGCGCAAGGCCGACTCCCATGAGTTGGAGGCCAGACAAGCATCCTCTCTCCAACATTTCTACTAATTTTGACACCAACCATCCCTCGCACAGCACTCTCTACTTCTCCACTGGGTTTGATAATTCACTGCAATGGCCACACAGAACTCACAGACCATACTCACAATTATGGGATTTATTAGGGAATAACAGTTACAATTCAGGCTCAAGAACACTCAAGATACAGTTCTTCCACCAGGATAGCCTCTCCCCAGCCGTGCTCGTAGGCACGCCTCTCCATGGCCCTCAGTCTCTGCCCAAAGGCACTCAGCTTTCTCTCTCCATGGGTCGGGAAGGCCACCACGCCATCTCCTGTTGCCAGGTCTTTCCTGTTGGTCTTTCCTTCTTTGGTGGTGGTGGGCTCTTCCTCGCTGCTCTGGAACTGGCTCTCTTTTAAGGCGAAACTGACCAATCCCATTGGTAGGCCACAATTACCCTATCACACAATCACCTGGGTGAGAGTTACAAGACCGTGGCTAGAAAGGCCCCACACAAAAGTAATTAATCGCACCACACTCCCTAAGCAAAAATTTACCCTTTTCCCCTACCTTCCACCCTTGGTAACCATTAATGATTTTTGACTTCTATATATTTGCTTACTTCATATAAGGGAGATTATACAGTATTTGTTCTTTTGCAACTGACTTATTTTGCTCAACATAATGTTTTCAGGGTTCATCCATGTTGTGATGTGTGCATCAGGACTTCATTTCTCTTTATGGCTGGGTAATATTCCATTGTGTGCATCTACCACATTTTGTTTATCTGTTCATCTGTTGATGGACATTTCAGTTGTTTCCACCTTTTGGCTATCGTGAAAAGTGCTGCAGTGAACATTGGTGTACAGGTTAATAATGTGTTTTTAAAAAATATTTATTGAAATATCCAGAAAAGAAAAAGGAGCACATTATGTATTTACTGCTACATTTTGATAACTACCACCATTAATCCTATACCATTTCAGTGTAGTTTCCTAACTCTCACCTCACACCTCCATCACCATTTACTCTCAATATTTCTGATTTTGGTCAAACTGGGTACATTTGCATCCTCCCATAATTTCTGTCCTGTAAGCTGCATAGTGATATAACATGTTATAATCTGGTTTATTGTTGCATGCATTAGGATAGGCCTTTGATCCACTGTACATGGATACAACATGGGTAGCCTTAAAGCCAGGTACTGGCCCTGTTCACTAGTTCCTAAAAAAAGTTGCCTTAATAATGACCATTCTTTAAGGAGGTGCCCTTTGTGTAGACAGAATGAACAAGGACCTACCTGATGGTAATTGAGAGGTTTCTTAAAGAACCCTTGCCCTAATACATCAAACCTATGAACTTGCTTCAGAACCTGGAGTTGCTGTCATTGGCATCACTCTTCCGGGCCAAGGCTCAGTCATTTTCTCCAGAAGGTTTCTCTTAAAAATGTACATTTTTAATCTGTGAGGGCAGACATTTATCACATTAACTAGCTGTCACCTCAGAGAGATCCTGACTCTGATCTCTGAGATCCTTCTCTATTGAGACCTTTCTATCAGTCTGTAAACCCTCATCTCTGTTACACTAAACTGTGAGCTGTAGGAATGAGGGCAGAGTCCCTCTCTGTATCCCCAGTGCCTGGCACATAGTAGGCAGTCTATATATACTTCCGGACGGATGAATAAATGCATGATGGGTACATGTTGCTTAAGGATAGAAGGTGGGGGATTCATAAGGAAAGGCTCATTATCTGTGGCAGAGGCAGGAAAGGGCAAGCCTAGGTGGAAGGGCACAGTAGGGGTCTGGAGTACCAGGGAGCAGCAGGAGGGTACAATGGATAACTAAATATGGGAACTAATTGAAGACCAGCTTCCATGTTCAAAGCTTTTGGGAAGCATTGGCTAAGAGAAGGGGCTCTGGAGCCAGATTGAATGGGTTAAAATCCCAGCCTTGCAGCTTCCTACTGGAATTTTGCTTTTACTCTGAGTGAGATGGGAATCAATTGGGGAGGGGATGTTTGAGTAAAGGAATGACTAAGTCTGACTTCTGTTTTAACAGGATCACTCTGGTTGTGGTGTTGGGAATCGAATGGGATGGGAGGGCAAGGGCAGCATCAGAAACAACAGTAAGGAGGCTATCACAGTAATCCAAGCTAGAGATGATAGTGGCTTGGACTGTGATGGATGCAGTGGAGGTGGTGAGAAGTATTCAGATTTAGCCTATATGCTAAAAGTAGAGTTGTCAGGATTTTATGATGGATCATACTAGATCTTTTTCCTCTATGCCTAACAAGGCAGAACAAAGCAAAATGAAACACTTTGTAATGTCTATAAATTCTAACAAATAGAACTTGATATTAGTGGTTTCAGCAGAGCTTATTTCCAAGTAAAGCAAAGCTTTGTTGATGTGGAGGTAACCTTGGGTTCAGTATGTTTCCACCAGCTGACATGGGGCTTTCAAGTCCGTGTTTTTCAGCCGCCTTCTATATGGAGCTTCAGCAGAGTAGTGTTTACATTACCTCTTTTCCTCTCAATTGAGTCTGTAGCAAACAGAAAACAGAGCAGTGTGTATAATTTTATCTCACTTGAGAGCATTTTTGACCATGGATCTGTCACTCCTTATATGGGGAATAGCGTTCTTTCAGGATGTACTTCTGGCAGGGAAAGCTTTTCCCCAGCGAGGTAAATAAGCTATGAAAGTATTTTGAACAGATAAGGGTTCAAGAACTCCACCCTATCTACCCATGTACACACACTCAGCTTCGTTGATTTTAGGTGCGAATCTCTCTGGCCCTAATATGATTGAAATCCTAATCCCTGGGTAAGATTTTCATTGCTGAATTTATTGATTATCCAGATGATTTCTTAAGATTGTGGGACAACTTCCCTGAGGGGATATTTATGAGTAGGGCAGCCTCTGAACAAAGTATACTTATGACACTCAGATAGATGGGCATTAAACTCATTCATTCATTAGCACCTCTCACAAGAGTGCCCCATCTCTTGCCCACTCTGACATAACTGGGCATACAAGCAGCAAGGAAAATGTTGGCAAGAGGACTTGAGGCCTTCAGAAGAGGTGTAGTCTCATGATTGAGCCTAACTATGATTGAAAAACATGCCCCACCTTCACCCCCGGGTCTTTGGCAGCATCTGAGCACAATCTCCAAGAATTCTGGGAGTCTGTGGTGGTCCCCAGGGAGTAGGCAGATGCAAATGGCTCCAGGTAGCATGATTAAAATCCCGCCTTGCAGGGATGACATTTGATCCTTCCTTGGAGGAGAGAGAAAAGTCCTTGTGATTTCTCTCAACATGCGTACCCACAGAGTAGAAGCCAGAAGCTGAAGCTCACAGGCAAGAGGGTACCTGTAAACTGAAATAGTCATATCCCACCACATAAACCAGAGACGTCATCAGCCTGAGACCAGAGGAACTAGATGGTGCCCGGCTACCACCAATGCCTGCCCTGACAGGGAATACAACAGAGAGTCCCAGATGGAGCAGGAGAAAGGTGGGGTGCAGAACTCAAATTCTAGTAAGAAGACCAGACTTAATGGTCTGACTGAGACTGGAGGAACCTCGGAAAGCAAGGCCCCCGGACTCTCTGTCAACCCAGAGCTACGACCATTCCCAAGGCCACCTCTTCAGACAAAGATTAGACTGGACTGTGGGACATAAAGTGATATTCGTGAGGAATGTGCCTCTTAGCTCAAGTAGATACGAGAGACTAAATGGGCAGCTTCTTTCCGGAGGTGAGATGGGAAAGCAGAGAGGGTTAGCAGCTGGTTGAATGGACATGGGGAATCTGGGGCGGAAAGGAGGAGTGTGCTGTCACAGTATGGGGAGAGCAACTGGGGTCACATAACAAAGTATGTATAAATTTTTATATGGGAAAAAATTAAAAAAAAAGAAAGAAATAGTCATATTCCAGTTTGTCTGGAAACTCAAGGTAAATTCCATTTTTACGGAAGTAAAATTTCAAAACAGAAATGTTGAAGATTTAAGTGATATTTATAATCTTTATGTCTTTTTATTGTGCTTTAGTGTATTCTGAAAAGTGTAACAAAGTCAGAAAGTTTTCTCTTCTGTTATTATTCAGATAGATTAGAATTCTCTGTATGTTTATAGGGCATATTACCAATTCCTGGAAAATCTATTTTTACAGAGTGCATTTTATGCCTGTCCATTCTATAAAAATGGAATTTTACTGTGTGAATGTATATACGTTCAGAGCCAGTTTATGAACCACATAAGAAAATCAGTCTCATGACTTTGCAAGCTCATGATATACACACAGAGATTAACACATTGCTTATCCAATAAACTCCTGGCTATCTGCTTCTGTAAAGATTACAGCCAAAAAAAAAAAAAAAATCCCATGGGGAAGTTTTACTCTATAACACATCGGGTCGCCATGAGTTGGAATGGATTCAATGGCAATGGGTTTGGTTTTTGTTTTATCCAGCAAACTTAGCTATATGGAACACAATCTGGAACCAGGCAATGAGAAACAGAAGGGCCTCCGAATACTCAAAATATTTTCATTCATTCAACATTTACCAAGTATTTTCTTGAGCAGCTATTAGTGCAAAGAACTGTTATAAATACAACTGATGTAAATGCAAGTATGAGTAAAAGAGGTAAAATTCCTGTCCTCTGGGAGCTTGTGTTCTAGTGTGTGTGTTGGCAGTAGTGAGTAGGGGGCAAGACAGACAATATATAATAAATAAGGCAACATGCAAGATAATGTTCATATAGAGACAAATGCTATAAAGAAAATAAAATGAGCTTCTATGACACAGTGACTTGTGGGCCTGTGTGATGAGGCCCAGACCAGCATCAACAAGATAGTCAAGGAGGGCCATTCTCAAAACAGGACGTTTGAGTTGAGATCTAAACAATAAGAAGGAATGGATCACGTGTAGATCAGGGGAAAACAACTTCCAAACAGAAGGACTAGCAAGTGTAAGGACCCTGAGATAGGAACCAGCTTGGCTTGTTTGGGCAAAAATACAGGTAGGGAGGCCAATTAGGATGTTTTTGCAATGGTCCAGGCCTAAGATGATGGTGGCTTGACTAGGATGGGAGCAGTGGAAATGGAGAGAAGTGAATGGATTCAGGTTATATTTTGGAGGTGGGGTTGACAAGACTTGCAGGTAGAATGGATATGGGAGGTAAGGGAAAGAGAGGCCTAAAGAATAACTCCTAGGTTTTTGGGTTGAGCAATTGGATGGATGGTTGTATGCCATTAACTGAGGTGATGACTGAGAGAGGAATACGTTGGGGTGTGAGTGGAAATCAAGAGTCCTGTTTTGCACATGTTAAGTTTGAGATGCCAATCAGACACACAGAAACGGTTGCCACAAAGTCTTCACCATAAAGCTCATGTTCCTACAGAAACTCCTCAGTTCTTATGTCAGAGCTATTTTTCTTATTTTAGGCACAGATTAAATAAATTTGCTTCTCTGGATTTTTAACCCACAACAGATTAAAAGCTTGACGTCTGTCTCTCGAGCACTAGATCCAATATATCAAATCGCCTACTGAAAATATCCACCAAAACCTAAAATGCTCGAAGCTAAATCTGTTATCTTCCTTTTCACGCTTATTCCTTCTGTAGTATCTATCCCGCTGAATGACTCCTTTGTTCACCCTATGACCCAAACTTATTCCTAGACTCTACCCTTCTCTCACCCAACATTCAGTGAATTACTAAATTGTGTTAATACCTCCCAGTTGTCTCTATAATCTCTCTCCTACTCTCCATCTGAGCTGTTACTACCATTTAAGACTACATTACTTCTTGCCTGGATTGCCGTATAAACATATGCTGCTGCACTATCTTAAAATACTCTTTACCCCCTACATTTTGGGTAACTCCTGCTTATCCTTTAAAATTCAACACAGTGACACCTTCCTCCAGGAAGCCTTCACTGACATTTCTAACCTTTCCCCCCCATCTAGATTAGGTGACTCATCTTATATGTCCCCAGAGTGCCCTGTGCTTACTTGTATCATAGCAGATCATACAGTATTATAATTACCTCTTCACTTGTCTGTCTCTTCAGTTGCTATGTGAGCTCCCAAATGTCAGGATCTGTGTCGCTTATTGTTGTATCTCCAGTGCTCAACGTGGTGTCTGACACATGATTGGCACTGAATAAATGTTTTTGAATGAATGAATGCTTGAAGTAAATTAGAAGGAAAACTCGCTTAAGGGTAATTTGGCAACAGTAAGAACTGATAGCTTATACTTCTATAGGTGAGAAAGGAAACAATGAAATAAGCCATGAAATCTCAAAATGTACCATAGTCTGGGCCTCAGTTTAGAGACTATTAGTATTACAATTTTGTATTATAGATTGAATAGCATAATACAATCATGCTAATTCATTATAAAGCCATTGGAACACCCAGAAAAGAATGAATTATATTTAGCAGCTTTCAATTAGGAAAATGTGAGAGTATGTATTACATAATAAGACTTATGATTTAAGACTGATTCAGAATTTACACACCAATAGTTTTAACACAACCAGTTCTAGGACTTCCACGTTTTCTTCCAAACTGATTTGTAGGTTTAGATATAAATAGAGAATATCAGAACTGAAGCCCAAACCATCGTTTTATTTTTCCACAAAGGTGGTGTTGAGTTCACGTTCTGGGAGAATCTTAAGAATTTCTCATATATTAAGACAATTAAAGGAAATGTTTATCTAAACAGAAATATCTTCAAAATGTTCATGATCTGTGTAAACAAAGTTTGTTACCAATGCTTGGATGTAAAATAGCATGCAATTAATGACTTGTGCTTAGGTCCTCTGCTTCATTGCCCCATACTGCTGTACTCTTTGACCTCATTTTCCTATCCCTATTGTTTTCCCTAAAACTCTTCTCTCCAGTTGACTTGCTCAACAAATTGCTAGAGTGTACAGAATATAGGTAATAAAGATCTGGGTAACTATGAATCCATGTTAAGTGGTCAGCAATCTTATAAATAATTTGTTTAGGAGTGATTGATGACCACTACTGGGAGGCAGAACCAGCATGACTTGTTTGGCTGAAATCCACTCACTGCTTACATTTCCACAGGATGAACTTTCTTTCTTTCTTTTTTTAAATAATATTTTATTGTGTTTTTGGTGAAAGTTTACACAGCAAGTTAGGTTCCTGTTTGACCATTTCCACACAAACTGATCAATAGCATTGGTTAAATTTTTCACATTATGTCAACATTCGCTTTAATTGTGTTCTGGTTGTTGCATTTTCAGTACTCTAGTTTCCCTGCTCCTGGATTAAATGCTGACCTTTTGGACTCATACAAATGGTTTTTTAGTAAAGCACTGATCTAATGGGTAATATCCTTTATTGTGTGCATCGCTCTGCTTTTCTGCTAAAAGGTGATCTCAGACGATAGTTTTGGTTTAAGGTTTAAAGAGTGTCTCAGGTTGATAGTCTCAGAGTCCTCTGGTCTCAGCTGGTCGAGTTAGTCTGGACTTTTTTATGAATTTGAGTTTTGTTCTGCATTTTCTCCCATTCTAACCAGGATCATCTGTTGTGACCCCAATCAGATTGGTCAGTGGTGGTAGGTGGGCATCATCTAGTTCTTCTGGTCTCAGGGTAGTAGAGGTCATGGCTTGTGTAGGCTATTAGCCTCATAGACTTGTTTCTTCTCTGAGATTTTGGTTATCTTCTTACTTTTTTGCTCCTGATGAGAAGAGACCAATAGTTGTATCTTAGATGGCCGCTCACAAACTTTTAAGACCCCAGGCACTACTCACTTCACTAGGATGCAGAACATGAACTTAGTGAATTATATTATGTCAATTGACTGAGGTGTCCCGTGAGACTATTGTCCTAAGCTTTCAACCCCAGCAAACCAATCAGAAGGGTGTTTGGTTATGTCTGAGGTGTACCTGTAGTTGTGTCTTCAATAAGTATATATGTCTGCCTACATATATCTGTATTTACACGTGTATATAGATACTTCCATCTGTTCTCACATATGTATACCATATATACATACATATATATATATATATATATATGCCTATACCCATCCATATGTGATACTAGACTTGTTTTTTGGTCTTTGTTGGAATTGTATTTTGGTCCTCTTATGTATGTCAAATTCTTTAGTACACGCATTCCACAGGATGAGCTTTTGAAGGGAGGGATAATTGGAGTTGGGGTGGGTGAAGAGAGTAGATTGGGGGAGGAAGGAATATTGTAAACCAAGGGAGGGGGGAAGTCCACTCACAAATCTTTTCTGTTTGTAATATGATTCCAACTTATAAAAATACAAACTTTTTTTTTCTTTTTGAGAAGGTAAAGCTCTTATTAGGGCAAGGAAGAATTGTATGATTTCATATTCTGCAATTAGCATGGAGATTTCTGTCCTTTCAGTTTCAAACTGGCCTAGAAGAGTGACAAGTTGCATAGAAGTAGGGAGGGATTGAGAGAAAGTCTCTTCTCAAGGGGACCTCAAGATTCATTTCTACTCTAGGTTATAGCTTTACAAACTGCTCTAACCATGATCTCTTTGTAGGTTTATCTATTTTTAATGTGTATTTGTGTTCTGTCTTTTTAAGGTAAGTAGGAGTCCCTGGGTGGTACAAATGGTTAAGCACTTGCCTACTAGCCAAAAGGTTGGTGGTGCAACCCTATCCAGAGACAAACCTCAGGAGACAGACCTGATGATCTGCTTCCAAAACGTTCACAGCCTTGAAAACCCTATGGAGCAGTTCTACTCTGCACACATGGAGTCACCATGAGTTGGAAATGACTTGATGGCAACTAACAACAACAACTTTATTAAAAACAAAAATAAAAACACACAGAGATACTATACATGCCAAAAAAAGAAAAAAACAAAACAAAAAAAGAAAAAACAACCCACACCCTACATTCTACACTCTACAGTGCCTAGAACTGGAGGGGCTATGCATAGGGGTTGGCCTGGTATGTCTTATTGTCTAACATTAACAGTTGCCATTGAGTTGATTCCATTAATGAAGACCCCATGTGTGTCAGAGTAAGAACTGTGCTCCATAGGATTTTCAATGGCTGCGATATTTTGGAAGTAGATCGCCAGGCCTTTCTTCAAGGCTCTTCTGGGTAGACTCGAACCACCAAACTTTCGGTTAGCAGCCGAGTGCATTAATTGTTTGCACCACTCAGAGATGCTATTGTCTGACATAGAAACCTACAAATCATGACCAGAAACTAATATTTATTCAGTGCCTACTATGTACTACACTTTATATAGTTTTAATTTGCTTTTTTAAATTTAATCCTTACCACAATCCTATGAGGTCGATATTATTATTTTCCCGTTTTCCAGACAAGGAAATTAAGGGCTCCAGAAGGAGAGGTTAACTGCTCAAGAAAATATAGCAAGTAAGTGATGGAGTTGTCACTCAAACACAGTTATCTGGAACTCCAAAGGCCATGTGCTTTCCATTAAAATATGTTTTCCTGTTCACTGGCAAGCACCATTTTCCTTTCCCACCTCTCCACCTATATTTCTGGATAGGGAAATAAATTGTGGCACATTGGCTTTGGGAAAGCAAACATGTGAATGTGGAAACACCTGGTTACAATTCAGTAACCCCAGATATGCCTGGAGTGTTTGTACAAGTGATTCATAGCAGGACTGGTTCTAATATGATTTGAGGGGCTCAGCGGGCTCTCTTACCAGCAGCGTTCCATGTGGGCCAAATGTGGCCATATAAAAGGTACCAGGTAGAAGTGAGAACTCTGTAGGAGTGAGAGAATAGTCCTACTGAGTCCTTGGCAGTGTTCAGACACCTGTAAGATGGTCTCCTGCAGTGGGTTTTGAGGATGGAATTATATTGAGGCTGTAGCATATAATTATATGGTTTGTAAATACATTTGTTTCAGCCAAGTGTGGCATCTCTGATGGTTACTAATGAATACCAGAAAAACAAACTCATTGCTGTTGAGTCGATTCTGACTCATAGTGACCCTATAGGACAGAGTAGAACTGCCCCATAGGGTTTCCGAGGAACGGCTGGTGGATTCAATCTGCGGGCCTTTTGGTTAGCAGCTGTAGCACTTAACCACTGTGCCACCAGGGCTCCTACTAATGGATATGCTAATTCTAATCAGAGCAGGACTTTTAAAAGAAAAAAAATATCAGAATGCACTCAATGTTTTGCACTGGAAAGACGACAATATTTCTTTCAACTGAGATAGAAACCAAAATATTTCAGTCACTCCTGTGACACTAATGAATCACAGACATGGTGAGCTTGCCAAAGACACAGAAACAAAATTGTTGTGCCTGAAGACTGTCAGGATAGAAGTAGATCTTTACGCAGGCTTTAACTTTGAATGAATGAACAAATGAGAAGTGTGTCAGAAGTTTTTTTGTGAGATGTCCCTGCTTCCCCCTGAAATTCTGAAAGCATTTTCTCATAAAAACAATGTTAGAAATACAGTTGGCCCTCTGTATCCGTGGTTTCCACACCTTTGGATTCTACCAACCACGGATAGAAAATATTTGACTGGGAAAAATTTCCCAAAAGCAAAACTTGAGTTTGCTGCGTGCTGAGCAGTACACGGAATCCATGCGAATGAAATGATGTGTAGGCGTACCCTGCTGTAGCCTCCTGCCATTTCACAACTCCTCAGTCTCTCTCCAGCACTGGTTGAGCATTGCTGGCCTCTTGCCTTGTCATTATTCCCTAAAGAAATAACAACTATTTACATAGCATTTGCATTGTGTTAGTTATTATAAGTAATCTAGAGATGATTTAAAGTATACAGGAGAGTGTGCGTAGGTTATATGCAAATATTGCTCCATTTTATATAAGGGACTTGAGTATCTGTGGATTTTAGTATCCACAGGGGGTCGTGGAACCAATCCTTCCCTGATACCGAGGGAAGACTGTAGTGTTAAGATTTCTGCCAGTTTCAAAAGTCCGCTAAAATCTATCTGTATATGAATTACAACAACTGTTTATTGAGCACTTTACTATGTGCTAAGCATTTTCCCATGTAATCCCCACAAGAGCCATATGATATCGGGTACTATTATTGTCATCATTTTACAGATGAGGAAGTAGGCTCAGAGAAGTTTGACCAAGGCTGCACACCTAGAGACCGGTGATTTTATTTACTCCACAACTCACACTCTTAACTATTACGCTGTACTGTTTAAGGAGTATGTGTGTAGAGTACCCTTAAGTAAGTAGCCCTAGGTAATAGACACAGGTAGTGGCAGAGATAACATTTTAACTCAGACATACTTGAGGAACTGAACCTTTAATCACTACCTTAAAATGCCTTGGAAGTACCTAACCAGCAGTACTAAGTAATTGGCCCAAGGTTCATGTGTATAGATAAACCTAACCCATGTCATGTAACTCCTGTCATTGATTGTGACAAGGTGGGAGTAGAAAGGCAAGGCCGTCACCTTTCTACATTATAACTACCCTAAAAGTACATCATTCTCCTGCTCAAAAACCTTCAGTGCCTCTCTGTTGCCTGGAGAATCAAGTTCTGATTCCTTACCTTGGCTCGCAGGGCTGGCCACACGATGGCCACAAACCTAACTTGGCAGTTTGACCTTAGACTATTCACATATGCTCCAGACTAACTGCATTACTTGCTCTTTGAATAAGTTGTGTGATCACTTGCAGTCTTTGTGCTTTTGCTTAAGTTGTCCCCACTCCCTACTGACCTTTGGAGATGATTTCCCTTATGCACCTTTTATGCCCTGATGCCCCTGACAATTTCCACCTGTCAAAATCATATTCATCCTTCAGTGCTCTTCTGAAATACCAAGTCTTCTTGCAGCCTTTTCAGACTAACCTCTCCCATGAAATGGATATGATTTCACCCTCCTCTGAACACTTGTTTTCTCTTCTGTTGTAGTTAGGGTGAACATATAATTTATTGTTCAAACTGGGACACTTTTGAGAGTGAAAGGGTGTGCTGGTAATAAATACACCAGACAACAGACATAAACTGGAACTTTTCCGGGCAAACGCAGAACTTATGGAAACACTAATTATGGTGCATGCCTTATTCTATCCACATTATAGTTATTTTTGAACTTAACCCAAGGAGTTTTTGAACTCCTAGGCATCACTCCTATTATTTGAAGTTCCTAACACAGAATTCTAAATGTACATAGAAGTACTCTTATCCAAAGTCCCTACTTAGTTAATTGAAAAAGTAAGTTTAAGGAAAAATAATTTAAAATGATATATACTTACCTTAAACATTATACTTTCCTTAAAATATATGAATGTTCATTCATTAACTATCTTTTAATCTAGGACCAACCAAGACCACTTCTTTGAGGATGAGTCTATTGATTGGTGTTCCATGAACTCTTTCTTGTAGAAACCACATCTATTAATGCATCACCTCTAATTTTCAGGGACGTTTCCTTAAAGTGGAATGAGAACCTAAAGATACTTGCAAAGCAATAATTCCCTCCTTAGTTTTTGTAGTTGTTTCACCCACACCTAATTTGAGAGCATTTTTGAAGCGACTCCCTTTTAACCAGTCTTTCCAAATCTTTTAATGTAATTTTTCATAGAAACAACTATATAGTTTTTCACTCATACTTTATTTATTTGCATAACATTTGATTAAAATCAAATAACAAGTAGAATTGGCAGAAACAGGTTTTGGAAACAAATCCACAGACTTGGTAAGCATAGAGCACTATGGGTGGGAGAGGAAGCACATGGGAAAACTAGACATTACCCTACAAAAGGCAATGGCCCAGTGAACCTCAGACATCAGTCCCTATGTTTCACAGAGGGAGGGGAGAGGGTCTATTTATCTGGTGAGTTACTTAAATGGAGAATTGGTTAAGAGGATATTTACTATAGAAGGTTCTAGTAAATGTTTGTTGAGTCTAATTGAATTTAACTAAGGAAGGAATTTTTCCACCATCCATTTTTATTTGCAATTTATTTACTGTTTCCATGAAAGGGGAAGTGCAGATAGGATGACCTGTTTTATTGAAATTAAAATTGCAACTCTTGCCCCTGCCCCAGACACTTCTTATCCTCCCTCCACACTTATTTTTTTCTCCATAACACTTGCCACCATCTGACATACTAAATGTTTTATTTGTTTAGTTGTTTATTGTCTGTCTCCATACACTGGAATTAAAGGTCAATAACAGCAGGAATTTTGGGCTGTTTTATTCACTGATGTGTCCCCAGCACCTAGAAATAGTGGCTGGCATATACTAGGTCCTTGATAAATATTAACTGAATGAATGCCTGCATGAATGAATGGCTTCTGAGAATGTTAAAGCTGCAAGACCTTTGAGATTATCTCGTCCAATCCTTTTATTTTGTAGATACATAGCATAGCATAGAGGTTTAGTATGGGACACATAGTGGGATCTGGGTTCAAATTCACCACTTACTTGCCATGTGATTTTGGGGGACTTGCTTAACTTTTCTGTGCCTCAGTTTTCTCATCCGTAAAATGGGGATAATAATAGTGACCTATCTTACTGGTTAAATTGTGAGGATTCAATGAGATGATGCATGCGAAGCACCTAGTAGAGTGTCCAGTACATGGTCATCTTGCGTCAGTCAGGGTTTATAAATAGAAACCACCTCAAAGGTTTATAATTGAGAGAATTTAATATAGGGAATTGGTAATGAAGAAGATAAAGGAGCTGAGAAGCCAAACGGGATGGTAAGATAAACTATATATTAACAACAGCAGAAAGCTAGGGCTTGGAGGGACGATGGGACAGACTGGGTCACCTGAGTAAGTTGGAACCTTAGTGGGCCTGTCTGGCAGGAACTGAACTCACAGAGGAGATTCAGCTGCTATAGGAAATGCTGCCCTAGGCAAAAGGGAGGAAGAGAAATTCCCTGGTTTCAACCTTCCTACTGCTTTCCAGTCTTCCTCCAATATCTGCCATTGGCTGTACCTAGCTGGAAACCAGCTCACATGGGAATCTGGGAAAGGCAGCCTGGAGAAGTCACCCCCCACCCTCCTACAATACAGAGCAGAGCAGGAGAAGGGTGAGGAATGGCATGGTGTGTAATCAACAAGAACTATTATTGCTATTATTGGCCTCACTAACACAGCACCGAACTAACCAGCTAGAGGCAGTCTGTTACATAAGGGAAAATGTGGTAAATGATGAATCAGAGCCAGATTTTTGTCATTTTTCAATCCTATTTGCATTAGTCATGATGTGACTGACTCACAAGGGATTGGCTAAATATATTAACCCTTTGAGGTTCACCACATTGTGTTTCTGAGTTGGAATATCATATGTTGCTGTGGACATAAGCTTTTCACTATCCCCAAACTTAGAGCCTGGTAGTGCAATGGTTAAGCGGTTGGCTACTAACCAAAAGGTCAGCAGTTCGAACCCACCAGCCACTCCACGGGAGAAAGATGTGGCAGTCTGCTTCCATAAAACTTACAGTCTTGGAAACCCTATGGGGCAGTTCTGCTCTGTCCTTTAGGGTCACTATGAATCAGAATCAACTTGACAGCAATGAGGTTTTTTTTTTTTTAAACTTAGACCACCTTCCAATTTCACAACTAAATGTTACTTACAGTTCCATGCAAAATTAATGTAAACTGAAATGTGTAATTTTTTGATGCTCAGTTTAAACAGCCAAATTATGAACTAAATTTAAATTAAAAACTCAGCATGAATCGGCTGGCTTATGTCTCTGTGTGATGGCTTTTATATTAAATGGTTTACACGAATACTGTTGTTTATCTTGGAAACAGGTTGTCATGCATATTAATGAGACCCAGGTGTTAACTTCATGCTGTTTTCTTTCCAACGAAGAAAATCTTTACAATAAGTTAAAGTGTTTTTACAAGTATTTGTTGTAATAATTGTGAGATAGCTCTTTAGGCATCACAGTGTTTACCGGGTTGCTTTCCTACTTCCAGCTCATTTCTTACTTCCTCTCCTTTTCCATTGCACTTTTGCTGTTGGACGATGAGGGCTTCCAGCCAGACATGATGGTAGCTTGATGGTCTTGAGGAACTAAAGAAGGAAGAACCTTCCTCCAGGAGCTCTTCAAATGGCAATGCTTCGTGTTCATCCCTGTTCTACCAAGGTCATTTTATACTCACCGTTTGTGGTTTTCTCCTTTTCCACCAGTAAGAGAGATTACAGGTTAAAAGATCCCATATATTTTATAACTTTTCCTTGGGACACTTTCTTTTTATCCCCTTGATCAGTTTTATGACTTCTTTGTAGCTCTCCAGCTTATCTTAAAGTACAGAAACTCTGGCTGGTTGGAATTCTGTGCGAGGAACTGCCTGATGTTACATATACACCTGTTGCGGTCGAGTCGATTCTGACTCATAGCGACCCTACAGGACATAGTAGAACTGCCCTGTAGGGTTTCCAAGGAGCGGCTGGTGGATTCAAACTGCTGACCTTTTCGTTAGCAGCTGAGCTCTTAACCACTGTGCCACCAGGGCTCCGATGTTACATATAGCAGGACAATAACTTCCTGATTGTTGTGCATCCTAGGGAAGGCTCACAGAGCAGCAATAATCTACATTAATTTTCTGAGACCTATGTTGTAGGGCTTGTGTTCCAAGGGGACACTCTTTGTATGAGTGGTGGGAGCACATAATTCTCAGTTTCACAGACAGTTCTTGAGCACCTGCTGTATACTGGTTGGGAGCACAGAAGTCTGTAAGACGTTATTCTAGCCGTTGGAGAATTTAGAATCTCCCAGGGGAGACTTGTACACAGGGGTGGATTATCCAATAGGCAAGGTAAGCAAGATGCTTACCTTGCTTACTAGATCATCTGTAGTGAACAATTTCACGTGGGTTTCACCACATCTTTGATGTAAGTAAGTAAGCACAAGTAAGACTGTGCTTACTTTGCTTACTGGGTCATCTGCACTTGTCAGGGATTGTAAATTTGAAAAAAAGCTTTAATTCTGTAGGAAGGTTCTGTGGGGTTGGGAGACAGATGCCAGCCATACCTAGACATAGACTCTTTGATGTGAAAACATGTGAAATTGTTCAATACAGATGATCTGGTAAGCAAGGTAAGCATAGTGCTTACCTTGCCTATTGGATAATCTGCCCCTTCAGTGTACAGATAGTTTTTGGAAGTGTAGTACTGTATGAAGGAGCCCTGGTGGTGAAATGATTAAGCTGCTGGCTGCTAACTGAAACGTTGGTGGTTCAAACCCACCTGGTGGCTCCACAAGAGAAAAGACCTGGCGATCTGCTCTTGTAAAGATGACAGCCTACAAAACTCTAAGGGGGCAGTTCTACTCTGTCCTACAGCGTCGCTATCAGTCGAAAATCCACTCGATGGCACCTAACAACAACAGTATTGTATTAGAGGTGTACAAAGGGTGATACCGGAGCTCAATACAAACACACAACCCAGTTTTGGGATTTGGAGTAGGAATCCTAGAGGAGACGAAACCTAGAGTTAAGTTTTGAAGAAGAAGTAGTAGCTATTTGGGTGAAGATGTGAGGGAAGGTCATTCTCAGAAGCGAGAACAACGTAAGCCAAAACAAGGAGGTGTGAGAAAATGTGGTCTGTATGGTAGTTCAGTGTTATTAGGGATTTCCCTGGGTGATCCAAAAAGTTAACATGCTTGGTTGCTAACTGAAAGGTTGGAGGTTGGAGTGTACCCAGAGGCACCTTGGAAGAAAGGCTTGGCAGTCTACTGCTGAGAAATCAACCACTGAAAACCCTATGAAGCAAAATTCTACTCTGACACACATGGGGTCACCATGAGTTGGAGTTGACTCAATGACAATTTTTTTTTTTGTATGTGAGGTGAGATGAGATGGAAGATGAAAACTGAGGAGGAGGCGGAGCCAGATTGTGGAAGGTCTGCTTGCCATACCATGGAGTGTGGCCTTTCACCTTGAATTCATTCTTGAGGGCAGGGGTGGGGTATAGTGAAGACAGATGGAAGAGTGTAAGGCAAAGTATGTATTTTCTATGAGGTCAAAAAGGAAGAGATGGGTTGAATAACACTTTATCTTGAAATGGCAATTTTTTCTTTAAAGACTTTCCAAAGCTGACATGTACGCCCTGAGGCTTCTTTCTATCTGTGTGTATGGGTGTGTGAAGATTTTTTTTTAATTATGAAAAAAAATAAAGGCAAGAACCAAAGCCCAAAGAACTCAATTTTTAAAATAACATTTATTGTGTTTTTCTGATTCAAAGTAACACATGTTCATTTTTTAAATGTGAAAAGTACAGAAAAGCACAAAGAAGAAAGTTAAAATTACCAATAATCCTAATATTCAGAGATGATATTGTTAATATTTTGGAATCTTTCCTTCCAACCCTCTACACACACACACACCCACACACATACACACACTCATATACACACTCACACCAACATATGTGTGCATTTTACATAATCGGGATTATGTTAAAGATAGTGTTTTATAATCTGCTTTTTTTCACTTAACATTATATGGCAGACAATTTTTTGTGTATTCTTTTACACAATTTTTAATAGCTGTATAGTACTTCATTGAACTTTTATGCATACTATCTATTTTGTTGTTGTTACGTGCCATCAAGTTCATTCTGACTCATAGCGACCCCGTGTAACAGAGTATAATTGCCCCATACGGTTTCCTAGGCTGTAATCTTTAAGGGAGCAGATTGCCAGGTCTTTTCTCCTGCAGAGCCACTGGTGGGTTTGAACCGCTGACCTTTTGGTTAGTAGCTGAGCGCTTAACCATTGTGCCACCAGGGCTCCTTTTGCTATTTACCCCACCGTTGTTGTTAGGCATTCATTTTTTCCCACCTGTTTTGCTATTATATATAATGCAGTGATAATCATGCCCCTACATAAATACTTGTGTACCTTATTGATTATTTCTATTGGATGCATTCTTAGAAGTGATATTTCTAGAACAAAGACTTTTTTCATGTTTTAAACACTTTTAAAAGGTTGCATATACACATACATGTATAAAACATTTGCCATTTTAACCATTTTTATGTGTACAACTCAGTGACATTAATTACATTCACCATATTGTGCAACCATCACCATTATCTATTTCCAAAAGTTTTATCACTCCAAAAAACTCAGCACCCCCTAAACAATAACTCCCCATTATCCCCCTTTTTCCAGCCCCTTGTGACCACCAGTCTACTTTCTGTCTATATGCATTTGCCTATTTTAGCTATTTCATATGAGTGGGTTCATACAATATTTGGCCTTTTGTGTCTGATTATTTCACTCAGCATGTTTTCAAGCTTCATCCATGTCATAGCATGTATCAGCACTTCATTTCTCTTTATGGCTGAGTAGTACTCCACTGTATGTATATACCACCATTGTACGTATGTGGAGCCCTGGTAGCGCAGTGGTTAAGAGCTTGGCTGCTAACGAAAAGGTTGGCAGTTTGAATTCACCAGCTGCTCCTTGAAAACCCTATGGGGCACTTCTACTCTGTTCAATGGCAACGGGGTTTTACGGGTATGTATGTACCACATTTTGTTTATCCGTTCATCTGTTGATGGACACTTGGGTTGTTTCCACTTTTTGGCTATTGTTAACAGTGCTGCTGTGAACGTTGGTGTACATGTGTCTGTTTGAGTCTCTGCTTTCAAGTCTTTTGGTTATATACCCAGGAGTGGAATTGCTGGGTCATATAGTAATTCTATGTTTAACTTTTTGAGGTACTGCCAAACTGTTTTCCACAGTGGCTGCACTATTTTACAATCCCACCAGCAATGCATGAAGTTTCCAATTTCTCTGCATCCTTACCAACACTTGTTATTTCTCATTTTTTCCCGATAATAGCCATCCTAGTGTGTGTGAGGTAATATCTCATTGTGGTTTTCATTTGCATTTCCTTAATGTCTAATGATGTTGAGCCTCTTTTCATGTGCTTATTGGTCTTTTGTATATCTTATTTGGAGAAATGTTCATTCAAGTCCTTTGCCCATTTTTTAATTGGGTTGTTTGACTTTTGTTGTTGAGTTGTAGGAGTTCTTTATATATTCTGAATATTAAACCCTTATCAGATATATGAGGAATCCTGGTGGCGCAGTGATTAAGCACTCGGTTGCTAAGTAAAAGGTCGGCAGTTTGAAGCCACCCAGTGGCTCTGTGCGAGAAAGATGTGGTAGTCTGCTTCCCTAAAGATATCAGCCTTGGAAACCCTGTGGGGCAGTTCTACTTTGTCCAATAGGGTCACTATAAGTCAGAATCAACTCGACAGCAGTGGGTTATCAGACATATGGCATCCTTGGGTGGTGCCAAGAGTTAAGTGCTCAGCTGCTATCTGAGGTGCCTTGGAAGAAAGGCCTAGTGATCTACTGAAAATCAGCCACTGAAAACTATAAGGAACACAGTTCTACTCTAACACACATGGGTTCACCATGAGTCAAAATTGACTCCATGGCAGCTGTTTTTTTAAATCAGATATATGGTTCCCAAATATTTTCTTCCATTCTCTAGGGTGTTTCTTTACTTTCTTGATAAAGTTCTTTCATGCACAAAAGTTATTAATTTGAATAAAGTCCAATTTGCCTATTTTTTCTTTTGTTGCTCATGCTTTTGGTGTCATATCTAAGAATCCGTTGTCAAAAACAAGGTCTTGAAGCTCTATCCCTATGTTTTCTTCTAAGAGTTTTATGGTTTTAGTTCTGATATATAGGTCATTGATCCGTTTTGAGTTAATTTTTGTATATGAAGTGAGATAAGGGTCTAACTTCTTTCTTTTGCATGTGTAAAGCCAGTTGTCTCAGCACCGTTTATTAAAGAGACTATTTTTTCCACATTGAATGGACTTGGCACCCTTGTCAAAAATCAATTGGCCATAGACATATGCGTTTCATATAGATTTTTGAAAGTGTTTATATAATAAAGATATTATTTGTCTGACATGTCATATTTACCTTTAATTTTTATTCATGGTATTTTAATGTACATTTTGATGTCAGATCTATAAATTTCATTATAGTCTCCTGTTTACTTGAATTCTTAGAAAGGCTTTCCCCACTCTAAGATCAGATATTCACCCATTATTTGTTCTTCTTCTTTTGCTTTTTATTAAAAAAAAAATTTAACCTCGTACTCTATCTAGAATGTAGTTGATACATAATGAGAAAGGGGCTTAAGTGTTTTGTTTCCAGAGTAGTTTACCAATTAGTCCAGTATTATTTTTTGAATAATTTGTCCTTTCCCCTCCCATACTAAAATGACATTTTTATCATATACTGTGAATACTCATGTAAATCTGTATCTCCTCCTGGACTTTTTATTCTCTTTCTCTGAACTGTCTGTTTTGGCACCAGTAAAATTTACAATTATTGTGGCTTTATATGTTTAATATTTGACTATGCGTGTTCTTCCTTAATAACCTTATTTTATTTATTTATTTTCTTTGTTGGAAGGTTTATTTTTCACAACAGATTTAATGAGGTATAATTGACATACAATAAGCTATATATTTAAAATATGATTTGATAAATTTTGACATATGTATATAATACCATGAAACCATCAACCACAATCATGATAATGAGCATATCATCTCCCTCAAAAGTTTTCTTAAGCCCCTTTGTAATCCTTCCCTTTTGCCATTCCTCATTCCCCACAAACCCAAACAACCATGAATTTGTGTACTGGCACTATAGATTAGTTATAGAATTTTATATTAATGAAATCAAACAGTGATAGTCTTATTTGTATGGCTTCTTTCACTCACTAAAATTATTATTATTTTTATCGTACTTTAGGTGAAGGTTTACAGAACAAATATTTTCTCATTAAACAGTCAGTACACATATTGTTTTATGACATTGGTTAACAACCCCACGACATGGCAACGCGTTCCCTTCTCGGCCTTGGAGGACCTTATTTTTTTGGTGAAAATATACATAGCCAAAGATACACCATTTGAAAAATTTCTACATGTACAATTCAGTGCTGCTATTCTCACTTTAGATCAAGGTTTACAGAACAAAATAGTTTCTCATTAAACACTTAGTACACATATTGCCCTATGACAATGGTTAAGAACCCCACTACATGTCAACATTGTCCTTACTCACCCTTGGGTTTCCTATCACCAGCTTTCCTGTCCCCTTCTGCCTTCTAGTCCTTGTCCCTGGACTGCTGTGCATCATTAGAGCCGTTTTGTTTCATGGGGCTGTCCAATCCCTGGCTGAACGGTGAACCTCGGGAGTGACTTCACCACTGAGCTAAAAGGATCTCCGGGGGCCATACTCTCGGGGTTTCTCCAGTCTCTTTCAGGCCAGTAAATCTGGTCTTTTTTGTGTGTGTTAGAATTTTGTTCTACATCCTTCTCTAGCTCTGTCCAGAATGCTCTGTTGTGATCCCGGTCAGAGCAGTCAGTGGTGGTAGCTGTGCACCATCTAGCTGTACTGGACTCAGTCTGGTGGAGGCCTTGGTAGCTGTGGTCCATTAGTCCTTTGGACTAATCTTTTCCTTGTATCCTGTTGTCTTCATTCTCCCTTGCTCCCAAAGGGGTGAGACCAGTGGAGTATCTTAGATGGCTGCTCACAGGCTTTTAAGACCCCAGACGCTACTCACCAAGGTAGAATGTAGAACATTTTCTTTATAGACTGTGTTATGCCATTTAAGCTAGATGTACCCCGAGACCATGGTCCCCACAGCCCTCCGCCTAGGAATTCAGTCCCTCAGGGAGTTTGGATGTGTCTGTGGAGCTTCCATGACCTTTCCTCGTACAAATTGTGCTGGCTTCCCCCGTATGGTGTACTGTCTTACCCTGCACCGAAGTTACTACTTATCTATTGTCCATTTAGTATTTCTCCCCCACCCCTCCATCTCTCGTAACCGACAAAGATTGTTACTTTTTGTGGGTAAACTTTTTCATGAGTTTTTATAATAGAGGTCTCATACAATATTTGTCCTTTTGTGATTGATTTATTTCACTCAGCATAATGTTCTCCACTTTCATCCATGTTATGAGATGCTTCACAGATTCATCATTGTTCTTTATCGTTGCATAATATTCCATTGGGTGTATGTACCATACTTTGTTTATCTATTCATCTGTTGATGGGCGTCTGGGTTGTTTCTATCTTTTTGCTACTGTGAACAATGCTGCAATGAACATGGGTGTGCATATGTCTATTTGTGTGACGGCTGTTATTTCTCTAGGATATATTCCTAGGAGTGGGATTGCTGGATCGTATGGTATTTCTAAGGAAGTGCCATATCATTTTCCAAAATGGTTGTATCATTATGCATTCCCACCAGCAGTGCATAAGAGTTCCAGTCTCCCCGCAGTCTTCAACATTTGTTATTTCCAGTGTTTTTGATTCATGCCAGTAATGCCGGGGTGAGATGGTATCTCATTGTGGTTTTAATTTGCATTTATCTAATGGCTAGTGAACGCGAGAATTTCCTCATGTGTCTGTTGGCCGCTTGAATGTCTTCTTTGGTGAAGTGTCTGTTCATTTGCCCAGTTTTTAATAAGATTATTTGTCTTTTTGTTGTAGAGGTATTGGATTTTCTTGTAGATTAAGGAGATTAGACCTTTGTCTGACTTGTAATGTCCAAAAATTTTTTCCCAGTCTGAAGGTTCTCTTTTTATTCTTTTGGTGAAGTCTTTTGAAGAACTTAGGTGTTTGATTTTTAGAAGATCCCAGTTATCTAGCTTATCTTCTGGAGTTTCTGTGTTGATGGTTATTGTTTGTATCCTGTTAATGTCGTGTATTAGGGACCGTAGCGTTGGTCCTATTTTTTATTCTATGAACTTTATAGTTTTTGGCTTTCTATTTAGGTCTTTGATCTGTTTTGAATTAGTTTTTGTATATGGTGTGAGGTATGGGTCCTGTTTCATTTTTTTGCAGATGGATATCCAGTTTTGCCAGCACCATTTGTTAAAAAGACTGTCTTTTCCCCATTTGATGGACTTTGGGCCCTTGTCGAAGATCAGTTGATCGTAGGTGGATGGAATTACATCTGGGTTCTCAATTCTGTTCCATTGGTCAATGTGTCTGTCTTTGGACCAGTACCAGGCTGTTTTGACTACCATAGCTGTATAGTAGGTTCTGAGGTCAGGTAGCGTGAGTCCTCCTACTTTATTCTTCTTCTTCAATAGTGCTTTACTTATTCGGGGCTACTTCCCTTTCCATATAAAGTTAATCATTAGTTTTTCCATGTCTTTGAAGAATATTGTTGGTATTTGGATCGGGAGTGCATTGTATTTGTAAATTGCTTTGGGTAGAATTGTCATTTTCACAATGTTGAGTCTACCTATCCATGAGCATGGTATGTTTTTCCATTTATGTAGATCCCTTTTGGTTTCTTGCAGTACTGTTTTGTAGTTTTCTTTGTATAGGTCTCTGGTTAGATTTTTTCCTAAGTGTTTTATTTTTGGGGGGCTATTATAAATGGTATTGTTTTTCTGATTTCCTTTTCATCCTTCTCTTTATTGGTGTGAAGGAATCCAACTGATTTTTGTGTGTTTATCTTGTATCCTGCTACTCTGCTGAATCTTTCTATTAGTTCCAGAAGATTTCTCATGGAGTCTTTAGGGTTTTCTATGTATAGTATCATACCATCTGCAAACAGGGACAGTTTAACTTCTTCATTATCAATTTGGATGTCCTTTATTTCTTTTTCTTGCCTTATTGCTCTACCTAGAAATTCCAGCACAATGTTAAATAGGAGTGGTGATAAAGGGCATCCTTGCCTTGTTCCTGTTCTCAAGGGAAATGTTTTCAGCCTTTCTCTATTAAGAATGATGTTGGCTGTTGGTTTTAATAGTTGCCCTTTATTATGTTGAGAAATTTCCCTTCTATACCTATTTTATTGAGAGTTTTTATTAAGAATGGGTGTTGGACTTTGTCAAGTGTCTTTCCTGTGCCAATTGAGATGATCATGTGATTCTTTTCTTTCTTTTTATTTATGTGTGTATTATGTTGATTGATTTTCTAATGTTGAACCATCCTTGCATACTTGGTATAAATCCTGCTTGGTCATAGTGTATTATTTTTTTGATATGATGCTAAATTCTGTTGGCTAGAATTTTGTTGAGACTTTATGCATGTATATTCATGAGAGATATTGGTCTGTAATTTTCTCTTTTTTTGTGACATCTTTGCCTGGTTTTGGTATCAGGGTTATGCTGGCTTCATAGAATGAATTTGGAAGTGTCACTTCCTTTTCTATGTTCTGAAATAGTTTGAGTTGTACTGGTACAAACTTTTCTCTGTATATTTGGTAGAATTCTCCAGTGAAGCCATCTGGGCAGGGCTTTTATTTGTTGGGAGTTTTTTTTATTACCTTTTTCTCTTGTTGTGGGTCTCTTCAGATTTCCAACATCACTTTGTGTTAGTTTGGGTAGGTAGTGTAGTTCTAGAAATTTATCCGTTTCCTGTAGGTTTTCAAATTTGTTTGAGTATAGTTTTTCATAATACTCTGTTGTGATCCTTTTTATTTCAGTTGGGTCTGTGGTAATGTCACCCATTTCATTTCTTATTTGGGTTATTTGTGTCCTCTCCTGTTTTTCTTTTGTCAGTCCGGCCAGTGGTTTGTCGATTTTGTTGATTCTTTCAAGAACCAACTTTTGGTTTTGTGGATTCTTTCTATTGTTTTTCTATTCTCTATTTCATCTATTTCTGCTCTGATCTTTCTTATTTCCTTTCTTCTGGTGGCTGTGGGCTTTTTTTTGCTGTTCTCTTTCTATTTGTTTGAGTTCTGTAGTTAATGTTTCGATTTTGTCCCTTTCTTCTTTTTTGATGTGTGCATCTATTGCTATAAATTGTCCCCTGAGGACTGCCTTTGCTGTGTCCCAAAGGTTTTGGTGTGATGTGTTTTCATTCTTGTTTGATTCTAGGAATTTTTTGATTCCATCTCTGATTTCATCTGTTACCTAGTGGTTTGTAAGCAGAATGTTATTCAGTTTCCATGTAATTGATTTTTTTTCCTTGCTCTTTCTGTCATTAATTTCTTTCTTGATGGAACTGTGGTCAGAGAAGTTACTTTGTATTAATGTTTCGGATTTTCTTGAGGGTTGCTTTGTGGCCTGAGATGTGGTCTATTCTGGAGAATGTTTTATGTGCATTAGAAAAGAATGTGCACTTTGCAGCTGTTGGATGGAGTGTTCTATATATGTCTATGAGGTCAAGTTGGCTGACTGTGCCCTTTAGGTCTTCTGTGTCTTTGCTGAGTTTCTTTTTAGATGTTCTGTCCTTTACTGAGAGTGGTGTGTTGAAGTCTCCTACTATTATTATGGAACTGTGAATTTCTCTTTTCAGTGTTGTTAGAGTTTGTTTTATGTATTTTGGAGCCCTGTCATTAGGTGCATAGATGATTAGTGTGGTTATGTCTTCATGATGGATCATCCCCTTAATCATTTTATAGTGTCCTTCTTTCTCTTTTATGGTGGATTTTGTTTTAAAGTCTATTTTATCTGAGATTAGTATTGCCACTCCTGCTCTTTTTTGGTAGCTGTTTGGTTGATATATTTTTTCCAACTTTTGATTTTTAATAAATTCACATCTTTGTTTCTAAGGTGTGTGTCTTGTAGACAGCATATTGACGGATCCTGTTTTTTTATTCATTCTGTCACTCTCCATCTCTTAATGGGTGCATTGAGGCCATTTACATTCAGTGTAATTATTGATAAATGTGAGTTTTTTGCTGTCATTTTGTAGTGCTTTTTTTTTGTGGTGCTGACGTTTTCTTTGTTCTCCTTACTCTCCTGTGCTGGATTCCTTTTGTTTGTGGATTTTTTTTCGTTTCTTTTGTTTTTGTAGGTTTTGTTTTTACTGAAACTTTACGTTTTTCTTCTTTATTTTGATGAATAGGTTTGTTAACTTTCTTTGTGGTTACTGTGAAATTTACCTTTATCTTTCTAAGTTTGAAGCAGTCTATTATTACTTGGTATTGCCTTGCTTTCCTCTCCATTAGAAGGTTTTATACCTACGCCATTTATTCCCTCTTTTATTGTTATGATGTTGTTGCCATTTACAGATTAAGTGCTCTGATTCCCTGTTGTATTTCTTTTGGTTTTGGATAGTCCTGGAGAGTTCATTTCCTAGACTGGTATCTGGCTGGTGTGATCCTGTGTCCTAGATTCAGCCTGTGAGCTGAAGTTGTTTGTTCTCAGATCGAAGGACTCCCTTCAATAATTCTTGCAAGTTTGGTTTGGTTTTTACATATTACCTTCATTTCTGTTTATTTGCAAATGTCCTAATTTCACCATCATATTTAAATGAGAGTTTTGCAGGATATATTATTCTTGGCTGGCAATTTTTTTTCTTTCAAGATTTTATATGTGCCATCTCATTGCTTTCTTGCCTGCATGGTTTCTGCCGAATAATCTGAGCTTAGTCTTGTTGTTTCTCCTCTGTGTGTGACTTTTTTTTTGTTTTTCTCGAGCTGTTCTCAGTATTCTTTGTTTGTCTTTGGTTTTGGTGAGTGTGATTATGATATGCCTTGGTGATTTTCTTTTGGGGTTTACCCTACATGGGGTTTGTTGAGCTTCTTGGATGGCCAGCTTTTCATCTTTCATGATATTTGGGAAGTTTTCTGTCAGTCAGTGAAATTATTTTGAGAGTCATAAATGTTGTTTATGTTTTAATACTTCACTCCTTTTTATTGCTGAATAGTATTCTATTGTATAGACATACAGTAATTTAATCATTCTGTTGTTGATGGGCATTTGGTTTGATTCCAGTCTTTGGCAATTACAATAAAGCTGCTACAAACATTTTTGCACAAGTCTGTGCAAGTGTAGCCATATACGTTTATTTCTCTTGGGTAAATATAGTGTCACTATGAGTCAGAATTGACTCAATGGCAGTGGGTTTGGTTTTTTTAATTTTATCTTTATATCAACAGTGGAATGCCTAGGTCATGTAATTGGTGTGTATTTAACCTTTTAAGGAACTGGCAAATAGTTTTCTAAAGTAATTGTACCATTTGAAATTTCAACCAGAAGTGTATGAGAATTCCAGTTGCTCCACCACTTGTCAACACTTGGTATAGGCAGTCTTTTTAATTTTAGACATTCTAATAGGTATTATGGGTTTGGTTTTTTTTTTTTTTTTGGTAATAGGTATTAGTGGTACATGATTGTGATTTTAATTTGTATTTCCCTAAAGACTAATGATGTTGAAAGCCTTTTTTCTTGTGCGTATTTGCTATCCTTATATCTTCTTTGGTGAAATATATGTTGGAAACTTTTGCCAACTTTTTATTGAGTTGTTTGTTTTCTTCTTTTTTTATTGTGCATTAGGTCAAAGTTTACAGAGCAAATTATTTTCTCATTCAACAATTTATACACAAATTGTTTTGTGACATTGGTTGCAATCCCTGCAATGTGCCAATGATCTTCCCTTCCACACCCCAATTCCTTGTTTCCATCTGTCCATTTTTCCTGTCCCTTCCTGCCTTGTTGGCACTGCTTTTGGGCAAGTGTTGCCCTTTTGGTTTTGTATACATGATTTAACTAAGAAGCACATTCCTCATGTGTGCTATTGTTTGCTTTATAGACCTGTATAATCTTTGGTTGAAGGGTGAACTTTGGGAGTGGCTTCAGTTCTGAGCTAAAAGGGTGTCTGGGGGCCATAGTCTTGGGGGTTCTTCCAGTCTCTGTCAAATCAATAAGTCTAGTCTTTTGTGTGTATGTGTGACTTTGAATTTTGCCCTACATTTTTCTCCTGCTCTGTCTGGGAATAATCTTATTTTTAAATTTTAGCTATTCTTCTCTTTTATTATTCTATAGGACCTTTAGATTTATATTGTCCATTGTCCAAAAGAAAATACTGTTGTGATTTTGTTTGGAATGATGATACATTTATAGATTGTTGTTGTTGTGTGCCATCGAATCAATTCCAACTTATAGCAACCCTATATGACACAGTAGAATTACCCCATAAGATTTCTCAGGCTGTAATCTTTACGGGAGCAGAGCCCCAGGCCTTTTCTCCTGTGGAGCCTCTGGTGGGTTCGAACTGCCAACCTTTGGTTAGTAGCTGAGCATGTAACCAATGTGCCACCAGAGATTAAAGAGGAAGAAATTGATATCTGTATCATATTTGTTCTTACCATTCAGGAACATCATATGGCTCTCCATTTATTTGAATGTATTTTTGAAAAAAGTGTCCTCAGAACTCAATTTTGAAAATGCCCTTACTCTTGTCTGTAGACTAGGACAGAAAGCTTGTGTAGAATCTGCAGCTCCATGTTGAGGATCAGTTGGTTCATCATCTGACATGATTAGGCAATTTAACATCTGCACACACAAGGAAAGAAAGCAGCCTGAGGAAATTGGTTAGGCCCTTTCAACATTTAGCCCCAGTGTTCCTCAGATAGGTCCCCGGGTGGCACAAGCAGTTTTTACTTAACTGTAACACATGGGGTCGCCATGAGTCAGAAAGGACTCTATGCAACAGAACTGGTTTGGTCTTTTTTTTGTTTCTTAGATGTTCACAGTTTAACATATCCTTCTAGGTCACTGTCATGGATTGAATTGTGTGTCCCCCAAAATGTCTGTCAACTTGGCTAGGCCATGATTCCCAGTATTGTGTGGTTGTCCACAGTTTTGTGATCTGATATGATTTTCCTATGTGTTATAAATCCTACCTCTATGATGTTAATGAGGCAGGATTAGAGGCAGTTATGGTGATGAGGCAGGACTCAATCTACAAGATTAGGTTGTGTCTTAAGCCAACCTCTTTTGAGATATAAAAGAGAAGTGAGCAGAGAGACATGGGGACCTCATACCACCAAGAAACAAGAGCCAGGAGAATAGCAAGTCCTTTGGACCCGGGGTCCCTGCACAGAGAAACTCCTAGACCAAGGGAAGACTGATGACAAGGACCTTCCTCCAGAGCCAAAGGAGAGAGAAGGCCTTCCCCTAGAGCTGGAACCCTAGCGTCCTAAGCTGTGAGAGAATAAATTTCTCTTTGTTGAAGCCATCCACTTGTGGTATTTCTGTTATAACAGCACTAGATAACTAAGGCAGTCACTTCGGGCTTTTATCCTAACAAAGGCACCCTGCTTGAGTTTTATTGCTGTTAAGGAAGAACCTGCAGTCTCCTGAGTGAACAGTCATATGTCAACAATTTACTAATTGGATGATACCTAACAACTGAAAAGAGCCAGAGAAGGACTGGGATTTCAAGCAGAGACCTAATTTTAAAGCACAAAATGTAACCAGAAAACTCTAAGTGATGAGATTCCCTAACTTGGTTGTTAGCATTCCCAGACACACCCACACAGTGTCAGACACACACTCAATTTGCTGTTTGAGTTGTTGTTGTAGGAAGAATTTCATTGCTCAGAAGAAAAAAAATGAAATAAAGATATAATTAACTTGCATTACTATATCACTTCATCTTATTTGAAAATTGGGGACTTTAAAATTTTTTCTTTATTTTGATGGAGAAATATGAAGATTATTGGGCTGATACCCTCTGGAGATAACTTGAAAGTGAGAAAGCACACATTTGGAAGTAAATAATGGGTAGTGGTGGAAGAAATATTAATGGTTACTTCAAAGAATAGAATTCCATTGATGAGATGGATTTGAATATGTTTTGGTGGACATAATTAAGATTTCTATTGTACTGCATATAGTAATAGCCTGCTGAGAAAGAATTAATTTGTGAGGTTAGAGATTAAAATGAGCTCCATTCTATGCAAATAAGTATCAGGTTTCTTGTTTGCTCTCTGCCATGCCAGGGTTTGGATGTCAACAGGATAGGAATGATCAAGAGGGGAGAGACAGGACTTTTGGAATGGTGGAGTGAGCACCTCCATAAATCTGCCTCTCCATAAAATCAATGAAAATACTGCAGAATTGTGAAAATCAACTTTTTTAGAACTCTGAAAATTAGCCAAAAGCTTGAAACAATCTAAAGAATATTTATTCAGGAAAAATGACTGAACTTCAGTAAGAACAACACCTAGACACATAATAGTCAAAGTGTAGAAGGCCAAAGATAAAGATAGAATTTTGAAAGCAGCAAGATAGAAGTGACTTATCATGTACAAGGGATTCTCAATAAGGTTAATGGTGGATTTCTCATCAGAAGCCATGGAGAACAAACGGCAGTGGGATAACATATTTAAAGTGTTGAAAGAAAAAGATTATCAACCGAGAATACCATATCCAGAGAAACTGTCCTTCAAAAAGTAGAAATTAAGATATTCCTAGATTTTAAAAAAATGAGACAATTTGTCTATAGCAGATTGGACCTACAAGAAATACTAACGGTGATCATCAGGCTGAAATGAAAGAACACAAGTGGTAACTGGAACCGCAGGAAGAAACAAAGAGTACCAATAATGGTAACCACATGTGAAGACATTTTTAAACTATTTTATCCTTCTCTCTGATTTAAAAGACAACTGCTATCTTAATTTCTTAGTTCTGCTGTAACAGAAATACCACAAGTGGGTGATTTTAAAGAACAGAAATTTATTTTCTCAGTTTAGGAGGCTAGAAGTCTGAATTTAGGGCACTGGCTCTAGGGGAAGGCACTCTTTCTGTTGTCTCGATGAAAAAATCTCTTTAAATTTCTGTAGACCCAGCATTCCTTGATTCCTTGGCATTCCACCTGGCATCTATCTTCCCCTCCATTTGTACTTGCTTTTCTGTGCCCAATTTTCTATTTTTATATCTGAAAAGTGAGTAGGTTGAAGCTGTACCCTACACTGATACGACTTCATTAATATAGCAAAGAAAACCCTATTCCCAAATGGGATCACATCCACAGGTATAGGGCTTAAGATACTAACACATATTTTTTTTTTTGGGGGGGCACAATTCAATCCATAACAACTGCATAAAGCAATAATTATAAAAATATGTTACAGCTTATAATATATAAAGACGTACTTTGTAAAACAATAATAACACCAAGGAGGGGGAAAGGAACTCAGCAATACTGGAACAAAATTTCCATATACTATTGAAATTAAATTAATATTAATCCAAACTAGATTGTTTTAAGTTAATAATTATGATCCCCCAGACAACCACTAAGAAAATATCTAGAAAATATCTAAAAAATATATAGTAAAAGAAACAACAAGGGAATTAAAACAGTACACTAGAAATATCTATTTAACACAAAATCTGGCAGTAATGGAAGAAAACTTTATCCAAGTATAAAATATCTATAAGAGACACACACTAGATTCAAAGAGACAAAAAAAGTTTAAAGTGAAAGGATGGAAAAACATACCATGCAAACAGAAATAGAGTTGGTGTGGCTATACTAATATCAGACAAAATAGACATTAAGACAAAGAATGTTACTAGAGACAAAGAGAAAACTTTTATAATGATAAAAAGGTCAATCAGTTTGGAAGATGTAATTATTATATACATATATTCACCTAAAAACGGAGCCCAAATATAGATGAAGTATAATCTGACAATTGAAAAGATAAATAGACATTTTAACAATAATGGTTGGACACATCTATATCCCACTTTCAATAATGACTAGAACAACAAATAGAAGAATTCAACAACATTGTATACCTACACCTAACAGACATCTGCAGAACACTCCACCCAACAGCAGTAGAGTACACATTCTTCTCAAGTGCACATTCTCTAGGATAGATCATATTTTAGGCTATTTAAGAAGCCTAAATAAATGTAAAAAAATTGAAGTCATACATACTTTGCTGTCTTACCACACTGGAATGAAATTAGAAATCAATAACAGAAGGAAATTTGGGAAATTTACAAATACGTGGAAATAAAACAATCAATAATCAATGAGCCAAAGAAAAAAATACCAGCGATATTAGACAAAACTTTGAGATAAATGAAAACAAAAACAAAACATACCAAGACTTATGGGATGCAGCTAAAGCAGTTCTTAGCAGGAAATTTATAGCTTTAAGCAGCCACTTTTTAAAAGAAGAACTCAAATCAATAACCTAATCTTCCCCCTAACATTTCATCTTAAGATACCAGAAAAAGAAGAGCAAACTAAACCCAAAGCAAGCAGAGGGAAGGGAGTAGAGAAAATCAACAAAACCAAAAATTCATTCTTTGTAAAAATCAACATAATTGGCAAGCCTTTAGCTAGAATGACCAAGAAAAAAACAGATGTCTCAAATTACTAAAATCAGGAATGAAAGAGGGAACATTTTGGCAGTTCAAAATGTTAAACATAAAGTTACCATACAACCCAGCAATTCTACTCCCAGATATATACCCAAAAGAAATGAAAACATATGTCCACACAAAAAACTTGTACATGAATGTTCATAGCAGCATTATGAATGCTAATATCAGACAAAATAGCAGCATTACTAGTTTTTCGTAGCAGCATTAGTTTTTTTTTCTTTTTTTATTGTACTTTAGATGAATGTTTACAATACAAACTAGCTTCTCATTAAACAGTACACATATTGTTTTGTGACATTGGTTAAAAAGACTGTCTTTTCCCCATCTGATGGACTTTGGGCCCTTGTCAAAGATCAGGTGACCGTAGGTGGATGGATTTACATCTGGGTTCTCAATTCTGTTCCATTGGTCAGTGTATTTGTTGTTGTACCAGTACCAGGCTGTTTTGACTACCATAGCTTATAGTAGGTTCTGAGGTCAGGTAGTGTGAGTCCTCTTTATTCTTCTTCTTCAATAGTGCTTTACTTATTTGAGGATTCTTCCCGTTCCATATAAAGTTAATGATTAGTTTTTCCATCTCTTTGAAGAATGTTGTAGGTATTTGGATTGGGATTGCATTGTATTTGTAAATTGCTTTGGGTAGAATTGTCATTTTCACTATGTTGAGTCTGCCTATCCATGAGCATGGTATGTTTTTCCGTTTATGTAGATCCCTTTGGGTTTCTTGCAGTAGTGTTTTATAGTTTTCTTTGTATAGGTCTTTTACATTCCTGGTTCATTCTTAAGTATTTTATTTTTTTAGGGGCTATTATAAATGGTATCGCTTTTCTGATTTCCTTTTCATCGTTCTCTTTTTTGGTGTATAGGAATCCAACTGATTTTTGAATGTTTAATGTGCATCCTGCTACTCTGCTAAATCTTTCTATTAGTTCCAGTAGTGTTCTCGTGGAGTCTTTTGGGTTTTCTATGTAATGTATGATATCATCCACAAACAGGGACAGTTTAACTTCTTCATTACCAATTTGGATGCCAGCAGAAACAACACAAGTGTAGAGGTGGTGCCCACTGAGCCCTAGAGGAGATGCCGTTTGTGTTCTACTGTTTTATACTGTTTGCTGGGTTTGGGAAGCCTGGGGTGACATTGTGTATTGATTTCAATTAATTGGAGATAAGGGCCTATAGGTGAATCTACCCTTAGGTGACAACTGGAAATAAGATACTAGGATTATTTCACACAAAAGTCCTGGTTTTTCTAGCGAATTTTCCCATTAGACAGAAATATATAGCATCTGCCATATATCTTCCCTCCCCATTGTCACCAAATTAAGGAGCTCTGCATTTTCATGAAATGGACCCAAAAAGTTATGATTTCCAAGCTAAGGGTTGGATTGGGACCATGTTTTCCCATGTGTGCTGGTGGTGGAAGCAACTTTCATCCATGAAGCACCCTTTGGCTCTTCCAGAAATGGAAAGTACTGAGCCATCTTCCCCATTCTTGAAATCCTCTGGTCTACCTACTTGACTTCAATCACAACTGCTTCCTTGGTCAGATTCTCCTGGGTGGTCTGGGGGAACTGGAGCAAGTACTGTTGAATACTTGTCCTTGAGCACTTGTCTGAAACCAATATAGCTTTTTACTTTTTGCCAATTAACTTAATGAGGTTCTTCAGGAAGGCTCCATGGAGGTTTGATAAAAGTGAGAAGGAATATTGAAACCAACTAAACTTCAGTCTTGGAAGAAGAAGCATAAACTGGTGGACAGAGTGTTACCGCCAGAGACAGCAGTAGCTCACAACTTTGGCCATGAAGGATCATAATACAGCTAGTGGGGAAACAGGGAGTCAGGTGAGGTTCTGGGGCTCTGTGAGTTGACCACAAGAAGACTGCTAGTCTGAGAAGTTTTGTAAATTAGTTCCACCTCACTCATAGTGCTGCTTGTAGAAAGGTTGACCTCTAGGCCACAAAAGTTGTTCTGTGCAGAATCTATACTGCCACTCTTCGTCTTTGTTGGGATAAAATGAATTAGGATTTTTGAGACTCTTTAGGAGATGTTATAGAAATGCGAACCATTTTAACAGTACTGCTGAAATCTGTCAGTCCTTTTGACTGATTGATAAGTACTGTTCTTAAGATATGGTATGACAGTTTTGCAATTTTATGTGGCAGTTTTGATGATGAAATCTTGGCTTCTCTGTGATGAGGCAGCTTAGAATGTCTTAGAGGCATTCCTCCAGTGAACTGCATCGAAGCAGGAAGTTCTTCAGAGTTCTCTGAGGGCAAATCAATCGTTGGGAAGAGCAGGGAGGTATTCTGTGTGGTACTAAAGCAAATTTGGTAAGACATTAGCAGTAGGGAGAAGAGAAAGGCATTCTGGAAGCTGGGTGTCAGATAACATCCCAGGGATTGAGTTTGTGCTCAGTGGAAGAAGACAAACATGACACTTGTAAACACCGCTGGGAATATTTCAGTTGAGCTGACAAACTTTGGCAATGGATTCCTTTTAACAGTTGAATGCCTTGGAGGATGTGAACAGTCATTCTCCTCCTCTCACTTCAGGGAGACCAGGTGGCTAAGTGGAAGAAGAAACAATGCTAAGTACCTGGAGGCCCCTGACCTAGCTTCTCTGGTTACCTCCTATTGCCACTGGACCTTAACTATCCAATGCTTCATTTATAACATTTTTGTGTGTTGAGTGGGACAGTAGGATCCTTTATTAAAGTTATTTAGAAAAATGTGAAATCGGAGCAATGTTATGGTTGAATACCTTGCTTATAGCAAATACTGCTTGTGGTGTCTTGGAAGGAGAAAACTAAATAACAATAAAACTCAGTTAGCCTCACACAACTCTATAAGGTTTCATTATTATCTGCATTATCCAAATGAGGAAACCATGTGTTAGGGAGGTTAGGTAATTTACACAAAGTCACACAGCATGTAAGTAGTAGAGCCGGAACTGGCATCCAGATCTATCAGATTTCGGAGCCTGCATTCCTAACCACAGAACTATGCTGCTGCTTTACTTGGGGTAGTGGCTTTCCCTGAAGCAAACAGGACTTAAACAGTTTGCTCGTATAAAGTACAGTTCGCCTTTATGAAGTTAGGAGAAAGCCCATTTTCAGTTATGCTTAATAATAACAAAATGGATTTTCTGAGTTGAGGTTTCCAGTTAACTGAGAACATTCATGGATGTTTATTTCACTCTTCGTTCACCTTGTGCTGGTTGCAGAGTTATCAGCAATAAGAGAGGGCAAGCCTCAATGTGCAAGCACTTTTCAAGCCTCACAATTGCTGTGATCACATTGGCTAAAACAAGTCAAATGTCTGACCCCAGACTCAAAAGGTGGAGAAATAGAGTCTACCTTTGATGGCAAAGTTGCAGAGGAGTGTGCATACAGGGATCCATGGACAAATTGAGGACCATTACCAAAACGATTTACCACATCTACTTATTTTATGTCTCAGTTTTAAAAGCTTGTTCTTTAGCCATATAGAATTGCTTCTTCTTCCCTGGACTTATCAGGCTGTTTCATGTTTCTGCGCCTTTGCTTGTGCTATTCTCTCTGCTTGAGAAACATCCCCCTTCTAGCACCACCATCTAGCTGGTTAATACCTGTCTTGGTCTGATAGTGCTATTAGATCAGAAATACCACAAGTGGGTAGTTTTAACTGACAGAAATTTATTTTCTCACAGTTTAGGAGGCTAGAAGTCTGAATTCAGGCACCGACTCAAAGAGAAGGCTTTCTCTCTCTGTTGGCTTTGGGAAAGATCCTTGTCTCCTTTCAGCTTCTCTTCCTAGGTTTCTTGGCGATCTTCTTGTGGCATGGCATCTATTTTTCCCCATCCGTGGTTGCCTGCTTCTGTGCCTAAACTTCTTATATATCTCAAAAGCGATTGATTTAAAACTTACCCTTACTGGAGCCCTGGTGGTGTAGTGGTTAAGAGCTCAGCTGCTAACTAAAAGGTTCACAGTTCAATTCCACCAGCTGCTCCTTGGAAACCCTATGGGGCAATTCTACTCTGTCCTTGTAGGGTTGTTATGAGTTGGAATCGACTTGACAGCAACAGGTTTTTTTAATACTGATATAGCTTCATTAACATAACAAGTAAAACCCTATTCCCAGATGGGATATATCCACGTGTATAGCGGTTAAGATTTACAACACATATTTTGGAGGGGACACAATTCGATCCATAACAATACTTATTCATTTCTTAAAGGCCATTTCCTGTTTCCTTAATCCGCACTACACCCTGTGTGGTATGCTCTACCCTCTCTACCGCTCTACCTATTCATCTGTTTACATATCTATCTCCTCTTATCAGATTTAATCCCCCTGAGGGCAAGCACTGCATTTCATTTTGTTTACCCAGCACTTAGCAGTATACTTGTTACATAGCAAGAGCTTAATACATGCATATTGAGTGAAGGAATAAATGAAGTGCTTTCCAATATTTTGATAGCTGTGGTGCTGTCTGTTTTTTGCAAGACAATCTTGAGATATGGGGAGATACTGTGGGATGTTATCAAAACCAGGATTGAGAAGCATTTGCGTAGTGGACACTAGCCATTTCTATCACCCCACCTTGCCGAGAAGAATGTTTTATATCTCCCATTTGATGCGAAAGTACCAAGTCTCATAGGTACAAGTGCTAAGTAAAGCAGCAGAGGGGAAGGTAAGAGTGTTGCCTAGCAATCAAACATGTGTACCATACACCATATTTGTGTTTCTGTACAAAAGAGGTCGGAAAGATAGCTAACTTGCTGAAGAAATGTGGTGACAGCCGTTTGTATCCAGAGATAAGAAAATGAAATGTGGCTCATGATGTACTACTGGGGGTGCTGAGAACGACTGAGTCTGTGAACTTGTATGTTTTCATGTCTGTGAGCGGGAATTTTTCTCCTTTCTTCAAAGTGCCAGCCTTTATTCTTCACCCCCTTTCAAAAAAAATCATCCCTGCATTTAATAGCCTTTGCTGAGAAAGAAGTGAACACATTCCAATGTGTCAAGTTCCCACTTAGCCTAGCCTGGCAGAGGCCCTCACTTAGAAGGCTGCCATGAAGGACCCGCAGAGCTTTGGCTGCCCAGAGATTTCAAAGGCTTTAATGGTCCCAGCTCATCGTCTTCCACCAATGTTATCATCTTAAACAAAAAAAGCAGTGGCCCAATGAGGCTTTTTGGCCTTGCTCTTTACCTCTGCAAGCTCCCTCTTCTTTTGTCCCTGCTCAATCTTCACCTCTTGTATAAGCATTCACCTTATCTAACTTTCCCCCTGGTTGGATGCAGGTATTGCCTTTTTCCTCCAGCGGTAGAGGTGTATCCAAGGGAGAAGTTCAGGCCTTTGAAAAGAGGTGGATGTTGGGGAAGGTGAAGCTTAGGGGAAAAAAGTTACCAAATCAAATGCTAATATGTGCGTTTCTTTCAGCATATGACCTTCAAAGCTCATAGAAATCCTTGTCACAGCTTAAAATTGCTGAAGCCTCAGACTCTGAAGCAGCCCTTTGTGGGGCTTTGTTCTTAAGGATTTGAAGACTTGTTTTCGATTGGCCACATTAGCGTATATTGTATTTTTCATTTACTACTTCCTCAGCGCTTGTCCTCTATTCAACTTTACAGTGTACCCACATGCAAACCAACACATCCCACTGTCTTCAAGTTTTTGAAGATAATTCTTAAAATTTTATGGGCAGGAGCTGCCTCAGGAAACTATTAAAAACTGAACTCAAAATTGTTTACCAGCACAAATTGAAGAGATGATTAAGGTGCTGAAGGGGAAGGGGTAGGGGAGCATCCAACTTCCTCTAAAAGGTTGAAGGACAAAAGGAGTTCAAAAAGGACTGAATTTGACAGGAATGTATGAGTTCCTGAGGGAAAGAATTCTTATGCGAATCCTCCAAAACACTGTTATTAGTTTCTTGTGCATCCTTCTAGAGTTTTCTTCTGTATACACAAGCAAATATAAATATAGGATATCATGGATTGAATTGTGTCCCCCCAAAATACGTGTCAACTTGGCTAGGCCATGATTACCAGTATTGTGTGGTTGTCCTCCATTTTGTGATCTGATGTAATTATCCTCTATTTTGTGATGTGTTATAAATTCTGACTTCTAAAGGTTAATGAGGCAGGACTAGGTTATGTTAATGAGGATTAGGTTATGTTTGTTATGTTAATGGTGCAGTATTAGGATGGGATGTATCTGGGGTCCCACTACTCTTACTCAAGTCACACCCTTGCTTGACTCAAGCCTTTTATCTTATAATAGATAAAAGGAGAGAGAAGTGATCAGAGAAAGAGGGACTTGATTACCACCAAGAAGAAGAGCCAAGAGCTGAGTGCGTCCTTTGGAACTGGGGTCGCTGTGCCAAGAACCTCCTAGACCCAGGGGAAGATTGATGCCAAGACACATGGAGATTTCCAAGGAACACCAAGCCCACAGATGTTGAAAGGAGACAAAGACCTTCCCCCAGAGCTGACAGAGAGAAAAAGCCTTCCCCAAGAGCTGGTGCCCTGAATTTGGACTTCTAGCCTCCTAAACGGTGAGAGAATAAATTTCTGTTTGTTAACACCATCCACTTGTGGTATTTCTGTTATAGCAGCAGTAGATAACTAAGACATAGGATTATATCTTAGCTTTTTTTTTTTTACACAAATGGTAGTATAGTATACACATCCTTCTTCGCTTTGTGTTATCACTTTACAAGATATCTTGGAAATCTTTCTGTGTCACATAGTGAGAGCTACTTCATTCTTCTTTATAGCTGTATTCTATTATAATGGGTGTGCCCTATTTTTCTTTCTCTCATGAGTTTGGGAGTATATTTGTAGGATAAATTACTAAAAATGGAATAACTGGATCAAAGAGTAAATACATTTGTAATAAATTTGTTCTACTTGTCACCAACTTGTCCTCTATAGAAGTGTACCAATTACACTGTCACTAGTAATTTATGAGAATGTCTTTCTCTATAGCCTCACCAACATAGTGAGTCAATAGACTTTTGATTTTTGCCAGTCTAAAAGAGGAAAAGGAGTATCTCAGCTGTTTTATTTTGCATATATTTTATTATGAGTGAGATTTCATATATTTTTATATATTTAAAAGCCACTATATTTCATTTTCAGTGAACTGTTACATCCTTTGACCATTTGTTTTCCTTACTGGATTGTTTGTCTTTTAATATAGTGTAATAATCTTTAGAACTTGTAACTCTTGAGAAGCCTGCCCTGATGATGTAAAAATTGGGATGCAGAACCCCATTACACCCAGTTATTAGATATTGAGCTTCACACTGTCAGAAGAAGAACTGGGTTGAGGTGAGAGGAGCATGGAGAGAAGTTGCTTCCCCTGAGCACAATCACCAAAAGGGTGCCTTTTCAACAAACATACTAAGGGTTGTATGCTGACTATGATGAAAGACATCAGAGGAAGTAGTGTGAAAATGAGACCCATAGAGAAGATAGCTAAGGATGGCATGTATCTACTTTCCCCACCTATGAAAAGCCCAGGCCAGCATAGCTTCACCCTCTAGCTCCGTCCCTGAGCCTACTTGGAAAGTGGTTATACTTCTATTCACTGACTTCTGGTAAATAGTTCTGTGACTGTGGGTTTCTATCAGTAGTGGCAGCTTCAGGTCAACACAGGCAGATTTTACTCTGTGAGCACTTAATTTTCTTTATTTTTTTCAATTTTAATAATATATTTTATTTAACCCAGTAACGTACAAGTGATTGGAGTACCAGAACAGGGGGGAATAACAGGAAATACAGAGAGAATTGTTGGCAGAAAACTTCCCTGATATCATGAAAGACGAGAAGATATCTATCCAAGATGCTTATCGAACCTCACATAAGGTAGATCCCAAAAGAAAGTCACCAAGACATATTATAATCAAACTTGCAAAAACCAAAGATAAAGAGAGAATTTTAAGAGTGGCTAGGGTTAAATGAAAAGTAATCTACAAAGGAGAGTCAATAAGAATAGGCTTGGACTACTCAGCAGAAACCATGCAGGCAAGAAGGCAATTGGATGACATATATAAAGCCTTGAAGGAAAAAAACTGCCAGCTAAGAATTATATATCCAGCAAAACTGTCTCTCAAATATGATGGCAAAATTACGGCATTTCCAGATAAACAGAAGTTTACGGAGTTTGTAAAACCAAAGCAAAATTACAAGAAATACTAAAGGGAGTCCTCTGGTTAGAAAATCAGTAACATCAGATAACAACCCAAGACTAGAACACAGGACAGAGCAACCAGATATCAACCCACATAGGGAAGTCACAAAAGTAAGTCAAAGCTAAAACACTGAAAATAGGGAAACAGATGTCAATATGTAAAAGATGACAACATTAAAACAAAAAAGAGGGACTTAAAAAATGTAGACAGAGACTTTTCATATGGAGAGGAAGTCAAGGCGATATAAAGAAATAAAAGACTGGTATAAACTTAGAAAAATAGGGGAAATATTAAGGTAACCACAAAGGAAACTAACAATCCTACAAGTCAAAATAAAAGACTGGAAAAACATAAAGACTCAGCAAACACAAAATCAACAACAATGAAGAAGACGAAAAGAAAATACATAAAGAAAAACAACTCAGCACATAAAATTGAGGAGAACAAAGAAACTGTGAACAACACACAAAAAGAGGTATCAGGAGGACAGCACTAAACTCATACCTATCAATAATTATGCTGAATGTAAATGGACCTAATGCACCAATAAAGAGACAGAGAGTGGCAGATTGGATAAAAAAGCATGATCCATCTATATGCTGCCTGCAAGACATGCACCTTAGACTTAAAGACACAAACAGGCTAAAACTCAAAGGATGGAAAAAAATATATCAAGCAAACAACACTCAAAAAAGAGCAGGAGTGGCAATATTAATCTCTGACAAAATAGACTTTAAAGTAAAATCCACCACAAAAGATAAGGAAGGGCACTATATAATGATTAAAGGGTCAATACAGCAGGAGGACATAACTACAATAAATATTTATGCACCTAACAACAGCACTCCAAAATGCATAAAACAAAGTCTAACAGCTCTGAAGAGAGAGATAGACAGCTCCACAATAGTAGTAGGAGACTTCAACACGCCACTTTGGGTGAAGGACAGAACATCCAGAAAGAAGCTCAACAAAGACACAGAAGAGCTAAATGCTACAATCAACCAACTTGATCTCATAGACATATACCGACCTCTGCACCCAACAGCAGCCAAGTGTAGTTTCTTTTCCAACACACATGGAACACTCTCCAGAATAGACCCCGTATTAGGCCATAAAGCAACCTTAACGAAATTCAAAGCATTGAAATATTACAAAGCATCGTTTCTGATCATAAAGTGATAAAAGTAGAAATCAACAACAGAAAAAGCAAGGAAAAAAAATCAAACACATGCAAACTGAACAATACCTTGCTCAAAAACTACTGGGTTACAGAAGAAATTAAGGATGGAATAAAGAAATTCATAGAATCAAAGGAGAATGAAAACATATCCTACCAGAACCTTTGGGACACAGCTAAAGCAGTGCTCAGAGGTCAGTTTATAGCAATAAATGCACACATCCAAAAAGAAGAAAGGGCCGTAATCAAAACATTAACCCTACAACTGGAACCAGTAGAAAGAGAGCAGCAAAAGAAGCCCTCAAGGCTGACTCCCATGAGGTGGAGGCCAAACAAGCCTCCTCTCTCCACCATTTCTACTAATTTTGACACAACTGTCCCTCACACAGCACTCTCTACTTCTCCACTGGGTTCGATAATTCGTTGCAATGGCCACACAGAACTCACAGACCATACTCACAATTATGGGGTTTATTAGGGATTAACAGTTACAACTCAGGCTCAAGAACACTCAAGATACAGTTCTTCTATCAGGATAGCCTCTCCCCAGCCGTGCTCGCAGGCACGCCTCTCCCTGGCCCTCAGTCTCTGCTCAAAGGCACTCCGCTTTCTCTCTCCATGGGTTGGGAAGGCCACCACGCTATCTCCTGTTGCCAGGTCTTTCCTGTTGGTCTTTCCTTCATTGGTGGTAGTGGGCTCTTCCTCCCTGCTCTGGAATTGGCTCTCTTTTAAGGCAAAACTGACCAATCCCATTGGTAGGCCACAATTACCCTATCACACAATCACCTGGGTGGGAGTTACAAGACCATGGCTAGAAAGGCCACACAGGAAAGTAATTAATTGCACCGCAGGATGCCTGCAGGATGACTGCCTTTAATATGCATCTCCTCATAGGCATTAAATCCTGTTAACTTCAAACACTGAGTCTGGGACTTTTTTTTTTTTTTTCCGGCTTTCGTCAAGAGGAGGACTAGTGCTTTACTCACCTGGGGTGCAAAATTTGAAAGGATGCCAAAATAACCACAGTAATCAAGGTAAATAATAACGTAATGCATTATTTAAAAAAGTCTGTCCTGTAAGCTGCATAGTGTTATAACATGTTATAATCTGGTTTATTGTTGCATGCATTAGGATAGGCCTTTGATCCACTGTACATGGATACAACATGGGTAGCCTTGAAGCCAGGTACTGGCCCTGTTCACTAGTTCCTAAAAAGAATGTTGCCTTAATAATGACCATTCTTTAAGGAGGTGCCCTTTGTGTAGACGGAATGAACAAGGACCTACCTGATGGTAATTGAGAGGTTTCTTAAAGAACCCTTGCCCTAATACATCAAACCTATGAACTTGCTTCAGAACCTGGAGTTGCTGTCATTGGCATCACTCTTCCGGGCCAAGGCTCAGTCATTTTCTCCAGAAGGTTTCTCTTAAAAATGTACATTTTTAATCTGTGAGGGCAGACATTTATCACATTAGCTAGCTGTCACCTCAGAGAGATCCTGACTCTGATCTCTGAGATCCCTCTCTATTGAGACCTTTCTATCAGTCTGTAAACCCTCATCTCTGTTACACTAAACTGTGAGCTGTAGGAATGAGGGCAGAGTCCCTCTCTGTATCCCCAGTGCCTGGCACATAGTAGGCAGTTTATATATACTTCCGGACGGATGAATAAATGCATGATGGGTACATGCTGCTTAAGGATAGAAGGTGGGGGGTTCATAGGGAAAGGCTCATTATCTGTGGCACAGGCAGGAAAGGGCAAGCCTAGGTGGAAGGGCACAGTAGGGGTCTGGAGTACCAGGGAGCAGCAGGAGGGTACAATGGATAACTAAATATGGGAACTAATTGAAGACCAGCTTCCATGTTCAAAGCTTTTGGGAAGCATTGGCTAAGAGAAGGGGCTCTGGAGCCAGATTGAATGGGTTAAAATCCCAGCCTTGCAGCTTCCTACTGGAATTTTGCTTTTACTCTGAGTGAGATGGGAATCAATTGGGGAGGGGATGTTTGAGTAAAGGAATGACTAAGTCTGACTTCTGTTTTAACAGGATCACTCTGGTTGTGGTGTTGGGAATCGAATGGGATGGGAGGGCAAGGGCAGCATCAGAAACAACAGTAAGGAGGCTATCACAGTAATCCAAGCTAGAGATGATAGTGGCTTGGACTGTGATGGATGCAGTGGAGGTGGTGAGAAGTATTCAGATTTAGCCTATATGCTAAAAGTAGAGTTGTCAGGATTTTATGATGGATCATACTAGATCTTTTTCCTCTATGCCTAACAAGGCAGAACAAAGCAAAATGAAACACTTTGTAATGTCTATAAATTCTAACAAATAGAACTTGATATTAGTGGTTTCAGCAGAGCTTATTTCCAAGTAAAGCAAAGCTTTGTTGATGTGGAGGTAACCTTGGGTTCAGTATGTTTCCACCAGCTGACATGGGGCTTTCAAGTCCGTGTTTTTCAGCCGCCTTCTATATGGAGCTTCAGCAGAGTAGTGTTTACATTACCTCTTTTCCTCTCAATTGAGTCTGTAGCAAACAGAAAACAGAGCAGTGTGTATAATTTTATCTCACTTGAGAGCATTTTTGACCATGGATCTGTCACTCCTTATATGGGGAATAGCGTTCTTTCAGGATGTACTTCTGGCAGGGAAAGCTTTTCCCCAGCGAGGTAAATAAGCTATGAAAGTATTTTGAACAGATAAGGGTTCAAGAACTCCACCCTATCTACCCATGTACACACACTCAGCTTCGTTGATTTTAGGTGCGAATCTCTCTGGCCCTAATATGATTGAAATCCTAATCCCTGGGTAAGATTTTCATTGCTGAATTTATTGATTATCCAGATGATTTCTTAAGATTGTGGGACAACTTCCCTGAGGGGATATTTATGAGTAGGGCAGCCTCTGAACAAAGTATACTTATGACACTCAGATAGATGGGCATTAAACTCATTCATTCATTAGCACCTCTCACAAGAGTGCCCCATCTCTTGCCCACTCTGACATAACTGGGCATACAAGCAGCAAGGAAAATGTTGGCAAGAGGACTTGAGGCCTTCAGAAGAGGTGTAGTCTCATGTTTGGGCCTAACTATGATTGAAAAACATGCCCCACCTTCACCCCCGGGTCTTTGGCAGCATCTGAGCACAATCTCCAGGAATTCTGGGAGTCTGTGGTGGTCCCCAGGGTAGCAGGCAGATGCAAATGGCTCCGGGTAGCATGATTAAAATCCGTCTTTGCAGGGATGACATTTGGTCCTTCCTTTGAGGAGAGAGAGCAGTCCTTGTGATTTCTCTCAACATGCCTACCCACAGAGTAGAAGCCAGAGGCTGAAGCTCACAGGCAAGAGGGTACCTGTAACTGAAATAGTCATATCCCACCACATAAACCAGAGACGTCATCAGGCTGAGACCAGAGAACTAGATGGTGCCCGGCTACCACCAATGACCGCCCTGACAGGGAATACAACAGAGAGTCCCAGATGGAGCAGGAGAAAGGTGGGGTGCAGAACTCAAATTCTAGTAAGAAGACCAGACTTAATGGTCTGACTGAGACTGGAGGAACCTCGGAAAGCAAGGCCCCCAGACTCTCTGTCAACCCAGAACTACGACCATTCCTGAGGCCACCTCTTCAGACAAAGATTAGACTGGACTGTAGGACATAAAGTGATACTCATGAGGAATGTGCCTCTTAGCTCAAGTAGATACAAGAGACTAAATGGGCAGCTTCTGTCCGGAGGTGAGATGGGAAGGCAGAGAGGGTTAGCAGCTGGTTGAAAGGACATGGGGTATCGGGTGGAAAGGAGGAGTGTGCTGTCACAGTATGGGGAGAGCAATTAGGGTCACATAATAATGTATGTATAAATTTTTTTATGCGGAAAAATTAAAAAAATAAAGAAAACTAAATAAAATTTGTTGTTTACTTTTCAAGAAAAAGACTATATTTATTCTATGATTTATTTATTTTTAAATTTTAAACATTATTTATTGAATTTTTATTTTGGAAGAAGAGAGTTTGATTTACTACACTCCTCTTCCAATATTGATCTAGCACCATTTTTTGGTTAAATCGATATTTAGTGTTTATGTTAGTATGACTATTATGATACATTTTACATCTCGGCCATGTAGTGTACTACCATCACATTTTCTCTCCTGTACAGGTCCTCCTTTTCTTTTGCGATCATTTTTTTTCTCTCATTTTTCTCATTTCTTAAAAATCATTTCTTAGATTTCTATGTATCATGATTAATTCATCTCAGATTCTCTAGTGGAATTGAAAATCACAATACTATATTGGAAGATAGGAGAATCTTTACAATGTTAAAAAGGTCAAGAAATAGAATGATAACCCATTGCCGTAGAATCAATTCTGACTCATAGCAACCCTACAGGACAGAGTAGAACTGCTCCACAGGGTTTCCAAGGAGCAGCTGGTGGATTTGAACTGCCAACCTTCTGGCTAGCAGCCATAGTTCATGGTAACTCTTAACCAGTGTGCCACCAGGGTGCTAGTTTTTTAGACGCATAGAGGTAAATATGGGAAGAAATAGAAAAGTCTAAAGTGATTACCTCTTAGGAGCAGGAATGGCAAACGGAGGAGGGATGAGGCTTGGTGCTACTATTTTCTGTTAGTTTTATTTTCTCCTTAGAGCTCTCTGTCCCTCTTCAGTCTGGACTTGTTGGTCTTTAGGCGTGCTGTATAGCTGTTACCTTGGGACTTTCCTTCATCACCTTTCTAGTGGTTATTCTTATTTCTCTGCTGAGTTGGATATTTAATTTATTTATTTTGTATTTCATTTTTTGTCTTCTTTCTTGCTTTACTTCCTAATTTTGGTAGAGCAAAAATTTCCAGGGCCTTCAGAGAAACGTGCATGGGAGATAATTATATTGGGACATAGCATGTCTGAAAGTACCTTTATTTTTATTCTCACATTTGATTATTAAATTGACTGAGTATAGAATTCTAGGTAGGAAATAATCTTCCCCGATAATTTTGAAAATATTTATCCGTTTTTTTTCAAACTTCCAGGTTGCTCTTGAGAAATCTAGTGCCATTCTGAGTCCTGATCCTTTGTATGTGATTTTTTTTTTCCCTCTCTCTCTGGAAGGTTTTAGGATCTTGTTTATTCCAGGTATTATAAAATTTGATGATGACATGTCTTAGTGTGAGTCTTTTTCTATTCATTGTGTTAGGAATTTGATGAGCCTTTTAATCTGGAAACTAACACAATTTAGTTACGGGATATTTTCTTGAGTTTTTGTGTTGTTTTTTAAAATGAGTTCTTTCTCTCCATTTTCTCTGTTCTCTTTTTTCTGAAACTCGTATTATTTGGATGTTGTGCTTCCTAAACTGATTTTCTAATTTTTTTTTCCTCTCCATTTTACAAGTCTTTATACTGTTTTCTACTTTTGTGGAAATTTCCTCCATTTTCTCTTTTAAATCTTCTCATGTACATTTTATTTCATATTTTTAATTTCTAAGAACTCTTTTCTATTATCTGGTTGTTCCTTTTTATAGCATACACTTCTTTTTTCATAGAGGCAATATCTTGTTTTATCTCTCCAGGGACACTGATTATAGTATTTATATACTACTGTCTGTGTAGTTTCTGTTTGTTCTGTTTTTTATTTTTAAACTCTTTTCTGTTAGTGACTTTCCTAAAATGTATGGTGATTCCTGGCTGTTCTTCTATACTTAAGAGTGAGTCATTATTAAATATGAATGGATATGCACTTGTGGGTAGGACTTTTCAACTAGTAAAAAACCACAGCGTGTGGTTGCCTGGGAACACAGATTTTTAACTGAGGGTACCCTATCACCTTTTTTTTTTTTTCATGGACTGTTCAGTATCCCCATAGATGTATCCTTCAGTTCCCTACCTGGGGAGTATAATCTTGTCTGCTGGTGTCTGGGAGATGCATGAGGGGACTGAAGGTTTTAGCATTCAGTATATGGACATTCATTTAATGCCTCTTGTTTTAGTAAGGTCTCTCACTTGCATTTTCAATTGTTTCTGGTGTCCCCAAGACCAGATTCTTTCTGGTTCAACCTTACTAGAAACTGAGCTGGGTGGAGTAGGAAGTAGTTCTGCTGTCAGCCCCATTCTGTACCTCTTCCTTCAGTTATATCTTGTGTCTCAAATTCTTAAGCCTTTCCAATACTTTTGAGGCTCAGGTAGGCTTGTTTCTTGATGGCTACTCTTACTGCAGGCTTAGATTTCAGTTTTCTCTGATCTGCTAAGTCAGTTACTACTTAGTCATATGCTTTCCATTTTTCTACGATGTTTACTTATCTTGCCTGCTGTTACCTCCTCTCTCATTCTCTTTGTTCTTACAGGTTTATGCTCTTTATTCATTTACTGTCATTTTAGTAGGGTTTCCAGAGTAAGTGGAGATAAACATGTGTGTTTAGTTATTTATGTTTAACTAGAAGTCTAAACATTTAATTTTAATAATTACCCTCATATAAAAATGGATCTTGCTATGGAACTTCACTGGTGCTTTTTAACTTTCAGAGGCTCAAAAACATCTCCTGTACGAGCTTTGGAATGTTTTGCTGCCCTGGGTGCTTAAAATTTCAGAGCTGTCCTGGACAACACTAACCCAACTGCCTCAAAGTGAATAATTTAATAATTTTACTCTCAGGTAAGCCTGTGATTTTTCTCTAAAAGTATGAAAGGACAGACCCATAACATGATAGAAGTGGAAGAGCATTTATAGATCATTGGTCATAGGGTTTCCCAAATTGTGATCTGTGAAGCCTTTGTTCCTCAAGGTTCTCTTAGAGAAAATGTTTCATATAAATTTGGGAAACTTTAGTACAGCCCCACTTTGAGGTTTCGGAGAACACATGTTTATAGTCTCTAGGAAGTCTGCAGAGACTTCCATTTCTAGCATATGACACATTCTGCTGAGATGGCACAAGAGGAAGGATTCTACAGAGGTCAAAATATAGTTGAGAATAGGAGGAATCCTGGGAGGTAAAACAAAACAAAAAACAGTTGCCTTCCAGTCAATTCTGACTCATGGCGACCCCGTGTATGTCAGAGGAGAACTATGCTCCATAGCGTTTTCTTTCTTCCAAGGCACGTGTAAGTAGACTCAACTGCCAGCTTTTCAGTTAGCATCCGAGTGTGTTAATTTTTATACTACCCAGGGACTCCCCTTGGAGGTCAGCTACCCCTCAAACTGGCTTTTTTCCTGAGGGCTTTTCTTGAACTCTGGAGACCATGAGCTCTCCCTTAAAAACTGCATGAGGAGTGAGGAACAAGAGGTAAAGCCTGGGAGGAAGATGGGTCTTTATAAGAACCCCCTGAATAAAGCTTTGAACCCAAAGGCCACACCCTTCATGTGATGGTGAATGACAAATAGTCCTACATCTGTGAAAGAAATAAAATCAGTAGTTTAAAATCTTCCCACACAGAGAATATCAGGCTCAGATTGTTTAAAGAAGACTAAACACTTAACAAGAAGAGATTATTTCAATTTTAATTTTTTTTTTATATTTTATTGTACTTCAGGTGAAAGCTTACAGAGCAAATAGTTTCTCATGAAATAGTAGTACACATGTTGTTCTATGACATTGGTTAACAACCCCACAACGTATTAAGCCTCTAAATTCTCAACCTTTTAGATTATTTCAATTTTATACAAATTATTCTAGAGAATAGTAAAACAGGGAATGTACCCCCCCCCAACTTTTTCTACGAGGCCAGTTAATCTTGATAACGCAATCAGATAAGGATAATCAAAGAAAGGAAAATTCCAGGACAAACTCACTGATAAATACAGATGCAAAATTCTAAACAAAACATTAGAAAATTAATGCAACAGGGTATAAAATAAAACAGATAATTCTTCATAACCAAGCAGGAGTTATCCCAGAAATGTGAGGTCAGTTTAACATTAAAAAAATCAATTAATGTAATTCACCACATTAACAGAAAATAAAATATGATTAGCTCAATAGATGTGAAAAAGTAACAGGCAAAATTCAAAATTCATTGATTTAAAAAAAAAATTAGCAAACTAGACTTAAAAAGGAATTTCTGTAACCTGATACAAAACCAAAAACCAAACCCATTGCCGTTGAGTCAATTCCAACTCATAGTGACCCAATAGGACAGAGTAGAACTGCCCCGTAGGGTTTCCAAGGAGCCGCTGGTGGATTCGAACTGCCTGCCTTTTGGTTAGCAGCCATAGCTGTTAGCCACTGCGGCACCAGGGCTCAACCTGATACAAAGAATCTGTAAACATCCTACATCAAGCATCATTTCTGATGGCGGAATATTGAAAGCATTCCCTTTAAGTTAAGAAACAAGACAAGGATGCTGACTCTCATTACTTCTATTCAGTTTTGTGATAGCAGTGTATTAAGAAAAGAAAAAGAAGTAATAGATATGATACTTGGAAAGGAAGAAATATAACTGGCATTATGTGTAGATTATATGATTTTCTACACTGAAGACTAGACTTTAAGATATTTAAAGATAAACTATTAGAACTAATAAGAATTTGGGGAGATTGACAAGTTAAAAAAAAATCCATGTGGAGATTGTTGTTGTTAGGTGCCATCAGGTTGGTTCCAACGCATAGCAACCCTATGTACAACAGAACAAGACACTGCCTGGTCCTGCGCCATCTTCACAATCATTGTTATGCTTGAGCCCATTGTTGCAGCCACTGTGTCAATCCATCTCATTGAGGGTCTTCCTCTCTTACACTGACCCTCTACTTTACCAAGCATGATGTCCTTCTCCAGCAACTGGGCCCTCCTGATAACATGTTCAAAGAATGTGAGACGAAGTCTCACCATCCTTGCTACCAGGGCGCACTCTGGCAGTATTTCTTCCAAGACAGATTTGTTCGTTCTTCTGGCAGTCCATAGTATATTCAGTATTCTTTCCCAAAACCGTAATTCAAAGGCATCAATTCTTCTTCGGCCTTCCTTATTCATTGTCCAGCTTTTGCATGCATATGAGGTGATTGAAAATATCATGGCTTGGGTCAGGCCCACCTTAGTCCTCAAAGTGATATCTTTGCTTTTAAACACTTTAAAGAGGTCTTTTGCAGCAGATTTGCACAATGCAATGTATGCGTCATTTGACTTCCTGACTGCTGCTTCCATGGGTGTTGATTGCGGATACAAGCAAAATGAAACTTCAATCTTTTCTCTGTTTATCATGATGTTGCTTATTGGTCCAGTTGTGAGGATTTTTGTTTTCTTTATGCTGAGGTGTAATCTATGCTGAAAGCTGTAGTCTTTCATCTTCATCAGTAAGTACTTCAAATTCTCTTCGCTTTCAGCAAGCAAGGTTGTGTCATCTGTATATTGTAGGTTGTTAATGAGTCTTCCACCAGTGCTTATGCCACATTCTTCTTCATATAGTCCAGCTTCTCCGATTAGTTGCTGAGCATAGAGGTTGGATAAGTATGGTGAAAGGATACAACTCTGACACACACCTTTCTTGATTTTAAACCAGGCAGTATCCCCTTGCTTTGTTCAAATACTGCCTCTTGGTCTACGTACAGGTTCCGCGTGAACACAATAAAGTGTTCTGGAATTCCCATTCTTAGAAATGTTATCCATAATTTCTTATGATCCACACAGTCGAATGCCTTCGTGTAGTCAATGAAACACAGGTAAACATCTTTCTGGTATTCTCTGCTTTCAGCCAAGATCCATCTGACATCAGCAATGATATCCCTCGTTCCATGTCCTCTTCTGAATCTGGCTTGAATTTCTGGCAGTTTCCTGTTGATGTACTGCCGCAACCGCTTTTGAATGATCTTCAGCAAAATTTTACTTGTGTGTGATATTAATGATATTGTTCGATAATTTCCACATTCTGTTGGATCACCCTTCTTTGGAATGGTACAAGTATGGATCTCTTCCAGTCGGTTGGCAAGGTAGCTCTTCCAAATTTTTTGGCATAGACAAGTGAGCACCTCCAGTGCTGCATCCATTTGTTGAAACATCTCAGTTGGTATTCTGTGAATTCCTGGAGCCTTGTTTTTCACCAGTGCAGTCCAGTGCAGCTTGGACTTCTTCCTTCAGTATCATTGGTTCTTGATAATATGTCACCTCCTGAAATGGTTTAACGTCAACCAGTTCTTTTTGGTACAGTGATTCTGTGTATTCTGTCCATCTTCTTTTGATGCTTCCTGGGTTGTTCAATATTTTGCTCATAGAATCCTTCAAAATTGCAACTCCAGGCTTGAATTTTTTCTTCCGTTCTTTCAGCTTGAGAGATGCCAAACGTGTTCTTCCCTTTTAGTTTTCTAACTCCAGGTCTTTGCACGTTTCATTATAATATTTTACTTCATCTTCTCAAGCTGCCCTTTGAAATCTTCTGTTCAGCTCTTTTACTTTATTTCTTCCATTCGCTTTAGCTACTCTACTTTCAAGAGCAAGTTTCAGAGTCTCTTCTGACATCCATTGTGATCTTTTCTTTCTTTCCTGTCTTTTTAATGACCTTTGCTTTCTTCATGTATGATGTCCTTGATATCATTCTCCAACTCATCTGGTCTTCGGTCATTAGTGTTCAATGCATCAAATCTATTCTTGAGATGGTCTCTAAATTCAGGTGAGATATACTCAAGGTTGTATGTTGGCTTTTGTGTACTTGTTTTAATTTTCTTCAGCTTCAACTTGAACTTGCATATGAGCAATGATGGCCTGTTCCTCAGTCGGCCTCTGACCTTGTTCTGACAGATGATATAAAACTTTTCTATCATCTCTTTCCACAGATATAGTTGATTTGATTCCTGTGTTTTCCATCCGGTGAGGTCCACATGTATAGTCGCTGTTTATGTTGTTGAAGAAAGGTATTTGTAATGAAGAAGTCATTGGTCTTACGGTCTCTGGCGTCATTTCTCTCACTAAGGCCATATTTTCCAACTGCCAATCCTTCTTCTTTGTTTCCACGCATCTGTCAGTTTTTGTTTCTGGGATACTGTAAGCTTTGCCAACCAGCAGGGTCACCTTTGGTGGATAGGTTTCAGCGGAGCATCCAGACTAAGACAGACTAGGAAGAAGGACCTGGCAGTCTACTTCTGAAAAAAATTGGCCAGTGAATCCTTGCAGTGGAACATTGATATAGTGAATAGCAGTGGAACATTGATACAGTGTTGGAAGTTGAGCCCCTCAGGTTGGAAGACACTCAAAGTATGACCGGGGAAGAGCTGCCTCCTTAAAGTAGAGTCGACCTTAATGATGTGGATGGAATCAAGCTTTCGGGACCTTCATTTGCTGATGTGGCTCAACTCAAAATGAGAAGAAACAGCTGCAAACATCCATTGATAATCAGAACATGAAATGTATGAAGTATGAATCTAGGAAAATTGGGAATCGTCAAAAATGAAATGGAACACATAAACATGGATATCCTAGGCATTAGTGAGCTGAAATGGACTGGTATTGGCTATTTTGAATCAGACAATCATATGGTCTACTGTCCTGGAAATGACAAATTGAAGAGGAGTAACATCGTGTTCATGGTCAAAAAGAACATTTCAAGACCTATCCTGAAGTACAGTGCTGTCAGTGATAGGATAATTCACATATGTCTACAAGGAAGACCAGTTAATATGACTATTATTCAAATTTATGCAGCAACCACTAATGCCAAGGATGAGGAAGTTGAAGATTCTTACCAACTTCTGCAGTTTGAAATGATCAAACATATAATCAAGATGTTTTGATAATTACTGGTGATTGAAATGTGAAAATGGGAAACAATGTAGAGAAGTCAACTGTATTTCTATTCATCAGGAACACATATTGGAAATGTTAAAAAGTGTAATAAAAAAGAAACATTCAGTAGCAATCGGAAATATAAGGGAAGAAAGAATACATTTTTTTTTTTTTAAAAAAAAAAGGTTGCAGGCCCTTTATGGAGAACATTGTAAAAATGGAGGGATATACCATGTTCTTGGATAGGAAGACTCAATACCAGAAATTAGTGATTTATTCCCAAATTCATCTATAGATTCAAATTTTTCATTCAAATTCTCAATAAGATTTTCCATGGAACTTGATAAGCTGCTATTAAAATTTATAGAGATGAGCCAAGGGCCAATAATAGCTATCACACTCACAAAGAAAAAGAACCAGGCTGGGGAAGGGTGTTTTACCATTCCAGAATATCAAGGTGTATTATAAAAGTATAGTAATTAAAAGTGCGTAAGGAAACCAACTTTACTGAAGTATAGTTTACATACAATGAAGCGCATCCATTTCAAGTGTAGAATTTAATGAATTTTGACAATTGTATACACCTGTGTAAGGAGCCCTGATGGTGCAGTGGTTAAGTGCTTGGCTGCTAACCAAAAGGTCGGTGGTTCGAACCCACCAGCTGCTCCACGGCTTCAAAACTCTATGGAGCAATTCTACTCTGTCCTATAGGGTCTCCATGAGTCAGAATCAACTTGACGGTAACAGTTATATACCTGTGTTACTACTTCTTTGCAATCAGTCCCACTTCCCAAACCTCTGTCCCTGGCAACCACTGATCTGATTTCTGTCACTATAGGTTAATCTGAAATAATAACCCCTTTTGAACTTTGCATACCCTATGATCCAGAAATTTTACTCCTAGGGGTATACTCTAGAGAAACTCCTGCACATGTGCATAGGAACCAGGCACATGAGAATCCATCACATCACTGTTGCTTACATTGCTTCTGCTGCTGAGGTATGCTGCACCTCTTTGACTCATTTTTTTCCTCCTCCTTTTTCATTTCATTTGTTGTTTCTTCGTTACCTCTGAGTTTTTGTGTCACTGACTTGATAAGCAATGAGAATATTCCTTTTACTTCCCATTGGATATAATCTTAGGTATAGGATTTTTCTTGGCTATTTTTGTCATTACCATTCTTCAGTGGTTGTTTTCTGTAAGAGATGCAGTTAAAAAGAAAAACCAACCAAACAAAAAATCTGCAGATTGCATGCTCTTCTGGATGCTAGAGGTAACAGAAGACTGACCTCAAGGCAAGTGGGGATATTGAGATAGCAACACCACATTTACCTGGCGGTCAGGCTTCCAGAAACCTAAGCAACCTGCAACAGTCGTGACTGGAAGTAAGTGAAAAAGATCTCAGACATCAGGGAATGTAATAGCCACAAAACCTTGCAATTTACACTACAGGAAAGGCATGGAGCTAGTTTTAGGCCAGAGGTTATTGATTTAGAATTGTATGAAATTCGGGTTACCTCTACCTCACTTTGGGGTCTTTTCCTTTTAGCATATAAACATGTTAAAATCTCTCCCCATCTTAATTTTTTTTTAATCTGAGGTCCTCTACTGGCTGATGCCTTATCTTTGTCCTTTACAGAGCCAACTTTCTTGAAAGAATTGCCTGCATTCCTCTTTTGCTTCCTCACTTCCATTTCACCTGCTTAACCTACTGCAGTCTGTTTTCACTTCCATCACTTTATTAAATTGGCACTCACTAAAATCACCAGCAGCTCTGCAGGAGAAAGATGTGGCAGTATGCTTCTGTAGAGATTTACAGCCTTGGAAACCCTATGGGGTCGCTATGAGTTGGAATCAACTCGACATCAGTGGGTGGGTGAAAAATAAAAAACAAACCCATTGCCATCGAGTCGATTCCCACTTATAGCAACCTTATAGGACAGGGTAGAACCGCCTCATAGGGTTTCCAAGGAGTGGCTGGTGGATGTGAACTGCCAACCTTTTGGTTAGCAGCCGTAGCTCTTAACCACTACACTACCAGGGCTCCAGTGGTTGGGTAAGGTCACTGAAATAGCTGCAACAATGGACTCAAGCATACCAACGAAAATGAAGATGATGCAGGACTGGGCAACGTTTCTGTTATACATAAGCTGCCATGAGTCGGAGCAGACTTGATGGCCACTAACAACAACAAAGTCTCTGATGAACTCCATCTTGTTAAACTAGATGGACAGTCTTCTGTGCTTATATATTCTTGACCTCCATTGCAGTGTTTGCCCCTGTGGATCACTCTTTCCTTGAAATTTTGTCCTTCTTTCGCTTCTGTGACTCCATCTTCTCTCTCCTGATTTCTGTCATGTCTTTCTAGCCACTCATTTCTAGTTCTCTAAGTCTCTCTGTTAATGATGCTGTTTGTTTGAGTTCCCATGCTTGATTCTGTTCTCTTTTCATTCTGCATACTCTCAGTGGTTGAATTTATCTACTCTCATGACTCCCAAATCTAATCTCTTCAGCTCAGGCCTCTTGCCTGAACTCCAGACCCCACTCTCCAATATCTTTACTTAAATAGCTACCAGCTCTGCAACATGGCCTGACAGTAAACTTTCTGTTTTCTGGTTGTATGGACCCCAAGATTCAGCTCCTTCAGAGCTGGCTGTGATTCCTGATTCTCTTAAAATGAGGCTTTGGCCAAGTCAACCTCTCTAAGCCTCGGCTCTCTCATACATGAAATGGAGATCATAATACTGTTGTTGTTGTTATGTGCCATCGAGCTGGTTCCAACTCACAGCAACCCTATAGGACAGAGTAGAACTGCCCCATTGGGTTTCCCAGGAGCGACTGGTGGATTTGAACTGCCAGCCATTTGGTTAGCAGCCAAGCTTTTAACGATTGCGCCACCAGGGCTCCATATAATTATCGTTATTGATATTTTTGTTATTGCATTGTTGGAGAATCTAGATTTTAATACTTACTAGCTGTTGTAAGCCTACCTTTATCTTTTGTAAAATGGGAGTGAGAATATCATGCAAGTAATATATTTTTGTGACAAGCATGAAATGAAATAATTCGTGAGTCTATAAATTTTTTCTGTAAAAGGCCATGTAGTAAATATTTTGGCTTTGTCAGCCATATGGTCTTTGTTCCAACTATTAGACTCTGCTGTAATAGCACTGAAGCAGCCATAGACAATATGTAAATGAATGAGCGTGGCTGTGTTCTAATAAAACTTTATTTATGGACACTAAAATTTGAATTTCAAATAATTTTCATGTTCCATGAAATATTATTCTTTTTTTGGATTTTTTCAACCATGTGAAAATATATAAAACATTCTTAGCTCTCAAGCATGCAAAAAGAGGCAGGGGACCAAATCTGGCCCAAGGGCCATAATTTGCCAATCCCTGAAATAATGTATGTAAATTGGAGATTCTAGCAGACGAGTGTAAGTACTTGTATTTGCTTGATTGAGGAACAGTTCTTTATCTGGGAAGGTTAGTTCAAGGAAAGGAGATGGCTAGGCCTCCTCCCATATGGGAACTAGCTCTGGCCCTTATCTCTCCTCCTATGTGGGAAGAGGAAAGAAGAGACTTTAGTCTTGGCATCTTTGAAAGCTCCACCTCTATAAAATGTGGCCCCCGAAAAGTGCCCTTAAATCTGACCAACCAGATAAGTAGTTCTTCCTTGAGGAAGAGCAGAAAGAGGGTCTTCTGATCTAATGAGATAAAAAATTTCTTCTTGCCTCCTCTCTCCCGTCCTTCTACAAATATTTATTGGGTATCTATATTTCCCAGGCACTATGCTGGGTACTGGAAACACAAGGGGGAATAAGACAGACAAGATTGTTGCCCTCGTAGAGCTTACATTTTAGCATGGGTGACAAATATTAATAATTATTTGTGTAATCACATTTGAGAGGAAATGTATTCAACACTAGTTTATTTAGATACCTCACCTTTCTTTTTCTTTATGATTGCTTCTTAGTCATATATTTGCTTGCTTACTCAACATCTCTGCTTGGATGTCTCACTAGTTTCTAAAACTTAACATGCCTCCATGCTACCCCCAAACCAGTTCTTTGTCTAAGTCTTTTTCATCTTAGAAAATTGTACCACTATCTACTCAATTACTTAAGCCAGAAATGGAGAATCATTTTTTACACTGCTCTCTTTCACCTCTCACATCTGGTCAATCACCAAGTTCTCTTTTGCCTCCAAAATATATCCAGAATCTGATCACTTCTCATCACCTCTACCATTAACACCCTCCTCCAAGTCACTATCATCTCTAGCTTGGACTACCGTAACAGCTTGCTAGTTGGTGTCCCTGCTTCCATTCTAGTCCTCCTGCTGGCTACACAATAGGCATGAAATCAGATCATATGCCACCATCTGCCTTAAAATTCTTCAGTAACTTCCCATTGCACTTAGAATAAAACCCAAACTCCTTATCATGATCTATAAGGCTCTGTATAATTTGGTCCCTGCCTACCTCTCTCATCTCATCTTGTACTACTTCTGTACCTCCACAGCACGTTACTAATTCAGCTGCAGCCATACTGACCTTTTTCTGTTTCTTAAACATGTTAAGCTCCTTCCTATAAAGGAATCTTTTTGCTTTTGTTGCCTCTGCCTGGAATGCTTTCCCCAGGTTTCCACATGGCTGGCAATTCTCATTATGCAGGTCTTAAGTTTAAAGGCCACTTCTTCACAAAGGTCCTCTCCAACCATCCCATATAAGGTAGCTATACTTCACCTCTCATATCTAGTTACTATCACATCACTATATTTTATTTTCTCTGTAGAGATCATCACTATCTGATATATTTATTTGTTTACTTATTTATTATTTGTATCCCTCAATTAGAATGCAATCTCCCTGAAATATTTTCTGTCTTTAAGAGTTTCATTTTAGACATGGTAAGTTTTAGGTGCCTATGAGACATATAAGTAGAGATGTCAAGTAAGCAGTTGAATATATTTAAGTAAAATGCCTAGGCCAGTGTCTGGCACATAGTATACACCCAATATTTGTTAGCTATCCTCATCATAATCATTCAAGTCATTAATTGAAAAAGTAGTTGATCGGCTTTGATTATATGTCCTCATCACATCAAACAACCAATTTGATTAAACAAAGTAGCTCTTTTAGACTTCTTGAGCCAGCTTTCAAACAGACAAGAAAGTAACTGAGGAAATTAGGAGCTTCCCAGGATTTGTCTGCCAGGTATGACTCCTTTTTTTTTTTTTTTTTTTTTTTTTTTTTAATAACATGGGCCATCCGATAGTGGGCTTTGGTTTCCCTCAAGAAAACTAACTCCAAAATAATTTGAGTAGTATTTAACAGCTCTTCTTCCCACAGCTATGTTCTTACCAGACAGATGGAACGATGTGTTTAGAGGCTGTGCTTGTGTTATCCTTAGGCAGTGGCAACTCGTAAAGGATGTTCCTTTCACAGATCTTGTTATCACTTGTAAAATTGCTCTCAGTTTCTTCCCTCTGCTTTCAATTACATATTATCTCTCTTTTGTGTTGGTGACACCTGTATTTCTACAAAGCACTAGATATAATGTGAAATTTATAGATGCATCAGCATGTTTTCGATGCTTTAATGACATCTAATAAATCCCAGTAAATTTGCCTTTCTCATGACATTTCTGCTTAATACAGTAATGAGTATGAAGTTGCATCTCTCTTTCATATCTTTGTAGGATAGTTGCCTCAGAACATCCTTGAAAATAGGAAGACAATATTTTATCCACTCATGCTGAAGCATAATCACTCGCGTTTACCTCCTTTCCAGCAAAGCAGAGGCAGAAATGGATAGGTAGAACTCAGGGGCTAGGGTCTTGGTATCCAACAATTATAATGGAAGAGAATGACATTTACTGAATTGGAAAGCACGTGAAGCTCTATATTTTAGTGCCAGATTTCAGTTTCTGTCACAGATTTTGCTCTGCAGACTTGGACATGGTTTTTAAATTCTCCAGAACCCAGTTTCCTCATCTACAATATGAGAAATAGTCTTTACTTCTTGGTCTTGGGAGGATAAGTGCTATCGTGACATTTGGGAACTGTAGGAATAGATGCTCTCTGGGAAGCTTTTCTACTTCTGTCTACCCAATCTAGGACTTTCATATATTCCTTGAGTTCAGTAACAGGTCTCCCACCTATCTTATTTCCTGTCATCTAGGTAAATGGTCAGTACAACACTCTGACTTTCTCACCAACTATAAAATCCTTCTATATTCCATTTCAGCCAACCACAATCACACCTTGGATGTTTCTGAACTTTGGATCATTTCATCTCTATGATCTCAAATTCAGACCTACTCCTCTTTTATCACAGCCTCTGGTCTCTTAGCTCTCCTACTGTCTGATTCACATTGACCTTGCTTTTTTCCTATATCACATACTAGTTACTCAGCCCTTCCTAGCTCACAATATCCTTCCAGGTAGCCCTTACCTTCTTGCCCACCAGAGACCCTATGGCCAGCCATGTCAGTGATGGTTGCTCCAGTATTCCTGAACCATACACCCTTTGACCTTGGCCCATGCTCACCAGGTCAGTTCCCACCCTGGGTCATCTTCATTGTCTGCTTTCTCAGTATCAGGATGCCAACAGTTGTGGGAGAAAGGCTTGGACATTTGTTGACTAGATGGCCTACAGAATAATGCCATCTGCCCTTATACTTTTATACCTTATCTACCCTCTACCATTATTGCTCATCAGCAATTTTCATCTTTGTTGACCTCCTATCATACTCACCACAGTGGATGTTCCAGACTTTTTCTGTGTACAGATCCTCAGCAGATGATCTTGCCTGGTACCTCATGAGAAGACTAAGGCCATTCATTTGGAACACCAGATTTTCCTGCTGTCCATGTATTTTTTATACTCTCTTCACCTACACAGAAGTTTTCTATATCCTTCATTTCCTGTAATTTCTCCCTCCTGTCTCAGCCAAAGAAGTATTCTTTTTCTTTATAAGACTAGTACTTCCACCTGAGCTTTTAACTTTACTTTTCCTTCCTGAGGTGGGACCACACTCCATCAATTTCTGCTCATCCTATGACATCATCAGTCTCTCTTCATTAACTTCTACTCAGGTCCTTGCTAAGGTAGAGTAAAATCCCTCAGTCATTCAGAGCTGCTATCTTATCTCTTTGCTTCCATTCATTGCCAACTTCTGAAAATAGCAGTCATACTATCTGCCCCTATTTCCTTATAACACACTTGCTGTTTGATTCTTTAATCTAACTTCTTCACTTAATGTTAGCATACAAAGATATGGATGTATATGGTATGTTTTTGCACCATACCCTCTCTAATTCCCAAGATACTAGATAAGTTCCTTAGCCTTAGGGGCCAAGAATAGAGACTGACCTGTACTTTAAACTGAAGCTTGTAGGCCACCAAAATAATAACTTTGGCAATGATGAATCGGCCTAGAAAATAGATTAGGGATTAGGGAATGAATGCTTGCTATGTGCCAGGCCCGGTGATGGGCGCTTTGTATTCAGTATCTTATTTAATTTTCATGGGTACGTACTATCATCATTGCCATTTTACAGTTGAGAAACCTGAGGCATTAAGAGGTCAAATTACTAGTTTCTGTTGTAAATAGAAGAGCTAGAATGTCAACCAGAATCCACACTATTAACCATTAGGCTATACTGCCTTTCAACGTAGGGCATCACAAGTGAAGGTATCTAGCAAGTACTGACATGCATGAATCGGAAGTTCATAGGAATGATCTGGGCTTGAGATCTAGATTTGGGAGTCATAAGCAAATAGGTGTTAATAGATTCCTTGGGAGTTGATGAGCTCTCCCAGGGAGAAAAAAGGTGAGAAGAGAGCCATGGGTGGAATCTTGAGGAACTCCCATATTTACATGTTGGTAAACAAGGAAGCCAGGAAAGAAGATGGCAAAAGGGCAGCCAGAGAGGTGGAAGGAAAATCAGGAGAGTGTGGCATCAGAGAAGCCAAAGGAAGAAAAAGCATAAAGATGAAGCTGTCAAGCATCACATGCTGCTGATAGGTTAAGATAAGAACTGAAGGAGTCCATTTATTTGAGAAATGATGGGGACAGTGGTGACTTCAGTGAGAACAAATTCAGTAGATCATTAGGAGTGAAAGCAGGTTCAACCAGGTTATAAGTTGAAAAGAGAGTAGGTGGTAAGGAAGTAGAGATAACAAGTATAGATTACTTGTTTTCGTTGCTTGGTTATATACGGAGAGATGAGGGATAGTGTCAAGAAGGGATAGAGTATCAAGGGAGGTAGGAATTTTGTTTGTTTGTTGAAGATGAACACAATTTGCAGATTTTTATACGCAGAGGGAAAGGAGCTAATAAAATGTAAATGCTAATCATTGGAACAAGATTCCTAGGGAGATGGAAGATGAGTTTCAGAACCCAAGTTGATGCTTGGCCTGAGATAGGAAGAGGGTCCCTCCTCCTCTGTTAAGAGGCAAGAAGATGGAGATTGGTCAGATACAGAAAATTGTGTAGGAAAGGGGCCAGGAAGTTCAGAGAGTTTATACCTGATGGTTTTTGTTTTTTCTGGGCCAGGAAATAGACCATCTGCTGCAGGGGCAGATTATCCAATAGGCAAGGTAAGCACGGTGCTGACATTGCTTACCAGAGCGTCTGTAGTGAACGGTTTCACTACAGATTATTAAGTAAGCACAAGTAAGCCCTTGCTTACTGAGTAATCCACTCCTGTCAGGGATTGTAAATTTGAAAAGAGGCTTTGATTCTCTAGGAAGGTGCTGTGGGGTTGGGAGAGAGACAGATGCCAGACATACCTAGAAGGAGACTCTTTGATGCAGTGAAAAAATGTGAAATTGTTCACTACAGATGATCTGGTAAGCAAAGTAAGCACCGTGCTTACCTTGCCTATTGGATAATCCACCCCTGACTGAGAGACACATGTTGGGAGAGGGCTGGAGTGCTTTGTACTGTAGGTCTTCAAACATCAGTTTTGGATCAAGGTTTACCTAGCAGCTGAGCGAGGGGCCCTTAGCAAACATACAAGATGTGGTTGAGTGATCAGCCCATCTGGCCAGTGTTGATCAGAGACCTATTATTTTCTGATCTCTGAAGAAGGCCATTGCCTATAGCTTTGAGGACAGAGTATCAGCATTACCTGTCTATCTTTTTCATTTGGGGAAAAATCTTTTTTACCTTAGTTAATCAGAAACAAGTGTGGACTTCTTCAAAAGGAACATTTAATAGAAAATCCACGAGGGAGGGGGCAGAGTGGGTGGACGAATACACGGAAGCGAGTGATCTTCCTGAATATAGATTTCTCATCTGAACTACCTCTAACTTGGTGCAAAAGACCAACTTGGTTGGTCCAAGTTTCAGGTCCCCCACCAGGTCCTTTCCCACTCCTTCGACTCAAACATGCTGGAGATTGTGAGGGTGACACAGGACTGTACAACATTTCATTCTGTTGTACATAAGGTCACCATGAGTCAGAATCAACTCAATGGCAGCTACCTATCTATCTGGTCCATTTTTATAGTCCTTCAGTGGCTCTCCAGAGTGCCACTGTAGTTGGGTCACTAGACAGTCCTTTCTGCATGGTGAGATATATAGTCTTTACCATATGCCTTGTTCCTTCACGTTTCTTGTAACCCACTCCGGAAGCCCCATCCTCTTTACCTCCATAGCCCAAATATTACTTATCCTTAAAGTCCCAGATCAACATTCACCTTCTCTCAGGAGCCTTTCTAAGGTTATCCTGTGGTAATTGCTTAAAGCAATTTAGCACCTTAGAGCAGTGGTTCTTAACCCTCACTAATCATTGGAATCACCCGGGAAATTTTTTAAAAATACTGACACTTGGGCCCCACCCCAGAGATTCTGATGTAGTTGGTCTGGGATGGGACTTAGGCATTGAAACAGGTTGATTCTAATGGTCAGCCATGTTTGAGAATCCCTGTCTTAAAAGCTCTCTGGGGAACAGAAAATCAAGTAAACTGGAAAAGTAGCTAAGCAGCCAGAATTGTTCCTTTGTTCCTTAGTCCCCCCTGTGACTTTTGACAATCACGTAGACATTAATCTTTGGCTCTCTTTGGTATTCTGCTGTCTGCTGCTGTGGCTTTGCCTTGTCTGCCAGGCCAACCCTTGCCTGGTTGGATCTGCCTTGACTTTCTGGTTCCTGTTACCACGTCTGTTGCTCTCTCTTTGAACCAGGCTCCTTCCCTGCCTCTAGATTTCTAGCTATATGAACTTGCCAGTTTCTAGACTTGCTTTATCTGGAATCTGATTCAGGCTTTTGACCCTGCCATGCCAGAAAGATCCCCTCTTCTTCCCTTCTTCCATCCAGTAACTCAAAGCTTGGGACTTGACAACTCCATTAATTTGTATTACCTCAGTATCCTAGTACATTGTCTGGTTCCTGGATTTCACCCTTGCTCAACTGGTGCATTAAAACAAGTCTTCAGTGTTTGGTACAAGTATATCTGATTATCTCACCCCTACCATAAGCTACTTGAAGGCAGAGCTCCAGCTTTTGCTGCCTGTTTTTTTCTTCTAGCACCAAGAATAGAGATGGACACCTAGTAGTTGCTCAGTAAGGGCACTGGGTTTAATTTACAGACTTGTAAACTTACGAAGTTGGAGAAAGTTTGGGTACCAGAGATGGTGAAGGGCCTGGCTGACTGTCCTCCTATCAGGACATCTTCACTGTCCTCTTCTAATTCCAGCCCATATGTGATTATCTGAGCAGGACGGACTAATGTTTGATCTAATATTGTCTTTTCAAGTATTGATCAGATAGTTCCATCAGCATATAACTGTGCTGACATGAGGAACAAGAGATACAGTTCTTTTAAAGAGAAATAAAAAAGGTCCATGTTCTTCTACCTGATAGCAGATTGTTGGAGAAAGCCTTAGCATGAGTGAAGGAAAACTTCACCTCTTCCTATGTCATGCCCAAGTCCCCTGCTGGTCCCCTGCTGCCCACAAGCCCTCTGTCTAGGGCTTATCCTACTTGGTAGCTCCCAAGATGGGAAGCTAACTTTTCCTCTTCCATTTCCCATTCCCTCCAATAAATTTAAAGCTTCTTAACTGATGACAGCTTAACATGCCACCCTCCCAGGGGAGTATGCATTTTAAAAGAAGTTGCTCAGAGGCAGCAAAACACCTTGAAATTCTGGCAATAAGGCAAGTAAATAGCAGGAATCTTTTTTACCTCCTGGAAGGAGGGAGAAGTGACCTTCTTAGTGCCCTCAAATCACATTAGATTCAGTGCAGCTCTGTAGGCCGCCAAGTAAAAAATAAACACACAAGAAAACAACAAAAAATCCTCAGCCAAAGGGCACTCAGTGACCCTTAGGCCACGAACTGGCCTTTATAATGTAAGTCAAACCTCTTAATTTTACAATGAGGAAATTGAGGCCCAGAGATGAAAGGAGACTTGCCAAGTACTACTCAAAGGAAGGACTAGAATCCAGGCTCCTGGAGTTCCAGCCAGATAAGAGTTCTTTGTACTTAGCTGCTCTGATTCTCCACCACTGCCTCCCTTAAAAGTTGACATGGGCTATTTAGTATTTTTTCACAGGTAGGAGAGGTCCACGAGAGTCTTGTTTTGTAGATATGCCTGTTGGAATCCAGAATAAACTCTCACAAGAATGCATGCTAGTGACCAGGATAGAGTGGAGCAAGGATAGGATAGATGAGTGGTTACACCTGGCAGTTGGATTAATGCAGTGCCTATGAAAAAGAGTAACAAAGGCGAGAGAAGCCTGAATTGAAGAGAAAGTCACGATTAGACTTCCTTTTCAATGTTTTCTAAGTACGTGCTGTTGGCTTTGGCTTAAGAGAGTTTTGGAAGAAAGTTCCCTCTCAAAACTGGGCCAGGGCATCTTGGACAAAGTTGCACACTACATAAGGGTGCCCAGGAGGCCCATTTCCTGGTTACTGCCATCTCAAGCAGACCAAATAACCAGAATTCACATTTGACAGATTTCTAAAGTCGCCTTATCACACTATGATTCCAAGTAGAGCAAGCCTTCTCATACATTTTGAATTTCTTGCTGCAGAATGGGGCAGAAGCTGGGGTCTGTTTCTATCACTATGGAGGAGTGGAGTAGATTGGGAAAACCCCAATCCGTCTTCTACCTTCCTGGTTCAGGAAGAGCGTGATAGAGGCAGTGGGACAGTATAAGTTCAGCCTCGGATGTGATTTTTTTTTTTTTTTGGAGTGACATTTATAGTGACCTGGGCAGTGTCCACTCTCAAGACATTAGAAGATTTTTAAGCCTTTGGTGCTGATACTATACAGAAAATATCGAAGACATTTGCCCTAATGCTGCCTCTCTCTCTGCTTTTGCCTTCTTGCCCATTGTTTTCCCATAGATTCCAGCCACTGATATGAGACTGTAGACAACCTCTGAAGGCCAGGCTCTCTGCACTGAGAACATTGGAGCACTTTCCTTTGTACCCCACACCCTCTACTTTCCTAGTTGATAGGGTGGATTAGGGTATTGTACTCACTGAGTCTTATTTCCGATCACAGCCGATTGACCCGATTGACCCGGAGGCTGAGCTTTAGATCTCCTTCTCTTCCTGGAGGCAAAGAGAGCAGGTTACTGGTTTCCAGGGAGGAGGAGAAGCAGGAGAGCCTTTCCCTGGCATTCACAATCACATTTATCCACACATGTTCCTGGAATCTCTGGTGTAGGCATCCTTTGGGAGAAAACTTGACTTCCTTGACTGCATAAAGTAGCACGCCACCTCTGGTCACTCGCTTGGTAGACAAAATGGCGTAAGGCTGGAGTAGGGAAGGGAAGGGATGGAGCAGTGTTGTGAGTGATAATCTGCCTTGCTGAACAGAGCTGCTTATTTGCAGTATCACACTGGGCGTGGAATGTTGTGAGTGCTACCACAAAGGAAGAGCAGATGGGGGAGTGACACAGCTCTCAGCAACCAGGATAAGGTATAGAAATACATAGAAGGGGCTAGAGGTAGTTTTTTGAAGTCAGCATGTAACAGAATTTATTCAGAGGTACACCCAAACATCCAGAGATTTCTGAATAGATGAAACAGAAAAGGTGTTGAGCAGGTGCCCTAAACTGTCAGTAACAGTGAATCAAACATTTATGAGTTTAAAATCAGAATACAGCCTAATAGCCTTAAGACTGAGTCTGAACTAGGGCTTAAATCCAGTAGAAAGGGTTGCCTGTTCTAGACTCCTTTTTAAGCTAGCAAGGTCTGAAGTTGGCTGTGTGTATCCATGGAATTAGACGCTTTGGTTAAAATACATGTTTCCATTTTTCTTTCTTTTTTACGGTCCTTGGCTAACTGGATTGATTTGGTGCTGACTCAGCAGGAAGTGAGCATGGGATAGTTGATTTACACCAGGACCCATCCGTTAGTTTTGTTATTATTTTAAAGCCTCTGATATAATTTAGACCAATGGCATGAGAGTGACCCAGTAACCTATTTGAAATTTTTAATTTGAGTAGCAAATCCTATTTCCTTCAATGAGAGAGAGGGAAATACGTTTCTGACATTCCGAATATCTGGCATCTTTAAATTAATAATGGCAATCATCTTGGTAAACTCCCTGAGTGATGTACTGTATTTGAGAAACAGGATTTATCACTAAGAATTGGGGGAAGAATGGAGTATGCAGGGAATGAATTCTAGGAATGATCCAGCAACCTCTTTAGCCCCAAGGGCTCCAAGGAGAACTAAGACAAATGTCTGAGTGGGGAGCTGTGGGCATGCTAAAGGCATAAGCAGAAAAAAATAAAGGAAGGGAATGAGAGAAATAGAACAAGGAAACAGAGACAGACCCCAAAGAAGAGGCAGAGAGGAAGCGGTGTATGTGCTTCAAGGCCCACCCAAAGGTGCTAATAAATTAGCTTTCCTTTCCTTGCTTGTAGACTTTTGGAGGCATTCAGGGCTTGTAAGTGTGGTAGGGGTCTTGATGTTCTCCAGATGTTGATAGCACAAGTCTGGCCTCTGACTCTTTAAAACATCTATGGCATCCAGTACTTTATATCACCACCATCACCCCAACTTGGTTTATGCGTTCATTCAACGAATATATGTTGAGTGCCTATTATGTGTTAGGTACTGTGCGAGGTACTAGGGATACATCAATGAGAAAAAAAAAAAAAAGACAAAAATCCTTCCTCTAGTAGAGTTTACATTTTGGAGGGAGAGTCAGATAATAAACACGTAACAAAAGATAATTTCAGATAATGGTAAACGTTAGGAAGAAAAGAAAACGATATTACATAATAGAATGACTTGGGGCAGTGTGTGTGTGTGTGTGTGTGTGTGTGTGTACTTAAAGTATTTTAATCTGGACGGTAAGAGAAAGCATCACTAAGGAGGTGACATTTGAGCAGAGACTTCAATGACAAGAAAGAGCCAACCAAAGATCTGGGGGAATCTGACACACATGGGGTCACCATGAACTGGAGTTGACTCGATGGCAACTGGTTTTTGACTCTGTAAAGAAATAAATCCTCCTTTTTACAAAAAAAAAAAAAAAAAAAGATCTGGAGGAAGAACATTTGATATACAGGGAAGAGCAAGTGCAAAAGCCCTGAGGCAGGAACAAGCTCTATCTGAGGTACAGGAGGAAGGCCAGGGTAGTTACAGTATAATGAATGAGGAGGGAGTGGTAGGAGATGAGGTCATAGAGTTAGGCAGGGGCCAGATAAGGTAGGGCTTTGTAGGCTGTGGAAGGAAATCTGGATTTTATTCTGAGAGCAATGGGAAACCATTTATGGGTAGTATGCAGGAAAGTTACATGGTAAAAGATACCTTTATTTAAAAAAAAATCATTCTATTTAATGTAAAAGGAATGAATTATAAGAAGACAAAACCAGTGATAGTAAGATCAATTTGAAAGCTATTGAGAACGTCCAGGCAAGAGATAATGGTGACTTGAACTAAGGTGATGTTAGTGAAGATGGATATGGGAGGATACAGAATATATTTTGAATGTACATTTGGCAGCAGTTGCAGATGGCTTACATATTAGATATGAGGGAAAGGGAAGATTCAAGCATGAACCTCTGAAACTGGGTACATTTTAGTTTGTTTACTGAGGTAGGAAAATCACCCACTTCAGTAATAGGAGGATTGGTTTTGGGTGAGTAGGGAGGAACCGAGACTACAATTTTGAACATGCTAAGGTTGAGTTGTACACTAAGAATCTCTGAGAATGTCGGTTAGGCAAGTGGGTATGTGAATTTGGAAGTCAGTGGATAAATCAGGCCTGAGGATATAAATTTAGGAGTTGTCATATAAAGCTATATGACTGAACTTTTGTGCATCAAAAGACATTATCAACAAAGTGAAAAGACAACCTACAGAATGGGAGAAAATATTTGAAAATTATATATCTGACAAGAGTTTCATACTCAGAATATATAAAGAACTCCTACAACTCAACAACACAAAGTCAAACAACCCAATTAATAAATGCGCAAAGGACTTAAATTGACATTTCTCCAAAGAAGACATACAAATGGCCAATAAGCACATGAAAGATGCTCAACATCATTAATCATTGTTGTTGTTAGTTGCTGTCGAGTTGATTCCTATTCATGGTGACCCCAAGTGTGCAGAGTAGAACTGCTCCAGAGGGTTTCAAGGCTGTGACCTTTCGGAAGCAGATTGCTAAGTCTGTCTTCTGAGGTGCCTCCAGGTGGGTTCAAAATGCCAATCTTTTGGCTAGTAGTCCAGTACTTAACTGTTTGTGTCACCCAGGGAGCCAGAATTACCATCTGACCCAACATTTTCACTCCCGGGTATATATCCAAAAGAAATGAAAGTAGAGATTCAAACAGACACATGTACACCAATGTTCATTGCAGCATTATTCACAATAGTCAAAAGGTGGAAACAACCTAAATGCCTATCAACAAATGAATGGATTAACAAAATGTGATATATGCATACAATTGAATGTTATTCAGCCATAACAAGTCCTGATACATGAATGAACCTTGAAAAGTTATGCTGAGTGAAATGTCAGACACAAAAGGACAGATATTGTATAATTCCACTTACATGAAATATCTAGAATAGGCAAATACATAGAGACAGGAAGTACATTAGTGGTTACTATGGACTAGGGGGAGGGGATGAAAAGCTAATGCTTAATGGGTACAGAGTTTCTGTTTGGGGTAATGAAAATGTTTTGGAAACAAAATGGTTGCACAACATTGTGAAAATAATTAATGCCTACCTAATTGTACACTTAGAGCCCTGGTGGTGCAGTGGTTAAGAGCTTGCTAACCAAAAAGTCAGCAGTTCGAATCCACCAGCTGCTCCTTGGAAACCCTATGGGGCAGTTCTACTCTGTCCTACGGGGTCACTAAGAGTCAGAATTGTACACTTAAAATAGTTAAAATGTAAAATAGTTTAAGTGGCAAATTTTATTATATATATTCTCCAGAATAAAAAAAAAAATAAAAGAAAAAAGAAGAGTTAAATCCCTCTTCTTGAGAAACTTAAAAAAAAAAAAAGCCAAACAGCTGGATACGATCACTGACAGAGAAGTAAAGATGGAGAAGAGTAGAGAGCCAACTGAGAACAAGCCCTGGTCAATGCCTTCATTTAGAGTCAAGCATAGGAGAGGAACAAGCAAAGGAGACTGAAAAAGAGCAATCAGTGAGGTAGGAGGAAAACCAGCAGAGGGTGTTGTCCTGGCTACCAAAAGGAGAATATTTTAAGAAGGAGGGATTGTGTTTTCCAAAGATTGCCGTAGCAACAACACCGATCCCACATGCTTTTCTTATAAAGTAACTTTACCACTTTCCCGTTAAGAAGTAGATTCTATATCCCTCCACTTTTGAACCTAGGTGGACTTTTTGATTGCCCTGACCAGTAGAGTGTGGTGGAAGTGACACTCCGTGACTTCTGATTTCTTCCCACTCTAATCTGTCTTGTATAGTGCTACTAAATTTTTCTAGATTTAAGTACACTTTTCATCATATCACACTCTGTTGAAACCAAACAAAACAACTTTCAATTGTTCTCCTTTTCCTTATAGGTCAGGTCAGAGTCCCAGAATGCTAGAGCTGGAAGGACACAATCTAATCTATGCCCCTTTTAGGTACAGAATGAGGAAGTGACTTGCCCAAAGTCAAACTGCTGCTCAGTGAGGCAGAGCTAGGGCCTGGAATCAGGTCTCAAGAATCAATGTCCAATGTTCTGGGGCAGCACTGGCCCCATTATCGGGAGCCAAAAGTGGTAGACCAGGAGGGGCTAGGATCTGAACAAGAGTTACCCAAAATCTACCCTGATCTCTCTTCTCCAGTTCCACAGCTATCACCTTAGTTCAAGCCCCCATCACTTCTCATTTGTACAATCACAATAATTCCCTAAGTGTTTTGATTCCTGGTTCACACCTCCTCTTTGGGAAGCAGCATAGAATAACAGTTAAGAGCATACACTGTGCTTTTAATACTCCCATGGAAGAGAATTCTGGAGTTGGAGTCCTACCTCTGCCACTAGCTGGGTGACCTTGGGAAAGTTAAATAACTCTCGGGAACCCTCGATTCTTTAGAAAATGGGGCTTCAGGCATGGCAAGGGAAGATGTCTACTACAGTACCACTCATGGCCAGCACAGCACTGTTTTATACCATTAACAGAATTAAATATGCCCCTGATATTTACTGAGATCAGGACAAGAGTACAAATGAAGGCCCACATACCATATGCCTATATGTTTAATAGTTACTAGTCAAGTTAACAAATAAAACTTGTTCTGGTCTTCTGTCTTGACAAATATGTATTCATAATGACAGAATTTCTAAAAATGCATAAAATGTTTTTATGAGTGAAAGTCAGCAAAATATCAAGATATCTGGATTTATTTATTATCGTACATGTCTGGATATTCTGTGGTGGGATAGTGATGTTTAGAAGAATAATAAAATAAAAGCATATATAATTAATACATTGTTATATATGCATTCTATAAAATTTATCATTTCTTGCCTTTATATCAGTAAAATAACTGATTATATTGTTATAATCAAAATTCCTGTGTAATTTGTTTGATAGACAGTAAGGATCTAAAGAATTAAATGAAATATAATTATATTCAAAGTATAAAATTTGAATACATGTTCATCAAAATGTAAAATGAAGCAGCTGGAGGTTAAAAAGTTAAAACTATTTTGCATCTGCTTCAAAAAAGTAATTTTTATTCAAAAATATTCAAGAGTATCAGTTAAAAATAAGGGCAAAATTGTTATTAACTAGCATCAAATTTTAAATAAAAATGATTTAAATACAGCTAAAGTTTTTAATTTAATTCTTTGAAAATGTAAGTAAATATTATTAAAATTTTTATAAGAATAAAACTATTAGTATTTCTAATGTCCAGTGCCTATCTAGTTGCCAATATAAAGAACTTGGTATCATCTAGATCTACATGCATGTATTAAGAGTAATAACTATTGTTCAATGTTGTGAAATATTCCTCAGCTACCATGTGCAGTTGTTGCAAACATTGTGCTAATTCATGAATCCCTCTGGAACCATGAATTGGAACACAAAGGGAAGCAAGAAAATGGATGATTGGCATTACTTGGAAACAGTACTTTCTTATGCATGAATACTGTGTTCATGCGGACAATTAATTTGACAATTAATTTGTCTTTTCTCTTTCCAACATGTTTCCTCCTGCCCAAATCCTCCCTATATGCTGAGGCATTGTCAAGCTGCAAGTTGGCAGAGGTGCAATCCACAAGTCTTCATGGCATTCAGACGCGGTTGCCTTTTGTTTTAAGAAGAGCAAGAGACGTAGAAATTGCAAAGATGTAGAAATTACTAAACAGGGTTAGTCCCAAGCATGGATGTGGCCGTGTTGAGTCCTTGATCTGGAGTGACAGAGGCAGCTATGTGTTCTTTAATAAATGCAGTGTGTGTGTGTGTGTGATAGTTATATGCAAAATCTTCTAAAGCATGGGGCTGAGACCAGGGTTCCCCTCTTACCTGAAACTAAGGGTGGAACTGTTTTAGAACATTTGTCCTGTATAATGTTACTTTTCCTATCTGTCTCCCCACTAGACTGTGAGCTTCTCAAGACGTTTATTCATATTTTATTTTACGTCTCCATTTCATCCCTTCTAGCATGGTCCTGAGTTCAGGCCACCATTATCTCTTACTGGATCACTGCAACAGTCTTTCAGTTAGTCTCCGTGTTTGCCTCCTCCAAACCGTATTACATAATCTGGCTTCCACAGGGATGCTTCTATTTATATTTGTTTTTATTCATTGTTTAATTTTTAAAATTTTTTATGTTATCATGTCCATAATATATTAGAACAGTAGTACCTATATATAACGTATAATTAATAAATATATATGCAAGTCAGAGTTACGTGTTCAAATTCTTTGCTGTCAGGAGAATGAGATGCCAAAAGTGCTAGAGACCACTGTTCTGTAAGATCAAGTTCAAGCTCCTTAGCGTTGCAATGGAGGCTGGCTCTGCATGATCTGTTCCTGACCCCTCTCTCACCAAGGGCAGGAACAAACCCTGGGGAGCATACAGTGCAGGTGATGGAAGTAATAATTATGATCCAGTAGTCAGAACACAGCACTACAGGCCTTGGCAGGTGGTAATCTTATCATGTCCTCTGTGTCAGGAGCTTCAGTGCAAACTAGTATGGATGTCGTGACAGGGGGGTGGAGGATGGTGACAGGAATCCAGGACAGGCAGCCTTGCAGTTGGCCAGCATCAAGGAAATCTGTCAGCAGTTACCTGGACCCAAGTCTTAACTGGACTGGGGCTCAGGGCCAAAACTTCAATCCCTGGGATGGAGGGGACTAATAAGAGAAAGGCAGTGCTGTGATCCTAGAATGATGGGAGGGCTATGAAGGATACCTGTACTGGGACTTTGGCAAAGGGAAGAAAGCAAGGACCCAGCAGCAAGAACTGAGGTAGGATGGTGGGGGCAACTGGTCTCAGGAGAAAGGGGACTGCTCAATTATCAGAGCTGAGACCTGAGGTCAGGGCTGGCCCAGCAGCAAGTGTGACTTGAGGAAGAGTTCCAGACCACTGAGCAGATACGACTGACATTCCTCTGGCCTATGGTCAGGGTATATTCCAGAGTCTGAGGCAGGGCTGAGACTGAAGCTGGGGTGTGGGGTGACTCCCAGAAAGTGGTTCCAGTCATGAGAAGAGGAGGAGCGGGGGCTGGGAACCAGGCCGGACCTGAGCCCACATTGTTCCTTACACTGGCATTCAAAGCCCTTCACACTCTGTCCCCACAATAATGATAACAGTTAACATCTGGCAAGCACTTCCTATGTGCCAGCCACTGTTCCAAGTTTATATGTATTAACTGATTGAATCCTCAAAACAATCCTATGACCATTCTGTTATTGTCCTCATTCTCAAGATTAAGGAGACTGAGGCACAGAGATTTAGTAATGTGGTCAGGATTACACAGTTGGGAAATGAAGGAGCTAGGATTTATACTTAGGCAGCCCATGCTCTTATCCACTGCACTGTGCTGCTTTTCTATGTAGCACGCCAGCCTTAGCGCCCATCACAACTTTCCATGCATTCAATGCTGCAGCCAAACTGGGCTTCTCACTGTCTCCCAGATATGTTTTTACCTTTTTGCCTGAGGGCCTTCTCATCATTCTTTTGCCCCTGATGATATGACTGGAGTGCCCTTCTGGCTGTTCTCCACTTATCCAAATTATGCTCATATTCCAGGCCCCAGCTCAGGTCCTAGTTTCTCTGACTCTTATTCACTAGACTGGCTGAGCTTATGGCTTAGCTGGGGATTTGCCCATTTAGCAGGTAATCGGAGCTCAAAGTGCAAAGTTCTAGTCCCAGTCCTGGTACCAGCATCGTGGGACTCTGGGGCACTCTCTCCCTCTCCACCTGAAATATATATATATATGTACATACATACATACATAGGAGCCCTGGTGCTGCAGTGGTTAAAAACCAAAAAAACAAACCTGTTGCCATCGAGTCGATTCCAGCTCATAGGGACCCTATAGAACAGAGTAGAACTGCCCCATAGGGTTTCCAACGAGCAGCTGGTGGATTATATATATGGAAACCCTGGTGGTGTAGCCCGGTGGATTTGAACTGCTGATCTTCTGGTTAGCAACCGTAGCTCTTAACTGCTACACCACCAGGGTTTCCACATATATAATCCACCAGCCATTCCTTGGAAACCCTATGGGGTAGTTCTACTCTGTCCGATAGGGTCACTATGAGTCAGAATCAACTCAACAGCAGTGGGTTTGGTTTTTTGGTTTTATGTATGTATGTATGTATGTATATATATATATATATATATAGAGAGAGAGAGAGTTTGTTTGTTTCTTTAATAACAAAACAAACTAAGAACTGGCCCTGTGGAAGGGTCTGATTTCATGGTAGGGAAAAGGTCTTCCCCAAAGAGACTAGCCCCTGAGTGAATATAGTGGGAGGTTTTTCCAAGTGTGCTGGGGAGAGATTAGATTCAGACTTAGCTTCCTCTGTTGTTGTTTTTGGACAACAGTGTGTTTCCACTTCCTCAGGAGTGTTGACTCTGGCATGGTATTGCTTGTGTTGGTTCCCAATAATCTTTACAGAGCGTCTAATTACAGACTGGCAGCAGAGAGAGAATGCCAAGGCAAGTGCACGCTGTGACAATTACTAGACAAAAAAGTACTCTATGCTTCGAAGAACAGCTGTAACGGGTGGGGTTTGATGGGGCAGGAGGGGGAGGGAGGTAGAAGGCTGTGAAGAGAGTATTCAAGAAAGAGGATAGTGACATTGGTTGTGTTCCCTCTTTTTGGAATAGGATAGTGCCATCTTTAGGGTTCTTAGGGACTCAAACAGATTTTCATGAAAGGGAATAAAAAGTTGCTCTTCTAGCCTTCTCATTGTTTCACCTGCTCCGAAGTTCCCCACTCTCTCTATGGAGTTTATCTGGTTAATTAGAGACTATTTGGTTTTGCAGGCACATACACTCCCTGAGAGCAGGGCCAGAAGATCTTCCTTAGATAGGCTTTGTGATTTCAGGGGTTCCCTGTCTTCGCCACCAGACTGTGAACTGATCCAGGGCTGCACTGCATATCCACCACTGCATTCCCCATTTCTCACACCATAGTGAGTGACATAAAACAAACAAACAAACCCATTGCTGTCGAGTAGACTCTGACTCATAGCAACCCCATAGGGTTTCCAAGGCTGTAAATGTCTATGGAAGCAGACCGCCATGTCTTTCCCCCGTGGAGCCGCTGGTGGTTTCAAACCGCCAATCCTTCAGTTAGCAGTCGATCACTTTAACAATTGCGCCACCAGGGCTCCTTGGTAAGTGACATAGCAAGTGATTATTTAATATCTGTTGAATGAATGAATGGGTATTGTATGTCTGATAGGTCAAGTGATTTGAAGGTTTCTTGTAAGAGAGTAAGGGCCACCGAGATGCTATAGATCTTATTCAGCGAGCAGTGTATAGGTTTGGAAGCCAGAGTAATGGAGTGACACTAGGCCATAGGAGTCATTAAGTTCTGCAGCTAGAGCAGAAGTGAGTTATATGCTCTCCTACTTGCTTACTATAGTAGTCCAAGTGCAGTCAGAAGAAAGCAGCTGAGCCCTAACCCTGTTTGTGTTAGTGGTATAGATGGTGGGATCTCCTAATGGCCTATAAATATTCTTGCCAAAAGTCTCTCATTTTCTGCCACAGGATCAGGCACACGTAGATGCTCAAATAGATGTTGAATAATGATAGATAGATAGACAGAGAGAGAGAGAGAGAGATGCTGTCGAGCTGGCTTTTATTCATGGTGACCTTATATGTACAAAAGAATGAAATATTGCCTAGTCCTGCATCATCCTCACAACTGCTGGCATGTTCTAGTCCATTCCTGCAGCTATTGTGCCAAACCATCTAACCGAGGGTCTCCCTCACTCTTGCTGGCCCTCTGTTTCACCAAACATGATGTCCTCTTCGGCGATTGATCGATCCCTCCTGATGACGTGTCCAAAGCAAGCAAGTTGGACGGTGTTCTACTGTGATCCTGGGTGGATCAAAATACCCACTTTTCTGTTCAATTCTGACACCAACTACCCATGCAGCATTCCTTCCTGTTACCCTAGGTCAGACCTCACAAGTAAAAGGACACAGTCCCCCAGACTGCCAAGTAGGCTTAAGACTTCAGATGCCAGCCACAAGCTTGGGAGTTCCCATGACACCCACACTTCTGACCTGCTGGCTACAAGTTCGGAAATTCCCTTTACCCTCTCAGAACACGAGCAGTAAGTTCAGGGGTTCCCAGCCCCCCTCACTTTTGACCTGCTGGTTCCCACTACTCCTTTGGGTTCAATAATTCACAGGAATGAGTCACAGAACTCACGGAAAGTGCTATATTTATGATTACAGATGTATTATAGCAAAAAAAGATACAAACAAGATAAATAGGGCGAAGTCTGACAGGTTCCCAATGCGGAGCTACCAGGTCCCAGAAAGGGACACGCTACACTCCCATGTACATTGACGTCTTTCACCAACCAGAAAGCCAATGGAGCTTTTGTGTCCAGAGCTTTTATTGGAGGTCTCATTACATGATGCAAACTCCAGCCCCTCTCTCCTGAGGTTGGCCTATATCACAAGGTGATCATGTGGTATTATGAGGTGGGGCTCTCTGGCCTGGCCAGCCCCCACCCCAAAGTCACCTAACCTGCTAGTTAGATGTGGTCTGGAGTCCTTATTGAAGATAATTAAATTCCAAGTTTTTTTTCTTTTTCCTCTTTAGAGATTGTCTTTCAGGAACCCAGGTCAAAGACAAAATTACTTCAGGTAAAGTTAAATTCTAAACCCCACAGATTCATAAGATTTTCACTGGCTAATTTTCAGAAGTAGATTTCCAGGCCATTCTTCCTAGTCTGCCTTAGTCTGGAATCTCTGCTGAAATCTGTCCACTGTGGTGACACTGCTGTTTTTGAAATACTAGCGGCATAGTTTCCAGCATCATAGCAACATGCAAGCCACCACAGTACCACAAACTGACAGATGGTTAGTGGTGAGGAATTATAGCTTACTTTTACTGATATTTACGCTATGCCTTTGCAGGTGAGGAAACTAAGACACAGAGTAATTAAGTAACATGCCTGAGGCCACACAGCTAGTGAATTCAAAGAGCTGGAATTCAAACCCAAGCAGTCCAGCTCCAGCATCAATAGAGCATAAACACTCTGTTATACTGCCTCACAACCTGACTTGTAGTCACTCTTTTGGGTGAAGTATTGAAATTGCTGCTAAAATGTAAGTATCTGGGAAGTGGAACACCTTTATCCAGTATTGATCGTCTGTTTTCATCTTATTCATTTGAGATATTTGTTGACAGCAGTACGCAGCCTACAAATACATGACCATAAACTGGCTAGTTTATGCAATTGGATATGTTTTAACATATATTCCTACCTGCAAAACCATCAACACCATCAAGATAATGAATATATCTATCCATTGCCCCTAAAAGTTTTCCTATGTCCCCTTTTAAGCCTTCCCTCTAACCCCTCCCTATCCCCTCTGCTCCATCCCTATGCAACCACTGATCCGCTTTCTGTTGCTATTGATTATTTTGCATTTTCTAGAGTTTTATATAAATGAAATAATTACAGTATGTACAGTTTTTGGAGCCCTAGAGGTGCAGTGGTTAAGAGCTTGGCTGCTAACCAAAAGGTTGGCAGTTCAAATCTATCAACTGCTCCTTGGAAACCCTATGGGGCAGTTCTACTCCATCCTACAGGGTCACTATGAGTCGGAATTGACTTGATGGCAATGGGTTTGGTCTGGTTGGTTGGCACTGTTTTTTGTCTGACTTCTTTCGCTCAGCATGATTATGTTGAGATCCATCCATGTTGTTGCATATATAAATAGATTTGGTTGCTGAGTAGTATTCCATTGTATGGATATACCACAGTTTGTTTATCCATTTACCTGTTGATGGACATTTGCGTATTTTCCAGTTTTAGCCATTACAAATTACGCTTCTGTGAACTTTTGAGTACAAGTTTCTGTATGAACGTATGTTTTAATTTCTCTTATTTTAAGAAAATGCCAAACTGATTGCAAAAGTACTTGTAAAATTTTACATTCCCAGCAGCAGTTTATGAGAGTTCCAGTTGCTCTATATCCTCTTCAACACTTGGTATAGCCAATTTTCTTAGTTTTAGACATTTTAATATGTTTGTAGTGGTATATCATTGTGATTTTAATTTGTATGTCCCTAGTGACATATGAGAACCTGGTGGCACAGTGGTTAAGAACTACGGGGAGCTGTGGCTGCTAACCAAAAAGTTGGCAGTTCTAATCCACCAGCCACTCCTTGGAAACCCTGTGGGGCAGTTCTACTCTGTCTTGTAGGGTTGCTATGAGTTGGAATAGACTCGATGGCAAAGGGTTTGGTTATTTTTTAAATGACATATGATGTTGAACATCTTTTCATGTGTCTGGTGGCAATCCATGTATCTATTTTAGTGAAGTGTTTGTTCAAAAAATTGTTTTGGTTGGGTTATTTTTTTCTTACTGAGTTTTGACAGTTCTATATATGTTCAATTATAGATACAAGTTCTTTATCAAATTATTAGTTTTCTATTGCTGTGTAACAAACTACCACAAACTTACTGGCTTTAAATAACACCCATTTATTAGATCACAATTCTGGATATCAGAAGCCTAACATGATGTGGCTGAGTTCTCTACTTAGGGTTTCACATGGCTGAAGTCAAGATGTTAGCTGGGCTGAGTTCTTGTGTGAAGTCTCTGGGGAAAATTTGCTTCCAAGTTCATCTTTGTTGTTGGCAGAGTTCAGTTCCTTGTGGTTATGGGACTTTGTTGTCTGTCAGCCAGGGCCCATTCTTAGTTCCTAGAGGTTGCTCGCATTCCTTGCCAATGACCCCCTTCATCTTCCAGCATTATTTGTTGAAATGACCATTCTTTTCCCACTGAATTGCCTTTGAACTTTGTTAAAAATTAGTTGTCCATATGTATGTGGACTCATTTATGGGACTTCTGTTTCATCAATTTGTCTGTCTTTTTGGGTTATAGTACCTTTATAATAAGTCTTGAAATAAGGTAGTGAAAGTCCTCCAACTTTGTACTTCTTTTTGAAAGTTGTTTTGGCGATTCTAAGTCATTTGTATATCCATATAAATTTTAGACTTAGCTTACTTATATCTACAAAAAAACCTGTTAGGATTTTGATTGGGAATGCGTTCAATGTATAGATCAAGCTGGGGAGAATTGACATCTTAATATTATTGAGTTTTCTGATCCATCCATTAACGCAATATGTTTTCCCCGTTTGTTTAAGGCTTCTTGATTTCTTCCATCTGAGTTTTTGTAGTTTTCAGCAAACAGATCCTGCACATATTTTATCAGCTTTATCCTTGAGTATTTAGTATTTTTGATGCTATTTAAAACAGTATTGCTTCTAAATTTCAATTTCTAATTGTTCTTTGGTAGTATATAGAAATATGGTTGACTTTTGTATACTGATCTTGTATCCTGCAACCTTACTAAATTAATTTATTCATTATAGTAACTTTTTATGTAGGTGCCATGGGATTTTCTACAGACAATCATGTCATCTGCAAATTTAGACAATTTTATATTTCATTGCAATCTGGATGCCTTTTATGTCTTTTTCTTTTCTTATTGTACTGGCTAGGCTCTGCAAGACAATGTTACATAGAAATAGGGAGAATGGACATTCTTTTCTTGATTCTGGCATTAGAGGGAAAGCATTCAGTTTTCACCATTAATTATGATTTTAGCTGTAGGCTTTTTGATAGATGCTCTTTATTGAAGACGTTTCCTTCTATTCCTAGTTTGCTGAGAATCTTTATGAGAAATAGATGTTATATTTTATCAAATGCTTTCTCTGCATCTATTGAGATGATTGTGTATATATTTTTTCAAATGTTCTGTTAATATGGTTAATTATATTGATTGATTTTGAAATATCAAACCAATCTTACAATCCTGGAATAAACCCTACTTAGTCATGTTGTATAAACCTTTTTATATATTGACATCTATTTGCTAAAATTTTGTTCAGAGTTTTGCATCTATGTTCAGGAGGGATATTGGCCTTTGGTTTGCTTTCTTATATCTTTGTCTGATTTCGGTATGAGAAAAATGCTGGCCTCACAGAATGAGTTTGGAAATATCCCTTCCTATTCTATTTTCTGAAAGAGTTTGAGTAGAATTGGCACTATTTCTTCCTTAAATGTTTGGTAGAATTCACCAGGGAGACCATCTGGGCTTAGAGTTTTCTTTGCAGGATTGTTTTTAACCACAAATTTAATTTCTTTACTAAACACAGGACTATTCACCACAAGGCTCTAACTAGGATGAGACAGCAGAGCATACACTTTCAGGGTTGTGCAGGCCCTGGAGAGAGTTCAGCTCAGAGCTATCAGACCATCAATATTCCCAGAAGCTGAGGGAATGAGTGCCTTCGTACTGAAAGGTGGATCTGGGAGGCACACCATAGCATCCATTACACTGTTCAATACACTGTAATTAATTCAATAGCGTTGAGATAGACATTTGTAATTTGCTGTCTTTATTAAGTACAGGCATTTTACAAAAGTAGTGGTGAAATTGGGCAGGCCTAACTGTCAATTGCATTCAAGATGCTAGTCCCCAGAATAAGCAAATGTGGGATGCAACCACCGCCACTCCCCATTTCCCACCATTATACTTACTGGGATCCTAACACTTAGCAGGATGTAATTTACCAGCAGACCCTTAAGGACACAGTGCAGGTACATTCTCATAGGATTGGGCCCAAAGTCCTGGTGTTGTTAGAGGGTTTAGGCCTAGTTCGTGGCATGATTCACGAAGAGGGAAATAACAATCACTGGAAATAAACAGCACTGCCTCTGTACCGTTCTCTGGGGCCGGCCCTGTTGTGAATTCTAAGATTTAGTGTGAGGCCTTAGACTCTTTTCCCTATCTCTTGCAGAGAGGGTAGTGACTTTCATTTCTATTTCATGGTCCAAAGAGAAGCAGTAGAAAATGCATTGCATATGATAGTGCCAAATTTGAAAGTTATAAAGAACATTGTGAGGGGACGCCCTTGAAGAGCTTGCATCCACTGCTGCCTATGAATGAAAGGGACATTTTTACATAAAGACATCATTTTAATTTCAACAGAAAGAAAACGAAGTCAATTTAGCCTTGTTTTATAACGTAGTCATATATGATGTAGTATATATAATGAAAAGCTTTTAAGTTTAAATAATACTAGTTCTCACTTGCCATGTCCTGAATGGAGAAATCTTAAAATACACCTCTAAAACAATATCCCTCCTTCCTTAGTTCTAATCCTACCTGGTTTCCTGCCTCCATAGCTAGGACCACTCAGTTACCATATGCATGAAGGCCCATTCCTATCTCATGTCCTCTCTCTGGTCAGGGGAGATCTATGGAGCCCTTGAGTTGTAACACGTAGCTCGGTGTTGAGTCAACCTGTCCTCCTGGGCACTTGAGGCCTACCTGATGGTTCCAGGCCTGGTGATAGGGTCTTTGCTAGGTGCTGCTTCACTTCTCCTACACACTGCCTGCTTGCCACCCTCCCATGCCTCAGCCACTGCCGGACATTTCTTTTTTGTTGTTGTTGTTGTTGTACTTTAGATGAAGGTTTACAAGCAAACTAGCTCCTCATTAAACAATTAATACGCATATTATTTTGTGACATCAGTTGCCAACCCCACAACATGTCAACACTCTCCCTTTCTTGACCTTAGTTTCCCCATTACCAGCTTTCTTGTCCTCTCCTGCCTTCTCATCCTTGCCCTTTGGCTGGTATGCCCATTTAGTCTTGTTTTGTTTTATGGGCCCGTCTAATCTTTGGCTGAAGGGTGAATCACAGGAGTGACTTCATTACTGAGCTAAAAGGGTGTCTGGGGGCCATACTCTCAGGGTTTCTTCAGTCTCTGTCTTACCAGTAAGTCTGTTTTTTTTTTTTTTAAGTTAGAATTTTGTTCTACATTTTTCTCTAGCTCCATCTGGGACCCTCTATCCTGATCCCTGTCAGAGCAGTCAGTGGTGGTAGCCAAGCACCATCTAGTTGTGCTGGACTCATTCTGGTGGCGGCTGTGGTAGTTGTGGCCATTAGTTCTTTGAACTAATCTTTCCCTTGTGTCTTTGGTTTTCTTCATTCTCCCTTGCTCCAGACAGGGTGACACCGGTGGAGTATCTTAGATGGCCACTCAGAAGCTTTTAAGACCCCAGATGCTACTCATCAAAGTAGAATGTAGAACATTTTCTTTATAAACTATGTTATGCCAATTGAGCTAGATGTTCGCCAAGACCATTGTCCCTGTCTTAGTTATCTAGTGCTGCTAAAACAGAAATACCACAAGTGGATGGCTTTCACAAAGAGACATTATTTTCTCAGTCTAGTAGGCCAGAAGTCCAAATTCAGGGCGTCAGCTCCAGGGGAAGGCTTTCTCTGTCAGCTCTGGAGGGAGGTCCTTCTCATCAGTCTTCCCCTGGACTAGGAGCTTCTTTGTGCAGGAACCCTGGGTCCAAAGGATTCACTCTGCTCCCGGCACTACATTCTTGGTGGTACGAGGTCCCCTTGTTTCTCTGCTTGCTTCTCTCTTTTATATCCCAAAAGAAATTGGATCAAGACACAATCCAATCTTGTAGATTGAGTCCTGCCTCATTAACATAACTGCCACCTATCCCTCCCTCATTAACATCATAGAGGCAGGATTTATAACACACAGGAAAATCACATCAGATGACAAAATTGTGGACAATCACACAATACTGGGAATCATGGCCTAGCCAAATTGACACACATATTTTTGGGGGACACAATTCAATCCGTGACAGTCCCCACAGCCCTCAGCCCAGTAGTTCAGTCCCACAGGGAGTTTGGATGTATCTATGGAGCTTCTATGACCTTGCCTTTTACAAGTTGTGCTGGCTTCCCCATACTGTGTACTGACTTACCCTTCACCAGAGATACCACTTATCTATTGTCTATTTAGTGTTTTTGCATCCCCAACCACCCTCCCTTGTAACTGTCAAAGATTGTTTCGTTTTGTATGTAAATCTTTTCATGAGTTTTTATAGTAGTGGTCTCATACAATATTTGTCCTTTTGTGATTGACTTATTTCACTCAGCATAATGTCCTCCAGATTCATCCATGTTGTGAGATGCTTTGCAGATTCATCATTGTTCTTTGTTGTTGTGTAGTACTCTATTGTGTGTAGGTACTACAGTTTGTTTATCCATTCGTCTATTGATTGGCATCTAGGTTGTTTCCATATTTTTGCTATTGTGAACACTGTTGCAATGAATATGGGTGTGCATATGTCTATTTGTGTGACGGCTCTTATTTCTCTAGGATATATTCATAGGAGTGGGATTGCTGGATCATATGGTATTTCTATTTCTAGCTTTCTGAGGAAGCGCCATATTGTTTTCCAAAATGGTTGTACCATTTTGCATTCCCACCAGCAGTGCATAAGAGTTCTGATCACCCCGCAGCCTCTCCAACATTTGTTATTTTGTTTTTTTGATTTGTGCCAGTAATGCCGGGATGCGATGGTATCTCATTGTGGTTTTGGTTTGCATTTCTCTAATGGCTGGTGATCATGAGCATTTCCTCATATGTCTGTTAGCGGCTTGAATGTCTTCTTTGGTGAAGTGCCTGTTCATTTCCTTTGCTCATTTTTTTGATTGGATTATTTGCTTTTTGTTGTTGAGGTTTTGCAGTATCTTGGATATTTTAGAGATTAGACCTTTGTAGGATTTATCACTGCCAAAATTTTTTTCACAGTCTGTAGGTTCTATTTTTACTCTTTTGGTGAAGTCTCTTGATGAGCATAAGTGTTTAATTTTTAGAAATCCCCGTTATCTAGCTTATCTTCTGGAGTTTGTGTGTTGTTAGTTATGGTTTGTATCCTATTAATGCCGTGTATTAGGATCTCTAGTGTTGATCTTATTTTTTCTTCTATGATCTTTATAGTTTTTGGTTTTATATTTAGGTCTTTAATTGATTTTCAATTAGTTTTGTGTATAGTGTAAGATATGGGTCCTGTTTCATTTTTTTGCAGGTGGACATACATCCAGTTTGGCCAGCACCATTTGTTAAAAAGACTGTCTTTTCCCCGTTTCATGGACTTTGGGCCCTTGTCGAAGATCAGATGACCATAGGTGGATGGATTTACATCTGGATTCTCAATTCTGTTTCATTAGTCAATGTATCTGTCATTGTAACAGTACTAGGCTGTTTTGACTACCATAGCTGTGTAGTAGGTTCTGAGGTCAGGTAGTGTGAGTCCTCCTACTTTATTCTTCTTCTTCAATAGTGTTTTAGTTATCTGGGGCCTCATCCCTTTCCAAATAAAGTTAATGATTAGCTTTTCCATCTCTTTAAAGAATGCTGTTGGTATTTGGATCAGAATTGCATTGTATGTGTAGATTGCTTTGGGTAGAATTGACATCTTCACAATGTTAAGTCTACCTGCCCATGAGCATGGTATGTTTTTCCATTATGTAGATCTCTTTTGGTTTCTTGCAGTAGTGTTTTGTAGTTTTCTTTGTATAGCTCTTTTACATCTCTGGTTAGATTTATTCTTAAGTATTTTGTTTTTTAGGGGCTATTATAATGGTATTGCTTTCCTGATTTCCTTCATTATTCCCTTTATTGGTGTATAGGAATCCAACTGGTTTTTGAATGTTTATCTTATATCCTGCTACTCTGCTTAATCTTTCCATTAGTTCCAGTAGTTTTCTCGTGGAGTCTTTTGGGTTTTCTATGTTTAGTGTCATATTATCCACAAATAGGAATAGTTTTACTTCTTCATTACCAATTTGGATGCCCTTTATTTCTTTTCTTGCCTTATTGGTCTAGCTAGGACTTCCAGCACAATGTTAAATAGGAGTGGTGATAAAGGGCATACTTGTCTTGTTCTTTTTCCTGTTCTCAGGTGGAGTGTTTTCAGCCTCTCTCCATTAAGAATGATGTTGGCTGTTGGTTTTGTATAGATGCCCTGTATTATGTTGAGGAATTTCCCTTCTATACCTGTTTTATTGAGTTTTTATCAGGAATGGGTGTGGGACTTTTTCATATGCCTTTTCTGCATCAATTGAGATGATCGTGTGATTCTTTTATTTATGTGGTGGATTACATTGATTGATTTTCTAATGTTGAACCATCCTTGCATAGCTGGTATGAATTCCACTTGGCTGTGGTGTATTATTTTTTTTGAAATGGTGCTGAATTCTATTGGCTAAAATTTTGTTGAGAATTTTTACATGTGTATTCATGAGAAATTGGTCTGTAATTTTCTTTTTTTATGGTGTCTTTGCTTAGTTTTGGTATCAGTGTTATTCTGACTTCATAGAATGAATTCGGAAGTATCCCTTCCTTTTCTATGTTCTGAAGTAGTTTGAGTAGTACTGGTGTAAGCTCTTCTCTGAATGTTTGGTAGAATTCTCCAGTGAAGCCATCTGGGCCAGGGTTTTTTTTTCTTTGTTGGGAGTTTTTTTTTTTTATTACCTTTTCAATCTCTTCTCTTGTTATTGGTGTGTTTAGATTTCCAGCATTAGTTTGTGTTAGTTTGGGCAGGTTGTGTGTTTCTAGAAATTTATCCATTTCCTCTAGGTTTTCAAATTCATTGGAGTATAGTTTTTCATAGTACTCTGTTATTTTTTATTTCAGTTGGGTCTGTTGTAATGTCCCCCATTTCATTTCTTATTTGGGTTATGTGCATCCTTTCCTGTTTTTCTTTGTCAGTTTGGCCAATGGTTTGTAGATTTTGTTGACCCTTTCAAAGAACCAACTTTTGGTTCTGTTGAGTCTTTCTATTTTTTTCTGTTCTTTATTTCATTTATTTCTGCTCTGATCTTTATTATTTCCTTTCTTTTGGTGATTGTAGGCTTTTTTTTTTGCTCTTCTCTTTCTATTTGTTCAAGTTGTGTGGCTAATGTTTTGATTTTGTCCCCCTTCTCCTTTTTTGTTGTGTACATCTATTGCTATAAATTGACCTCTGAGCACTGCCTTTGCCGTGTTCCAAAGGTTTTGGTATGATGTGTTTTCATTCTTGTGTGATTCTAGGAATTTTTGATTCCATCTTTGATTTCTTCTATTACCCTGTCGTTTTTAAGCAGGGTGTTATTCAGTTTCCATGTATTTGTTTTTTTTTCCATTGCAGTTCCTGTTGTTAATTTCTAGTTTGATAGCATTGTGATCAGAGAAGTTACTTTGTATTATCTCAATGTTTTGGATTTTCTTGAGGGTTGCTTTTTGGCCTGAGATGTGGTCTATTCTGGAGAATGTTTTATGTGCATAAGAAAAGAATGTGTACTTTGCAGCTGTTGGGTGGGGTGTTCTATATATGTCTGTCAGGTCAAGTTGGCTGATTGTGGCCTTTAGACCTTCTGTATCTCTGTTGAGTTTCTTTCTAGATGTTCTGTCCTTTATTGAGAGTGATGTGTTGAAGTCTTCTGGTATTATTGTGAAGCTGTCAATTTCTCTTTTCAGTGCTGTTAGAATTTGTTTTATGTATTTTGGAGCCCTGTCATTTGGTGCATAGATATTTATTATGGTTACATCTTCAGGATGGATTGTCCTTTTAATCATTATATAAAGCTCTTCTTTGTCTTTTATGGTGGCTTTTGTTTTAATGTCTATTTTATCTGAGATTAGCATTGCCACTCCTGCTTTTTTTTTGGTAGCTGTTTGCTGATATATTTTTTCCATCCTTTCATTTTTAATAAATTTACCTCTTTGTTTCTAAGGTGTGTCTCTTGTAGACAGCATATTGATGGATCCTGTTTTTTTATCCATTCCGTCACTCTGTGTCTCTTTACGGATGCATTTAGGCTATTTACATTCAGTGTAATTATTAATAGGTGTGAGTTTATTGCTGTCATTTTCTAGTACTTTGGTGTGTGTGCTGATGTTTTCTTTGTTCCTCTTACTTTCCTGTGCTGAATTCCTTTAGTTTGTGGATTTTTTTCATTTCTTTTGTTTTTGTAGTTTTTGTGTTTACTAAGACTTTGTATTTTTCTTCTTTATTTTGATGAGTAGGTTTGTTAACTTTCTTTGTGGTTACCTTGAAATTTACCTTTATCATCCTAAGTTTGAACCAGTCTATTATTACTTGGTATTGCCTTGACTTTGTCTCCATTTGAAAGTTCTTTTCTTACACCATTCATTCCCTCTTTTATTGTTCTGATGTTGTTGTCATTTACAGATTCACCTCTTTATTTCCCTGGTGTAAACCTTTTAGTTTTGATTTATCCTTGAGAGTCTGTTACCTAGGTTGGTATCTGGCTAATGCAATCTTGTGTCCTAGATTCAGGCTGTGGTGTGATGTTGTTGGTTCTCTAACTGAAGGACTCTCTTTAATAATTCTTGTAAGTCTGGTTTGGTTTTTAAATAGTCACTTAATTTCTGTTTATCTGGAAATGTCCTAATTTCATCATCATAATTGAATGAGATTTTTGCAGGATATATTATTCTTGGCTGGAAATTTTTTTTACAAGCTTTTCTAAGTGTCATACCATTGCCTTCTTGCCTGCATGGTTTATGCTGAGTAATCAGAGTTTAGTCTTACTGTTTCCCCTCTGTATGTGACTTTTTGTTTTTCTTGAGTTGCTCTCAGGATTCTTTCTTTGCCTTTGGTTTTGGCAAGTGTGATTATGATATGCCTAGGTGATTTTCTTTTGGGGTCTATCTTATATTGGGTTCATTGAGCTTCTTGGATGGTCAACTTTTCATCTTTTATGATATTAGGGAAATTTTCTGTCAGTAATTCTTCAGTGATCCTCTCTGTGTTTTCCATTTTCTCACCCTGTTCTGGAACTCTGATCACTCACAGAATTTTTCTTTTGATTGTATCCCACATCATTCTCAGGGTTTCTTCATTTTTCTTCCTTCTTTTCTCTGATTTTTCCTCAAACAAAGTGGTATCCAAGTATTTGTCTTCAGTTTCATGGATCCTGTCTTCCGTCGTTTCAAACCTGCTTCTCAAACCTTGTATGACACTGACCATTTCTGAAATCTTGTTATTTATCTTTTGGATTTCTAATTGTTGCTTTTGTATGATTTCCAGTTGTGAATTTATTTTGACATTTTGTTCCCGTATTATTTTCTTGATTTCTTCCATTGTTTTGTCTGTCTTTTCCATGATTTTTTTCTGTATTTTCCATGATTTTTAAATTTTTTTCCTCCTTTTTGTCTGCTTTTTCCTTCAATTCTTGGATAGCCTTGAATATTAAAATAAAAACCAAACCCGTTGCTACTGAGTTGATTCTGACTCATAGTGACCTTATAGGACAGAGTAGAACTGCCCCATAGAATTTCCAAGGGTTGTCTGGTGGATTCGAACTGCCAACCGTTTGGTTAGCAGCTATAGCTCTTAACCACTACACCCTGAATATTAGAGATTTGAACTGCCTCTCAGGTAGTTCCAGTGCCTTTTCTTCTACTGGAAGTTCATCTGGTGTTTTATTATGGATGCCTACTGGAATCATTCTGTCTTGTTTTTTCATATGTTTTGATATTGTCTGCTGTCTTCTGGACATTCAGTAATTATTTTCTTCATTTATTGATTGTATTTTTTTTTTGTCCTGCTTTTTTGTTTTATTTGGTTATGTCTGAGCAGGCGGGCTGGGCATTCTTTGTTATTTGCTCATCTGTGGGCACAATACTTCTTACCAACTTCTCCAATGGACAGGGCCAGTCACTCTGCTGTCGTGCCACAGGGCAGATCCAGCGGTCGGGGAGGGGCTGGAATGGGTTGTTTGTGGCACATACTGAGGTCGACAGTGCGGGGCCGGGGGTCAGTGCCGGGCAGGTTCCGGTCAACCATGCCTGTGCTGCTTGGGGGTGTGATGCGAGCAGTGCATGGTGCAGATATGCAGGAGGGAGGGGGATGTTGTGATGTGTGGAGTTGAGTGGCTGTGGGAAGGAAGAGAAAGAGGAAAGAGAAACAGGAGCCAAAAAAAAGTGCTGAGGGAGCCTACCATTGGAGTGGAACAGACCTGGGGAAGCCATGTTCTGGTGGCTTTCTAGCCAGTAGGTGAGGCATAGCCCATCAAGAAGTGACAGATATGGCACATGCATCTAGGTGGGTGGGAGAAAGGAAAGGAGAGAGGGATAAAAAACTAGATAAAAAGAGAGAGAGAGAGAGAGAGAGAGAGAGAGAAAGACACATGCAGCCAGGTGGTCAGGAGAAAGGAATGGAAAGAATGTAGAGAGAGACAAGAAACTGGGAAAAAGAAAAAAAAAAGCAAGGTGGTTGGGATGAGGGAAAGGAAGGAAGATAGAGAGAGACAAGAAACCAAGGAAAAAAAGAAGTGGTTCTTTAGCCCAGCAGCGCTGCAAAACTGGACAAGAAGGAGCAGAGATGGCACATGGCACCAGCTGTTCAGGAGAAGGGTAAGAAAGGAAGGTAGAGAGATGCAAGAAACTGAGAAAAAAAAGTTGAAAGGAAAAAAATGCCCCAAGGGAGCCCACTGGAAGTGGGTCCCCAGCCAAGTGGTGCTGCATGGCCCATCAAGAAGGAGCAGGGATGGCACACAGAACCAGGTGTTCAGAAGGGTAAGGAAGAAAGGTAGAGAGAGACAAGAAGCCGATAAAAGAAAAAAGAGGAAAAGAAAAAAAAGATGCCCCGAGGGAGCCCACTTGTGTGGTGGCTTAGACTAAGGAAGTGGCTTCCCAGCCAAGTGGCACTACACAGCCCATCTAGAAGGATCAGAGATGGCACACAGTGTCAGGTGTTCAGGAGAAAGGAAGGGAAGGGTGGTAGAGAGAAACAAGAAATGGAGAGAAAAATAAATCCCCGAGAGAGCCCACTGGCTTGGCAGTGCAGACCAGAGACTTGGCTCTCAAGCCAAGCGGCATTGCACAGCCCATCTAGAGGAGAGGCAATGGCACACAGTGCCAGGTATTCAAGAGACAGGAAAAGAAGGAAGGTAGAGAGTGACGAGAAACCAAAAAATGAAGAAAAACGAAATGGAAAAAAGAAAAAAAAATCCTCCCAGGGAGCCCACTGGCCTGGTAGCATGGACCGGGAAAGTGGTTCCCCAGCCAAACAGTGCTTCACAGCCTGTCAGGAAGGAGCAGAGATGGCACTCGGAGCCAGGTGTTCAAGAGAAAGGAAAGGAAGGAGGTAAGAGAGAAGAAACCAAAAGAAGCCAAAAAAAAAAAAAAAAAAGCAACAACAACAAAAAAATGGCGCTGAAGGAGCCAGCCAGTGTGGGCAGGGCGAATCCAAGGGGCAAGGAGCCAGCCGGCCTCTCCCCAGCTGTGCCACCGCAGCCTGTCAAAAAGCAGAAGAGGCCTAGCAGGAGGAAGAAGGATGGGGGGTGGGAAAGCGTGTATCGCTGGTTACTGGGTGCTCTGTCTCCTGCTGGTATCTCTGTGAAGCTGCCTTCCCATACTCCCTGTCTGCTGTTCTCGGTAGCCGAGGAGTCCAAGATGGCGAATCTGTGCCACGTTTGCTGATAGGGGACCTCCACTCTGTATCTCTCTTTGCTCTCTGTTCTCTGCCAGTTTCTTATTCCATTTGGTGCTTGGTTGAGTTCTTTATCCCTTCATTTGATGCTTAGGGTTCCAGAATTGACGTTTGTCTCTGTTTTGCTTAGTTCTTCGGGTGTTTGCTGTGGAGGGATGGCCTGGTGCTTCTGTCTATAGCATCATGTCCAGTACTTTTCTCCCTTGCTGGACATTTCTGATGTCAGTTACCTATAGTCCAACTGTTCCTCTGCCAGTTTCCTGCTGATTCTTCCTCTTCCGGCCCAGATGTTTTCTGGTACCTACAGCAACATGGTATAGTGGTTAAGGGTACTGATTAGCGAGTGCCAGACTCTAGATTTGAATCTGCCATTTACTTGCTCTGTGACCCTTGGCAAGCTACTGAACTTTGCTGCACATTAGTTTTACCCCTCTTCTTTAAAACGATGATGATAATAACAGTAACTATTATGAAAATAGTTACTATGAAAGCTGCTTATCGTAGCGTCTGGCATATAGTTATGCTATTGCTGTTGAGCCGATTCTGACTCATATAGACCCTATAGGACAGATTAGAACTACCCCATAGGGTTTCTAAGGCTGTAATCTTTAAGAAAGCAGACTGCCATAGCTTTCTCCCGTGGAGTGGCTAGTGGGTTCAAACCACTGATCTTTTGGTTAACAGTCAAGTGCTTAACCACTGTGCCACCAGGGCTCCTTGGCATATAGTTACTAAGAACTAAATAAACGATGGCTATTACACTGGGAGATTTCTGGATCACCTATTACATCCCGGTGGGTTTGTCTTCTTTCCAGCTCTCTTTGACCTCACCCACTTAAATATGACACTGTTAATGGACAAAGCTACCCCTATTTTTCTTGCTCAAGGGGCTAGGGCAGAAGTGAAAAGAAAAGGGTCTAGCCCAGCATCTGCTTGGCTGTGGGCACCTGGCGATGCTGTGATTCTGAACCAAGTGACCGACTGCCTCAGCTTGGGGAGAAAAGAGCCTGCTTTTTCTGAAAATTGAACTGACTTCTTTAGAAGGGGCAAGAAAGGATGATCTCAATTCTTTTCCACTAGAGAGCTTTTCAATCTCAGTAACAGTGCAAACGGAGGGGAAAACCCACAAATTATCCCCTGAGTGTTTGGTAGAGCCTATTCTAGGTACCAGGTCAGTTGGGATGAAAAAAAGCACCTGGTTAAGTGTGGAAGGTAAGTGCAGGACAGGACATGCCCATGACAAAGAGGTTGCTCACAGGCTAGGTTTAGAATTCATGATCAGAAGACGCTTACCATGGTACCAACTGGCCCGGAAACTTGCTAAGAATTCAGCTTTGTGGATTCCTTCTGAGTGTTCCAGAGCTCTAGTTAAAGTGATATGGCCCAGCCCATTGAGAGTCATTGCTGATCTGTTGATTGAAAGTCCCCCCTACCCAGGCAGAGATGGCCCAGCACAGAGGACTACATTCTTAAAATGAGTCAAGGTCCCCAAATAGCTTCTGCTCCAGTCTTGAAGCCATTGTCTAAAACCCCTACCATTAATTATTCCTTAGGGGGTTTCTGGAGACTTATTCTTTTTAGCCTGATTAAGCCAGTATATTATTTGGGAGAGATAACACACTAACAGGGATTATTTAGTGACTAATTTATTAGCACACACTGACTCACGCAGCAGAGAATAGGGGGCCTGGGGGGCACACATTTAAGTTGGACCTGAGCTACACAAGGTTTGATGTGGTACAGAGTGGGGAGAAGGTGGCAGGGAGAATCAGGCTGGGACAATTTTGATAATGTGGGCTTGGAAAATGGAAACTCATTTTAGCATCAGGATGAGCAGAACATAATTAGGTAAGTTAAATCTGTTGGGGGGAAGAAAAGAAAGAAAGAAAAATTACACCAACACCTTCCAAAGCCAAACTGAAATACTTCTTGGATTATTCACAGTTTTAGATGAGCCGTACCACGGCTGGGCCTTCTTCATCAACGACCCCAGGGAGTGAAGTCTATCAGTGGGCAGAGCGGCCCAAGGAGCCTATAAGGGCTGAAAGAAGTGCTTAGGACTCCCTGCTCTTTCTGTCTGCTGTTTAATCAATCTCCAAACAGAACAGAACTGGCTTTCCTTCCAACTCAAATCTTGCTTTGTTTTCATGGTCCAGTTCAGAAACCACCTCTTCCTTGAGGCCTTCTTTATCCACCCCAGTCTATAGTGCTCTTTCCTCTGTGAACTCCATACTGAGTGTAGATGGAGGTTTGCTGCTAGAGAATCTTTTCATGTATTCATGTTCTGTCTTTCTACTCAGAAGCGAAACCCTTGAGGGGAAAGGTCCCCTGTTTATGTTTCTAGCCCACAGTGTCTGGCACAGAGCTTCGCTCAGCACATATTGGAAACCTTGTCTGGGTGAACCTGCAGTTCCAGCTCTGCCCCTGAAAATGCGTGCAGGGCTTTCTTTTCTTTTAATATTTTCACTTGTTACAAGCTATATATATAACATATGACTATATTCTTTTTGTAAAATTTCAAATAATGCAGATAGTGTTAAATCCCCCTTGACCTTGACTACTCTCCCCTTCCCATTCCTCTTTCTAGAGGTAATTGCTGTTTAGATTGGTAGGTATCCTTCCAGACATTTTTCTGTGCATTCACATACATATATGTAGCATGTGTAGAGATATATAGATTTGCGTGTGTTTTCCCAGAAATGGGTGTCATACTGTATTTATTATTCTGCAGCTGCTTTTTAAATTTAACAACATATCTTGGAGATCTCACCAGGTTAGCAATGCAGATGTACTGCATTCTTTTAAACTGTTACATCATATTTCATGTTGTTGTTGTTGTTAGGTGCTGTTGAGTTGGTTCTGACTCAGTGACACCATGTACAACAGAGCGAAACATTGCCCGGTCCTGCGCCATCCTCATGATTGTTGTTACGGGTGAGCCCGTTGTTGCAGCCACTGAGTCAGTCCATCTCATCCAGGGTCTTCCTCTTTCTTGTTGACCCTCTGCTTTACCAAGCATGATGTCCTTCTCCTGGGACTGGTCCCTCCTCATAACATGTACCAAGTACATGAAACTTGCCATCCTTACTTCCAAGGAGCACTCTGGCTCTATTTCTTCCAAGACAGATTTGTTCATTCTTCCGGCAGTCCATGGTATAGTCAATATTCTCTGCCAACATCATAATTCAAAAGCATCCTTCAGTCTTCCTTATTTATTGTCCAGTTTTGCATGCATACAGAGCGATTGAAAATACCAGGGCTTGGGTCAGGCACACCTTAGTCGTCAAAGTGACATCTTTGCTTTTTAACACTTTAATGAGGTCTTTTGTAGGAGATTTGCCCAAGGCAATATGCCATTTGATTTCTTAACTGCTGCTTCCATGGGTGTTGATTGTGGAGCCAAGCAAATGAAATCGTTGATAAACTTCACTCTTTTCTCCATTTATCGTGATGTTGCTTATTGGTCCACTTGTGAGGATTTTTGTTTTGTTCATGTTGAGGTGTAATCATACTGAAGTCTGTAGTCTTTGATCTTCATCAGTAAGTGCTTCAAGTCCTCTTCACTTTCAGCAAGCAAAATTGTGTCATCTGCATACCACAGGTTGTTAATTGTCTTCCTGCAATCCTGATGCCCTGTTCTTCCCCATATAGTCCGGCTTCTTGGATTATTTGCTGAGCATACAGATTGAATAAGTATGGTGAAAGGATACAACCCTGATGCACACCTTTCCTGATTTTAAACCACACAGTATCCCCTTGTTCTGTTCGAAAGACTGCCTCTTGGTCTATGTACAGGTTCCTCATGAGCACAGTTAAGTGTTCTGGAATTCCCATTCTTCATAATGTTACCCATAATTTGTTGTGATCCACACAGTCAAATGCCTTTGCATAGTCAGTAGAACACAGGTAAACGTCTTTATGGTAGTCTCTGCTTTCAGCCAAGATCCTTCTGGCATCAGCAATGATATGCCTTGTTCCCTGTCCTCTTCTGAATCTGCCCTGAATTTCTGGAAGTTCCCTGTTGATGTACTGCTATAGCCACTTTTGAATAATCTTCGGTAAAATTTTACTTATGTGAAATGGTTGAACACTGACCAATTCTTTTTGGTACAGTGACTCTGCGTATTCCTTCAATCATCTCTTAATGCTTTCTGGGCTGTTCAATATTCTGCCCGTAGAATCCTTCAAAATTGCAACTATGTAAAGATTACAGCCAAGAATACCCCGTGGAGCAGTTCTACTCTGTACCACAAGGTGGGAGTGCCATGAGTCGGAATGGACTTGATGGTAATGGTTTGTTTGTTTTATACTTAGGAAAGGAACTGCTGGGTTGGTTACATGATATGTACATATTCAACTTGAATACAATTACAGTTATTCCAGAGATTATTTGTATTTGCCTCTGCCAGTACCCTGGAGGACACTACCAAACTTGGACCACTTTAAGTTGACTTTTTTTTTTAACTTAAAAAAAATTTTTTTATTGTGTTTTAGGTGAAAATTTACAGCACAAATTAGTTTCTCATTCAAAAATTTATACGCAAATTATCTTGTGACTTTGTTTACAATCCCCGCAATGTGTCAGCACTCTCCCTCTTTCCCTTTCTACCCTGGGTTCCCTATGTCCATTCGTCCAGTTTTCCTGTCCCTTCCTGCCTTCTTATCTTTGCTTTTGGGCAAACGTCCATTTGGTCTTATATACTTGATTGAACTAAGAAGCACGTTCCTCATGTCTGTTATTGTTTGTTTTATAGGCCTGCCTGATCTTTGGCTAGAAGGTGGACTTCAGGAGTGATTTCAGTTCTCACTTAGCAAGGTGTCCAGGAGCCATAGTTTTGGGGGTTCTTCCAGTCTCTGAAAGACCAATAAGTCTGGTCTTTTTTTGTGAATTAGAATTTTGTTCTACTTTTTTCTCCAGCTCTGTCTGGGAGCCTCTATTGTCCTCCTGTCAGAGCCTTCGATAGTGATAGCCGAGCACCAGAAGAGCGCTAGTTCTTCTGGGCTCAGGCTGATGGAGACTGTGGGTCATGTGATCCATTAGTCCTTTGACTAATATTTTCCTTATGTCTTTAGTTTTTTTTCATTCTCCTTTGCTCTGGACCAGGTGGGACCAATAGATGTATCTTAGATGGCCACTCCCAAGCTTTTAAGACCCCAGACACTACTCACCAAAGTAGGATGTAGAACATTTTCTTTATGAACTATATTATGCCAGTTGACCTAGATGTCCCCCAAAAACATGGTCCCCAGCCCCCAGCCCCCGCCACTTGGTTCCTCAAGGTATTTGGATGTGTCTAGGAAGCTTCTTTGACTTTTCCTTGGTTAACATTGATTTCCCCTACATTGTGTGTTGTCTTTCCCTTCACGAAAGTTAACTCTTGTCTACTATATAGTTAATGATTTCCCCTCCCCAACCCTCCACTCCCTCGTAACCATCAAAGATTGTTTTTTTCTGTATGTAATCCTTTTCTTAGGTTTTTATAATAGTGGTCTCATACAATATTTGTCCTTTTGTGATTGACTTATTTCACTCAGCATAATGCCCTCCAGATTCATCCATGTTGTGAGATGTTTCGAAGATTCATCATTGTTCTTTATCCTTGTGTAGCATTCCATTGTGTGTATGTACCATCATTTTGTATATCCATTCATCTATTGATGGACATTTAGGTTGTTTCCATCTTTTTGCTATTGTGAATAATGCTGCAATGAACATGGATGTGTATATGTCTAGTCATGTGACAGCTCTTATTTCTCTAGATTATTTTCCTAGGCGTGGGATTACTGGATCGTATGATATTTATATTTCTAGCTTTTTAAGGAGGTGCCATATCGTTTAAGGTAGTGGTTGGACCATTTTACATACCCACCAGCAATGCATAAGATTTCCAATCTCCCCTCAACCTCTCTAACATTTGTTACTTTCTGGTTTTTTGATTGGTGCCAGTAATGTTGTGATGAGATAGTACGTCACTGTAGTTTTGATTTGTGTTTCTCTAATGGCTAATATTCGCAAGCATTTCCTCATGTGTCTGTTAGCTGCCTCAATGTCTTCTTTGGTGAGATATCCCTTCATATCCTTTGCTCATTTTTTAATTGGATTATTTGTCTTTTTGTTGTTGAGGTGTTGAAGTATTCTGTAGATTTTAGAGACTAGACCCTTGTCGGATGTGTCATAGCCAAATATTTTTTCCCAGTCTGTAGGTTCTCTTTTTACTCTTCTGGTGAAGTCTTTTGATGAGCATTAAATGTTGAATTTTTAGGAGCTCCTAGTTGTATAGTTTATCTTTCTGGTGTTTGTGCATTGTTAATTTTGGTTTGTATTCTCTTTATACCATGTATTAAGTTGACATTTTTGCTTGAGGTTTTCTGAACAGGTAGTAGGAATCCTAGGGTTCCCTGGGCGGTGCAAATAGTTAACAAGCTTGACTGCTAATCGAAAAATTGGAGATTCAAGTCCACCCAGAGGCACCTCAGAAGAAAGACCTGACAATCTACTCCAAAAAAGCAGGCATTGAAAATCCTATGGAGCACACTTCTACTCTGAAACACATGGGGTTTCCATAGTCTAAACAACTCCATGGAGACTGGTTTTAAGCATGAATCCCAATGGGAAACCCATGTGGAGGCCAGGTTGTGGTTACAAATTCTCAGGGAGTGCTTTCTTTTTGACAGCTTTTGTTTACTGTACAGAGCCCTCAGATAGTTGATGTTTTGCTCAGATTATATCATTATTATCCACAGGAGGGATGATTTGTTAAGAGTTTGGCTGCTAACCAAAAGGTCGGCAGTTTGAATCAACCAGCTGCTCCTTGGAAACCCTATGGGGGCAGTTCTACCCTGTCCTACAGGGTCGCTACGAGTCAGAATCGACTCAAAGGCAATAGTTTTGGGTTTTTGTTTTTTTTTTAACTCCTCCATACTTGCCATAACATATGTTGAGTGAAAATAATAAGGTACAAAATAGCATAAACGAAATTATTCTATAGCTTAATAAAATCTGGAAGAATATGCACAATTTTTCAACTGTAGAGAAGCAGCATTATGAAAGAATTTAACTTTTTATTTTCTATGTTTTGTATTTTTTTTTTCAGAAGTAGACTGCCAGGTCCTTCTTCCTAGTATGTCTTAGTCTGGAAGCTTAGCTGAAACCTGTCCAATATGGGTGAACCTGCTGGTATTTGAATACTGGTGGGATAGCTTCCAGCATCACAGCAACACACAAGCTTCCACAGTAGGACAAACTGACAGATGCGTGGGAGATTGTCACATTCTGGTCTGTCATTTTACTTGGATCCACAATCAACACCCATGGAAGCAGCAGTCAAGAAATCAAACGACGTATTGCATTGGGCAAATCTGCTGCAAAATAGCTCTTTAAAGTGTTCAAAAGCAAAGATGTCGCTTTAAGGACTAAGGTGCTCCTGACCCAAGCCATGGTATTTTCAGTTGCCTTGTATGCATGCGAAAGCTGGACAATGAGTAAGAAAGACTGAAGAAGAATGGACGCCTTTGAATTGTGGTATTGGCGAAGGATATTGAATATACCATGGACCACCAAAAGAACAAACAAATTTGTCTTGGAAGAAGTACAGCCAGAATGTTCCTTAGAAGTGAGGATGGTGAGACTTTGTCTCACATACTTTGGACATGTTGGCAGGAGAGATCAGTCCCTGGAGAGGGACATCATGCTTGGTAAAGTAGAGGGTCATTGAAAAAGAGGAAGACCCTCAACGAGATGGGCTGACACAGTGGCTGCAACAATGGGCTCAAACATACCGATTGTGAGGATGGTGCAGGATCAGTCGGTGTTTCGTTCTGTTATACATAGGGTCACTATGAGCGAGGGCACCTAATAAAAACGTGTTTTGTATTGTTTGAATGTTCACAAAGAATATATATTAGTTCTATAGTCACAAAAACAATACAGATTTTTTATTTTGAAGAAAAAAGAAAACCTTGTTTCCAGAATAAGCTCTACTCTCAGTCATTAAAATCTCAACTGAGGTATAAGTAAGTGTGTTACCCTTCCCAGGGGTACATGCATCCTATGGCATCTATCTAGTGCAGAGTGACAGGTCTTATCCAGAGAAAAAAGAATTTTAGTCATCTTGGGTCAGGGTGGGACCTTTTAGCAGTGGGACCTTCCTTGGCCTTCTGAAATAACACTTTGGGCCTGGGCCTGAATTGAGGTGTTTTATGGGTTAAGACTTTTAACTAACTGATCTCTCTCCATAGGCGCTATCACAGTATTGCATCGCTTCTATTAAAACAGTAACCTGCGAGATGTTAGTGTCAGCAGGAAGACTAATCCTCTTCCAGGTGTTGTCATAGAAATTATGTCCCACAAGGCCTGATAATGGATGTCAGCAGAAGTATAAGGTAGGTAGAAGTTGTCTTCTAGAGCACCTCCAGTGCCCTGATTTTTCCCACACTGAATTGCCACATTCTGGTCTGTCTTCTTGGCAGCACACTGTGTCCTGCAACCTTCTAGACCCTTCTAGTGTTTCATTCCCCCAAGACTCCATGTTCCTGAGGTAACCGCAAGCTAATCTGACACAGTGCTCCATGCAAATGTTTTGTGGCTGTCACTGGGTACCCATGTATTTCTAGGTGATTCTTCTCATTTTAACATTTCTTCAGAAAACATTGCCTTAACCCAAATACGTGACTCTAATTGTTGGAAATACAGGCACAATGGCTGGCTGGTAGTGGAGAATGTTCTGGGTACACAGGAAGGGAGGCAACACAGTTTAAAAACAGTGGTGCTGTTTTAGGGTGTGGGGTGAGAGACTTGGAATTTGTAATGATCAGAGCCTGGTTTTAGAACTTCCCAGAAGCCAGGGAAACTTCTAACATTCCCCCACTTGACCTCATTTATGGAACAGGACTTGTAAATCCCACATCTCTAACCCTCCCAAAACTGAGGAGACCTGCAGGTTAAAAAGAAATATCATTCTCCTAGTTTTTCCTGCAGTAACACAGCAGCTGGACTGATTTCCTACACTGGGTCATTTGTCTCTATACGCTTGAAGGGAAAACCTAGAGAGTAGGGCCTGATGAGACAGCATTTACCTTCACCCGAGGCCTGAGACTTTGTACTACTATAACCAAAGGTTCAGCAAATGCCTCAAGTGCCCCCTTGGCGCCCCTTCACTAGGAAAACAGAAGGCCTTCTGTTGTCTCCCAGTCACTATCATCACCAAACCCTCTTTGAGCCTTAAAGCGCCTGTCTCCCCTTTTGAATCCCTTCATTGGGTCCTTAACACATCTCTATCACTACTTCCGACTCTTCACAACATTTCTGTGTTCAGATGCATTCTTTTCTCATATTGTATTCTCACAGAGGAGGAGGTATGCCCTACTCCTGCCCCTTTGGGCAAGAGTCACCTCCAAGTGCTCTTTGATCTCATTCCCTCTCTTTCCTTTACCCTCAACCTTTCTGCTTCCATTACGTTATTTGTTGTTGTTGTTGTTAGCTGCCTTCCAGTCAGCTCCCAACTCAAGGTGACCCCACGCACAATGGAATGACATACTACCCGGTCCTGCACCATCCCCACGATCCATTTCGATCAGACCATTGGGATCCACGGGGTTTTCATTGGCTGATTTTTGGAGGTAAATCACGATCTTAGTCTGGAAGCTCCACTGAAACCTGTTCAGCATCATAGCAACACGCACGCCTCTACTGCCAGACATGTTGGCGATTGTACATGAGGTGCGCTGTCTGGGAATCGAACCCGAGTCTCCCTCATGGGGGCCAAAAAGTCTACCCCTGAACCACCGATGTTTCTATAAGTTATCTGCCCTCAGCTTAAAAGAAGGCTTAGGGATTACCTAGCTTAAATAAAATAAATGCTTTCTCTAAAAATGCTGGGCCTGGATATTCTCCTAAAACTGCTAGTCTCTTTCTCCATCCTTCCTTTTGCGGACAAATTTCTTAAAAGAGTGGCCTACATTTTCTGCCTCTGTTGTTTTCCCTCCCACTCTCCTCAACCCACCACAGGGTGACTTCCACCTTCACCACTCTGCTGGAACTGCTCTTTTAAAAGTCATCAATGGCCTCCTTCTTGTTCAATCTAGTGGCCTCTTTTTCAGCCTTTAGTTTAACTAAGGCATTTTTCCTAGGTACATTGATGTTCTCAGTCACAGGCCAAATAAAAAAGGCCCAGTCTCTATTTCTGAGAAATAGATGAGAACTCATGATGACGTGGCTTGTCCCTGGAATGGCACCAGGACATGGAGACAGTGGGGGTAGGGAGGAGCTGGAGGCTTTCTTTCCTTGCTGTGATTAAAAACAAAATAAGCATTCATTCTTTTGTTGATTTAGTTGACGTATACTTTATTTGATGTATACTTTTGTGTATCTACTATGTGGCAGGCTGGAAGTCCCCGGTTCTCTGGGATGTTGCGAGGCTCCTTTCTGCTCCTGTAAGGAGCAAGCAATGGACAGACCGTCAAATTGTCTTAGTGTCAGTGCTGCACCCTCTGTAGGCTCAGCAATCAGTTGCCATATCTGCCTGTCACTCATCAATAGCAGTGCTCACTTACCTGAGGATGGATTTTAAAAGCCTCAACCTAAGATACAAAATTATCCACATTACATCATTTTTAAATACCACTAGGATGAGGTGGGAGGAATGATCTGAGTGTAATTTATTTGAAAACTCAGTTCTGGCTGAGGGAATTTAAGTTAATGCTAGTAACAGAGCCTCTTGAATAGAGGTCAAGGGGGCAATGTAGCCTTAAAAAATTCTGTTTCATAATCCTGTCTGTTTAGAAAGAGGAGGAGTGCAGTTTGTGTGAAGGAGGCCAGGGAGAGGCATGGCCTCCAGTCCTTGCTTTGAACTTCTGAGCTTATTAGCAAAGGGAATCGATATTCAGAAAGATTTCACCACAAGTTGCAAGAATTTGGACTCTTCGTTCAATGTGATTATTTCCTACCCTCTAGCTGTCCGTAAGAGAGGCTCTTAAACACACTCTTCAGGCCTGATCAAAACATTAGCCAAGCCTTATGATGTTTGGACATGCTATGCAACACCGGAGTCATTAATCACAGGGTTACTGACAGATGCTAAGTACAAGAATCTGTACGTTAAGATTTTTCTTTTACTGATCAACACCTAACAGGGCCCGAAGTCTGGAAAAAAAGGATAAAGCAAATTTGGGGATGTGTGATGCATGTAGAATTGACCCAGATTCAGGAACCAGAAAATACAATGCAAAATAGGAATCTTGACATTGGTAACTATATTTGAAGAGTATTAAACAGCTTAATTCTCTTAATGATCCTGAATGTTTGAAGGAGAATTAAAGTTACCTGCTCTTCAAAATTCACATGGTGAGAGTTTCTAGTAGATATAGTCTGAGAATCTGAAATTATACATTTCTGTTTTCCCAGGTGAGAATTAACTTGTAGAAAGAATCCACCAGTAGAAAGACGTTTATCTACTACTGCTGCTTTAGAGGGCACCAATTCCTTAGAAATTTCCTCAGTAACCAAGAAAAAAGTTCCTATATTATTATACCAGTCTAATAGATCAGCATGTTAGTCACTTAAGCCTACTGGAAATGCATTTATTAGGGTATAATCTATGTTATTAAGTACTTGGGGGAATCACTATTAAGTTATAAATCAGTGTCACTGTTGATTCGGCGGGGGGTGGGGAGGGAAGAAGACAATGAATCTTCACAGATTTTCTCACTGATCTCCAGTCATCTAACAAAAATGAGGAAAACCTCCACCTTGGCGCTGAAATATATGCACGCAATATGACTCCTCTAAAAGGAAGAATAGAAGTCCCTTCAGGGTTGGCATATTTTAACTCCAACTATATACATGGGATTATGAGAAATCTATTATATAACTGTGTCAAGGAAAAAACTGGTTTGATATGTGCTTAAGAGGTCCACAATGAAGAACGGATAAAACTCCTTATAAAACCCAGGCTTGAAATAAAACAAGTACTGGTATGGTTTATTTGTAGCAAAGATTGTCAAAAATTTTGTATGGGAGAAGGTAATTATTTAATATCTACCTTGTGTAACTGAGGTAAAGAAAGAGAGTCACGAGTAAAACTAGATGTGTACTTGTATGGTCCTCATTGAATTGTTTTAATTATCCTCATAACATTAAAGCCAATGGGTTCATGAAGAATAGTGGTTAAGAAGCACTGAGGGCTTCATGTCTGTCAAATACTTTTCTACATGCACCACCTCATTCAAGCCTCAGAACCACCCTCTGAGTAAGTATTATTTTCCCCATTTTAATTATTATCCCCATCCTAAGGCTCATAAAAGTAATTTACCCAGGGTTACACACAGTTAGCAGGGGTAGAGCTGGGATTCAAAACCTAGGCAGTCCAATTCTCTATTCATAACCACAAACAGGATAGAGGTTGTTGCTTTTTATATTCTATGGAGGGAACTTTACAGATCATTTAGACCAAGTGTCTCCTACTCCCATACATCCATATTGTAGAGATGGTGAAACTGAGGCCTTGAGAGGAGAAATCAATTGCTCAAGGATGTGGCTGGTGCTGTGATAAGAATTGCTGTTCTAATTATGATCAAACACAGGAAGGATAGCCTTATACTTAAACCCACCAGCTGCTTCATAGGAGAAAGATGTGGCAGTCAGCTTCTGTAAACATTTACAGCCTTGGAAACCCTATGGGGCAGTTCTACTCTGTCCTATAGGGTCGCTATGAGTCAGAATTGACTTGACGGCAATGGGTTTTTGATAAGACCTACTGAAGGAGCGCTTGTGGTGCAGTGGTTAGAGCACTCTCGGCTAACTGAAAGGTTGGTAGTTTGAACCACCTGCTGCTCCACAGGAGAAAGAAGGGGCAGTCTGCTTCCATAAAGATTACAGCCTTGGAAACCCTATAGAGACAGTTCTACTCTGTCCTATAGGTTTGCTATGAGCTGGAATCGACTCAACGGCAATGGGTTTAAGCACCTACATTATGCCAGGCACTGGGCTGAGAGCTTTCTTTGCATTATCTCATTTAATCCTGTTAAAAATTTTATGAAGTGGATACTCTTATCATTCTTAATCTATAGACAAAACTAAAGCCTAGAGCAGTGGTCCTCAAACTTTCTGATCCCAAGATCACTCATTGAGGACCCCAAAGAGCTTTTGCGTATATGGGATTTTTATATCAATATTTAGCATATGAGAAAATAAAATTGAAGTTTTCAAAACCCAAGAATACACAAACCCACATTCCATTAGCCATCAGAGCAATAAGCAATGACATCATCAATCATCACGGAGTCTCTTGGAAACTTCAGTCTACATTCCTGAGAGAATAGACATAAAACAGGCAAACAATGTCTTAGTGTTATTATTAAAATAGTTTTTGACCTCATCAAACTCTTGGGGTGCCCAGACTACACTTTGAAAACCATTGGCCTAGAGAGTTAAATAAGTGTTTGAGACTTGAACCATGGCAGTCTGTGTTTAATCACTGTGCAATATTGTCTCCCTAAAAGCGATTTAAGGAGCTCTGGTTGCACAATGGTTAAGCGCTCAGCTGCTAACCAAAAGATTGGTGGTTGGAACCCACTCAGACACTCTGCAGGAAAAAGACCTGGCAAACTGTTTCCATAAAGATTACAGCCAAGAAAACCCTATGGGGCAGTTCTACTTTGTCACATGGGGTAGCTATGATTTGGAATTGACTCGACGGCACCCAGCCGCGACAGCAAGACAACAAACCAGTTGCCGACTCATGGCTATGTACTGTAGGGACCAATTTTGGTGGCAACGAGTATAAATGTTAGAGAAACCCAGTGGCATGCTGCATTCTTTGCTCAGCTGGGAGTGGCTAATTGCCTGCAGTATTTGGGCGTCCCTTCCTCCGTCTTCCCTAAGGGCAGAGCAAGCATCACTCCTGGAGCTTTGATAGCCATCTCTCTGCTCTACAGCCTTCTTCCCAATGCAGCAGCAAAGAGGGAAGGCTCTACTGCTTACTGATTGCGTGACTCTGGACAAGCGACTTAACCTCTCAGAGTCTCAGTTTTCTCATCTGTACAATGGAGATAAGAAAAATACCTAGCTCACAGGCATGATTGAGAGAACTAAATAAGATAATGTATGTCAAGCTTTTAGCACACAGATGGTCATGTAGTTAATAAATTAACATATATCTATATCTCAGAGGAAGCAAATACTACTACTACTAATTTGTTGAGCATTTACTAACTATGATGCCATTTACTAATCCCTTATATGTAGTAACTCATCTGATCTTCACAACAACCTTTAAGTTTGGGACCATTTTGCCAATATGGAAACTGGCACAGAGAGGTTAGGTGACTTGGCTAAGATCACAGAGCTAGTAAGTGATGACACTAGAACTCAAACCGAAGGTCTCTCATTCCAGAACCTGAGCTTCGAACCACAGAGCTCCCTCAAACAAAAGTCAAAGCTGCTATACTCACAGGAAGCAGAAAACTAAATTCTTACACTAAAATCTCTAGATTTAACGTGAGCATAAGAAAACAAAAGAGAGCCTTTTCCATTTTAACGGTGCACAAAGGATCAAGGAGATGAGGATGTGCAGTGTTCATGGATGGGATATCCACCCTGGTTGCCCACGGGTGGTGGGATTAGATGGCACAATGTCCTGCTAATCATTGCTTATTTCTTTCAAAGCCTAGTAACCTCATGTATAGTCTCTGCACCAAACAAATGGGAATCCCTTGATTGACTCAATTCCTCTTCATTAATATAATCGCCGATGTACTGAACCACAAGCATATAGCTGGCTCCAAGGCCATCTTGAGGAAGCCAAAGCCCCTCATCGGTGATCTGCTGAGTAATTAGTAGCGATGGGCCATTTATTTTCCTGTCGTTTCAAAGTGAAACACACAAGTCATATTTCATTTTACTGCTTTGTAACCTAGGCAGCCTGGGCAGCTGCTGGATTTATGCATTGCTCTCATGTTTATTCCTCCTCCAGAAACACTGGTGAGACATGCGCTGAGGAAACCAAAGGACCCGTTCGTTCACTGCCTGCTCAGTGACACCAAATCAAGTAGTGGAATGAAACAGGGACTGTGGGGGGTAAGGAGTGGACCTTAGGCGTATGAATCAAAACGCAGTATAATATCTCTGCCACTAAATGCTAGAAGGCAGAATTTGTGTAAAGAGCAGCTGAACACAGTTGGGCAATGTGGTTTGAAGCAAAGGTTTTAACAACAACAACAAAAAAAACTACCGTCAAGTCACCTCTAACTCATGGCAACCCCATTTGTTTCAGTACAGCTGCACTCCATAGGGTTTTTAATGGCTGTGATCTACCAGAACTAGATCGCCAGGCCTCTCTTACGAGGTGCCCCTGGGTAGATTTGAACCACCAACCTTTCATTTAGTAGTTGAGTGCTTAACCGTTTGCGCCACCCAGGGACTTCTTTAATAAAATAATAGCCCACATTTATTGAATGTAGTAAGTATGTCAAGCACGTGCTTTACATGTATTAACTCATTTAGTCCTCACAACAGTACTATGAAAAAGGTGCAATTGTTATCCCATTTTACAGATGAGGAAACCGAGGTACAGTTGTTAAGTGATTTTCCCAAGGTTAAAAAAAAAAAACTGTTGCTGTAGAGTCGATTCCGACCCACGGCGACCCTATAGGACACAGTAGAACTACCCCATAGGGTTTCTAAGGAGCAGCTGGTGGATTTGAACTGCTGACCTTTTAGTTAGCAGTAAATGCTTAACCACTGTGCTACCAGGGCCCTTTCCCAAGGTTAAGCAGCTGGTGTATGACAAAGCTGGGATTTGAACCAAGTGCTCAGCTGCTAACTGAAAGGTTGGCAGTTCGAACCCACCCAGTGGCTCTGCAGGAGAAAGACCTGGTGATCTGCTCCTGTAAAGATTATAGCCAAGAAAACCCTATAGGGCAATTCTACTTTGTCACATGGGGTTGCTATGAGTCAGAATTGACTCGATGGCACCCAACAACAAGTCTGACTGGTAGTCCCTGGGTGACACAAATGGTTAAGTGCTCAGCTACTAACCAAAAGGTTGGCGGTTTGAATCCTCCCAGAGGTGCCTTGGAAGAAAAGCCTGGCAATCTACTTCCAGAAGATCACAGACATTGAAAGCCCTATGGAGAGCAGTTCTACTCTGAAACACATGGGGTCACCATGAGTTGGAATTGACTCGATGGCAAATAATTGGTTGGTTGGTAGTCTGACTACAGAGCTGCATTCTATGCTATACTGCCTTTCTTGAGAGAGGAAATGGTGGAAAATATTCTACATCCATATGCTGGATCTTGGTGGATGAGTCATTCACTTGTTCATCAAATCATTACTGTGCACCTGATGTATGCCAGGAATTATGCCAACAATGGGGATCCTATAAGTGAGGGGGAAAGTCTCTGACCTTGTGGAATGTCCAGTCTAATGTGGGAGACAGACTTTAATAAAAAAAAAAATCACACTAGTAAGAGTAAAATCACAACTGTGACAGGTGCTACAAAGGAGAACTATGTGGTTCTTTGCAAACAGGTAATAGGGAATGTGACCTTGGGGATGGTTCCCTGAAGAAGTGATGATTGAGATGCAGTCTCAAGAGATGGAGGGAAAGCATTCCAGACAGAAGGAACAGCACGTGAAAACTCTTTTTTTTCCTCCTTTTTTCCAAGCTTTTTTGACAGCTGCACCGGGCTCGTTCTCTGGCCTCAGTTTGAGTTAGATGGTTCACTTTATCATGGTGAGACAAACATGACAAATCTAAAAATAATGGCTTCCTTTTTTCTTTTTTTTTAAGCAGCCTGATTGTATAAAAAGATTTAAAGCTCAAGGCTCACTATTTTTTTCTCTTTTCTCTAAATGCCCAAAGAGGAGCGGGGGTGTCGATGAAGACTAATTGTTCCAACTGCAGCTTACTTTTCCCCTCCTTATGAACTGGTTCTGAATGTTCCTCTATGACAGAGAAGAAAGGGGGTTAGAATGGGAAAGTGGAGGCTCTTGGGGATCCAAAACCAAAAACCCACTGCCTTTGAGTCGATTCTGACTCATAGCGACCCTATAGGACAGAGTAGAACTGCCCCATAGGGCTTCCAACGCTGTAATCTTTACAGAAGCTGACTGCCACATCCTTCTCTCCTGAGGAGTGGATGGTGGGTTTGAACCACTGACCTTTTGCTTAGCAGCCGAGCTCTTAACCACTGTGCCACCAGGGCTCCAGTAGGTGCTTAGTAAACAGTTATAATTTTCAATGTCATTATCGATCATCAGCTTTGCTCTGGATTTGCTGAGAGTCTACAGCTAACCTCCTGTTTATTGTAAAGTGGACATATATATGTTTATTTACCAGGAAAAGCATATGCATCATCAGTCATTCCAGTGGCCATTACAGTGCTGGGTACTGTGGTAATACACAGAGAAGCTTTCAATCTGTCTGGAGAGACAGGACTCATATGTGAAACAACATCAAACCAGGTAAGATGGAGTGTGTCATGGATTGAATTGTGTCCCCCCCAAAATATGTGTCACCTTGGCTGGGCTGTGATTCTCAGTGGTTTGGCAGTTATGTAGTGATACGATCATTCCCCATGGTGTGATCTGATGTGATCAACCAATCAGTTGTAAGAGGATTAGGGTGGGATGCAACACCCTTACTCAGGCCACAGCTCTCATCCGATGTAAGGGGAGTTTCCCTAGGGTGTGGCCTGCATCACTGTTTATCTTACCAGAGATGAAAGGAGAGAGAAGTGAGCAGAGAGAAAGGGACCTCCTTCCATCAAGTAAAGGAGAGCTGGCAGAGGAGCATGTCGTTTGGAACCGAGGTCCCTGCGCTGAGAACCTCCTAGTCCCAGGGGAAAATTAATGCTAAGACACGTGGAGATTTCCATGGAATGCCGGGCCCACAGATGTTGAAAGGAGACAAGGACCTTCCTCCAGAGCTGACAGAGAAAGAAAGCCTTCCCCTAGAGCTGGTGCCCTGAGTTTGGACTTCTAGCCTCCTAAACAGTGAGAGAATAAATTTCTGTTTGCTAAAGCCATTCACTTGTGGTATTTCTGTTATAGCAGCACTAGATAACTAAGACAGAGTGTAACTGCTAAATCGATTAGAGTCTGTGTGTAAAACTGCATGGCACGAGACACTTCTGTACTTATGTTCTCCAGGAGTTCAGAGAAGAGGGAGACAGGAGCCAGGGATTGAAGGCAATTTGGCTGGGTGGTCCACGTCCCAGAAATGTCTTAACCAAACCCAGTAAGAGTGTGTGCCTTCTCAGGGAGCGTATTGGGCATGTGCCAGGCCCTTAATACCTACATGGAAAATGGGACATTCCTTAGTATCTGGGGATGCTCTGGTGCATTTTAACAAAACAAAAACCAGATTCCTAGTTCTGGTCAGCTGGCCTGGTTTCATCTCCCAACTCTGTTACTTTAGTAGCTGTGGGAGCTGGGGCATGTGGTTTCACTGTATGGAGTCTTCGGATCGTGATGTGGAAAATGAGGTTGGCACTAATACCAACCCTGCCTAGACTTGGCTCCCAATGTAAGGGGAGCAAGTGAGATCACGTGGGCGAAGATACTTTGCCAACTGTAAAGCACCAAATGAATGTACAGTGGTGTTACCACACTGTCTTTTGCATCTTTTGCCTATTCCATCTTTACCCTCGTGATGTTCTGAGACTGGTGGCAACTGCTCAAGAGAAGAAGTAGGCCTGGAATAGCCTGGGTGTTTACAGAGGTGATTGACTAGCAGATTTTGAGTTGTGAAACTCAGTGGTCTGCTCCAGATCATCCTGTTGAGTTCCTCACTTTCATGAACACTAAATTTACTCTTCCCTTTAAAAAAAAAACAGGTTTGTAATTTTGCCCAATTATGTTTCTTTTCACTTTATTTTGGGGGAAATTCAAGAGTACGCCCCTACAAAGGGCAGTTCCTTAACTCAGAATGATCCTGTGGGAGTCATAACTCACCTCTCACTTTTCAGACACACGGCAGGAGAGCTACTTGCTTGGAATGAGTGCCATTTTCTAAGCGGATTAAACAATAGCTCTGCTGTTCCCAGGCATGAGAAAGATTATATTATGTAGATTAGATACTTCTGTTATGCTAGTCACTGGTAGAAGAGTAGCCTCAGCCCTGCCCTCTGAAGGCTTGCACTCATAATAAGCTCCAGTGTGATCTAAGCACAAGTAAACCAGTATGTCTGAGGCGTGGTTGCCCTGCGTGCTTTGCAGCTTCCTGCTCTTACTTATTTTGTAACCACAGGAAGGTCACTTCATCTCTGTGGAATTCAGTTTCTGCATGTGTCAAAGAGGGATCATAAGAGTACTGGCCCTGTCGTAAGCTGGGTTCTCTAGAGAAATAAAACCAGTAAAGTGTGTAAATATCTATACAGAGAGATATATCAAGGAAGTGGCTCACGTGGTTGTAGAGGCTAGAGCATCCCAAGTCCGTGGGTCAGGCTGGAAGTTTCTGATTCACGTAGCTGCAGGGGCTGGTGAACCCAAGATCAGCAGGTTAGACAGCAAGGCTCTTGCTTACAGGCTGCGAAGACTGACAGATCCCAAGATCAGCAGGCAAGATGGCAGATAAGCTGCTAGCTCAAGTCCAAAGAACTGGAGATCAGATGAATAGGAGCCAGCTGTAGGATCCAGAGCGAGCAAAAGCCCACAAGCCTTGCTAGAAAGTTCACTTATATTGATGCAGGCTGCACCCTCAAGGAAACTCCCTTTCAACTGATCGGCTACTCACAGCAGATCCCATCATGAGGGTGATCACATTATATCAGATCTCATCATGGAGGTGATTACATCATTATACAACTGCCAAACTACATCATAACCGTCAAACCACTGAGAATCATGACCCAGTCAAGTTGACATACAACCTTGACGATCACAGACCCTAATAGCCAAAAGGTGGAAGTAGCCTAAATGTCCATTAACAGATGAATGGATAAACAAAATGTGGTACATACATACAATGGAATATCATTAAGCAATAAAGAGAAATGAAGGCTTGCTATTGCATGGGTGAACCTTGAGAACATTATGCTGAGTGAAGTAAATCAGTCACAAAGGGACAGATATTTATGATCCCAATTATATGAAATATTTAGAATAGGCAGATGTATAGAGACCAAAATTTATTAGTGGTTACCAGAGGCAGGAAGAAAGGGGAATGGAGGAGTTATTGCTTAGGGAGCACTGAGTTTCTGTTAAGGTGATGGAATTATTTGGAAACGGTGATAGTTGAACAACATGATGAATATATTAAATGTCACTGAATTGTACATGTGAAGATTGTTGAAATGGTAAATGTTTTGTTACCTATATGTTGTTATTGTTAGTTGCTGTGAAGTAGATTCCAACTCATGGTGCCCGACCCCAAGGATGCAGAGTAGAATTGCCCCATAGGGTTTTCAGGGCTGTGTGACCTTTCAGAAGCATATCTCCAGGCCTGTATTCTGAGGTGCCTCTAGGTAGGTTCAAACCACCAGACTTTTGACTAGTAGTTGAGCGCTTAACCATTTGCACCAACCATAGACTCCTATCTATATATTTACCATACAATAATAAAGAGTACTCATCCTATAGAGCTGATGTGAGGCTTGAAGCAGCTAATGTAGGTTCAACATTTACTTCCATGTCTGGCATATATATATATACAGAGAGAGAGAGAGAGAGAGAGAGAGAGAGAGAGAGAGAGAGAGAGAGAGAGCGAGTCAGCATTCAACAATCGTTAGCTATTATTGCCATGATTATGCTACGAGCTGGTCGCAGTGTAAAGGAAACCATATCCCTGACTTCTGGTGGCCTGTACTCAAAGTGAGATAAAATATAGAAACACAAACAACCCAAACGTGAGTGGAAGAGCCAAGGAGGTTGCATTCAGTTCCGTGGCTGTTACTGGTGGTGGTTTCACTGAATTCTCCTGCCTTTCCATCCCCTGCTCCCCAAATTGTTGACCTTACCACAGAACAAGGCATTATTTTAACTGCTTAGAAACCACATTTCCTTCTGTTTTTCCCCTAAGTAGGGTGAGGGGGAAGGGAAAGGGAGAGGGAATAAACACCAGCTGGGATGAGAATATGAAGAAAAGACAGGTTTCTTTTTTTTCCCATTAAGCAAAAAAGAGTGAGGTAGTGGGGACAGGGAGAAAAATGTGTTCTTAATGCAGAGGGGCTGTCGGGAAGAGCTGCGCGGGCGGTTTCACCAAGGAGCAGCTTCTTCTAATCATCTCTTCGCAGGGAACGCTCTTGCCCTGGCCAATCATTTATTTACAACAAAAGGTGCAGACGCCAGAGACACGTGTCAAAACAATTAATAACACTCCGGGAAATGAATGGTCTCTCCCTAACTATGCCAGCCTGAGGGGAAACTGCTCCTTGGTAGAGCTCCTTGCTCCTCTAGTCAAAGCAATGGGGTAGGTCCACTCTAAGAGCATTTGATACTGATCTTCAGCATTACTCCGAAGCCAGTTAAATATGGGAGTGCTGGTTTGCCTTTCCAAAGGACTCACCCTCAGCCTTCCTTGGAGTACCTGGCACCCATTACAGCTAAATCTTTGCTTGTAAGTCTTTGAGCTTTTCTCCTCAGAGAAATGCAGAGACAGACTTAGGGACTTAAAATGGTGGGAGCTGTTGTTCAATATCAATAAATTAGACATAAAGATGAATTCTAAAGGTGAGGATTCCTAAATTTTAAATTGAATGATATTTTTAAAATGTCATTCAATTAATCTTCATAATAAACCTATGAGGTAGGTGCTATTATTTTCCTAAGTTTTTAGATGAGGAAACTGAGGCCCAGGAAGCCTAAGTGACTTGCTCAAGTAAGTAGCAGAGCCAGAATTTGAACTCAGGCAGTTCAGCTCCGGGGAACATGCTCTGCTTTGCTGCCTTCTGTTCAATTCAGACAAAGAGCTTTCTTCTCTTAACCCTACAACCAAGATTTCCTTTACATTGTAGCATATAAATCTCCTTTATACAGATATGTATGTTAGTATTTATTTCTCACTTAGGATAATAATTTCTTGATGCTTTGAATGTCTTCCCCCCTGTTCTGTGCACAACTGCACACACTCACAAATAATTAAAATATTTTTCTTCTTGATTTAGTAAGCTGAAATTGTTGTTCTCTTTGGAGCTTGGCTGTCTTATGAGTGCTCTGTAGTCCAAATTACAACTAAGATCAGGGGAGATGCATTTATTTTTCAGGTAGCTCTTTGCCTTTCTATGGAAAGATATTGCCAGGAGACCCCACCTAGAAATTTTGCACCTGAACTCTTCTGACCGCACTTGGAGTCATAGAAGATTAGGTAAGCATCTGAATCTTATACTTTTCAACCTCTTTGATACTTTTTTTCCCTTCATTCCCGCCCCCCAATTCTACCCAGGAGAAGGCTGCACCTTGGGAGTACGGGCTGAGGTTAGCACTCAATGCCTGCTGGTCGATTGATTTCCAGAATCTGCTACTGAAGAACTTTTGGAACCCCAAGAGCAAAGGTGATTTTGCTTCAGATTCCAAGGTCGAGTCCAATCTCTTCATGGAATTTAGATAGGAAGTCAAAGTCGCCTAGACAATATCCACATTGGGCAGTCTCCAGAAGGTTCCTGTCACCTCAGAGCCTGCAAGATGTAAAACTAATGGTCCCCAGGGAAGGCAATAGGTACTTGTTTTCATATTTTGGCTTTCATTACAGACAGAAGCAGCAGCAGCAACAACAGCAGCAACACAACCTTGGACCAACTGAGCATTTAACAGAACTTCACCTGATGGTGTCACACTTTGTTTCCCAGGCAAATCCAGTTGCTATTAACAGGGAAGTAGTTATCATGGTTAAATATACCCTTATTCAACAGAGTACTAGGGGAGCTTTTTAATATTTATGTGACAATAATTGATCTCTTACCACTGTCAAGTACTGCTAAAGACTTATCAGCTTGCTGTTTCGGCACCATATGTTGTAGCCAAGATGCGCTCCATGTGTCCTTCCTGTGCCTTGGGGAGAGAACATTTGCAGTGGATCAGAATAGAAAATGGTATGGGCTTCAAAAAACCTTCTTGCTCTTAGATTTATCCTCAATGACCAAGTATGCAAGATGTGACTATAAAGTAACAAGACCGGCTCCCAAAGCCGCTTGTGAAATGAAGCCTCGGTCCTTAATTGTTCCCCTCCTCAGATATGGACCAAGAGCTGGGTGACTCAGATAGATAGCACTCCTCACAGATTTGCCTTGTGTTGTTGTTGTTGTTGTTAGATGCCGTCAAGTCAGTTCCGACTCATAGCTACCCTAGGTACAACAGAGTGAAACCCTACCTGGTCCTGCACCATTCTCACAATCCTTGTTATGCTTGAGCCCATTGTTGCAGCCACTGTATTGCCTTGTATTGGATACAACCTCTTTTAAATAGGCCGTTCTGTGAACTCTGAAAACCTGCCCACAATTAAAATGCTAACATCTATACCATTTGTTTTTTTTTTTTTTTTAACGAGCCATGTGCTGATTTTGCTGGTCTTACTTCAGCAGTAACAAAGTTTAGCACACATATACCATAAATCTCCTAGGAACTTAAGGAGAGGGCTTTTTTTCCCCTCTGAGCCAGATTTTCATTAGGAATTTATTTATGGGCATGAGTGAGCTGCTTGGGGAATGATAGTTTAACTGTTTGTAGCTATGAGGGTCCCCTTAGGTAAACTGTGTCTGGGAATCACTGGGAGTCCAGGAGCCTGAAACATTAATGTAAGCATCCCACAGCCAGATGCACTGGAAAGCTGGCTCAGCACTCCATTCTTCCCATTGAGCTGAGCTTGCCATGACTCCTTGGGTCCTCTGGAGGGACACAGTTCCAGTGGATGGGGTTAAATGAGGCAAGAGTGTACAATCCTGTGATAATATTCATATTTTAGAAGCATCTTGACGTGGTGGGTTCTAAAGAACTGATATTCAGAAGTCCTTCCCGAGACGTACAATGTCTATGAAATCAATCAAATAATGAGCTTTTCTATTAAAAAATATAAACACAACAAAAGTTTTGAAAGAATTGGATACATGTGTGCGTCATCTTTTCTGGGATGGAAAAATCTCCTTTTCTGTTTGTTCGTTTGTTTGCTTTTTTTTGAGTGGGGGAGGGGTTGACGTGTTTTCAAAACTATTCGAAAGAGACTTGAAGAAGAACTTGGAAATTGAAGCCTTACCTAAAGCTACTGATGAGGGCCTGAGAGAAACTTTTGGCATTAAAACATTCTGGGAATTCCAGAAACAAGTTGAATGTGATCATCAGGAGCCCTGGGCCAATGATGACTGTATATTTCTAAGACAACTTTCCAAATATTTGGAAAATTCAATCCATGGCCCTAATGCCACAGTCTAGGTGGAGTTTTTCCTAGGGATCCTCTCAGTATTCTCTGTTTTTTTCTCCTCCTCCTCCTCCTCCTTTTTTTTTCATCATTTGATAAGCTTTTATTTATTTATTTTTAATTGAAGGACATGAACCTTTAAACAGAAATTTTGTCCGGCTCATCAGAGATGATATTGATACTTTACTGAGGAAATTTAGCGACATTTAGGCTAATGTGTAGAGTCCCTGGGTGGTACAAATGGCTAAGAGCTGGGCTACTAAGAAAAAGGTTAGAGGTTTGCATTTACTCAGAGGTGCCCCAGAAGAAAGGCCTGGTGATCTACTTCCAAAAGATCACAGCCATTGAAAACCGTATGAAACACAGTTCTACTCTGAAACACATTGGGTGGCTATGGGTCAGGATTGAATTGATGGCAACTGGTTTTTAGGCTAATGTGTAAACTTTGAGGTGTTTCTGTTTCCAATCAGCAGACGTTAGTAACTTGAATTTGATACAACTTTATTTTAATATTCCACCCCAGTTGCCACTCATTTTCAACCCAGTCCTGAACTACTTTCTATCTTTCACCTATACAGTTAGACTTTCAAATTATCTGGGAAAATTTCTGAAGAAATTTACCCTGCTATGGACCTTTTGGGGCCCTGGTGGTGTAGTGGTTAAGACCTCAGCTGCTAACCAAAAGGTCGGCAGTTCAAATCAACCAGCCACTCCTTGAAAACCCTATGGGGCAGTTCTACTCTGTCCTACAGGATCGCTATGAGTTTTCCCTAGAAAAATGCACAGTAATTCAACATTTTTTTCACACGTCTGTCCATAGAATGATCCCCAAGGAAGGCTATGAACCCCAAGTTTAGAGTTTCTCAGACAGTGGTATACCTGGTCCTTCAGAGCTTACAGGGTCTATGAAGGTGGGTCTCAAAGGTGATAACCTAGACCAGCAGTCAGCAAATGTTTTCTGTAAAGAGCCAGGTAGTAAATATTTTAGGCTTTTGTGAGCCATACTGTCTCTGTCACAACTGCTCAGCTTTGCCACTGTAGTCTGACAGCAGCCATGGATAATACATAAAGAAATGGGCATAGCTGTGTTGCAATAAGACTTTATTATGGACACTGAAATTTGAATTTCATATAATTTTCACATGTTATGAAATATTCTTCTTTTGGTCTTTCATTCAACTATTTAAAAATGTAAAAATCATTCTTAGCTCACGGGCTGTACACAAACAGGTAGCTAGCTGGATTTTGCCTGTGGCTCATAGTTTGCCAACCCCTGCCCTAAACCAGTGGTTCTGTACTCTGGCTGCACATTAGGGTCACCTGAGGAGCTTTTAAGAAATACTGATACTAGGCCTTGTCCTCTGTGATTCTGACTGAGTTGGTCTACAATGGTGCTTGGGCATCAGTACTTTTAAAAGCTCCTCAGGTGATTCTAATGTGCAGCTATGGTTGAGAAGTCCTACCGATCTAGAGCAGTGTTTTCTAACTCCGTTTAGCCCAGAACTTTTGTAAACCATGGAGCTACAAACTCTTAAGGACCGATGTTTAATAGCACAGGTCCTCAACATACTCCATGGGAGAAAGCTGATATCCAAAACAGGTCTCTGCCCACTCTGACCAGGATCACAATAGAAGGAGGAAATGTAGAACGCAATTTAAATTCATAAAAAAGACCAGATTTACTGGTCCAAGAGAGACTGGAGGAACCCCTGAGACTACGACTCTTAGACACCCTTCTAACTTAGAACTGAAGCCTTCCCAGAGATCACCTTTCAGCCAAATTATAAACAGGTTTATAAAATAAACAATAACACTTTTGAGGAAAGTGCTCCTTAGAACAATCATCTATATGAGACCAAAAGGGCAACATTTGCCCAAAAGCAAAGATGAGAAGGCAGAAAGGGGCAGGAAAACTGGACGAGTGGAAATGGGGAACTCAGGGTGGTAATGGGGAGAGTGCTGACACATTGCGGGGATTGCAACCAATGTCACGGAACAATTTGTGTATACACTATTGAATGGGAAACTAATTTGCTCTGTAAAACTTCACCTAAAGCATGTGCACACACATGAAAAACAGATCTCTGAATTGTTTTTAAATAGTGCTTAACATACCCTTCTTCAAGAGGCAGTGTGGCATAGGAAAAAGAACACCAGATGGTATGACTGATGTCGACAAAAACGAAAGAATACAACAAAAACATTTATTTTCTATGGATATGTGTCTGTGTATAAAAATGCATAGAAAAAGTTCTGGAAGGCTACACACCAAACAGACAACAGAGATACCTCTGGGAAAGGGACTAGGATTGAAGTAGCAGGGCTGGGATCAAAAATAAAACCTGTTGCCCTCGAGTTGATTCTGTCTCATAGCGACCCCATAGGACAGAGTAGAACTGCCTGATAGGGTTTCCAAGGCTGTAGTCTTTATGAGAGCAGACTGCCACATCTTTCTCCCACGGAGCAGCTGGTGGGTTCAAACCGCCAACCTTTTGGTTAGCAGCCCAGTGCTTAAGCACTACACCAAAAGGACTTTTGATTTCAACCAGCCTTGGTTCAAATCCCGACTTCGCCGCTTACTAGCTATGTGACCCTAGACAAATGAATTCACTTCTCTGTGCGTCAGTTTCCTCATCTGTAAAATGAGGGAAATAGTGACTCTATAGGACGGAGCAGAACTGCCCCATAGGGTTTCCAAGGAGTGACCAGTGGATTCGAACTGCTGAGCTCTTAATCACTGCGCCACCAGCGCTCCAGCAATACCTACCTCATAGGATGTATCTGGGATTTAAATGAATTAAGTTCATGTAAAAAATTTAGAACCGTAACTGGCACATAGTCAATGCTCAGTAAATGTTAGTCATTATCATTAAAAATGGTTTAGAAAATATAAAATATTATATTGGTGGTGAACAACCTTTTTTTTTCCTGCCTCCATACTTTCAGTAGTTAACTAGACTCTTTGAACAGAGTGATTATCCCCGAGCAGGAGTACTCATCCATCCCCTCAGGAGGTATATTGGACTCCCTATACGGGAACCTATGGCTTGAAAATAACTCTCTAGAGATTCTGATATTTGGTCCAAGTGGACATCACCCTCAGTTGATAGTCACAGTCTAGGTGAATGAAATTGTGTTTTCATTGACAGTCAAATATAAATCAACCCTCTCTTACAGAGATAGTGTAGGATTGGGATCCCAGGAAACAGTCAGGAACAGTGATGTGAGTATAGGACTTTACACAGCTAAAAATCCTCACAACTAAGATCATCTTACTTCTCTAGCATACAAATACAGCTTCAAAGAAAGATTAACTGTATACAGTCAAAATGAACATTGAACCACAGCACCTCCTCTTACATAGAACAGGTAGTCTGTAGCCTCCGTTGAATTCCCAATTCCTAGCACTATGAATGATGCAGATGCAGATCCTATCTGTCAGGATGACTCAAATGATAAACAATGAATAATATGAGCATCTTTGACTTTTCTTTTTATAGGCATTGTTACTGCAATAAAGTGGATTGGAGCCGCCTGCCGCAATAGCCAATTCTGAGACAGGAGTGAGGTGAGCAGCAAGAGTTTTATTATATATTGATATATAGGAGACAGAGGGGAATAGATTCCTCCAAAAGACCTGTCTCCCCACTGGAGATCAGCTGAAGGCTTTTATAGAGACGGATTATGGGTCTTAGAACCCTTGAGGTGGTCACATCCCAGATGAGTTGATCTTTCCTTGGGGGTTATCTGGCGACATCCTGGTTTTCTTGTCCCAAGATGGGTGCTTTGTTCGGTTTGTCATTCCTAGGTCATTATCACTTGTTTTCCACCCTCCAAGGAGGAACATTGGTTAATCTTAAACCTTTTGTAGAGACTGGAACCAGAGAGAAAAACAAGATCATGAGACAATGTGGCGGTTAGCAATGGGGAGTAAATAATAGTGAGCTGGGCCTATGCAGCCTCTTCCAGCATTATATTTACCTTCTAAATCTCGCTTAAATATTAAATGTTAAAATGAGTTTATAATTTTGTCTAGTAGGAGAACTGGGAATGTGTTTGGTACTAATGAGACCTTGATCTAAGAGGAAAACTTGTCTTTAAGTAATCTATCAAACATACAATTGAAAACGGTTTCTGTAAGAAGAGGGCATAGAATTGGTAGCCTGACCAGTCAAGATGGTAGCTTTACCAGAGAATTCAGAAGAAAGAATAAGAGGCCATGTGTTGTAGCAAAAGAACAATCACCTGAGTATCAGAAGACTTGGCTTCTGGTCTCATCTGTCACTGACTTTGGCTTCATCAGTTAACCTTTGGGCCTCATTTTTCTCCTCCATAACTTGACAAGGTTGGACTTGATGAGTTCAAGGCTCCCTTTGGCCTGAACGTTCTATTAATTGTTAATAGCCATGTCCAGAGCCATGGAGTTCTGTCTGGGGGACTTCCTCTGAGGCAACTATCTATGGTATGTGAGAGAAAATCAAAGCTTTCTGATGAACTCTCACCCGTTTCTGGAGCCAAATTAAACTTTGAAACATCGGTTTTCATTGAAATGTCATTTCTAGATTGATTGCTTTTGACAAAACAAAAAACAAAGGCCTTTTGATACATCTGTGCTTTAGTCAGTGATGGTAAGTCTTGGGAATGTTTTCTAACATGATAGTGTATAGAGCTTGTTAGGAATTAACTTCAACAGAGCAGCCCTATCAGCTGTCATAGAAGATGTACATGAAGACGATTGAGGTATTTGCTCTAATTCTGCATGCTAGTGAAGGAATCTCCTGCGGAGCTATACCCTAGCACCCTTCTTCACTCCCTTTGAACCTCCTGCTAAAGCTGCTATTATAAAAAAAACTGATTTGGTTCTGACTGCTGCATGCTGGGCACTGGTGACTGAGAGCAGTCATGGGGCCTCTGGCTAAGCAGCCTTTCCATCTGTGCACTCTGGCCCAAAAGCCCTTAGGTGTGGGGTGAGGATAAGGTGGCTATGGCATTGTGTTGACATTTGGTGACACTCCCCATTAAGGTCTCTGTGTTTGTCTGGCTAGGGATAAATCTGAACCAGCTTGAATCAAGAATTTGCTTTCCTTTTGTTTTTGCCAAAGCTTTTTGTTCTTTAAAAAAAAAAAAATCCAAGTAATTCTGTGAATTGAAAAAGGAAGGCTAACGCATAAATCACCAAATAATGGCCACTAGTTTAGTGGGGAACAAAAAGTAACAACTGTCCGTTGACTTTATATAGCATATTCACATCATTATTTCATTTTGCTCTTTGGAACAATTGTGTGAACAGGCAATGGTACCTCCATTTTACAGATTAGAACATCAATAAATCCGGTGACTTGCCCAAGGGCAGTTAGCTAATGACTGAACTGAGACTCTAAACCTAGCCTTAGGGTTTCAAGCCTACTGCTTGATTAGAATGATTATAGCCCTGCATCTCTATGCTCTTTCTAGTAAGAAGCCACAGTAGCACATGAGGGTTGGTAAGAGGGCAGTGGGAATGGTCTGCCCAGATGCAAGCAATAAGGCAGTTCATTATAGATAATTCAAAAACAATAATAAAACCAACTTCAAGTCACTCTGTGTTTATTTATCACCATGGCTCAGCAATTCTAAGTAATACCAGTAATAAAATAATCTCGTCTACTAGCGTGAACCACTCTTATCACTCCCTTCCTGGAAGCAAGGTTCCTCAGGCTATCCATTCAGTGCCATTGTCCAGCCTCCTCCCCACTCCTCCAAATGGAGCCAGAGGTGCTGCATAAGGCCTGGAGGGAAGACAGGAAGCCAGTTAGCTGACTTTGGACTGGAAAAGCCCCTTAGGAGGGTACTGGATAAATCAGCAAGTGTTTATTGAATACTGATTCCATGCTTGTCACTGGGTTAAGAACTTGGAGGAGAGAGCAGAGGAGTCAGGTCTGGTCCCTGCTTCAAGGAGCTCACAGTTACCTTGATGAGCCAAGATTTACATGGAGACAGTTATGCTTACACTTGGCACAGCAAACTGGGCAGATCATACATGCTGCAAGAGTTCATTCCTTCAAGAGTGGAATCTGGATTTGAGTTCAGATCCTTTCTCCATTACGATCTTGGGCAAGTGACTTAGCCTCTTTGTGTCTCAGTTTCCTCAAATGGAAAAACTAAGGATGATAATAGTCTTGTAATATAGCATTAGGATTCTTTTGAGACTTAAATGAGATTTACCAGTTGCTGTTGAGTTGATGCCGACTCCTGGTGACCTTGTATGTGTCAGAGTAGAACTGCACTCAATAGAGTTTTCGTTGGTTGATTTTTCAGAAGTAGATCACCAGGCCTTTCTTCCAAGGTGCCTCTGGGTGGACTTGAACCTCCAACATTTTGGTTAGCGGCAAGTGCGTTAACCATTTGCACCACCCAGGGACTACCTTAAATGAGATAAACCCCATTGCTGTCGATTCAATTCCGACTTATAGCTACCCTATAGGACAGAGTAGAAATGCCCGGTAGGATTTTCAAGGCTGTGATCTTTATGGAAGCAGACTGCCACATCTTTCTCCCATGGAGTGGCTGGTGGATTCGAACTGCCGACCTTTTGGTTAGCAGCCAAGTGGTTAACCACTGCACCACCAGGGTTCTTTTTAAATGAGATAGGAAATGCTTAATAGATTTTAGCTATTATTCATTCGGCAAACATTTAGTGAGAATCTACTGTTTGCCATGCACTGTGCCAGCTGGCTATATGGTCAACACTTAAGGAGCTTCTGTGACTCATTCATTGTCACTAACTGTTACAAGGCAGTATAGTATAGTGGCTTAGAGCACAGGCTCTGACACCAAGCCACCTAGGTTCAAATCCAACCTCTGTCATTTTCTGTCTGTGTGATTTTAGGCAGATTACTTAATCTCTGTGTGCTTCATTTCCCTCATCTGTAAGATGGGGATAACAATAGTACATATCTCATTGAATCGTTATCAGGATTTAATGATGATAAGTACTTATAATAGTGCCTAGAACATAGTAAGCACACAGTAAGTTTGAGCTGTTACCATTATTATGGTTTGCTCTTTCACCAGAACTAATGGAAGTGACATCAATTCGGAGACTGGTATAAGTTCCAAAGTCAATTATGGAAATGGTTAAAACTTGAGGTGACGTTTACCTTTTGGCTGCACTCTGCTTACAGTAAAACCATGATTATCCAGTATGGGACATTCTGCTGAGCTTAATTTTCTAGTTAATTAACCAAGGGTTGACTAGCACACCTTGTTAATTTCAACCATTCTGGTTAGAAATTTTTCTTAAATGTCCATAGCCACTTTGCTGCTTTAGTAAATAGTCTAGTGACTGTCCCAAGACTGTGGTAGAGGTAAAGGATCCTCCAAGGCCTCGGGGTGATGGATTTGATGTTAGCTTGTCTAATTGTGACTGCAGTGAACCTAGTGGACCCTGGATCCCAGCAGAATTCTTGGGATTTCTAGTTTTCTCTTTAGGCTTTGCCAAGGACTACTTTTCATGGTTTTAGTAGCTTACGGTTAATGGCTGTCTTAGTTTTCTGGTGCTGCTATAACAGAAATACCACAAGTGGATGGCTTTAACAAAGAGAAATTTATTTTCTCACAGTCTAGTAGGCTAGAAGTTCAAATTCAGGATGTCAGCTCCAGGGGAAGGCTTTCTCTCTCTGTCAGCCTTCTCATCCATCTTCCCCCAGACTAGGAGTTTCTCCGCACAGGGACACCTGGTCCAAATGATGCACTTTGCTCCCGGCCCTGCTTTCTTGGTGGTATGAGGTCCCCAACTCTCTGTTTGCTTCTCTTTCCTTTTATCTCTTGTAAGATGAAAGGTGGTACAGGCCACACCCCAGGGAAACTCCCTTTACATTGGATCAGGGATGTGACCTGGGTAAGGGTGGTGTTATAATCCTCTTTAACACAAAATTACAATCACAAAATGGAGGACAACCACACAATACTGGGAATCATGGCCCAGCCAAATTGATACACACATTTTTTGGAGGACATAATTCAATCCATGACAATGGCTCTCATGTTCCTAAGGTAGGAACTCAGTTGAAAGTGTCTCTGGCTGTTTTTAAAAGCAAGGGCCAGACAGCTCTGTATCATTTTCTATATCTACCCTTATTGTTGGATGGGGCATAAACTGACTGACTTTTTGGCAAAGTCTGAGAGTCTCTCTGGGCAGCAACAGCAGAGAGAGCATTCTGTAGAGGCAGAAGATATCTCATGAAAGGCTCAGAATGGTTCTTTTGGTCCATAAATCTCTCCTCCCAGCCTTGCTAGCATGCCACATTGCCTGAAAGTCCCATCATTACAGTCATCCTCCAGAACAGTACTGTCCAATAGAACTTTCTGCAACAATGGAAATATTCTATATCTGCATTGTCAAATATGGTAGTCACTAACCACATGGAGCTATTGAGCACTTGAAAAACCAAACCCAAACCAAACCAATTGCTGTCAAGTTGATTCCGACTTATAGTGACCCTATAGGACAGAGTAGAACTGCCCCATAGGGTTTCCAAGGAGCAGCTGGTGGATTTGAACTGCTCACCTTTTGGTTAGCAGCTGATCTGTTAACCACTGCACCACTAGGGCTCCACTTGAAAAATAGATTTAAAAAATTTAATTTAATTTAAATTAAAATAGCCACATGTAGCATTTAGTGGCTACCATAGCAGACAGCACAGCTCTAGAGGCTTTAAGTAAATGTTTCACTAATCACTTTTTCCCCTGAAGATGTTGAACCCAAACCAAACCAAACCCACTGCTGTCAAGTCGATTCTGACTCACAGCGAGCCTAAGGCCCCTGTTAAATTGCAAGTTGGGGGAAGAGTATTAATTTATTACCCTCTGTTCACAACAGATTGTTGTACACATTGGCTTGTTTGTTTTTCTCACCTAAGAGGGCCCAACGTGAAATGGGCATGGATTGTGAGGTCAATGAGCGTTTTAAGGGAGAAGAGAATCCAGGCTTGGAGAACTCATAAACAGGACAGGCAAGAGGGTACCACTGAAGGGGCAAGTCAGGTGCTACAAGAGAGACGGCAGGGGCAAAAGCAAATTGTCCTAATTTATCATGTTGTTTAGGGCTGAAGCTGATTTAGAGAGGTAAAATGGGAGTAAGGATGAGAGTTTGGGAAGTGAGCTTGGAGTCATAATTACCTCATTAATTCGGTAACTTTCTTTCTTCACTCTGGCCTATGGACAGGGAGCTTGTTGAGAGGCAACCAACCCTGCGGTAGAAATGCCAGGCCTGTGTCCCAAAAGACCAACTCTGGTGAGTCACAGTCCAGGGGGCAGAAAACCAAAGGGCAGGGGACAGCTCTATAAAAGCTTCAACCTTGAGAGACTTTTGCCAACCTGCCAATGAAGGTGAAATTCAACATCTTCTCTTCAGCGATGTCCTTAGTCCTTAGAAGGAATGCCAATCAGCAGACTACCACCTCTCTGGGATCCCTGAGGCTTCTGTTAGCCAGACTGCTCACAGACAAACCAGCCTTTTTAGCAGAGAAACAGGTGAGTGATTTTCTTATTATTCGGAAGTGCGATGTGTCGAACATACAGTAGCTACTCATGGTGAAACAATCACTGTTTCAAATGTACTTGAAGCCGGATAAACTGCTGCAGGCAGCATTAGCACCACCCAGACTCTTGGATAGGGTCTTGTTTCACCGGAGACCATCAGTTTTTAGTGGTTTAATTTTTCTCTGATCCAGTTTAAGTGTTTGGCATTAAAGAAGTTTTATACTTCAAGATTTACCCCGGAAAAGATCAACAACCCCACAATGAAAGTTAATAGTCAGTGTCAAGCGCTAATCACATTCTTCAAGGAGTGTGAGCACCAAGGTAGTGGGAATCTGGAGCTGGTAAATGACAGTGTCCTCATCGGAATCAAGTGTTGGATAAAGGACAGGGAAGTGCTCTAACTGTGTGTGAAGGAGAGAGAAAGGTTCCATGGGTTAGAACACTCAAGAGGACACTCAGGACTGTCTGATGCTTTCCCACTGAGAGAGGTTTTGTAGTCCACCCTTAAAGCATATCCGCCCAGTGATAGTCACAGAATAAAGCTGCTGGGAGGACAGTTGACTTGGGAATTAGCTGTGGATACAGATGGCTTTTCTGAGCCCCAAATTGGAGCATATGTACTGACACATATCTGACATAGGATAGAATATTTGAAATTAGGCCTATTCTGGAAATTGTCAGCATTATGATAGATTCTGCTATGGATTACCCTCTCGTACCTAAAAGAAAATTCTACTTGGGAAGCCACGTTCTCTGTTTTGTTGTGTGGGTTAGGGGACAGGGCTACCACCCCTCTGCCTCTTCCATATAACCCATAAGAGTGAAGCAACATCAATATGCATTCCTGCTTCTAATATTTGCAAGGCACGGGGCAAGGTTACAAATGGAGGCATCTGGCTTATGTCCTGCCCACCTCCCATACCCTAATCTTCCCACCCTTGCCTTTCTTACTGAAACTCAAGAAGTCTCATGCACATGCAGGTAAACATGCCAGCCTGCATGCCCAAGCTCCATATAGCACTCCCCCACCCCAACCACCCAGTTCTTGACCACCCAACAGGCCTAGGGGTGTGTACAACTTTGGAGCTGTCTGCTTCTGGGAGGATGTCCCCAGGGAAGACTATACAGGTCCTGGAAACAGCCATTGTGCTGTTTGGGCAGGGAGTTCTGAAGTCCAGGTATCTGAACTTTGGTCTAGAAGCAGAGTGTTAGGTTCTAAGTGGGCGTGTCCACTTGGACCCATGAACTTCTTACCTTGTGGGGAGGGGTACAGGCAGGGGGGAGCCAGAGTGGGTTCCTCAGGCCCCTTGCCTGAGTCTCAGGGTAATCCTGTTAACCTAATACCAGTATGCATAATGGAAAAATGTGGACATATCTTTGGGTTACTGTCTTTGGTCAGAAACTCCATCAACCAGTGACTGAGTGTTGTGAATGTTAGGAAAATAGCTTCAAGGGATATCAAGGACCAGCTGAGGTGATGACTGCCTACTCCTCCTGCTGCTTACTTAGTATGTGGCCATTCCTGTGCAGCTGAGCACTGTGGGAGTCATAAGGAAGAGACTCCAGAGCTGATGGCTGCCCCCACATAGACACTTAGATGGGATTAGGCAGTTTAAATGCAATGAGGCAGAAATAGTACTCGACAGCCTTGGGTTTCAGGGACTGATGCCTGAGAAAGTAGTGGAATCACGGTATAAAGCTGAGCACCGTTGTGGGGCTTGCTTCATAGAGCTCACCTGGGCACTCTTCCTGGGAACAGAAATTATTGGCATTGAGGGTGGAAGATATTACAGGAATTGACATTTTGCCCTTGTCTTTTGGAGGTAATGGGAGCCTAAGGGAGCCCTAGTGGTGCAGTGGTTAAGAGTTCGGCTGCTAACCTGAAGGTCAGCAGTTCAAATCCACCAGCCACTCCTTGGAAACCTCATGGGGCAGTTCTACTCTCTCCTATAGGGTCGCTATGAGTCGGAATTGACTCAACGGCAGTGGGTTTGGTTTTTTTGTTTTTTGTGGGGAGCCTAAGAGTTGGGTCTGTGCACAGCCTGGGCTGTCTTCCTGGCTCTCTTGGTCATTGGTGAACTGCAGAGCTCAGGAATACTTGCTTCTGGTCAGGTGCTGGGAAAGATAACTGGACCCCATCAATCCCTGTGCCATACTGCTATGTTGTGCCTACCCCCAAGCAGCCAGACAGCTCGCCTGCCCTAGTTGTGCTCCTGAGAAGGACGTGTGGGCATTTCATTAGATAATGTCAATGAGAAGAACGGCTCCCATTGGATGTTTTTTATACACCAGATTCTGTGCTAAGTGATTTACATGCAACTTATCATTGAATTCTCACAGCATCACTATGAAAGTTTTATTGTTATGACCTCCGTTTCACAAGTGAGCAAACTGAGGTGGACAGAGGTTAAGTAATTTTCTCAAACTCATGCAGCTAGTAAGTGGCAGAGTCAGGATACAAACTCACGTCTGTTTGACTCCAAGGCTTATGCCTCTAACTGTAACCTTAACTTCCCTGCCATTCTTTCCTCCATTTGTGCCTGGTGTCTCTGCAGAGGGTTAACAATGAACTCTTTCATACTTCCTACTGAGAGGCCAGGCCGTGTGTGCATTAGTCCTCCGTATGTACATGTCTATCTGTGTTGCACATGCAGAGAAGCTGTGCCTCAAACTTTCAGGCAGCCATTAGACTGCTAGGAATGAGACATATACACCATCCGGCATCAATTATTCTATGGGTGCTACGTTCATCTGTGATGGAGCTGGACAAATGAGACACACAGTTGCTGGCAAAGTGAAAGCCATTATTAGTATTTATAGAAAGCAAACATTAAACAATAACAGATTCTCAAATGAGAACTGCTTACCCTTCCCCAAATTACCCATGTCCATTCTTATGTTGCTGGGCAGGCACACCGTGGTTCAGGTCAGATGCTGTGTTCATGTCACTACTGCTTCTGGCTACCACCACACTGCTCTGGGGGCCTGCACGGCTCCTGAAGCTTCTGCTCTGCCGCTGGGCCTAGCTGGGCCTCGCTGCTCACTGGAAGACCCCTGCCCAGGATCTCCTGAGCTTCTGCCTCTGGGCCCTCCTAAGCCTCTACTGCCAGCTCCCCTGCACGGGGTACACTCAGGCCTTTCTTGCCCTGCACGAGCAAGTGTTACAGTTCTTTTAGCTTCTGTGGCAAGCCTCCTGCCCAGAGGTATCTGGCTCTGCCCTGCTGTAGGAAGACACCTGTACAGGCTCCTACAAGGCAACCCCTGCACGGGGCACACTCAGGCCTCCGCCCTGCAAGGGCAAGTATTACAGCTCTTTTAGCTCTTCTGGCAAACCTCCTGCCTGAAGGTGTTCAGCCTTCACTTCATGGGCCAGGCAGGCTCACCTCTGCTGTCTCTCGCCATCTCATGCCATCTTCAGTGCTATAGATTTTCTGGGTGTAGGAGGTTCTTAGTGCAGGGACCTCGGGTCCTTGGTCCAAAGGACATGCTCTGCTCCAGACTCTTCTTGATGGTAGTGAGGTCTCCCTGAACCTCTGTGGGATGATTAGCCCTTTTAAGCCTGACAGAATGGCAAAATTGACCAATCCCCTTGGGAGGCCATAGTCACCTTATTTGCATAGTCATAGTAAACTGTCCAGTCCCTGCAAGAGTTTTACACACCTTATTTGCATAGTCCCAGCCAATCATTTCGTGGGAGTTACAAGACCATGGCTAGAAAAGCCATATAAAAATAATTCACTGCATCACATCCTCTATGCTGCTGTAGGGGGCATATAAAGAAGAGAGAGGTGCTGAGGGCATGCATGGCAAATAGCCGTCAGAGCTGAGTGAGCTGGATTAGGCTCAACATCCTGGAAGATGAGCCTTGAAATGAACTTGTGAAGGACAAGTGACACATAGTTTGGCAGAGAGGAGAACTTTTGGTATGGAGGTGTTGGCACAGTGTCTGGAACATTGCAGGTTCTCAATACATTTTTGTTGGATACAATGAGAGACTTGGCAGGGAGGGGCCAACTGTGGCATGGAGATGAATTAAGCTAACCTTTAACCTCTATGCAGATCCCTGGGTGGCACAAGTTGCTTGTGCTTGGCTGCTAACCTCAAGATTGGCGCTTTGAACCCACCCAGTGGCACCATGGAAGAAAGGCTCGGAAAACTGCTTCTGTAAAGATTATAGCCAAGAAAACCCTATGGAGCAGTTCTACTCTGTAACACGTGGGGTCAGCACGAGTCAGAATTGACTTGACAGCAGTGTTTTTTTTTTTTTTTTTTTTTACTCTCTGGGCATAGCAAAGGGCTCTTTCTGTCTCCCGTACCCTCTGTGCCTAGCAAAGGGCCAGAGTGCGCACAGCCAGAGCCCACTGAATGGAAAACGGGAGCACTGTTCACAGAGGGCAGTATAGGGAGAAGCTGGATTGCAGTCCCAGCTTTGTCACTTGTTAGCTCTGTGACCTTTAGCAATTGACTTAACCTCCTTATGCTTCAGTTTTCACATCTGTCATATGGGAATGATAATGATATCCACCTCATGGGGTTGCTGTGAGAATCAAACGAGATATGCGTGTAGCATATGGCTTTGCATATATCAGGCACTCAAGAATTGTTGGCAATTACTATTATTGCCTCTGTTTAGAAACTAGATGTCATACAAGCAACCTTCAAAAATCCTTATCTCAAAGCCGTTTCTAAAAGCAGGAGTGTACTGAGGATATATAGAACACAGTTCATGTTTTTTGAAGATAGATAAACATGCACACACACACACACACACACACACACACACACACACGATGCCTGATTTGATTTTACTCAAAGGCTGTACAGTCTGATTTTGCTGTAACATGAAAAGTTATAAGAGAGAGAGGGAAATATATGAGTTAAGGATTGAATACCAGGTAGGCACAGGAGAAATGCCCTTTGCTACCTTAAATCTAAAGGATGGACTTTTTTTTTTTAACAAAGAAAATACCATTTTAGAAAATAATAGACTATTCGTTGAAACAGCAGTTTAATTTAAAAATGGTTCTCCTCAAATGCCAACGTAACAACATTTGGAGGTAGATCCTGGATCCTAGATTCCACCTAAATAAAGAATGAATGTTCTGGATCTTCTATCTAAACAGAAGAATAATCAACCCATCCATTCATTAGAGTCTTGAATATACTTCTCTCGTGAGTTCTAATTACTTGTCTGACCTAAGCTCTCATGCTTTCACCATAGTCATTAATACTGTCAGTGAGCAAAAGTTTTTTTTTTTTAATTTCCACAAGGAGGAGTGAGTGTCACTCTTTGCAGCAATAGGTTCACATGCAGTTTCTATGCAGTGATCATAACAAACACTGACATAGTACTTGCTACATGCCAGACACTATTCTAAGCAATTTACATTCATTAACGCATTTAACTTTCATAACAATCCATTTAATTTGTCATAAGAGGAAACTGAGACAATGAGAAGTAAAATAACTTGCTCAAGATCACACAGCTGGTGATGAGCTGCAATTCCAGGCATTCTGGCTCCATAATTTGTGTGCTTAAAATACTACCATACATTGCCTTACCAAAACACAGGCTAAGGAGGATTTTCCTGAGCCCCTCATTAATCAGCCTTGCCTGCAGTCCCAGACGTTCATGTAGCCTGAGTCTTCAGGAAAGATGGACTGTGTTTCTCAGGGTTCTCTCTGCCCCAGAGCTTCATATGTGGATTAAAAAGAGAGAACCAGTATTTTGGATGTTACTTTCAGAATGCTGCAACTCAAAGAGTCTGGGAATTGAGATTTTGAAGGGGAGAATAAATAGCACCCCTTTTCCCTACTCAGGTTCTGAAGTAATTGAGTTATAAAGCAGATGGAATATCAAATATTACCTTTTTTATTGTAAAATTTTGCTTGGAAGGGGATAGCTTATTGTGAGGGCTAACTGGGCTTGCCAACTGAACTCTAGGATTAGACACACGTATCTGCCCAATTACAACAGACACTGGTCTACCATAGACTTACCCTGCAAGGGCAGGGCCTTCAATGCTGAACTTAGAGTCTGGCCGAACAAGTGCTCTCAGAGAGCAGGCTGGCTTCTAAGGAGGCAGGAAGGAGGAGCCCAGTCAAGTCTCTTTCCTTTAGTCTACCTAAAATTTATCATTCAGTTAAGACCTCCTCTGATGGGGAACAATGAATAAAGATAGTAGAGAGAGATCAGGAGTGTTTAGGGGAACTCTCTCCTTCTGGGAACAGGAGTGGGGAAGAATGATCCCTTCTCACATCGGGAAAAATCCCATGATTCAGTGTTTTGGAGAGTGCCTGTCACATGGTTGCTCCTTTCTGTTTGTAGAAAAGTATATGGAAATTACCTCGTCCATGGGTTCCTGCTCCTTGGGTGACTCTGATACTGTTACGTTTCTCTTGGGGAGTCATTTTGATGCCACCAGGATCTGTAAAAGTCAGCTGTCAAGGAAAATGATATCAGCAGACAGCAGTTGCGTAGCTCCACTCAGAGGCACAAGTGTACTGTTCTTATTTTTGCCTCTGTCTCCCCAAGGCCTCTCTCTTCATTCTATCAATCTTGGAGGCAGTGCGGCAGAGTCAAACACATTTGGGTTTGTTGTAGGGGAAAAACATCACAAAGTTTAGTAAAGTAAAAAGAAAGTTTTATTTGGCATATATTCAAAAGGACAAAAGTGGGAAGCAGACAAGCATGTTGCCACAGCCATGTCTGCCCGAGTCCAAGGAAGGTTACAGAATCATTGGTATATATCAACATCACAAAATGGGTAGAATCATTGAAAGCATCACTTTTTCACTGATTGGCTAGAAATTGTAATCTTACATCTTGAATCATCTTTCTTAACAATCATTGGTACGGGTTTCAGTAACGAAAGTCAGGAGGGTCTTCACTGGTCCAACAAATTCCTATTCACTAAATGCTAATAGAAAAAGATAAGAGTGCAAAGTCTTTTGTATTGTGTTTGATCCTCTTTATGTGAAGGTTTCCCTAAAAGATATTTTCCAAGATTATTTTAGCTATTGTCTTTATACCTCAGGGCCCAGTTGATGTGTCCTTGTGAGTCCTTGTGAGTCCTTATGAACTCAGCTCCAGCTGGGTCACATTCTGTACGCTCAAGGAGAGGGAATAGTAACTCCAATATTATTTCCTAAATCAGGGTCCAGGTTTAGCTTCACTGCTTCCAAGCTGTGTGACTTTGACAATGTACTTCTCTAAGCCCCAGTTTCCTCATCTGTAAAATGGGTATAATAGCACCTACTTCATAGGTCGGTTCAATAAATCAATGAGTTATAAAGTGCTTTAGATAGTGCTTACCTTGTAGGACATTCTTAGTTAATGATAGCTGTTATTGCTCCTGCATGTTCGTGCCCCTCCTCCCCCTGGAAGTCCCATTCCCTTGCCAATCCAAAGCCTGTTATTGTTGTTAGGTGCTGTTGAGTCCGTTCCAACTCGTAGCAACCCTATGTACAACACAAGGAAATATTGCCCAGTCCTGTGCCATCCTCACAATTGTTGTTATTCTTGAGCCCATTGTTGCATCCACTGTGTCAATCCATCTCCTTGAGGTCTTCCTCTTTTTCACTGACCTCCTACTTTACCAAGCATGATGTCCTTCTCCAGGGACTGGTCCCTCCTGACAGTATGTCCAAAGTATATGAGACAAAGTCTTGCCATCCTTGCTTTTAAGGAGCATTCTGGCTGTACTTCTTCCAAGACAGATTTGTTCGTTCTTTTGGCAGTCTGTAGTAGATTCAATATTCTTTGCCAGCACCAAAATTTAAAGGTGTCCATTCTTCTCTGGTCTTCCCTATCCATTGTCCAGCTTTCGCATGCATATGAGGTGTTTAAAAACACCATGGCTTGGCTCGGGTGCACCTTAGTTTTCAAGGTGACATCTTTGCTTTTCAACAATTTAAAGAGGTCTTTTGATTTGATTTCTTGACTGCTGCTTCCATGGGTATTGATTGTGGATCCCACTAAAATGAAATCTTTGACAACTTCAATCTTTTCTCTGTTTATCATGATGTTGCTTATTGGTCCAGTTGTGAGGATTTTTGTTTTCTTTATGTTGAGGTGGAATCCATACTGAAGGCTGTAGTCTTTGATCTTCATCAATAAGTGCTTCAAGTCCTCTTTGCTTTCAGCAAGCAAGGTTGTGTCATCTGCATATCGCAGATTATTAATGAGTCTTTCAAAGCCTACACCTTATCAAAAAAGAATTTAGCTGGATAGTGGTGATGGTTGCACAGCATCGTGAATGTACTAAATGTCACTGAATTCTATACTTCAGTACAGTAAAAATGGTGAATTTTACATTATGTGGATTTTACCACAGTGAAAAATTTAATTCAGGTAGCCAAAGAAGCTGGCCTAGTGCCTTTCCCTGCTAGTGTATTGGCCTTTTCCTTTTCTGGACTCCTACACTTATAGCTTAGACCAGACAATTTTATATGATTTATTAATAGATGGCATGTCACATTCTGTGGTTACTTTGTGCTTGTTATCCCCAACTAGAATATAGGTAGGTTCTTCAGGAATGAGAAGCACTTCTCATATTTCTTGAAAATAAGATGATGTATATGAAAGCATCTAGCATATAGCACTGGTGCATAGTAGGAGCTCAAAATATTTTTCTTCTCCTTTCTCTTATTCTCTCCCTCTCTTTTCTTTTCTTCTTTCCCTCTCTTGTATCCACTGAAGTACCTAGAGTAGTGCTGAAGTCTCAAGAAGTGCTAAATAAACATCTGTGGACTTAAATTAGGTATATTTTATGTGAAGTGAGGACTTAACAGAAACCTTTCTTCCCTCAAAACTGGTGGTCCTGTTTGTAAAACACCTGCTGTTCTTCACCCAACATGATTGCTTTCTTTCCTTGTTGACCCTGGGAAGAGAACTACAAGCAGCAGCCAAACTAGAGCCATGTGTTAGGCTAGCTTGACTCTAATAATGGACCTGACATACTAGTGAGGCTTCCTGCAAATATCCTTGCATGACTGCTGGACTATAAATTACCTGAGGCAGGTACAGTACCTTATCCACAGTAATTTTTCAGTAAACCTCTTAGATGACCAATTAAATCTGAAGTTCTGCTGTGTCAGAATACCCACTGGCTTCTTTATAGAAATTGACAAACTTATCTTAAAATTCGTGTGGAAGTTCAAGGCACCCAGGATAGCCAAAACGATTTTGCAAAAGAAGAATAAAGTTGGAGGACTCACACTTCCCAATTTCAAAACTTACTACAAAGCTACAGTAATCAAGAGAGTGAGTGTGTTACTGGCATAAAGATAGATATGTAGATCAATGGAATAGGATTGAGCATCCAGAAATAAACCCATACATTTATGGTCAAGTGATTGTCAATAAATCTGCTAAAAAAAAGGAATGGGAAGAGAATAGGCTTTTCAATTAATGGTGCTGGGATAACTGGATATTCACATGCAAAAAAATGAGCTTAGACTTTAACCTCACACCATATACAAAAATTAACTAAAAAAATAGAACATAGACCTAAATGTAAGAGCTAAAACTATAGAACTCTTAGAAGAAAACATATAGGCAATTCTGCATGACCTTGGATTTGACAATTGTTTCTTAAATATGGCACCAAAAGCATGAACAGCAAAAGAAAAAAAATAGATGAACTAACATCATCAAAATTTAAAAAATTGTGCTTCAAGCAATACTATCAAGAAAGTGAAAAGACAACCCATAGAATGGGATAAAATATTTGAAAATCATATATCTGATGAGACTTGTATTTATAATATATAAAGAACTACAATTCATCCCACAAAATGACAAAGAACCTAATCAAAAAATATGCAAAGGGCTTAAATAGACATTTTCCCAAAGAAGATAAACATGTGGCTAACAAGTACATGAAAAGATCCTTAACATCATTAGTCATTAGTGAAATTCAAATCAAAACCACAATGAGATCCCACTTCACATCCACTAGGATGGCTACAATAAATTTTTTAAAAAAGGAAAATACAAATGTTGGTGAGGATGTGGGGAAACTGAAACATTTATACATTGTTAGTGGGAATGTAAAATGGTGCAGCCACTGTGGAAAATAGTCTGTAGTTCCTCAGAAGGTTAAACATTGAGTTACCATATGACCCAGCAATTCCACTCCTAAGTATATAACCCAAAAGACTTGAAAGCAGGGACTCAAAACAGACACTTGTACCAATGTTCACTGCAGCATTATTTACAATATCCAAAACGTGGAAAACACCCAAATGTCCGTCAACAGATGAACTGATAAACAAAATGTGGTATATACAAACAGTGGAATATTACTCAGTAGTAAAAAGGAATAAAGTACAGATATGTGCTGCAACATGGATGACTTTGAAAATATGCAAGTGAAAGAAGCCAAACACAAAGGCTACATATTGTATAACTCTATTTATGTGAAATACGCACACACATATATAAAACCAAACAACCCTGTTGCCGTCGAGTCCATTCCGACTCATAGTGACCCTATAGGACAGAGTAGAACTGCCCCTTAAGGTTTCCAAGGAGCGGCTGGTGGATTTGAACTGCTGACCTTTTGTTTAGCAGCCGAGCTCTTAACCACTGAGCAACCAGGGCTCCATATATACATATAAACTCAAACCATTTGCTGTCGAGTTGATTCTGACTCATGGTGACCACATGTGTTTCACAGTAGAACTGCACCCCATAGGGTTTTTCAATGGCTGTGATTTTTTAGAAGTAGATCATCAGGGCTTTCTCCAGAATCACCTCTGCATGGATTTGAACCACCAACCTTTCAGTTATTAGGCAATCACTTAACCATTTGCGCCACCCAGGGATTCCATGAAATATACAGAATAGGTAAATCTATAGAGACAGAACTTAGATTAGTGGTTTCCTAAGGCTGGAGGGTGTCTTAGAGATGAAAACTAAAGTATAAGGGGTTTATTTTTGGGGTGATGAAAATTTTCTAAAATTGATTGTGGTGATAGTTGCACAACTCCATGAATCTAATAAAAACCATTGAATTATACACTTTAAATGGGTGAATTGTATGGTATGTGGATTATATCTCAATAAAGTTGCTTCCAGAACACAGTATATATCTAATAAATGATATTATTTTTATTCTTCCAATGAAAAAATCAGAAGCTCTGGAGGTGATGCATGAGTGTCAGTAATTTAAAAAATTTCCCCAGGTGATTCTAATATGAAATCATGACTAAGAACCACTTCACTAAATTATTGAATGACTATATTCTTGGGTAACCTCTGATAGAGGGAATCAATGGATGGATAGATGAGGGGGGTGAGCCTTGCTTCTGTTGCCTGGCTAGGAAGCATGGGCAGCCATAGTGTTTGGAGCAGAACAGGAGGTGTCACTTGTATCTGGAAGCCCAACTGTTTCTCAGGCCCCAAAAGGGTGTGCAGGGTGCACATCCTGCAGCCAGCCTTGTGGATCATTGGACAAGTGTGACTGAACTGAAGAGACAGACCATACGTCTAGGGATTAGAGCTCCTTTCAAGGAAGGAACTCTGTCAACACAAAGCACAATATTATTGCATTTTTCTCAAGATGTATGAATTTCCACATACCATCTGTCTGTTATTTTTACAAGTTCCTGCCTAAAGTAGGTTTGCTTTTATGCTGTCAGAATTTGAAGGCATAATAGTGATATTGTTCCTCAGAATTATTGTTGCATTGTCTTTCTAGTAGTTATTATTCTTATGAGTTTTTTTTTTCCTCCCAGGGAAGCCACCATAATTGAATCAAATGCATATAAATGAGGGCACTCAAATAACATCCTTAGAGAGCACAACGTGGTTAGACTGTCAAAGTTAATGAGCTAATGTTTTCCTAATCAACCCAGCTTACAACATAAATTAATAGAGATAATTGAAATATTGAGTACAATCAAGTATGTTGCATTTTGAACCATTTCTATTCTGCATTCAGTTTCATTAAGCAGATGTTTTGTGCATGCTTTCTACCTTATTCTTTTATTACCCAGGTTTCATAACAGCAAACCTATTGAAATGGGTGCACAGAACTTTTAACCCAGAAATCTCCAAGCACACATGGCCTCTATTGATTTGTTACAATTCTTAGTTTGTAGCATCAGATTAAAAAATTCATAGAGACTTCCAGCAACATGGCGCTTTAGACAGAAGCACCACACTGTCCCTCCACAGCAAAGATCTGAAAAACTAAGTCAAACAGAGACAAACATCAGCCCTGAAAGCCTAAGCACCAAATAAAAAGATAAAGAGCTCAGCCAAGCACCGAATGGAATAAGAAACTGACAGAGAATAGAGAGATACATGCAGAGGTCCCCTATCAGTTAATGCAGCATGGATCCGCCATCTTGGATTCCTGTCAGAGATCAGCGAACAGGGAGTACAGAAAAGCAGCTTCACAGTGCTCTCAGCAGGAGACAGAACAACAGGGAACCAGCGACATACTCTTTCCCACCCCCTGCCCTTTTTCACCCCCACTCAGCCTCCTCTGCTTCCTGCAGCCACAGTCTCTTGGCTGGGAAGCACCGGCTTCATCCCTGTGCTACTTGTATTCCACCCGCCCACACTGGCCAGCTCCCTGAGTGCCGTTTGTTGGCTGCTGGTGTTCTTTTTTCTGCTTCTTTTGGTTTCTTCCATACCTCTCACCACCTCCCCCTCCTTTCTCTCAAATACCTGGCTCTGTGTGCCATCTTTGCTTCTTCCTGAAAGGCTGTGAAACACCGCTTGACTGTGGAACTGCTTCCTGGCCCGTGCGGCCATGCTTGTGGGATCCCTGGGGGTTTTGTTTGTTTGTTTGTTTTGTTTGTTGGTTTGTTTTCTTTTTCTTTTCTTGGCTTAGGAGCCCCTTCTAGCTGGGCAGTACTGTGCAGCTTGGGAGCTACTCCCTCAGTCTGCGTAGCCACACAGTGGGATGCTGAGAGGGGATTTCTTTTTTCTTGATGTTTTTATTTTTTTGTTTTGTTTTCTTTTCTCTCTTTTTCCCTTTTTGTCTTTCTTCATTTCTCAGTTTCTCATCTCTCTATACTTAACTTCTCTTCCTGTCTCTTGAGTACCTGGTACTGTGTGACACCTCTACCCCTTCTAGCCAGGCTGTACTTCATGGCCTAGAAGGAACTTCCCCAGTCCTAGCAGCCACACTGGTGGGATCCCTGGGGGCTTTTCTTTTTTTTTTTTCCTAATTTTTATTATTTTGTTTTTTTCTTTTACCCCTTTTCTTTTTTTTTTTCCTTTTTGTGTTTCTCCATTTCTCAGTCTCTCATCTCTCCACTCCAATGGCCAGCTCCCTTAGCACTCTTTTTTGTTTGTTTGTATGTTTTTGGCTCCTGTTCCTCTCTCCTCTCTATCCTCTTTCCCATACCCATCTTAGCTTCACACATCACAGTCTCCACCCTCCTTTGCCTACCTGCACCGTGTGCTGAACATCACACCCCTGAGCAGCATAGGCACGGTCTACCGGAACCTGCCCAGCACTGATTCCGGGCCCACCCTGTCAGCCCTAGTACATGCCACAAACAACCCATCCCAGCAAGTCCCCTTCAACTGGATCTTCCCTGCTGTACCATACCTGAGCAACTGACCCTGCCCATTGGAGAAGGAGGTGAAAAGTATGGTGCCCACAGACAAGCAAACAACAAAGAATGCACAACCCATCTGCTCAGACATAACCAAATAAAACAAAAAGGAAGGATGAAACAAATAAATCTACAGTCAATAAACGAGGAAAATAACTACTGAATGGCCTGAAGACAGCAGACAATATCAAAACATATTTTAAAAAGGACAGGATGGTTCCAGTAGGCATCCAAAATAAAACACCAGATGACTTTTCAGTAGAAGAAAAGGCACTAGAACTACCTGATAGAGAAGTCAAATCTCTAATATTCAGAGCTATCCAAGAGTTGAAGCAAAAAGCAGACAAAAAAGAGGAAAAAATAGACAATACACAAACTTTAGAAGATAAGCTAGATAACAGGGATCTTCTTAAAATTAAACACTTATGCTCATCAAAAGACTTCACCAAAAGAGTAAAAAGAGAGCCTACAGACTGGGAAAAAAAATTTTGGACATTAAAAGTCAGACAAAGGTCTAATCTCTAAAATCTGCAAGAAAATCCAACACCTCTACAACAAAAAGACAAATAATCCAATTAAAAAATGGGCAAAGGAAATGAACAGACACTTCACCAAAGAAGACATTCAAGCGGCTAACAGACACGTGAGGAAATGCTCGTGATCACTAGCCATTAGAGAAATGCAAGTTAAAACCACAGTGAGATACCATCTCATCCTGTCATTACTGGCACTAATCAAAAAAACTGGAAATAACAAATGTTGGAGGGGCTGCGGGGAGATCGGAACTGTTATGCACTGCTGGTGAGAATGCAAAATGATACAACCATTTTGGAAAATGATATGGCGCTTCCTCAGAAAGCTAGAAATAGAAATACCATATGATCCAGCAATCTCACTCCTAGGAATATATCCTAATGAAATGAGAACGGTCACACGAATAGACATATGCATACCCAAGTTCATTGCAGCATTGTTCACAATAACAAAAAGATGGAAACAACCTAGATGCCCATCAATAGATGAATGGATAAACAAACTATGGTACATACACACAATGGAATATTATGCAACGATAAAGAACAATGATGAATCTGTGAAGCATCTCATAACATGGATGAAACTGGAGGACATTATGCTGAGTGAAATAAGTCAATCACAAAAGGATAAATATTGTATGAGACCACTACTATAAAAACTCATGAAAAGGTTTACACACAAAAAGAAACAATCTTTGATGGTTACGAGGGATGGGAGGGGTGGGGGGGAGTACTAAATAGACGATAGATAAGTGGTAACTTTGGTGAAGGGTAAGACAGTAGATAATACTGGGGAAGCCAGCACAGCTTGTACAAGGAAAGGTCATGGAAGCTCCACAGACACATCCAAACTCCCTGAGGGACTGAATTGCTAGGCGGAGGGCTGTGGGGACTAAGGTTTTGGGGAATGTCTATCTCAGTTGGCATAACACAGTTTATAAAGAAAATGTTCTACATTATATCTTGGTGAGTAGTGTCTGGGGTCTTAAAAGCCTGTGAGCAACCATCTAAGATAGTCCGCTAGTCTCACCCCTTCGGGGACAAAGGAGAATGAAGAAAACAAGATACAAGGGAAAGATTAGTCCAAAGGACTAATGGACCACAACTACCATGGCCTCCACCAGACTGAGTCCAGTACAACTAGATGGTGCCCGGCTACCACCACTGACTGCTCTGATAGGCATCACAGCAGAGGGTCCTGGACAGAGCTGGAGAAAAATGTAGAACAAAATTCTAACACACACACAAAAAGACCACACTTACTGGTGTGACAGAGACTGGAGAAACCCCAAGAGTATGTCCCCTGGACACCCTTTTAGCTCAGTAATGAAGTCACTCCCGAGGTTCACCCTTCAGCCAAAGATTAGACAGCCCCATAAAACAAACCGAGACTAATGGGGCACAACAGTCCGGAGACAAGGACTAAAAGGCAGGAGGGAACAGGAAAGCTGGTGATAGGGAACCCAAGGTCAAGAAGGGACAGTGTTGACATGTCATGGGGTTGTTAACCATTGTCATAGGGCAATATGTATACTGTTTATTGAGAAACTATTCGTTCCGTAAAGCTTCATCTAAAAAAAAAAAATTCATAGAACAGTTAGGCCTTGCACAATCAGATGTATAGCCAAGACACTAGTCAGCTTTCCCCACCCTGGGTTCAGTGTGATCCTTTTGGGAGTATCTGTAAGACTGAATGTACTCCAGGTAGAGGCACCGCAGAAAGGAATGCCCCCAGACAGGAACCTCAGTGCTCTGTGCAGCCCTTGACATGAGTTGAAATCCTCCTTTCTACAGGTGGCTCCTGACTTTTTTTTGCTGTATGGTTTCATTGGCTGACATCCTTTGACATCACCTGTTACTTTCGCCCTCAACTTTGCTCTGTTAGTCCTTTAGCTCTAACACCCTAATCTCATTCATTGTTCCTGTTAATTTGTGTCAATGCACCCTCTTGTAATAGTCATGGCACATTTTGCATCTGCTCAGGTTAAAGCTGAGGCCTGCAGGCCACAGTGATTTTACTTATTTTACTAAAATTTTCACTTATACACACACACATACACTCAGCCTTTCCTTTCTGTTCTAACCTCTTAACCCTGTAGAGAAGTACACTAAGTTCACAGCGGCAACATAGAGAAAACTATTTTTAGGTAACCAAAATCTATAAAATTCTGCCCCCAAATGCTAAATTCTTGATTAATGTTAACTTGGAGTTAGTGTCCAATACTATGGGCAATGCAAATGCAAAAATTAAGAAGGAAGAGTATAAGGGACAGTAGTGGGAAGTATGGTGAACACATACTAGGTGGACTGATTCATTTCCTGAGAAGTTCTGGCTTACTAAGTAATTCCACACAATCTTGGAGATACAAAACATAATGAAACAAAAGATAGCAGGCTTCCTCTCAATAGCAGGTTTTATTTGCAGGTTCAGAGACAAAAAAAGCAGATTGATGTTAACCTGAAGGACAATTGAGCCTTTTGATGAGCATCTATAGGATTGCCTGGCCCCACTCCAAGAGTTTTTGATTCACTATATCTGGGATGGGGCCCAGTAACTTGCATTTCTAACTTCCCAGTTCCTAAGTGTGTGTAAGAAGTGCTGATGCTTCTGGTCACAGATTGACCAACTGTCGGTTTGCCTAGGACTGAGGGGTTTCCGAGGATGTGGGACTTTTAGTGCTAAAACTTGTTCAATTGTCGAAGTTTTATGTATATTTTGGTTATTAGATTCTCGTCGGATATGTGGTTTCTGAAGATATTCTCCCAGTTGGTAGCTTCTCTTTTCACTTTTTTGGTGAAGTCTTTTGATGAACAAAAGTTTTTAATTTTTATGAGATCCCATTTATTTATTTTCTCTTTTGCTGTCTGTGCTTTTGTTATTATATTAAATAATCCATTGTTGAAATCTACGCCTGACAGCATTGTCCTTGTTTTTTCTAAGAATTTTATGGTTTTAGTTTGCACATTTAGGTCTTTGTAAAAATGGCATGGCAGTGATTCCGACCTTCTCTAACTTCACAAGGAGAGTAAAGATCAAAATCCCAAGGCTGGTTCCTGTGAGGCTGAGGTTAGACACACTTCCACCCTCCAACCTTCTGACCAATTCTGACACCAACTGTCCCTCCCATGGCACTCTCTACTTCTCTGCTGGGTTTGATAATTCCTTGTAATGGCCACACAGAACTCACAGACCATATTGACAGTTATGGGGTTTATTAGGGAAGTTAACAGCTTACAGTTCAGGTTCAGGAATGCTCAGGATACAGTTTTTCTATCAGGACAACCTCTTCTCAGCCGTGCTTACAGGCAAGTCTCTCTCTGGCCCTCGACCCCTCAGCCTCTTGCCCTGGCCTCTGCCCTTCTTGGACAAGTGTTACAAAGTTCATTTAACTCTGCCAATAGGTGCCCCGAGGCACCTCATTCTGCTAGTAACCCTCGGCACAAAGGTACTCAGCTCTAGCTCTGTGGGTTGACAAACCTAGCTCTACCAAGTGCCTGGAGGCACCCTATTCTACCAGCAGCCTCCTGCTGGAAGGCACTCAGCTTTCTCGCTCTGTGGGCCAGGCAGCTGGTCTTTGGCCTCTGCTGCCACAATTTCTCTGCTGCTGCTTCTAGTCATCTTAGGTGTTACAGCTCTGTCAGTCTCCTGGCTCCAGGAGCTCCTCAGCACAGGGATACTGGATCCAAAGGACATGCTTCACTTCTGGTTCTTCTTTCTTGGTGCTGGTGAGATCCTCCCTTCCTGTCTCCAGGATGGCTCGTTTTAAGCCTAGCGGGATGGCTAAACTGACCAATCCCCTCATTAGGGTTCAATTCCATACACCTTATTTGCATGGTCCCACCCCGAGAAGGGTGCCAGGCACCTTATTTACATTATTAGCAAGGTATCCAATCCCCTTGGTGGGCCACAAGCACCTCATTTGCATAGCCTTTACCTAGTCACTTGGTGGGAGTTTCAAAAACTATGGCTAGAAGGGCCATATTAAGTAATTCATGCGCCAAAGTCTTTAATCCATTTAGAGTTTGTTTTTTGTATATGGTATGAGGCATGGATCCTGTTTCCTTTCTCTGCATGTGGAAATCCAATTTTCCCAGCACCATTTTTTGAAGAGACTCTTCTTTCCCCATTGAGTGAACTTAGCACCCTTGTCAAAAATCAGTTGACCGTAGTAGATGTGTGGGTTTATTTATGGACATACCATGGGGTTTTTAGTGGCTGATTTTTCAGAAGTAGATTGCCAGGCCTTTCTTCCAAGGTGCTTCTAGGTGGACCCGAACCTCTAATCTTTGGGTTAGCAGCTAAGCATGTTAATCGTTTGCACCACCCAGGGACTAAAATTGGGACAGTTCCAGTAAAAACAGGACGGTTGATCACTCTATTGGTCCAGGACAAGACTTTGAGAACCATTAGTCTTGGAGGTTGTATGGTAACCAGGAGGGCACCCTATATGTTCATGTAATACCAGCCCCCTTTGCTGTCACAACTCTAGATAGCCAGACTCAGTGATTGAATCAATTTGTAGAGTAAAGGGGATAACTTCTACTTAAAAATTCAGCTTACATGGTCTGGTATGCTCTCCTGACTTGGTTCCTAGTACTCTGTTTCTCCTTTCCTCGTCCCCCCCTCACCCCTTGCTTTCGTGCCTGGACTAGAAGGGGCCTCCAGTTCAGCTCTCCTCTATTCTCCAGGCAGAATCTGCCTGAGGCAAGGACCCTAGAGCCACCATGAGAGGCATTGTGTGTAGAGTAATGAAAACAGCAGACTCCTGGGTCAAATGGACTTATATTTAAATCTACCACTTCTTAGTTGCATAGCCCTTGCTTAAGTCTCTCACCCTTTCTGACCTTCAGTTTCATCACGTAGAAAATGAAGATTATAATGTCTTCCTTATAAGTAGTGTTAACAAGAGCTGTTGGGAGGACCAAATTGAATGTATTAATTAAGTCATATGTATGGTGCCTGGCACATGTTGTTGGGTGCTGTTGAGTTGATTCCAATTCATAGCAACTTCACATGTGCAGAGTAGGACTCTCCCATAGGATTTTCTTAGCTGTAATCTTTTTTTTTTTTTAATAATATTTTATAGAGTTTTTGGTGAAAGTTTACATAGCAAGTTATGTTCCCATTTGACAATTTCCACACAAATTTTTCAGTGACATTAGTTACATGTATCACAATGTGTCAACATTCTCTTTATGTTGTTTGTTCCATTTCCAGTAGTCTAGTTTCCCTGCCCCTTATCATCTCATCTTTGCTTTTTTTTTTTTTTTATTGTACTTTACATGAAGGTTTACAGAGCAAACTAGCTTCTCATCAAACAATTAATACATATATTGTTTTGTGACATTGGTAGCCAGCTCCACGAAATGTCAACACTCTCGCCTTCTCGACCTCAGGTTCCCCATTACCAGCTTTCCTGTCCCCTCTTCCCTCCTCATCCTTGCCCCTGGGCTGGTGTGCCTATTTAGTCTCATTTTGTTTTATGGTCCTGTCTAATCTTTGGCTGAAGGGTGAACCTCAGGAGTGACTTCATTACTGAGCTAAAAGGGTGTCCGGGGGCCATACTCTTGGGGTTTCTCCAGTCTCTGTCAGGCCGGTAAGTCTGGTCTTCTTTTGCGAGTTAGAATTTTGTTCTGCAATTTTCTGCAGCTATGTCCAAGACCCCCTATTATGATCCATATCAGAGCAGTTGGTGGTGGTAGCTGGGCACCATCTAGTTGTACTGGACTCAGTCTGGTGGAGGCCATGGTAGTTGTGGTCCATTAGTCCTTTGGACTAATCTTTCCCTTGTGTCTTGTTTTCTTCATTCTCCCTTGCTCCTGAAGGGGTGAGACCAGTGAAGTATCTTAGATGGCTGCTCACAGGCTTTTAAGACCCCTGACACTATTCACCAAAGTTGAATGTAGAACATTTTCTTCTTTTTTAAAAAAATTTTTTATTGTACGTTAGATGAAGGTTTACAGAACAAATAGTGCCTCATTAAATAGTCAGTACACATATTGTTTTATGACATTGGTTAACAACCCCATGACTTGTCAACACTCTCCCTTCTCATCCTTGGAGGAACTTTTTTTTTTTTGGTGAAAATATACATGGCCAAAGATACACCATTTCAAACTTTTCTACATGTACAATTCAGTGACATCAATTACATTCTTCCAGTTGTGCTGCTATTCTCACTATCCTGTTCAAAAGTATTCCATCAGCATTATCTTCAACTCACTGTCCCCTGGCTTCCCATCAAATATTTTGAGTTGCTGTTGTCATTTTGATCTCACATAGATATTCTTTTTTTTTTTTTGTACTTTAGATGAAGGTTTACAGAACAAATAGTTTGTCATTAAACACGTAGTACACATATTGCCCTATGACAATGGTTAACAACCTCACGACACGTCAACACTGTCCTTTTTCAACCTTGGGTTCCCTATCATCAGCTTTCCTGTCCCCTCCTGTCTTCTACTCCTTGTCCCTGGACTGCTGTGCCTCATTAGTCCCATTTTGTTTTATGGGGCTGTACAATCCCTGGCTGAATGGTGAACCTCAGGAGTGCCTTCACCACTGAGATAAAAGAGTGTCCGGGGGCCATATTCTCAGGGTTTCTCCAGTCTCTGTCAGGCCAGTAAATCTGGTATTTGTGTGTTAGAATTTTGTTCTATATCCTTCTCCAGCTCTGTCCAGGACCATCTGTTGTGAACTTGGTCAGAGCAGTCAGTGGTGGTAGCCAAGCACCATCTAGCTGTACTGGACTCAGTCTGGTGGAGGCCCTGGTAGCTGTGGTCCATTAGCCCTTTGGACTAATCTTTTCCTTGTATCATGTTCTCTTCGTTCTCCCTTGCTCCCGAAAGGGTGAGACTAGTGGAGTATCTTAGATGGCTGCTCACAGGCTTTTAAGATCTCAGACGCTACTCACCAAGGTAGAATGTAGAACGTTGTCTTCATAAACTGTGTTATGCCAACTGAGCTAGATATTCCCCGAGACCATGGTCCCCACAGCCCTCTACCCAGCAATTCAGTACCTCAGGAAGTTTGGATGTGTCTATGGAGCTTCCATGACCTTTCCTTGTAAAAGCTGTGCTGGATTCCCCAGTATTGTGTACTGTCTTACCCTTCACCAAAGTTACCACTTACCTATTGTCTATTTAGTGTTTTTCCCTCCTGACCCCTTCACTTCCTTGTAACCATCAAAGATTGTTTCTTTTTGTGTGTAAACCTTTTCATGAGTTTTTATAGTAGTGGTCTCATACAATATTTGTACTTTTGTGATTGACTTATTTCACTCAGCATAATTCCCTCCAGATTTATCCATGTTGTGAGATGCTTTGCAGATTCATCTTTGTGTAGTACTCTATTGTATATATGTGCTATAGTGTGTTTATCCATTCATCTATTGATGGGCATCTAGGTTGTTTATATCTTTTGGTATTGTAAACAGTGCTGCAGTGAACATGGGTGTGCATATGTCTATTTGTGTGATGGCTCTTATTTCTCTAGGATATATTCCTAGGAGTGGGATTGCTGGATCATATGGTATTTCTATTTCTAGTTTTCTAAGGAAGCTCCGTATCGTTTTCCAAAATGGTTGTACCATTTTACATTACCAGCAGCAGTGCATAAGAGTTCCGATCTCCCCACAGCCTCTCCAACATTTGTTATTTTCTGTTTTTTGATTTGTGCCAGTGATGCCAGGGTGAGATGGTATCTCATTGTGGTTTTAATTCGCATTTCTCTAGCAGCTAGTGATCGCGAGCATTTCCTCATGTGTCTGTTGGCCGCTTGAATGTCTTCTTTGGTGAAGTGTCTGTTCATTTCCTTTGCCCATTTTTTAATTGAATTATGTGTCTTTTTGTTGTAGAGGTGTTGGATTTTCTTGTAGATTATGGAGATTAGACCTTTGTCTGAATTGTAATGTCCAAAAATTTTTTCCCAGTCTGTAAGTTCTCTTTTTACTCTTATGGTGAAGTCTTTTGATGAGCATATGTGTTTAATTTTTAGAAGAATCCAGTTATCTAGCTTATCTTCTGGAGTTTGTATGTTGTTAGTTAAGGTTTGTATACTGTTAATGCTGTGTATTAGGGCCTCTAGTGTAGGTCCTTTTTTTCTTCTTTGGTCTTTATAGTTTTTGGTTTTGTATTTAGGTCTTTGATCCATTTTGAATTAGTTTTTGTGTATGGTGTGAGATATGGGTCCTGTTTCATTTTTTTTGCAGATAGACATCTAGTTCTGGTAGCACCTTTTGTTAAAAAGACTGTCTTTTCCCTGTTTGATGGACTTTGGGTCCTTGTTGAAGGTCAGGTGGCCATAGGTGGATGGATTTGTATCTGGGTTCTCGATTCTGTTCCATTGGTCAATGTATCTGTCGTTGTACCAATACCAGGCTGTTTTGACCGTAGCTGTATAGTAGGTTCTGAGGTCAGGTAGTGTGAGTCCTCCTACTATATTATTCTTCTTCAATAGTGCTTTACTTATCCAGGGCCTCTTCCATTTCCAAATAAAGTTAATGATTAGTTTTTCCATCGCTTTAAAAATTTCGTTGGTATTTGGATCGGGATTGCATTGTATTTGTAGATTGTTTTGGGTAGAACTGAAATTTTCATAATTGAAATGAAATGTTGAGTCTACTTATTCATGATCATGGTATGTTTTTCCATTTAGGTAGATCTATTTTTTTTCTTGCAGTAGTGTTTTGTAGTTTTCTTTGTATAGGTGTTTTACATCCCTGGTTAGATTTATTCCTAAGTATTTTATTTTTTTAGGGGCTATTATAAGTGGTATTGTTTTCCTGATTTCCTTTTCATTGTTCTCTTTATTGGTGTATAGGAATCCAACTGGTTTGTGTATGTTTATCTTATATCCTGCTACTCTGCTGAATTTTTCCATTAGTTCCAGTAGTTTTCACATGGAGTCTTTTGGGTTTTCTATGTATAGTATCATATCATCCACAAATAGGGACAGTTTTACTTCTTCATTACCAATTTGGATGCCCTTTATTTCTTTTTCTTGCCTTATTGCTCTAGCTAGGACTTTCAGCACACTGTTAAATAGGAGTCATAATAAAGGGCGTCTTGTCTTGTTCCTGTTCTCGAGGGGAATTTTTTCAGACTCTCTCCATTAAGAATGATTTTGACTGTTGGTTTTGTATAGATGCCCTTAATTATGTTGAGGAATTTCCCTTCTATACCTATTTTATTGAGAGTTTTTAATCAGGAATGGTTGTTGGACTTTGTTGAATACCCTTTCTGCATTGATTGAGATGATCATGTGATTCTTTTATTTATGTGGTGGATTACATTGATTGGTTTTCTAATGTTGAACCATCGTTGCATACCTGGTATGAATCCCACTTGTTCGTGGTGTCTTATTCTTTTGATATGAAGCTGAATTCTATTGGCTAGAATTTTGCTGAGAACTTTTGCATCTATATTCATGAGAGATATTGGTCTGTAATTTTCTTTTTCTTGTGGTGTCTTTGCCTGGTTTTGGTATCAGGGTTATTCTGGCTTCACAGAATGGATTCAAAAGTATCCCTTCCTTTTCTATGTTCTGAAATAGTTTGAGGAGTACTATTGTAAGCTCTTATCTGAATTCTCCATTGAAGCCATCTGGTCTTGGCTGTAATCTTTACAGAAGCAGACCACCAGGTCTTTCTCCTCCAGAGTGTCTGGGTGCTTTCAAACCACCAACCTTTCAGTTAGCAGCTGAGAGCTTAACCATTGTGCCATTAGGGCTCCTTAAACCAAAGGAAAAAAAAGAAACCTGTTGCCGTTGAGTCAATTCCGAGTCATAGTGACCCTATAGGACAGAGTAGAACTGCCCCATAGGGTTTCCAAGGAGGGGCCCATGGATTCGAACTGCTGACCTTTTGGCTATCAGCTGAGCTCTTAACCACTGTGCCACCCAGGGCTCCTTAGTAAGCACAAAATAAATAGTAGCTATAATCATAAAAATCTTGAAGTCTAGGACTAGTTATTGTATAGCTTAGGATCACAGCAATAATACTAAAATGCAAAGTTTGCTCACCCCAAAGTGAAGTTCAAAGTGTTGCACAGTCATTGATATGGGGTGCTTTGACTTTGTTGTGTGGCTTAAAGCACCCAGTGAAAGCACAGATGAAGCCCAGAGAAGTCAGTTATGCCACAAAGAGAAATAACTCCTCTGCCTACCTGGAGAGTAAGCAGTGCTAATGAGTTAAGAATCATTCTAAATATTTTTACTTAACAGATCTTCTCCCTACAGCCACCTAGCCTTCATTGGCAACATTTTCAAATAGGCAAAGTTTTTTCCTCATCCTCACAGGCATCTAACACCTTCAGCTTACCCTTTGCCTGTCCAGGGATACCACCTTCCTGTTTTCCAGGACCGTTTATCTCAGGGCTCAGTTTAATGATAGCACTGTGGGATAGAAAAGTCTCCCTTTTTTGTCCTCCAAATCAAGTCTTCATTCTTCTATGCCAGCGATTCTTAACTGGGGAAAATTTTGTCCTCAGGGAACATTTTGCAATCTTTGGAGACATTTTTGGTTGTCACAACTGGGGGTGAAGGTGTTACTGACTTCTAGTGGGTAGAGGCCGGGGGTGCTGGTAAACATCCTACAATGCATAGCACAGTACCCACAACAAAGAGTTATCTGGCCCCAAATGTGAATAATCTCAACGTTGAGAAACCCTGCTCTATCATATAGCTACAGGTCTACAAGGTAAGGCTTGGAAATTGCCGTGTGCTGAGAGCCTCTTGGCGCCAAACTTCCAGGAGCAGGTGCTCTCTCCTGTCTTCAATTGTGGCGGGGAGGCAGGGTGCATTGCCATGAAACAGCTACAACTTTGGCAAGAACCTGTGGGGGGTGGGGAGATTCTCCCCTCCCCAAACTTACAACCAACTTTTTAAGGAAAGCATTGCACTAGAACTTATGAATGCCTTTCTGCCTCTACAAGGTTGTTGTTAGGTGCCGTTGCATTGGCTCCAACTCATCCCAACACTACCTATAACAGAAAGAAACGTTGCACAGTCCTGTGCCAGCCATCCTCACAATTGTTGCTATGTTTGATCCCATTGTTGTAGCCACTATTTCAACCCATCTCATTGAGAATCCTCTTCTTTTTTGCTGACCCTCTACTTTACCAAGCATGATGAACTTCTCTGGGGATTGGTCTCTCCTAATAACATGTCCAGAGTAAGCGAGATGATGTTTCGCCATCCTTGCTTCTAAGGAGCATTCTGGCTGTGCTTCCTCCAGTTGCAGCACTTCCATTCAAGGCACAACATAAGGGCAGAGTGTGAGCCAGGAATGGAGGAAGGACCACTGGAGACAAAGCACCAAGGGCACAATGGCCTCCTAATTTTCCCGTTCACTGTATATTTCTTACATATTCTCATACTTGACCTAGTTGTGGCAAATTACTTTATTGACCTCTTCTTTCGGTCATGAAACTCTTCCCTGGAAAAACATCTTTAACATCTCTTCCTTTATCTTCTGCATCAAAACAAAATGATGTCCTACTGAGTCTATCTCTGAAATATTTTTTAAAATCTCTCTCCCTCACTCTATCCCTACTTTCATGGCCTCAGTTTAGTCCCTCATCATTTAGCACCAGAACACTACTATAATTGCTTCTCAACTGCTACTTCTGCAAAGCTCCTATCCTATTTCTACACTAATACAAGAGTGTCCTAAGTCTCAAATCTAACCACGTATTTCTACTACTTAAAGTCCTCCTGGAACCCAAATGTCCTGGACCTCGCCAAACAATGAATACAAATGAGGTCACATTAGCACTATTACCAAATTCCCAATAGCTCTGAGTTCTCACCTGTTTGAACGCAGGGAGTTCAGTCTTTTATGGAATATCCTCAAGGATGCTTACAGATGTCCATAAATCCTTCCCAGTCACCCTTTACCAGTGCAGCTGTCTGAGCCAGGACTCAGCAATCTTAAGTCCAGAAGGTATCTAGGAGTTACATCTTAGTCATCTAGTGCTGCTATAACAGAAATACCACAAGTGGATGGTTTTAATGAAGAGAAGTTTATTTCCTCACAGTTAAAGTAGGCTAAAAGTCCAAATTCAGGGCATCAGATCCAGGGGAAGGCTTTTTCTCTCTGTCGGCCTTCTTCTCTTTGGTGTTCCCCCGGACTAGGAGCTTCTCTGCACAGGGACCCCAGTCCAAAGGACTCGCGCTGCTCCCGGCACTGCTTTCCTGATGGTATGAGGTCCCCCTGTCTCACTGCTCACTTATGTCTTTTATATCTCAAGAGATTGCCTCAGGACACAATCCAATCTTGTAGATTGAGTCCTGCCTTACTAACACAACTGCCACCCATCCTCCCTCATTAACATCATAGAGGCAGGATTTACCACACATGGGAAAATCACACAGTACTGGGAATCATGGCCCAGCCAAATTGATACACACATTTTTTGGGGACATAATTCAATCCATGACAAGTTACCACCCCAATCTGGAAGTTTCCTCCAGCTGAAGTCACTACTGCCTAAGTATGCAGGACCTCAGAAAGTATAATTGGCTTAAGTGGCACGTGATTTGAAATGGCAACTGCCAAAACTGCTGCCAAGCTAGTTCCCAAGATGCCCAGGTCAGTAGAAAGAGATGCCAGCAATAGAGGGTCACTGCTGTCCATTCCATATTTTTCAGCCCAAAATAGGGCAAGTGACTACCCAGCTCACCAAGCAGATGCCCAGTCACCCTCTGGGAACTCCCACCTCAAACACTGCCCCAGGCCTTCCTTGTACTCTCAAAGGCCAAAAACGAGTGAAAGGCACCTTCTAGCCCAATTCCCCTCCTTCCACCCTACTGGGAAGCCCATTTCAGGAATACCTCTTTTCACTCTGATTGTCTTCTGGAGTACCCTTATTATCATGGAGCCTGTAGAACATACCAGATGAATAGGGATGCCCCTACTGGGGGTTCCTTCAGGATATTTGCATACTACATCCAGCTAGCCTAAAATGGAAATAATAAAAAACTCTAACTCTTATATGGCATGCAGTACTTGCCAGGTACTGTTTTAAGTACTTAAAAAAAAAAAAGAAAGAAAGAGAAACCTTTGCCGTCAGGTAGATTCCGACTCATAGCAGCCCTATGGGACAGAGTAGAACTGCCCCATGGGGTTCCCAAGGCTGATATCTTTACAGAATAAGGCTGCCACATTTTTCTCCCGCAGAGCAGCTGGTAGGTTTGAACTGCTGACCTTTTGTTTAGAAGCAGCTGAGGGCTTATCCACTGTACCACCAGGGCTTCTTTCTTAAGCACTTTGTTGTTGTTAGATGCCATTGAGTTGGTTCCAACTCATGGCGATCCTATGTACAACAGAATGAAACGCTGCCCGGTCCTGTGCCACTTTAGTGCCACATAAAATAGATTAATATCATCTCCACTTTACAGAAGAGAAAAACTGAGAAACAAGGATTAAGTGGTTTGTCCAAGGTTATACAGCTAACAAGTTGCAGAGCCAGGATTCAAACCCAGATAGTTTGGTTCAAGAATTTAGGTATTAAACCACTCATTTTACTAGAATTATACAGACCCTGTGTCTGAGAAGCAGTGACAGTTTAGCCCCAGCCAGGTGTGTCTGTACCTCCTTCTCTTCCTCCTCCACCACCACCAACCACTGATAGCCTTTTCAGATCTTCTGGCTACACCTGTGCACCCACATCCTTAAACAGGCCCATCCCTAACATCTGTGGGGAACTGGGCAAGAGTACAAAAGGAGGTCCACATACCATTGATACAAATAAGTTAAACTAGCAAGCTGTTAAATAAAATACATTCTGTGTCTTACCTTGATAAATATGCTTTCATATAACAACCTGGAAGTCCAGGTTTGCAGAATTCCTGGACTCCTCGAGTTCTTCATGAAAATTTGGTGGCACAGGGAAAGCCAGCCCCCTTCTCCTCCTACTCCTGGTGCCATTCTGTACCATCCTACCATATATGTATGTGGATGGACACCTCAGTCTGTGTGTCCAAGCTCCATCCATACTCCCCACAAACAGCGATTCTTTGGGCCTAGAGGTATACACATTAGTTGTGCAGTCTGTCTTTTGGAGAATAGACCCAAGGAAGGGGCCTGTGAAAGCTCTGGAGGTAGGTTCCAAACCATTTGATGAGACAGAGAGATTGAGAGAGAGAAAGATAATGAGAGAGAGAGAACTTAGAACAGTGCCTGGCATACAGTGAGCACTATAGAAATCCTAGTTATAATTAGTCATCTCCTGCTAATGCATGCATCAACTTGATCATATGTGTGAATCACAGCAGCTCTGATTGCCCATACACGGAATTCCATTATATTTTGGTGAGAACAGTTTCCTGAGCTGTGGAAACACAATCTTCCAGTCCAGACCTCCTCAGTTTCCATGTATGAATTCAAACAGACAGAAAAAAAGAATTAGCATGACATCATATTGTAAGCAAATACAATCAATTGGTAAAGAAAATGAAGCAAAGAAAATGAAGCAAAAACATGTCCTCAAGCTCATTCTGATGAACCCAACCATTCCTTTATACAAACGCTGAGGTCATTCATTTTTCTTCTATTATATAAAAGAGCAAAGTGCTTTGAAAGAGGAAATGCAGTGTGTGAAAATCAAACAAGTGAAGTCAGGGCTGCCTAAATAATGTGGAGTGAGAAAACTGAAAGTTGCCCTACTCAAAATTACTTTCCCTTGTTGTGGAAACCCTGGTGGCATAGTGGTTAAGAGTGATGGCTGCTAACCAAAAGGTTGGCAGTTTGAATCCACCAGGTGCTCCTTGGAAAATTTATTAAAATGAATCTCTGATGGTGGAAGTTGCCAGTTATATGACATGCGGGAAGTGGCTTGTAGAGAGTATATTTAACTCCTTTACAAAAGGAGAAATAAAAACTCTGAAATGTTAATGGAGTTGCCTGAGGTCATAACGAGGAAGAGATGAGATCATTTTCTATTCCTTCATCCCAGACTTTTGTTGCCTCATCCTTCCTAGGTTCCTTGTTCCTCACAGAATGCCTGCTAACCAGCATTCCCCATTGTTATGTTATTGCTCTGGATTCCAGGCCTTGCCTGCTTGGCTCTGTCTCCTTTCACATCTTCTGCGGAATGGCTTTCCCAGGCTCAGGTCTCCGCGCCTTCTCAGGCTTGCTCTGTCTTGCTGCCAGGGAACTACCTGATTTGAGGAAGAATTCCAGGATGTGATAATCACCTGCGAAAACAAGTTGGGTAAAGTTGGAACGACTGGCAGTTGAAATGTGTTTACTCCTGTCTGAAGTCCCTGTTTTGGGTGACGATGTTCATATAATGTTAGGTAAGCTGTCAGATTGTGGGTAGGAACATTAACCTTGGAGGGATCCTATAATGAGAGGAAAGATAATTAGGATTTGGGAAAGTGGCCAAGGGGTGAAGAAGGAAATATGTGGCAGCAGATAGTGCAGTTTTACATGGGGCAGGGGCAAAGGGAGGGTGACTTTGGGTTATTAAAGGCACAATTTGAGATTTCAATAATAATAACAAGGATAGCTACTGTGTGCTAAGCACTTTCCATGAATTACATCTTGTTTTATCTTTGCAATAACCTACAAGGCAGACACTAATATTATCCCCATTTTACAGATGAGATAATGGGGTAATTTAACTGGCCTGAGGTCACATAGCTAGTAAGTTGTAGAGGCATCAATGGTACTGAAGCCAAACTTGTCTCCAGAGACCACGTTTTTAACCATTTACTACAGGCCAGGCACTGTTCTGAGCACTTTACATGTATTGTATCGTTTAAGTCTTACAACAACGCTATCAGATAGCTGCTATTATTATCCTAAATTTATAGATGAGGAAACAGAGACACACAGAAGTTAAGATACTTGCTTATTTAATAAGTGGCAGAACCGGTACTCTTTCCACTCTGCCATAAACACAAACCACACTGCCAAGAGGCAAACAGGTAAGGTCCAAAGCAAAGAGATGGTATCAGTTATAAAGACAAGGAGTGGGTCAGTGAAAGACCAAGGTGTAATCACAACTACCAGAGATGGATGGCAGGAGATGGGTTTGATAAGGCCACACCTAGGTTCTTGATTTAGCCTCTTTTGATCACGATGGCCTAATCTGCAACCAATCATAGGAATGGTGCAGGACCCAGCAAGTGCTTTGTTCTGTGGCGCATGGGACTACTATGGGTCAAGGGCTGACTTGATAGCAGCTTACAACAACATAACAACAATCACTGAAGGAGCTCCATTATCCAACTGAGAGGCATTGGTGGTTCAGTGATAGAATTCTTGCCTACCATGAGAGAGACCCAGGTTTGATTCCCAGCCAGTGCACCTTATGTGCAGCCACCACCCGTCTGTCAGTGGAGGCTTGTGTGTTTCTGTGATGCTGCACAGGTTTCAGCAGAGCTTCCAGACTAAGACGGATTAGGAAGAAAGGCCTGGTGATCTGTTTCTGAAAATCAGCCAGCGAAAACCCTATGGATCATAATAGTCCAATCTGCAACCAGACTTGTGGATGGTGCACGACAGGGCAGTGTTTTGGTCTGTTGTGCATGGGGTCACTATGAGTTGAGGGCCTACTCAATGGCAGCTAACAACAACATTGTCCAACTAGGCATTCCATAGCTCCTTCTGAAGAAGTTGACTGGTTTGGATAGTTCACTAATATCAGCTATCAGATCACGTGTAAAGCTCAATTTATGGCTTTGTCCATAATCTTGAAACAAAATAGAAGCCAGTGATATTTCAGCAAACATTAATCCACATTTATTTTATGGGACAAGATTACTGTGAGATGTGGTGGCAGTAACTGAGGGAGATAATTAAAGATGCCCTAGTTCTAGTAGTTCACACATTCAAAATAGCTGTATCTAAGGTCAGGACAGATCAGTGGTTTCCAGGGACTGGGGGTGGAAGGAAGGATTGACTACAAAGGGGAAGCATGAGTGATTTTTGTGGGGGGGTGACAGAATTGTCCTATTTCTTGACTGTGATGGTAGTTACACCATTGATGTGTTTATCAAAACTAAGAACTGTGCACCTAAATGAGTGTACTTTCCTATATGTAAATTAAACAAATTTTTAAAAATTAAAAAGAGTATCTCAGACTTGGCGATGGATTGGATATAGGTAGAAAGGGAGAGGGAAATGTCGTGGATAACTTCTAGGTTTCTGGTATATATAACTGCTTGGAAGATGCTGCTATTCACCGAGGTAGGAAACACGGGAGAAGGAAAAAAAAATGATGTTTATAATATGGTTGCAGATTATGGCATGTTGATTTTAGGTTGTGATTGAAAAATCCAAGTACAGATACCAAGTCATAATTGTATGTAAACGCTTGGAGCTCAGAGAGGAGGTCTGGGCTAAAGAAATACATTTGAGAGTTATTTGCACGCAAGTAGTAATGAAAGTAGTGGACCTAGATGGATGGGTTCTCTTAGGGAGTGAGTATAGACTGAGAGGGAGTCCCTGGGGGGTATAAATGGTTAACGCGCTGGACTGCTAACCAAAAGGTTGGAGGTTGGAATCCACACAGAAGTGCCTCAGAAGAAAGACCTGGGGGTCTGCTACCTAGAAATCAACCACTGAAAATCCTGTGGAGCACAGTTCTACTCTGACACACACGGGTAGCTATGAATTGGAATCGAGTCGATGGCAACTGGTTTTTTTTTGTTGTTTGTTTTATTATCCCTATTTTATAGAAAATAAAAAACACAGAAAAGTTATGTGATTTGACAAAATTCATACTGCTAGTAAGTGGTAGAGCTGGAATTAAAACTAGGCAGTCTGGCTGTTACTTGCAAAAGGACACACACAGGTGTAGGTAGGCTTTTATGTTTGTAATCAAGAAGGGAAAAACATTTACGTCTAATAGCTTCAATTTTCTCTAAAATCTGAGAGTGAGGTAGGAGGATGGATTGGAGGGGTGGAGATTTGAGGAGAATGGAGAAATTTTGAAGTAGTCTGTGGAAAGTAAGAAAGGGAATTGACCAAAGACATGCATTAGGAATGCAGGGTGGTATTAATAACATGTATGAGATTGGTGGTTATGGACTTCAGTTCAGAAGACAGTGGTCCCGGTCTTCCTCTTGTGTGGCTTTGTCTAGCAGTTACTGATCACTCTGATGCAGGCTTGGTGAAAGTAGATAATAGGTTCATCCAGGATTGACATTTTGCCAGACAGATGAAATGAAATGACAGAGAGGCAAGGGAGTTTATGGTGTTGACAAGAGTTATTGAAATGATGGACTGAGGCATCTAAACTGGATAAAAAGGGAGGTAAAGAAAAGCTAGCTGATGGATTTGCAGAAAGTAAAGAAGTGAATGAACTAGAGATCTTAATGGAGTCAAAGAATGGTTGGAGTGGGAGTACTTGAACATGCAAACTGGAAATAGAAGAGGTTATGGCCAGAGAAAGCCCTGGTGGCGCAGTGGTTAAGCACTCAGCTGCTAACCAAAAGATAGGTGGTTTGAACCCACCAGGAGCTCCAAGGGAGAAGAGACCTGGAGATCTGCTCCCGTAAAGATTTCAGTCTAGGAAACCCTATGGGGCAGTTCTATTCTGTCTTATAGCGTCGCTATGAGTTGGAGTCAACTCGACGGCACACAATAACAACATGGCCAGGGAACGGGATGCTGGAATTAGTGATATGGAAGGTGAAGCAGTTTCAGGGATCTTAGGGATGGGTGGTTATGATGGGGTGTAGACGAAGATCAGCAGAAATGAGGAGGTCAAGGACTAAGAAACCAGAGGATTGGATGAGTCATCTACATGCATATTGATGTTACCAAAAATGATGACAGGGTTTGGTGTAGGTAAAAAGATGCCAACGTCTGATAAATGAAGGAATTGTTGACAGCTATAGAAAAAGGCAGAGAGGCTGGTAGAGTCAGATGACATAAGCCGAAAGAAAGATTTACGAGAGTAAAGAGGACTAGAAATAGGAGTGAGGTCTTTGGAGTGTGAGAAAATAGTCAGCCACCACTTGAGAGTACTGCAGGGGAAGCGGTATCCTCGTTGCAAGTTCAGTTCCTGTGCACCTAAGGTTACTCCTTGTTCTTCCCTCCCCTGATTATTTTCATGTATTGACCAGGGTGTGTGGTGTGTGTTATGTGTGTGCGTGTGTGGGTTCTGTATTAAACAGGACTAATTAAGACACTTTTAGAAAAGTTCTAGGTCAGATGATAAACTCTCACCCTGTTAAGGAAGTGTCTTCTAAGATGCTGCCTAACAGATCTCACTGGAACTCTAGTTCGAGCAGAGTAAGAAAGTTTTCAAAAATAATCCCCTCTAAAAGGCCTGGAGGTCCTGCAGCTCTGTTGTACCAGCCTGGAGCTGTCACAGAGTGTGGTGAGAGCTCTGTGAACGGCTAGGAGCAGAATCGGGCCTGCTGTGTGTGTCTCGCACAAAGCAGTGCCTTCAGGGGCCCAGTCAGCTACTGCCTTCAGCGTAATTGCCTCGAGTACATTGTTGGAGAGTTAAACGCCTAAAAAGCTGGAGTATTTCCTGGCTCAGCCATGGGAAATGAAATCCTCTTATCTTTGGAAACGCAGTCATGACTCTGTTCTAGGGTGATGGATCAGGAGAGAGAGAGAGGGAGAGAGTGAGAAAAAGGGGGGGGAGAGAGAAAGACAGAAAGAGAGAGAGAACGAGAATGCGCAAGAGCAAGTGCTCAGTCACATGCCATTCAAGCAACAGCCCTGCTCCATTTAGTCTCCTTCACATTAAACAAGCACCAGGTCTTGAATAGTAGCTAGAGCTCATCTCCTTAATCCGGTCATCATTTGAGCTTTCCTGGCTTAATTAGTTCCAGAGATTTGGTAATGACAATCTTGCCTCAGAACCCAAGGGGAGAGGCACCGTGTTAAGCCCAGGGCAAGCAGGGAGTCAGGGCACTCTGGCTGGCTGTTAGGTCTTTTATCTATACTTAGGGCCTTTCTCTCTGTGGGTTTTTGGGTTGCATTCAGGAGCAGGACATTTTACACAATCATTTTGACACAGATGGCATCAAGAGAGCCCTGTCAAACTATAACAGCGGTGTGTTTTGCTGGTTTGTTTATTTTGCAGAACATTTTTATTATTGTGTAAAGTAGACACAACATAAAATTTGTCATTTTAACATTTACAAGTGTATAATCCAGTGGCATTAATCACACTCATTGTGCAACCATCACCACTATTTGTTTCTAAAACTTTGTCATCACCCCAACGGAAGCCTGTACTTATTAAGCAATAACTCCCTATTCACCCCTCCCCCCAGCCCCTTTGTTGTTGTTGTCAGGTGCTGTCGTCGATTCGGTTCCAACTGATAGCGACCCTGTGGACAACAGAATGAAACACTGCTTGGTCCTGCGCCATCCTCACAATCGTTGTTATGCTTGAGCCCAGTGTTGCAGCCAGCCACTGTGTCAATCCGTCTCTCTCGTTGAGGGTCTTCCTCTTTTTCGCTGACGTTTTACTTTACCAAGTATGAGGTCCTTCTCTAGGGACTGATCTCTCCTGATAACATGTCTGTCTTAGTCATCTAGTGCTGAATACCACAAGTGGATGGTTTTAACAAAGAGAAGTTTATTTCCTTACAGTAAAGTAAGCTAAAAGTCCAAATTCAGGGTGTCAGCTCCAGGGGAAGGCTTTCTCTTTCTCTCGGCCTTCTTATCAGTGTTCCCCCGGACTCGGAGCTTCTCGGCACAGGGACCCCGCTCCAAAGGACGCACTCTGCTCCTGGCACTGCTTACCTGATGGTATGAGGTCCCCAGTTCTCTGCTTGCTTCCCTTCCCTTTTATCTCTTGAGAGATAAAAGGTGGTGCAGGCCACACCCCAGGGAAACTCCCTTTACATTGGATCAGGGATGTGACCTGGGTAAGGGTGGTGTTACAATCCCATCCCAATCCTCTTTAACATAAAATTACAATCACAAAATGGAGGCCAACCACACAATTCCGGGAATCATGGCCCAGACAAACTGATACATACATTTTTTGGGGGACATAATTCAAACCATGACAATGTCCAAAGTACGTGAGACAAAGTCTCACCATCCTTGCTTTTAAGGAGCATTCCGGCAATCCTTCTTCCAAGCCCCTGGTAACCATTAATCTACTTTCTGTCTTTATGCATGTGCCTATTCTAGGTATTCATATAAGTGGGATCATACAATATCTGTCCCTCTGTGCATGACTTGTTTCACTTAGCATAACGTTTTCAGGGTTCATCTGTGTTGTAGCATGTATCATCAGAACTATATTCCTTTTTATGGCTAAGTAGTATTCCACTGTATGGTTATACCACATTTTGCACTGTTTGTTTTTTACTCTCAATGATACACACAAGAGAGATCCTTGACCCTCGAGTCAGCCCTAATGCATACCCCATGATGAGAGACTTAACTGTATAGTTTACTATTCAGCAGTATGAGATAATGGTTAAGCCGGGTTAACCTAGACTGCCTGAGTTCAAGTCTTGGCTCTACCACTTACTAGCTGTATGGCCTTAGGAAGGATACATGGTCTCTCTAGGCTTCAATTTCCTTTTCTGTAAAATGGGAATTATGATAATAGGCCTATGGATGTATAGTAGTTAGTATAATAGTGTGGTAAATGTTTAGTCAATATTGGCTCTTACTATTATTACTTTATTCAATATTTTTTAAAATTTATGAGAAGGTTTGTTTTTCAAAGTTTGTTAGAATTGGGCTGGTCTCTATTCTTCTTAAAACATTACTGTAAAGAAATGTTGTTGTTGTTAGTTACCATCGAGTCGATTCTGACTCATGGTGGCCCCGTATGTTACTGAGTATAACTACTCTGCATAGGGTTTTCCTGGCTGTAATCTTAATGGAAGCAGATTGCCAGATCTTTTCTTCTGTGGTACCACTGGGTGGGTTCCAAATGCCAACCTTTAGGTTAGCAGTCAAGCACAAACTGTACTGATACGCAAACGGTTAAGCAATGACTACTAACCAAAAGTTTGGCAGTTCGAACTCACCCAGAAGCTCCTCAGCAGAAAGGCGTGGTAATCTGCTTCCAATAAGATCACAGCCTTGAAAACCCTATGAAGCTCAGTTCTGCTCTGCAACACATGAGGTCGCCATGGGACTAAATCATCTCAATGGCAGCTTTTTTTTTTTTTGTATTTAGTAAGCGTTCTGCAGGAGCCATGCAGTCTGGAGCTGAAAATAAAGGATCATGTTGTGGTTCATCTCGTTTTCCCATAATGCTGTCTAGTAGATACTCGATCAGATAATGTTTGTATAATTAGGAAGTCTACAAAAATCAGAGACGCCCACCTTCTAGCTTTTCAAATGGAGAACTGTACATTTTATTATCAAGCAGTTAAATCTATCATTCAAAGTAAATGTAACTCTGAAGGAGCACTAGGAGAATCTGAGAAGCAGACAGTTCATCCCAGAGGATGAGCAGATGCTTTGATCAGACTGATCAATGGCTCTTTCTGAGGTGGGCAAGTGTAATAACTATGAGACTCTTGGATAAATGTGGAATGACTGCAAGATGGTGCCTGACCCCCACCCTTCCCTCATCTCAACCTCATTTTGCATGCTGTTGTTGTGTGCTGTCGAGTGGATTCCAACTCATAGCAACCCTATAGGATAGAGCAGAAGTGCCCCACAGGGTTTCCTAGGCTGGAATCTTTATGGGAGCAGATTGCCAGTTCTTTTCTCCGTGGAGCAGCTGGTGGGTTCAAACCACTGACCTTTCGGTTAGGAGCCGAGTGCTTAACCACATTGTGCCATCAGGGCTCCTTTCATTTTGCATATTACTTAGTAATTAATAAAATAAAAAACTAAAAGCGTCATGTTGTTCTTGTTGTCTTTGTTATTGCTGGGTGCCGTCAAGTGAATTCCAGCTCATAGCAACCCCATCCGTTTGACAGAGTAGAAATGCCCCATAGGGCTTTATCGGCTGCAACTGTCAGTTCGAATCCACCAGGTGCTCCTTGGAAACCCTGTGGGGGCAGTTCTACTCTGTCCTATAGATAGGGTTGCTATGAATCAGAATCAACTCGATGGCAATGTTTTTTTTTTTAATCTTTACCGAAGCAGATCGCCAGGTCTTTCTACCACAGAGAGGCTGGGATGGTGGGTTCGAACTGCCAACCTTTTGGTTAGCAGCAGAGCGGGTAACAGTTGTGCCACCACGGCTCCTTGAAAGGGTCATAATGGCTTGTTTTTAGGCTGCATCAGAATGGTTGGGCCAGAAAGAGAGTATCAAAATATCATCTCGTATCTCTGTCATCAAATCCTATCACTGAGCAATGACCAGGGCAGATAAACAGCAAAATTATAAGGTCAGTCTTCAGCCTCCTTTCCCTTCTTCTCTACCCCTTTTTCTCTTAGGTGCCATGCTTTCCCCCTGGCTCTCTCTAGTGGTGCTCCCTCCATGTTGTCTTCCCTAAAAGTACCTTATAGGCCACCTTTCTCCTTCACACACCCCAAAACAAACAGTTCTCTCCTACAGATGGTTCGATATGATATAGTAATGCATACTGTGTTGGTAGCTGATAACTTTCTAACAATACATATTTTTATTTAGAAAAATAAGATTATTATATTAGCCCCATAGGGTTTCCAAGGAGCAGCTGGTGGATTCAAACTGCTGACCTTTTGGTTAGCAGCTGAGCTCTTAACCACTGTGCCACCAGGGCTCCTATAGAAGTTTAGGAAAGCAAGAAACAGAGGAAATGCTACGAGAGCATATAATGTGTGGCCTTAGCCTGATGTGTAGGCACAGGGAAGGTCTGCCTGGGGAAGGGATATATTGAGTAGAAACCTGAAGGATGAGTAAGGGTTAGTTGGATGAAAGAGGAGTAAGGATGAAGGGCATTCCAGGCAGAGGAAAGAGCATGTGCAAAGGCCTAGAGGTGGGAAGAAACGACACTTATGAGGAACTCAAAGAAGGCTAGTGTGGCTGGAGCATATAAATGAGGCTGGGAAGGTAGACAGGGGCCAGATGATTTAAGGCCTTATAGGCCGCGATAAGGATTTTAAACTTTATCCTAAAAGCAATGGGAAGCCATTAAAAAGTTTAAACAGTAAAGTAATATGGTCAGATTTGCATTTTGAATGGAGGACTACACCTTTCCTGGGTTCAGTCAGAGCTGGGCCTACCTTACTTGACCCCTTATTCAGTTTTCTTTCCATTTGAATATGGTCCTTTTCTATAAAGAAAGAAATGATATGTCTATTAAAGGCAATCCAAAAGATAGCTGTTTGAGTTGGAAATATGTCCCTTAGAGTCTTTTATGTTTTCCTGTTAGGCTCATGTCCCACCCTTTGAAAACCACTGTTCTTGGAGGAGGTGACACGCTAAGCCTCCCGAATCAAACCATGGAAGCTCTTAGATCAAGCCCTCATCCTATGGACTAGGTGACAGTTTTTACATCACCAAAATGCCTCCTAAGTATTCCTCAGTCTGAACAGGTCGCCATTGGATTGTCACCCAAATTCAATGCTGAGAACACTAAATATCAATACTATTGCTTTTGGCTTTGGGGCTGAATAACGTATCAAAATCGGTAATTGAATGATTTCCTGTTCTTCAGGGTGGTTACATTTCATGGAGGCAGCTTAAATGGAATTAATTGTGGGCTAATTAAAGTGCTCCCTGCTTCCCTCTCAAGCTCCCCCTTGGACATTGCCTGCGGTGATTTGTGCAAGTTGCAGAAAACTGTAAATCACGACTCAGGTTAAAGAAAAATGGATTGCTTTTCTAATACTTATTGAACACTTAAAACGGATGTTTAAATCTCTACGAGTTTTAGACGATTAAAATGATCAGTTTGTGCTCTTTGAACAGGATCATGAGTAGGGATCAGAGGTATAAATAGTACCGTGCTGAGGTGATTCATCTTGTGGTTCAGGTTTATTATGTGATGAGGGCTGGCCCCAGGCAAAGTAGCAAAGTGGGGAAGTTTGTCTTTGTTGCCTCTTCCCCTCCCAGTATTCTAGGCCCCGCAGCTGCCTAGGGCTGCCGAGTACCCCCTACTGTAGGACCCATCCAGTGCCAGCTCCTTCCTCTGCCATCAAAAGTTATCTTTCCTGTATTTCATTCCCTAAAGGCTTCACCAGATGTGTTAGTTAAGGTAATAGAACTGCAGTAACAGACAAGCCCCCATATCTCTGAGGCTTAACGTAGTAGTAGTTGTTTTTTTCATGCACATAAAGTCCAAAATGGATGTTCCCGATTGGCTGGAGGCTCTACTCTAGGGACTCAGGCTATTTTCATCCTGTGGTTCTATCATCTCCAATACGTCTATTCCAGGGTTGGGAGGAGCCCTGGTGGCTCAGTGGTTAAAGCGCTTGGCTGCTAACTGAAAGGGCAGTGGTTCAAGCCTACCAGCCACTATGCAGGAGAAAGATGTGGCAGTCTGCTTCTGTAAAGATTTACAGCCTAGGAAACCCTGTGGAGCCATTCTACTGTATCTCGCTATGAGTTGAAATTGACTCAACGGCAACAGGTTATTCCAGGGTCACTATGCTCATCTGCATCAAGCTGGCAGAAGAAAGGGCATGGAGAATCATGTGTGTGACAAGTTTATGGGCCAGGCCTGAAAGTGTAGCTTCTACTCACAGTCTATGGCCACATCTTACCGTAAGGGAGGCTGGAGAATAGACTTTAGCTGTGTGTCTAGAATGGAGAGGACATGGGTTTGATTGACAGTCAGTCTCTGCTGCTCTTGGTGACTAAAGCAAATCTGATAAACTAGTTCGCAGTAAGCGGTTAGTGGCTTACTTCTCTTTTTGCATTTGCACTTCAGATAAGACTTTCTGGGAAAAAAAGATACATAGCTGGAAAATTGATTGGTGTATTAATTAGGGGATCACTTTTATTTCTTTGCCTTTCAGTTGCTTGTCAAATGTCATCTGTCTAAACTTCTCCAAATCCTTGATAGATAATGACAGAATGAATACATCTGATGTTATACAGTGTTCTCTTTCTCTGACTCTCTTGTTATCTTGCTCGTTTGAGCCCTCTCTCTCTCTCTACCCCCCTTCCTCTCTCTCTCCTCTCTTTCACACACACACGCCCCCCAACACCCACACACACGATTATGATGATGATGAATGAAAAAGTAATGAGAGGCTTTTTCGGGACATCTTCCCGTTGAATTCAACTGAGATTTCCACTGAGGACTGCTGTGATCGTGACTCCAGTCTTGTTTGCCACTGAAGCAGTTGCTTGAATGGTCACTCATCAAATTATTACCGTAATTTGTTGTAATAAGGAATAGGTGGCTTAAGTTGTCTTAAAGCAGAGTCTTAGACATTCACAAAGAAATATGAAAATAGAATAAGTATATCTAGTGAAATCCCGGTTTTATATGGTGAGTTGTGATCAAGGACATTTGAAAAATGTAAACTGGTGATTTGTTCAGAGGATTTTATATAAGAATCTGTTCTATTTTCTTGGGCGATGATGAGAGATTAACAAATGTTTCTGTTCCTCCTTTGCTTCTTTAGCAACATACTAGGATGCTGAGAAACTTAATAAAAATAAGATAAATCTATAAGCTTTATTCAAGTGTTTATTTTTAACCAGTCAGTTGGTTTCAATTAAATGATGTTTTATTTCACTACCCAGAAACTAGCTCTGACCTTTAAACTATCCTTGCTGGGGGCTTAAAACATTTCTCGTCCTGTACCAATGTCATAATATACAGATGCAGCAATGTCTATTACCAAGTCAATTTAGGACTAAAAGAGGTTCTTAAAACACTCTGAGACACATTTTTAGGAGCAAATACTGTAATACTTCTATTATTGAGCTGGTGAAATTTTAAGAGCTTGACTCACTGGAGTAGTTAAGTGATTTTGAGCCAGTTGCCTCATCTCTGATAGTTTAGGCTTGCTATCTTCCCAATTAAGCCCCTTCATGATGTGCCATCTCTATTGTCTTATCCAGCTTTTGCTCCCTTTTCATGTATCAGAAGACTAAGGCCATTAAAAATGCCATCCTATAGTTCTACATCTGGTTTCAGTGCACTTGGCGATCTACTTTCTCTGAGTCTCCAGGATAAGCCTATTATAGATATAGTGCTCATGTCTTTTCCCTTTTCACCTCGCTCCTCGACACAAACTCCACTTCCCACCTCACCCTTCAACCAGTATCTGAAAGTTGCAAATTTTTTCTCAGGCAGTAACACCTCTCCCCGTGTCTGGCACCAACAGGAACTTTGTAATATCGATTTATGAATTCCTATGTGGAGATTTCATGTGGCTGCTGCCTCCAGGAAGCTTATGTTCATTGGCAGGTAACATCATGACTAAATAGGCCTATTGAAAACTATTCCTTGGGCTTTATCAGCGTGAAACCCAGCACGTGATAACAATGATGTGCTTTTTTTTTTTTTTTTTAGCAGTTAAATAGTGTAGTCATTAAGAGTGCGGACTCCAGTGTCGGGCGCGGCTGTGTTCCAATCTCAGCTCAGCCAGTTACCAGCTGTGTGACTTTGGGCAAGTTATCTAATTTCATTGAGCCTCAATTCCCTCTTCCATAAAGGATGATGATAGTGCCTACCTCATGGGTCATTGTGTGGATGATCTAGATAACAAATGTGAAGTAGCACAGTGCCTGACACAAAATAAACACTCCATAAATACAAGCTACTATTATTGCAGATGGTACTTGTGAATTCCTTGATCATACTGACCCCTGACCAACCAAGTTCAGGGGACAAAGGTATATTGCCTCATAGAAATAGGGGAAGCTTTGTGATCTTACAATGAGAAGGAAATAGCAAAGATCATCTCTAGAAATTGCCCAGTGTTTTATTGCCCAGGGAACTGACTCATTCCTCCTTGCAAGGGGCTAAAGTGGGCTCAGCCGGATGCCAGAACCTGGACCTTGGGGCCTGATTTGGGCCTTACAAGGTTTTGTTTCCATAGTGACAAAAAATGAGGGTCATGTCCTTATTGAGTGCCAAAAATCAAAACCAAAGAAGCCAAAGCCCATTTATTGAACCACAGGGTGAAAGCAGAACCAGAAACAGGATATAAAAGCAAAGGCTCAGAAGCAGAGCAGAATTTATTTGGGAAGTAGGAGAGCAGGAGCAAAAATAGAGGCAAGGTGAGGGAGCCAAGTTGAACACTAGAAATAGGGCTGGAGT